>JALGPY010000004.1:4202500-6602500 GCA_023055425.1 Linanthus parryae | reverse complement strand
ACCATCCAAGGTAAGGCGAAAGCCCTCAAAGCTCAATCTGCGCAGCTAGAACGGATCATGGCTGTCTTGGGGACTCTTGCACCGAACCCTGCACAAGCCACCGCTGTTTCTCAGGGAGGAGGAGTCCCTACCGCTCAAGGGCTGGGAGTGTCAACCACACCCCCCAAACCTAATCTGCAGACTCCACCGGCGACTACGCAGCTACCCTCGATTCAAGGGTCAACAGCTCAAATGTTGCCCCTCACTGCTCACACTCCTCAGCCTCCGACCTTGGTACCTAATCCGGCCTCGCAGTATCCCTTGCCTCCCCCAACGGCAATCTGGGGCAATGCGAACACCCAATACGTCCCCAATCCTCCCGCGGCATATGTGTCGCCTCCGCCTGCGGCAACCCCTCCTTCTGCTACCGAGGGAAATACTCCAGAATGTATGACGTCTCTGCAGAAGCGTATAGACACCATTCTGGCTCACCAATCATTCGCGGATACCATCATCCCAAAGCTAGACAACGATCCACCCATCCCGCGAGAGATCTATCTCATGCCTAACCCGGTTGGGTACAAGGCTCCTAAATGGGATAAGTTCGAAGATGTCAATGGAAACGCTCATGAACATGTTATGCGTTTCATCGATGTCATGGGACCGTATGGAGCTGATCCCAAACTGCTGATGCGAGAGTTCCCGAAATCCTTGGGAAACGTAGCTTACAAGTGGTACAGGAAATTGGAAGCTGGGTCCGTAAAGACTTGGGACGACATGGTCCAAAAGTTCTACACCAAGTTCTTCCAGATGGAGGAAAAAGTGAAAATGATCCATCTCTCGCGGATGTATCAGAAGCGTGAAGAGGACGGAATAACTTTCATCAAGAAATTCAGGGCGAAGTCCTTGGAATGCAAAGATGTGATACTCGAAAGCAGACTCGTGGAGATATGCTTGCAGTGCATGCGAGACGAGTACAAAGGTATGCTTATTAACTTGCAAACGCCTACGTTTTCAAAACTAATTGAATGCACGAATAACATCGAGCCTATAGTCGAGAGGCAGAAAAAGAGAAACGCCCCTGAGCGACCCTCGGGTGGTACTACCTTTAAGATCGGGAGATTCAGCTACAAGAGGGGACGCGAAGCTGAAGTCAATACAGTTTCACCTCAGAATCAGGCGAAGATTGTGAACTTTGATGCACCACCTCTGCCATGTTCGGTGGAAGAAGCAAGCGACCTCTGCAGGCAGTGGCGCAAGGACAGTGTCCTACCGCCGCTCGAGAGAGCACCCTCCAAGGAGATGGTGAGGACCCGAAGCGGTGCGAGTACCACGACAAGGTCATGCATCCCACAGCGGACTGTAAGAAGCTCAGGATTGTGTTCAGCCAAAAGATGAAGAATGGCGAGCTGATCGTCAGCGATCACAGGCAGGATTTGCGCAACAATCCCCTTCCTGCCCATGCGGAGCAAGAATAGAAAAGTAAAGAAGTCGCTATGATCTCGATTGTGGATCTGGAAGAGGTCGCAGAGGATGGTCTACCCATCATTGCCGAAGTCCATGACGATGAGGACTACAGCGTAGACACGGAGGACGAACGTGCCGACCGGATGAAGGGGTCGCACGGCTTCAGCAGATTCTTCGACGAGATGAACTTCTCAGAGAAATGCCGGACAGAGATGACGAAAGCGATCTTAAGGATAGCAGAAGACTACGAGGAGGATCTCGTAGTCTCCAATGGGAAAGTCATCAGGGCGTCTCGCTCTACAGAAAAGTTTATGACCTTTTTCGCCAACGACAAAAAGACAGATGCGAGTCACCAAAGGCCTCTGTATGTGACGGCCATCATCAACGACGTCGAGTTCAAAAGAGCGTTCGTCGACGGAGGAGCAGCGGTTAACGTCGTTTCGCTCCACACACTGAAGCTAGCACGGATCCCCGAGTACAATATTGTCAGGCGTCCATCTCCGCTGATGGGATTTGGAAGCGACTCCATAATGACGATAGGATGGATTCGCCTGGGCGTCCAGATCGGCAAGATCAAGTGCTCAGCAAAGTTCTATGTCATAGATGCGAACACTACGTATCACATGATCATAGGTCGAGCCTGGATTCATCGCTTTGATGCTGTCCCTTCAACAGCTCACCAAGTGATGAAAGCTATTTGGAACGACAGAATAGTCGAGATACCGGCTTCAACGAATCCATTCAACATGGATGAAGCACATCTCAGCGAGGCGGTGTGGTTCACCGAGATGGCGGATGAGCAAACACCGGGACCATTCAACCCCACTCCTTTACCCCTATGGGAAGATATAAAAGATCAGTCACCGGCGGGAGTAATGGTGACAAGAGAGGATGCCAAGGAAAAGCCGCCCACGCGACAAGAGGCGCCACGGATCGCCTACCAGCGGAAGAACGTGTACACTATAAAGAGAATAGCAAAGCATGACCCTGAGGGCAAGGAGATAGAGAGTTTCTACGCCAACGGGAAGAAATGCTATCGCATATGAAGGTGCGCGGGGATGTCCTCACGCGGGCATGGGGATATCCCTGAGCAAATCAACCAAATCGAGCAGATTGCGGTAATAGAAAAACCAATGCAGAGCACTCCAGACGAGAAGCTCAAAGAAGCACCCGAATGAATGGAAGACAAACCCAGACCACAAAAGCAAGAGGTAAAGGAAGTTATCCTAAGCCCGAACGAAGAAAAGAAGAGGCCAGTCTTTCTAAGTGCGGACCTCACAAGCGAAGAGGAGAAAGGACTGCTGCAGCTCCTGACTGAGTACAAGGACGTGTTCGCATGGGAGTACGATGAGATGCCCGGACTGGACACGAGTATCACCATGCACCGTTTAGACATCATCCCGGGGTCTAAGCCGGTAAAGCAGAGCACAAGAAGCTTCAGGCCGGAGCTTAACGTAAAGATCAAACAGGAGATTGTCAAACTCCTGGAGGCCAAGTTCATAGAGCCGAATCACCATCCCACATGGCTGGCCAATATTGTGCCAGTGGTAAAGAAGAACGGACAGCTTTGCATTTTTGTGGATTTCCGAGATCTCAATCGTTTCTGCCCCAAGGACGATTTCCCGCTCCCCAACATCGATTTGCTCATCGATTCGATAGCGGGTCATCGCATGTTCAGTTTCATGGACGGCTTCAGCGGGTACAATCAGATCAAGATGGACCCTGAAGATGCACGGAAAACTGCATTCATCACCCCAGTGGGAGTGTTCAACTACACGGTGATGCCCTTTGGTCTCAAAAACACAGGTGCAACCTACCAGCGGGCCATGATGGCCCTATTTCACGACATGATAAGTGTAATTTTATGTGGATGACCTCGTGGTTAAATCCAAGCAGGAGGCAGATCACCTGGCAGATTTGCGGAAAGTGTTCAACAGATGCATACGCTTTCAGTTGAAGATGAACCCTATGAAATGCGCATTTGGGGTAACGTCAGGGAAATTCTTGGGATGCGTGGTACATCGTCAAGGAATCGAGCCTGACCCTGCGAAAGTTTCAGCCATCACCAGCATGACTCAGCCGCATGACCAGAGTGCCTTGAAGACATTCTTGGGGAAGCTATCGTATCTGCGAAGATTCATCCCAGCGATTGCAGAGATTCTAGGGTCAAGAAAGGCCCATCTGCTACATCTCTCGCATCGTGCAGCCCGCAGAATCAAGGTACACGGACATCGAGCGTCATTGCCTTGCCCTATTCTTCATAATAGAGAAGTTGAGACACTACTTTGCGTCGCACAAAGTGGTGGTGGTTACAAAAAGTGATCCCATACGATATCTGCTAACTCACACTACTCCTGGAGGAAGATTGGCAAAATGGTATATGACCATTTCCCAGTTTGATATCACATGCGTTCGACCGCGGGCGATCAGGTCGCAGGCGGTAGCGGATTTGTTGGCGCAGTTCCCCGACAACAGTCACGAGCCTGTGATCGAAGAAGAATTCGAAGGACCTGAAATCTATGCAGTCGATGTGCCCTACTGGACGCTTCATTTCGACGGCTCGTCAACAAGGAAATGCGGAGGCATTGGGATAGTCTTGACCGAACCAGATGGGGAGGTCATACAGATGTCCGCCAAGCTTGACTTCGCAGTCACTAACAACAAAGCAGAATATGAGGCTCTCATCGCGGGACTTCGTGCAGCGAAAGCTTTGGAAGTAAGCAACTTGACGGTCATGGGGGACTCCAAGCTAATTGTCAAGCAAGCCTCGGGCGAGTACGGCTTGAAGGAGATAAATCTTCTGTCCTACCGGACCTTGGTACAAAAACTGGTGCAGCAATTCTGCGATGTTAGGTACGAGCATAAGCCTCGAGCGGACAACAGGCATGCGGATGCTTTGGCTACTTTGGGATCCAAGGTTAGCACGGACAAATGTCCTGCGAGAATTTCGATCGAAGTGCGGACATCGTCGGCGTTAGCAGAAGACGCGTGCGACGATGAATACATGGACGATGCAGACTGGAGAAAGGCAATCTTACGGGCCATCGCAGAAGGCACCAGCAGCGAGAACTGGACACTCACAAAGGGGTATTGCATACATGACAACGCCCTTTACTACAAGGGCCCTGGCGGAATACTCATGCGATGTGTTTCCGAGCAAGAGGGACAACTGCTGCTAGAGAAGATTCACCAACATGCTTGCGGAGAAAGCGAAGTGTCAATCTACCGGAAAGCTCAGAGATATGGTATTCACTGGCCAGACATGTCAACGGCCGCGGCACTAATACAAGGAAAGTGCGAGAGTTGCACACTGATCAAAGATTCTTTACTCATTGCTCTGACCGATGATGATGCGGATTGGAGGAAACCACTCTTTGATTTTCTCACCCAAGGTACTGTACCTGGGTCAAGAAAAGAAGCTGAGAAACTAAGGAGGAAAGCATCCCGATACGTGGTACAAGAAGACCTGCTTTGGTGAAGAGGCCATGAGGGTAACTTGCTGCGATGCCTGGACAGCAGGGAAGCACAAGAAGTGATGGACCTTTCTCATCAGGTGGAACATCAGGGGGGTGCGAAATTATGCAGACAACTCCTCTCAATTGGATATTTCTGGCCCACGATGGAAGCTGATTGCCGTGCCAAAGTACGACGCTGCCAGGAGTGTCAATTTGAAGGAAATCTAGTGCACGCTCCTGCTATAGATCTACATGCATTGGGAACACCATGGTCGTTTCACACATGGGATCTCGACTTTATTGGTCCCATTCGACCAGCCTCACATGGGAATCACTTCATTCTCACCGCGACGGAGTTGTTCACCAAGTGGGTGGAAGCAATACCACTGAAAACGGCAAATGCGCTAGCTGTGGTCCGTTTCATCCAAGAAAGCATTATATGCAGGTTCGGAATTCCCAACACCATCCTTTCAGATAATGGCACTCCTTTTGTTAATCGTCAGGTGGCTGCGAAGCTAGCAGAATACAACATCAGGCAGATATGCTCCACCCCTTACTACCCGAAGGGGAATGGGCAAGCAGAAGCGACCAAGAAGACGCTGTTGAGAATTTTGAGCAAGATGGTCGCAGACGACCACAAGAAGTGGGCTGATTCCTTAAGCATAGCCCTGTGGGCTTACCGGACTTTTCCAAGAACACCCACAGGGGTCTCACCATTCCTCCTATGCTATGGGGCTGAGGCAGTGGTACCTGCGGAGGTGAAAGTTAACTCAGCAAGGTTGGCCTTCCACGCCTTGTACGACAATCAACGCGATCATGACTTAGTCCTGCTAGAGGAAAAGCGAGAGCAAGCTAAAAGGACCAACAAACGGTATCAAGAAAGGATTGCTCGTGCGTACAACAAAACAGTCCAACGTAGAGATTTCGCAGTTGGAGATTTGGTCTTGCGCGCATCTGACCATTGCATGCGAGAGGTGGCTCACCCAAAGTTCGCAGCCAATTGGGAAGGGCCCTTTGAAGTCACAGAAGTCTTTGACAGTGGCTACTACAGCATACGGAGGTTGCACGGAACGACCTCAACCCCAAGCTCAGTCAACATGCGCTGGATTAAGAAGTACTATCCTTGACTTCTCTCATTTTATGCGTTTTATTACAACGTTGCCTTATACTCTGTATAGCTATGATTCGCACATCTTCTCTCCCATATGAGAGAACTGTAATCTCATCTCTCCCATATGAGAGTGCTATAATAAAAGACTTCTCCCAAATGAGAAGAACTTTATACTTCTAGCTATTTATATTGCTTCACTTAGTTTATTATTACTGTTAGCAAAAGCCTATCCGCCGCGATAGCAACTTACTCGAATGCGATCTCAACTGATCTTACAACGCCTATCTATCACGATAGCAGCCTATGCGAAAACGATCTTAATTGATCTTCTAAGCCTATCTGTTACGATAGCCGCCTACGCGAAAACGATCTTAATTGATCTTCTAAGCCTATCTGTCACGATAGCAGCCTATGCAAATGCGATCTTAATTGATCTTTCAAGCCTATCTGCCACGATAGCAGCCTATGCGAAAATAATCTTAGTTGATCTTTCAAGCCTATCTGCCACGATAGCAGCCTATGCGAAAATGATCTTAGTTGATCTTTCAAGCCTATCTGCCACGATAGCAGCCTATGCGAAAATGATCTTTATTGATCTTCTAAGCCTATCTGCCACGATAGCAGCTCATGCGAAAATGATCTTAATTGATCTTCTAAGCCTATCTGCCACGATAGCAGCTCATGTGAAAACGATCTTAAGTGATCTTCTAAGCCTATCTTCTATGATAGCAGCCCATGCGAACATGATCTTGAATGATCTTTCAAACCTATCTGCCGCGATAGCAGCGCTATAAAAATGCGATTTTAAAATCGTTCTTAAGTCTATCTACCATGATAGCAGCATTATGTAAAATGATCCTAAGTGATCCACAAAGGCCTATCTGATAAGATAGAACTTGCACTTGAATCCAAAGCAAATCACAAGCCTATCTGCCAAGATAGCACAGCTGCGCAAACACGATCTCGAACATATCCAAGCGACAATGCAAAGTGTGTATATAGCACTACAAAAGGCGAAATCTGCCGATATGCATGCGAAATTGTATTTTGTTGTAACAAGACAGCAGATCATACAAAGCGATTTATCATTATGAGTCAAAAGGACTTACAATTTATCTGTCTAGATAGCAGCTTACAAGCGAAAAAGCTCAGATCTAACTACGCAGCCAACATGGCTTACAATGCATCTAAAAGTAACTTACGAACAAGAAGTTACACATCGCGGGAATCCTACCTGAAAAAGGATGAACCTAACGGTCCTAATACCAGCTATGCGATGCACAGATCTGCGACCAAAGATCTGTAGCAAGTAGGGCGCTCCTGCGAGAAGATCAGCCCGCCATTCGCTACGTCCCTAGCAGCAAGATCTGTGTGACGCTACGTCCAAGATCTCAGGATCTGACAAGGCCTCTGTCTGATCAAGATATGTACCAGAGGAACCACTTGTTCCGGCGTATGCAGCCGTGCAAAACAGGGGAGCAGTCATTCCTCGGGCAATGGGCTCCTTGTCCAGATAGACAAGCGCATTGGCTCGCCACCCTGAGTTCAAGAACGAGGAGGCAAGAAATTCTCCTCCGGGCATGCTGGAGGAGAATCCCGTCGTTCATTACGAGTTGGTAGCAAGGTCACTACGGCGCTGCACCTCACCGGGAGGCGGCCGGAAACATGACCTGCAAGCATAATAGACGAAGAAAATTCTTCGAACAAATGTGAGGTATTATCTGCATCTTCTCTATGAAAGTTACAAAGATCAGTAAGCCTCATAAAGCGGATCTTGGAAACTATTTTTATAGCACAAAGCGCAAACTCAGGTTTCACATCTTGAAGTTGCCATGAATCAACGAAAAATAAGCGTTGAAGCCAGCAGTCGTAAGGACTCACGGCAAAGCACATTTTGGGATGAAGAACCCAAATGGCAAAAGGCAGGGTTTATATAGACCTTGTGGAGACTCTTCAGTGGCCAAGATGAGTCAGCAGAATTTGAAAAGAGGGTAAGGTCAATCACTTACGCCTTGAAAAGCGGTAACGATCAATTACCCTACTAAAGGATACGACGATTGAGTTGTGTATCCTAATTAATGACGGATGGTCATGATTCGGATGGACTTCCCAAGGAAAGCGTGCTTATCTAATGAGAAATTAGCGCGAAAATCAAGGCAGAATATCAATTGCTGACGTCATAATTGGATATGCACAGAGATATTCTAGCAAATCACAGCAAAGGGCAAAACGGGCATTTCGATTCTTCTTTTTTTTAAAAACAAAAAAAGGGGGAGAAACCCTAGCAACATTACAATAATGTTTCTACTATTTATTTGCTACTTTTCAAAAATCAAAATAAACCCTTGATCAAGGAGTCATGGGGGTAAACTGACGGCTCAGATTTTCCACCTGCTCCACTTCCTGCTTCAATTGCTCTCACTTGGCATTCATCTCATGATAGAGCTTCATAGCCTCTTCAACCTTTTGCTTTTGCTGCTCTACCTTCTGCTTCTCAGCTGCGAGGTTTTGGTGACCGCGTTTCAAAGTTACGGCTGCGCGAATCAGGGTAACTCTTTTCATAAGAAACTTGAAACCCAGCCTGCCTTGAACTTTGGCGAGAAGATTTTTGCACATGCCAAAAAGCAATTCGGCACTCTGAGGAGAAATGGTCGCAGGTGTGGCCGCGGATAGCTGCTCCAAAATCCAAATGGCCTCAGTAAGAAACAGCCTCCTGTCAAAGGGCCCTATCTCCAGAGACCTCGCAAATGATTGGGGGTAAGTGAGGCGCATCCGAACTAGCCAGTCCACATCGGCTTGCTTCAAACCTGAAGCAATGTCAAAGCCAAGTTATACTATCAAATTCGCAAATGAAGAATGCGAGATGTGAACAGCAAATCATGACATACCAGTTCCTTCAAGGATCTCGCGCAAAGAAGGAATGCGCATTGCTGGGGTAGTTGAAGACTGCCCTCGCTCCATTGCCCTTCTATCAGCTGCGAGCTCTAACTCCTCATAGTTGGGGGGAAGAGTATAAGCCGCACCAGGTGTGATCGCAGCCCCGACCTGCGAGCCCCAAAAGCTCCACGCAGGGAGAGGTGCCGCCGGCTCAGTCATTGCTGGAGGCGTGGTGGCAGCGTAAGTTGCAGCTTGGCGAGGAATATCTTCAGATGCGATAGCATCAGCAGCATTTGTTCTTATTTCCTCAGCACCAGCATGGGCATCTTCCTCCATTAGCACAGCATCAGCCTCGCCATCATCAGAAAGTTCGATGACGTCCTCAAGAGGATCTCCTGCATATTCAGTAGCTGCGACGGGCTTCTCGGTATGAGAACTCGGCACCGGGACATAGGACACAGAAGGTCGACTCCTTTGCTCCAACACGGGTTCATCAGCATTGCCTGCGATACAAAATGCGATGGTGTGAGGTAACTTGTATCGTACGTTATTTTACTATCTTTGCTAAAGCTAAGAGCAAGCACCTCCACGCGAACGTGGGATTGCAGTATCCTCGTCATACGCTAAGGACGTGGAACCTTGCCCTATTAATGTGTCCTCGTTAAGCATGTCTTTAAAATGAGCGTGACCTGGGGCGCGAAGAAACTAGTCATGATTATGCTTTGAGTTGCTAAGCCTAGTTCACGCATATCGTTCAAGTGATTACCTGAGGCTCACCGCACTTGCCTACTAGCCAACGGCGAATGTCAGCTTTTGACACACCATGCTTTAATGCACCGACAATAACATCTCGATAAGTTACTGCGAGATTAAAAATCTCACCTTCATTGCCGCCTGCGATTTCTTCAAAATCTGCTTGGGCTTGCTCCAAGGCTGCCGTATCATCTTCTGGAGCCACGTCCTCCTCCTCAACTCGGGGAGCCACCTCTTCAGGAAGCACATCTTCCTCATCAGTTGGACGCACTAGGTCGTCGACATGTTGTTCTTCAAGGCTCCTCTGCTTCACGCGCTCGAGCTCTTCCTCTTCTCGCTTTCTTCTTCTTTCAGCAGCTTCCGCAGCTTTCTTCGTGGACTCGGCGAGAATGTCCTCGCTTATGGGTTCATCAGAAACGCCAGAATGAGCACTCCTCTTCTGCCTCTTGGCCAAAAGGCCACCGATGGTATCATCATCATCTGCGAAGAAACAATTTGTTCAAATCAAATTGCAAAAGAACTAAGATAATGAGGAGAGAAGTACGATTGAGATACCTCCCGATTCTTCCTCATGTACCGCATCTTCAACTCTTTCTTCTTCTTCTTCATCTCCTTCTCTCGGATCCCGCCTCTCCTCTTCTTCCTCCTGTCCGAATGGAACGAAGGTCTCCACTGCGAGCTCCTTCCGCGTTTTACTGGTCATGCGACCTTTGCCTTTGTCCTTGGCAGAAAGGGATCTCGCAGGAGGGGAAGTTGGAGCGCTTCTAGGGGAAGAAATTGTAATTCCTCTTTGCCTAGGCCTCTTCGCACTTGGCGCGGCAGTCGCTGGAGGAGACGGATCATCTCTAGGGGGAGACAAGGCTGGAGCATTGTCTATCAGCGAGTCAGCAAAAGCATTCATGACCTAGCGAATCCTGGCTTCGACCTCAGGATCCATCCTCGAAGCTAGCCGAAACGACTGCCCTTGTCTTCTTGTGGTAACAATGGTGTTAACCTGCGATTTGGAACGCTCACCAGATGCAAACCTCCGCACATGGCACTACAGCAAACAGTGTAGAATGAGGTTGTCAATATATTGAAGTAAAGAAGCTTAGCGCATGCGAAAGAAGTTGCTTACCTTAGCAAAAGTTTCGCTATATCTGATGACATGCGAGTCGCCTTTTCTAACCGCGACGCTCTTTTCATCTAGAATGATGGCAGTACACAAATGGTTCTCGTGATCCAGCAACGAGTAGCAACCATATTCAGACTCGTCCAGATTGCAATTGGGATGAAAAGGAAAAGAGTTTCTTTTGATCACAGGCGCTCTGCTTGGCTGGGGAGCCGACTGCATCTCGAATCTTGTGTGCTGGGCGTTCCAGTATGCGAGCCAGTTTTTGGAATAACCGCCTTCACGGTTACCTGCAGGTTGCTCAAAGGGAAGATTGCTCAGCAAGACTGTTTTGCATTCCTTTGTCAACAAACGCTTATAGCAGCCTCTGACAATAGACTGTGGCCAGATTGATGGCGCTACTGCATCAAAACCGAATTGGGGAGAAACGCGAGTAGGATCAATGTCCACGGTAATCCTCTTGTACCTCGGTGCGAGCTCACGAACATGCTCCGCGAGAGCAGGAAGGGAGCCTCGCAGGCACCAGCAAAAGAATTCGCGATAGCGCTCATGGAAATACTCTCCATCTTCGAAGAGGAGCTCTTCTGAGAAGACAACACCCTTGGAAGGATACAGCTTTGGAAACCATCGAACGTTTTCAATGCGCATGGCATAGGGCCTGGCTATGAACTCCTCCCGATTGTCGCACATCAGGCTCCAAACGCACTTGGTATTGTTTGTCCCAAACCACCTCGCAGCTCTGCCGCTGTTACGCTCCTACACCGCACCTGGGGGACACCACCTGTTGGGCTTAGAAGCAACTGGAGCATAGGAAGGCCAGCGCTCAAAGACCCACATTGTCAAGAAGGCAATGTTAACAAAAGTCAGTATGTCGAGGCGGCCACGCGATTCCTTCATGGCCACGACCAGCTGATCCAGTCTGTAGTACAGCGTGCTCAAGACCAAGGGCCCGAGTGCGACTTTCTGGCCGAGAGCCAACTTCACAGCAAGGGGCAGAACATGATAGAAAACCCCATCGTGCGGGTGGCCATCGATTAAGTACCTCAACAACCAGGCGCAGAGAAAGGCGCATAGGGTTAAGTGATAACCCTTACCCTCCACATAGTTCTCAGCCTTTGGGTTTTCACTCAGAAGCTTCTTGGTGATGCTGCTGTTCGCATAATCACGGAAAAAGTACTGCACCCATTTGTTTCAAGTGTTTTTCGCAGATGTGTCAACTAACTGCCAGTCAGGAAGGACTTTTGTAGTGGTCCACCGGGTGGAAATTTTCTTCACCTCTGCCAAGCACTCCTCCATCTGCGCGTACAGAGCGAGCTCCGCATCCGTCCTCAAGGGACTCAAAGGATCCACCTCGCCCATGGGAGATAGATCATAAAGCATGTGCACGTCCTCGAGCGTGGGGGCAGCCTCGAACTCAGCAAAGTGAAATGTGTGAGTCGCAGGCGAGTAGCAGGAAAGAAGGTTTAGAAGCATGGACTGGTCCAGCTTCACGGCAGCACCCTTCATAGCATGAACTGCGAAGTATACGCCGGCCTCGTTTAGAGTCACGGCGTGATGAGTCAATACATGGTCAATCCACTCATCCATGTAGTCCAATTTCTGAACAAAATCTTGGGTAGAAATCGCAGCATATGGGAAGTACCCATTTTCGATTCCCAATCGAACCACGTCTTCGGAGCCAATCAATTCGAGCAAGGCCGAGTTAACTGGAGGGGTTAATGTTTGCAACCCTTCACCAGAGACAGGGGCAGGCAGTTTCTTTGCCTTAACCCTAGCATTATAAAAGTCTTTGCCACCCAGGTAGGGGGCTTTTCGCCATAGAGCTCGCGGAAGATCAGGTATTTCTTCTTCCTCCTTGGTGGGTCTAGTTCCTTTTGTCTTTGCCATTCCTGCGGAAGAGCAAGAAAAAAGGGGGGGGGGGAGAAATATGCACACTTCAGTTTGAATTCTGAGATTCAAGATCTATGGGAAGAAAGATGAACAGTTTCTGGTACCAATTTCAGAAATTAAAAGTTGGAAATTGTTTGCATTATCAAGGATTTCAAAACCCTACATCCAAGGTCCTTATCATTGAAGGATTAAATCAAAATTGGGTTCAAAGATTGGAGCTTCTTCACAAGTTTTCAACATATAATATGTCATGGGTTTGCAGATCCAACACAGTTCAAAGCATACATCGGTATGTTAAACAAAATTGAACAAGGCCAACCTTGTTTTGGTAAAGCTTGCTTGGATACGCACAGTTGAAGAAGACGATTGACAAGAGAGAACTGGTGATTGATTATTTGAATCTGCTCTCGAAGACTTCCGGGTATCATTCACTTTAAGAGAAATAAGTGATGCTTTGCAACAATGGAGAGTACAGAGTATTTATCCAAAAACAATGAAGGGTTGCGTCCTTTCAGTAGTCGAATCGCAACCGTCACCGTCGAATCGCGCAATCACAGGACAAGCTGACGTCACCCCTTGACACGATTTCTTACGTGTATACGCAAGTGCACGGTCAAGTAATATAGTGGAGTGTATTTCAACCCCGAGTTATCGAATCCCACGAGGACAGATAGTAGGTTTATTGTTAATTAGAGATTAAAATCTTAAGAGTGTAATTGAAATAACAGGAAGAAAGTTGTTGATTTGAGAAGTTGTCACCCCCAATCAAGTGACTATATTAAACTAACTAAAAGAAAATATTTTTGGATTTTTATAATTAAACAAGGTTTTATTAAGTAAGAAGAAAGACTAGGCGATCTATGGATCACCTAGGGCAGTAGACAATTCCGGATATTGCTTTGAAACATGTAATATTGAATGTGCTCTTGATCACGTCTAACTACTTACAATCTCCTCTCGGTCTCATGTAAGCCTATGCTAGGTTCAATAGTCGTCATCTGTCGATCCATAAACTACATCACCTAACAAGCTCTAAGAATACTCCAAGGTTTTGATCCAAATCCTAACATTTCACCTTTCGGTCCATCATGATACGGGGTTGCTATCAATCCTAAATTCACAAGCTAATTAATCTTCACCTCTCAGTCCATCGATCTTTCACCAAGTAGTTACCCTAGTTCATGACGCTAAGGTAGCATAAAATTAAGAACAAGATTACTAGAAGAAGAAATTTCAATGTTACTTTAAGCTAAGATAACACGATATGTATTGAAACATCTCATATGATCATTCATATCCTACAAGCACGTGTCAATAGTGCAAGTTCAACAATCCATCAAACGAGATAAAATCAATCCATCACATGAATCCATAAGCACGAATCAATCCACATATCCGGAAAACATGTCTAACAAAGCCCTAGGCTCTCCATAGAGCCTAGCAAATAAAACTACTCAAACAATCTGAAAATAGAAGCTAAAAAGTTCATGGTATTGAGAAAAGATAGAAGAGATAGAAGGGATAGTCAAACTCGTGACGAAAATCGCGTTCCGGCGACTCCGGCGTTGTTCTCCATGATCCTCGTCTCTCCTAGCCTTCCTCCCTCGTTACCCAGCAGCTTCTTCTCGTATTTTAGGTCTAAGAATCGTGATTTATTGCTGGGCACGAATTTCTAAGTGATTTGGCCGAAATTTGCACTTAAGCCCCTCTACTTTGTAATTCTCGGCCAGAATTATTTGCTGATCTTGAGCGGGCTGTATCTCCCTCATACGGACTCGTCTTCGAGCCTACCATATATCATTGGAAATCTACGGATGTCTACTTTCCAATGCCGCAGGCCTTGCTCCAAAACTCTTTGTAGATTTTTCTCAGCATTGAAAAGAGTGCAGGCTGGTCCTGTGTGACTTTTCCAACTTCGCTTCGTTTTTGCGTCTCCTTTTCTCCTCTTCATCTAGCTCCATTCCAAGCATATCCAAGCATCTCATAAGCTCCAATGCACCTATTTTACCTGAGTTACACAACACTAAACAACCCGTGCAATTATCATAGCAAATATGAGAGAAAACATGCACAAATAAGCTAGAAACACAACTTTTCACTCTTAGGCTTATAAATCGTCAAATTCACATATTTGTGCAAATATAACATATAATTCATGTGAAATAAGCCTACTACAAGTAATATAGAAGTATAAAAATAACTCCTAAAAGAGAGTTATCAAATACCCCCACACTTACCTTTTGCTCGTCCCGAGCAAAATCACTATTTACTAGCAACCTCAAGACGCAAACGACTCTACACGACTCATGACTATGCAACAATATGATGCAAATGAAAACTACGACTCGATCCTACACAAACACATATATACACAAAATACACTTTTTTATCTTTTTGGTTGAGATCGGGCAATCTCCATTGGCTTAAATCGATTATCATGAAGTGATGAGAATCCTAGGAACAAAGCATGAGTTGAAACTAAATTCGACAACGAGAATCTCCCCTAGTTAGTATAGAAAACCTAACTTTACTAAGTACAAGAGTACGCTACCTCTTCGCGTGTGCCACGAAATAAGAGACTACGCTAGGCAAAGCCACATCCAAGGTCCGAGCTCCTAATCCGCTAACGGTTTTCACATGATGAGGCTTAGGGACATATAGATAATCTCATCGAAATCAAGTCCTAAGCGTCACATTCTCACATAAAATCCCTCATCTCACACACCCTCACCACGATGATAGGAACCAAAACCCAAAGCTCACCACCTCCGATCCTCAATTCCCTCAAACCCCGGTACACTAGTGATCTCCGTGGCCATCGTCGTTCGTCGTGCATGAAACGTGAACCGTCGTCGTCAAAGTAGCTCCACCACTCGTTTCAATTCAATTCAATTCCAACTCAACTTTATTTCATCTCTCCTTTTTCTTTTTCTCTCATTTTTTTCATTTTTTTTTTCTTTTTTTTTTCACAATTCTCTCAAAATACCATCACAATCCAACAATAATATCCGAGTGGTCTTCAAATAACAATCAAATATGCTAGGAGAAGGAAACACGTAAATCGATGAATGAATATCACATAGAAATATCATCTCCTCCTAACTCAATCAAAGTCCATGTCAAATCCAAGCCGCGAAATCAATGAAGTACATGTGTGGGAGTGGAGTCGTCGCAAGCTCACACTCAATGTCCGGAGTCAAAATTCGACACCCCCACACTCGAATGTAATCATATCCCCTCTCAAGTAGTCCCGAAGATGAATGTATCTCGTGCCTAATCCAACCGATCCTCCTACATCAAAGTAATCAAAACCGGTACCTAGCACGATCCACCAATTAAGTTCACCCAACCCAATTCGTGCGTATTAGATTCACGCACTCACGACTCTCCACAACTGTGTCCATGATGTAGTGGCATGGAACACCGCCACACCGAAGTGCGCAAGCCTACTCACTCACCCTCGCATCCCCTCGTAGATAATCAATGAAGTGCAAGCGAGATGTAGAACTCAACGAAATGTATAATCACTCCCTCATCGAACCCCCTCAACTACACAACCCCCTCGTGACGCACTAAAGTGGTGATTCTAATCAATTTTTGATGAAGGCCAAGAATCGTCACCCTAGGTCCGAAGGCTAGCAAAGAATCCAAGGTTCAAATTGGGGCGTCTAATGGTCCTACAAGGTGAGTTCTAAAAGCAGTGAGTGCTCTAATACACACCTCGCACAGCTGTTTCGTGTGCCACTACGAGGCGGGTTGGCGACTACCTAAGACGTACACATGGATGTTCGGCTTGTTTAGCTCTCACCTAACTCAGCTCTTGTAAGAAAATAGGCACACACTTTGAGTTTGAAAATCACGTAAATGTTAGAAATAGGTAGGCACTCCCGTAAAGAAAGTCTCTCTATGCCTACTAGGGGGGACTCACGTCGTCACTCTCGGTCGCAAATCATGCTCTACGCCTAAAATCCTCACACCTCGCGATTTATCAAATTTTAGCCTCTTTTGATTGCCCTTTTCTCAAGATTTTCTCTTTTTAATTAATTTTTTTTTTTGGATTTTTCAATTTTTTGATTTTATTTTTTTATTTTTTTCCATATAGTTCCTACACTACATGCAAGCCGACACGAACGAAACTACACAAGACATTCGACAGGGTTGGTAGACTCAAATAAGAAAACGTGCAATATTAAACACAAACTCAACAAGTATATACACGACTAACACAACACAATATGACATACTATCACAATATCACGACACGGACCACATAATTAGACACAATACGACACGAACAACTATATGCAGACATAGCGATGCAGACACTGACTGGCTAACAAATAGCTAAAAATCCCCCCACACTTGAGTGCTTCGTTGTCATCAATGAATTTAGAGATCAACCAAGAAGACTCGGCATTCAAATGAAGGGGCGATTCTACTCGGGGTAGAGTCATGGAACAAGTAGATAGTTCAACAAATTTAGAGCTAAAACGAACTAAATGCACGTGACAAGTTGCGTGTACCGAAATTAAGCAAGTACTCAAGTATTCCCTAGGATTCTAACAGCTAATCCAAGCGGCGACTAAGCACCGTGACAAAGTAGTCAAAATACGATCCTAGAGCAAGTACGATGTGCCTAAACGGTAAGTAAAGAGATAGAAGATAGACTCACAACCGACACAAGGTCGGGACGAAATCCGAGAGATGCTGACTGAGATATCACGAACAATCCCCAAGCAAACATTGTGCGCACCAATGCTAACTCCCTTGCGGTCGAGTGCGTAAAACACACCGGGGTCGACTGATTCGTTGCCGCTGACGAAAAGAGAAACGAAGAATCCCCGAGCTCGTATCGCGTACGACAATACTAGCTCCCGTAACGGTCGAGTGCGCAGTAGCACACCGGGGTCGATGTCTCCGTCAAACTCTTCATCCAGTTTCCAACTCTGGCTAATCCATATCAGCTACTGCATAATTATCGTCTTGCTTAACCCTCTCTCAGTCAATTTTCTTCTTATCAAAACAAACTTTGTTCTTTCTTTTTCTCAATTCTGACCCCCAAAACATAATCCAGTCAACAAGTCACTAAACGATGTTAACTCTTAACACCCAACACCCATGCTGTTAGGATAGGTAAAAGCCCTTTCTCCTTTATTTTTCTAACAGCCCAGTTGCTGCATTTTTTTTTTGATTTGAGTCCTGAAATCATGTAATTGAGGGGGAACTTGGTGGCGTCTTGTTGAGGGTCAGACCTTCAATTGACGAAGTCAGAGAGATGGCTGATGGTGGTGGTGACTGGGTTTCGAATTGGACGGCACAGAAACGTCGGATGGATGTCTCGGTTTCAGGGGGGTTGTTGGTTGTTCAGGTTTGGTTTCGAATTGGGCTGCGGAGAAGGGTCCGATAGATGTCTGGGTTGTTCGACGGAGAATAGTGATTGGGATGGTGGTGATTGTAGGTTCTGGGCAGTGGTTTTTCTGATCGGAGACAGGGGAATTAGAGAGAGGCGGCAGAGGGGTCGGTGGTTTTGGCTGGGGATTGTTTCACCGGTGGTTGCGGAGAGAAGCGGTGGTGGCGGCTGGGTTTCTGGTCGGAGGGTGTGAGAGAGAGACCGATTGGGAATGGCGTTGTGGGTTTGTGTTGGACAACAGAGAAGGGTCGATGAATTTCTAGGTTTTGGTCTACGATGGTCGTCGGCTATGGTGGGTCGGCTGGGTGCAGGGCGGTGATTGAAGGCAGAGAGAGGGGCGGTTGATTGCGGTTGTGGCTGGAGTTCAGATTGGTTCTCGATTGGTCTGTGTTTGTGGTCGTCTAGAACAGCGGTGGTGGCGAGGTTCAGAGTTGTTAATGGAGGTGAGCAAGGAGATAGTGGTGATGGTGGTAGGTTGGTGTCAGGAACTTGAGAGTTGAGGACCAAAGTGAAAGGTAGTTCAAACTAGTGACCTATAATTAGGACGAAACTGCAAGGGAGGACAAAGTAATGACATGAAAATCGGTGGTTCAGTAGCCGTACGATCAGGATGGGGGAGGTTCAGTAGCCGTTGGATCTCTGGAACGTTGGAGTTTAAATCCACCAAAGCTGTTAGTGGAACGGCAGCGTTTTGAGCTGACCGTAGGCCTTTCCGTTACATTCTTCGGACGGCGTTAGAGTCTCCGTTAATTGTTCTTTTACATTTTTACCCTTTTCATGTTATCGTATTTACTCTTTTCACCAGGTCGTTTCATTGGGAGTTGTGCCCCATGTGCACAACAGATATACACCCGTTGAGGGAGGAAATGAAATCATGATTGATTTGGTGAATAATTCTCTCTCTCTCTCCTTCTCTCTCGTTCATCTCTTCTTTCTCTCAACAGCAACGAAGCTGCGAAACCCTAACCCGCGTTGGTAGGAGGATTCAGCTCGTGAATTGTTCAGGTCCTCTTAGGGTCCTGACATTGGTATCAGAGCCTGGTTTACCACAGCTCCGGCGAACAAACGAAATGGTTCGAAATGATGAGCTCGATGCTCGTCTCACGCTCACTGAGACTGAAGTCAAGGCCATCGGGGAAAATCAGATCCAATTCCGGGAATCACAAGAGAAGATGATGAGCGCCTTGCAAGCTATAGATCAGAGACTCAACGCCATGGATGCGAATCACCAGGGTCAACTCGAGGAGCTCCACAGATCTCTTCAAAGCCTTAAAAACCTGGGAAAGGAGAAGGCCCAATCGCCAGGAGCTAGGGTTTCTGGAAATGGGTTCAATCAATCTTTTCCCCCAATTCTGAGTTCTCCTCCTACTGTGAACCCTCCTGGTGCAGATGCTAGATCTCAGACCTCAGGTAACCTCCACAACTATCACCGTTGGCCTCAGATTGAATTTCCAAAGTTCAGTGGTGTGGATCCAAAAAATTGGGTCCAGAAGTGTTCTAGGTTTTTTACCTTTTATCCTGCAACTAGTGAGAAAAAGGTAGCTCTAGCTTCACTCTATTTGGAAGGAGAAGCTGATGTATGGTTTAGAAATGCTTATGAGTCTATTGAAGGGTTGAGTTGGGAGTTATTTGTGCAAGAAATTTGTTCTAAGTTTGAAGGAATAGAGTTGGAAGATGTGATTGGAATGATATGTAAAATAACACAAGAAGGCACACTGGGAGATTACATTATGAAGTTTGAGGAGTTAAGATTGAGAGTATTGCTTAAACAACCAAACTTGAATGAGGAATTCTTCATCTCAGTTTTTAGAAGTGGTTTGCAGCTAGAGATTAAACATATGGTGGGGATTATGAGACCTCAAACCCTTCAAGAAGCCATACACTTGGCCAGGGTTGAAAATGCTTATCTAGAAGAGCTGCATTTGCAGCAAAACCAAAAAGCTAGCAGCAGAACTCCATTTGGCTCAAAATCACCAACACACACCATATCTTACTCACCAACTCCCAGAAATACCATCACCAACACTCAGCCCACCACCCCCACTTCCAGTGCCACTAAAGCCACCTCCATACCCAACATTAGCACTCAACATTCAGCTGGGAGTAACACCACACCAGTGCACAAGATGACTCAATCAGAAATGCAACAAAGAAGGGAGAAGAATTTGTGCTATTTCTGTGATGAACAATACCACAGGGGGCATAAATGCAAGAAAAAGCCTCAACTATATTTAATAATGGAAGATGAGGAGACAGATACCCTGGGCATGGAAGAAGAATATTGCAAAGACAACCCTGAAGTTTTTGAAAATACAGAAAACACCCCAGAGATGTGTATTACTCTCAATGCCATCACAGGCATCACTACTCTTACAACTCTACAACTACAAGGACATTTCAAAAATCAAAAGGTGACAATGTTGGTGGATTCAGGAAGTACTCACAATTTCATAGACATTGCTACTGCTAAGAAGTTGGGGTGTGTGTTACAGCCAACTAATGAAGTCAAGGTGACTATAGCAAATGGAGATAAAATTAAATGTGGAGCTTATTGTCCAAGGATGGAATGGAGAATCCAAGGGGAGTTATTTGAGGCACCAATGAGAGCTATCAATTTGGGGAGTTATGACATAGTCCTAGGCATTCAGTGGTTGCACACATTGGGTCCATTTTTGATCAATTTGGAGGAAATGACAATCACTTTTCACAGAAATGGCAAGGAAGTTAAATTACAAGGTCTCAAGGCAAATCCAGAAGTACATTTCATGAGCTGCAAGGCCTTACAAAGATTTTGTCAACAGAATGCACAAGCAATATTGTTCCACTTAGATGCTCCTCAAGAAGAAAAAGAGTCAACAGAAGAGATCCCAGCAGAAGTGCAAGAAATACTAGTCAAATTCTCTGAAGTCTTTGGTGAGCCCACCACATTGCCTCCACCAAGGTCACAAGATCACAGAATACCCTTGATTCCAGGTAGCCATCCAGTTAATTCAAGGCTTTATATATACTCAATCATTCAAAAAAATGAAATTGAGAGACAAGTCAGTGACATGCTACAGTCAGGGATTATAAGGCACAGCAACAGCCCCTTCTCTTCACCTGCATTGTTAGTCAAGAAAAAAGACAACACTTGGAGAATGTGTATAGACTACAGGCAGTTGAACAATATCACCATCAAAGACAAGTTCCCAATTCCACTAGTAGATGAGCTCTTGGATGAATGGGGTAAGGCTACAATCTTTTCAAAGCTGGATTTAAGAGCTGGGTATCACCAAATAAGAATGCATGGTCCTGACATAGCCAAAACAGCCTTCAAAACCCATGAAGGCCACTATGAATACCTAGTGATGCCATTTGGCCTCACTAATGCACCCTCCACATTTCAATGCATCATGAACACCCTTTTTAAACCCTACTTGAGACACTTCATCCTTGTATTCTTTGATGATATCTTAGTCTACAGCCCTTCTCTTGAAGCTCATGTTGACCACCTCCAAATCACACTCACCATATTGAGGCAGAATCAATTGTTAGCCAAAATGTCCAAATGCTCATTTGCTCAACCAAAATTGGAATATTTGGGACATTTGATTTCTGCAGCAGGAGTGACTACTGACCCCACCAAGGTAGACCATATGCAACAATGGCCAACTCCTACTAATTTGAAGTCTTTGAGAGGTTTTCTAGGGTTAACAGGGTACTACAGAAAATTTGTCCAAAATTATGGGGTGGTGAGTAGACCCCTGACTGCACTTCTCAAAAAGGGACACTTTGAATGGAACTCTGAGGCTGAAGCAGCATTTATTCTTCTCAAAGAAATGATGACTGACACTCCAGTGCTAGCATTACCTGATTACACCAAAACATTTGTCATTGAGGCAGATGCCTCTTATCATGGGGTGGGAGCAGTTTTGATGCAACAAGGCAAACCCTTGGCTTACTTTAGCAAGGCACTTGCCCCTAGACATCTAGGATGGTCCACCTATGACAAGGAATTGTTGGCTGTGGTATTGGCTGTTCAAAAATGGAGGAGTTACATTGAAGGAAGGCCTTTCATCATCTCTACAGACCATTACAGTCTTAAATACTTATTGGATCAAAGAATCACATCTATGTTGCAGCACAAATGGGTATCTAAATTGATGGGGCTAGACTATACCATTGTGTATAAACCAGGAAAGAACAATGCAGCTGCTGATGGGCTCTCTAGATTGCACTCCCCACCAGAAGCTGAATCTGTGTGTGCTGCTATCACTGTGGTGAAGCCCATATGGAAGGAAGAACTAGCCAAGAGCTACCAAAATGATGATAAAATCCAACAAATATTGGCACAGCTCCTTATGCACCCAGGTCCTATTGAGCATTACTCATTCTCTAATGACTTGCTCCATTTCAAAAATAGAATTTATGTTGGAGCTAATGGCTCCCTCAGAACTCAGATTATACAAGAAAGTCATCAAACTGGATCTGGTGGTCACTCTGGGCTCAGGGGCACTTACAAGAGAGCTTACCACTTCTTTTATTGGCCAAACATGAAAAGGGAGATCAAACAATGGGTAGCTGAATGTGACATATGCCAGAGAATGAAGAGTGAGCATGTTCCCTATCCAGGTCTTCTACAACCCCTTCCTATACCCTCACAACCTTGGAAAGAAATATCTATGGATTTTATTGAGGGATTACCCAAGTCTGAGGGTAAAGAAGTTATTATGGTGGTGGTGGATAGACTCACCAAATACTCCCATTTTATGGCTCTTTCTCATCCCTACAATGCAGCACAAGTGGCTACCATATTCTTTGAAACAGTACACAAACTTCATGGTCAACCTTCCATCATCATCTCAGACAGAGACAAGGTGTTCATTTGTGCCTTTTGGCAATCTCTCTTCTCACTCATTGGTACCCAGCTTCACATGTCCACTGCCTATCACCCCCAAACTGATGGGCAGACTGAGAGGGTTAACCAGTGCTTAGAGTCTTATCTCAGAAGCATGACAAGTGACAGACCACACAAGTGGTTTAAATGGCTGGCATTAGCTGAATGGTGGTACAATACCAGCTATCATACTAGCATTAAAATGACCCCTTTTCAGGCATTATATGGTTATGCTCCTCCCCAATTATTCCTCCACCAACCCACCAAATCCTCCATTGCTGAAGTAGATCAGTTCTTGAAAGAAAGGGCTACCATGATTCAGCTGCTACAAGACAATTTGACACAAGCCCAAGGCAGAATGAAGTTTTATGCAGACAAACACAGAAGTGAAAGAGAATTTCAGGTAGGAGACCTTGTCTATCTTAGGTTGCAGCCTTATAGGCAAGCTACATTGGCACTTAGAAGGAACCTTAAACTAGCTCCAAGGTTTTATGGTCCTTTTCCCATCATTGCCAAGCTGGGAAAGGTAGCCTACAAGCTCCAGTTGCCTGCATCTGCAAGAATTCACAATGTGTTCCATGTTTCTCTTCTCAAAAGGAAGTTGGGCCACGACAATGTCTCTTCTCCTACCCTGCCTGATATAGGACCTGAAGGCCAAATGCTGGTGGAACCAGTAGCCATTCTGGACAGAAGAATGGTTAAAAGACACAATGCTGCAGCCACTCAGGTTTTGGTACAATGGTCCAATTCAATACCTGCTGATGCAACTTGGGAGGATTGGGACTCATTTCATGCTAAATTTCCCTCCTTCTTAGCTTGAGGACAAGCTTGTTGAAAGGGAAGGCAATGTCAGGAACTTGAGAGTTGAGGACCAAAGTGAAAGGTAGTTCAAACTAGTGACCTATAATTAGGACGAAACTGCAAGGGAGGACAAAGTAATGACATGAAAATCGGTGGTTCAGTAGCCGTACGATCAGGATGGGGGAGGTTCAGTAGCCGTTGGATCTCTGGAACGTTGGAGTTTAAATCCACCAAAGCTGTTAGTGGAACGGCAGCGTTTTGAGCTGACCGTAGGCCTTTCCGTTACATTCTTCGGACGGCGTTAGAGTCTCCGTTAATTGTTCTTTTACATTTTTACCCTTTTCATGTTATCGTATTTACTCTTTTCACCAGGTCGTTTCATTGGGAGTTGTGCCCCATGTGCACAACGGATATACACCCGTTGAGGGAGGAAATGAAATCATGATTGATTTGGTGAATAATTCTCTCTCTCTCTCCTTCTCTCTCGTTCATCTCTTCTTTCTCTCAACAGCAACGAAGCTGCGAAACCCTAACCCGCGTTGGTAGGAGGATTCAGCTCGTGAATTGTTCAGGTCCTCTTAGGGTCCTGACAGTTGGGCTTAGGCTAGGGTTAACGGCTGTGGCGGGATACATGGGGTTTTCAGAGAGGAGATAGTAGAGAGGGGTTCGGCGGTCGGAATTAATGGCTGCGGTGGTCGGCTCTGGTTTGGGGCGGCAGCTTCTCTGTCGATTCAGAAGGTTCAGAACAGGTTGCTTCTCACTGTTAGAACTCGATAAGGGGTGCTATGTGACTTTTACAGAACTTTTGAAAACTGCAACAGCCTCCCCAAACGTTAACAAGCAGTAACTTGAGAATTTCACTAGCCTCCCCCAATGCTTAGAAACAGGGTTTCACATAACACCAAGTCACCAACCCATAAGCTTTGCATTCAGAGAAACATCCTCAAACTGTTACAGCAGCCCCCCTCTTGAACACAAGCTTTTCTCGCCACTTTTTCTTTTTCCACCACTTTTTCTCAATCGTTCTCCTTTCAATCGAACGAGAACAAATTATCATACGAACCGCGAATCTCAACAACGACGAACAAGTGTTGCAAAAGTCAATGTTCTCCCGGAACTTTTTCTTCTTCTTCCAATTCATGAGGATCGTCATCATAACAATTTCAACAATGAGCTCAAGTATCACACGCCATGAGAAGAGGTTTATGTCATCTTTGATCATCTTCTCAATTTCTGGTATCTTCATTGAAGTTTTAAGAGACAAATCATAAACTATGAATGTTTGAGTACCTTCTTCTCCTTCGTTTGAAGCACTCGAACCATCAACAAATTCAATTCTGGCATCCTGTTCATCTTCAATGAGCTCAAACGTGAGATGGTCCATCAAATTCACAACCGAAGAGTCAGGATCATCAATATTAATTCTATAAAGAAGATTTTCAATCTCGCCAAAAATCGCATCATGCTTCTCCCTCATATGTGATTCAATCCATGAATCGATGTCTGGGCATGTTGGGATACATATGGGCCCATCATCCATTTCTTTGATCGTTGGGAAGCTTGGAGCATCTTCAGCATTTAAATGGAGACTAGGTTGTGCGTCCACAAGTGTCGTTTCCATTCCCAATTGTGTTGCTCGTTGCTTCCATTCTTTAACATTTGGAATCATCTCCTCAAGCATCCAACCAAGGAAGAACATTAAGCTAGTAGGAGGAGTTGGGTCATTAGGCCGAAAGATATAGCGTTGTATCTCCATGGCAACCCTCTCTCTAGTGCCATCCACATGGCCCTCCTTCACGATTTTCCAACCTGCAAGGTTGCATACTTCAATTATGCTCGCAAAACGATGGCCTTTCTCATCCCCCATGCTTATAGATAACCTGCACACCAAAGATCTCAAGCAATACCGTGAGGTGATAAGAATAGATAATAAATAAATAAATAAACAAAATAAACTCCCTAAACTAATTTCTAATTAACTATAAACCACTGTCCCCGGCAACGGCGCCAAAAACTTGACACGATTTCTTACGTGTATACGCAAGTGCACGGTCAAGTAATACAGTGGAGTGTATTTCAACCCCGAGTTATCGATTCCCACGAGGACAGATAGTAGGTTTATTGTTAATTAGAGATTAAAATCTTAAGAGTGTAATTGAAATAACAGGAAGAAAGTTGTTGATTTGAGAATTTGTCACCCCCAATCAAGTGACTATATTAAACTAACTAAAAGACAATATTTTTGGATTTTTATAATTAAACAAGGTTTGATTAAATAAGAAGAAAGACTAGGCGATCTATGGATCACCTAGGGCAGTAGACAATTCCGGATATTGCTTTGAAACATGTAATATTGAATGTGCTCTTGATCACGTCTAACTACTTACAATCTCCTCTCGGTCTCATGTAAGCCTATGCTAGGTTCAATAGTCGTCATCTGTCGATCCATAAACTACATCACCTAACAAGCTCTAAGAATACTCCTACGTTTTGATCCAAATCCTAACATTTCACCTTTCGGTCCATCATGATACGGGGTTGCTATCAATCCTAAATTCACAAGCTAATTAATCTTCACCTCTCAGTCCATCGATCTTTCACCAAGTAGTTACCCTAGTTCATGACGCTAAGGTAGCATAAAATTAAGAACAAGATTACTAGAAGAAGAAATTTCAATGTTACTTTAAGCTAAGATAACACGATATGTATTGAAACATCTCATATGATCATTCATATCCTACCAAGCACGTGTCAATAGTGCAAGTTCAACAATCCATCAAACGAGATAAAATCAATCCATCACATGAATCCATAAGCACGAATCAATCCACATATCCGGAAAACTTGTCTAACAAAGCCCTAGGCTCTCCATAGAGCCTAGCAAATAAAACTACTCAAACAATCTGAAAATAGAAGCTAACAAGTTCATGGTATTGAGAAAAGATAGAAGAGATAGAAGGGATAGTCAAACTCGTGACGAAAATCGCGTTCCGGCGACTCCGGCGTTGTTCTCCATGATCCTCGTCTCTCCTAGCCTTCCTCCCTCGTTCCCCAGCAGCTTCTTCTCGTATTTTAGGTCTAAGAATCGTGATTTATTGCCTGGGCACGAATTTCTAAGTGATTTGGCCGAAATTTGCACTTAAGCCCCTCTACTTTGTAATTCTCGGCCAGAATTATTTGCTGACCTTGAGCGGGCTGTATCTCCCTCATACGGACTCGTCTTCGAGCCTACCATATATCATTGGAAATCTACGGATGTCTACTTTCCAATGCCGCAGGCCTTGCTCCAAAACTCTTTGTAGATTTTTCTGAGCATTGAAAAGAGTGCAGGCTGGTCCTGTGTGACTTTTCCAACTTCGCTTCGTTTTTGTGTCTCCTTTTCTCCTCTTCATCTAGCTCCATTCCAAGCATATCCAAGCATCTCATAAGCTCCAATGCACCTATTTTACCTGAGTTACACAACACTAAACAACCCGTGCAATTATCATAGCAAATATGAGAGAAAACATGCACAAATAAGCTAGAAACACAACTTTTCACTCTTAGGCTTATAAATCGTCAAATTCACATATTTGTGCAAATATAACATATAATTCATGTGAAATAAGCCTACTACAAGTAATATAGAAGTATAAAAATAACTCCTAAAAGAGAGTTATCACCCCTAAAACCCTAAAGGCCAGACGGCACGACTCTAGGGGTTTTAGGTCATAATGGCACGCACGGGGGCTGAATTTACTCATATTTGAATTGGTGCGTGGCGGCGACGCGTATGTTGGTTTCCGCGCATGGAAGTCTATCCAGCTATGAGTCTTCACGCGCAGAAAGGGGGCTAATGTAGATAGTGCTTTCTGAGCTGACAGATCTTGGCCACGTGGCAACCATCTAGCACAACATATTGTGCTCCACACACACTGGATCACCAGCCGCGCTGATCCATGTGGGGGCTGCGAGACAGGGCCCTCGCATACCACTGCACGGGACTTGTAGGGACTTAGTGGTTTGGAGGCTAGAGTAAGTCCTGTCGCGTGCGAGTCAAGCTCGCGCGCGACCTTTAGTAACTGCTTTTGAGAGATTTATGGCACGAGCTCCATAAACCCGGTCAATCCGGTCAAACCCGGTCAACCTCATAACAGTTCCGGTATTCGCGCATAACGTTCTGTAACGGTCCCTATATAGGCGGACGAACGTGCCGTTGCAGTTAAGCTAATTAAGCCGCCATTTATGGGCGCATTAACCACGCTACAACGGTCACATTCTCTGTTATATATAGTACGTTAACCTTTCCATACAAAGGAGAACACACTAGCCATACGCGGAAGCTCTGCCAAACCTCTGTCTCTCTCTCAGACATTACTACTGCCTTACTCTCTCCCTACACACAACCCAACTCTTCCTGTGCCATCTCTGATCCTCTACTTACGGTGTACACGGAGTTCTCCCCGCCAGAATCTCTTGTGCACACCCGCCAACAATGATGGATTCTTTACGATTTTTCTTTGAGGGACTCCTGCTAGTTTCAAGGTTTTGAGTGAAACTACATTCACCGCAGCTCCACCATCGATAAAGGCCTGCTTGAATTTGACATTGTTGATGGTGGACGTCACATACATTGGTCTCTGATGTTCACCGTCGATACTCCTGTCCGAGTCATCGAATTTCATGACCTGACCTCCTGATTGTGCGGCCTCCATAACTTCCCAATTGGAGGCGACCAACTCTTTACCGTGGTCCTTAGCCACTTTGATGATCGTTTTCGTCATCTCATGTCTGCAATCGTCTGAGAGGTTCATTCCGTGAAAGATCTCAGCGAACCTTACAGAGTTTTTTATCCACTTGGTACGCGAATCGTCCGTGTCAACACCATAGCCTTCACCCTCATGGATTTCCGCGGTGTCTGGGACCTCTCCATCCACGACCTCTTCAAGGTCCAAGATCGAAATCATGGCTATTTCTTTCCCCCTAGGACTTCCTCTGCGCATGAGATGGCAAGGGGTCGCTACGCCCCTCTTTGGACGGCTCCTTGGCGACTAGCTGCCCCTTCTCGATTTTCCTATTCATCAGCCATCTGAGCTTTTTGCATTCTTTGGTAGGGTGCATGACCTGTCCGTGGCATTCGCACCACCTGGGGTCTCGCAGTTGCTCCCCTGTTGGCCTATGTTCTATCATCGGCAAAATTTCGTCCTTTCGCCACTTCTTGCAAAGAATGATTACATCGTCAATTGAACAGGGAAAAGGTGGTGCTTCCTGGTACGCGGGCCGCTGCTGGTTATTTGAGGATGATACTGCATGGACGCTGACATCTCGCGTCCGCTTGTAGCTGAGCTTCCCCACCTTTAATTTGGGATTCTCCTGTGTACGCTCGTTAGCGTACCTCTTTTTCATCCTTTCCACCAGGGGCTCCACGTTCTTGGTGCTTTCCATCAATCTGGAAAAGGTGGGCATATTTAGGTTAAAGAGCATACCTTTGTATTCATCGCGCATGCCTTGAAGGCATATCTCCACCAGTCGACTTTCCAGGACTTCGTCGACACACTCCAAGGACTTGGCCCTGAAACTTTTGATGAGGGCGACCCCCTCCTCGTCATGCCTCTGGTACATGCGTGAGAGGTGGATAGTGGTGACTTCTTCTTCAACTTGGAAGAATTTGGTGTAGAACTTCTTTACCATGTCTTCCCACGTTTTGACGGATCCTGCTTCCAGGGTCCTATACCATTTGTATGCGATGGCTCCCAGGGACTTGGGAAACTCACGCATCAATAACCTGGTGTCTACTCCATGCGGGCCCATCATGTCAACAAATCGCATCACATGCTCGTGTGCGTTCCCGTCGACTTCGTCGAATTTCTCCCACTTGGGTGCTTTGTATCTAGTAGGGTTGGGCATCAAGTAAATGTCCCGCGGAATGGGAGGCGCGCTGTCAACCTTTGGGATGACAGTTCCTGTGAAGCTCTGGTTCGCGATGATGCTGTCTATACATTGTTCCAAGGCCGCGAAGCCCAAAATGTAGGGCATTGTTGGATCATAAGGAGGTGGCGGTGGAAGTGCATGGCTGCCTAGAGTCCTACTTGCGTGGTACGGCATCGCCGAGTATGACGTAGGGTTTCCCATCGTCAACAGGGAGGAGCTCGTCGGGATGCCCGGCGCCTGAGGCCCAAGGCCACCGGAAAAAGAGGATTGGGCAACAGACGTATGCACTATAGATGTGGTTGCCGCCACTAATAGGGGCAACAGGGCTGTTGATGGTGGGAATGAAGCCCCTGTAGTGGTGTTTTGATCGATCCTTCCCAAGATCGTCATGATTTGAGCAATCTGGGCGGACTAGTCTTGCATCATCTGGGCTTGACTCTGAATCGTGGCTTGGAGTGCCTCTAAAGAGGGTCCGCCACCGGTAGCTGTCTGGGCATGAACGTTGGTGTTAACAACGGTGTTGAGTGGTCCCTCATTCCTGGAGGTTTCCTCGTTGGAAGGGGACCGGTTACCATCGCGAATAATTCCGTCAAACGACATTTCTGTAGATTTCGAAGGATTTAAACTCTGAAGATGGGTGTTCACGTCGGGTTCACCAAATTGTGCTCACTGAAATCCCTCAGAGAGATCCAAGTGTGCACCTCAAGTGGAGAATAAGGACACATAGAGATGTAGGGTGTGTGTAGGGAGAGGGTAAGCACTTTGCAACTGAGAGAGAGAGAGAGACAACTTAATAGCTAGTGTAGAATCAGGTATGGATTCGTTGTACTAGTCTGTCGCAACGGAGAGCTAACGATCCTATATATAGTGGGGAAGTGACGTTGTGAGGGGGTTAATGCACCATAAATGGCGGCTTAATGGTAGCCCCCGTAACGGTACGTTCGACCGTGTACATTGGAGCCGTTAGGCACCTGATCGTACATACCAGAGACCGTTATGAGGTCAAGCCGGGTTTATAAGATTTGGCCATTAAGTCTCTCAAATCAGTTATAAAGGGTCGCGTGCGAGCTTGGTTGTCGCGCGCGCGCGACGGGCCTTACCCGAGCCTCCAAACCACTAAAATGATCCGTCACATGGATAAGCATAGGTAGTTATCCGGTGTGTATGGAGAAAATCTGGGTGTGTTGGATTGATGCCACGTGGCTGTGATCCGTCTGTCCAGAAAGCACTATCTACAACAGCTTTTGATCTTCATTTGCTGAATTAGATTTGAGTAAAATGAGTTTTGGACTTGTTGTTTTGAATTCTAATTATCGCTAATTCATGTCTTATTGATTACCAAATGTTTGATATTAGGTTATCTCGTCGCTCTACTACTCAACTAGGGTCGCTTCAAACTCTATTGTGTTCTTGTTTTTGTTTCAACATATGTCTTGGATATTTTCATTGAAAAGTGTTCGGGTGCTCTAAATAGAAAAAATAAGTACATTAAATACATCGTGACAGCGAGTAGTTATTGACTTTCTTTGGAAAAAATACCCTTGAACTCCGATAAAAACATAACTGTGTTAATTTACCATTTGCAATAAGCCAGAATAACTGAAAATGGGAAGTGCAATCAGCCAACAAAATGAATTGGACTTACAATAAGCCAATTATGCCAAATTGGGGTATGCATTCAACAGTTAAATCTTTTAGGCAAGCAATTTTAGCATTTTTTTCTTGGAGGTAAATCAGTGAACATTGCCATATTCTCGAATTCGTTACGACGTTTCACCCGACGATTAAACTCGTCTACTATGATGCGCACGTGTCTTTATTCCTTTTGAGAAATTATTTTGTCGTCAACTGGGTTTGAACCAGAGACCTCATGCGGGGGTTTCCAACGCTCTACCACTTGAGCTACTTTTTTTTAAAGACATATTGTATGTAATTTTATGTTTAGGAGGAACTTGTGCTTCTCTCTCTACATCGGTTAGGAAAGGGTAATAAAATATTAAAATTAAAATATAAATACGGTACATCAACTTATGTTATTAAAATTTTGGTCACATATTATACAGTTTTAACAAATTATTTACTTGAAATACTGCCATATTCCAGATTTTTACTAATATTTGCATAGATGAACCAAGTCATTTAATAACTGATCCACACATGTCTAAATTATGTTGAATTTGTTACTATTTATTACTTCATTAGAGGACTTATAATTCGCCAGTATAATTTAGTACTTAAAATATACTTATTTATTTTTATTGAAAATATATTTATATTATTTTGTTTATGTCATCAAATGATAATTACATATACGCTCAGTGCTTATATCTAAAAAACTCATTTATAGATAATTTGCTTATCATAGTAATCATAAACACTTTTCAATTTAATTTAATAATTTAATACAATTTAATAACTAATAAATGGAAAATATCAATTAATTTAAATTAAAAATTTTGGAGAACACCAAAATAGATGGAAAATTCGACACATGTTCTCTATTTTTTGTACGAATTTATAACATCATTCATTACTTTACTTATAATTTATTACTTGATGCATATTTAATAATGAACATATCTACATCAGATTGTGTATAGCATCAAATGCTTATATTTAATGCTTATCTTGACTAATAAGTCGTAATTGATATATTTTGAAAATAATAATTGCAATTTAATGATGAGTAAATGAGAAATATCAACTTACACAAAGTTAAAATATTATAGTCTATAAAAGTGAGGCAAAAATGTTCTTCATCTCTTTTTCTCTTTACAAGAGTGAACTCGCAAAGAGAAAACAAATAGCTAGATAGACCTGAGAGAATAAAGAACTCATAGAAAACTCACCAAGTACTTCATCGGATCAAGTATATTTCTATGTAAGTAATTTCATATAATTGTTCGTAGTTGGTTGTCTTTAGCTTATCGCACCAAATTTTTTGTTTGACAAAATGGTTTAGCAATTTGTTTTAGGCATGTATGATTTGATTTATTTTTTCACTCCCTTTAAAGGGGATATAGAAAGATGGTGGGATTCTAGGGGTGTTTTTTACTATTGCTTTTGTGGAAATTAGTATGCACATATTGTATGTAATGTTATGTTTTCATATCTCCACTTTGAAACATGACTTGTATATTAAATGAAGGATTATGGTTTGTATTATTAAAAAAACAAGTTGTGTTTCATGGGATCGAAAATTTCTCTACTTATACAACTTTCTTACATTAATTATGTTATGAAATATTTATAATTACACTTTTCATCGTATAAAAATCTTATTTAATATGAAAATATAAAGTTCCACTTACTAGTAAAACTATTCGATTTTATAATTATTAGACACGCTTAATGACTCCTGTTTAACACCATCAATGAGGCTATGTTATTTGCTTGAATTGTTATGATTTACTTTAAGAAGAACTATCCATTGATATATTTTCTTTAATACTCTGCATCTGAAGGTAAGTAAGAACTCCTCGTACAATTACTTTCATAAAAAATGCAAAATCATAAGTTATATAAAGTATGTTGAGAGCTCTATGCTTTTCACCACTCATGTGGCTCTACCATTATTATTTTTTCACTTAGTATGTGTTATAATTAACTGTTAACTATTACTGTATTCGTATTTTTTGTAATTTACCCACAACATCTCTTCACTCAACAATATATTTTTATTATCTATTTATATACACTTATTAATAAATTTCAGTCATTACACAGAAAATTAAAGTATTTTAAACTACAATCAAGACCCTTTGATGGCGCAACAAAGGGGACAAAAACGTTTGATGATTGAGAACAATCAACCAGTTGTTCAGGGACAATATTTTCATGCATCACCATCAGGAGTGAGCTCATATAATCAAGATGGGAGGAGAGATTTTTTGCAGAAGTGTCAAGAAGAACATCTGCGAGTAATGACAAGTTATATTAACCAACAGCAACAAGCAGGACTATCTCAGCCTAGTGAAATACACAAGCAACATGGTGATAAGAGTTTTACATTAAATGGGTCAAGTTATGATTCGAGAAAACGCGATTGCCTGGTACTGGACTTCGTGAACGAATTACGGGATAAATCTAAGGTACACAAAATTTTATTCTTCTTTAACATTATTTATGTTCCCTATAGTTAAATATTAATTAATGTCCTGAAGCTGCAAAAACTTTAACTTTCTCATGCAGGACACTAGTAACCCGCTTTGGAGGAATTTTGTTGCCAAATTCTTCACTCCTGGTGCTAAGTACCGGTTATGTGTTTGCAAAATAAGTGTTGTTTCTCTCGGGGTAAGACCTTACATTATATAAAGTGTTAAGAAAATTGTTGCAATTTGTAATTATGTAAATATAAAAGGTTAGAAGTCAAATTTAAAATTGAACATGATTGGGTTGTATACTTGCCATGTGGATTACTTCAAACATTAAGTTCACAGCCTCTGAAAGAAACTGTAAAATTAAGTTTTCTTAAAAGTACCTCGATCATAATAATTTGTTGGAGAGATGTAATACAACATCCCTGTTTTTATTCTAAGTATAAGAAACATGATATAGCATTATTTTACACGTTACAGGATCACCGGTGTTGCAACATATGTAGGCACAATCCAGCTAATGGCATAGGTATGTTTACTTCTTCTATTAAATGAATTTCTCTTCCAATTAATATTATTCTTATTTCACTTTATTTTAAACGATGCGTCAGCCGAGTTACATGCCCTTCCTCATAAATTTTCTTATTATCACTTTTACCCTATAGTTTTGTGGCGTATGTTTGATACCCGTCAATGAACATTACTTCATAAAAATCGTGAAAAAGTATAGTCTTATTTTGAATTTAGAGCATGTTTGTTACTAGTTAGATGAAAATAATATAAGAAAATTAGTTGGCTGAAAATTTAAAATTAACTGAAAGTTCTGAAGTTGATTGGTATAATGTTTTTGCAAAATGTGAGAGAATCTATGACATTGAATATTAAAAAATGTGATTTTTTTGTTCCCAACATATTTTAATCCTAATAACAAAACACTTTGACAAAGATAATCAAATTTAAACTATTTAAAGCATAAGTAATTATATCTAAGTTCTCAAACAAGTACTCAGTCTTCGAATATGCTGCTAGGATTTAGGGAACTCAAATAAAACAACAATTTTTTTTGTATGTTTATTTAAAAAAAAAAAGAACACGTGTCCAGTCTTAACTAGATATGAGAGAGAAAGAGAGAGATTGGTGGAGGTGGAGTGGTCACTTTCCAAACCAGTTCAGTAAGAAATCGTAAATTACCCTAACAAGGCGTTGATTGAATCTCTCTTGATCATGATCAATTTTTTTTCATATGGAGGTTCGTATCGAACTTTTCAAGATGTGTTCAAAATTCGATGTATTATTCTGCCTTCTAGCGTGTGGTGTTGCAGAAGCTCTTTTAGACGGAGTAATGTTTTTATTGTTGCTGGGTTGGGGATGACAACCAACTATTGATAAATATGGTTAGGGTTATGAAATTTTCTATCATGGTACTGTAGTTATTCCTCCAAAAAATTCGACATTTAACTTTACTCCCTGGATATAAGCATTATGAAACTGTTGTGCATGTCTTTGATATACTGAACTATGATGACAAACATTAATCATTATTGAATATGTTGTTCATGTAGTTGATGTACAAATATCAACCAACATTTTCCTTTACTCTCTAGGTTTGAGGATGTTGGGAAACATTGTATGAACCTTGATTTGTTTCAAATCCTTGATTGTCCGGTGAAGTTTTAAATTAATAAAAAAAATTATATGTTCTACTTGCAGAAGTAGAAGTTGTTCCGAGCTTATTCCGAACCAAGTATGACACTGGAACTCTGGAAGAGCAATGGATCCTTGGTAGTCCCAAAGAATATCATAACACAGCTGGTCAAACTATACTAGACTATGAAAGAGCAACACAAGAGACTATCTACGACAAAGTACGCGTAGTTCATGAGGGACAACTCAGAGTTGTTCTTAATCCAGATAATAAGGTTTTTCTTTGGACTAGAAATGATTTTCTATCCTTTATTGACTATGGTTACTCTTATTTCTTATGTAATCTTGTCTCTGTATTTGATAGATTTACTCTTGGGAATTTTGTGTTTGCCGATTTGAAGAATTTGTGCCAAGGAGCTTGATGACTTCTCAGGTAACTCAACAAATAATTCTACACTTTAACAATATTATTTTGTAAGGTTTCAGCATTCCTACGACATTTTCACGTATATTACTTATCATGTTCATTCTGAAGGCGATTTCTTTGGGCTGGAAAGAGAATTTCTCTGAAATGGAGAATGATGGTGACTTTTCTAATATCGTTCCGCCAAAGATTTTTATTCTACAATTAATTTACCTTAACATTTACAAACCTTCGAGATCTAATCTTCCATATAACTATTCAAATACACATGTTGTCTTCAATTTACCTACATTAATATTATATTTTGTTTGTGAAAGTAATCGTGCTCATGTGAACAATCTATTTTTTTATTCTCCTTTATTCATGCGGGCGTTGGGTGCTATTGTAGGCTCATCATCTAAAATTGTCTTAGGATAACCCTCGTTTCTCGTTAACATGTAATATATTTTGATTTTTTACATATTACAATCAAGGAAATAATTTTAAAAACAAAAAGGTCATTCCGTGAGCGGTCCAATTTGTATTTTAATTCGTAAATCACCGGTTGCTTTTGTATTTTAGTGCAAACAATTGTTGGTTTTTCTTAAATAAGATGCTAACTATATAGAATACTAGTAACATGTCTCGTGTATTTACAATTGCTCATTTTAGCTTATTCAACTTCGAGAAGGAGCCCAAAGGTTTAACTCAAATGCTCAGAACATCTCATCTTACTTCTCAGCACAACTTATGCAAGATGATTGCAAAAGGTATTTTTCTCCCCAAAATTGCTGTGCATTTTTAAATTCATTTTATTTGTTCCTAGAAAGTGCATGCATTAGAACCATATCCATATGTTCTTAATTGCTCATTTCTTTGAGAATTATGTTTACATCGTTAAACTTATTTTGTCAAATGTCCAGAGCAATTTAATGTATTTGAGAAATGGTTAGAGTTTGAAACAGATAAATAGTACTCGAGAGGGGTGTATAAAGGAGCACACTTTATCATCACAAGAGTTATGCAATTTGAGAGTTTGAACTTGTGTTTTTGAGGGAAGCTTGCTGAGTTGAGATACTAGGGACTGAGTTACATGGTGCTGACTCTTTCTCATCATCATCATCCGACATGATCCAACCCTAATGGAGCAGATCCATATCCGATCTATGTAATGTATCGGATTGCATCACAAATTTGTGATCCGTGAAATCCGGTCCGATCCCTGCGGTAATATCTATATTGCCCTAGTCATGAGAAAGAGAAAATTTTAGATACTCCAAGAACACCACATAAACATGACACTTAACATCCCTAGTACGACCATAAGCAGGGTAGCCGTAATATCATTGGATGTATAGCACCACTTGGTAGTCTGTTGGAGCACCAATAATTTTCTCCAAACATCCCCAATGAGAACATCTGCAAAGGTCTCCCTTCCTCAGGCATCACCGGCGGGGTCTCTACGGCCACCGCCATCACAACCTAGGCCTGCTGCTGCCACCGATGTTATAGTTGAGGTCTTTTCCTGCCGCTCCACCCAACCCAGCTCTCAAAATCATGAAGGTTCTACTCTGGACTACTTCATCTCTTTGTTTCCCTTCCCTTTCCATATCTAATTTCTTCTCTGTATCCCCGACCGTCTCTCCTTATGAATGAGAAATTTATGCTGCAAATTTAGACATGCAACTCTTTATCACTCATTTTAATTGTAAAAGTATAGCTAACATGAAGATGATGGTGGTTTGGAGATGACGATTGATTGGGAAATTAGGGGTAGTACTAGGATTGTAAGATTGCAGTGAGTTCAGATGGCAGTGCTTTTCTCATCGGGAAGGTGCAAGTTTTCTACATCTTGCACCTTCCCGATATATTGGCTCCAACCGAGTTGTTCTTAACCCATTTAACACCTAAAAGCACTCGGTAGCAAACATAGTAACTCCAAAGGTCTCCCTTCGCCTCAGGCATCACCGGCGGCCTGCTTCTGCTACTGCCTCCGCCATTGCCACCTCTTCGTATGTCATCGTTGAGGTCTTTTTCCTGCCGCTTTACCCAACCCAGCTCTTTAAATTGCAGAGAAATTTGGTTATCATGAAGGTTCTTCTCTGAACTTCATCTCTCTGTCTCTCCTTATGAATGAGAAATTTAGACATGCAACTGTTTATCACTCATTTTAATTATTAAAGTATAGCTAACATGAAGATGATGGTGATTTGGAGATGGCGATTGATTGGAAATTAGGGCTAGTATAAGGATTGTGAGATTGCAATGGTTTTCTCATTGGGGGTTGGAAATTATGGGTAGAACAAGGATTTTTCTTAAGTTTTGTATTAGGGCTTTTGGAGTAGATGAATTTTTCTTAATTAATCAAAAGACAATTTGTCTAACGAAGTATTGGCTTTTTCCAGGGTACTTACTATAATTTTTCCAACAAGAGGGTAGTGTCTGTTTTAAGGCCTAACTTAGCTTCTTTTATCTAAGTTGCACGGATTCTTCATTCTTAGTGCCGTACCTACGTTGACACGGCACTTCGCAGATAAGGGTATGAAATCTGCACTGAATCTTATCTCCATCCCATACTTTGAGGTCGTTAGCCATTGTGAGAGAGCAAGTTGGTACTTCCGTTTCCCCTTCCCATTTTTCTGTCAATGTAGTTTCTTCTCATCGCTTTTAGTTGTGGTTGGGTTGTAGTAGTCTAATTCTTACTGGTCATAAGTAATTACGGGATAATGTAGAGTCTTAAGGGTGTAGGATTAGTAGGATCCAGACTAAGTGAGCAGAATTTAACTTTCGAGGCGAGAATACAACAAGAGTTGGTAGGCAAGAGGTGCTGAAGAATGATCAGTTTAGACATTTTGGGTCAAGTATGCAAAGTTATGGAGAGATCGATGCGGATGTCCCCTAAAGGATAAGAGCAGGGTGGATGAAGTGGAAGAGTGAATCTGGAATGTTGTGTGACGGTAGGATCTAGTTAGGGTGTAGGGTAAGTTTTATAGAGCCGCTACAAGACCCACTTTATTTATTTGTTGTTGAGAAAAGAAAACGAACTTTGATGTATAGGACAGAGTTTTTGAAAATTAAGAAGAAATATAACTAAAAAAATGTGTGCAATAGAAATGAGAATGCTAAGATGAATGAGCACTGTAACTAAGAAATATAGTGGACGCATTGACATAATTGCAATGAATGTAAATGTTGGACCCATAGAGACGAGTCTTTCTACCGCGAGAGAAGATGTATCGGTAGCCATACTCTTCGACCTTATATATAATTAGCATATTTAAGTCAGGCAAAGCAAGGTTCCCTGGTTCCAAAGGAAGTAGGACTAGTTTTCCTTAGGTGTCGCCCTATTAAAGACAAATCGAGAGAGAATAGTTGGAGGTGGTTTTGGTCATATTTGAAGTAGGCCCACAATTAAGAGAAGTGATTCGGTCTTAGATAAAATGTGGTATACAAGGGAGAGGGGTACCATGACGAACCTGGGTAGAGACAATAATACGGGACTCAGTCAATTTAAACTTAAGTGTGCAAATGGAATTGAACATACATTAGTGGATGAGCCATTTACCTGGCCGTGGTGTTTGTTGTTGTTGTGGTCGTCATCATCTTCAACAGATTTTTTTGACATGGCATCCAGGCCATTACATTCTCAAGAGATCTTCAATTTCCTTCAAAGCAAAGAAGCAATTTTCTACATCTTGCACCTTCCCGATATATTGGCTCCAACCGAGCATGTACCGGGGGTTGTGATGAGCTAAGTGTAACCCGTTTAACACTAAAAAGCACTCGGTAGCAAACTTAGTAACTCCAAAGAATAGTGTTGAAACATAATGTTTTTCACAAATGTGTGAGAGTCACTAGCCTAAGCTTCTTCATTAACTGCTTGGTGGAACTGTAATGGGAATACTGTACTAAGTTGGATGTTACCTCACCAATCCTTATACTTTTTGTTGGCTATTATCGTAGCACAACCATCATAGCTATTTGCTGTTTACTTTAGTTACCCAGCTCATTTGTCTCCATATGTACACAAAACAATTTTACTCTAGAATTTGACCTCTCCCAACCATACGTTAGTAACAACCTTCCTAAGTGAGGTCCAGTGGCCTAGACCCCCTTATTTAGAGAGATTGCAAATTGAGTCCGAAATGAGCTGAATGGTATTTTGATTCGCAGATGAATCTGAGAGAGTGAGAGAGAGAGAGTTCCATTGCCCTGAAACTTTCTATAGTTCTAAGGCGTGCAAAAAAAATAAAATTTTACTGCTTCAGACAAACTCTTACCAATTAATACTATATTGAAATCGTACTTTTAGATGGTGTAATTCAGTTTTGCTCTCACATTTCTATCTCACGGATGAGTGCCGCTTTCACTTTGTTTGATTCAGCTGTTTCAAGTCGTGAAAGTATGGGCATGATGCATTTTAGAAGCGACTCTATTAACATCTGTAACTGAAATACCCTTATTGTTTTTTATCCCTTCAAATTTCTGTATTCACATACGCAAGTAGTAATTATTCACTTGTTCCCAATTATTGAATATTTTAATTCTTATTGTAGTTGAATTATGTGCCACCACTGGCTACTATATTAAGAACATAGCTACAATCTTCTAATCACTATGTATACTTCACAGGATTCTCGAATCAGCTCGTGAATTAACAAATGCATTGGAGTCGCCTTTGGATGTGAACTTTGGATACTCCGAGACCTATGTGCACTTTCTTCAGGTATTAGAGTGGATAATAGATTGACGAGATACCATATGTTTTGTAACTCCTTGTCCCGGCTTCTCAACATGGCATTGTGCGCTGAATTTTGAATTGCAAACTAGCTCTTCGACACCATTTGACCAGTTTTTATAATTTTATTTACCCAACATAAATTGTTCTGCCTTTCATGTTTCATGTTTTTATGAATTGGTCTGCCTTTGTACAAGGTCAAACTTTTGTTTGGTTAAAAGTGCACTTGATATATTAGACTAATTGAATATTTTCTATAATTATGTCGTTTGTGTGACATAGTCTATACCCATTATATGGACACTTGTAAGTTGTGCCTATGTCTTGGAATCATGCAGTTAAGTTGATTCAGAGTTGCAACTGAGTTGTATAGATAACAGGTAACCTGTGTACTAGAAATATTGTATTGTTACACTGGTCCACTGAGATCATGCTAACAATTTGGAAGTAGATTTGCAAATTGTCGGGGTGTTCTGTCACAGAGTTTTAGGAGGTGCTTTTGAATGATAAATTTACCAAAATGTCATGTGTCATATTTGACATTTTCTTTGGAAATCAAAAGGTAGGATCTTTAAAAGGGTGTCAAGGGAAGCAAAGTGAAAATGTATGCAAATTTTTGATGAAACTTATTTGGGGATTTCTTAAAATAAAAAAAGATGCATTTTTAATTCTTGTTTAGCTTGGATAGTTATGTATTCATCCTTTCTCTGTTTCATCCTTCCCTCTTAAGTTCTCCACAGGCTTCTGTATAACTATTTGTCTTAATGGGATGATGAATAGGGCTCTGATACAAAATAATGCCATTAAGACGAGAAGATTCTTGCCGAATGAACTTTAAGAAGTAAATATATAGAATAGTTAACCTGTATGCATATGGGAATAGATCATGGAGGTTAAGATTAGTCTATACACTAGAGAAGTTTAAGGTGGCAATCCTGTCATATTACCTATGCCGAAGCAGCAACAGTATCAAGAATTAATTATTCAGCTTTGCTCTGGCTTTTGTAGTCTGTAGTACTCTTAAGATAAGAGTTGGAGCCACTTCTTTGAATGTCCTGATTGCAAAGGTAATATGAAGTTAATAAATCAAACGTCAGGTGACTTTGATTTTAATGATACGCAGAGCCTTATATCCGAGGAAGACTTGTGGGTGATTTTTGCAGGAAAATGTAGACTATCAGCTAGGTTACTTGGATAATGCAGCTTTGAACTTTTTGCGACTTTTAGGTCTTCTGAAGAAGGGGCCTGGATAGAGCTGTGTCTTCCTTGCTCTTGCTCTCTCTTCTCATTTTTATTTTCTTGATAGGAAAAAAGTTTGTATTTAGCACAGAAAGAGGTTCTTCCTTTTCTAAAGAGATTAGTATACATGTTATCATGGAAACATAAGTAGTACAATCCTCCTTGAAAGAATTCCCAAAAGCATTTTCAGAATGAGATTCAGTGAGGTTAAAGTTGAAGCAATGGGTTTTAATGTGAGAAATGTGCCTTTCTTTACTCCCAAATCTCTCCCTGTGTTGCAAATATTCATTCCCTTCTTTGGATCTTGTACATTTAAATCTTTTGGAAGCATGGAAAAAGGATAACAATGGTTTATGCGCGACACAGTTGTTACTAAAGAGGTTAATAACCTAGCTCCATGAAGAACTCCACTCCTCGTGAAATATATGCTAGAGAAAATATTTAGATACATGATGGAATTATACTGTACAAAAGTCCATCAAATAGGCCACTAATACTATTAAATTTTTCTAATATTATTAGTGGAGCTATCTCTAGATGCATTTTCTCATGACTCGGGCTTATGGTTAATGAGCAGACTGATGTTTCCACTTTTATTCATTTCTTAATATCTTGTCAAGCCCGGGCGAGGTTAAATGTTAAGTTTCATCAACTCATGCTTGTTTAAAGATCAATAATATAAGCGTAACTAACTGTGAACGGTTCGGTTTGGGCGGTTTCAGAGGAAGATTAGCATCTGGTCCATGTATAATTGGATTTGATAAACATAGCCTAAAATCAAATCAACTATCCAAAAAAACAACCAAACCATCGAAATTGATTGGTTTAGTTTGGGTGGATTAGTCAGTTTATGATTCGGCATATTTCAAGCGAATAGTTTTGTCTTGCCGTGATGATTGAAATATATAAGTGAAATTTTTGTGATTCTATTGTGTGAATAGTAATAGACATTAGTATAGAAAGTATTGTTAGAAAAACATGAAAAGAAAACATGATGACATAGTTGACTTTAAAAACAATTGCAAATGAAAATAATGACGATTTATATTCAATTATTTGCGATCTTGAGTTATTCTTATGGAAGCCAAAAGGAAAGCTTTGTATTGGATATAAGGGGATCATTCGGCAATGTAACTAGAGAAGTTATTTACGACTATACTCTTGTGTATTATAATATGACTATGAATATATGTTGGGTTGGTTAGGTTGGATAATTGGATTACCTAACTGAATGCACAATCCAGTCCAATAAGTCGGTTTGGGCTAAACTATAAAAATCCACCTTAATCTAGTAAATTTGAATAGAATTGGGTTGGATGGGTCGGGTTGAGTGGGTCAAGTAAAATTTATGTACACCCCTAGGCGTAAGCATACCAATGCTCTTTCTGTTAACAAATCGAAAAGTAGGAAATAATCTAGTGACCTGGTAAGTAGTATATTGGGAAAGATCATGCATTGGGTGTGTTTCCATAAATGGCTTAAGTTATGGTGGAATGTTAGTCTACATCTATAAATAGCTTATCTTCTTCAAACTCTTTTTCCTTTTTGTTGCACATAGCCTCATGTTTTAGTGCAGTAAGAGTACCGTCAGTGCGGATTCATCAATTTAGTGCGTTGACCATTGTCCCTACACAGCCAACTGCTTTTTTTTTATGCGAGTGTAGATTCTTTGTAGGTGTTTCTAGAGCAAGTATTTTTGGTAGTCCTTGTTAAATTTTATCCCTTACCATCTCATCCAATTTTGTGAAAGATTGTCCGTATGGCCGGTAGGCCCATCACACTCGGTCTTACTGTTTTTTACTTTTACTTTATCCCTTTTGAATTGGGAACCCGATAGACCTTTTTGGGATGTTCCTGTAGCTCAGCGGTTATGGCAGTTCCCCCACTGTCCCCAGGACATGTACGTAAATAGGGAACATATAGCAGAATTTGGTAGCACAGATATTAGAAAAGATCGTAGTTTATTAGTTGTATAAAATTGATTACTTTGGGGGTTTCTAGTCGAAATTTTCAGGCCGGAAAAAACAAAAGTAAAGCCCATTAAGTGCAAAACACCAGAATAGGCTCGTTTTGAAACCGACACTCCAAGTAGCGGCTTCAAGCTTTGACACCGACACTCCAAGTGTCGGTTTCAAGCTTTGAAATCGACAATCAATGTATCAGTTTCTATTTTCCCAACAGCTTATTGAAAACCGACACTTGGATTGTCTGTTTTATATCTTGAAGCCGATACTTGGAATGTCAGTTTTCAAAGCTTGAAATCGATGCATGGAGTGTCTTTCAAAACGAGACTATTATGGTATTTTGCGCCGAATGGGGTTTATTTTTGTTTTTTCAGGCCTGAATAAGGTTATTTGAGTGATTTTTTCGTTTCTAGTCGTACGAGTAGATGCGGTTTTACCAGGTGTTGAGGCCTTGTGAATGTTGGTAAAAGTAAGGTAACTTGTGTAAAGGTTACTCTTTAAACTCTCTCCCAACTCAGTACCTTATACCCATGTAAAGTCCTTATTTACATGCTCCCACAATATTATCTCTACACCAATTATAAACTTATGTCACTGTCTCAGTTTGGGGAGGATGTTAGAGGAAATGCGGTTAGACCCGTTTTTGGTCCGTGTTCTCATAATTCATTTGTTCTCTAATTATTCATTTGGGATTCCCCTTTATTGTCTTTTTTATTTGTCTTATTATTTTGAATATTATCACTGTGTGTAACATGACTTGTTTACTCTTGGAACTGCGCTGGATTTGATTTTGGTGGCATGCTTTTGCAAAGGCTCTGTAGTCAACATTTTAATTGATCTTTCTCCATGGAATGAACTACAGGTTGGTGCAACTTTTTCTGGAGAGAGCATGAAAACGATAATGAAATATAGCAAAGAAACTGGAGCCTCGCCTTTACGTAAGTTTACATGTCCACTTCTAAGTTCAGAACGCTATGTTGCTTCTTTTCTCTTTAATTGAACGTAGAAATCTGTAGTAGAATGCACTTCCAACATAAATTCCCCATCCACTATTGGTTAATATGATTGTTGGTTAAGTGCGCTCTGCATGTGTGTGTGTGCGTGCGCGCCACTACGTGTGTTTATGTTTGAGAATGCGTATTTTTCTTTGTGTATAGAGAGAATCTTCGTCAATAGCTAATTAACTATTAATAGAAGCTTGATTGTCCTCCTAAAGTTCTGTTGGTGAGGCAAGTGTAGAAGAATTTCAACGAAGGTGAACCTTAGATATCAGGATTGTAGAAATTTGTCCACAAGCCGATAGAGGACCTTTTCGAACAATCTCGTGCTGAAAAGGGCGAGATCAACAGGTGCACAGCAAGCCTCCCCTGAATTCTCAAAAACAAACACAAACAAAATGTAGAACCAAAAGACGCCACAATATGCATGAAATGGCCTAGTGTCGTAAAGCATGAGTATTTATTTGCATCGAGTTATATTCAGACCATGCATTCCGATTCCATCATTTTGCCTACATAACATAGGGCTCCCAAACTACCAGCGACTAAAGGTTATAAATTGTTCATGCATTTGTCAGTTAGGTACCAGTTCAACCGGTCTGACGTTTGAATGTCGGCATGCTTTCTGCTATCACCACTATTACATCTTGCAAAATAGCCTCTTTCTGCTGCTAAGATCCTACGGTGTCCCACCAAATATCCATAACCCGCCTTCAAAGTGACTGTAGCCATAACATGTGCACTACCACTAATAGAGGCAAATTCTACTGTATCCAAATTGATTATTGCTGAGAGATTGTTACCTTGTAAGGGCCATTCTAACATACCTGCAATTCGAAACATAGTCCTTGGGAATTTCGTAGAACAAGAGCTGTGTATTTGACGTAGAGTCAAACAATAAGACAGCATTTTTCATCATCTTATTCTCCTTCCGAATACGAAAAATACTTTTCCGTTTGCAGATTCAGGTTTGATTTGGTCTAGGTTTGGGCATTTCTTCTCATCTCGATGTTTTTGTTTCTGTTTTGTTCCGGGGGGATCTGAAGTTGGGCTGAATTTTGTTTAAATAGGTTTTGGATTTGGGATTTCGTCCACGGGTTTTAATTTTGGTGGTGGTGCTCTTGTTAGGTTTTGGATTTGCTTGTACAGCTGTTATGGTAGCAGGGCCGGTGATGGTTACTTGTATCATACAACTCAGTACTCAGTAGTACTAATTGGATATGATATCTCATAGTAGGTACTCTATGCCAATATAATATGTAAATCAATCAGGCAGATATTGCTAAACAAACCATGGTATGTCTATCTATCACGGAATGTTATGGATGTTTTATGCAAGTAGTGAGAATGAAATATGCGTGTATTCTCGGAAAAATTGAATGGCCTAATAATGGACCTGGATTACGGAGTATTAGAATATCTAAAACTGAGCACTTTAGATACTTCTTAAGTTGGTCTTCTTCCACTCACTTTTATGGAGTATTTTGTTTTGTATTTGGCGATCTTGATAAATTTACCCTTTAATCTTTCGTAGATATATTATATTTGTAAAATTTAGTAAAAAACATTAAAGAAAGTAATATCAGGGCATGCTATGTTGAAGTTTCAAATCGTCCATATTCTTATAACGTTACAAACATCACTATAAGGTAAATATTTTTCTACAAAAGAGGTACTTGCCGATACTTATGCTCTTACTAACATTTTTGCTATACGTGCTGCTGTTCTATGAAGTATATGGGACTGAATCATCTTTTTAAAGGAACCTAATTTCTATTACTATTTCACAAGCATATGAATCCTTTGATAGTTCTCTAGGTGCTTTAATTTGGAAATTAAGTTTAAATGTGACATGGAATATTAATGACAAGTTGATGACGATGTTAGTTTGAAATCTTTAATTTGAAGAGCTGGCTATTTTACAATCTGTAAAAGTATGGATAGGAGAACATGCGTTTTTATTCTTTTACAACATTGATAAAGAAAGTAACTGCACAATTTTCCTATCATAAATGCTTTAAGCACTCGCTAAATTGTCTCAGATGCGGATGAGATGGATTGTTTATGACATTAAAAAAAGAGATGCAAAAATCTGACACGATGAGCAAAAATCTGAATATAGAACTGAACAATAATAATGTTTTCAATTTATTTTTCCTTAAATAATTTCAAAAATCAATTGTATTATTAAATCACATTGTTGAATGTTTCCCCGATTTGTGGAAATTCTGAAACCAATCTATCAGTATACATGTTCCCGAGTAATAATTTCACCCTCACACGATAACTTATATTATTAAGTTCAACCCGGGGAATAAAAAAACGGCCTGATGTTGAGCAGAACGGGCAATGCGTAACGCAATCCGAGGCTCCGGTAAGTTGTACGGGATTTGGGCTCACACCTATAGAGGCCGATACACACCATTTTCGGAGAAAAATATCTTTACGCACCATTTTTGGGAATAAAACTAAGAACACATGGTGTATAAAATGCATACTTTATGAAAAGGTTCTAATAGAACAATGAAGGGAACCGTGTTAAGAGATGTTGATATGTCTTTCGCTCTATCGTCATACTTTGAGGAACATTGATTTTGTGAAGGCTGGTTGTAGTAACATAATTAGCGAAGCCTTGGGTGATTGCAAAGTCCCACTTGCTGTGTAGTGGAGTAGTGTGCTTAGGTAGTGCTGGAACTCCAGATGTTTGATAACTGCTGCCTGTATATAGTCCAAAACTCTCACCATCGTTGCTGTTGAGAGTGGACGATTTTTTTGTGGCCGTTCCTTTTATGCGATGGACAATAAAAGGTTGGGTAATCACCGGTATATCACTGCCTCGTTTGTTCTAACATTAGCTTTAATAAACTGTGAGTGCGAGTATAATTGTTGGTTGAACCAGACTCGGTGTTCGGCGCCATGTAGTGTCGGTTTCGTGTAGACGAAACCTGACCCTGTAACAACTGGATGGATAGATATATGACAGACAGGAAAACTGATGCTTTTTGGAGGTTTTCAGAATATAGGCTTTTTTGTTGATTGTTTGAGATTTGAGAGTGCCATAGAGGCTAGTGTTGCTCGTGGAAGTTGCTCCTCGGTTCTGCATATACTACATTGTCTTCTGATATTTGTCGAGTTACTAAAATCATTTTTTTCCTTTTCAGAGAGTCTGAAAATGTTTCGTTCCATGAGCAATTCGCTACCTGTGAAGCATGTTGAAGCTCTACATCACGAAAGTCATGGTCCTGCTGTTGAGGAACAGCGCTACAAGAGGGTTCATAGTCCTGCACAAACTCCTAGGCCTAACCTAATTCCAGCAGTACAAGAGAGATCAGAAGCTGGGCCTGCTGCCCTTCGTGGTCCTGAAGGATTGGCGTCGCACACTCAGTTCCAGAAATCATTTGCAGGAAACAAGGTGGGGACATCTCCTAGGCCTAACCTAGTTCCAGCAGTACAAGAGAGATCAGAAGTTGGGCCTACAACTCTTTGTGGTCCTGAAGGATTGGCGTCGCACTCTCAGCTCCAGCAATCATTTGCAGGAAACAAGGTGGGGACATCTGAACCCCAGAGCTCCTCCGAGCATATTCTTGATGTAGGTAACGAGGGTGGAAACACTGATGCCATTTTCGACATTTACTTGGAAGGAGAGGTTAAACCTGATTATACTAGTGCCTCCAGTTATCTGAATGATCCTTTTACTTCTTGGGAGAGTGACACTTTTCCCAGTCATGTTCCAGATGGATTCGGTGCAGATGATGAACGAAGCCGTATTAAGTTCTGGTGGGAATAACCCGTTTGATGAGAATCCAAGATCAGTTGGTGTGGCTTTTCCTAAAGACGGTTCGCATGCCATGTTTTCTTAGTGTTACCTTGTGCAGAAGCCATCCTTCATCTTCTGTCTTTTGGTGGTGACAGTGGTTCCTCGAGTTCCACAAGTCATGGAAAACATATGAAGTGAAATGTTTGTTTGGTCATTAAGAGTTGTCAGTTTTAACTAAACTATTTGTAATTGGTACGCCGGATTTTTCCCCTTCTTTTTTCCTTATATCAAATAAGCTTATCTGAACTGCTCATTGAACCCTTTATTGATGTTCTAGCATGCTTCATTGAACTCTTTTTTTTTCATATTCTACTTCAAAAAAAAGCATGCTCATATTTAGTAGTGTAATGTGATGTGGACGTTTCCTCCAAAAAAAATGGTTAACTTGGTTTATTTGTATATGTTTTGTCTTATAGCTATGTCTTCATCGAGTCACCTCGTTAACTTTCATATTTCTGTCTGGCCCCTAAAACTTATTCCCGGGTTAGGCCGTAGTTCCTTATCAGGCGCTATCTGGGCTAGCTTTTTTTGGGTCAGAAAAGTAGAATTTCATTACCCAAACCAAAACCATACTTACACTTTGGTAACATCATCTAACAAAACTCTTCTAAGCTTATCTGGATGGTGGAAACCCAAATCTACTTGTAACGTCCTTTTGAACATCAAGTTAGCTATCAAATCTGCTGCATTGTTTGGTGATCTTGAAACCCGGCTAATTTGAAAATTTGTTTGCTTCATCATATTTTTAAAGAACACTCATACATGCTCTCTCTTCTCTCATCTAACTCCATTCCCGATTTTGAAGCTTGACTTTTACAAAGCTCCACCAAAATTTCATTTTCTAGTCCAAATCATGAATAACTTGAGTCCAAGGCTATAGTAATCGTTTGGGGAGTCTTTTTCTTCATATTTTTCAATAACTCAAGCTCTCTAGGCTCTATTGTAAGAATCAATTTCTTTTTTCTTGTTTTTATCATCTATTCTACTCATCATGTTGATAGTTCATGTTCTTGGTAGGAAATTGTTTTTCTTGAGTTGCATGTGTTGTTTGAGATTTAATTTGTAACTTTTATTAAGTTTCTTTATTTCTAAATTTAAATTTTCAACTTCATGGCTAGATCATAAGTTTGACACTTGGATGTTATATATTTCATGACTTACACTGGAACAGACATGCACTGTGGTGAGTATCATGTTGGTTGCATCTGCATTTTAAGTAAGTTTTGATCAATGTGCAAAGAGCATGTAAAAAAAACTGATTAATTGTTTAAAATGGTGTTGTTTGGGTGAAAGTTAATTCACCATAAGTTGCATGTATTTGAACCAAACTTGTTGATTTTTAGAAAAATTGCATATGATTACAATCTGACAGTTTGTGGAAAATGTATCTTATCTTTAAATTTCGATTCTATAGAATTTTCAACTCTTGAATATTTTAAAAGTAGACGGGTCATTTGGAGAAAAAATCAACTCCATAGCCTTTGTGGTTATGGAGATAAGCTCATTCTAAGTTGCATGTTTTCTGAGACTCTGTTTTTGGACCAATTTTGCCATTTTTGTTAAAAACTCCATTTTCAGAAAGTTTTTGTAACACCCCCAAAATGACCAAGCCGGAAGTCCGGGGGGTATCACTCCGTACCCGAGATAAACCCAGATAAAAGGACATTAAAACTTGGATCAAAGCATAAACAACCAAGAAGTCTTAGAGTAATACTTTATTACAGTTCAAATTATTGTGCCACAAACATGGGCATCAACCAAACAACAATTCAATGAAACTAAACGGGGTTCAATTATTAAAGTGAAACTACTAAGCGTCTAACTGATGATTCGCTTCCCCGCTAAGCTATGCTCCCATCATCTAGACCTGTGGTGCAGAAAACAAAAGGAGAACACCACAGTTCTAAAATCAGCAATAAATACTGGCAAGCAAACACCCAAGCATGTAAAATGATGATGAGGCAATTTATATAACAGTAATCAACTTTTTATGTAGTAATTCATCATAAACACAGCGGAAATAAAGTTTGACACTTGTAAGAAAACATGAGAGTTTCTAATTCCATTGTATTTTCCATAACAAGTTCATTATCCAAGATGGAGAATCCAAAACCACATAATATTTCATTTCCAATTAATATTATCAAATCCAAAAAACCAACACGTTAATTTGTTGTTAGGGGGACATAACCAACCATCTCGCAAGCATCCAGGACCCTAAGTCTCTGAAATTGATCATAGCTAACTTGTTCTTCCCCTCGCCCGGCATAAATGCCTTGAACACAAGTGATGAGTCTAGAGCCTTGATGGTCAACTCCTTAGTTTCTAGATCCACATTTGCGCGCATTGTCTTCAAAAGCGGTCTTTCAAAGATGAGCGGAACATCGCGATCCTCCTTGATGTCCACTATCACAAAGTCGGTTGGGAAGACAAATGCACCCACTTTCACGAGCAAGTTCTCAATCACCCCTTTGATGTAACAATAGAATTTTCTGCCAATTGCAGACCTATCTTGACTGGGGTTGGCCCACCAATGCCCAATCTCTGAAATAGGGACAATGGCATGAGATTAATACTCGCGCCCAGATGGAAGAGCCTTTGTGTATGATATCCACCCCCAAGAGTGCAGCCTAGAATGACACTGCCTAGATCTCTCATCTTGGGAATGTCCCTCTGAATAATAGTATTGCATCTCAGCCAATTTCACCGTGGCATAAGGGTCTATGCTCTTCTTGCCCCATAAAATTTCCTTCAAAAATTTCTTGTACTTCGGCATCTGAGCAATTTCTTCCACAAGAGGGATGTTGATATGCAATTTTTTGAATATATCCATAAATCTCCCAAAGTGTTACTCATCATTCCTCTTTATTGCCGCCCGATATGGTATCCGCGGCTCATAAGTAGCCGGATTTAGAGTGTTCTTGGGATCTTCTTTCTTCTCAATCGTGTCATTTGATTGGGGAATCACGACCTTGGGCAAATCTTCACCCAATTCCTTCTCTGTGGCCTTTGTAGCTTCAGCTCTCGCATGGCTAGGATATGGATGATCCTGAGTGTAACACCCCCAAATTGGCCAAGCCGGAAACCCAGGGTGTCACTCCGTACCCGGGGTTAAACCCGAATACAAGGAGGTTTAACAACAGAAATTCCAAACCAAATCCATAAAAATATTTAATTGAAACTTTAAAACTTGTCTTGCCACAAATATGGGCATTATTCCAAATCTAAAAATTCAAACTACTAGCTAATGTTCAAAGAAACTAAATGTGAATGTTAATACTATCATGAGTCGCGTTTTCCCCTCGGACCAAGCTCCCATCTAACCTGTGGTGCAGAAAACAAAAAGAGAACACCACAGTTCCAAAAGTCAGCGGAAATACTGAGTAAGTAACACCCAAGCATGTAAACAAATTATGAAGCAATTTATCAATCAGAGTAGTTTGCAGTAGCTTTTCCAAAACCAAGTGATAGCAAAAACTTTGACACTCATAATAAAACGAGGAAGATTCCAATTCCATTATTTGAATTTAAGGATTCCGAAATCCCATATTCAACCATCCTTTCCATTAAATTCCAAAACTGCATTGTTGATTCGTTGTGACGGGAAAAAAGAACCAACCATCTCGCAAGCATCCAAGACCTTAAGAGTCGACACCCCCCAAAGAATTTTGCATCCAGAGGAGTGAATACAGGGAGCTATCCAGGGACTTGCAACCGGATTAAAATAAATAAATTGAACGGAACACCGAAGTCAACACGCCCAATGCCAATCGTAACCAATAACAAACCCCGCACAACTCTTCCACTTTACGTTATCGTCGATTAATAGATTACAGTGATATTTTTCAGAAGACAAGTTAACAATTTGAAACAAGTATTCAAGTAGCACATATTTCATGTAAAATCATTTTGAGACAAATAGGAATGAAAAACATTTGACACGAAAAGAGGAATGGGCGCTAGGCTTGGCATGTTTACTTACCTCAGCAAATAGCAATCACAGCAAATCAATCGTATTATTCGACGTATCCTTTGTCGGAGAATTCGTTTCCTACAATTCGATAATATTCTAATCAATTATCGCTAACACACAAATACAAACAAGTCCTATACGCAATGCAAGTGTAACCCCCTTATTATTTCCGCAAACTTTAATAATAATATTCCTACTATTTCAACACAATATTTAATGTATATTGATTACTATTATAAAACATAACTTACAATATTATCTAATTTTTACTACTATAAAGCATAACCCAAGAGTATTATTTTTCAAAATATTAACCTTTAAATAAGAAAATAAACTTCCTAAATAAATAATTCTCAAGTGTTTTAACAAGGCTTTCATTTCCCCAAAACTTCTCTTTTAAATATTGAGTGTAGAGTAGTAAAAAAAATAGTTGTCAATGGTGAGAATCAAACCCAAGACCAACACTAATACTATCAAATGCTTTAACCACTAGGCCACTGCGTTACTTGTTGTTTCTTCCCAACTACTATCATTAAATAGCTAACCAAAACAACTAATGTGAAAAAAAGAAATAAAACAAAAACAGAGAAGAGAAATCAGAGAGAGAGAAGCGGGTTTATACCCGAACAGCGACGAGGACGGAGATTAGGAGACGGGATGAACGGCGGCGGCGGGCAGCGGGCTCGGCTCCGGTCAGGTTCGCTTGCAAATCCGAACGGGAGAGAGAGAGAGAGAGAGAGAGAGAGAGAGAGAGAGAGATTCAGAGCTTGTGTGCGAGAGAGCTACGAATTGGTGTGAGAATTGCTCTGAGATTGAGGGGTTTATATAGGCTAGAGGGTGAGAAATCCGGCGAAGATTAGGAGACCCACTTCGAAAATTTTGGTTTTGAATTGGGACCAAAAATTGGCAAAATTGGGTTGCTTGATGCTTAATTGTCGAACTTTGTTGAGTTTGAATCGCATTGGGATTGAATTGGGACGAAAATCAACAAGTCTGAAGAGGATTTGGAGTGGTGATGGTGGTGGATAGTACTCTTCCGTCCATGGAAGAGTTGGAGGAAGAAGATGACTTCTTTTAGGGTTAAAGACACTTTCACCCCACTAACTTTAGGCTTAGTACAACTACCATCCCTTTAGTTAAATAAAAGATACTATAATAGTTATAGGAAAATACATAAAAGCACCTAGGTAGTTTATAACATTAAAAATTAACTTTTAAATAATTATAACTAGTACCCTAACTTGTACTAATGTCATATTAACACCTAATATGGTTATAAAATACCCGTTTTAATATATTAACACCTAATATTACCTAAAATGCACTTAATACTATATAAAATACACATAATACCCGTTTCTAAATAACGGGGTATTTCATCCTTCCCCCCTTAAAGAAAACTTCGTCCTCGAAGTTTAAACCACATTCTAAACAACCACTAAGGTATGAGTATCCACTCTAGGGTATAACTACTAATGACTACTAAATGAAAACCTAATGTCATGCACGATATGCAATATGCTATAAGGGTAACTTAAAATAACGTATCTAAAAACCGAAGGACTACATCATCTCCCCCTTAGAGGAGTGACGTCCTCGGAACTCAAAATACCTCGTCGAAAAGGTGGGGATACTTCTTCTTCATGTTATCCTCCGCTTCCCATGTTGCCTCTTCTGTGAGGTGATTCGTCCACAAAACCTTTACTAGCTTGACACTCTTGTTGTGGGTTTCCCTTGTCTTGGTGTCTAGAATCTTGACAGGATGTTCTTCATAACTCAACGAAGGATCCAATTCCACCGGTTCCGGATCTAATACATGAGACTGGTCAGGCACGTACTTCTTCAGTTGAGATACGTGGAATACATTATGAACACGACCCAAATTTGACGGTAGATCCAATCGATAAGCAACTTCTCCAATCTTCTCTATGACATCGTACGGTCAAATGAATTTCGGGCTCAACTTCCCTTTCTGATTGAACCTCATGACTCCCTTAGTTGGAGAAAATTTAAGAAAAGCCTTTTCTCCAATCTGAAACTCCAATGGTCTCCTTTTGTGATCAGCGTAGGACTTCTGTCTATCCTGAGCTGCTTTCAATCGCTGCTGGATAAGTCTAACCTGATCTGTCATCTCTTCAATTAACTGTGGACCAATCACTATTGTCTCTCTTATGTCGCTCCAACATGGTGTTCGACACTTTCTTTCATACAATGCTTCGTGTGGTGCCATGCCAATGCTGGCGTGATAACTGTTGTTGTAGGAAAACTCTATCAGAGGTAATCTGTCAACCCATGAACCTTGAAAGTCCATAACACATGACCTTAACATATCCTCCAATGTCTGAATGGTTCTGTCAGTCTGTCCATCCCTTAGAGGGTGGAATGCTGTACTGAATTTCAACTGGGTTCCCAATGCCTCCTGGAGTGCTTTCCAGATATTATAACTATCTATTTACATTTTCATGCGGGAAGCAGTTATGAAGCTAGCTATTCAGTTGAAATACTTGCTTATCGTCGGTTGACGACCATTTGATTTGGAGAAAGGTAAAGGTCAAGGTAAAGGTCCTTACCCATCTCCCATACATCAGTCAAAGGAAGTTAGAGAGGGCGAAGATGAAGTGCTAAGCCCTTCACTTCGATGCAAAGACCGGCCGGTTTGTTTGACTCTCCTTACGGTTGGAAGGATTTGTCGGTATACAAGGAAGGGCCCTGTCCCGAGCTATGCTATGGCTATGGGGCTGTCCCGGCTGGTCGATATGATGCGATGATTAGTTGACAAGAGGAACTAAGGTAGGGAATAGTTGTTGTTCCACGGTTACGGGTTGACTGAAGCGTTAGGTAAACCTAGAACATGAACTAAGTGAGAGAGAAAGTTGGGATCCCTGTCAGAAACTATAGAGCTCGGGACTCCATGGCATCTCACAATGTTCTTCATACACGTATCAGCCCTTTGCTCCATGTTCCATGTATCCTTCATCGGAATGAACCTTACTGTCTTGGTCAATCTGTCGACCACAACCCATATCTGATTCAATCCATTCTTTGATGTGGGTAAGGCGGTCACAAAATCCATTGAGATTGAATCCCATTTCCAAAGTGGAACATCCAATGGTTGAACTAAGCCTCCCATTCTCTTATGCTCGAACTTCACCTTCTGACATGTTAAACATCTTGCTACAAACTCTGCTACTTCCTTCTTCATGTTAGGCCACCAAAATGTCTTCTACATATCTTTATAAAGTTTGTCTCCTCCTGGATGTACTGAATAGGGTGTGTTGTGCGCTTCACGCATCAACTTCTCCTTGGTTTCCGCACACTTATGTGGTACACACCATCTTCCCTTGTAGCGGATACTTCCATCTTCATGGATCTCAAAATCTGTTGTTTGCCCTTCTTCAATCTTCTTCTTTATCCTTTCCAGCTTCACATCTCCTGGCTGGTTACTCCTTATTTCTTCTAAAACATCGGGCACAACTGTCATATTCCCAAGAATATTCTTTACATCCCATTGTTCTACCACTTCAATTTCGAGCTTTCGAAACTCATTGCATAGCCAGCCTGGCAAAGCTAGCATAGCATCTAAAGTATGACTCGATTTTCGGCTTAACGCATCAGCTACCACATTTGCTTTCCCTTCGTGATACTGGATACGCAAGTCATAATCCTTTATAATCTCTAACCAACGTCTTTGCCTATTGTTTAACTCTTTCTGTGTGAAGATGTACTTGAGACTACTATGGTCCGTATACAATCTACACACTGCACCATATAGATGACGTTTCCATATCTTTAGAGCAAAAACTATTGCTGCAAGCTCTAAATCATGCGTAGCAAAGTTCTCTTCATGAACTTTCAGTTGTCTTGAGGCATAGGCAATAACTCTTCTTTCTTGCATAAGCACACATCCTAGTCCCTTCTTCGATGCGTCACTGTAAACATCAAATTCACCAGAATCGTTAGGTAAAGCTAACACAGGTGTTGTAGTCAACTTTTCCTTCAATGTCTGGAATGATTCCTCACAATCTTCGCTCCACTGATACTTTACCGCCTTCTTTTTTAGCGTAGTCAGCGGTCTAGCGATCTTTGAGAAGTCCTTCACAAACGTCGGTAATAACCTGCTAATCCCAGAAAACTTCTTATTTCTGACACATTCTTCGGAGTAGGGCAATTCTTAACTGCTGAAATCTTTCTTGGATCTACTGATATCCCTTACTTAGAGATTATGTGACCCAGAAATGGTACATGATTTAGCCAGAACTCACACTTCGAGAGCTTAGCATACAACTTCTCATATCTCAAGGTCTCTAATACTTCCCTGAGGTGTTCTTTATGGTATTCCTCGCTCTTTGAGTAAACGAGGATGTCATCAATAAAGAAGACTACAAAACGATCTAGAAACGTTCTCATGAAACGATTCATTAGATCCATAAATACTGCAGGAGCGTTAGTTAAACCAAAAGGCATAACTGTAAACTCGTAATGACCATACCTTGTTCTAAAGGCTGTCTTCGGGATGTCCTTCTCGGTTACCCGAAGCTGGTGATACCCTGATCTCAAGTCTATCTTTGATAAAACACTCGCCCCTTGCAACTGATCGAACAAGTCGTCGATTCGGGGTAAAGGGTATTTGTTCTTGATCGTTGCGCTGTTCAACTCTCTATAGTCAATGCATAACCTCAAACTTCCATCCTTCTTCTTCACGAATAACACGGGTGCTCCCCAAGGCGATACACTTGGTCTTATGTACCCTTTCTCGAGGAGTTCTTGCAACTGAGCCTTTAGTTCCTTCAATTCCGCCGGTGCCATACGGTACGGCGCCTTCGAAATTGGAGCTGTTGCAGGTGCTAAGTCCAAAGTGAACTCAACCTCCCTTCTAGGTGGCATTCCTAGAATATCATCTGGGAATACATCTGGAAAGTCCTTAACTATTGGTATTTCTTCTAGCACATTCTCCTTCTTAGACACGTCTTGTACATAACACAAATAAGCCTTATTCCCTTTCTTCACTTGGTTGACTATGGTCAAAGCTGAACCAAGTCGGATATTTGGTTACCTAGTGATTCCACGGTAAGAAACTTTTTCTCCCTTTAGACCCTTAAGTCTGATTTTCTAATCGTGACAGTCTATCTGCTCGATATTTGCTCATCCAATCCATTCCCAAGATAACATCTATTCGTCAAAGGTTAAATTGTATGAGGTTGGTTGGCAAGGTGCTAGCCGAAATCTTAACTTCTACCCCTTCGAAAATGGTGTCACACACTGTTACATATCCCGTTGGGTAGCTACAGGGATGGATATTCTAGACGGCTTATGGAGACTCAATTTATCCACAAATGATTATGCAATAAACGAATGTGATGCTCCAGAATCAAATAGAGTAAATGCTGGTTGATCATGAACAAGAAATGTACCAGTGACTACTCCGCCTGCTGCTTCTGTCTCGGACCTGCTCATCACAGCAATCCGTGTAACATTCCCATTTTGCGCTGCGGTTGCCGCTGTACCAGCTCTATTGTTGTTGTTGCAATTAGCTGGGGTATTGCTGGCATTCCTGTTCTGACCTCCATTGCCTCCTCGATTTCCTTGGTAGTTCCTCTGTTGTCCTCCATAGTTGTTGTTCCCATTATAATTGCTACGATTCCCATAGTTTCTATTGCCAAACTGTTGCTTTCCTTTCCTGTTGTTGCCATTAATATGTCGGTTTCCTTGATAGTTTCCTCCCTGATTTCCTTGTTGGTTCCCATTTGGTCGCGCTCGACACTCAAAAGCACGGTGACCCTTCTTGCCGCAATTTTGGCAAATGGCAAGGTTCCCTTGACAGACAGCTCCCGGGTGGTTCTGCTGGCACTTTTTGCAGATATAACGACGAGGTTGCTTCTCCATTGTTCTATTTGTTGCCACGGTACTGGCCTTGGTAAGCTCCTCCTTGGTTCGTCTTGAACTTCTTGTCCATTTCCTCTAGTTGGCTGCATTATGATTCTCGTCTTGCATTTCTTGGATACGCCATACAGATGCAGCTCTATCATACACCTCTTGGAGAGTATCATAGGTTCTGCACATTAAGTCTTTCTGCAGATGGAGTTGCAGTCCTGCCATGAACTTTCTAACCTTAGTTGCCTCATCAGGCATTAGGTGTCCTGAGAATCGGGATAAATCCATAAACTTCTTGAAGTATTCCGTCACGGAATCACTTCCCTGCTTCAGGTTCACAAACTCTATGTATTTCTGATCCTGGATATGAGATGGATAGAAGCGTGTGCGAAGAGCAGTCTGAAGAGCTTCCCAATTGAAGTTGGGTTGAGCCAAGAAAGCTTGACGTGAGTTCCTCCACCATATGTTTTCCTCGTTCTTCAGGTAGAACGCTGTGCAAACTACCTTGCGGTTGTCAGGGCATTCAACCAATACAAGGATTTTGTCCATCTCATCGATGCAATCTTCAAGTTCCACTGGATCCTCATTGCCTGTGAAACTTCCAGGCTTCATGTCAGACACCTTCTTTGCCCAGTTGGCTGCATTATGATCTTCGTTGTTCATATTCTGAGCCATCTGAGTAAATTGGGCAAAGAATTGCTCCATGTTGTTGTTGTTTTGGATTTGGGCGGCCATTTGCTCTTGACGGACTCTCCTGGTATAGTATTGTAGTGGTCTATCAGCCATAATCCTACACTATAACCTATTGGATCATTCATACAATACCCTAAGTTACATGTAAAGATAAAATACATGACATGGAAATAGCATTTAGGCATGTAATGTCACACATTGATCATCGAATAAATAGTTACACATGTATTTGCACATAGGCTGATCACATCTTATTTTTCATGCTTCTTAGAAAATTATAAAAATGATCAATCAGGCAAGAAAAAATTATAATTTTTGGTGTGAAGCACCCTTTCTGATTCTAATTTAATATCCAAGAAGATTCAACTCAAAATAATTCTTATAATTCAAGTTACACAAAGAATGGCATAGCTGCTGTCCCATATCACCAGAATAGAAATTTCAACTTCACCAAGTCATATACCGACTTTAAATTTCTCAAAATGGGATAGGGTTTCACCCATATTTAGACATATGTGTCTAATAACCACCATAAAAATTTTAGGTTCATCCAAGATATGGAAGACAGGTAAAAATCAAAGATACCACAGATGGTCACTGTGAAATTCTGGTACTGAACCACGTAATTTGAAAATTCGTATCTAAGTCTCCAGAACTCATTTGGGTCTGAAATTGTTATCGCATGTTCCTGAGCATGTCTATTTTCTGGGAAAAATTCGGGGGGAAATAATTCCAAGCTTAAACACGTCTCGTACAACAAATACTAACTGCTGCGCAGATTTAAACGTCACAACACAATGCAACAAAATTTGAGTTTATACTCCAATTAAATAAAATGCAATTTATTCAAATCCCAAAACGAATTCTTGAAACACAAATATTATCCTAGAATCAAATCATCCTACCAAATTAAACTAACTTAAAGGAATAATGTCTTAATATAAAACTAACATAAATCATAAACGTTCCTACTTGCGGCAAAGATATTCCAATGTTTTTGGTGATGATGGTGGGTAGGAGTATGAGGAGTTTATTGTGGTGAGTCGGGTGGATTCATATCTTCGTCCTTCTCGATTTTTCCCCATGCTTTTTGCACCTTCATGGCTATCTCTTCCTTTTCCATCCTCTCAAGCTGCCTTAGGATTTGTCCTGCTTCATGCGTAGTCTCCGCATCCATAGTTGCTATATCATCTAAGCGTTCCAAAAGAGTGGGTGGGTCTAATAGGTATTCTTCATACTCATGATGTACGTATTTTGAGCAATTAGGCACTTCTTCTCCCCAAACGTTATCGTTCAATAGGTCGTTGAACTCGTCTTTTATCCCCTTCCAAGGTGTCATCCTTGGTAATCCATTGAGCATGTAGTGACACATGGTCAACGGGTTCCGGAAAGATACTTGGCGCCTTTTTCTCCAAGCGATGCACAAATTCTGGATGTAGGTGCAATACTCCTTTAAGGTTTCTAAACCCGGATGGTAGATCACGCCATGTGGATGGTCGGCTTCAGTAAGATTGTCAGGAGTAGGTATGGGCGATCTAAATCCTGTATGTGGAGTTGGAGTTGGAACGGGTTCTTCTTCAATGGGATCTTCTTATATTGGATCTTCTTCTGGATCTTCTTCTATTGGATGTTCTTCAGGTTTATAATTCGGGTCTTCCTTCATCCTTTGGAAAAGTTCCTCGTACTTCTTGAGCTTTCCGCGTAGGCGTCCAACCAAATTGTTGTCCTTATTGTACTTGTCCTCGTTGGGCCTCCATCGTCCTTCTTTAGCGATGACTAAACCGGTGTGATACTGCTTTACTTCGTTCCATGGGCATGTGTCTGGTAGTCCATTGATTATCACGTCACACACCATTATTGGGTTCCGGAAATGTGGGGCTCTATTAGCATCGCTCCATTGGTGGCATCGATCCCTGACACGTACGCAATAGCTATCGATGCTTTCACGTCCTTCCAGGAACTTTAGGCGATATGGTGAGCCTCCAAGTCCAATACTAGATGAAACAAATTCAGATTGAGCAGCCATCTGAAAGAAGTAAGAAAGAGAAAGAGTCTCAGCATTGTTCTATACCAAGCATATATTCTTAAAATCTTTAAGCATTCTAAGAAAAACTAAGACATGAATCTTAGATATTGGGTCCTAAGCATATAGCACAAAAAATCAAGCAAACTTCTAAATGCTAAACTATCCCACAACCCCCGGCTTATTCAAATTTTAATTATTTTTTCCTATGTCCATTTTAAAAATTTCTTTTTACATAAATAATTACTTTTGGATAGCCGGGCTCTGATACAACCTGTAACACCCCCAAATTGGCTAAGCCGGAAACCCAGGGGTGTCACTCCGTACCCGGGGTTAAACCCGAATACAACGAGGTTCAACAGAAATTCCAAACCAAATCCATAAAAATATTTAGGGTTAATTGCATTTCACCCCCCTGTGGATACAAGTTTGTGCGAAACACCTCCCTGAGGTCTCAAATGTTGCATTTTACCTCCTTGTGCTTTAGTTTTTGTGCGATTCCATTAAATGTAACGGAATCCGTCAAATTTAATTCTAAATGCCTATTATACCCTCAGATATATACTCTCACCCTCACAACTTTTGCCATTTTCTTCTCTCTCACTCCTCCCTCTGTTCTCTATTCTCTATACCCTTCAACAACAAAAAACACAACCCAGAAAATGAAAAGCTCAGATCCGGGAGAGAGGTAGGCGGAGGAGAAGAAGAGGAGGAGCAGGAGGAAGACGACGCAGCCGGGGCGGACGCCTAGCCGATGCACCGCACCGCCGCCCGTCCCTAATACTCCGCCGCCCGTCCCCGTTGGACCGCCGCCGCATACCCCCTTGCGTCGCTCCCGTTTCTGTTGCTGCTTCCTTTTCCTCTTATTTCTCTTCTTCTTCCTCTTCATTTTCAGATCTGCTCCTCTCTCTCACTCTTGGTTATCTCACTATTCCGAAAAGAAGAACCAGGGAACAAAGCCGGCGCCGGTGGAGTCGCCGCCGCTGTTTATCTTCCTCGTCTTCTTCCTCTCATCCAGTTCTGTTGTCCACTTTTTTCTTGTGTTATTTTGTATCGATCTGATTTCATCTTTGGTTAATCTTTATTTTAGAGAGATTATTCTTGTCTAACAGATTGCTCTTTTTGGTGATAAATGAAATTCAATTTTGATGATTGATTTGTGTTTATAGATCTGGAAAAAGAGGAAAATAAAGATTTTTTTTTTTCAAACAGAATTGTATTTGAAAGAAGGCAAATCAAAGATTACAACTGTCTCTTTCCAGAACCCTTAACAATTCTGGGTGTGCAAAAATGACAGAGCTATCATCATCTAAATTAGCTACCAAATTAGCAATCAAATCAACTACACCATTTCCTTGTCTGCAAACCCATCTGATCTTGATTTCATCCCTCCCAACCAAAAACTTTAGATCTTGAAGCACTCTTTAAGTCTCCCAAGATTATACTAGGTTAAAGAATAAGAAGTTTTTTTGAGGGATATGGCTGATTTGGGTGTGTATATTGGAGGGTATTTCGGACTTTTTGTTATACTTGACGGAAAGTTACCCCCCTCTAGCACATAAGTGAAAGTACAAGGAGTTGTTATGCATCATTTGGAATCTCAAGGCGGTGTTTCGCACAAACCCTTGACTACAGGGAGGTAAAATGCAATTAACCCAAATATTTAATTGAAACTTTAAAACTTGTCTTGCCACAAATATGGGCATTATTCCAAATCTAAAAATTCAAACTACTAGCTACTGTTCAAAGAAACTAAATGTGAATGTTACTACTATCATGAGTCGCGTTTTCCCCTCGGACCAAGCTCCCATCTAACATGTGGTGCAGAAAACAAAAAGAGAACACCACAGTTCCAAAAGTCAGCGGAAATACTGAGTAAGTAACACCCAAGCATGTAAACAGATTATGAAGCAATTTATCAATCAGAGTAGTTTGCAGTAGTTTTTCCAAAACCAAGTGATAACAAAAACTTTGACACTCATAAGAAAACGAGGAAGATTCCAATTCCATTATTTGAATTTAAGAGTTCCAAAATCCCATATTCAACCATCCTTTCCATTAAATTCCAAAACTGTATTGTTGTTTTGTTGTGACGGGGAAAAGAACCAACCATCTCGCAAGCATCCAAGACCTTAAGTGTCGACACCCCCCAAAGACTCTTGCGTCCAGAGGAGTGAGTACAGGGAGCTATCCGGGGACTTGCAACCGGATTAAAATAAAATAAATTGAACGGAAGACTAAAGTTAACACGCCCAATGCCAATAGTAACCAATAACAAACCCCGCACAACTCTTCCACTTTACGTTATCGTCGATTAATAGATTACAGTGATATTTTTCAGAAGACAAGTTAACAATTTGAAACAAGTATTCAAGTAGCACATATTTCACGTAAATCATTTTGAGACTAATAGGAATGAAAAACATTTGACACGAAAAGAGCAATGGGCGCTCGGCCTGGCATGTTTACTTACCTCAGCAAATAGCAATCACAGCAAATCAATCGTAGTATTCGACGTATCCTTTGTCGGAGAATTCGTTTCCTACAATTCGATAATATTCTAATCAATTATCGCTAACACACAAATACAAACAAGTCCTATACGCAATGCAAGTGTAACCCCCTTATTATTTCCCCAAACTTTAATAATAATATTCCTATTATTTCAACACAATATTTAATGTATATTGATTACTATTATAAAACATAACTTACAAAATTATCTAATTTTTACTACTATAAAGCATAACCCAAGAGTATTATTTTTCAAAAGATTAACCTTTAAACAAGAAAATAAACTTCCTAAATAAATAATTCTCAAGTATTTTAACAAGGCTTTCATTCCCCCAAAACTTCTATTTTAAATATTGAGTGTAGAGTAGTAAAAAAAATAGTTGTCAATGGTGAGATTCAAACCCAAGACCAACACTAATACTAGCAAATGCCTTAACCACTGGGCCACTTCCCTACTTGTTGTTTCTTCCCAACTACTATCATTAAATAGCTAACTAAAACAACTAATGTGAAAACAAAGAAACAAAACAAAAACAGAGAAGAGAAATCAGAGAGAGAGAAGCGGGTTTATACCCGAACAGAGACGAGGATGGAAACGACGCCGGCGGTGGTGACGAACGGAGGTGGGGGCGGACGGAGGGCGACGGGGTGAACGGCGGCGGCGGGCAGCGGGCTCGGCTCCGGTCGGGTTCGCTTGCAAATCCGAACGGGAGAGAGAGAGAGAGAGATTCAGAGCTTGTGTGCGAGAGAGCTACGAATTGGTGTGAGAATTGCTCTGAGATTGAGGGGTTTATATAGGCTAGAGGGTGAGAAATCCGGCGAAGATTAGGAGACCCACTTCGAAAATTTTGGTTTTGAATCGGGACCAAAAATTGGCAAAATTGGGTAGCTTGATGCTAAATTGTCGAACTTTGTTGAGTTTGAATCGCATTGGGATTGAATTGGGACGAAAATCAATAAGTTTGAAGAGGATTTGGAGTGGTGATGGTTGTGGATAGTACTCTTCCGTCCATGGAAGAGTTGGAGGAAGAAGATGACTTCTTTTAGGGTTAAAGACACTTTCACCCCACTAACTTTAGGCTTAGTACAACTACCACCCGTTTAGTTAAATAAAAGACACTATAATAGTTATAGGAAAATACATAAAAGCACCTAGGTAGTTTATAACATTAAAAATTAACTTTTAAATAATTATAACTAGTACCCTAACTTATACTAATGTCATATTAACACCTATATGGTTATAAAATACCTGTTTTAATATATTAACACCTAATATTACCTAAAATGCACTTAATACTATATAAACTACACATAATACCCATTTCTAAATAACGGGGTATTTCACTGAGTAGTAGTGCCACCGCGAGTAGTAATTTCCTTGAGCTGCTCAGTAGGGACCATGGTATTAGATGGAAGCATGTCAGGTGGAAGCTTAGTGTTCTGATTGGCAATTTGCCCAATCTGCATCTCATGACTCTTCATTGAGGCTTCCATAGAGACAATTTTTCTATCCATTCTATCTTGATTAGAAAGCAGTTTTCTCAATAAAGAGTTTGTCTCTTGGTCCTCTTGTTGCGGAGCCTGCTGTTGTGAATCCTGTTATGGCGGATTTGGCTGATGACCCGGTGCATATAACCCACTGTTTGGATTGGCGTAGAAGTTGGGGTGATTTCGGTTGTTAGGATGATAAGTGTTCGACCACTGCTGCTGTCGTGGTGGACCCATGTAGTTCACATCTTCAATTGCAGAGCCATATCCCTGATTCGCATCCGCCATCATCTGTCCCACCGATTTTACATGTGCCGATGGATTCATATTGTTAAAAGTCGAGGTCATGACTGTCGTTTGCTGTTCAAATTTCTGCTCCACCATCGACTCAATTTTGCTGATTAATGCCCCATCATATTTTGAGTTCCTACGAGTCTCAGTCCTCGTAGATTCACGCTTCGCCACACTGTTAAGAAAATCTTGGCATCTCTGCACTCCTAAGCCCATAAAATTTCTCTGGGCCATCATATCTAGTTCATTCGCCGTCTCCATATCTAGGGCATTATAGAATTAGTGCAAGAGTTTGTACCATGGTTCTCCATGAGTAGGGCATCTGCGAAGGAGCTGATTGAACTTTTGCCATGTGTCTCCCAAAGAATCATCCTCCTGCTGAGTAATTTTTGTGATGTCAGCCATTCTCTGCGCAACCTTGGAAGGTGGAAGATATTTTCTGAGAAACTCTTGGCAACACTCTACCCCACGTGGTAATACAGCCCGCTGGAAGCTCCAAGAGTCATGTCTTTGCTTTCCCCAATAAAGAAGAGGGAGAAAGCATCGGCTTAACAGTTTCATCTGGCACCCTGTGATCATGAATTGTAGACGTAATATGGTTAAAGTTTAGAAAGTGGGCATTTGGATCATCCCCTGCAGCTCCAGTGAACAAGAACTCATCTCGAACCATATTGATCAGCTGTTGGCGCATTTCAAAATGAGCGACGTTGATAGGAGGCATTACGATAGTGGGTTGATATCCATCTGGTGTGGGTCTGAAGTTAATCCACCAAAGGGCGTTCATCCTGCTCGACATTATTCACTGGGACCGCAACATTCTGCCCATTGTTGTCCCGATTATTGCCACCGTTGTTTTTGTTTCCACCATTGTTGCCGCCGTTAGCTCCTCCATTGTTCCCCTCTAATACCCCCACACCAGGAAGTGGTTGTGGATTTTGGGGGTTAAAGCGAGCCATAGCTGCTTCCATCTCAACCATCCGAGCCCTGAGATGCTCGACGTCTTGTGCTCTAGTGGTTGCTTCTTGCACATCCACTAGTCTGGCTGCCTCTGCATCTTGCGCAGCCTTACGAAACCTTTCTAACTCGGCCCTATCCTGGTAGTCCATAGGAACTGAGTTTTCTTCCTCGAGTCTCTACGTCCCGTGCGCAATAAGGATTCCGGCTCCTCAAGTACTGGGTACAAAGTTCTGTCACGAGAACAGGTCATGCACCGTGACAATCAACCTGAAATCACAGATAGCACAAAGAACGCAGGTGAGTAACAGATATGAACAGAAAAATAAAATCCCTAAGGCTATGAATTATAACTAATTTAGCCGAAGTCCAAGGCAACAGCGCCAATAACTTGACACGTTCCAACTGCAAGTGCACAGTCGTAATAGATATTAAATGACATCTTTAATTGCTTGGTATAGTTGTTCATGTTGTCTTGACAGGAACGGATGCTTAGTGGTTGATTTTAGGCATGAAACGAACTTCGGAAGCAAGGGGAGCTAAAGCGGAGTAAAGAGACGCAAAGCTGGAGAAGCTAGATTGACCAGTCTCCACTATTTATATCATATCTTGAGTTCTAAAATGAATTTTGGAGTGAGACCGGCGGAAAATGAAATTATACTTCAAGAGCTTTCCAACGATAGGTCACGGAGCTAAATCGGAGATCGGACGAAGAAGTTACGACGTTTTGAAGTTAGAGCTGTCGCTGATGTGCGTTCAGACGCACATGGTCAGCGTTCAGACGCACATGTGCGTTCAAACGCACATTGTGCGTTCAAACGCAGCCCCGAAGTCAAAAATAACTTATGTTCGCATGCATGATTGATGGCCAAACGCAAAAACTGAGTCCCGGAGGCCGAAAAAGGGCGAAAATTGGCTAAGTATGTGCGTTCAGACGCACATTGTGCGTTCAAACGCACAACACAGTGCAGCAACAGACAGGGAAAACTGGCCTGAAAATGACTAAGTATGTGCGTTCAAACGCACATCCTGCGTTCAGACGCAGGAAACTTCAAATTTCAGAAAGGTCAGAATCAGGCAGAAATCAACCAGAAGACCAAGTATGTGCGTTCAAACGCACACCCAAAAAGTCAACGAAAGTCAAAGTCAAAAAGTCAACTCTCACAATGTGCGTTCAAACGCAGCCATTGTGCGTTCAAACGCAGGTCAAGATTTCTAGAATTTTCTGAAGACGGTGGAAAAAGTCAAACTTCGTCAGAAGAGTCAAAGGCGGCCGGAATTGAGGACAGAACAGGAATTTCAGCACAGGACTATGAAAACTTCAGCAGTATATAAAGCAGCTTTGCCCAGCAGTTGCAGGATACAGCACATACAGCACAGGCAACACAGGACAGACAGAGACACAGGATCAGAGTCAGACACAGCAGAGCAGAGCAGTCCCGGAAATCTCCAGATTTCCGTCACCTGTTCGATTCTCTTCTCTTCTTTATGTCAGTTTTCATTAGCTAAACAATTTACCTAGGTTCTCGGTGAACCTAGGGTTTATGATTTCAGTATTTCAGATTTTGATTTCAGATTCATGATTGTTTAAATCTTAATACAGTAGAGGTTTTGTTTATTATTCTGTCTTTGGTTTTTACTGTTTATGCATGAATGGAGTCATGAACCTGGATTGCTACAGACATGATCTGGTGCACGAGAGTGGCCAGTGAGAGTTAGGAAGAGAAGACAGGATTTAGTACTCTGCCTTGATGGACCGAGAGGTGAAGAGAATCAGGGGACTAGCCCAGAAGCATTAGACCAACTGCTAGATGTTTAGGGGGAGATCGAGAGGAGAACCTGTAACCCTAGCAGACTTAGAACAAACCTGCAGATCTAGGTTGACCGAGAGGACCCGAAATCTGTAGGAGAGTGACAGGTGCATGAGACCGAGAGGAGATTGTATCAATGGTATGCTGGAATAAAGAAAACTACTGTGTGTTTCTGAATCGAAAAAACTGAAAAGCTGAATAGTAACCCTAGGGGATCCTGAAAACCTAGGTACCCGAAACCCTAGTTTTTATTTCAAGACTTTATTATCAGAAAATTACCAAAAATACTGTTTAATTTTGTTTTTACTCCTTTTACTTTTTACGTCTTCACTCTTTAAACTCAGTTTCTGATTACACAGTAACACTGTCCTCGTGGGATCGATAACTCGGGGTTGAAATACCAGCCCTATATTACTTGAACCGTGCACTTGCGATAACACGTAAGAAATCGTGTCAAGTTTTTGGCGCCGTTGCCGGGGACAGATTTATTGTTACTCAGGAACTAGATTAGGGAGTTAAAAAAAAATGAAAAAAAAATCGAAAAAAATATATATATTTTTATACCTAGTTACCTCACGGGTATTTCTAGAGCTTTGTTTTCTCAGGAACGCAAGGGGCCAGAGAAATTATAGGCATGTGGAGCGGCAATCTTGAGTCGGGGGCAACTCAGTTCCTGAGTCCTCCCTACTGTGAATACTGCCACAATTGGCACAGAAAAGAGGATGCACACCGTCCAGTTTATTGCTTTCAGTGCAAAAATTATCATGAGTATGAAGAGGCGTGCATATTGCACTCACCCCAGCTTTATCAACACTATTACCCCTACTGCATCCAGTGTGGGGGTGGTTGCGGGGCTGGGGCATGCAGAACTTATCAGCCGTGGAACTTTCAGCACTGCCAAGCAGGGGCGCATCTTGAGACTGCTCTGTACTACCCAGAGCCACCTCAATTTGTACCTCCGCCACCTTTTGAACCGCTCACTCAAGAAGTTTTCTTCTCATGGATGTCTAAATTGGAGTGCATGCTGGAGAATTTTTTTTCAGCACGCCTTGACCAGATTTCAGAGGAGATGAGAGAACTCAACCGTGACATATTGCGATTGGCAAACAAGTATCAGGAACTTTCTCAGCCAGGGATTTCAGCAGATGCACCAGAACCAGAAACAGAGTTGATGCCACCAGAAATTGAAGAAGTGCAGACAGTGACATCATCAGTTCCAGTTGAGCCAGAAACTGATCCAGTACCCACGCCACAGGAAACAGACTCATATATTCCTCACTGGCTTCCAGCAGTGCTAGAGATGCAGAAAGGCTTCTGCGCAAAGATGGCACAGGAACAACATGAAGCTGTATCAGAAGTTGCTGTCATGGAAGAAGAGGTGCTCGAGCCCAGAGAAGTGTGCAATATTCAGGAGCCAATTCTGATATTTGATTCTGATGAGGAATCAGACTCAGATTCGGATTCAGATTTGGAGGAAATAGTGCCTGCACAGACGAAACCTCATTTGATTTCAAATTCTGGGCATGATGTGAAAGACACTAATATTGAGCACTCGGGGTGTACTAATGAGGAATCTGCGTCCACTAGTATGGATGAATTTGAGGGAGGAATACCAACTCAGCCTATTGAAGAATTCTCCAAGTCTTACGTTTATCAAGTATGTGAAGAATTGGAGAGACTGTTGTTTGGAGATTCTGACACGGAGGCTGACCAGGGCCATTCCCCAAATCCTTTCTCTATGGACTGATCTAGTGACGTTGCACATGACACAGAAAAGGGATTGGAAATCACAGAGTGTGGGGGTACTGATCAGCTATCTTCACGGGTTGTTCAACATCAAGATTCGACTTGGTATGAGCTAAAGTTTCAGATTTCAGAACAAGATCTCAGGGGTGAAGTTCATCGGCAGAATTTCTTGAAAATGCTCACAAACAAACAGGTGAATGATGAGTGGAAGCTGATCAAGAAGAAAAAGTGCAAGATCAAAGAAATCATCTTCCACAACTTTCCACCTTGTCAAAAGAATGAGTGTGCACGTGAGATGAGGATCATTGAGAAGAGATGGTGGAAGAAGAAGAAGTGGAGAGATAAAGAAGCCTTCAAATTTCTCAAAGGTTGAGGTAACAGGGTCGGGCCGTCGACCTTAAAATACAAGCGCTCGTTGGGAGGCAACCCAACTTAGGAGTAGGATTAAATTGATAAATTATTTATTGTTTAATAAATTTTGAGAGGAGAGTTGAGGGTGAGCTAATAGTTATATGCAGAAAATTTCAGGAAACAGGTGACAGGAAGCTGAAATACAGATACTGGATCGCTGTCAGCATCCAGATGCAGACTGACGTCCAGTGGCAGCCTGCCAAAAAAAATGCAGATTGGAATAATCCTGAAAAATCGACCCCGGTGCACAGGATGCACTCGACCTTCACAGGGACTCGTATGAGTTGGGGATTTTTCAGAAACAATTTTCAGCAGGAAAGGAGCAATCGACCCCGGTGTATGAAAATACACTCGACCATATGGGAACACATTGTCACAGACGACGGTTCTTGGGGATTGCACACTTGAAGAGCGTGACAGAGCCCGGAAGATTGACAACTTCCGTTGAGAAATTTTCCGGCCACCGGTCAACGGTCCTTCTCTGCCGGAATCTGCAGAAAAGTAGGCACCTGTACGAACTGACTCCGGGTGTACAGGTTCAATTTCTGTTTCTCGCTTTAATTTTCTGAGTATACTACCAGCTGGTCGACTGATGGCCACTCTCGAGCCAGCACGCCATTGGCTCGATTAGGCCATCAGTCAGTCGGTCAGTCTAGCATTCGGTCGTCCCAATCCCAGTAGATGAGGCAAGCCAGCTCATCAATCCAGATTATATGCCTGGTGATTAGTACCATGAGGGCATGGCACCATCCAGTGTGGGGGTGGTGGCGTTGAAACTGCATTAGTTTTATTATACTGAAAAAAAAAAGAATTGAAAAAATTAAAAATTTAAAATTTTGAGAATGGGCAACAGATTTAGCTTAAAACTGGAGAGAGCTTAATGATAGAAAATTTCCCGAAAATTGCTGAACTGAAGTGAGGAAGAGCTGCGAGAATCTGTCTAGGGGAGTTATAGAGCCAATGCACTTCAGAAAATGCAAGTAGCTGTCTCCCGAGCTATGTATCCTACTAGCTGCCAGACCACCGTCACCAGGTAGTCGTCAACCCGCCTTCACGGTCACCACATCATTTGGTGGAGTGATAGGCCATAGGGGACCTCATGTCCTGTCTCGCGCCTTAGGTTCACTAGTGAGCCCCATTGATCCGTTATCCCTTTTCTTGGTACCCTTTTTGACCTAGGAAGCCGTTTTTTGATACTCGCATCATTGTTAGTATTTTCACCTTTCCTACGCGTCATAGCACGAGGGAGTTGAGTTGAGGAGGATTTTCTGGGGTAGAGCAGATTTGTTATATTTAATAGTGGATGAGCTTCATTGTTATATCTGAGGGTGTGTAAGGGTGAGATAGTGACGACAGCACACTTCGGTGTGGCGGTGACTCATGACATTACACCGTGAGCACAGGAGGAGAGCCATAGTGCGTGACATTTTTTCCGCACGACATGGGGGACTTGGGGTTGACAGGGTTATTTGGAGGATGTGCTGTGCTGTTTAGACATCCTTAGAGTGAGGAGGTTGGGTTGAAAAAGCGCAATATTTTACAGATTGACTACGTGGTTTGGATCAGTGTGGGGGTGGTCGTTTCAGATTTTATTTACAGTATTTTTGTGCCACCCCACAGTTTGGTTTTTCGCAGAACTGGCCTGGTTTATAATATTTTTTATATATTGCCCCTCATTGAAAGAAGAAAAAAGAGAAAAAAAATTTAGAAAAGAAAAGAAATCAAAAAAAAAGAAGAAAAAGAAAAGAAAAAGAAAAAAAAACAGAAAAGGCAGAGTTTCAGGGTGCTTAATTGATTTTATTTCAAAACGTCGGGCCAGACAAATTTTATAAATATTTCGCATTCTTTCACAGTTGTGGTCGCGAGAACGGCATTTACACCAGGATTGAGGAAATTGAGTGTCTAGAATCTTAGGTGATTTGGGCCAGTTTCTGTCTTCTTGGTGAGGGAGTGTGAGATTTGGGTACTTGTGAGTGTGCTGTGACGTTTAGGACTTCGCTTCTAAATGACTTATCCTACCGTCCTAAAGCCGGCAGATTTACATAACACCCAGAGTAAAAGCACGGAAGGTGTGCGTTAGGGATACGTTCGGATTGCATGTAAAAGCAAAAGTAAGTTGTGTTTGTGCTTGTTCCTAACCTAGGCTAGCCGCGAGTTCTTCCGATCACTGCAGTTTCAGAAGTTTAGGGAAATATGAGAGATTAATGATGTCCAGTTTGAGTTAAAGAGGTTGCCCAGTCTCATCAAAAACAGTTTTTAAATAAATGCAGTTACAACGCTCTGGATTGATTCGGGATAGTATGCAGTGGTAGTATATAGCTGGAGTTTGCTTGGGGCGAGCAAAGTTCAGTGTGGGGGTATTCACATGTGCGTCTGAACGCAGACCATGTGCGTCTGAACGCACATCAGCGACAGCTCTAACTTCAAAACGTCGTAACTTCTTCGTCCGATCTCCGATTTAGCTCCGTGACCTATCGTTGGAAAGCTCTTGAAGTATACTTTCATTTGCCGCCGGTCTCACTCCAAAATTCATTGTAGAACTAAAGATATGATCGAAATAGTGGAGACTGGTCAATCTAGCTTCTCCAGCTTTGCGTCTCTTTACTCCGCTTTAGCTCCCCTTGCTTCCGAAGTTCGTTTCATGCCTAAAATCAACCACTAAGCATCCGTTCTTGTCAAGACAACATGAACAACTATACCAAGCGATTAAAGATGTCATTTAATATCTATTTATGCATGAAAATGCCCGAATTTCACCATTAAGCTCAAACGCATCTTTTTCATACTACGGAGGCTTTTTCGGCTAAAACGTGCTCAATCATATGGAAACTCAACTTATTAAATTCTAATATAAGCTCACTAATAACTCATAAATGAGAGTTATCAGTGTGTAGTAATAGTTCCGGTAAATCCGGGTTTTCGAACCCCAAGGGCTTCTTGTAAACTAGTTTACATTTCTTAACCTTGTGTGGGCAAAGCGCATTGATTTTAGTTTACTAGCTCTACTAAAATTTAAAGAACAAATATCTCAATTAATCGGTTGAATGATCTCACAATTAATAAAGAATGATTACGAAAGTTACTTATGAATGACAAGTTCGAGATATCTCTTTTGGTTCACTAGGGCCGTCACACCACTTATGATTTACGTTCGAGTAACACGAATGTGTCCTACTTAGACAAACGAGCAATTATACTTTGAAGATTACTCAACTAAAGTCTTTATTCAAACTCTTGTACCTGATTCCTCTAGCCTACTAAAGTTCAAATAAGCATTATGTTCTTGTGGTCTACTCTTAGTTCTAGCTAACTAGCAAGATTTCTCAACCCTAGATGCGGCTAGTGCTTGAATCAAGTTCCGGCAATAAATGTTGATTTCTCTAACATTCACTACCTAGATCAATCCTATTGCGATATCAAACAATACGAAAGATAGATTAAGCACATCCAATCATAACTAAGTAGAAAACATTCAATTAAGCTAAAAACATGAAACAAGATCCATAAATCACCAAACGTGGTGTTCAAACCCTAGATACCTACGATATATCCCTAATAAAGTGTTTAGCTTCGACAATACATGATCAGAATACAAAGTTTTATGATCACAAACCAAAAACTATAGAAAATAGAAGAGAAGATAATCCAAACGAGGAATTCCGACGCTCCAAACGGTACTCCAAGCTCCCAATCCTTGTCTTCAATGAGTTATCCCCCAAAAGTACGTTCCCCAGCCTTTCTAATAGCTTTGGGGTCGTTGTTCATCATTAACTATTGCAAAATAGCGAAAAAACCCCCAAAACCCGTCCATGATCTCTAGGGTGGTCGTATGATCACTTAAAGTGGTCGTACGACCACAGGCAATATAATGTGATCGTATGATCACCCTACGACCAGGAAGAAGCCTTGATACGACCACCTCCGAAATTTGGCTAAGTCAATGTGGTCGTACGATCACCTTAAAGTGGTCGTAAGATCACTTTCTGGGCAGATTCTTCTTGTCTTCACCCTTGACGGATCATAACTTTCTCGTCCGATTTTTTTTTAGCTCCGTGACCTACCGTTGGAAAGCTCTTTGAGTTTACTTTCAATTTCCACCGGTCTCACTCCCATATTTGTTGTATAACTCAAAATATCCTCAAAACATCCTTAATTTACTCTAAAGCATCCTGGAAAAGCAACTAAGCTTTTTGAGAAGCAAATAAGGACCCAGATTTTGTTCCAAACTCCGATGAATGTGATATTTGCACCTCTGGATTCCTTTTGTGACGTAGACTTCATCCGTGTAGAGAAATTCCGGTTTACAGACCGTTTTCTCCTGTTTCTCAATTAATGCCCAATTTTGGCGAAAACATCCAAAACGCGCCAAATTCGCCTTTTCTTCTATTCTGAAGCTCGTTTCTTCTCTCTACTTGATTCCCGCATGCGTAATTCGTGTCAAACAACAACACGAACACTACCGCGAAGATCAAATGTGATAACTCAAAATTATACTCAAAACCAATAAGAAACGCCCAGATTGCACATTTAAGCTTAAAAACATTCAAAAGTGCATTTTTTTCATATTTTGGCTCGAATCTCGTCACTTTGCACCGAAACGCACAAAAATGATAATACAATGCGTACATAGAATAACTCTTATGAAGGATTTATCAGGGATCACCCTGCCTCTAGCCCTTTTTGGGGAAGACTTCACCACTGGTGTTGCCATTCATTTGGATCCTGTATCTCACAGTTGACACACATTGGTGAATCAATTGGTTCCAAAGAGGATTGTAACCCAATTTTCACAAAACCTTTATTAAGAAATCCCACTCTAGCCTGTCATAGGCTTTTCTCATATCAATTTTTAACGCCATCCACCCTTTCTTCTCGGCTTTGTCCCTCTTAATTATGTGGAAGAATTCTTGAGCTAGTATAATATTGTCTTAGATAAGTTTTTGAGGGGAAAAAGGAGATTGGAAGGGAGATATGAGATTAGGCAGGATTTTCTTTAGTCTATTGGCAAACAACTTTGCTACAATTATGTAGGGCACGGTACAGAGAGAAATATGCCTAAACTGTGAACTTCATTAGGGAATCTGGTTTTTGGGATCATGACCCGGTTTGTCACATTGAGGCTTTTAAGTAGAAATCCAGAATTGAAGAAAGTTCTTACAACAAAGAAAACATCATTCTCTATGATATTCCAATGTTTTTGGTAGAATAAACATGTGAATACATCATAGGCTGTCATAGCCCCAATCAGATTCACAGTTTCTTCGATCTCACTGTTGGCCGGCAATTTTGTGAGCATCTCATTTTGGGTGAGTTAACTTTTGTCCCACAGAAGAAAATGATGTGGACCAATCTCTGGTGCCTGTAGTGGAGTAGAGATCTCGGTAAAAATTAGTAAAAGCTCTGCCGATGTACTTTTCATCTTTGATCCATCTCACCTAATCATCTTTTATTCTTGTAATGCAGTTTCTCCTTCTCCTTTGAATGGTGTACAAGTGAAAAAATTGGATTTTTTGTCCCCTTATTTGATGTAAGAGTTTCTGGATTTCTTTTCCAAAACACCTCCTTTTTCCATTCTTGCTCAAGCTTGGATTGCAAATTTCTCACCTCTTGGTAGTTCTGTTGCGATAAAGGAAGGTTTTGGATTCTGCTTATTTCACTCTCCAGTTTTGGGATCTCCTTTTTTTCATTGCCAAACTTTTCCTTGCTCCACTTCATCAAATCATTTCTGCATCTTGTGAGCTTCTTTGTGACTTTGAACATTGAAAAACCTCCTCCTTGGTACACCCAACCTCCTCTAACTATTTTGTTTTTCACATTCTTCTTTCTGAAGCCATTTTGCCAAATTTAAACTTTTAGTTTCTTCTTCCACAACTTGGATCAGTCTCTAGCAGCATAGGGGCATGATCTGAGCCCATGAAGTAAACAAACCACAGTTTTGCATTAGGGTGAACCGAATGCCAACTGTTAGAAGAAAAACCTCTGTCTATGAGCTCTCTGATGTTAGCATCCCACCTGTTATTAAACCAAGAGTAACTAGCATTCTGGTTTCTTATTTCCATCAAAGAGCAATCTGTGATGAATGCTCTGAACCTCTGCATTCTCCAAAGATGAGCTGTATTACCCCTTGTTTTTCCTCCCTATGGAAATAACCATTTAAGTTGCTCAATAAAACCACTGGGTCAGATAATTGGTTACAAAGTTGTTTCATTTTGTGCAAAAAACATTGCCTTCTAACACTAGTGTTGTTACCATATGTCCACAACCCGTTTTCATTTCTTCCTCGGACCTTTTCCACAGAAATGAGAATTTAGTTTTGAGAACTCAGGTGAATTTCTACTTCTAAGTCCTCCACCCACCGTAAGGCTAGACCACCAAACTTGCCTATTGGATCCACGTAGAAACTATTAGGGTATCTGAGCGTGTACCGAAAGGTATCCATCTTTTTAGCTAAGATCTTTCTCCCCATTAAAGAGATCAAAGAGGGACGATGCATATTAACTATCCCTCGGAGTCTCTGGACTGTCAGCAGTCGCCCCAACCCCTGACAGTCCCATCTCAACCTAACATTCCTTTTGTGGAGTTTTTGAGGCCAGCCACCACCGCCCTTTCTCTTTCTTGTTTGAATTCCTCCCATAAACCCGAGTTACTGCGAGGATAATCCAACCCTTGAATAATATGACCCCTACCGGAATAGCTACCTCTAAATTCAGTAACACATACCTGGTAATCTCCATTCTCATTAGCTTCACCGATTTACCATCTTGTCCCTTGTATTTCCGCTGTTCTTTGTTGCCTCTGTCCTTCTCAACTTCTTGGATATACTCCATTTCCTTTCTGATTTGTCTTGTGAAGTCGGCATCCACGTTTGTAGAGCTAGGATTGTCCAGAAGTCATCTTTTCTTGTCCCCTCCAGAATTCTGTGTCTCCGATTTCCTTTTGAGAGAGACGAATCTGTTGAAGACCTTTTATCCAACATCGAGTTATCCAGTTTCTCTATCAGGTCGATTTCTTCCAATTGAACGATCTTTGGACTTGGGACATCTGGGTTTCTTTAGTTTAAAGACCAGAGCTCTTTCTTTGCTGGGATCATTTTCTATTAGGCTGGCTGGTTCTTCAACTGTGTAGTGCAAAGGCCCAATAGAATCATGGTCGTCAAGTATGTCTTTATTTTGGCCCAAGTTAGAAATATTATGTTATGAGGTTAATCCACAGTCAGTGGGCTGAACTATTTTACTCTTTCCTTTTTCTCTCAAATTATGGAGAATAGTAGTTAATTTAAGCTGGTGTAGCAGTTGCGCCGTCAACTCCTCTATTTTTGGAAGGTTCTTGGTAACCTTATCCTGCGGGCGCCTCAACGAGGTATTTTGTCTTTTCTCGTTTTGAACGTCCTTTGTTTGCTAACCTTGCTAATCACTATGTTTGTGTTTTCCTTTCAAGAGACAGGGCATCAAATCTCACGCGCTGGGTGTCCTTTGTCCTTATCTGATTGGTGGATTTTTAGCCTGGAGATACCTTACTCTTCATCGTGATTCCCTCCATTGATGGTTGGCGCCTGTCGGTCACCATCTTTCCAGCAACCCTAAATATTGAAGAATATCTCTGTATTGGTGTCTACCTTCACCGATTTCTGGATCTTTTTGTTTTTGGTATTGTTCACAAGAAAGGAACACATCGATTGCATCCTCTCAGTTCCGGGTGAAGAAACCGCCAATATTTGTTCTCTTGACCCAATTGACCACAGTCATAGCAGTAGCCGCCCACATGTTCATAACAGATTGAGTGTCGGAAAGTTGCACCCCATTTTCTTCGTTTGAACGCCTGTGCTAGAGGTTTCTCAACATCTACCAAAACAAGAACATGGAGATTAGGGAGCATTATGGTCTCGTCTACCGAATCAGGTTCGATTTCCATATCTCTCCCAGCTATCTCTCCTATTTTATCTGCGTTTCTGGTGGTTAACATCGCTAGTGTTAGGCCATGAATCTGGATCCAAAAAAGGCTTTTCTTGAAGGATATTGTCTTGAGAGCTGCCATTGCCGGCCATTTTTTTAGGACAAGAAGGTTGTTTGCTATCGCCATGGTACCGCCCTTATCACTTTACTGTAGTCCTTTTCCTCCTGGAAACGGAAGATGAACAGTTCTTGCCCCATGATTCGACTCTTATTTCCTTCGTAGGGTTCCAGATCCCCTTGACGATGGATGTGATGGTTAGCTAGAAAACACCCTTTCACTGAGTAGCTTGCCTACCAGGACGGAATTTGTGAATTTTTTGGCCACCTGAAAGTCATCTTCCAATTCAATAGTTTCTATCTCGTTTGTGTTGTTATCGAAGTCTGAAGACATGGTATGGAAAGATGTAAAAGAGGGGAATAAATAGTTGGGGGGGGGGGGTATGAGTGATGGTGGATCTGGAGACAAAATCAACAGATCTTGAGAGTTAGAATGGAGAAGCCGAGAGGAATCGACAGAAAACATAATGAAACTGTAGCACCGGCAAGAGAAAATCCCCACCAGCAACTAGATAAGACAAAAGTCTGAGAGAAAACTTCTCTCTTACTTTCTCTCACTAGAAAAAAGAATTGTATTTGATGAAAACATATTTTTAGTGGAGGAAAGAGTAAAAATAAATTAAGTGGAGACAGTAGTGGAGTCAGGATTTAGGAACAGTCGAGACAAAATTCTATGTAAAGCCAATAACAAAGACATTAGTGCAAGAGTTTGGAATCAGCCGGAACATTTCTTTCATCAATAAATTGATACCAAAATAAAATACTCAAAATTAAGGGTCATAGTCGAGTTTCTAAAAATTAAGTGGAGGCATTGTTGGAGTCAGAATTTAGAAACAGTCGAGACAAAATTCTATGTAGAGTTAATAACAAAGGCAGTAGTGCAAGAGTTTGGAATAAGCCAATACAGTTGTCATTAATAAAGTAATAAAATACTCAAAATTAAGGGTCATAGTCGAGATTTCGAAAATTATGGGGTAAGTGCCACCCTAAAAACTGAAATCGATTTGGGTTGGCTTTCAGTCTAGAATCAATAGCAGAGAAAGAAGACATACTAGTGGGTCATCAACGTTATCGGAGATTTTGGCGTTCATATGATATACCAACTGCGATTGTCTTATGGATCAAACGTTTCAATCGCCGAAGATGTCGTGGGAGAGAGAAAGTCTGGAGGGTGAAGAAGATAGAGAGGGTGGAGAAGATATAGAGATTGACGGTGTTTAGTCAACGATAGTATCAGCATAATAAATACAAGTGGGGGACTATTTTTTTCTTTCTGAAACTTAGTGCGGGACGTTGGGACGTTTTGGGAGTGTAGGTTATTTTTTTTTCTTTTGAAATTAATAGGTTCCTCTTAAATTGGATCTTGTAGTTGTCAAACTCTGCTATGTAATTGAAGCATATAATATCTAATTGTCTAAAATTTAATTAGATAAAGTGTAAACAACTAGTAAAAGACTAATATAAAACTAAATGTTTACAAATATTTTGTTGGCATCTTTTGATGAATTTTTAACATTCACGCGTTTGATTCCGATTCTCGTCATCAATTGTCCATTATGGATAGAATTCGTTTTCTACGACCGTTACCGATATACCTATATTTAAATCTTTCGTTTCGTTTATCAGTGAAAACTGAAAATGTGTGAAGTAAAAAAAAAAAAAAAAAGTAGCAAGAAGGGAAAAGTGAAAAGCGAGGCAAGATGAAAGCCGAGGCAAATTTTGGGCGCCAATTTTCATGGGTGGATTTTCATTCTGAAATTGAAAGAACAGAAGAAATCGAAAAGCAAAGGAGGGTTGGGAAACTCTGGATCCAGTGAGTCATAGGACATGAAAATGAAGAAATCAAATCCTCTGGTTCCTAAAATTGTGGCTGCTGGGCAGCGATCCATCGCCTCCACCGCCCTCTTCCGATATTCCACTCCAAGCCAGTAAGCCCCCGAACCCTCTCTTTGTTTGCTTTCCCTTCTTCGATGCAGCTTTACTCTCTCCTCTTCACTTGTTTGTCAATTGTGGCCCTTTTGCACATTTAGGTCAAGCAGCGATTGCAAGGACGGTGGTTGGAGCAAGATTAAAGGAGGTTCCTCCGGTAAGGACTCGCGAAGTGTTTCACTCTCAGACTTCCTCAACAATAAGCTGCACAAAAGCTCTGTTCTCCCCAATTCCATTCAGGTATGTCTCTCTCTCGCCCCTACATTTCCAGAGAAAATTTAATGAAATCGACCCATGTCAATCTATTGCTTTGGATGCACATGTTTGACAAATTTTGTCAGACAGATTTTCACATCACATAGTGATAGTTGTTTTTATCTACTACTTCCCCCGTATAGCCTCTTCCCTATGCTTTAACTGTTTGACTCGTATCTGGGTCACTTTGACCGTGTGATTTTTGATAATTTTTTCACCGTGTTATAGAACAACTTTTACCTTACAACACCATGAAAAAATTATCAAAAGATTAGATTGTTTGAATATCCAAATCAAGTTAAAGTGACCTAGTGAATTGTGACAAACGTCAAAACGTAGAGAACGAGGCATTACGGAGGAAGAATTAAAGAAACACAGTAGAGTTGGGTGTTGGTCAATTGGTGTTAATGTTTGTATGTGGCCGGGCCGTGTTTATGGCGGGTAGGGTGGAAAATTTGAACCCACACGGGCCCGGGCCAATATTTAAAAAAAAGAAATAGCGTGTTTTTGAGCGGGCCGAACCAGCTGGGGGGAGGGGGGAAGGGGGTGCTGGAGGGTGTGCCAAACTAAACCCGGGGCGGCGGGTAGGAGGTTAGGCGGGCTAGGGTTTGTGGGGGCCGTGCGGGGGGTGGGTTGGGGGTAGGGGGCCGGGCCGGGTCATTTTTTACCTGCGGGTCGGCCCACATTGTCACCTTGATTTGTATGTGCAAATCCCAGTTTACAGTCAGTAAAGTACCTCTCAAGTCTTTATTGTCCTGCTGTGTGGTTCTTCTGGGGAATGGCTGACATTTGCTGGGTTGCTCCTGCTACAATTGCAGAGTTTTTGATTGCTTGTGGTGTTGGGAGAAAGGCTGGAGGTTTAGTTTTTGGCTCCTTCAGATGTTATATTGATTATTAAGAGGATGCGCGATATTAACACTTTTTTTGGGATCCCAACATCATGTACTTTTGTCCAAGGCCTAATCCTTCAGTTGTTGCTGGAGTGGCGTTCTTGCACGTCGCTAAGTTTCATTGCCCACTTCTTTGGATTAGTTTCTTTTCTTTGCTTCTAGGTTACGAAAGTATGGCCTTCCATTTCATCGGCATACTTTCTTTTTCAGCTTTATAATATATCTTTTTTACCTGTAAAAACAAGATAGGAGAGTCAGTTGCTAGATCCTACAAATGGAACATTCACTAGTTTTACCGTTGAAGGGTGACATTTATAATCTTTCGTTTTAGCCGGTTTTGAAACTCCAAATATAGTTCAGCTTAGTTGACAGTGTACGGTTGACCTGTAAACAAGAACAGTATGAGCGAATTGATATTATTGTTGATGCAGTTGCCTAAAGGCCGAGCTAATCATTTTGTAAGACACAATGAGGAGAAAAGCGAGTCATTTTTTTAGCTATGGGCAAGTTCCCAAAAACAGAAATGGTCATGTTCCTATTCCGGATGTGTTTATCAATATGGGCTGGAGGGGAGATTTAGTTGTTTAGATCCTGTAAGTTGATGAAGAAAATATAAAAGAGCTTGTACTGACAAAGATTTACTAATTTGTGTTTGAACATATGTATACATAGCCATTTCAAGGACATCTTCCTTAGTTTAGCCAGATATCAGTCCTACCCGTTCAAGTATTTTTATGATGTAGTATAAAACATAAGCCTGTGACCTTAATGTTTATGCGGTTAGCTTGGGCTAAATCAGTCATCTTTTTTTTTTTAAGAGAGAGCATGCCTTCATTGTAGGGGAAACGGAGGCCCTTCTCATCCCCACTGAGCAGTAAGAGTGTGAACGAGTCAGAAGGACATGCTGGGGTTGAGAAAAATGAGGTTACTGAGACAAAGTCTGTTCCAGATGTCATTTTTGAACAGTTCAAGTGGACCAAAGAAGATGGTCGTAGCTCAAGCGCTGCGGGCGAAATTGGAATTTCTAGCCCAGGTGATGATCAAGAATCTAGGAAAAGGAAAAACCCATTCACAGGTTTGTTGCACAGCCCATTATGTTTCTATCTTCGTCTTCTTTCTTCTTATAAGCTATAAATTCTCAGGTCCAGTAACATTGTTTTACTTGGAAAGTGCTCCGTGTATTATCTTGCCTTTGCATTATTTGTTACATACCAGGTAATAGCCATTGCAGCTGGTGGATTGCCAGAATCAGTAGGACCCGATAATTTCAGATTTCAACTATAGGATATATAACCTTAATGATTAAGTCAGTTGATAAAAAAGAGAACGCAACACTTGCAAAAAGTGAAGAATTGCCAGTAGTTCGAGGCTGTCTTGTATATGGATCTCTGTAAAACTTAATGATTGTTAATCTAAAATTATTTCCGCTAGTTATATAATCCATTGTTAGAAATATTAACTTGACAATACAAATGTGAAGATGGACCACAGTCCACCAGGAAGCCTTTGGTAGTTCTTGGGGACGTCTCTGGATCTGTTCATTCCGCACCCAAACGGATCAGAAAGCCGAAGTCTATTGCAGACGAGAAACCAAGACAGATATACAATCATTGTGCGTATCCCTTTTCTCATTCACTGCACTATCTTAATCTTTTCAAGTGTTCCTCACAAGATGTGAATCAGTCATGAGAAGAGAGATTTCTAATGTTTTTTCTGGTATGCCGAACAGATGCAAATGGTGGAGGGTGGTGGGATTGCAATATGGAAGGTGTTGACAATGAAGAGGTGGGCTGCAATGAAGTTTGGGAAGGGATAGGTTCTGCTACATTGGGAGGACTAGATTGGCATTGAATCGGACCATCCTTGGCGAGCACTCTTAAATCCTGGAAAGTAGTTTCCTTTTCGGCAGTAGGTCACTCGAGAATCGTCTTCTATTGCTGGGACTCGTCAGATTTTGATTTGCATTCATGTAATATATGTAACTCATTTTATTTTATTTTATTTTTATCTTACTTTCAGAAGTGGTGTTTGTGAAAGAACATAGTTTGATGAGCTGGGCTGGAAAAAGTTGGCAAAGTTTAGTTGTAAATTGTTGAGAGCAACGACTGTAGTTAAAACTAGATTGAGGCTCCGTTTGGTTGGTGGTAAAATCCTTTCCTGTAAAATATTTTCCTTGGTGTTTGGTTCACAGTTTGTTCCGTAAAATAATTTCCGAAGTAGAATAAGTTTGTTTAAACAACGTAAAATGATTTACGTGTTTCAAATTTGGAAGTCATTTTCTGATTTATTTGCAAGCATTATTAACCCAAAATTTGTAAGTCATTTTCTGGTTTATGTGCAAGCCTTATTAACCCCTCTCCCGCTTCCATCACCACCACCTCCTCCACTTGCTTCCGCTAGCCAGTCCCCTACCACCACCTCCACCGTCACCACCATCACCTACGCCACCAGAAAGTCTCCTCCACTGCCTGCTGCAACTCCACCACCAGCTCTTGCACCGCCGCCGTCACCTACTGCAGTAAATTTAATAAAAATGTTGACAGTAATGTTTGAAGCCATAACCAAATGCTTATCCATTTGATCAATTTTTTAATTGTTAAAATTTTATTTTTTTGTAGTTATCTAATTTACCGATAAAACATGTTTCACATGTTAACAAAACACAAGAAAATAGTTGCAAGAAAAATATTTTACAATTAAGTTATTCTACTTCATAATAGGTTTTACCGTCAACTAAACGAAGGTAGGCTTGCCCAAATATGAGACCCTGGAGACAATATATGTTATGAGTAATGAACAAAGAAAAAATAATAATTTGCGGAGTGAGAGAGGATCAAAGTCTCGACCTCAGGATACGAGACGTACACACTAGCCAACTGTGCTACAACCCACCTTGTTTTAAATAATTTGGTTTAATAGTATGACAATGTGACGTCTCACAGGACTGAGGAATGGATTAGAAAAAACGCTCCAAGTTGTTTAGGCGAATTAGCTGTTAAGTACAATGGTTAAGGCCCTGAGATAATTCATCAAGGTATCGAGTTCATTGAGGTACGAGTTCGAGCCTCCCCTGAAGTAGTAGTGTAGATATGCCGCTTTGAGAGATTCAGAAGTACAGAGCCTTACACAGAAACTGAAACACTCTCACGGATTAACAAGCATCGCTGAAGGAGATCAATTCATACATTCAATCCATTCCATATTCCAGAAGAACACTTCAAGCTTTACTGCTTTATCGTGTTTACAATTTTCTTCATCTTAAGCTTAATTTGTATATCATTTTGTTATATTACTTAATCTTTTGTTCTCGTGAGTTGTTCAAGAAGAACACAAGAGATTCTTATTGTATCAGTTAGCTAGAGCTGGTACTAGATAGGTTAGGAAGAACCACATGCTGCAAAAGAGTAAGGAAATTCTCTTGGCCTGAGATCATGGGCTTGGCTTTTCAATAGTAAGAAGTTTTTGAAATCCTAGAGGGATTAGATCCCTCAGACGGAAAGTAGGTCAACTGGGACCGAACTTCGTAACAAATCATTGTGTTCATTGTCTTGCATTTCAGTTCTTTACTTATCTTCATAACTGCTTCAAAACAGGTTTTAGTTCAAATCTTTGGAAAGCTTTTCAAAGCTTTGAAAACTATCAGTAAACTTCATATTGTCTGTTTTAGTTTCAAAGCCTTGAAACCGAGTTCAAATCTTTGAAACACTTCAAGATCTTCTCAAATTGTTTTAAATCCACTCTTTTGTCAAAAGTTTCCATACTCTATTCAACCCCTCCCCCCTCTAGAGTATTTGATCCTGTATTTGTTACCTACATTAAAATCTTCAATTGGTATTAGAGCTTGTACCACTGTACAGATCTAACGATTGTGTGATCATGAGTAATGTAGGTGAAGGTGGTTTCTCACAGGGAAGAGCTGCTAACAGACCTCCTCTGTTTTGTGGAGACAATTTTGTGCACTGGAAGGCCTTGATGAAAATGTTTATCATTGATCAGGACATTGAACTGTGGTCCATCATCCAGAATGGACCTCACACATCTTGTAGAGAAAATGATGGGATTAGAACTCCCAATCTGAAAAGTCTCTCTCTACTTCTAAGTTAGAACAACTTTCAAAAAACTATAGAGAGCCATGAATCTCTTATATTGTTCTTTGAGTGCAGATGAATTCAACATAATTTCTACCCGCAAGACTCCTAAGGAGATCTGGGATAAACTGGTGGTCACTTTTGAAGGAACCAGCCAAGTGAAGCAAGCCAAGATCAACATATTCCTTAGACAGTATGAACTGTTCAAGATGAATGGAGATGAATCCATCAAAGACATGTTCAAAAGATTTACTGCCATTTTCAACAATCTGGAGTCCTTGGGAAAATTATTTGCCAACGAAGAAAAAGTCAGAAAGATCTTGAGAAGTCTTCCTAAAGAGAAATGGGAGCCAAAGACAACAACAATTGAAGAAGCTCAAGATCTGTCCTCTCTTCAACTAGATGATTTACAGGAAAAGCAACTCACACATGAGATCTCCATGAGTGAAGCTAATGGAGAACTACCAGATCTGGCACTCAAGGCCAAATAAAGTGAACAGCCTCAAAGCCTTGAAAAAGAAAATATGATGAAGAAGATCCTTTTGCTCTCATTTCCAAAGACTTCACAAGGATTCTCAAGATGAAGAAGAACTTTTGAAATAAAGACTTCAGCAGAGAGAGATTCAAATCTTCAAGTAGCAAGGACTACAAAGGTAAGTCCTCTGCCCATGGAAATAAATCTAAAGTAATGAATTGCTTTGAATGTGGTGATGCAGGACACTTGATTAGAGATTGCCCTCACAATAAAATCAAGCATTTTCAAAATAAGGACAATGACTGAAGAAAGAAGGATATGGTTCATGATCCCTTTTCAAGGACGACAATAAACTCTCCATCCAATCCAACCTCCCTTCCAAACTTGTAAATTGGGTGTCAACTTGATTTGACAATTCTTTCACGTCGTTTCTGACAGAATTGAACCCGTGTGCAACAACTTACATCATTTCCCGTTTGAAGGAATCTAAGTCATCTCTATCAGTGCTTGCAGCTTTGGGTTAAACTATAGCTGAAGGTGCCATAGATTTCGAAGTTTAGGTTCTAGGTGGAGGTGGAGTGGAGGTGGAGGTGGAGTCGAGGATAACACTGGTGCATTGTTGTTAGGGCCAAGGGCTACTCTTCTTCTTCTTCTTCTTCTTCTTCTTCTTCTTCTTCTTCTTCTTCTTCTTCTTCTTCTTCTTCTTCTTCTTCTTCTTCTTCTTCTTCTTCTTCTTCTTCTTCTTCTTCTTCTTCTTCTTCTTCTTCTTCTTCTTCTTCTTCTTCTTCTTCTTCTTCTTCTTCTTCTTCTTCTTCTTCTTCTTCTTCTTCTTCTTCTTCTTCTTCTTCTTCTTCTTCTTCTTCTTCTTCTTCTTCTTCTTCTTCTTCTTCTTCTTCTTCTGTAGCCATACCCGTATCCACATAAGCAGCTTGATCGCCCTCTGCCACTTCAACATCTACCCATGTAGCTAACCTCATTCTAGTATTGGGGTGCTTCTTCCAATCTGATGGTGCATGTTCCCAATGTCCAATTAGCCCACTGCGCCAGTATTCTTTCCTTATTTTCCCTATTCTTTCCCAAAAAGCTCACCGAGATGGTGTATGGCCTCGCAAATCTGTGAAAGAAATATGTGTCATGTTGTACTGTGGGCGACGTCGAGAGCCAAAATTCTTCTCTCAAGCCTCCTCCCCCACTTGTTTAATGAAATGTTGCCACAAGTACCTTCCCCGTCCGAAATAGTTTGCCTAGTCAAAATTCGACAGCAGACCAAACGATACAATGGACATTGTGTTCTTGTTAGTTTTCACATAGTCCAATTAAGCATACCATAAGCAGTTTCCCCCATTTTTTTTGGTTTATTTACGCTTTTTAACCTCAAGTGACGTCAACGAGTGCATATTATTCAATTGGAAGGTTTTCTACAAAGACCAATTCGTCTGTAGGGTAGAATGCCATATTTTTGGAGGTGGTGGGTATATCCTATTGTGCCCACTGAAATCCCTCAGAGAGATCCAAGTGTGCACCTCAAGTGGAGAATAAGGACACAAAGAGATGTAGGGTGTGTGTAGGGAGAGAGTAAGCACTTTGCAACTGAGAGAGAGAGACAACTTAATAGCTAGTGTAGAATCAGGTATGGATTCGTTGTACTAGTATGTCGCAACAGAGGGGTAAGGATCCTATATATAGTGGGGAAGTGACCGTGGGAGGGGGTTGATGCACCATAAATGGCGGCTTAATGTTATCCCCCGTAACGGCACGTTCGACCGTGTACATAGGAGCTGTTAGGCACCTGGCCGTACATACCGGAGACCGTTATGAGGTCAAGCCGGGTTTATAGGACTTGGCCATTATGTCTCTCAAAGCAGTTACAAAGGGTCGCGCGCGAGCTTGGTTGTCACACGCGCGCGGCGGGCCTTACCCTAGCCTCCAAACCACTAAGTCCCTACAAGTCCCGTGTTGGTACGCAAGGGCCCTGTCTCCCAGCCCCCACATGGATAAGCATAGGTAGTTATCCGGTGTGTATGGAGCACATCTGGGTGTGCTGGATTGCTGCCACCTGGCTGTGATCCGTCTGTCCAGAAAGCACTATCTACATTAGGCCCCTTTTGAGCGAATGTCACGCGCGTGTCCGTTGTGCAGTCGCGCAAAATCAGCCCTGCGTGGGCCCCACGCAGATGCTTTGAATTTTGAATGAAGTTCAAATTCCTAGCCCCCGGTCATAGCCATGATTGCCTAGGGTTTAGAAGCGTCGTTTGATTTATGACGAAGCGTGGTCACTGTGAAGCTAATCAGACGCCATCCAATTTTTTTGCCTATTTTCGAGGCAAGAACAACTCAGAAGGATTTGATGGGTCGCCAATCTCGCCGGATATTGAAGCGTCGCTGACTCAGCAAACTTCAGCAGTCGTGACTCTTCAATCTGAAGGCTTATTTAAACCCTTTGCTCTCTTTAATTAGAAATTTTCCATTGTTGTTGCTTCCGAGTTCGTATGCATCAGAGAGAGAATCCTCAAATTGAAGCAGAAACCTTCGACCAAGTTCTTGATCAGCTCTCTGACACCTTCTCTCAAGCGATTCAAGCTCTCAATCGTCAACACGGTGAGTGTTTATGACTTTAAAATTTCCAAGTCCAATTTTGCGGATACTCTCCTCCCACTTTTTTCTTTCCTCTTGCATGTCGTTGATTTGTAATTTGTTGCTTTATGCCCACATAAATGGCCCCAAATAAGTCAAACCAGGAGGCCGTTGAAGTGTCGGAGCTTCCCAAGGAACTTTGGTGCAAGGATCCTTATATGGGTGGCAATTACTTTTATGTGGCTACTATTAAGGCAACCACTCTCCAGGCGTCTCCAGTAGTCGACCTCCTTCAACTTGTACCCGAGCCTTTAAGTTCTGACTGGGATGTGGATAATACCCAAGACGTCCACAGGCTTGGTATCGAAGCTGGTTTGTATGGTTTTACTAATATCCTTCCACAAACTTTTGTGGAAGGGCCCGACTGGATGGAATAATGGACGGAGTTCATTCTTACTAATTATGCAAGGGAGCTTAAGCAGGCCAATATTTGCCATGCTGTCCGTTCCAAGAAGGGGCTACATATCATATTTGACAACGTCATGCTTCAGACCCTTTTTTCCAGGTACTCCAAGAGGACACACACTTTTCACTTTTCGGATTTCGAAGCTGCTCCTACCTTGGAAGACACTAAAGTTTTGATGCATCTCCCGAGTACGGGAGTCTTTGATCCTCTGGCTGATTTGGCCGATCCACAAGAGCTTCAACTTTTCGAAGATATGAAGATTTGCATAGCAGACTTGAAGAAGGCTACTTCGAGATGGAAGTCAGGCACGACCAGTGCTAGCAACGAGTTTGCATTCCTGCCTTCTAGTCCTAAAAAAGCTGGTCGAAGTGGGTGATGTACTTCTTCAAAGATTATTTTAAACCACGTGTAGCTCGTGAGTGGCATGACAAGGACCCAGAGGCTGTTATTAGTGTCGACGGAAAAGGACTGAATTTTACCCTTTGTGGCTACCTGTGCGTGTGGTTGTCGCGCTACTTGATAGATGGGTTCCCTCGCGACGGAGTTCTTACCCATGTACTTGCCCTTGCCTAGAGATTGTCTCTTGGCCAGAAGGTAGCCTTAGGGCCCCTTGTATTATGGTCCCTCTATTACCGCCTTGATTTAGCTATGGAGCATGCTGAGCAGTCGCAGGGGAGGGTTGATATCACTACCATTGTCCATACTGCATTTTTATCCATGTGGGTTTTCGAAAGATGGCCCGCGTATGCTCCGGAACCTGCTGCTGTGGACTTGTGGAATGCGCCTAATGCCAAACTCTTTTACCTTTCTCCTCGATCGTGGCGTTGGTACAAAACAAAAGCTCCCCAACGCTCTTTTGCTCTTATATGCGACGATGTTCGCTATTTTCAACCTCGCCCGTACGTTACTCGTATGGAAGATAAAAACATATAGATCTCGAAAGATTCTATCCCGAGGAGGATCGTGAAATCACTGCTGATCACATTACCGAAAGAGATTGGATCTAAAGCAGGTTTGTTAACTGGGTTTGAAGGGGGTATCTACTCGCTTTACCTGAATATTTTCCTAGCCCTGAGACCCCCAGTTATGAGAAGCTGGTCGTGTTCCACGATCCCGTTCGCGTGAGCCCCCAGTTTGGGTATGATGCTGTCGCCCCTCCGTCGTGGTCCGATTCTATTGTCAAAGAATGCTATGACAGTGTCATACATGACCGGGGTACTTCCCTTCCCCTTGCTGAAATCCCTTTGATTCAAACGTCACGTAGCAGGAGAGGTAAAAATAGTCCTGGTTGGGTTGATTTCTGTAACTTTCAAACCCATCGTCTCATCAATTTTCAGAATAGTCCCAGTCATGCTCTTCTCCAACCTAGCAAGGCGCCTGCACTCTCGACCAGGGAGTAAACTTTTAAAACATCTCGCAATTGTGATGATTCTCGTTACAGCTTTTATTCCTTGTTGGCTAAAGATCGACACTTGTGTGACCAATTCATTATGGAGGAAAAGATTGGCGTTCTCAAACAAAAATCTTTTACAGGCAAAGTTAGATACGCTGACTCGTTTATTCAGGTTTTCTCGCAGCTCCCTCCCTTCGTTTTTATGTTTTCATGTGCCATGTCACCATGTCTTGTAACACCCCTCGATTCCTGAGCCTTCCGTTCCGGACCGGAGAGCCCAGGAGGGTGCTACTTAAAGTGAATTGGCGGAAATCAAGAACAACACATCCGAAAATTATATTACAAACTGATAATTGTCTCAAAAATAATGTTTTACATACTATTACACATAGTGAAATTTAACTAGAGTTCGGCTTATTTAAACTACTATTAAACACTACGTGATACTGCGATCCTCTTACGCCGTGCTCCCTTCTCCTGGACCTGCGGGGGAAATAAAACAAAGACCGCAGGTTTTCCAAAGTCAGCAAGAAATGCTGAGTAAGTAAACACCCAAACACGTAAACCGGATAAGTGGCAATTTTAATTTAATAAACAAGGATAACATCTACGAAGTAAGCAAATATGTTATCAGGATAATCATGTGTGAAAGAAGATAAATTTTCCAACTCTTTATTTTATCTTTTATTTTTAGAAGCGCATTCTCAAATTATCACAGCATGTATATAACCAAGATGATCCTTTCCAACTATAACATTTTCCCCAATTAAGGGATTGCCAAAATCCAAAATTCCTTTTATTTTCTCATAAAAATCCATATTAATTATTTAGTTGTAGCGGGGAGCGAACCAATCCATCACCATACTCCATCACAGTATCTCATAAGTATCCAACCATATCCCCTGCATCCAAGTAACCACGGGCCGAGTCAAACTCGACAATAAGATAATAACCACAGGCTGAGTCAAACTCGACAATAATAAAGTTCGCCCGCACAACTCTTTCCACTTTACGTGATTACTTATTATTATTTTTGTGTGACTGTTTCAAAGAATTGTTTCGAAATGAAACAAAACCAAAGTACAGCATGTAATCCACAAAACACATTTTGAGACATAATATAAAATCATAAAGTATTTATGACACGAAAGGAGGACGGACTGACGAGGTCTGGCATGTTTACTCACCTCAAATGGCAACAGCAATTATCGAGATATAGCTCCTACGGGTAGACGTAGCCTCGTCTACGAACACGTCGCCTACAAATTTTAATTTCTAATCAATTCAAGTCCCAACTAGCACGTTAAATGGAATTATGCGACGAATGTTCTCATTCTGGAGTGAACTCTTTATCTTTAATTTCAAGACAACCCAAGTCCCTCATTGTATTTGGTTCGAATAACTTCAAGCCAATTATAAGAAGTGTTCTTTTATCTTGTATAAACAAAATGACAATTTACAAGATTTGGTAAATGATTGTTAAAATATTGTATCTAGAAAACTCATGTTTAATTAAACACATAATTAACCATAAACCTCCCTCAAATTGTAAATTTTGGAAGTTTGCTAATTATTATCATCTCACAAAACAATCTGGTCAACTTTTAATGTAATAAATAGTATAATTATCCCAAGAGATTAATTCTAATCTTGTTCAATAATTGAAAATATATTTTCTCTCACAACTATATTGTTATCTCATAAACCTCTCGTAAAATTACTTATAGCTATTTAATTTGTGACCAATTTTCAAGTTTATAAAAACATTTTATTTTAAGTTATATTACTAGAGTAGTTATGTTTTATCTAAACCAACTATATATTACTTATTAGCTAAAATCTCTGTCACAAAATATTTACACATTTTAGTTCATAACTTTTGCAAATAAAATATTTTACTCATATAAAAGTAACATAGCCAAATGCACAATATTATTTTCCTAGTTTATCATAAAAAAATATGAATTTGTATACATACATATATATATATATATATATAGGTATGTATATAATATGAGAAATTGAAAATACTAAATTTAATTGAAATAAATATTAAGTTTATTAAAAATTCAGATTTGTCCAACTACAACATGATCCCAAAGATTTTATGTGTACCACACTTAGTCACCCCCTCCACTAACTTAAAATAGTTTATGAATTGATACTTAGTACCCTAAACTTTCTGTTTCACACAACATCACCCCCATTCATCATCTTCCTCAACTTTCATCAATCCCAACCCATGAATCCAGTTAATCTTTGATACCCATACAATTTCAACGACATGTAATTCAAATTCGTGTTAGAACATCAATATTTATACCAAAAATCATTGAAATCGATTACCGATTGGTAGAGAATTGGGTTTGTGTTTCGGGTTGAGCTTCTCGCCGGAAATTATGGCGCTCCGGTGAATTCGTGGTTGGGATTGGAGTCCCCTAGCCTTGGTCGGACCCCTAGGGTCGTGGGGGAGCCAGAGGCAGTGGAGGAAGAGAGGCGGAGGACGCGGGCTCCGAGCACCCATCGGGTTCGGCCTTCGGGTCGGGTCTGGCAGCGGCTCCTTGTCGTCGTTGTTTCTGCTGTTCCTTCGACCAATCAGCGAGAGAGAACAGAGAGGAGAAGAGAGGGGTCGAATCCAGAGAGAGAGAGAGAGGGGGGGGTCGAATCCGTCGGATTCAGGTCGCCGCAGTGGTGGTGGTGGCCTTTGGCCATCACTGCCTCTGCTTTTCTTCATGTTAGGAATTTGACTTGGATCAATTTAGGCAACAAAGAAGAAAAGTCAAAAGTCTGACTTATGGAAACAACTCTTTTAGGAAGCAAGGTTGTTTCCTAGTCAACTAGGAAACAAAGTGTCCGTCGTTTGCTTTGGAAGTAGTATATAAAGTATGGACATGATTTTGGTTTGTACAACACATACACACGGCGAGAGGTAGAGTGAGTTTGAGAGGTTTGTGTGTGTGCCGAGTGGGTTTTGTTTCGGGTCGCGCGCCGTGGCCGTTTTGGCCACGACGTGCACTGTAATCGGGTTCTCTTCTCAATAAAATATCGGGTTCTGGCCGTGGATTAGCTAGCGGGTTCGTTACGAATTCGTTAGTGAACCACGTTAAATATCTGTCCCGTTCTTGTTTTGCTTTCGTCGTTCTTGCTCGAATACCCACACGTTATAACAAAATGGTAACGGAGCTCCGAAACAGGAGTTCTGTTACAACAAATTGGTATCAGAGCCAGGTCAGGAGGAACACCAGTTTCAACAAATTGGTATCAGAGCCAGGTCAGGGGGATCACCAGTTTTAACAAACTGGTATAAGAGACGGGGTTCCAAGATCAGGGTGGAGCCAAGAGTTAGGGTTTCACGTTTTGGTGGAACTCAAAGCTAGGGTTTCACGATTCAGGTGGAGTAGGCTATCAGGAGTTGGGTTTCGAGATTCAGCCAAGAACGATGTCAGGTTTAGTGATCAAGATCGATCGGTTTGTGAGAGAGAAGCAGGTATACCCACCATCTGAAGCCCCATGGAGGGGGCTGTCCGAGCTCCTGTCGGAGCAATCTGGCGCGCATCTGATTAGGCGTGAAAGGGATCTGGCGAATCCAGCACGCATTCGGTACTGGCGCGAATCTGGCGGTTCACGCGAATCTGGCGTTCTGGCGATTTACGTACAGGCGCAATCCGGCTCCCGGCGTGGAGCATCTGGCGTGTGGATTGAATCTGGTTCTGTCTCATGCGTTGCAGAAACTCGTTGGAGTTGGAGCAACGACATGGTGCATCTGGCGCGTGAGATTTCTGGCACGCGCATCTGATTCTGGTTCTGGCGCGCTTTATGCACGAGTTTGTTCTGGCGTGCATCAGGTTTTGAAGCGTGACCATGACACGCACTGAGCTCGCATCTGGCGCAATCTGTTTCTGGCGAGCATCTGGCGCATCTGAGGCATACGAGGCGCATCGGGCATGACAATTTGGGCACTCGTCATCGATGCATCTGTTCTGGATGACATATGGGCATTCTGTCATGGTGCATATGTCTGGCGCAATTGGGCGCATCTGGAATACATTCGGTCCTGCTTTCTCAGTGAATGTATTCTATTCTGGTTCTGGGTGGAGCACTTGTTTCTGTTTCCGGAAGTGCAACCACATCGGGCGCATTCGTTGCAGGAACGCATGGTAGTTGGAGCAACGATTTGGCGATTCAGGTTTCGCATACAGCTGCGGAACATCTGTTTGGGAGGTGTGCTCGTTTCTGATTCTGGGAGACGCATCCGTTCGGGTTTGAGAAGAGAAGCATCAAGTTCTGGTTTTGGGTTGCTGAGATGATTCAAGTCAAGGTGGAGATTTGTTAGGAACTTGACTTGGATCAATTTAGGCAACAAAGAAGAAAAGTCAAAAGTCTGACTTATGGAAACAACTCTTTTAGGAAGCAAGGTTGTTTCCTAGTCAACTAGGAAACAAAGTGTCCGTGGTTTGCTTTGGCAGTAGTATATAAAGTATGCACATGCTTTTGGTTTGTAGAGCACATACACACGGAGAGAGGTAGAGTGAGTTTGAGAGGTTTGTGTGTGTGCCGAGTGGGTTTTGTTTCGGGTCGCGCGTCGTGGCCGTTGTGGCTACGGCGTGCACTGTAATCGGGTTCTCTTCTCAATAAAATATCGGGTTCTGGTCGTGGATTAGCTAGCGGATTCGTTACGAACTCGTTAGTGAACCACGTTAAATATCTGTCTCGTTCTTGTTTTTCTTTCGTCGTTCTTGCTCGAATACCCACACGTTATAACAAACTGGTAACGGAGCTCTGAAACAGGATTTCTGTTACAACACGCCAGACGAGACAGAGAAGAGAGGTCGGCAGAGGTCGGCAGAGAGAGGTCTAGGGGCAGAGAGTGTGAGATGGAGGTGGTGTTGATGGTGGTGGTCGCTGGTGGTGACGGCGTTGGCGGAGGTGGTTGTTGGTGATGATGGAAGTGGTGTTGGGGGTTAGTGTTGCTTCTGGGTGTTGCAGAGAGGGAGAGAGAGATGAGGTTGAGAGGGAGGAGAAGGGTCTGGTGGTGCTGAAGGTGGATGTGATGGAGGGTGGTTGTGGTGGTGGTCGGGTATCACAAGAGAAGAGAGGGAGGTGGGTCTGATGGTGAAGAAAAGAAGAAGAAGGTGGACAGTTAAATAGAAACAAGAGGTGGGTCGGGTATGAGGAAGAAAAGAGGGAAAATAATTTTACCCAACTGGTTTGTGAGTTGGGTTCGGGTCGGGTTATAGTGAAATATGGTTTATGTACAATAATACCGGGTTACCGGGTCGGGTTGAAAATAAAATGCGGGTAGGTATAATCATACCGGGTTATATCATTTTACGGGTCGGGTTGGATGAAATACGGGTTGAAGGAAATTACTTTATACGTATATACGCACTACTATTTATCCAAATTACAATTACCTCCCCAACTTTCTAATCAACTTGGTTTTCAACTACTATAAACTACAATTATCCCCCAAAAATTCATCCAACCACTTTATAACTTCCTCAAAACTACAATTTCAACCCCATTATCCGAATTCAATTAATTACTAACTTCTATAAAGCACACTTATAACCCCCAAACTCTAACAAAATCATTAAATTACATTCTTATATAAATATCGGGGTATTACATGTCTTATCTTACCTTTTTTTTTTGTATCAGTGTTGCTTGAGGCGTTTTGCCTCTGTGGATCGTAGCGTGAGTTTTATCAACCGCTTGCGCAAGGATAAGGAAATCTTATAGAAGTCCTCTGTTCCTGACAGTCGTATCGATCCAGCCAGGCCCATGACTCCTGAAGTCCAACAACTGGTTTCCGATGCTTTAGAAGCTTTTATGGCTTCAATTCGTGAAAGCTCATCGAGAAAGAGAACTGGTGGCGAGCCTGAAACCAGCAACATAGCTTCTCAGCAACAAAAGGGCTCTCGGACGGCAATCACCATGCGGTCTGCCACTAATCCAATTTATTCTGCCGCAAGGAATGACTCCGATGAGGGGGGACAGAAGAAATTCCCCTTGTTTTATGATGCAGGCTCTACTGGGCAAACTGAGCCACGAAGAATTCCTAGAGTTGAGGATTTTTCTAATGGGGAGCATGTCAAGTCCCAAGGGCAAGGACACGATGCTACTCCTGGTACCCCAGCAATACATATTTCTTCGGACGAAGAAAATGCTTGAGAGCCTAAGTCCCATAATCATAATATCAGGTCGGGCAAGCGTTTTGTTCCTGCCACTAATCAAAATGTAAGGAGAACTGAGTCAACCGGGCACGACGCCCCTCATGCGCCAATCATTTCGAGGAATGCTGCCTCCGTCGGAGGTTTAAACTTGGATTTGAATGCTCTCTTCTCCGAGAACCTGTTTGAAGTATGGGGCTCGCGGGCTACGAATCCCGCTGCGACTGAGAGCAGTTTCATAATCCCTGAGTCGTACTTCGCGCGGGAATCTCAAGTAGATCAAAGGTTGGCTGAGACTATTAGTTCTAGTTCGCAGACAGTGGTACCTGACGCTCCTCTTCGGCAGATCGTCGAAGGAACAAGTAAGACCCTTTTCTTTTGTTCGTGATCTTCGATTGCTGAAATCATGTTTCTGATGAATAATGTTCTTAATTCTGCGCGCGCAGGTATCCATCAGGCTTGTCTTGAATGGTTGATGAAGGTGTGCTTGTCTTTCCCCACTACATTCGCTATGGTGCTGTAGATGTCCCCAAAAGACAGAGGGGAACTCTTAAGAAAGATGGTTTCTCTTTTGAAGAGACTTCACGCAACTACGCCCGCGAGTACCACGGTTGTTAGCTCCAAGGCCCTCCTTGCTAGCGCAGAGGAGCTTCAGTTGAACGCGGGGTATTTGGATTCGGGCTTCCTTGTGCAGAGATTGATAAAGATCCGTAATTCTGCGCAACTCAGATCCGAGTATTCCGCCTATAGGGAGGAGACAGCCGCTCTCGTCATGCGCAAAGTGGAGTTGGAGCGAATGGCCAGATAATTTGAAGCGGCCACTAGACGCCATGCGAATGACAAGGCTCGCTTAGAGGAACTGACTGCCAACAACATTATGTTGTCTGCAGGAGATTCCCTCTTGAAGGATCTTTTCGAGGATTGAGTTTTTCTAGAATTACTCCTGTTTACAGGAGAATCCTTTGAGGAAGATTCAACGTACACCAAGAACATAGAATAAGAAACACAGGAGGTATAGGGTAGTGAGTAGGGAGAGAGTAAGGCAATAGCAACTGTATGAGAGAGAGACAGAGTTTTGGCAGAGCTTCCGCGTAGCTCAGGTGATTAGTGTTGTGTAAGGAAGGGTTAACGCTCCTATATATAGTGGAGAATATGACCGTTGTAGTGGGTTAATGCGCCCACTAATGGAGGCTTAATTATCTTAACCACAACGACACGTTCGTCTGCGTATATAGGGACCGTTACGCACTTCGTCCGCGTATACCGGAACCGTTATGAGGTTGAACGCGTTTATGGAGCTCGTGGTCATAAATCTCTCAAAGCAGTTACTAAAGGTCGCGCGCGGGCTTGGTTGTCTCTCACGCGCGACGGAACTTACTCTAGCCTCGAAACCACTAAGTCCCTACAAGTCTCGTGTTGTGGTGTGCGAGGGCCCTGTCTCGCTGCCCCCACGTGGATCAGCGCGGGTGGTGATCCTGTGTATGTGGAGCACAGCTAGGTGTGTTGGATAATTGCCACGTGGCTGTGATCTGTCTGTATGGAAAGCACTATCTACAACTCCTTCGAGATCTTTATTGTAGAACTTTGTGTTCCTTGCGACCGTGATCCTTGGATCGTCTGCTTAGGTTTTGCGTGTACTGGCTCCGCGTATTATTGAAATGATACTTCCATGCTTTTGATTGGTTCACGTCTTTATTTTCATGATCACGAAGTCTTATGTGTTTGCTCCTTTGAATGATATCACCGTCAGGCTTAGGCCCTTGTGAGCTATGACCATCTAGGCAGGTGAATTCGCGTGTGGCTACGAATAGTTGTCCTTATGAAACGGGTTTGTATTTGCGCATGGTTGTGCTCGAGTGCTGCCATATGAGACAGGCTTATGCACGCGTCTTGTTGCTACCTAGGCAGGCAGACTTACACTTGACTTTCTATGAATTTTTCCGCTTTCGTAGAAAGATAGGCTTGGTTGTATTTGACTGCTATCTAAATAGATAGGCTTTGAGTTTGCAATACTGCTACCATATGAGGCAGGCTTACGTTTATGTTTGTTGCTACCATATGAGGTAGGCTTTGAGTTTATGTTTGACTGCTATCTAGGTAGATAAGCTTTTAAGTTTGCAATCCTGCTACCATATGAGGTAGGCTTGCGTTTATGTTTGGCTGCTATCTAGGCAGATAGGCTTTTATACTGCTATCATATGAGATAGGCTTACGCTTTTGGAATGACAAGATAAAATTCGTAGCTGATAAAAGACCTCTCATATGGGAGAGTTATTATTTATATGATTCCTCATATGGGAGGATTTGCGAAAGATATTTAATGCAAATATTTGATCAAAGTAGAAAGGGGGAGCTAGGGACAATACTTTTTCAGCCATCGCATGTTCACCGGTGTTGGAGTAGTGCCCGTTCCGTGGCAGCGTAGGATGTTGCAGTAACCGTTGTCGAAGACTTCTTTGACTTCAAAGGGTCCTTCCCAGTTAGCCTCAAACTTGGGATGAGCTGCCTCACGCATGCAATGGTCAAAGGCTCGTAGGACTAGGTCACATACTGTAAAGTCTCTATGCTGGAATTTTTTTTATAGGCATGCGAGATCCTTTCTTTGTATTTTGTGTTCGCTCTTTTCGCCTCCTCGCGTCGTTCCTCTAGTAGGACGAGATCATGGTCACGCTTGTTTTCATATAGGGCACTGAAAGCCAGTTGTAGATAGTGCTTTCTGAGCTTACAGATCTTGGCCACGTGGCAACCATCCAGCACACCATATTGTGCTCCACACACACTGGATCACCAGCCGAGCTGATCCATGTGGGGGCTGCGAGACAGAGCCCTCGCATACCACTGCACGGGACTTGTAGGGACTTAGTGGTTTGGAGGCTAGAGTAAGCCCTGTCGCGTGCGAGCCAAGCCCGCACGCGACCTTTAGTAACTGTTTCGAGAGATCTATGGCACGAGCTTCCTAAACCCGGTCAATCCGGTCAAACCCGGTCAACCTCGTAACGGTTCCGGTATTCGCGCACCACGTGCTATAACGGTTCCTATATACTCGGACGAACGTGCCGTTATGGTTAAGCTAATTAAGCCGCCATTAATGGGCGCACTAACCACACTACAACGGTCATGTTCTCCAGTATATATATATCGTTAACCTTTCCATACAAAGAGAACACACTGGCCATACGCGGAAGCTCTGCCAAACCTCTGTATCTCTCTCAGACATTGCTACTGACTTACTCTCTCCCTACACACAACCCCACTCTCCCTGTGCGATCCTTGATCCACTACATACGGTGTACACGGAGGTCTCCCCGCCGGAATCTCTTGTGCACATTTTGGTGAACCCGACGTGAACTTACCAACAAAAAGCAACCATGTCTCAGGAGGATGATGTCAGCAACAGATCGCCCTCTACCGAAGCTCCCTCGGGAGACGAGACCCGCCGTACTCCTACGACTCCCGGCGAGACACCGACGCTAGAGTCTTTGGACGCCACTGTCCAAGGTCAGGCGAAAGCTCTCAAGGCTCAATCTGCGCAATTAGAACGGATCTTGGCCGTTCTGGGCACCCTTGCGCCAAACCCTTCATCAGCCACCGCTGTCCCTCCAGGAGGAGGAGCCTCTACTGCTCCGGGATTGGGAGTGTCAACCGCACCCCCCAACCCTAATCTGCAGACTCCACCGTCGACCACGCAGCTGCCTTCGGTTCAGGGATCAACGGCCCAGATGCTGCCTCTTGCTGCTCACACTCCTCAGCCCTCGGCTTTGGCGTCTAACCCAACTCTACAGTACCCTTTGCCTCCCCCAACGGCGATCTGGGGGAATACGGGTAATCAATATGCTCCCAATCCTCCGACGGCGTATGTGTCGCCCCCTCCTGCGGCAACCCCCCCATCAACTACCGAGGGGAGCATCCCAGAATGCATGACGTCTCTGCAGAAGCGCGTGGACACTATTCTGGCTCATTAGTCATTCGCGGATACCATTATCCCGAAGTTAGACAACGATCCACCCATTCCACGAGAGATCTATCTCATGCCTAACCCGGCGGGGTACAAGGCTCCCAAATGGGATAAAGTCGAGGATGTCAATGGAAACGCTCACGAGCATGTCATGCGTTTCATTGATGTCATGGGTCCGTATGGAGCTGATCCCAAGCTGCTGATGCGAGAGTTCCCAAAATCTCTAGGGAATGTAGCGTACAAATGGTACCGAACATTGGAAGCCGGATCCGTGAAGACTTGGGACGACATGGTCCAGAAGTTTTATACCAAGTTCTTCAAGATGGAAGAAAAGGTGACGATGATCCATCTCTTGCGGATGTATCAGAAGCGCGAAGAGGACGGAATCACTTTCATCAAGAAATTCAGGGCGAAATCCTTGGAATGCAAAGATCCAATGCCCGAAAGCCGGCTCGTAGAGATTTGCCTGCAGTGCATGCGAGATGAATACAAAGGTATGCTTATCAATTTGCAAACACCTACGTTTTCAAAGCTAATCGAATGCACGAAGAACATCGAGCCTATAGTCGAGAGACAGAAAAAGAAGAGCGCTCCGGAGCGACCTTCGAGCGGCACTACTTACAAGATTGGGAGATTTAGTTACAAGAGGGGACGCGAAGCTGAGGTCAATACAGTTTCGCCCCAGAAGCAAGCGAAGGTTGCGAACTTCGACGTACCGCCTCTGCCATGCTCAGTAGAGGAAGCAAGCGACCTCTGCAGACAGTGGCGCAAGGACGGCGTCCTGCCACCGCTCGAGAAGGCACCCTCCAAAGAGATGGTGAGGGACCCTAAGTGGTGCGAGTACCATGGCAAGGTCATGCACCCCACAGCGGAATGTAAAAAGCTCAGGTTCGCATTCGACCAGAAGATGAAGAACGGCGAACTAATCGTCAGCGACCACAGGAAGGACGTGCGAAACAACCCGCTCCCGGCTCATACAGAGCAAGGCTCGAAAGGAAAAGAGGTCGCCATGATTTCGATAGTAGACTTGGAAGAAGTCGCAGAGGATGGTCTACCCATCATCGCCGAGGTCCATGAAGACGAAGACTATAGCATGGACACAGAGGATGAACGTGCCGACAGCATGAATGGGTCGCATGGCTTCAGCAGATTCTTCGACGAGATGAACTTCTCTGAAAGGTGCCGAACAGATATGACGAAAGCGATCTTGAGAATAGCGGAGGACTATGAGGAGGACCTCGTGGTCTCCAACGGGAAAGTCATCAGGGCGTCTCGTTCTACAGAAAAGATTATGACCTTTTCTGCCAGCGACAAGAAGACGGATGCGAGCCACCAGAGGCCTCTGTACGTGACCGCCATCATCAACGGCGTCGAGTTCAAACGAGCATTCGTCGATGGAGGAGCAGCGGTCAACGTCGTTTCGCTCCACACACTGAAGCTAGCAGGGATCCCCGTGCACAAGGTCGTCAGGCGTCCATATCCGCTGATGGGATTCGGAAGCGACTCTAGAATGACGATCGGATGGATCCGCCTGGGCGTTCAGATTGGCAAAATCAAGTGCTCAGCAAAGTTCTATGTCATAGACGCGAACACCACGTACCACATGATTATAGGTCGAGCCTGGATTCATCGCTTCGACGCAGTCCCTTCGACGGCTCACCAGGTTATGAAAGCTATCTGGAACGACAGAATAATCGAGATACCGGCTTCGACGAACCTGTTCAACTTGGACGAAGCACATCTCAGCGAGGGTGTGTGGTTCACTGAGATGGCGGATGAGCAAACACCCGGACCATTCAACCCTACTCCTTTGCCTCTCTGGGAGGACATCAAGGACCAGTCGCCTGCGGGTGTGATGGTGACAAGGGAAGATGCCAAGGAAAAGCCGCCTACACGCGAAGAGGCGCCACGTATCGCATATCATCGAAAGAATGTGTATACTCTGAAGAGAATCGCAAAACACGACCCCGAAGGCAAGGAGATAGAGAGCTTCTACGCCAATGGGAAGAAATGCTATCGCATATGAAGGTGCGCGGGGATGTCCTCACGCGGGCATGGGGATATCCCTGGGCAAATCAATCAAATCGAGCAGATTGCGCTGGCGGAAGAGCCAACACAGGGCGCTCCAGACGAGAAACTCAAAGAAGCACCTGAATGCATGGAAGACAGGCCCAGACCACAAAAACAAGAGCTAAAGGAAGTGTTCCTCAGCCCGAACGAGGAAAAGAAAAGGCCAGTATTTCTAAGTGCGGATCTCACAAGCGAGGAGGAACAAGGACTGCTGCAGCTCCTAACTGAATACAAGGACGTATTCGCATGGGAGTATGATGAGATGCCGGGTCTGGATACAAGCATCACCATGCACCGTTTAGACATCATCCCGGGGTCTAAACCAGTAAAGCAAAGTACAAGGAGCTTCAGACCGGAGCTTAACGTGAAAATCAAGCATGAGATTGTCAAACTCCTAGATGCCAAATTCATAGAGCCGAATCATCATCCCACGTGGCTGGCCAACATCGTGCCAGTAGTGAAAAAGAACGGACAGCTCCGCATCTGCGTGGACTTCCGAGATCTCAATCGCTTTTGCCCCAAAGACGATTTCCCACTGCCCAACATCGATTTGCTTATCGATTCAACAGCGGGCCATCGCATGTTCAGCTTCATGGACGGCTTCAGCGGGTACAATCAGATCAAGATGGATCCCGAAGACGCGCGGAAAACTGCATTCATCACCCCGGTGGGAGTGTTCAATTACACAGTGATGCCGTTCGGTCTCAAAAATGCAGGTGCAACCTATCAGCGGGCCATGATGGCTCTGTTTCACGACATGATGAACAAAGAAGTGGAATTCTATGTGGATGACCTGGTTGTCAAATCCAAGCACGAAGCAGACCACCTTGCAGATCTACGAAAGGTGTTCAATAGATGTCGAAGCTTTCAGCTGAAGATGAACCCCATGAAATGCGCATTTGGGGTGACCTCGGGGAAGTTCTTGGGATGCGTAGTTCATCGCCAAGGAATCGAGCCTGACCCTGCGAAAGTGTCAGCTATCACTGGCATGACGCCACCTCATAACCAGAGTACCTTGAAAACATTCTTGGGAAAGCTATCATATCTGCGAAGATTTATCCCAGCGATTGCGGAAATCACCTGCTGTTTCAGTGCTCTCCTCAAGAAGGACGCCACGTACAACTGGGCTCCGGAGCACGAAGGCGCATTCGAAAAGCTGAAGGATTTACTGACGTCCTCAAAAATAATGATCGCACCTCAACTGGGATCACCGCTTCTGCTATACCTAACATCGAAAAGGAGATCTATAGGAGCGCTCTTGGCTCAGGAGTATGAAGGTCAAGAGAGGCCTATCTACTACATCTCTCGCATTGTGCAGCCTGCTGAATCGAGGTACACAGACATCAAACGTCATTGCCTTGCCTTATTCTTTGTGATAGAAAAGTTGAAACACTATTTTGCATCACACAAAGTGGTTGTGGTTACCAAGAGCGATCCCATACGATATCTGCTAACTCACACTACTCCTGGAGGGAGACTGGCGAAATGGTACATGACCATTTCTCAATATGATATCACGTGCGTAAGACCGCGAGCGATCAAGTCGCAGGCGGTAGCGGATCTGTTGGCACAGTTCCCCGACAACAGCCACGAACCCGTGATCGAAGAAGAGCTCGAAGGCCCTGAAATCTACGCAATCGACGTGCCCTATTGGACCCTCCACTTCGACGGTTCGTCAACAAGGAAAGGCGGGGGCATTGGGATAGTCTTGACAAAGCCGGACGGGGAAGTCATACAGATGTCCGCAAAGCTCAACTTCGCAGTCACAAACAATGAAGCGGAATATGAGGCTCTCATCGCAGGGCTCCGTGCGGCAAAAGCTTTGGAAGTAAGCAACTTAACGGTCATGGGAGATTCCAAGCTGATTGTTAAGCAAGCCCCGGGCGAGTATGGTTTGAAGGAGATCAACCTCCTGTCTTACCGCACCCTAGTACAAAAGCTGATGCAGCAATTCTGCGATGTGAAGTACAAGCACAAGCCCCGAGCAGACAACAGGCACGCGGACGCTTTAGCAACCTTGGGATCTAAGGTCAGCACTGACAAATGTCCTGCAAAAATCTCTATTGAAGTGCGAACATCGTCGGCATTGACAGAGGATGCGAATGACGACGAACACATGGACGACGCAGACTGGAGGAAAGAATTCCTACAGGCTATTGCGGAAGGCACAAGCAGTGAAAGCTGGGCACTCACAAGAGGGTACTGCATACATGACAACACCCTTTACTACAAGGGTCCTGGCGGAATACTCATGCGATGCGTCTCCGAACGAGAGGGACAACGGTTGTTAGAAAAGATTCACCAACATGCTTGCGGACAAAGCGAGGTGTCAATCTACCGGAAGGCTCAGAGATATGGCATTCATTGGCCGGATATGTCAACAGCCGCGGCCCTGATACAAGGGAAGTGCGAGAGTTGCGCACTAATCAAAGATTCTCTACTCATCGCTCTAACCGACGATGACACAGATTGGAGGAAGCCGCTCTTTGATTATCTCACTCAGGGCACCTTGCCCGAATCGAGAAAAGAGGCCGAGAAATTGAAAAGGAAGGCTGCTCGATACATAGTACAAGAAAACCTGCTTTGGCGAAGAGGTCACGAAGGCAACTTGCTGCGGTGTCTAGACGGCAGAGAAGCACAAGAAGTCATGGACCTTTCCCATCAGGTAGAGCATCAAGGAGGTGCGAAATTATGCAGACAGCTCCTCTCAATCGGGTATTTCTGGCCCACGATGGAAGTTGATTGCCGCACCAAAGTACGACGCTGCCAGGAGTGCCAATTCAAAGGGAACCTAGTGCACGCTCCCGTCGCGGATCTACACGCATTAGGGATGCCATGGCCATTTCACACATGGGCTCTGGATTTCATCGGTCCCATCCGGCCAACGTCGCACGGGAATCATTTTATTCTCACTGCAACCGAGCTATTCACCAAGTGGGTGGAGGCGATACCACTGAAAACGGCAAATGCGCTAGCTGTGGTCAACTTCATTCAGGAAAACATCGTATGCAGGTTCGGAATTCCAAATACCATTTTTTCAGATAACGGTACTCCCTTTGTTAATCGCCAGGTAGCTGCGAAATTAGCGGAGTACAATATCAGGCAGATATGTTCTACCCCTTATTACCCAACGGACAAGCTGAAGCGACCAACAAAACACTGTTAAGGATTTTGAGCAAGATGGTCGCGGATGACCACAAGAAGTGGGCTGACTCTCTAAGCATAGCTCTATGGGCTTACCGAACTTCTCCACGGACACCCACGGGGGCCTCACCGTTCCTACTATGCTATGGAGCCGAGACCGTGGTACCTGCGGAAGTTAGAGTCAATTCGGCAAGGCTGGCCTTCCATGCACTCTATGAGAATCAACGCGATCATGACCTAGTCTTGCTGGAGGAAAAGCGAGAACAAGCCAAAAGGACCAACAAGCGGTACCAGGAAAGAATCGCTCGCGCCTACAATAAGACGGTCCAGCGAAGAGATTTCGCAGTCGGAGACTTGGTCTTGCGCGCATCTGACCACTGTATGCGAGAAGCGACTCACCCGAAGTTCGCAGCCAATTTGGAAGGACCCTTCGAATTCACAGAAGTCTTCGATAGTGGCTACTGCAGCATACGAAGGTTGCACGGCACAACCTCAACCCCGAGTTCAGTCAACATGCGCTGGATTAAGAAGTACTATCCCATACTTCTCTCATTTCATGCGTTTTATTATAACGTCGCTTAAAGTCTTGTATGGTTGCGATTTACACAATCTCCTCTCCCATATGAGAGGATTGTAATCCCATCTCTCCCATATGAGAGCATTATAATAAGAAAATTCTCCCAAATGAGAAACTTCATATTTCTGAATGTCAATTTTACTTTATTTCAGTTTGTTATAACTGTTAACGGCGAGTTATCCGCTACAATAGCAATCCGCCTATGCAAATGCGATCTTAATTGATCATCTAAGCCTATCTCTCACGATAGCAGCCTATGCAAATGCGATCTTAATTGATCATCTAAGCCTATCTCTCACGATAGCAGCCTATGCAAATGCGATCTTAATTGATCATCTAAGCCTATCTCTCACGATAGCAGCCTATGCAAATGCGATCTTAATTGATCGTCTAAGCCTATCTCTCACGATAGCAGCCTATGCAAATGCGATCTTAATTGATCATCTAAGCCTATCTGTCACGATAGCAGCCTATGCAAATGCGATCTTAACTGATCATCTAAGCCTATCTCTCACGATAGCAGCCTATGCAAATGCGATCTTAATTGATCATCTAAGCCTATCTCTCACGATAGCAGCCTATGCGAATGCGATCTTAATTGATCATCTAAGCCTATCTGCCACGATAGCAGCCTATGCAAACGCGATCTTAATTGATCATAAAAGCCTATCTGTTACGATGGCAGCACATACAAGTGCGATCTTAATTGATCTTCTTAAGCCTATCTGTTACGATAGCACCTCATACGCAAAATGATCTTATTTGATCTTCTAAAAGCCTATCTGTTACGATAGCAACTCATATGCAAATGATCTCGATTGATCTTCTAGTAAAGCCTATCTTCCATGATAGCAACTCGCACCATTTAACGATCTTAATTGATCTACTAAAGACTATCTACTTCGATAGCAATATTGTGAAAATGATCTTAAATGATCCACAAAGGCCAAATCACAAGCCCATTTGCCAGAATGGCACAGCTGCGAAAATATGATCTCGAGCGATCTAGTGAAACATCCGCGAGTTCATATAGCGGATCGCAAATGCGAAACCATTACATAGCATTATGCAAGGCCAAATATGCCGAAACGCATGCGAAGTTGTATCTTGTTGTAAAGAAACAGCAGATAATACAAAAGGCTACTTATCATTATGAGTCAAAAAGACTTACAATTTATCTGTCTAGATAGCAGCTTAAAAGCGAAAAAGCTCGGATCTAACTACGCAGCCAACATGGCTTACAATACATTCGAAAAGCAGCTGACAAGCCAGCAGAAACACACTACGGGAGTCCTGACGAAAAAGGATGAACCCACCGGTTCCAACACCGGCTATACAATACGTTCACAAATCTGCGGGTGAACATCTGTCGCAACTGGGATCTTGCTCCAAAGAGCCACATGAAGCCATACGTTCAAGATCCCAGTATTTGAAAAGAACCTTGTCAGATTTGCACCCCATAACATTTGCCCAAGGAACCACCGGTTCCAGCGATCAACATGCAAGCAGAAGCTCCAAAGGGCAAGGGCTCCTCGTAGACGGGGATGAACACAGCGGTCCGCAACCCTGAGTTCAAGAACAAAGAGGCAAGAAATCCTCCTCCAGGGATGCTGGAGGAGAATTCCGCCGTTCATTACGAGACGGTAGCACGGTCACTTCGGCGCTGCACCTCGCCACGAGGCGGCCGGAAACATGACCTGCACACATAATACACGAAGAAATTTCTTCGAACACACATGAGATATTATCTCCATCTTCTTTGTGATGGTTATAAAGAGCAATATTCCTCATAAAGTGGATCTTGGAAACTATTTCTATAGCACAAAGCGCAAACTCAGGATTCAAAATTTGAAGTTGCCATGAATCAACGAAAAACAAGCGTTGAAGCCAGCAGTCGTAAGGACTCACGGCAAAGCACATTTTTTGGGATGAAGAACCCAAATAGCAAAGACAGGGTTTATATAGACCCTGTGGAGACTCTTCAGTTGCCAAGGATGAGTCAGCAGAATTCGAGAAGAGGGTAAGTTCAATCACTTACGCCTTGAAAAGCGGTAACAATCAATTACCCTACTAAAGGCTACGACGATTCAGTTGCGTATCCTAATAAATGACGGATGGTCATGATTCGGATGGACTTCCCAACAAAAGCGTGCTTATCTGCCGAGAAATTAGCGCGAAAATCAAGCAGAGTATCAATTGCTGATGTCATAATCGGATATGCACAGAGATATCCTATCAAATCCCGGAAAGGGCAAAACGGGCAAATTCATTTTTTTGTTGTTAAAAAAAAGAGTGGGAGAAACCCTAGCAACATTACATTAATGTTTCAAACATTACATTAATGTTTCAACTATTTTCTTGCTATTTTTCAAAATTCGAAAAGTCAAAGCAAATTCTTGATCAAGGAGTCTTGGGGCTCGAACTGGTGGCTCAGCTTCTCTACCTGTTCCACTTCTTGCTTCAGTAGCTCGCATCTGACATTCATCTCATGATAGAGCTTCAGAGCTTCATCAACCTTTTGCTTTTGCTGCTCCACCTTCTGCTTCTCAGCTGCGAGATTCTGGTGGCCGAGTTTCAAAGTTACAGCTGCGCGAATCAGCGTGACTCTGTCCTTAAGAAATTTGAAACCCAGTCTGCCCTGGACTTTGGCAAGAAGATTTTGGCACATGCCACATAGCAGTTCAGCACTTTGGACAGAAATGGTCGCAGGCGTAGCCGCAGACAGCTGCTCCAAAATCCAAATGGCTTCAGTAAGGAACAGCCTCCTGTCAAAGGGCCCGATCTCCAGAGATCTCACAAATGATTGGGGGTAGGTGAGGCGCATTCGAACCACCCAGTCTACATCGGTTTGCTTCAAACCTAAAGTAATGTCAAAGATAAGTTACGATGCCAAACTCGCAAGCTAACAATGCGATGTGCGAACAGTAAAGCTCTACTTACCAATTCCTTCCAGAATTTCATGAAGAGAAGGAATGCGGGCTGCCGGGTTGGTCGAAGACTGTCTTCGCTCCATAGCTCTCCTATCAGCTGCGAGCTCCAACCTCTCATAGTCAGGAGGAAGAGTGTAGGCCGCACCAGCTGCGACTGCATTCCCAACCTGCGAGCCCCAAAAGCCCCATGCAGGAATAGGTGCCACTGGCTCAGTCATCGCTGGAGGCGAAGTGACGGCCGAAGTCGCTTGTTGAGGGACGCTCTCAGATGCGAAAGCATTAGCAGCACTTGTCCTTACTTCCTCAGCACCAGCATGAACATCTTCATCCATTAGCACAGCATCAGCTTCAGCATCGTCGGAAAGTTCGATGATGTCCTCTAGAGGCTCACTTGCGTGCTCAGCAGCTGCGACGGGCTTCTCGGTATGGGAGCTCGAAATCGGAACATAGGACGCAGAAGGCTGACCTCTCTGCTCCAACACAGTTTCCTCAGCATGGCCTGCGATATCAAATGCGATAATATGAGGTAACTTGTGCTATAAGTTATTTCGATATCTTTACTAAAAGCCAAGAGTAAGCACCTCCACGCGAAGGTGGGATTGAGGTATCTTCATCATACACTAAGGACGTGGAACCATGTCCTATTAGTGTCTCCTCACTAAGCAAGTCTTTAAAAGGGGCGTGACCTGGGATGCGAAGAAACCAGTCATGATCCTGTTTCAAGTTGCTCAGGTCTAGCACATGCATATCGCTCAAATATTTACCTGAAGGTTCTCCGCACTTGTCTACTAGCCAACGGCGGATGTCAGTCTTTGACACACCATGCTTTAACGCACCCACAATAACATCTCTATAAGTTACTGCGAGATTGAAGATCTCACCTTTATCGCCGCCCGCGATTTCCTCGAAGTCCGCTTGGACTTGCTCCAGTGCTGCTGCATCCTCTTCTGGAACCGCATCTTCCTCCTCTGCCTGGGGAACCACTTCTTCGGGAAGCTCATCTTCCTCGTTAGCTGGACGCACTAAGTCGTCAACATGTTGCTCTTCGAGGCTCCGCTGTCTCACACGCTCGAGCTCCTCCTCTTCTCGCTGTCTTCTTCTTTTAGCAGCTTCCGCGACTGTCTTCCTGGACTCAGCAAGAATGTCCTCGCTTATGGGGTCGTCTGTAATGCCAGAATGGGCATCTCTCTTTTGTCTCTTGGCCAAAAGGCCACCAATGGTCTCATCATCATCATCATCTGCGAAGATATGATTGGTTTAAGAAAAGAAGTGTAAGGAAGTTACGATAATGGGAAAGGAAATGCGATGGAGGTACCTCCTGATTCTTCCTCATGCATCACAACTGTTGTTTCTTCTTCTTCATCACTTTCTCGGGGCTCCTGCCTCTCTTCCTCTTCCTCTTGGTTGAATGGAACGAAAGACTCAACTGCGAGCTCTTTCCGCACTTTGCTGGGCATGCGGCCTTTGCCTTTGTCCTTGATAGAAAGGGACCTCACTGGAGGAGAAGCTGGAACACTTCTAGGGGAAGAAATCGTAATTCCCTTTTGCCTAGGTCTCTTCACTCTCGGCGCTGCAGTCGCTGGAGGGGACGGATCATCTCCAGGAGGAGACGGAGCCGGAGCATTGTCTATCAGCGAGTCAGCAAAAGCATTCATGACTGCGCGAATTTTGGTTTCGACCTCAGGGGCCATCCTCCATGCTAGCCGGAACGACTGCCTTTGTCTTCTGGTGGCAACAATGGTGTTAACTAATGATTTGGAGCGGTCACCAGATGCGAATCTCCGCACATGACACTACAGCAAACAGCACAGAATAAAGGTGTCAGCATAAGAAAATCAAGAAGTTTGACGCACACGAAGAAATTGCTTACCTCAGCAAATGCCTTGCTGTATCTGCCAACATGCGTGTCGCCCTTCTTAACTTCGGCGACCTGCTCCTTCAGAATGACATCAGGACACAAGTGGTTCTCACGGTCCAACAGTGAGTAGCAACCATACTCAGACTCGCTCAGACTGCAATTGGGCCGAAATGGAAAAGAGTTTCTTTTGATCAAGGGAGCTCTGCTTGACTGCGCGGCCGACTCCGTCTCAATCCTCGTCTGCTGGGCAATCCAGTATGCGAGCCAGTTCTGGGAACAACCACCCTCGCGGGTTCCCGCAGGCTGCTCAAAAGGAAGATTGTTCATGAAAACCGTCTTGCACTCCTTTGTCAGCAAGCGCTTATAGCACCCTCTGATAATGGACTGAGGCCAGAATCGATGGGGCCACCGCATCAAAACCAAACTGAGGAGAAACTCGAGTGGGGTCAACGTCCACGGTAAGCTTTTCATACCTGGGCGCGAGCTCGCGAATATGCTCTGCGAGGGCAGGAAGGGAACCTCGCAGACACCAGCAAAAGAACTCGCGGTAGCGCTCATGGAAATGCGGTCCCTCCTCGAAGAGAAGCTCTTCTGAGAAGACAATACCTTTAGAGGGGTACAACTTTGGAAACCATCTCACGTTCTCAATGCGCGTGGCGTAGGGCCTGGCAATAAACTCCTCCCGTTTGTCGCATATCAAACTCCAAACACACTTGGTGTTGCTCGCTCCGAACCATCTCGCAGCCCTTCCGCTGTTGCGCGCCTCCGTCTCGCCTGGGGGACACCACTTGTCAAGTTTGAGAGCAGTTGGAGCATAAGACGGCCATCGCTCGAAAACCCACATTGTCAAAAAGGAAATATTGACAAAAGTCAGTACATCGAGGCGGCCACGCGACTCTTTCATGGCTAGAACCAGCTGATCAAGCCTATAGTACAGCGTACCCAAGACCAAGGGTCCGAGTGCGACTCTCTGACCAAGGGCGAGCCTCACAGCAAGTGGCAAAACATGGTAGAAAACCCCATCATGCGGGTGACCATCGATCAAATACCTCGACAACCAAGCACAGAGGAAGGCACAAAGGGTCAAGTGATAGCCTTTACCCTCTACATAATTCTCGGCCTCTGGGTTCTCACTCAAGAGCTTCTTAGTAATGCTGCTGTTCGCATAGTCTCGGAAGAAGTACTGCAACCATTTGTTCCAGGTGTTCTTCGCAGACGTATCAACCAACTGCCAGTTCGGAAGAGGCTTTGTAGTGGTCCACCGAGTGGAGATTTTCTTTACCTCTGCTAGGCATTCCTCCATCCGTGTGTATAAAGCAATCTCCGCAGATGTCCTCAAAGGACTCAAAGGGTCCACTTCGCCCTTGGGGGAAAGCTCGTACAGCATTTGCACGTCCTCGAGTGTGGGGGCAGCCTCGAACTCAGCAAAATGGAACGTGTGAGTCGCAGGCGAGTAACGGGACAGAAGGTCTAGAAGCATGGACTGATCCAGCTTCACGGCAGCACCCTTCATAGCACGGATAGCAAAATATACGCAGGCTTCATCAAGAGTCGCGGCGTGATGGTCCAGCACGTGGTCAATCCACTCATCCATATAGTCCAATTTCTGAACGAACACCTGGGTAGAAATCGCAGTATATGGGAAGTGCCCGTTCTCGATTCCCAATCGAACCACATCCTCAGAACCAATCAACTCGAGCAAGGCTGAGTTAACTGGGCGAGTCAGTGTCAGCAATCGCTCAACCGGGACAGGATCAGGCATCCTCTTCGCCTTAACCCTCGCATGGTAGAAATCTTTGCCGCCTAAAAAGGGGGCTTTTCGCCACAAGGCCTGCGGAAGGTCGGTTATCTCTTCATCTTCCTTGACAGGTCTGGTTCCTTTTGTCTTGGCCATTCCTGCGGAAGAGCAAGAAAAAAGGGGGGAGAAATACCACACTTCAGTTGGAATTTTGAAATTCAAGATCTATGCAAAGGAAGACAGACAGTTTCTGGTATCAATTTCATAAACCAGGGAGTTGCAAGATCTCATATTGTTGAAGGATTAGGGCAAAAGTTGGATCAAAGATCAAAGCCTCTTCACAAATCTCATGGGTTTATAGATTCAACGCAGTTCAAGGCAAACACTGGTATCTTAAATCAAAATTAAACGAGGCCAACCTTGTTTTCTTGAAGCTTGCTTGGATATGCACAATTGAAGAACACGATTTGCAGTTCTGAACTGATGATTGATGATCTGAATCTGCTCTCGAAGATCTCCGGGTACCATTCACTTTAAGAGAAAGAAGTGATGCTTTGCAATAATGGGGGATACAAAGTATTTATCCAAAACAATGAAGGGTTGCGTCCTTTCAGTAGTCGAATCGCAACCGTCACCGTCGTATCGCGCAATCACAGGGCAAGCTGACGTCACGCCTAAAACCCTAAAGGCCAGACGGCACGACTCTAGGGGTTTTAGGTCATAATGGCACGCACGGGGGCTGAACTTACCCGTATTTGAATTGGTGCGTGGCGGCGACGCGTATGTTGGTTTCCGCGCATGGAAGCCTATACAGCTATGAGTCTTCACGCGCAGAAAGGGGGCTAATGTAGATAGTGCTTTCTGAGCTGACAGATCTTGGCCACGTGGCAACCATCCAGCACACCATATTGTGCTCCACACACACTGGATCACCAGCCGAGCTGATCCATGTGGGGGCTGCGAGACAGAGCCCTCGCATACCACTGCACGGGACTTGTAGGGACTTAGTGGTTTGGAGGCTAGAGTAAGCCCTGTCGCGTGCGAGCCAAGCCCGCACGCGACCTTTAGTAACTGTTTCGAGAGATCTATGGCACGAGCTTCCTAAACCCGGTCAATCCGGTCAAATCCGGTCAACCTCGTAACGGTTCCGGTATTCGCGCACCACGTGCTATAACGGTTCCTATATACTCGGACGAACGTGCCGTTATGGTTAAGCTAATTAAGCCGCCATTAATGGGCGCATTAACCACACTACAACGGTCATGTTCTCCAGTATATATATATCGTTAACCTTTCCATACAAAGAGAACACACTGGCCATACGCGGAAGCTCTGCCAAACCTCTGTCTCTCTCTCAGACATTGCTACTGACTTACTCTCTCCCTACACGCAACCCCACTCTCCCTGTGCGATCCTTGATCCACTACATACGGTGTACACGGAGGTCTCCCCGCCGGAATCTCTTGTGCACACCAGTCTTGCCGAATTTACCTTAACTTCAGAGGGGACAACAGCTTCAGCCCCGTAGCATAGTAAGAATGGGGAAGTTCCTGTAGGAGTCCCGGGCGACGTGCGATATGCCCAAAGCGCTGTTCCCAAGGAATCTGCCCATCTTTTGTGATCATCCGCGACCATTTTGCTCAATATCCGCAGTAACGTCTTGTTGGTGGCTTCTGCTTGCCCGTTTCCCTTTGGATAATAGGGTGTCGAGCATATTTGTCTAACGTTGTACTCCATTGTCAGATAATATGGTATTAGGGATACCAAAGCGATGCACGATGTTTTCCTGTATGAACTTTACCACGACCGCTGCATCTTACTTTTACACGACAATCAGCTTCCATGGTTGGCCAGAAGTACCCGACTGTTAGGAGTTGTCTACATAACTTTGCAACTACTTGATGCTCAACTTGATGAGACATTTCCATGACTTCCTGGGTCTCTTGCCCGCTTAAACATCTGAAAAATTTTCTTTGTGTCCTTTTCGCCATAACAATCCTTCCTGCAAGATGTATCGAGTTGCTTTCCTTCTCATCTTATCAGCCTCCTTTTTGTCAGTAGGCAGGGTCCCTTCTCGAAAGTAGTCAATTATGGGCTTTCGCCAGTCTTCGTCCTCGATTGCGGAAATTTCCAGAGAATCTTTAACCAAAGCGCATTTTTCACAACTGCTTTGTATGATAGCTGCGAAGTATGACATCTGCGGCTAATGGATACCATATCTCTGGGCCCTCCTGTAAATAGAAATTTCATTGTCTCCACATGAATGTTGATGGATCTTTTCCAACGTTGCTCGACCTTCTTCTTTCGTCACGCACCGCATAAGAATCCCCCGGGTCCTTTGTAATATAGTAGACCATCATGTATGCGAAATCCCTTTACAGACACCCAGGTTTCTTTGCTGGTTCCATTGGCCATCGCGCTTAGGATAGGCTTTCTCCAATCTTCTTCCCTAAGGGACTCCTCCTTACCTAAGCCCTTTACCAAAGACGGAGTCGTCTTGACTTCGATCAAGATCCTTGCTGGGCATTTATCAGAGCTGATTTTTGATCCCAGGGTAGCCAGTGCGTCCGCATGTCGGTTATCGGCCCTGGGGGTATGTTCGTATCTGACAGATTGAAACTTATGAACCAACCTCTGTACCATTGACCTGTATTTTAGCAAGTTAATCTCCTTGAGCTCATACTCCCCAAAGGCTTGTTTGACGATTAACTTGGAATCCCCCATGATGATGAGATTCTGAACTTCCAAAGCCTTAGCTGCCAGCAATCTCGCAGTCAAGGCTTCGTACTCGGCCTCATTATTAGTCACCGCGAAGTATAATTTGGTTGACAACTGAATGAACTCTTGGTCTGGCTTGATCAGCACTAATCTGATCCCTCCACCTGTTTTTGTCGATGATCCATCAAAGTGCAACTTCCAGTACTGTTCATTAATCGCGTATATTTATGGCCCCTCAAGCTCCCCTTCTACAGGCTCATAGCTGTTATCCGGGAACTGGGCCAATGAATCCGCCAACGCCTTGGATTTGATGGCCTTTGTTCGTGCGCAAACAATGTCATACTGTGAAATGGTTATATACCATTTTTCCAGCCTCCTTGAGGGTGGTGAATGTCCTAGCAGATAACGTATGGGATCATTCTTTGTTATGATGACGACTTTATGGGACGAAAAGTAGTGATTCAATTTCTCAATAGCGAAGAACAAAGCTAAGCAATGTCGCTCAATATCGGTGTACCTGGATTTTGCGGACTGAATCATGCGCGAGATGTAATACATCGGTCTTTCTTGGCCCTCATACTCCTGGGCCAAAAGTGCTCCGATAGAATTCTTCATCGAGGTCAAGTACAGCAGAAGAGGTGATCCTAATTGAGGTGCGATCATTACCCGAGGAGATGCCAAAACCTTTTTCAGATTCTCGAATGCCGCTTGGTGCTCTTGTGTCCATAAGAATGTCACGTTCTTTTTTAGCAAACTGCCAAAGCAAAAGGTCAGCTTTGCAATGGATGGTATAAAGCTCCTCAGGTAGGAAAATTTTCCTAGAAATCCCTTTAACTCGGTCTGGGACTGTGGTGTTGGTAAGCTGGTAACCGCCGATAATTTTGCGGGGTCAGGCTCAATCCCATGTCTGTGAATCACACAACCTAGGAATTTTCCAGAAGTTACCCCGAACGCACATTTCATGGGGTTCATCTTTAGCTGAAACATTCTGCATTTTTCGAAAACTTTCCTTAAATCCTTCATGTGCCCTTATTTTAGTTTTGATTTAACCACTAGATCGTCCACATAGAACTCGACTTCCTGATGCATCATATCATGGAATAAAGCCATCATCGCACACTGATACGTGGCTCCTGCATTTTTCAGACCGAATGGCATAACAGTGTGGTTGAAGACCCCCGCGGGTGTGATGAACGCCGTCTTCTTTGCGTCATTTGGATCCATTTTGATCTGATTATAGCCACTAAATCCGTCCATGAAACTAAAAATTTCATGGTCTGCGCTAGAATCTATCAGAAGGTCTATGTTTGGTAGAGGGAAGTCGTCTTTCAGGCAGAACTTGTTCAAGTCCCTGAAATCGACACATACGTGAAGGCTCCCATTCTTTTTCAGCACGGGGACTATATTTTCAAGCCACGTCGGATGGTGGTTAGGCTCGATGAATTTGGCCTTTAACAACTTGACAATCTCCTCCTTGATTTTGACTTTTATCTCAGGCTGAAAGTTCCTCGCACTTTGCTTGATCGGCTTTGATCCTGGAACAATGTCCAGCCTATGCATGGTGATGCCTTGATCTAGCCCCGACATCTCGTCATAATCCCATGCGAACACATCCCTACATTCCTTCAACAGTTGAATCAGCTCTTGCTCTTCCCCCTCGCAGAGATCCGCACTCAAGAAAACCGGTCTCCTCTTTTCCTCGGTGGGACTCAGAAATACTTTTAATTCTTACTTCTGTGGATTTGGGCGATCCTCCATGTATTTGGGGGCTTCCTTGATTTCTCCTGATAACAATTCTTGTCTTTATCTGGAGCTTCCGTCAGCTCGTAAACTTGTCCAGGAGTACTTTCAATGGGGCAGGTCGAGGGTGACACCGTGCATCTTTGGATGCGATAACATTTCCTGTCGCGTTTCTCTTCACTTTCGTGTTGTACAACTCTCTTCAAGGTATAAACTTTTGTGTCGTTTTAAGCTACTTCGGGAGCTCCTCCCTGCCTAGGTCACTTATCCATTGGATCCTTTCTCATTGTCATTACTCCGGCCGTTGATTGGCATTGTATGTTTTCCTCCTTGGGTAGTGGGGTCATCTGATTCAATGTTGGGCAAGTGCGCTTCCTCCAGATCGAAGGGGCTTACTGAGGCGGGTATCACGACCACCCTGTCCTTCCAGATAGCTTTCATTACTTGGTGCGTCGTAGAAGGCACGACATCGCATGCTCGTCCAATGATCATATGGTAAGTCGTGTCGGCGTCGATGACGTGAGACTTGGCAAAACAGCTAATCTGCCCGATCTGGATTCCTAATCGAATCCAGTCGGTCATCATTCTGGAGTCATCTCCAAAGCCCGCTGTAGATAGTGCTTTCTGAGCTGACAGATATTGGCCACGCGGCAACCATCTAGCACACCATATTGTGCTCCACACACACTGGATCACCAGCCGCGCTGATCCATGTGGGGGCTGCGAGACAGGGCCCTCGCATACCACTGCACGGGACTTGTAGGGACTTAGTGGTTTGGAGGCTAGAGTAAGTCCTGTCGCGTGCGAGTCAAGCTCGCGCGCGACCTTTAGTAACTGCTTTTGAGAGATTTATGGCACGAGCTCCATAAACCCGGTCAATCCGGTCAAACCCGGTCAACCTCATAACGGTTCCGGTATTCGCGCATAACGTGCTGTAACGGTCCCTATATAGGCGGACGAACGTGCCGTTGCGGTTAAGCTAATTAAGCCGCCATTGATGGGCGCATTAACCACGCTACAACGGTCACATTCTCTGTTATATATAGGACGTTAACCTTTCCATACAAAGGAGAACACACTAGCCATACGCGGAAGCTCTGCCAAACCTCTGTCTCTCTCTCAGACATTACTACTGCCTTACTCTCTCCCTACACACAACCCAACTCTTCCTGTGCCATCTCTGATCCTCTCCTTACGGTGTACACGGAGTTCTCCCCGCCGGAATCTCTTGTGCACATTTTGGTGAACCCGACGTGAATCTTACCATCAAAAGCAACCATGTCTCAGGAGGATGATGTCAGTAACAGATCGCCTTCCACCGAAGCCGCCTCAGGAGAGGAGATCCGCCGCACTCCCACGACCACCGGTGAGGCCCCGACGCTAGAATCCTTGGACGCCACCATCCAAAGTAAGGCGAAAGCCCTCAAAGCTCAATCTACGCAGCTAGAACGGATCATGGCTGTCTTGGGGACTCTTGCACCGAACCCTGCACAAGCCACCGCTGTTTCTCAGGGAGGAGGAGTCCCTACCGCTCAAGGGCTGGGAGTGTCAACCACACCCCCCAAACCTAATCTGCAGACTCCACCGGCGACTACGCAGCTACCCTCGATTCAAGGGTCAACAGCTCAAATGTTGCCCCTCACTGCTCACACTCCTCAGCCTCCGGCCTTGGTACCTAATCCGGCCTCGCAGTATCCCTTGCCTCCCCCAACGGCAATCTGGGGCAATGCGAACACCCAATACGTCCCCAATCCTCCCGCGGCATATGTGTCGCCTCCGCCTGCTGCAACCCCTCCTTCTGCTACCGAGGGAAATAATCCAGAATGTATGACGTCTCTGCAGAAGCGTATAGACACCATTCTGGCTCACCAATCATTCGCGGATACCATCATCCCAAAGCTAGACAACGATCCACCCATCCCGCGAGAGATCTATCTCATGCCTAACCCGGTTGGGTACAAGGCTCCTAAATGGGATAAGTTCGAAGATGTCAATGCAAACGCTCATGAACATGTTATGCGTTTCATCGATGTCATGGGACCGTATGGAGCTGATCCCAAACTGCTGATGCGAGAGTTCCCGATATCCTTGGGAAACGTAGCTTACAAGTGGTACAGGACGTTGGAAGCTGGGTCCGTAAAGACTTGGGACGACATGGTCCAAAAGTTTTACACCAAGTTCTTCCAGATGGAGGAAAAAGTGACAATGATCCATCTCTCGCGGATGTATCAGAAGCGTGAAGAGGACGGAATAACTTTCATCAAGAAATTCAGGGCGAAGTCCTTGGAATGCAAAGATGTGATACTCGAAAGCAGACTCGTGGAGATATGCTTGCAGTGCATGCGAGACGAGTACAAAGGTATGCTTATTAACTTGCAAACGCCTACGTTTTCAAAACTAATTGAATGCACGAAGAACATCGAGCCTATAGTCGAGAGGCAGAAAAAGAGAAACGCCCCTGAGCGACCCTCGGGTGGTACTACCTTTAAGATCGGGAGATTCAGCTACAAGAGGGGACGCGAAGCTGAAGTCAATACAGTTTCACCCCAGAATCAGGCGAAGATTGTGAACTTTGATGCACCACCTCTGCCATGTTCGGTGGAAGAAGCAAGCGACCTCTGCAGGCAGTGGCGCAAGGACAGTGTCCTACCGCCGCTCGAGAGAGCACCCTCCAAGGAGATGGTGAGGGACCCGAAGTGGTGCGAGTACCACGGCAAGGTCATGCATCCCACAGCGGACTGTAAGAAGCTCAGGATTGTGTTCAGCCAAAAGATGAAGAATGGCGAGCTGATCGTCAGCGATCACAGGCAGGATGTGCGCAACAATCCCCTTCCTGCCCATGTGGAGCAAGAATCGAAAGGTAAAGAAGTCGCTATGATCTCGATTGTGGATCTGGAAGAGGTCGCATAGGATGGTCTACCCATCATTGCCGAAGTCCATGACGATGAGGACTACAGCGTAGACACGGAGGACGAACGTGCCGACCGGATGAAGGGGTCGCACGGCTTCAGCAGATTCTTCGACGAGATGAACTTCTCAGAGAAATGCCGGACAGAGATGACGAAAGCGATCTTAAGGATAGCAGAAGACTACGAGGAGGATCTCGTAGTCTCCAATGGGAAAGTCATCAGGGCGTCTCGCTCTACAGAAAAGATTATGACCTTTTCCGCCAACGACAAAAAGACAGATGCGAGTCACCAAAGGCCTCTGTATGTGACGGCCATCATCAACGGCGTCGAGTTCAAAAGAGCGTTCGTCGACGGAGGATCAGCGGTTAACGTCGTTTCGCTCCACACACTGAAGCTAGCAGGGATCCCCGAGTACAAGATTTTCAGGCGTCCATCTCCGCTGATGGGATTTGGAAGCGACTCCATAATGACGATAGGATGGATTCGCCTGGGCGTCCAGATCGACAAGATCAAGTGCTCAACAAAGTTCTATGTCATAGATGCGAACACTACGTATCACATGATCATAGGTCGAGCCTGGATTCATTGCTTTGATGTTGTCCCTTCAACAGCTCACCAAGTGATGAAAGCTATTTGGAACGACAGAATAGTCGAGATACCGACTTCAACAAATCCATTCAACATGGATGAAGCACATCTCAGCGAGGCGTGTGGTTCACCGAGATGGCGGATGAGCAAACACCGGGACCATTCAACCCCACTCCTTTACCCCTATGCGAAGATATCAAAGATCAGTCACCGGCGGGAGTAATGGTGACAAGAGAGGATGCCAAGGAAAAGCCGCCCACGCGACAAGAGGCGCCACGGATCGCCTACCAGCGGAAGAACGTGTACACTCTAAAGAGAATAGCAAAGCATGACCCTGAGGGCAAGGAGATAGAGAGTTTCTACGCCAACGGGAAGAAATGCTATCGCATATGAAGGTGCGCGGGGATGTCCTCACGCGGGCATGGGGATATCCCTGAGCAAATCAACCAAATCGAGCAGATTGCGGTAATAGAAAAACCAATGCAGAGCACTCCAGACGAGAAGATCAAAGAAGCACCCGAATGAATGGAAGACAAACCCAGACCACAAAAGCAAGAGCTAAAGGAAGTGTTCCTAAGCCCGAACGAAGAAAAGAAGAGGACAGTCTTTCTAAGTTCGGACCTCACAAGCGAAGAGGAGAAAGGACTGCTGCAGCTCCTGACTGAGAACAAGGACGTGTTCGCATGGGAGTACGATGAGATGCCCGGACTGGACAGGAGTATCACCATGCACCGTTTAGACATCATCCCGGGGTCTAAGCCGGTAAAGCAGAGCACAAGAAGCTTCAGGCCGGAGCTTAACGTAAAGATCAAACAGGAGATTGTCAAACTCCTGGAGGCCAAGTTCATAGAGCCGAATCGCTGGCCAATATTGTGCCAGTGGTAAAGAAGAACGGACAGCTTTGCATTTGTGTGGATTTTCGAGATCTCAATCGTTTCTGCCCCAAGGACGATTTTCCGCTCCCCAACATCGATTTGCTCATCGATTCGATAGCGAGTCATCGCATGTTCAGTTTCATGGAAGCTTCAGCGAGTACAATCAGATCAAGATGGACCCTGAAGATACACGGAAAACTGCATTCATCACCCCAGTGGGAGTGTTCAACTACACGGTGATGCCATTTGGTCTCAAAAACGCAGGTGCAACCTACCAGCGGGCCATGATGGCCCTATTTCACGACATGATGCACAAGGAAGTGGAATTTTATGTGGATGACCTCGTGGTTAAATCCAAGCAGGAGGCAGATCACCTGGCAGATTTGCAGAAAGTGTTCAACAGATGCAGACGCTTTCAGTTGAAGATGAACCCTATGAAATGCGCATTTGGGGTAACGTCAGGGAAATTCTTGGGATGCGTGGTACATCGTCAAGGAATCGAGCCTGACCCTGCGAAAGTTTCAGCCATCACCAGCATGACTCAGCCGCATGACCAGAGTGCCTTGAAGACATTCTTGGGGAAGCTATCGTATCTGCGAAGACTCATCCCAGCGATTGCCGAGATTACTTTCTGTTTCAGTAATCTTCTCAGGAAAGATGCCGCATACAACTGGACTCCGGAGCACGAAGCTGCGTTCGGGAAGCTAAAGGAGCTGCTGACGTCTTCAAAAATAATGATCGCGCCTCAGTTAGGATCACCGCTTTTGCTGTATCTGACGTCAACGAGGAAATCCATAGGAACACTTTTGGCTCAGGAGTACGAGGGTCAAGAAAGGCCCATCTGCTACATCTCTCGCATCATGCAGCCCGCAGAATCAAGGTACACGGACATCGAGCGTCATTGCCTTGCCCTATTCTTCATAATAGAGAAGTTGAGACACTACTTTGCGTCGCACAAAGTGGTGGTGGTTACAAAAAGTGATCCCATACGATATCTGCTAACTCACACTACTCCTGGAGGAAGATTGGCAAAATGGTATATGACCATTTCCCAGTTTGATATCACATGCGTTCGACCGCGGGCGATCAGGTCGCAGGCGGTAGCGGATTTGTTGGCGCAGTTCCCCGACAACAGTCACGAGCCTGTGATCGAAGAAGAATTCGAAGGACCTGAAATCTATGCAGTCGATGTGCCCTACTGGACGCTTCATTTCGACGGCTCGTCAACAAGGAAATGCGGAGGCATTGGGATAGTCTTGACCGAACCAGATGGGGAGGTCATACAGATGTCCGCCAAGCTTGACTTCGCAGTCACTAACAACAAAGCAGAATATGAGGCTATCATCGCGGGACTTCGTGCAGCGAAAGCTTTGGAAGTAAGCAACTTGACGGTCATGGGGGACTCCAAGCTAATTGTCAAGCAAGCCTCGGGCGAGTACGGCTTGAAGGAGATAAATCTTCTGTCCTACCGGACCTTGGTACGAAAACTGGTGCAGCAATTCTGCGACGTTAGGTACGAGCACAAGCCTCGAGCGGACAACAGGCATGCGGATGCTTTGGCTACTTTGGGATCCAAGGTTAGCACGGACAAATGTCCTGCGAGAATTTCGATCGAAGTGCGGACATCGTCGGCGTTAGCAGAAGACGCGTGCGACGATGAATACATGGACGATGCGGACTGGAGAAAGGCAATCTTACGGGCCATCGCAGAAGGCACCAGCAGCGAGAACTGGACACTCACAAAGGGGTATTGCATACATGACAACACCCTTTACTACAAGGGCCCTGGCGGAATACTCATGCGATGTGTTTCCGAGCAAGAGGGACAACTGCTGCTAGAGAAGATTCACCAACATGCTTGCGGAGAAAGCGAAGTGTCAATCTACCGGAAAGCTCAGAGATATGGTATTCACTGGCCAGACATGTCAACGGCCGCGGCACTAATACAAGGAAAGTGCGAGATTTGCGCACTGATCAAAGATTCTTTACTCATTGCTCTGACCGATGATGATGCGGATTGGAGGAAACCACTCTTTGATTTTCTCACCCAAGGTACTGTACCTGGGTCAAGAAAAGAAGCTGAGAAACTAAGGAGGAAAGCATCCCGATACGTGGTACAAGAAGACCTGCTTTGGCGAAGAGGCCATGAGGGTAACTTGCTGCGATGTCTGGACAGCAGGGAAGCACAAGAAGTGATGGACCTTTCTCATCAGGTGGAACATCACGGGGGTGCGAAATTATGCAGACAACTCCTCTCAATTGGATATTTCTGGCCCACGATGGAAGCTGATTGCCGTGCCAAAGTACGACGCTGCCAGGAGTGTCAATTTAAAGGAAATCTAGTGCACGCTCCTGCTGTAGATCTACATGCATTGGGAACACCATGGCCGTTTCACACATGGGCTCTCGACTTTATTGGTCCCATTCGACCAGCCTCACATGGGAATCACTTCATTCTCACCGCGACGGAGTTGTTCACCAAGTGGGTGGAAGCAATACCACTGAAAATGGCAAATGCGCTAGCTGTGGTCCGTTTCATCCAAGAAAGCATTATATGCAGGTTCGGAATTCCCAACACCATCCTTTCAGATAATGGCACTCCTTTTGTTAATCGCCAGGTGGCTGCGAAGCTAGCAGAATACAACATCAGGCAGATATGCTCCACCCCTTACTACCCGAAGGGGAATGGGCAAGCAGAAGCGACCAACAAGACGCTGTTGAGAATTTTGAGCAAGATGGTCGCAGACGACCACAAGAAGTGGGCTGATTCCTTAAGCATAGCCCTGTGGGCTTACCGGACTTCTCCAAGAACACCCACAGGGGTCTCACCATTCCTCCTATGCTATGGGGCTGAGGCAGTGGTACCTGCGGAGGTGAAAGTTAACTCAGCAAGGTTGGCCTTCCAAGCCTTGTACGACAATCAACGCGATCATGACTTAGTCCTGCTAGAGGAAAAGCTAGAGCAAGCTAAAAGGACCAACAAACGGTATCAAGAAAGGATTGCTCGTGCGTACAACAAAACAGTCCAACGTAGAGATTTCGCAGTTGGAGATTTGGTCTTGCGCGCATCTGACCATTGCATGCGAGAGGTGGCTCACCCAAAGTTCGCAGCCAATTGGGAAGGGCCCTTTGAAGTCACAGAAGTCTTTGACAGTGGCTACTGCAGCATACGGAGGTTGCACGGAACGACCTCAACCCCAAGCTCAGTCAACATGCGCTGGATTAAGAAGTACTATCCTTGACTTCTCTCATTTTATGCGTTTTATTACAACGTTGCCTTATACTCTGTATAGCTATGATTCGCACATCTTCTCTCCCATATGAGAGAACTGTAATCTCATCTCTCCCATATGAGAGTGCTATAATAAAAGACTTCTCCCAAATGAGAAGAACTTTATACTTCTAGCTGTTTATATTGCTTCACTTAGTTTATTATTACTGTTAGCAAAATCCTATCCGCCGCGATAGCAACTTACTCGAATGCGATCTCAACTGATCTTTCAACGCTCATCTATCACGATAGCAGCCTATGCGAAAATGATCTTAATTGATCTTCTAAGCCTATCTGTTACGATAGCCGCCTACGCGAAAACGATCTTAATTGATCTTCTAAGCCTATCTGTCACGATAGAAGCCTATGCAAATGCGATCTTAATTGATCTTTCAAGCCTATCTGCCACGATAGCAGCCTATGCGAAAATGATCTTAGTTGATCTTTCAAGCCTATCTGCCACGATAGCAGCCTATGCGAAAATGATCTTAGTTGATCTTTCAAGCCTATCTGCCACGATAGCAGCCTATGCGAAAATGATCTTTATTGATCTTCTAAGCCTATCTGCCACGATAGCAGCTCATGCGAAAATGATCTTAATTGATCTTCTAAGCCTATCTGCCACGATAGCAGCTCATGTGAAAACGATCTTAAGTGATCTTCTAAGCCTATCTTCTATGATAGCAGCCCATGCGAACATGATATTGTATGATCTTTCAAACCTATCTGCCGCGATAGCAGCGCTATACAAATGCAATTTTAAAATCGTTCTTAAGTCTATCTACCATGATAGCAGCATTATGTAAAATGATCCTAAGTGATCCACAAAGGCCTATCTGATAAGATAGAACTTGCACTTGAATCCAAAGCAAATCACAAGCCTATCTGCCAAGATAGCACAGCTGCGCAAACACGATCTCGAACGATCTAAAAACATATCCAAGCGACAATGCAAAGTGTGTATATAGCACTACAAAAGGCGAAATCTGCCGATACGCATGCGAAATTGTATTTTGTTGTAACAAGACAGCAGATCATACAAAGCGATTTATCATTATGAGTCAAAAGGACTTACAATTTATCTGTCTAGATAGCAGCTTACAAGCGAAAAAGCTCAGATCTAACTACGCAGACAACATGGCTTACAATGCATCTAAAAGTAACTTACGAACAAGAAGTTACACATCGCGGGAATCCTACCTGAAAAAGGATGAACCTAACGGTCCTAACACCAGCTATGCGATGCACAGATCTGCGACCAAAGATCTGTAGCAAGTAGGGCGCTCCTGCGAGAAGATCAGCCCGCCATTCGCTACGTCCCTAGCAGCAAGATCTGTGTGACGCTACGTCCAAGATCTCAGGATCTAACAAGGCCTCTGTCTGATCAAGATATGTACCAGAGGAACCACTTGTTCCGGCGTATGCAACCGTGCAAAACAGGGGAGCAGTCATTCCTCGGGCAATGGGCTCCTTGTCCAGATAGACAAGCGCATTGGCTCGCCACCCTGAGTTCAAGAACGAGGAGGCAAGAAATTCTCCTCCGGGCATGCTAGAGGAGAATCCCGTCGTTCATTACGAGTTGGTAGCAAGGTCACTACGGCGCTGCACCTCACCGGGAGGCGGCCGGAAACATGACCTGCAAGCATAATAGACGAAGAAAATTCTTCGAACAAATGTGAGGTATTATCTGCATCTTCTCTATGAAAGTTACAAATATCAGTAAGCCTCATAAAGCGGATCTTGGAAACTATTTCTATAGCACAAAGCGCAAACTCAGGTTTCACATCTTGAAGTTGCCATGAATCAACGAAAAATAAGGGTTGAAGCCAGCAGTCGTAAGGACTCACGGCAAAGCACATTTTGGGATGAAGAACCCAAATGGCAAAAGGCAGGGTTTATATAGACCTTGTGGAGACTCTTCAGTGGCCAAGATGAGTCAGCAGAATTTGAAAAGAGGGTAAGGTCAATCACTTACGCCTTGAAAAGCGGTAACGATCAATTACCCTACTAAAGGATACGACGATTCAGTTGCGTATCCTAATTAATGACGGATGGTCATGATTCGGATGGACTTCCCAAGGAAAGCGTGCTTATCTAATGAGAAATTAGCGCGAAAATCAAGGCAGAATATCAATTGATGACGTCATAATTGGATATGCACAGAGATATTCTAGCAAATCACAGCAAAGGGCAAAACGGGCATTTCGATTCTTCTTTTTTTTTAAAACAAAAAAAGGGGGAGAAACCCTAGCAACATTACAATAATGTTTCTGCTATTTATTTGCTACTTTTCAAAAATCAAAATAAACCCTTGATCAAGGAGTCATGGGGGGTAAACTGACGGCTCAGATTTTCCACCTGCTCCACTTCCTGCTTCAATTGCTCGCACTTGGCATTCATCTCATGATAGAGCTTCATAGCCTCTTCAACCTTTTGCTTTTGCTTCTCTACCTTCTGCTTCTCAGCTGCGAGGTTTTGGTGACCGCGTTTCAAAGTTACGGCTGCGCGAATCAGGGTAACTCTTTTCATAAGAAACTTGAAACCCAGCCTGCCTTGAACTTTGGCGAGAAGATTTTTGCACATGCCAAAAAGCAATTCGGCACTCTGAGGAGAAATGGTCGCAGGTGTGGCCGCGGATAGCTGCTCCAAAATCCAAATGGCCTCAGTAAGAAACAGCCTCCTGTCAAAGGGCCCTATCTCCAGAGACCTCGCAAATGATTGGGGGTAGGTGAGGCGCATCCGAACTAGCCAGTCCACATCGGCTTGCTTCAAACCTGAAGCAATGTCAAAGCCAAGTTATACTATCAAATTCGCAAATGAAGAATGCGAGATGTGAACAGCAAATCATGACATACCAGTTCCTTCAAGGATCTCGCGCAGAGAAGGAATGCGCATTGCTGGGGTAGTTGAAGACTGCCCTCGCTCCATTGCCCTTCTATCAGCTGCGAGCTCTAACTCCTCATAGTTGGGGGGAAGAGTATAAGCCGCACCAGGTGTGATCGCAGCCCCGACCTGCGAGCCCCAAAAGCTCCACGCAGGGAGATGTGCCGCCGGCTCAGTCATTGCTGGAGGCGTGGTGGCAGCGTAAGTTGCAGCTTGGCGAGGGATATCTTCAGATGCGATAGCATCAGCAGCATTTGTTCTTATTTCCTCAGCACCACCATGGGCATCTTCCTCCATTAGCACAGTATCAGCCTCGCCATCATCAGAAAGTTCGATGAGGTCCTCAAGAGGCTCTCCTGCATATTCAGTAGCTGCGACGGGCTTCTCGGTATGAGAACTCGGCACCGGGACATAGGACACAGAAGGTCGACTCCTTTGCTCCAACACGGGTTCATCAGCATTGCCTGCGATACAAAATGCGATGGTGTGAGGTAACTTGTATCGTACGTTATTTTACTATCTTTGCTAAAGCTAAGAGCAAGCACCTCCACGCGAACGTGGGATTGCAGTATCCTCGTCATACACTAAGGACGTGGAACCTTGCCCTATTAATGTGTCCTCGTTAAGCATGTCTTTAAAATGAGCGTGACCTGGGGCGCGAAGAAACTATTCATGATTATGCTTTGAGTTGCTAAGCCTAGTTCACGCATATCGTTCAAGTGATTACCTGAGGCTCACCGCACTTGCCTACTAGCCAACGGCGAATGTCAGCTTTTGACACACCATGCTTTAATGCACCGACAATAACATCTCGATAAGTTACTGCGGGATTAAAAATCTCACCTTCATTGCCGCCTGCGATTTCTTCAAAATCTGCTTGGGCTTGCTCCAAGGCTGCCGTATCATCTTCTGGAGCCACGTCCTCCTCCTCAACTCGGGGAGCCACCTCTTCGGGAAGCACATCTTCCTCATCAGTTGGACGCACTAGGTCGTCGACATGTTGTTCTTCAAGGCTCCTCTGCTTCACGCGCTCGAGCTCTTCCTCTTCACGCTTTCTTCTCCTTTCAGCAGCTTCCGCAACTGTCTTCCTGGACTCGGCGAGAATGTCCTCGCTTATGGGTTCATCAGAAACGCCAGAATGAGCACTCCTCTTCTGCCTCTTGGCCAAAAGGCCACCGATGGTATCATCATCATCTGCGAAGAAACAATTTGTTCAAATCAAATTGCAAAAGAACTAAGAAAATGAGGAGAGAAGTACGATTGAGATACCTCCCGATTCTTCCTCATGTATCGCATCTTCAACTCTTTCTTCTTCTTCTTCATCTCCTTCTCTCGGATCCCGCCTCTCCTCTTCTTCCTCCTGTCCGAATGGAACGAAGGTCTCCACTGCGAGCTCCTTCCGCGTTTTACTAGTCATGCGACCTTTGCCTTTGTCCTTGGCAGAAAGGGATCTCGCAGGAGGGGAAGTTGGAGCGCTTCTAGGGGAAGAAATTGTAATTCCTCTTTGCCTAGGCCTCTTCGCTCTTGGCGCGGCAGTCGCTGGAGGAGACGGATCATCTCTAGGGGGAGACAAGGCTGGAGCATTGTCTATCAGCGAGTCAGCAAAAGCATTCATGACCTAGCGAATCCTGGCTTCGACCTCAGGATCCATCCTCGAAGCTAGCCGAAACGACTGCCCTTGTCTTCTTGTGGTAACAATGGTGTTAACCTGCGATTTGGAACGCTCACCAGATGCAAACCTCCGCACATGGCACGACAGCAAACAGTGTAGAATGAGGTTGTCAATATATTGAAGTAAAGAAGCTTAGCGCATGCGAAAGAAGTTGCTTACCTTAGCAAAAGTTTCGCTATATATGATGACATGCGAGTCGCCTTTTCTAACCGCGGCGCTCTTTTCATCTAGAATGATGGCAGGACGCAAATGGTTCTCGTGATCCAGCAACGAGTAGCAACCATATTCAGACTCGTCCAGACTGCAATTGGGACGAAAAGGAAAAGAGTTTCTTTTGATCACAGGAGCTCTGCTTAGCTGGGGAGCCGACTGCGTCTCGAATCTTGTGTGCTGGGCGTTCCAGTATGCGAGCCAGTTTTTGGAATAACTGCCTTCACGGTTACCTGCAGGTTGCTCAAAGGGAAGATTTCTCAGCAAGACTGTTTTGCATTCCTTTGTCAACAAAGGCTTATAGCAGCCTCTGACAATAGACTGTGGCCAGATTGATGGCGCCACTGCATCAAAACTGAATTGGGGAGAAACGCGAGTAGGATCAATGTCCACGGTAATCCTCTTGTACCTCGGCGCGAGCTCACGAACATGCTCCGCGAGAGCAGGAAGGGAGCCTCGCAGGCACCAGCAAAAGAATTCGCGATAGCGCTCATGGAAATACTCTCCATCTTCGAAGAGGAGCTCTTCTGAGAAGACAACACCCTTGGAAGGATACAGCTTTGGAAACCATCGCACGTTTTCAATGCGCATGGCATAGGGCCTGGCTATGAACTCCTCCCGATTGTCGCACATCAGGCTCCAAACGCACTTGGTATTGTTTGTCCCAAACCACCTCGCAGCTCTGCCGCTGTTACGCTCCTCCACCGCACCTGGGGGACACCACCTGTTGGGCTTAGAAGCAACTGGAGCATAGGAAGGCCAGCGCTCAAAGACCCACATTGTCAAGAAGGCAATGTTAAAAAAAGTCAGTATGTCGAGGCGGCCACGCGATTCCTTCATGGCCACGACCAGCTGATCCAGTCTGTAGTGCAGCGTGCCCAAGACCAAGGGCCCGAGTGCGACTTTCTGGCCGAGAGCCAACTTCACAGCAAGGGGCAGAACGTGATAGAAAACCCCATCGTGCGGGTGTCCATCGATTAAGTACCTCGAAAACCAGGCGCAGAGAAAGGCGCATAGGGTTAAGTGATAACCCTTACCCTCCACATAGTTCTCAGCCTTTGGGTTTTCACTCAGAAGCTTCTTGGTGATGCTGCTGTTCGCATAATCACGGAAAAAGTACTGCACCCATTTGTTCCAAGTGTTTTTCGCAGATGTGTCAACTAACTGCCAGTCAGGAAGGACTTTTGTAGTGGTCCACCGGGTGGAAATTTTCTTCACCTCTGCCAAGCACTCCTCCATCTGCGCGTACAGAGCGAGCTCCGCATCCGTCCTCAAGGGACTCAAAGGATCCACCTCGCCCATGGGAGATAGATCATAAAGCATGTGCACGTCCTCGAGCGTGGGGGCAGCCTCGAACTCAGCAAAGTGAAATGTGTGAGTCGCAGGCGAGTAGCGGGAAAGAAGGTTTAGAAGCATGGACTGGTCCAGCTTCACGGCAGCACCCTTCATAGCACGAACTGCAAAGTATACGCCGGCCTCGTTTAGAGTCACGGCGTGATGAGTCAATACATGGTCAATCCACTCATCCATGTAGTCCAATTTCTGATCAAAAGCTTGGGTAGAAATCGCAGCATATGGGAAGTACCCATTTTCGATTCCCAATCGAACCACGTCTTCGGAGCCAATCAATTCGAGCAAGGCCGAGTTAACTGGAGGGGTTAATGTTTGCAACCCTTCACCAGAGACAGGGGCAGGCAGTTTCTTTGCCTTAACCCTAGCATGATAGAAGTCTTTGCCACCCAGGTAGGGGGCTTTTTTCCATAGAGCTCGCGGAAGATCATGTATTTCTTCGTCCTCCTTGGTGGGTCTAGCTCCTTTTGTCTTTGCCATTCCTGCGGAAGAGCAAGAAAAAAGGGGGGAGAAATATGCACACTTCAGTTTGAATTCTGAGATTCAAGATCTATGGGAAGAAAGATGAACAGTTTCTGGTACCAATTTCAGAAATTAAAAGTTGGAAATTGTTTGCATTATCAGGGATTTCAAAACCCTACATCCAAGGTCCTTATCATTGAAGGATTAAATCAAAATTGGGTTCAAAGATTGGAGCTTCTTCACAAGTTTTCAACAGATAATATGTCATTGGTTTGCAGATCCAACACAGTTCAAAGCATACATCGGTATGTTAAACAAAATTGAACAAGGCCAACCTTGTTTTCGTAAAGCTTGCTTGGATACGCACAGTTGAAGAAGACGATTGACAAGAGAGAACTGGTGATTGATTATTTGAATCTGCTCTCGAAGACTTCCGGGTATCATTCACTTTAAGAGAAAGAAGTGATGCTTTGCAACAATGGAGAGTACAGAGTATTTATCCAAAAACAATGAAGGGTTGCGTCCTTTCAGTAGTCGAATCGCAACCGTCACCGTCGAATCGCGCAATCACAGGACAAGCTGACGTCACCCCTTGACACGATTTCTTACGTGTATACGCAAGTGCACGGTCAAGTAATATAGTGGAGTGTATTTCAACCCCGAGTTATCGAATCCCACGAGGACAGATAGTAGGTTTATTGTTAATTAGAGATTAAAATCTTAAGAGTGTAATTGAAATAACAGGAAGAAAGTTGTTGATTTGAGAAGTTGTCACCCCCAATCAAGTGACTATATTAAACTAACTAAAAGACAATATTTTTGGATTTTTATAATTAAACAAGGTTTGATTAAATAAGAAGAAAGACTAGGCGATCTATGGATCACCTAGGGCAGTAGACAATTCCGGATATTGCTTTGAAACATGTAAAATTGAATGTGCTCTTGATCACGTCTAACTACTTACAATCTCCTCTCGGTCTCATGTAAGCCTATGCTAGGTTCAATAGTCGTCATCTGACGATCCATAAACTACATCACCTAACAAGCTCTAAGAATACTCCTACGTTTTGATCCAAATCCTAACATTTCACCTTTCGGTCCATCATGATACGGGATTGCTATCAATCCTAAATTCACAAGCTAATTAATCTTCACCTCTCAGTCCATCGATCTTTCACCAAGTAGTTACCCTAGTTCATGACGCTAAGGTAGCATAAAATTAAGAACAAGATTACTAGAAGAAGAAATTTCAATGTTACTTTAAGCTAAGATAACACGATATGTATTGAAACATCTCATATGATCATTCATATCCTACCAAGCACGTGTCAATAGTGCAAGTTCAACAATCCATCAAACGAGATAAAATCAATCCATCACATGAATCCATAAGCACGAATCAATCCACATATCCGGAAAACTTGTCTAACAAAGCCCTAGGCTCTCCATAGAGCCTAGAAAATAAAACTACTCAAACAATCTGAAAATAGAAGCTAACAAGTTCATGGTATTGAGAAAAGATAGAAGAGATAGAAGGGATAGTCAAACTCGTGACGAAAATCGCGTTCCGGCGACTCCGGCGTTGTTCTCCATGATCCTCGTCTCTCCTAGCCTTCCTCCCTCATTCCCCAGCAGCTTCTTCTAGTATTTTAGGTCTAAGAATCGTGATTTATTGCCTGGGCACGAATTTCTAAGTGATTTGGCCGAAATTTGCACTTAAGCCCCTCTACTTTGTAATTCTCGGCCAGAATTATTTTCTGATCTTGAGCGGGCTGTATCTCCCTCATACGGACTCGTCTTCGAGCCTACCATATATCATTGGAAAGCTACGGATGTCTACTTTCCAATGCCGCAGGCCTTGCTCCAAAATTCTTTGTAGAGTTTTCTGAGTATTGAAAAGAGTGCAGGCTGGTCCTGTGTGACTTTTCCAACTTCGCTTCGTTTTTGCGTCTCCTTTTCTCCTCTTCATCTAGCTCCATTCCAAGCATATCCAAGCATCTCATAAGCTCCAATGCACCTATTTTACCTGAGTTACACAACACTAAACAACCCGTGCAATTATCATAGCAAATATGAGAGAAAACATGCACAAATAAGCTAGAAACACAACTTTTCACTCTTAGGCTTATAAATCGTCAAATTCACATATTTGTGCAAATATAACATATAATTCATGTGAAATAAGCCTACTACAAGTAATATAGAAGTATAAAAATAACTCCTAAAAGAGAGTTATCAAATACCCCCACACTTACCTTTTGCTCGTCCCGAGCAAAATCACTATTTACTAGCCAACTCAAGACGCAAACGACTCTACACGACTCATGACTATGCAACAATATGATGCAAATGCAAACTACGACTCGATCCTACACAAACACATATATACACAAAATACACTTTTTTATCTTTTTGGTTGAGATCGGGCAATCTCCATTGGCTTAAATCGATTATCATGAAGTGATGAGAATCCTAGGAACAAAGCATGAGTTGAAACTAAATTCGACAACGAGAATCTCCCCTAGTTAGTATAGAAAGCCTAACTTTACTAAGTACAAGAGTACGCTACCTCTTCGCGTGTGCCACGAAATAAGAGACTACGCTAGGCAAAGCCACATCCAAGGTCCGAGCTCCTAATCCGCTAACGGTTTTCACATGATGAGGCTTAGGGACATATAGATAATCTCATCGAAATCAAGTCCTAAGCGTCACATTCTCACATCAAATCCCTCATCTCACACACCCTCACCACGATGATAGGAACCAAAACCCAAAGCTCACCACCTCCGGCCCTCAGTTCCCTCAAACCCCGGTACACTAGTGATCTCCGTGGCCATCGTCGTTCGTCGTGCATGAAACGTGAACCGTCGTCGTCAAAGTAGCTCCACCACTCGTTTCAATTCAATTCAATTCCAACCCAACTTTATTTCATCTCTCCTTTTTCTTTTTCTCTCATTTTTTTTTTCTTTTTTTTTTCACAATTCTCTCAAAATACCATCACAATCCAACAATAATATCCGAGTGGTCTTCAAATAACAATCAAATATGCTAGGAGAAGGAAACACGTAAATTGATGAATGAATATCACATAGAATATCATCTCCTCCTAACTCAATCAAAGTCCATGTCAAATCCAAGCCGCGAAATCAATGAAGTACATGTGTGGGAGTGGAGTCGTCGCAAGCTCACACTCAATGTCCGGAGTCAAAAGTCGACACCCCCACACTCGAATGTAATCATATCCCCTCTCAAGTAGTCCCGAAGATGAATGTATCTCGTGCCTAATCCAACCGATCCTCTTACATCAAAGTAATCAAAACCGGTACCTAGCACGATCCACCAATTAAGTTCACCCAACCCAATTCCGTGGGTATTAGATTCACGCACTCACGACTCTCCACAACTCTGTCCATGATGTAGTGGCATGGAACACCGCCACACCGAAGGGCGCAAGCCTACTCACTCACCCTCGCATCCCCTCGTAGATAATCAATGAAGTGCAAGCGAGATGTAGAACTCAACGAAATGTATAATCACTCCCTCATCGAACCCCCTCAACTACACAACCCCCTCGTGACGCACTAAAGTGGTGATTCTAATCAATTTTTGATGAAGGCCAAGAATCGTCACCCTAGGTCCGAAGGCTAGCAAAGAATCCAAGGTTCAAATTGGGGCGTCTAATGGTCCTACAAGGTGAGTTCTAAAAGCAGTGAGTGCTCTAATACACACCTCGCACAGCTGTTTCGTGTGCCACTACGAGGCGGGTTGGCGACTACCTAAGACGTACACATGGATGTTCGGCTTGTTTAGCTCTCACCTAACTCAGCTCTTGTAAGAAAATAGGCACACACTTTGAGTTTGAAAATCACGTAAATGTTAGAAATAGGTAGGCACTCCCGTAAAGAAAGTCTCTCTATGCCTACTAGGGGGGACTCACGTCGTCACTCTCGGTCGCAAATCATGCTCTACGCCTAAAATCCTCACACCTCGCGATTTATCAAATTTTAGCCTCTTTTGATTGCCCTTTTCTCAAGATTTTCTCTTTTTAATTAATTTTTTTTTTTAGATTTTTCAATTTTTTTATTTTTTTTTTTATTTTTTTCCATATAGTTCCTACACTACATGCAAGCCGACACGAACGAAACTACACAAGACATTCGACAGGGTTGGTAGACTCAAATAAGAAAACGTGCAGTAGTGTTTCACAAACTCAACAAGTATATACACGACTAACACAACACAATATGACATACTATCACAATATCACGACAAGGACCACATAATTAGACACAATACGACACGAACAACTATATGCTGCAGACACTGACTGGCTAGCAAATAGCTAAAAATCCCCCCACACTTGAGTGCTTCGTTGTCCTCAATGAATTTAGAGATCAACCAAGAAGACTCGGCATTCAAATGAAGGGGCGATTCTACTCGGGGTAGAGTCATGGAACAAGTAGATAGTTCAACAAATTTAGAGCTAAAACGAACTAAATGCACGTGACAAGTTGCGTGTACCGAAATTAAGCAAGTACTCAAGTATTCCCTAGGATTCTAACAGCTAATCCAAGCGGCGACTAAGCACCGTGACAAAGTAGTCAAAATACGATCCTAGAGCAAGTACGATGTGCCTAAACGGTAAGTAAAGAGATAGAAGATAGACTCACAACCGACACAAGGTCGGGGACGAAATCCGAGAGATGCTGACTGAGATATCACGAACAATCCCCAAGCAAACATTGTGCGCACCAATGCTAACTCCCTTGCGGTCGAGTGCGTAAAACACACCGGGGTCGACTGATTCGTTGCCGCTGACGAAAAGAGAAACGAAGAATCCCCGAGCTCGTATCCCGTACGACAATACTAGCTCCCGTAACGGTCGAGTGCGCAGTAGCACACCGGGGTCGATGTCTCCGTCAAACTCTTCATCCAGTTTCCAACTCTGGCTAATCCATATCAGCTACTGCATAATTATCGTCTTGCTTAACCCTGTCTCAGTCAATTTTTTTCTTATCAAAACAAACTTTGTTCTTTCTTTTTCTCAATTCTGACCCCCAAAACATAATCCAGTCAACAAGTCACTAAACGATGTTAAGTCTTAACACCCAACACCCATGCTGTTAGGATAGGTAAAAGCCCTTTCTCCTTTATTTTTCTAACAGCCCAGTTGCTGCATTTTTTTTTTTGATTTGAGTCCTGAAATCATGTAATTGAGGGGGAACTTGGTGGCGTCTTGTTGAGGGTCAGACCTCCAATTGACGAAGTCAGAGAGATGGCTGATGGTGGTGGTGACTGGGTTTCGAATTGGACGGCACAGAAACGTCGGATGGATGTCTCGGTTTCAGGGGGGTTGTTGGTTGTTCAGGTTTGGTTTCGAATTGGGCTGCGGAGAAGGGTCCGATAGATGTCTGGGTTGTTCGACGGAGAATAGTAATTGGGATGGTGGTGATTGTAGGTTCTGGGCAGTGGTTTTTCTGATCGGAGACAGGGGAATTAGAGAGAGGCGGCAGAGGGGTCGGTGGTTTTGGCTGGGGATTGTTTCACCGGTGGTTGCGGAGAGAAGCGGTGGTGGCGGCTGGGTTTCTGGTCGGAGGGTGTGAGAGAGAGACCGATTGGGAATGGCGTTGTGGGTTTGTGTTGGACAACAGAGAAGGGTCGATGAATTTCTAGGTTTTGGTCTAGGATGGTCGTCGGCTATGGTGGGTCGGCTGGGTGCAGGGCGGTGATTGAAGGCAGAGAGAGGGGCGGTTGATTGCGGTTGTGGCTGGAGTTCAGATTGGTTCTCGATTGGTCTGTGTTTGTGGTCGTCTAGAACAGCGGTGGTGGCGAGGTTCTGAGTTGTTAATGGAGGTGAGCAAGGAGATAGTGGTGATGGTGGTAGGTTGGGCTTAGGCTAGGGTTAACGGCGGTGGCGGGATACATGGGGTTTTCAGAGAGGAGATAGTAGAGAGGGGTTCGGCGGTCGGAATTAATGGCTGCGGTGGTCGGCTCTGGTTTGGGGCGGCAGCTTCTCTGTCGATTCAGAAGGTTCAGAACAGGTTGCTTCTCACTGTTAGAACTCGATAAGGGAAGCTATGTGACTTTTACAGAACTTTTGAAAACTGCAACAGCCTCCCCAAACGTTAACAAGCAGTAACTTGAGAATTTCACTAGCCTCCCCCAATGCTTAAAAACAGGGTTTCACATAACACCAAGTCACCAACCCATAAGCTTTGCATTCAGAGAAACATCCTCAAACTGTTACAGCAGCCCCCCTCTTGAACACAAGCTTTTCTCGCCACTTTTTCTTTTTCCACCACTTTTTCTCGATCGTCCTTCTTTCAATCGAACGAGAACAAATTATCATACGAACCGCGAATCTCAACAACGATGAACAAGTGTTGCAAAAGTCAATGTTCTCCCGAAACTTTTTCTTCTTCTTCCAATTCATGAGGATCGTCATCATAACAATTTCAACAATGAGCTCAAGTATCACACGTCGTGAGAAGAGGTTTATGTCATCTTTGATCATCTTCTCAATTTCTGGTATCTTCATTGAAGTTTTAAGAGACAACTCATAAACTATGAATGTTTGAGTACCTTCTTCTCCTTCGTTTGAAGCACTCGAACCATCAACAAATTCAATTCTGGCATCCTGTTCATCTTCAATGAGCTCAAACGTGAGATGGTCCATCAAATTCACAACCGAAGAGTCAGGATCATCAATATTAATTCTATAAAGAAGATTTTCAATCTTGCCAAAAATCGCATCATGCTTCTCCCTCATATGTGATTCAATCCATGAATCGATGTCTGGGCATGTTGGGATACATATGGGCCCATCATCCATTTCTTTGATCGTTGGGAAGCTTGGAGCATCTTCAGCATTTAAATGGAGACTAGGTTGTGCGTCCACAAGTGTCGTTTCCATTCCCAATTGTGTTGCTCATTGCTTCCATTCTTTAACATTTGGAATCATCTCCTCAAGCATCCAACCAAGGAAGAACATTAAGCTAGTAGGAGGAGTTGGGTCATTAGGCCGAAAGATATAGCGTTGTATCTCCATGGCAACCCTCTCTCTAGCTCCATCCACATGGCCTTCCTTCACGATTTTCCAACCCGCAAGGTTGCATACTTCAATTATGCTCGCAAAACGATGGCCTTTCTCATCCCCCATGCTTATAGATAACCTGCACACCAAAGATCTCAAGCAATACCGTGAGGTGATAAGAATAGATAATAATAAATAAATAAATAAAATAAACTCCCTAAACTAATTTCTAATTAACTATAAACCACTGTCCCCGGCAACGGCGCCAAAAACTTGACACGATTTGTTACGTGTATACGCAAGTGCACGGTCAAGTAATATAGTGGAGTGTATTTCAACCCCGAGTTATCGAATCCCACGAGGACAGATAGTAGATTTATTGTTAATTAGAGATTAAAATCTTAAGAGTGTAATTGAAATAACAGGAAGAAAGTTGTTGATTTGAGAAGTTGTCACCCCCAATCAAGTGACTATATTAAACTAACTAAAAGACAATATTTTTGGATTTTTATAATTAAACAAGGTTTGATTAAATAAGAAGAAAGACTAGGCGATCTATGGATCACCTAGGGCAGTAGACAATTCTGGATATTGTTTTGAAACATGTAATATTGAATGTGCTCTTGATCACGTCTAACTACTTACAATCTCCTCTCGGTCTCATGTAAGCCTATGCTAGGTTCAATAGTCGTCATCTGTCGATCCATAAACTACATCACCTAACAAGCTCTAAGAATACTCCTACGTTTTGATCCAATTCCTAACATTTCACCTTTCGGTCCATCATGATACGGGGTTGCTATCAATCCTAAATTCACAAGCTAATTAATCTTCACCTCTCAGTCCATCGATCTTTCACCAAGTAGTTACCCTAGTTCATGACGCTAAGGTAGCATAAAATTAAGAACAAGATTACTAGAAGAAGAAATTTTAATGTTACTTTAAGCTAAGATAACACGATATGTATTGAAACATCTCATATGATCATTCATATCCTACCAAGCACGTGTCAATAGTGCAAGTTCAACAATCCATCAAACGAGATAAAATCAATCCATCACATGAATCCATAAGCACGAATCAATCCACATATCCGGAAAACTTGTCTAACAAAGCCCTAGGCTCTCCATAGAGCCTAGAAAATAAAACTACTCAAACAATCTGAAAATAGAAGCTAACAAGTTCATGGTATTGAGAAAAGATAGAAGAGATAGAAGGGATAGTCAAACTCGTGACGAAAATCGCGTTCCGGCGACTCCGGCGTTGTTCTCCATGATCCTCGTCTCTCCTAGCCTTCCTCCCTCATTCCCCAGCAGCTTCTTCTAGTATTTTAGGTCTAAGAATCGTGATTTATTGCCTGGGCACGAATTTCTAAGTGATTTGGCCGAAATTTGCACTTAAGCCCCTCTACTTTGTAATTCTCGGCCAGAATTATTTTCTGATCTTGAGCGGGCTGTATCTCCCTCATACGGACTCGTCTTCGAGCCTACCATATATCATTGGAAAGCTACGGATGTCTACTTTCCAATGCCGCAGGCCTTGCTCCAAAATTCTTTGTAGAGTTTTCCGAGCATTGAAAAGAGTGCAGGCTGGTCCTGTGTGACTTTTCCAACTTCGCTTCGTTTTTGCGTCTCCTTTTCTCCTCTTCATCTAGCTCCATTCCAAGCATATCCAAGCATCTCATAAGCTCCAATGCACCTATTTTACCTGAGTTACACAACACTAAACAACCCGTGCAATTATCATAGCAAATATGAGAGAAAACATGCACAAATAAGCTAGAAACACAACTTTTCACTCTTAGGCTTATAAATCGTCAAATTCACATATTTGTGCAAATATAACATATAATTCATGTGAAATAAGCCTACTACAAGTAATATAGAAGTATAAAAATAACTCCTAAAAGAGAGTTATCACCCCTAAAACCCTAAAGGCCAGACGGCACGACTCTAGGGGTTTTAGGTCATAATGGCACGCACGGGGGCTGAATTTACTCATATTTGAATTGGTGCGTGGCGGCGACGCGTATGTTGGTTTCCGCGCATGGAAGTCTATCCAGCTATGAGTCTTCACGCGCAGAAAGGGGGCTAATGTAGATAGTGCTTTCTGAGCTGACAGATCTTGGCCACGTGGCAACCATCTAGCACACCATATTGTGCTCCACACACACTGGATCACCAGCCGCGCTGATCCATGTGGGGGCTGCGAGACAGGGCCCTCGCATACCACTGCACGGGACTTGTAGGGACTTAGTGGTTTGGAGGCTAGAGTAAGTCCTGTCGCGTGCGAGTCAAGCTCGCGCGCGACCTTTAGTAACTGCTTTTGAGAGATTTATGGCACGAGCTCCATAAAACCGGTCAATCCGGTCAAACCCGGTCAACCTCATAACAGTTCCGGTATTCGCGCATAACGTGCTGTAACGGTCCCTATATAGGCGGACGAACGTGCCGTTGCAGTTAAGCTAATTAAGCCGCCATTGATGGGCGCATTAACCACGCTACAACGGTCACATTCTCTGTTATATATAGGACGTTAACCTTTCCATACAAAGGAGAACACACTAGCCATACGCGGAAGCTCTGCCAAACCTCTGTCTCTCTCTCAGACATTACTACTGCCTTACTCTCTCCCTACACACAACCCAACTCTTCCTGTGCCATCTCTGATTCTCTACTTACGGTGTACACGGAGTTCTCCCCGCCGGAATCTCTTGTGCACACCCGCCAACAATGATGGATTCTTTACGATTTTTCTTTGAGGGACTCCTGCTAGTTTCAAGGTTTTGAGTGAAACTACATTCACCGCAGCTCCACCATCGATAAAGGCCTGCTTGAATTTGACATTGTTGATGGTGGACGTCACATACATTGGTCTCTGATGTTCACCATCGATACTCCTGTCCGAGTCATCGAATTTCATGACCGGACCTCCTGATTGTGCGGCCTCCATAACTTCCCAATTGGAGGCGACCAACTCTTTACCGTGGTCCTTAGCCACTTTGATGATCGTTTTCGTCATCTCATGTCTTCAATCGTCTGAGAGGTTCATTCCGTGAAAGATCTCAGCGAACCTGACAGAGGTTTTTATCCACTTGGTACGCGAATCGTCCGTGTCAACACCATAGCCTTCACCCTCATGGATTTCCGCGGTGTCTGGGACCTCTCCATCCACGACCTCTTCAAGGTCCAAGATCGAAATCATGGCTATTTCTTTCCCCCTTGGACTTCCTCAGCGCATGAGATGGCAAGGGGTCGCTACGCCCCTCTTTGGACGGCTCCTTGGCGACTAGCTGCCCCTTCTCGATTTGCCTATTCATCAGCCATCTGAGCTTTTTGCATTCTTTGGTAGGGTGCATGACCTGTCCGTGGCATTCGCACCACCTAGGGTCTCGCAGTTGCTCCCCTGTTGGCCTATGTTCTATCATCGGCAAAATTTCGTCCTTTCGCCACTTCTTGCAAAGACTGACTACATCGTCAATCGAACAGGGCAAAGGTGGTGGTTCCTGGTACGCGGGCCGCTGCTGGTTATTTGAGGATGATACTGCATGGACGCTGACATCTCGCGTCCGCTTGTAGCTGAGCTTCCCTACCTTGAATTTGGGATTCGCCTGTGTACGCTCGTTAGCGTACCTTTTTTTCATCCTTTCCACCAGGGGCTCCACGTTCTTGGTGCTTTCCATCAATCTGGAAAAGGTGCGCATATTTAGGTTAATGAGCATAACTTTGTATTCATCGCGCATGCCTTGAAGGCATATCTCCACCAGTCGACTTTCCAGGACTTCGTCGACACACTCCAAGGACTTGGCCCTGAACATTTTGATGAGGGCGACCCCCTCCTCGTCATACCTCTGGTACATGCGTGAGAGGTGGATAGTGGTGACTTCTTCTTCAACTTGGAAGAATTTGGTGTAGAACTTCTTTACCATGTCTTCCCACGTTTTGACGGATCCTGCTTCCAGGGTCCAATACCATTTGTATGCGACAGCTCCCAGGGACTTGGGAAACTCACGCATCAATAACCTGGTGTCTACTCCATGCGGGCCCATCATGTCAACAAATCGCATCACATGCTCGTGTGCGTTCCCGTCGACTTCGTCGAATTTCTCCCACTTGGGTGCTTTGTATCCAGTAGGGTTGGGCATCAAGTAAATGTCCCGCGGAATGCGAGGCGCGCTGTCAACCTTTGGGATGACAGTTCCTGTGAAGCTCTGGTTCGCGATGATGCTGTCTATACGTTGTTCCAAGGCCGCGAAGCCCAAAATGTAGGGCATTGTTGGATCATAAGGAGGTGGCGGTGGAAGTTCATGGCTGCCTAGAGTCCTACTTGCGTGGTACGGCATCGCCGAGTATGACGTAGGGTTTCCCATCGTCAACAGGGAGGAGCTCGTCGGGATGCCCGGCGCCTGAGGCCCAAGGCCACCGGAAAAAGAGGATTGGGCAACAGACGTATGCACTATAGATGTGGTTGCCGCCACTAATAGGGGCAACAGGGCTGTTGATGGTGGGAATGAAGCCCCTGTAGTGGTGTTTTGATCGATCCTTCCCAAGATCGTCATGATTTGAGCAATCTGGGCGGACTGGTCTTGCATCATCTGGGCTTGACTCTGAATCGTGGCTTGGAGTGCCTCTAAAGAGGGTCCGCCACCGGTAGCTGTCTGGGAACGAACGTTGGTGTTAACAACGGTGTTGAGTGGTCCCTCATTCCTGGAGGTTTCCTCGTTGGAAGGGGACCGGCTACCATCGCGAATAATTCCGTCAAACGACATTTCTGTAGATTTCGAAGGATTTAAACTCTGAAGATGGGTGTTCACGTCGGGTTCACCAAATTGTGCTCACTGAAATCCCTCAGAGAGATCCAAGTGTGCACCTCAAGTGAAGAATAAGGACACATAGAGATGTAGGGTGTGTGTAGGGAGAGAGTAAGCACTTTGCAACTGAGAGAGAGAGAGAGACAACTTAATAGCTAGTGTAGAATCAGGTATGGATTCGTTGTACTAGTCTGACGCAACAGAGAGCTAACGATCCTATATATAGTGGGGAAGTGACGTTGTGAGGGGGTTAATGCACCATAAATGGCGGCTTAATGGTAGCCCCCGTAACGGTACGTTCGACCGTGTACATTGGAGCCGTTAGGCACCTGATCGTACATACCAGAGACCGTTATGAGGTCAAGCCGGGTTTATAAGATTTGGCCATTAAGTCTCTCAAATCAGTTACAAAGGGTCGCGTGCGAGCTTGGTTGTCGCGCACGCGCGACGGGCCTTACCCGAGCCTCCAAACCACTAAAATGATCCGTCACATGGATAAGCATAGGTAGTTATCCGGTGTGTATGGAGAAAATCTGGGTGTGTTGGATTGATGCCACGTGGTTGTGATTCGTCTGTCCAGAAAGCACTATCTACAACAGCTTTTGATCTTCATTTGCTGAATTAGATTTGAGTAAAATGAGTTTTGGACTTGTTGTTTTGAATTCTAATTATCGCTAATTCATGTCTTATTGATTACCAAATGTTTGATATTAGGTTATCTCGTCGCTCTACTACTCAACTAGGGTCTCTTCAAACTCTACTGTGTTCTTGTTTTTGTTTCAACATATGTCTTGGATATTTTCATTGAAAAGTGTTCGGGTGCTCTAAATAGAAAAAATAAGTACATTAAATACATCGTGACAGCGAGTAGTTATTGACTTTCTTTGGACAAAAATACCCTTGAACTCCGATAAAAACATAACTGTGTTAATTTACCATTTGCAATAAGCCAGAATAACTGAAAATGGGAAGTGCAATCAGCCAACAAAATGAATTGGACTTACAATAAGCCAATTATGCCAAATTGGGGTATGCATTCAACAGTTAAATCTTTTAGGCAAGCAATTTTAGCATTTTTTTCTTGGAGGTAAATCAGAGAACATTGCCATATTCTAGAATTCGTTACGACGTTTCACCCGACGATTAAACTCGTCTACTATGATGCGCACGTGTCTTTATTCCTTTTGAGAAATTATTTTGTCGTCAACTGGGTTTGAACCAGAGACCTCATGCGGGGGTTTCCAACGCTCTACCACTTGAGCTACTTTTTTTTAAAGACATATTGTATTTAATGTTATGTTTAGGAGGAACTTGTGCTTCTCTCTCTACATCGGTTAGGCAAGGGTAATAAAATATTAAAATTAAAATATAAATACGGTACATCAACTTATGTTATTAAAATTTTGGTCACATATTATACAGTTTTAACAAATTATTTACTTGAAATACTGCCATATTCCAGATTTTTACTAATATTTGCATAGATGAACCAAGTCATTTAATAACTGATCCACACATGTCTAAATTATGTTGAATTTGTTACTATTTATTACTTCATTAGAGGACTTATAATTCGCCAGTATAATTTAGTAATTAAAATATACTTATTTATTTTTATTGAAAATATATTTATATTATTTTGTTTATGTCATCAAATGATAATTACATATACGCTCAGTGCTTATATCTAAAAAACTCATTTATAGATAATTTGCTTATCATAGTAATCATAAACACTTTTCAATTTAATTTAATAATTTAATACAATTTAATAACTAATAAATGGAAAATATCAATTAATTTAAATTAAAAATTTTGGAGAACACCAAAATAGATGGAAAATTCGACACATGTTCTCTATTTTTTGTACGAATTTATAACATCATTCATTACTTTACTTATAATTTATTACTTGATGCATATTTAATAATGAACATATCTACATCAGATTGTGTATAGCATCAAATGCTTATATTTAATGCTTATCTTGACTAATAAGTCGTAATTGATATATTTTGAAAATAATACTTGCAATTTAATGATGAGTAAATGAGAAATATCAACTTACACAAAGTTAAAATATTATAGTCTATAAAAGTGAGGCAAAAATGTGCTTCATCTCTTTTTCTCTTTACAAGAGTGAACTCGCAAAGAGAAAACAAATAGCTAGATAGACCTGAGAGAATAAAGAACTCATACAAAACTCACCAAGTACTTCATCGGATCAAGTATATTTCTATGTAAGTAATTTCATATAATTGTTCGTAGTTGGTTGTCTTTAGCTTATCGCACCAAATTTTTTGTTTGACAAAATGGTTTAGCAATTTGTTTTAGGCATGTATGATTTGATTTAATTTATCACTCCCTTTAAAGGGGATATAGAAAGATGGTGGGATTCTAAGGGTGTTTTTTACTATTGCTTTTGTGGAAATTAGTATGCACATATTGTATGTAATGTTATGTTTTCATATCTCCACTTTGAAACATGACTTGTATATTAAGTGAAGGATTATGGTTTGTATTATTAAAAACACAAGTTGTGTTTCATGGGATCGAAAATTTCTCTACTTATACAACTTTCTTACATTAATTATGTTAAGAAATATTTATAATTACACTTTTTATCGTATAAAAATCTTATTTAATATGAAAATATAAAGTTCCACTTACTAGTAAAACTATTCGATTTTATAATTATTTAGACACGCTTAATGACTCCTGTTTAACACCATCAATGAGGCTATGTTATTTGCTTGAATTGTTATGATTTACTTTAAGAAGAACTATCCATTGATATATTTTCTTGAATACTCTGCATCTGAAGGTAAGTAAGAACTCCTCGTACAATTACTTTCATAAAAAATGCAAAATCATAAGTTATATAAAGTATGTTGAGAGCTCTATGCTTTTCACCCACTCATGTGGCTCTACCATTATTATTTTTTCACTTAGTATGTGTTATAATTAACTGTTAACTATTACTGTATTCGTAGTTTTTGTAATTTACCCACAATATCTCTTCACTCAACAATATATTGTTATTATCTATTTATATACACTTATTAATAAATTTCAGTCATTACACAGAAAATTAAAGTATTTTAAACTACAATCAAGACCCTTTGATGGCGCAACAAAGGGGACAAAAACGTTTGATGATTGAGAACAATCAACCAGTTGTTCAGGGACAACATTTTCATGCATCACCATCAGGAGTGAGCTCATATAATCAAGATGGGAGGAGAGATTTTTTGCAGATGTGTCAAGAAGAACAACTGCGAGTAATGACAAGTTATATTAACCAACAGCAACAAGCAGGACTATCTCAGCCTAGTGAAATACACAAGCAACATGGTGATAAGAGTTTTACATTAAATGGGTCAAGTTATGATTCGAGAAAACGCGATTGCCTGGTACTGGACTTCGTGAACGAATTACGGGATAAATCTAAGGTACACAAAATTTTGTTCTTCTTTAACATTATTTATGTTCCCTATAGTTAAATATTAATTAATGTCCTGAAGCTGCAAAAACTTTAACTTTCTCATGCAGGACACTAGTAACCCGCTTTGGAGGAATTTTGTTGCCAAATTCTTCACTCCTGGTGCTAAGTACCGGTTATGTGTTTGCAAAATAAGTGTTGTTTCTCTCGGGGTAAGACCTTACATTATATAAAGTGTTAAGAAAATTGTTGCAATTTGTAATTATGTAAATATAAAAGGTTAGAGGTCAAATTTAAAATTGAACTATGATTGGGTTGTATACTTGCCATGTGGATTACTTCAAACATTAAGTTCACAGCCTCTGAAAGAAACTGTAAAATTAAGTTTTCTTAAAAGTGCCTCGATCATAATAATTTGTTGGAGAGATGTAATACAACATCCCTGTTTTTATTCTAAGTATAAGAAACATGATATAGCATTATTTTACACGTTACAGGATCACCGGTGTTGCAACATATGTAGGCACAATCCAGCTAATGGCATAGGTATGTTTACTTCTTCTATTAAATGAATTTTTCTTCCAATTAATATTATTCTTATTTCACTTTATTTTAAACGATGCGTCAGCCGAGTTACATGCCCTTCCTCATAAATTTTCTTATTATCACTTTTACCCTATAGTTTTGTGGCGTATGTTTGATACCCGTCGATGAACATTACTTCATAAAAATCGTGAAAAAGTATAGTCTTATTTTGAATTTAGAGCATGTTTGTTACTAGTTAGATGAAAATAATATAAGAAAATTAGTTGGCTGAAAATCAAAATTGACTGAAAATTCTGAAGTTGCTTGGTGTAATGTTTTTGCAAAATGTGAGAGAATCTATGACATTGAATATTAAAAAATGTGATTTTTTTGTTCCGAACATATTTTAATCCTAATAACAAAACACTTTGACAAAGATAATCAAATTAAAACTATTTAAAGCATAAGTAATTATATCTAAGTTCTCAAACAAGTACTCAGTCTTCGAATATGCTGCTAGGATTTAGGGAACTCAAATAAAACAACAATTTTTGTTGTATGTTTATTTAAAAAAAAAAAAAGAACACGTGTCCAGTCTTAACTAGATATGAGAGAGAAAGAGAGAGATTGGTGGAGGTGGAGTGGTCACTTTCCAAACCAGTTCATTAAGAAATCGTAAATTACCCTAATAAGGCGTTGATTGAATCTCTCTGGATCATGATCAATTTTTTTTCGTATGGAGGTTCGTATCGAACTTTTCAAGATGTGTTCAAAATTCGATGTATTATTCTGCCTTCTAGCGTGTGGTGTTGCAGAAGCTCTTTTAGACGGAGTAATGTTTTTATTGTTGCTGGGTTGGGGATGACAACCAACTATTGATAATTATGGTTAGGGTTATGACATTTGCTATCATGGTAATGTAGTTATTCCTCCAAATTTCGACATTTAACTTTACTCCCTGGATATAAGCATTATGAAACTGTTGTGCATGTCTTTGATATACTGAACTATGATGACGAACATTAATCATTATTGAATATGTTGTTCATGTAGTTGATGTACAAATATCAACCAACATTTTCCTTTACTCTCTAGGTTTGAGGATGTTGGGAAACATTGTATGAACCTTGATTTGTTTCCAATCCTTGATTGTCCGGTGAAGTTTTAAATTAATAAAAAAAAATTATATGTTCTACTTGCAGAAGTAGAAGTTGTTCCGAGCTTATTCCGAACCAAGTATGACACTGGAACTCTGGAAGAGCAATGGATCCTTGGTAGTCCCAAAGAATATCATAACACATCTGGTCAAACTATACTAGACTATGAAAGAGCAACACAAGAGACTATCTACGACAAAGTACGCGTAGTTCATGAGGGACAACTCCGAGTTGTTCTTAATCCAGATAATAAGGTTTTTATTTGGACTAGAAATGATTTTTTATCCTTTATTGACTATGGTTACTCTTATTTCTTATGTAATCTTGTCTCTGTATTTGATAGATTTACTCTTGGGAATTTTGTGTTTGCCGATTTGAAGAATTTGTGCCAAGGAGCTTGATGACTTCTCAGGTAACTCAACAAATAATTCTACACTTTAACAATATGATTTTGTAAGGTTTCAGCATTCCTACGACATTTTCACGTATATTACTTATCATGTTCATTCTCAAGGCGATTTCTTTGGGCTGGATAGAGAATTTCTCTGAAATGGAGAATGATGGTGACTTTTCTAATATCGTTCCGCCAAAGATTTTTATTCTACAATTAATTTACCTTAACATTTACAAACCTTCGAGATCTAATCTCCCATATAACTATTCAAATACACATGTTGTCTTCAATTTACCTACATTAATATTATATTTTGTTTGTGAAAGTAATCGTGCTCATGTGAACAATCTATTTTTTTATTCTCCTTTATTCATGCGGGCGTTGGGTGCTACTGTAGGCTCATCATCTAAAATTGTCTTAGGATAACCCTCGTTTCTCGTTAACATGTAATATATTTTGATTTTTTACATATTACAATCAAGGAAATAATTTTAAAAACAAAAAGGTCATTCCGTGAGCGGTCCAATTTGTATTTTAATTCGTAAATCACCGGTTGCTTTTGTATTTTAGTGCAAACAATTGTTGGTTTTTCTTAAATAAGATGCTAACTATATAGAATACTAGTAACATATCTCGTGTATTTACAATTGCTCATTTTAGCTTATTCAACTTCGAGAAGGAGCCCAAAGGTTTAACTCAAATGCTCAGAACATCTCATCTTACTTCTCAGCACAACTTATGCAAGATGATTGCAAAAGGTATTTTTCTCCCCAAAATTGCTGTGCATTTTTAAATTCATTTTATTTGTTCCTAGAAAAGTGCATGCATTAGAACCATATCCATATGTTCTTAATTGCTCATTTCTTTGAGAATTATGTTTACTTAAACTTATTTTGTCAAATGTCCAGAGCAATTTAATGTATTTGAGAAATGGTTAGAGTTTGAAACAGATAAATAGTACTCGAGAGGGGTGTATAAAGGAGCACACTTTATCATCACAAGAGTTATGCAATTTGAGAGTTTGAACTTGTGTTTTTGAGGGAAGCTTGCTGAGTTGAGATACTAGGGACTGAGTTACCTGGTGCTGACTCTTTCTCATCATCATCATCCGACATGATCCAACCCTAATGGAGCAGATCCATATCCGATCTATGTAATGGATCAGATTGCATCACAAATTTGTGATCCGTGAAATCCGGTCCGATCCCTGCGGTAATATCTATATTGCCCTAGTCATGAGAAAGAGAAAATTTTAGATACTCCAAGAACACCACATAAACATGACACTTAACATCCCTAGTACGACCATAAGCAGGGTAGCGGTAATATCATTGGATGTATAGCACCACTTGGTAGTCTGTTGGAGCACCAATAATTTTCTCCAAACATCCCCAATGAGAACATCTGCAAAGGTCTCCCTTCCTCAGGCATCACCGGCGGGGTCTCTACGGCCACCGCCGTCACAACCTAGGCCTGCTGCTGCCACCGATGTTATAGTTGAGGTCTTTTCCTGCCGCTCCACCCAACCCAGCTCTCAAAATCATGAAGGTTCTTCTCTGGACTACTTCATCTCTCTGTTTCCCTTCCCTTTCCATATCTAATTTCTTCTCTGTATCCCCGACCGTCTCTCCTTATGAATGAGAAATTTATGCTGCAAATTTAGACATGCAACTCTTTATCACTCATTTTAATTGTAAAAGTATAGCTAACATGAAGATGATGGTGGTTTGGAGATGAAGATTGATTGGGATTTTAGGGGTAGTACTAGGATTGTAAGATTGCAGTGAGTTCAGATGGCAGTGCTTTTCTCATCGGGAAGGTGCAAGTTTTCTACATCTTGCACCTTCCCGATATATTGGCTCCAACCGAGTTGTTCTTAACCCATTTAACACCAAAAAGCACTCGGTAGCAAACATAGTAACTCCAAAGGTCTCCCTTCGCCTCAGGCATCACCGGCGGCCTGCTTCTGCTGCTGCCTCCGCCATTGCCACCTCTTCGTATGTCATCGTTGAGGTCTTTTTCCTGCCGCTTTACCCAACCCAGCTCTTTAAATTGCAGAGAAATTTGGTTATCATGAAGGTTCTTCTCTGAACTTCATTTCTCTGTCTCTCCTTATGAATGAGAAATTTAGACATGCAACTGTTTATCACTCATTTTAATTATTAAAGTATAGCTAACATGAAGATGATGGTGATTTGGAGATGGCGATTGATTGGAAATTAGGGCTAGTATAAGGATTGTGAGATTGCAGTGGTTTTCTCATTGGGGGTTGGAAATTATGGGTAGAACAAGGATTTTTCTTAAGTTTTGTATAAGGGATTTTGGAGTAGATGAATTTTTCTTAATTAATCAAAAGGCAATTTGTCTAACGAAGTATTGGCTTTTTCCAGGGTACTTACTATAATTTTTCTAACAAGAGGGTAGTGTCTGTTTTAAGGCCTAACTTAGCTTCTTTTATCTAAGTTGCCCGGATTCTTCATTCTTAGTGCCGTACCTACGTTGACACGGCACTTCGCAGATAAGGGTATGAAATCTGCACTGAATCTTATCTCCATCCCATACTTTGAGGTCGTTAGCCATTGTGAGAGAGCAAGTTGGTACTTTCGTTTCCCCTTCCCATTTTTCTGTCAATGTAGTTTCTTCTCATCGCTTGAAGTTGTGGTTGGGTTGTAGTAGTCTAATTCTTACTGGTCATAAGTAATTACGGGATAATGTAGAGTCTTAAGGGTGTAGGATTAGTAGGATCCAGACTAAGTGAGCAGAATTTAACTTTCGAGGCGAGAATACAACAAGAGTTGGTAGGCAAGAGGTGCTGAAGAATGATCAGTTTAGACATTTTGGGTCAAGTATGCAAAGTTATGGAGAGATCGATGCGGATGTCCCCTAAAGGATAAGAGCAGGGTGGATGAAGTGGAAGAGTGAATCTGGAATGTTGTGTGACGGTAGGATCTAGTTAGGGTGAAGGGTAAGTTTTATAGAGCCGCTACAAGACCCACTTTATTTATTTGATGTTGAGAAAAGAAGACGAACTTTGATGTATAGGACAGAGTTTTTGAAAATTAAGAAGAAATGTAACTAAAAAAGTGTGTGCAATAGAAATGGGAATGCTAAGATGAATGAGCACTGTAACTAAGAAATATAGTGGACGCATTGACATAATTGCAATGAATGTAAATGTTGGACCCATAGAGACGAGTCTTTCTACCGCGAGAGAAGATGTATCGGTAGCCATACTCTTCGACCTTATATATAATTAGCATATTTAAGTCAGGCAAAGCAAGGTTCCCTGGTTCCAAAGGAAGTAGGACTAGTTTTCCTTAGGTGTCGCCCTATTAAAGACAAATCGAGAGAGAATAGTTGGAGGTGGTTTTGGTCATATTTGAAGTAGGCCCACAATTAAGAGAAGTGATTCGGTTTTAGATCAAATGTGGTATACAAGGGAGAGGGGTACCATGACGAACCTGGGTAGAGACAATAATACGGGACTCAGTCAAATTAAACTTAAGTGTGCAAATGGAATTGAACATACATTAGTGGATGAGCCATTTACCTGGCCGTGGTGTTTGTTGTTGTTGTGGTCGTCATCGTCTTCAACAGATTTTTTTGACATGGCATCCAGGCCATTACATTCTCAAGAGATCTTCAATTTCCTTCAAAGCAAAGAAGCAATTTTCTACATCTTGCACCTTCCCGATATATTGGCTCCAACCGAGCATGTACCGGGGGTTGTGATGAGCTAAGTGTAACCCGTTTAACACTAAAAAGCACTCGGTAGCAAACTTAGTAACTCCAAAGAACAGTGTTGAAACATAATGTTTTTCACAAATGTGTGAGAGTCACTAGCCTAAGCTTCTTGATTAACTGCTTGGTGGAACTGTAATGGGAATACTGTACTAAGTTGGATGTTACCTCACCAATCCTTATACTTTTTGTTGGCTATTATCGTAGCACAACCATCATAGCTATTTGCTGTTTACTTTAGTTACCCAGCTCATTTGTCTCCATATGTACACAAAACAATTTTACTCTAGAATTTGACCTCTCCCAACCATACGTTAGTAACAACCTTCCTAAGTGAGGTCCAGTGGCCTAGACCCCCTTATTTAGAGAGATTGCAAATTGAGTCCGAAATGAGCTGAATGGTATTTTGATTCGCAGATGAATCTGAGAGAGTGAGAGAGAGAGAGTTCCATTGCCCTGAAACTTTCTATAGTTCTAAGGCGTGCAAAAAAATAAAATTTTACTGCTTCAGACAAACTCTTACCAATTAATACTATATTGAAATCGTACTTTTAGATGGTTGAATTCAGTTTTACTCTCACATTTCTATCTCACGGATGAGTGCCGCTTTCACTTTGTTTGATTCAGCTGTTTCAAGTCCTGAAAGTATGGGCATGATGCATTTTAGAAGCGACTCAATTAACATCTGTAACTGAAATACCCTTATTGTTTTTTATCCCTTCAAATTTCTGTATTCACATACGCAAGTAGTAATTATTCACTTGTTCCCAATTATTGAATATTTTAATTCTTATTGTAGTTGAATTATGTGCCACCACTGGCTACTATATTAAGAACATAGCTACAATCTTCTAATCACTATGTATACTTCACAGGATTCTCGAATCAACTCGTGAATTAACAGATGCATTGGAGTCGCCTTTGGATGTGAACTTTGGATACTCCGAGACCTATGTGCACTTTCTTCAGGTATTAGAGTGGATAATAGATTGACGAGATACCATATGTTTTGTAACTCCTTGTCCCGGCTTCTCAACATGGCATTGTGCGCTGAATTTTGAATTGCAAACTAGCTCTTCGACACCACTTGACCAGTTTTTATGTTTTTATTTACCCAACATAAATTGTTCTGCCTTTCATGTTTCATGTTTTTATGAATTGGTCTGCCTTTGTACAAGGTCAAACTTTTGTTTGGTTAAAAGTGCACTTGATATATTAGACTAATTGAATATTTTTTATAATTATGTCGTTTGTGTGACATAGTCTATACCCATTATATGGACACTTGTAAGTTGTGCCTATGTCTTGGAATCATGCAGTTAAGTTGATTCAGAGTTGCAACTGAGTTGTATAGATAACAGGTAACCTGTGTACTAGAAATATTGTATTGTTACACTGGTCCACTGAGATCATGCTAACAATTTGGAAGTAGATTTGCAAATTGTCGGGGTGTTCTGTCACAGAGTTTTAGGAGGTGCTTTTGAATGATAAATTTACCAAAATGTCCTGTGTCATATTTGACATTCTCTTTGGAAATCAAAAGGTAGGATCTTTAAAAGGGTGTCAAGGGAAGCAAAGTGAAAATGTATGCAAATTTTTGATGAAACTTATTTGGGGATTTCTTAAAATAAAAAAAGATGCATTTTTAATTCTTGTTTAGCTTGGATAGTTAGGTATTCATCCTTTCTCTGTTTCATCCTTCCCTCTTAAGTTCTCCACAGGCTTCTGTATAACTATTTGTCTTAATGGGATGATGAATAGGGCTCTGATACAAAATAATGCCATTAAGACGAGAAGATTCTTGCCGAATGAACTTTAAGAAGTAAATATATAGAATAGTTAACCTGTATGCATATGGGAATAGATCATGGAGGTTAAGATTAGTCTATACACTAGAGAAGTTTAAGGTGGCAATCCTGTCATATTACCTATGCCGAAGCAGCAACAGTATCAAGAATTAATTATTCAGCTTTGCTCTGGCTTTTTTAGTCTGTAGTACTCTTAAGATAAGAGTTGGAGCCACTTCTTTGAATGTCCTGATTGCAAAGGTAATATGAAGTTAATAAATCAAACGTCAGGAGACTTTGATTTTAATGATACGCAGTGCCTTATATCCGAGGAAGACTTGTGGGTGATTTTTGCAGGAAAATGTAGACTATCAGCTAGGTTACTTGGATAATGCAGCTTTGAACTTTTTGCGACTTTTAGGTCTTCTGAAGAAGGGGCCTGGATAGAGCTGTGTCTTCCTTGCTCTTGCTCTCTCTTCTCATTTTTTTTTCTTGATAGGAAAAAAGTTTGTTTTTAGCACAGGAAGAGGTTCTTCCTTTTCTAAAGAGATTAGTATACATGTTATCATGGAAACATAAATAGTACAATCCTCCTTGAAAGAATTCCCAAAAGCATTTTCAGAATGAGATTCAGTGAGGTTAAAGTTGAAGCATTGGGTTTTAATGTGAGAAATGTGCCTTTCTTTACTCCCAAATCTCTCCCTGTGTTGCAAATATTCATTCCCTTCTTTGGATCTCGTACATTTAAATCTTTTGGAAGCATGGAAAAAGGATAGCAATGATTTATGAGCGACACAATTGTTACTAAAGATGTTAATAACCTAGCTCCATGAAGAACTCCACTCCTCGTGAAATATATGCTAGAGAAAATATTTAGATACATGATGGCATTATGTTGTACAACCTTAAAGTCCATCAAATAGGCCACTAATACTATTAAATTTTCCTAATATTATTAGTGGAGCTACCTCTAGATGCATTTTCTCATGACTCGGGCTTATGGTTAATGAGCAGACTGATGTTTCCACTTTTATTCATTTCTTAATATCTTGTCAAGCCCGGGCGAGGTTAAATGTTAAGTTTCATCAACTCATGCTTGTTTAAAGATCAATAATATAACCGTAACTAACTGTGAACGGTTCGGTTTGGGCGGTTTCAGAGGAAGATTAGCATCTGGTCCATGTATAATTGGATTTGATAAACATAGCCTAAAATCAAATCAACTATCCAAAAAAACAACCAAACCATCGAAATTGATTGGTTTAGTTTGGGTGGATTAGTCAGTTTATGATTCTGCATATTTCAAGCGAATAGTTTTGTCTTGCCGTGATGATTGAAATATATAAGTGAAATTTTTGTGATTCTATTGTGTGAATAGTAATAGACATTAGTATAGAAAGTATTGTTAAAAAAACATGAAAAGAAAACATGATGACATAGTTGACTTTAAAAACAATTGCAAATGAAAATAATGACGATTTATATTCAATTATTCGCGATCTTGAGTTATTCTTATGGAAGCCAAAAGGAAAGCTTTGTATTGGATATAAGGGGATCATTCGGCAATGTAACTAGAGAAGTTATTTACGACTATACTCTTGTGTATTATAATATGACTATGAATATATGTTGGGTTGGTTAGGTTGGATAATTGGATTACCTAACTGAATGCACAATCCAGTCCAATAAGTCGGTTTGGGCTAAACTATAAAAATCCACCTTAATTTAGTAAATTTGAATAGAATTGGGTTGGATGGGTCGGGTTGAGTGGGTCAAGTAAAATTTATGTACACCCCTAGGCGTAAGCATACCAATGCTCCTTCTGTTAACAAATCGAAAAGTAGGAAATAATCTAGTGACCTGGTAAGTAGTATATTGGGAAAGATCATGCATTGGGTGTGTTTCCATAAATGGCTTAAGTTATGGTGGAATGTTAGTCTACATCTATAAATAGCTTATCTTCTTCAAACTCTTTTTCCTTTTTGTTGCACATAGCCTCATGTTTTAGCGCAGTAAGAGTATCGTCAGTGCGGATTCATCAATTTAGTGCGTTGACCATTGTCCCTACACAGCCAACTGCTTTTTTTTATGCAAGTGTAGATTCTTTGTAGGTGTTTCTAGAGCAAGTATTTTTGGTAGTCCTTGTTAAATTTTATCCCTTACCATCTCATCCAATTTTGTGAAAGATTGTCCGTATGGCCGGTAGGCCCATCACACTCGGTCTTACTGTTTTTTACTTTTACTTTATCCCTTTTGAATTGGGAACCCGATAGACCTTTTTGGGATGTTCCTGTAGCTCAGCGGTTATGGCAGTTCCCCGACTGTCCCCAGGACATGTACTTAAATAGGGAACATATAGCAGAATTTGGTAGCACAGATATTAGAAAAGATCGTAGTTTATTAGTTGTATAAAATTGATTACTTTGGGGGTTTCTAGTCGAAATTTTCAGGCCGGAAAAAACAAAAGTAAAGCCCATTAAGTGCAAAACACCAGAATAGGCTCGTTTTGAAACCGACACTCCAAGTAGCGGCTTCAAGCTTTGACACCGACACTCCAAGTGTCGGTTTCAAGCTTTGAAATCGAAAATCAATGTATCGGTTTCTATTTTCCCAACAGCTTATTGAAAACCGACACTTGGATTGTCTGTTTTAAATCTTGAAACCGATACTTGGAATGTCAGTTTTCAAAGCTTGAAATCGATGCATGGAGTGTCGGTTTCAAAACGAGACTATTATGGTATTTTGCGCCGAATGGGGTTTCTTTTTGTTTTTTCAGGCCTGAATAAGGTTATTTGAGTGATTTTTTCGTTTCTAGTCGTACGAGTAGATGCGGTTTTACCAGGTGTTGAGGCCTTGTGAATGTTGGTAAAAGTAAGGTAACTTGTGTAAAGGTTACTCTTTAAACTCTCTCCCAACTCAGTACCTTATACCCATGTAAAGTCCTTATTTACATGCTCCCACAATATTATCTCTACACCAATTATAAACTTATGTCACTGTCTCAGTTTGGGGAGGATGTTAGAGGAAATGCGGTTAGACCCGTTTTTGGTCCGTGTTCTCATAATTCATTTGTTCTCTAATTATTCAATTGGGATTCCCCTTTATTGTCTTTTTTATTTGTCTTATTATTTTGAATATTATCACTGTGTGTAGCATGACTTGTTTACTCTTGGAACTGCGCTGGATTTGATTTTGGTGGCATGCTTTTGCAAAGGCTCTGTAGTCAACATTTTAATTGATCTTTCTCCATGGAATGAACTACAGGTTGGTGCAACTTTTTCTGGAGAGAGCATGAAAACGATAATGAAATATAGCAAAGAAACTGGAGCCTCGCCTTTACGTAAGTTTACATGTCCACTTCTAAGTTCAGAACGCTATGTTGCTTCTTTTCTCTTTAATGGAACGTAGAAATCTGTAGTAGAATGCACTTCCAACATAAATTCCCCATCCACTATTGGTTAATATGATTGTTGGTTAAGTGCGCTCTGCATGTGTGTGTGTGTGTGCGCGCCACTACGTGTGTTTATGTTTGAGAATGCGTATTTTTCTTTGTGTATAGAGAGAATCTTCGTCAATAGCTAATTAACTATTAATAGAAGCTTGATTGTCCTCCTAAAGTTCTGTTGGTGAGGCAAGTGTAGAAGAATTTCAACGAAGGTGAACCTTAGATATCAGGATTGTAGAAATTTGTCCACAAGCCGATAGAGGACCTTTTCGAACAATCTCGTGCTGAAAAGGGCGAGATCAACAGGTGCACAGCAAGCCTCCCCTGAATTCTCAAAACAAACACAAACAAAATGTAGAACCAAAAGACGCCACAATATGCATGAAATGGCCTAGTGTCGTAAAGCATGAGTATTTATTTGCATCGAGTTATATTCAGACCATGCATTCCGATTCCATCATTTTGCCTACATAACATAGGGCTCCCAAACTACCAGCGACTAAAGGTTATAAATTGTTCATGCATTTGTCAGTTAGGTACCAGTTCAACCGGTCTGACGTTTGAATGTCGGCATGCTTTCTGCTATCACCACTATTACATCTTGCAAAATAGCCTCTTTCTGCTGCTAAGATCCTACGGTGTCCCACCAAATATCCATAATCCGCCTTCAAAGTGACTGTAGCCATAACATGTGCACTACCACTAATAGAGCCAAATTCTACTATATCCAAATTGATTATTGCTGAGAGATTGTTACCTTGTAAGGGCCATTCTAACATACCTGCAATTCGAAACATAGTCCTTGGGAATTTCGTAGAACAAAAGCTGTGTATTAGACGTAGAGTCAAACAATAAGACAGCATTTTTCTTCCTCTTATTCTCCTTCCTAATCCGAAAAATACTTTTCCGTTTGCAGATTCATGTTTGATTTGGTCTAGGTTTGGGCATTTCTTCTCATCTCGATGTTTTTGTTTCTGTTTTGTTCCGGGGGGATCTGAAGTTGGGCTGAATTTTGTTTAAATAGGTTTTGAATTTGGGATTTCGTCCATGGGTTTTAATTTTGGTGGTGGTGCTCTTGTTAGGTTTTGGATTTGCTTTGTACAGCTGTTATGGTAGCAGGGCCGGTGATGGTTACTTGTATCATACAACTCAGTACTCAGTAGTACTAATTGGATATGATATTTCATAGTAGGTACTCTGTGCCAATATAATATGTAAATCAATCAGGCAGATATTGCTAAACAAACCATGGTATGTCTATCTATCACGGAATGTTATGGATGTTTTATGCAAGTAGTGAGAATGAAATATGCGTGTATTCTCGGGAAAATTGAATGGCCTAATAATGGACCTGGATTACTAGTACTAGAATATCTAAAACTGAGCACTTCAGATACTTCTTAAGTTGGTCTTCTTCCACTCACTTTTATGGAGTATTTTGTTTTGTATTTGGCGATCTTGATAAATTTACCCTTTAATCTTTCGTAGATATATTATATTTGTAAAATTTAGTGAAAAACATTAAAGAAAGTAATATCAGGGCATGCTATGTTGAAGTTTCAAATCGTCCATATTCTTATAACGTTACAAACATCACTATAAGGTAAATATTTTTCTACAAAAGAGGTACTTGCCGATACTTATTCTCTTACTAACATTTTTGCCATACATGCTGCTGTTCTATGAAGTATATGGGACTGAATCATCTTTTTAAAGGAACCTAATTTCTATTACTATTTCACAAGCATATGAATCCTTTGATAGTTCTCTAGGTGCTTTGGAAATTAAGTTTAAATGTGACATGGAATATTAATGACGAGTTGATGACAATGTTAGTTTGAAATCTTTAATTTGAAGAGCTGGCTACTTTACAATCTGTAAAAGTATGGATAGGAGAACATGCGTTTTTATTCTTTTACAACATTGATAAAGAAAGTAACTGCACAATTTTCCTATCATAAATGCTTGAAGCACTCGCTAAATTGTCTCAGATGTGGATGAGATGGATTGTTTATGACATTAAAAAAAGAGATGCAAAAATCTGACACGATGAGCAAAAATCTGAATATAGAACTGAACAATAACAGTGTTTTCAATTTATTTTTCCTCAAATAATTTCAAAAATCAATTGTATTACTAAATCCCATTGTTGAATGTTTCCCCGATTTGTGGAAATTCTGAAACCAATCTATCAGTATACATGTTCCCGAGTAATAATTTCACCCTCACACAATAACTTATATTATTAAGTTCAACCCGGGAATAAAAAAACGGCCTGATGTTGAGCAGAACGGGCAATGCGTAACGCAATCCGAGGCTCCGGTAAGTTGTACGGGATTTGGGCTCACACCTATAGAGGCCGATACACACCATTTTCGGAGAAAAATATCTTTACGCACCATTTTTGGGAATAAAACGGCCTACACGCATGTTCCCCCCCCCCCCCCCCCCCCCAAAAAAAAAATGAATAAATAAAAACGGCCCATTTTGCACCGGTTATGGCAAAACACGGCCTATACGCATCGTTTAAGATTCACAGATTCAATTCCTCTTCCCATTATAGTCTCTCAGATACAGCCGCGACCGACACGTCGGCCGAAACCGTTTCTTAAAACTATGGATCAACCAATAAGCACCTAATGCAAATGAGCTTATCTCGGAATCTTAGTTAATATGTCCCTCTAAACTCATTGCTTACAAGGTAGGTTGTTTATACAGACTAATTTACAATATCAACAAACTAATGTTTACCATAAAAAAGAATGATCTATGCTTTTGAGCTGTCTAAAAGAAGTTAAATCTTTGAATTTTGCACGGGTCGTTTGATCTAACATTAGCTTTAATAAACTGTGAGTGCGAGTGTAATTGTTGGCTGAACCTGACTCGGTGTTTGGTGCCATGTAGTGTCGGTTTCGTGTACACTGTAACAACTGGATGGATAGATATATGACAGACAGGAGAACTGATGCTTTTTGGAGGTTTTCAGAATATAGGTTTTTTTGTTGATTGTTTGAGATTTGAGATTGCCATAGAGGCTAGTGTTGCTCGTGGAAGTTGCTCCTAGGTTCTGCATATACTGCATTGTCTTCTGATATTTGTGGAGTTACTAAAATCATTTTTTTCCTTTTCAGTGAGTCTGAAAATGTTTCGTTCCATGACCAATTCACTACCTGTGAAGCATGTTCAAGCTCTACATCATGAAAGTCATGGTCCTGCAGTTGAGGAACAGCGCTACAAGAGGGTTCATAGTCCTCCACAAACTCCTAGGCCTAACCTAATTCCAGCAGTACAAGAGAGATCAGAAGCTGGGCCTGCTGCCCTTCGTGGTCCTGAAGGATTGGCGTCGCACACTCAGTTCCAGAAATCATTTGCAGGAAACAAGGTGGAGACATCTCCTAGGCCTAACCTAATTCGAGCAGTACAAGAGAGATCAGAAGCTAGGCCTGCATCCCTTCGTGGTCCTGAAGGATCGGCGTCGCACTCTCAGTTCCAGCAATCATTTGCAGGAAACAAGGTGGGGACATCTCTTAGGCCTAACCCAATTCCAGCAGTACAAGAGAGATCAGAAGCTAGGCCTACAGCTCTTCGTGGTCCTGAAGGATTGGCGTCCCAATCTCAGTTCCAGCAATCATTTGCAGGAAACAAGGCGGGGACATCTGAACCCCAGAGCTCCTCCGAGCATATTCTTGATGTAGGTAACGAGGGTGGAAACACTGATGCCATTTTTGACACTTACTTGGAAGGAGAGGTTAAACCTGATTATACTAGTGCCTCCAGTTATCTGAATGATCCTTTTACTTCTTGGGAGAGTGACACTTTTCCCAGTCATGTTCCAAATGGATTCGGTGCAGATGATGAACCTAGCCAAATCAAGTTCTGGTGGGAATAACCTGTTTGATGAGAATCCTAGATCAGTCATGCCATGTTTCTTAATTTTACCTTGTGCGGAAGCCATCCTTCATATTTTCTGTCTTTTGGTGGTGACAGTGGTTCCTCGAGTTCCACAGGTCATGGAAAACATATGAAGTGAAATGTTTGTTTGGTCATTAAGAGCTGTCAATTTTAAGTAAACTATTTCTAATTGTTCTGCTAGTTTTTTCCCCTTCTTTTTTCCTTATATCAAATAAGCTTATCCGAACTGCTCATTTGACCCTTCATTGATGTTCTAGCGCGCTTCATTTAACTCTTTTTTCTTCATATTCTGCTTAAAAAAAGCATGTTCATATTTAGTAGTGTAATGTGACGTGGATGTTTCCTTCAAAAAAAAATTGTTGACTTGGTTTATTTGTATATGTTTTGGCTTATAGCTATGACTTCATCGGTCACCTCGTTAACTTTCATATTTCTGTCTGGCCCTAAGAATTATTCACGGGTTAGGCCGTAGTTCCTTATCAGGCGCTATTTGGGCTAGCTTTTTTTGGGTCAGAAAAGTAAAATTTCACTACCCAAACCAAAACCATACTTACACTTTGGTAACATCATCTAACAAAACTCTTCTAAGCTTATCTGGATGGTGGAAAACCAAATCTACTTCAACGTCCTTTTGAACGTCAAGTTAGCTATCAAATCTGTTGCTTTGTTTGGTGATCTTGAAACCCGGCTAATTTAAAATTCCTTTGCTTCATCATATCTTAAAGAACACTCATACAAGCTCTCTCTTCTCTCATTCCCGATTTTGAAGCTTGACTTCTACAAAACTCTACAAAAACTTCATTTTCTAGTCCAAATCATGAATAACTTGAGTCCAAGGCTATAGTAATCATTTGGGGAGTCTTTTTCTTCATATTCTTCAAGAATTCAAGCTCCTAGGCTCTAATGTAAGAATTGACTTCTTTTTTATTTTTCTTTTTTATCATCTATTCTACTCCTCATGTTGATAGTTCATGTTCTTTATAGGAAATGGTTTTTCTTGAGTTGCATGTGTTGTTTGAGATTTAATTTGTAACTTTTAAACTTACGTTTCTTCATTTCTAAACTTAAATTTTCAACTTCATAGCTAGATCATAAGTTTGGATATTATATATTTCATGACTTACACTAACACAAACATGCACTCTAGTGAGTATTTTGTTGGTTGCATCTGCATTTTAAGTAAGTGTTGATCATTGTGCAAAGAGCATGTAAAAAATATCTGATTAATTGTTTAAAATGGTATTGCTGGGTGAAAGTTAATTCACCATTAGTTACATCATTTGAACAAAACTTGTTGAATTTTAGAAAAATTTCATGTGATATCAATCTGGACAGTTTGTGGAAAATGTACCTTAACTTTAAATTTCGATTCTATAGAATTTTTCAACTTCTGAATATTTTAAAAGTAGACGGTTCATTTGGAGAAAAAATCAACTCCATAGTCTTTGTGGTTATGGAGATAAGCTCATTCTAAGTTGCATATTTCTGAAACTCTGTTTTTGGACCAGTTTTTCCATTTTTGTTAAAAACTCCATTTCCAGAAACTACTGTCAAATTATCTTTCTTTTGTTGAAACTACACACATTAAGGATTAATTCTGGGGAAGATGGGCATTATTTCTCTTCTCCAAGCGGTAGTAATAACCTTAGAAAGTTGAAATTTTTGCCAAACTCTTCTCTGCATAGCATTTTTTTTTTATTTTTTAATTTTATAATAGCTATGCATGATTTTCTTGCGGTTTTTGAAAGTAGACACACGTAGGTTAATCCTAAACTTATTTCAAGGTTTTAGGAACTGTTGTGATATGGTAAATAGGGCTATAAAGTCAGAGCTACAAACCTGTCCAGAATTGAACTCTCGTATGTTTAAGAAAACATGAATTCTTGCCTCTTCATAGATTATGTGTGAATTCTTTTTGACGTTGAACATCAATATATGTTTATTAGTGACATTTAGAATCATTTTCATGTAGAGCACGTATTCGACACGTGATTATACCACTTGAAAAAAGATTTCATTTGGATTATTGGGGTGGATTTAGTACCGGCCTACACGAACACACATGCATTCGTTTAGTTAGAAGTAGCTTCTGTAACACCCCTCGTTCCCAGACTTTCCGTTCTGGACCGGAGAGCCTAGGAGGGTGTTACTTAAATGAAGCGGCGAAAATCAAGAACAACACACCCCAAAATTTTATATTACAACTTATGATTGTCTTGAACATATTATTACACAAGATGATATTATACTAAGAGTGTGCCTTATTAAAATGCTATCAAGTACTAGATGAGCCCGCGATCCCCTTACACTGAGCTCCCGTCACCAAGACCTGCGGGGGAAATAAACAAAGACCTCAATTTTTCCAAAGTAAGTAAACACCCAAACGTGTAAATAGGATAAGAGGCATGCCTTACATTTAAGAAAATGATGATAAGGAACCAGTTAAAATAATGCAGATGACCAGGAACGAGATAATAAATTTTCCAACTCTTTATTTAAAATTCTCAGTTCAGTCCTGCGTATAAATTCAGGGGAACAATCGCAACCCAATATACTGCCCAAATTAGGGGGATCAACACAGTAAAATTTCCTTCCATTTTCTCATGAAAAATCCAAGTTTATTAATTTAGTTGAAGCGGGGAACGAACCAATCCATCACAATATTCCAACACAGTATCTCATAAATAACCAACCATATCCCATGCATCCAAGACCTTAAGTTCCGGAACCCCTCTAAGACTTCTTGCGGCCAGAGAAGTGAGTACATGGAGGCTGGGCAGCCCGGGGCAAATTGCAACCGAGAAAAATATCACAATCTCAATATATAAGAACCCGCATATGGTTCCACCGCACAACTGTTTCCACTTTATGTTATTATGTATTATTAATTCGATGTGATAGTTTCCAAAAGAATTATTTAGACAAGTATTTGAAATTTCAAGTCGAGCATGTATGTCACAAGGCACATTTTGAGACATAAAATCATAAAAATATTTATACACGAACGGAGGACGGGCACATTAGGTAAGACATACTTACTCACCTTAACCAATAGCAATTAGCATGTGACAGGTGGACGTAGCCCACGTCTACGAACTCGTCACCTAAAATTTGTAATTCCTAAATCAATTACGAGTCCAATCGTGCTAGAATGATTTATGAAATGCTATAAATCCTAATTGAACTCAATTGATACATACCCCCATTTTCCCATTTTATTTATTAGCACGCAACGTTTGTATAACAAATTGCTGCTATAAACAATTATATTTTCCCTCGTAAAATATTCCAAATGATAGGAATACTAATTTGTGAAGTTATCGAGTGAGAAACTCATTTTCTGTTTATGCACTCTCATTTTTAGAAATAAAATTTATCAAACAACATACTTATTCGTAAGTGACCACAAAATTCGATTTAAACCATTTTAATTATAGATTATCCTTCATTAGAAAATGTATATACTATAAAATTACTAAATTCATACAAAACGTTTACTCAAAGAAAATATATATCGGGTCACACATAATTATATATTTATGTTAAATAAATAATTTCTAGCATTTTAGGGAAACTGATAATAATAATCTACTTTTATTAAATGAGAGAGAGAGAGATATTGATTTTTAATTAAAGAGCCTGCGACTAAATAATTATTCGATTAAACTCCTAACTCATTTTATTTTAGCAATATGATGTAAGTAACCGATTTACTCGAAACTTTAGTTTACTTGATATAAGTATACCGAAATGATATGTAATATAACATTTGTTTATTTTCCAAGAAAACCATTGTATTTACTTTTATAAAATTAATCATTTATACTAGACTAATTTTATTTGATTAAAATGACCACTAGAAATTATAGGAGACAATTAAAACTAAAAAAAAAAACAAATTTAAAGTCGTTTATAAATAATCAGATTGTTTAATACCAAGGAAATCCTCAAGTTTTGCATAAACTACACTCAATCACCCCTTATGTAAATAGTAGTTTCAGACTTAACAATTCATGCCCTTACATTTCTGGATTGTGCAAGAACTACCCCCAAATTCAATCAAATGTGCTTATATTCATGATAATCTTCACACATTCAACCCAAATCGAAACAGAGCTGACAAGATAGTGTTTTGACTATTATAAACGAGTTAGAGGGAGATTTAGAGGTTACCCATACCAAAAATTGCTCAAATCGGTCGAAAAATGGGTTAGGTCGAGCCTCCCGTCGTGTTGGTCGGCGGTGGTGATTCATGCCGGGGAATTCAGCGTCCTTGGCTCAGGATGGGTGCGTTGATAGTCTCCCCGGACCTCTAGGAGTCATTTCAAACCAACGATAGGGGGTGGGTAACTCCGGTTGTGACCGATCGAGCTTCTCGCCGGAATAATGGCGGCGGCGGGGAGCTCGACGGGAATATCTTCGTTCACTTCTGGGTGCGCCTGAGCCTTTCTGGAGCTCGTTCAGACCTCCTAGAGTCGAGCTATACCGGTTCCAAGAGGTGGATGGCGTTTGTTGCGTTGGACCGAGTTGTCACCGGAAAACATGGAGGACGGCGACGTGGTCTTCTACGGATTTTGAAGCTACTGATTTTGCTTCCTTTATGTTCTTATGGAGCCGGCACAACGGGAGAGAGAGAGAGAGAGAGAGAGAGAGAGAGAGAGAGATACAGAAGCAGGTGGTGGAGCTGGTTCTCCCGTCGGGTTGTTCGTCGGACCTTCTCCGGCGGCGACTCCATCTGGGCTGCTGCCTCTGTTTCTGTTCGTCGGAGAGAGAGAGAGAGAGAGAGAGAGAGAGAGAGAGAGAGAGAGAGAGAGAGAGAGAGAGAGAGAGAGAGAGAGAGAGAGAGAGGGAGATGAGGTGGTGGCGAGAGTGGTGGATGTGATGGTGGCTGTGGTGGAGGTGGTCGGATGTTTCCCGAAGAAGAGGGAAGAAGAAATGGGTTAAGAAGAATAAAGGGGAAGAAGAAGACAGTCTTCTTGATTGATGAGAAAATTTTCTACTGCCCTGTAGGTGTTCGAGAATGTGGGAAAAGAGAGTTTATTTTTATTTTATTTTATTTATTTTATTTAATTGCTTATGAGGTATTAAAATTTCTTTAAACTACAGCATCCACCCCCAACCGAATGTTTAATTTACTATCTTATATTTTCTAAAACTACAACTACCTCCTCGCTTGACATATGGGTTTGAATATTATACTCTAAGCTTTACGAATAACCATCAAATTGCCCGTATAATAAAAATGGGGTATTACATCCTTCCCCCCTTAAAGAGAGCTTCCTCCTCGAAGATAAAACTACTCAACAAGCAACTTATTATCCTAGATGCAAACGTAGAGTCAAGTAAGGTTGTGGGCTCATTTAGTTACTAAGTGTATGTGCTTGGCACGTCATAAGGGTACTAAGTACGTAATGACACTAAACGAAGGTTTACATCCTCTCCCCCTTAAAGAGTGACGTCCCTGGAACTCGATATAAGTTGTCACGGTGGATGGTCATACTTGGTGAATACAGGTCGAGGAAGCTATTATTCTTGGTCTGGAGTCGAATGACTATCATGTACTTGTCTAACTATATTTGGGATTCTCATGCTTATGAAGTCTTCGCTGTCTATCCATACCCTTATCATCCGGACGGAGGTTGATTTACCCACACACAAAGAAAGACATTGTCTCCGCTAGCCCCTTCCTTCTAGATAACCCAGTTATAAAATCTGCTAAAGAATAGTTATCACCTGTGGTTGAAACGTAAAGTAGTATGATGAAATCATATAATATAGCGAAATAGTTCATATGGGATTTGGCACCCCAAGGACCCGAATATATATTGAGAGACAAGACTCCTATTTGTACACTTCCACTAGCGGATCGTACTGACTGTCTGAAGCCCAAATTTGTTCTCTAATAACGGTTAAGTAACAAAATTTCAAACGGTGACGGCTAATTCTTAGATGTCACCGCAAGGTTTCTAAGATTCTGTGATATTTTGAGAACTACGATACTGAAGACCAGACTCCTAAGAAATTTATTAAATTTCAAACCTCGCAAACCAAACATGAACCAACTTGAGTGGAAAAGCTCCAAAAGTGGAAGAGAAACTTAAAAATAAAACTTATGTGAGGAACAAGACATTAACTCCAAGAACTGAAATAAAATTTATGTGAAAAGTATACGCCACAATGGAAAGAAACTTAGATTACCGAGACATAGCATCATGTCACATAACTCCCATAAGCTCACAAAGACCTACCAATCCACATAGTGTTGAGATTCGCACTATATCCATAACCAAATTCCCATGGTAGTTCGTCGAAACAGAACTCCAAATGGATACCTCAAACTATTATAACACCTCAAAATTATTCTAGTCGAAAGCATCTAAAACTTAGTAGGTTGATCATGCGACTTTTGGTCAAATTTAAAACGTCTCCTCAAATTTCCTTGACAAATCATTGATACAAGTTTGCTTATCTTGATTTTCCTCGATTAAATCTTGTTATTCATCTTAAATCGAACTTGCCTTGCTCAGTCGGTAACGAGCTGCCTAAACTCTATTCTTAGATCCCCCTTAATCCAGGTATAAAACATACCCACTCATCATGTTGATGTTATCCTTAGCTCATAATTTGGACCCACATAACGATGAACTCGATGTATATTTGCTATCCTTTTCCCATTTACATTAATAGTGACCTCGATCGACTATATGGTTAATGTTGGGTGTTGCAATGGTGTGATCTATCAATTTCACTTTTCAAACAAATTGGTGCTTATCCCCTTAATCTAACATGCAATATAAGTAAGAATAACAAACAATTTTCACATAGGCATGTAATATAACATGTGGTTCATAATCACACTCATTGCTAAAGTACAATCTGCTAAGTAGTTTCCACGTAAATTGTTCTTCCATGCACATTCCTCATCCTTGAAAAAAAACTATGGCCAATTGGCATCCAGATCTTTGATTCTATCACGATTTTATGCCATATCCTCATACCAATTTCATCAATCAAGCTCATAGGCTATCACCGTATCACGATCTCAATAATATGTCAATATACTTCGCATCATACATGTGCCTTTCATCAGATATTAATACCCGTACACAATCATATATGATTTACAGATCACATATCGCACATTGCCAACTCATGTGTAAACATCCTATGAAAAATCAAATATTCAAGTTAATATATGTTCCTAACTTCATAGTGGGTTATTTGTGCGATTCTTGTATCGAACTCGCTACTCATTATGCTTTTACTTATGTCTTGTGACCATATCTGAAGTTAAATTTCTCACGGTAGGTTCTTCTGTAAGTATAGTACTTAGAAATTCTTGGTATTATTTCAATAAATCTAAGGACTCTATATTCTATCCACGTGATCATTATCACCATGCTTCCACCTAGCATTCTGCTCAACCCTCAAACAACAGTTTAAATCTATTATTCTTCATAGTCCAAATTTGTCACTTCAGCACTCAGCCAAATATCTTGGAACAATGATTGGCCACATTTCCATACTTAAAAAAGAATCCAAACGTAAAGCAATAACATATTTCCAGTTTCCAACATTTAACAAGGACTCGAAGTTCTACTCAACCTCTTATCTCTTATTATCATCATCTCCCTAAAGTTCATACCGCAAACGATAAGCTAGATGACATAACATCGAAGCATTTATAGCTCTTAGTCAGAACCTCCAAGTGACATACGCAGAACGCCCTATGACATTTCATATTTGAACACATATCCCAACTGTAAGCAAATACATTATAACAATAATCCAAGAATTCCTTAGTAACCGAGATAGTTAACCAATATAAGAAGCTTTCAATATTTTTCATAACAAAAACAATAACTCTGAGTAGACTAATTCCTTAGTAGACTCCAAATATAAACTTAAAAGGTTCCAAGTATAAACTTCAAAATCTGAGTCAAAACTCCAAGATAATTATAAATATGCACTTCAGTATAAATCTTCCTAGATCTGTGATAGGGTGCATCCAAATCTTATAGACGATCATTAGTGAACCAACAATACTTACTACACAATTTAAACATCATTCCCTGTAAGCAAGTCATACGAATCCAAGAGCAATTCATAATCGAATAGACATCCCGATCATCAAGAAACGTTAGGGTAACCAGACTCCGAATAATGCCTTCAAATATTATTGGTATTCTCAAATTATTTAAGACGAATTAGTCTAGCATAGTCCCTGAATACAAACCATGAAGAAGTAGTATCCAATCAACTATTAAGACATCGAAACCATTCGATAACTAAGTCTATAAAATTATAGTTAGAACAAGTCGAAAACTCGACGGGTTGAGTTTCTTAGTCTCTCAAGTGAGGGTGGGCGGGACCTTCCTCGGATGCTTCTAAGATATCTTTCTCATCGACCGCCATAACTTCCTTAAAATAACTCACTCTTGACCCCACACTCCAAGTTACCTCCCCAAACGGTATCTCAAATATGTCATCAAAGTCTTCACAAATCTAGGTTATGAAACTAGGGTTCAACACTCGTATATCTTAGCATTCTTGTAATGTGTCTTAAGCCCAGAGTCTCTTATTGTCGAAATTGTATATTTCCCTCAAAATTCTCATAAGAGTCACATACCCTAGTAATCTCATTATCGAAAAGAAAAAATCCATCAGCTTACTATTCTGAGCCATCTGTTTATGTCAAATCTTCCCAGAGTAGTACCGCAGCGGTATGTTAGTCATATTACCATGCCATTACTTGTTGTAGGGATTAGAATTCGTGATCACATAAATCTTCAATTATCAATTTGTATTTCATAAATATCACATATATAAAGTATCATCATAGAGATCAATACATGCAGCTTATAAAAATTCTCAGTATACACATCTAACTCATTCTCTCAGTATATCAAGCACAATTCAAAATCTATTTTCTCAAATTTCATAATCATGATTCACCCTCATGGGAGAAAATTTATCACTGATACTCGTATAATTCATTTCCTCAGATAAAATGATACATAATCCATGATCTAGAATCAACTTATGATAGTTAATTCTTCTCATTTTCCAATCGCATATATAACATTTATCAATCAACCCATGAGAAATGAATTCGTCGGATCAAATAGAGTAATCCAGACATTATCTATTCACGCAGCGGTTAGCAATAAAAGATGTGGGTGGGTGGGACTAACATACTAGCACATAAGCTACCATAACTCGAACGACTTTTCCAGTTTTATTATCTTAGCCTATGTCCATTTTAAGTTGCCATATAGGTTTTACATTCCTTTACCGGATTGCCTGCGCTGATACCACCTGTAACACCCATCGTTCTCAGACTTTCCGTTACGGACCGAAGAGCATAGGAGGGTGTTACATAAAATGAAGCGGCGGAAATCAAAAACAACACATCCCATAATTTTATATTACAACTTATGATTGTATTGAACATATTAATACACAAGATGATATTATACTAAGAGTGCGCCTTATTAAAAATGCTATCAAGTGCTAGATGAGTCCGCGATCCCCTTACACTGAGCTCCTGTCACCTAGATCTACGGAGGAAATAAACAAAGACCGCAGCTTTTCCAAAGTCAGCAAGAAATGCTGAGTAATAAACACCCAAACGTGTAAATAGGATAAGAGGCATGCCTTACATTTAAGAAAAATGATGATAAGGAACCAGTTATAATAGTGTAGATGACCAGGAATGAGACAATAAATTTTCCAACTATTTATTTAAAGTTCTCAATTCAGTCCTACATATAAATCCAGGGGAAAATCGCAACCTAATATACTGCCCAAATTAGAGGGATCAACACAATAAAATTTCCTTCAATTTTCTCATGAAAAATCCAAGTTTATTAATTTAGCCATAGACGGAAACGAACCAATCCATCACAATATTCCAACACAGTATATCATAAATAACCAACCATATCCCATGCATCCAAGACCTTAAGTGCCGGCATCCCTCTAAGAATTCTTGCGGCCAGAGAGGTGAGTACATGGAGCAGCCCGGGGAAAATTGCCACCGAGAAAAATATCACAATCACAATATATAAGAATCCACATATGGTTACACCGCAAAACTGTTTCCACTTTATGTTATTACGTATTTTTATTTCCATGTGATAGTTTCCAAAAGAATTATTTGGACAAGTATTTGAAATTTCAAGTCGAGCACGTATATGACAAGTCACATTTTGAGACATAAAATCATAAAATATTTAGACACGAACGGAGGACCGGCACATTAGGTAAGTCATATTTACTCACCTTAACCAATAGCAATTAGCACATGATAGCTTCTACGGGTGGGCGTGGCCGCGTCTACGAACTCGTCACCTACAATTTGTGATTCCTAAATCAATTACGATTCCAATCGTGCTAGAATGATTTATGAAATGCTATAAATCCTCGGGATTCAACTGATACATACCCCTGTTTTGCCCCTTATTATCACGGAACATTTGTATAGCAAATTGTTGCTATAAACAATTATATTTTCCCTCGAAAATATTCCAAATGATACGAATACAAATTTGTGAAGTTATCGAGTGAGAAATCGCATTTTTAGTTTTTACCTCTCATATTTAGAAATAATATTTAAAAAACAACATACTTATTCGTAAGTGACCACAAAATACGATTTAAACCAATTTAATTATAGCTTATCCTTCATTAGAAAATGTATATACTATAAAAGCACTAAATTCATACAAAATGTTTTTTTTAAAGAATGTAAATATGGGTCACACATTATTATAAATTTATGTTAAATTAATAATTTCTAGCATTTTAGGAAAATTAATAATAATAACCAACTTTAATTAAACAAGAGAGAGAGAGAGAGAGAGAGAGAGAGAGAGAGAGATATTTTTAATTATAGAGTCTACTACTAAATAGTTCTTCGATTAAACCCCTAACTCATTTTATTTCAGCAATATGATTTAAGTAACCAATTTACTTGAAACTCTAGTTTACAACCACTTGAAAATATTGGTATAAGTATACCGAAATGATATTTAATATAACCTTTATTTATTTTACAAGAAAACCATTCTATTTACTTTTATAAAAGAAATCCTTTATATTAGTCTATTTTATATGATTAAAATGACCACTAGAAATTTTAGGAGACAATTAAAACTAAAAAAAACATATTTAAAGTTGTTTATAAATAATCAGATTGTTTAATAGCAAGGAAATCCCCAATTTTTGCATAAACCAAACTCAATCACCTCCTTATGTAAGTAGTAGTTTCAGACTTAACAGTTCATGCCCTTACACTTCTGGATTGTGCAAGAACTACCCCAAGTTCAATCATATATGCTCATATTCATGATAATCTTCACCCATTCAACCTAAATTGAAACCAAGCTAACAAGATAGCGTTTGGACTATTATAAACGACCTAGAGAGAGATTTTGAGGTTACCCATATCAAAACATGCTCAAATCGATCAAAAAATGGGTTGGTTCGAGCCTTCCGTCGTGTTGGTCGGCGGTGGTGATCGAAGCCGGCGAATTCAGCGTCCTTGGCTCCTGCTGGGTGCGTTGATAGTCTCCCTGGACCTCTAGGAGTCATTTCGAACCAACGAAAGGAGGTGGGTAACTCCGGTTGTGGCCGATCGAGCTTCTCGCCGGAGTTAATGGCGGGGGCGGTGGAGCTCGACGGGACTATATCCGATCACTTCCGGGTGCGCCTGGGCCTTTATGGAGCTCGGTCGGACCTCTTAGAGTCTCTATACCGGTTCCAAGAGGTGGGTGGCGCTGGTTGCGTTGGACCGAGTTGTCGCCGGAAAACATGGAGGACGGCGACGTGGTCTTCTCTCGCTACTGAAGCTACTGTTTTTGCTTCCTTTATGTTCTTATGGAGTCGGCACAGCGGGGCGAGAGAGATATATAGAGAGATAGAGAGAAAGAGAAGCAGGTTGTGGTGGTGCTCCCGTCGGGTTGTTCGTCGGGCCTTCTCCGACGGCGGCTCCGGCTGGGCTGCTGCCTCTCTTTCTTTTCGTCAGAGAGAGAGAGAGAGATAGAGAAGGGAGATAGAGAGAGAGAGCGAAAGAGGGAGAGATGAGGTGGTGGTGAGCAGGGCCGTCTCTACCATTAGGCCAACTTATGGCTTGCCTAGGGCCCCAACAACGAGAGGGGCCTAATTTTTGATAATAATGAGAGTTATCAGTAATTTTATGCGTATAATATGATTTACATGTTTCTCTTATAAAAAATAGTCTTCAATTTCTAAATATGTTTTTCGGTTATATTTTCTTACATAGTTAGAATGTTGATGTTTGTTTGGGTTTTTTAGTAACACAACTGAATTCAATATGTAATTTTGTTATACAAATTTTTCTTGTACAAAAGGGGCCCCTTGTGTTGGAATCGCCTAGGGCCTCCAGAAAACTAGAGACGGCGCTGGCCCAACTGAATGTTTAATTTACTAACTTATATTTTCTAAAACTACAACTACCTCCTCGCTTGACGTATGTTTTTGAATATTATACTCTAAGATTTACGAATAACTATCAAATTACCCTTATAATAAAAATGGGGTATCACGGCTTCGTTGTGACTAAAGATTTAAAAATTGTAGAAGATTGATTCATGGACATAGGGCTACAACTATCCGTGAAGAGTACTTCAAGTAAACTGCTAAGTCGACTTCAGGTGAGTTACATTCTTAGTCTTGTGTGCCTAGCTTCCTTCGTATCATACATGATTTTATTATATGTATCAAATGTGTTTTATGATACACATGTTTTACTTGCATTGGTTACGTGTCGAAATGGTTGCTTTGATACTATCACACGAAAATAATAATTCATTAAAAAAGTAAATTGGAATATCGCATGTAACAAAAACTGTTACTTTTTGGGAGGCCCTTTGTTCGCTTTACTCTATCCTTGTTGGTTAGGGATATTATTTGGGAGGCCCTTTTTAAACATCTGCTCTTCGCCTTGTTGGCTAGAGTCCCAGGTAGTACTCACTCTGGCCTTTTACTTCTTAAGGGGATATCGCGATACTTATGATCTAGACTAGTATTTGGGAGGTCCTTTGTTGACCAATGCTATTTGGGAGGCCCTTCGTTGGAATTTCTATATCCAATTACTGTGCATTATAATTGCCTTCTTTGACTATATATTGGAGAACTAACACGATCCAAACGCACGTGTACAACTGTCAGTGTAGTAATAATTCCGGTAAATCCGGGTTTGTCAAACTCAAAGGAATTCTTGTAAACTAGTTAAGACTTCTTAACTTTATTTGGGAAACGCGCATTGAGTTTGTTGTAATCTAAGAAAGTAAATAATAAGATAATTATTAAAACTGGATTATTTAATATGAGGAGAAGTTCAGGAAATCTCTACGGGTTCACTAGGGATTTCACACCGCTTATGATTTATGTTCTAGTAACACGAATATACTCTACTTAGCCAAACGAGCACCTTTACCTTGAAGATTCCTCAACCAAAGCCTATATTTAAACTCTCGTACCTGATTCCTCTAGCCTACTCAAGTTTAACTACGCATTATGTTCTCTTGATCTACTCTTAGTTCTTAGCCAACTAGCAAGATTGCTCAACCTTAGATACAGCTAGTGCATGATTCAAGTTCCGGCAACGAATGTTCATTCCTCTAACATTCATCATCTAGATCAATCCTATTGCTACGTCTAACAACATGAAAGATAGATTAAACTCATGAATCAAGCATAACTAAACAAAACACATTCAATTAAGCATAGAAGCATGGAACAAGATCCATAAATCACCAAGCGTGGTGTTCAAAACCTAGCTCCCTATGAGATATCCCGAATTGAGGATTTAGCTACTAAAATACATGATGAAATTAAAAATTTATTGATCATCAACAAAAACTAGAGAAGAGAAGAGAATAGAAGATGAAACGATGGTCTGGTTTCCACCAATTAAGTACAACCAACCCCATTTTTGTGAGAATTAGACGTCACGCACTTAGGCTCTCCACTACTGTGTCCATGGTGTAATGACATGGAACATTGTCACACCGTAGTGTGCAAGCCGACTCACTCACCTGCGCATCCCCTCAAAGATATCTAATGAAGCACATGCGAACAAGAGGACTCACATAAATGTGAAATGAAGCACTCTCTCATCGAACCCCCTCAACTACTGCTCCCTCGTGACGCTCTAGAAAGGTAATTCTAAACGATATATGATGAAGGCCAAGAATCGTCTTCCTAGGTATAAGAGGCTAATAATGAATCCAAGGATCAATTAGGGTTTCCTAGTTGTCCTACAAGGTAAGATCTAAAATTAGTAAGTGCTCTAATACACATCCTCGCACAGCTCTTATGTGTGCCACTACGAGGCGGGCTGGTGACTACCTAAGACGAACAACATGAACGTTCGGCTCGTTTAGCATACACCATACTCAACTCTTTTAGGAGAAAAAAACACACACTTTAGATTTAAATTAATTTGTTTGAAAATAGGTAGGCATTCCCGTAACAAGATTCTCTCTATACTTACTAGGGGGAACTAAAAAGGTCACTCTCGGTCAAAATTCACGCCCTATGCCTAAAAATTTCACATCTCACTAAATCAACCAAGTCTAAGCTTCTCTCAATTGCATTTTCTCAAATTTTTAATTTTCAATTTTTTATGAATTTTCTATTTTTACATATTTTTAATAAGATCCTAACTCTATATGAAAGGCTTTGACTCGAAAAAGTTTGACTCTACACAATTTACTTTGTTGGTGGGTATACTCAATCATGTAAATGTGAAAACCAAATATCAATATGTCCTACACAATACGACAATATAAGTAAAAACGTAACACAAACCACTGATTCTACACACAATACAATCTAAACACACTCACATGTAACTAGCTATGCAAGACAAATATCAGCTAGTAGACAGTTAATCCACCCCTACACTGAATGATTTGTTGTCCTCAATGAGTTTAGAGATTATGCAAGAAGACTCAGCAATCAATGTGTAGGCCGGTAGATGAGATGTAGCATGACATATACTAAATAAAAGAAGCACAAAATTCAGCAAAAGAAAAAGATACTCACATCCACCTCAAGGGTGGGGAAGAAATATTAACAAACAGTCCACAAGCACTAGTGTTGATTCCACCATGCCCCTTTACAGTCAGTGTGTACTCGCACACCGGGGTCGACTGCCTCTTCTGCTAAAATCCATGTCTGAAGAATCCCCAACTCACATGTGCGAGTCCCTATGATGATTATGTGTTCAATCGCACACCGGGGTAGATTCTACCATAACCTTCCCATATATGTCACTAGGAAAACATCATTAGTCCCTCTCTCTCTCATCTCTCCACATAAATAAATATATAACACAATAGAGCTGTATTTAAAACGCACTCCCTAAAGTAAACAAAATAAATAGGTTGGGTTGCCTCCCAACAAGCGCCTTGTAATTTAAGGTCGACGACCCGACCCAGTTTCCTCAGAAGATGTTAAGGAGGTTTTTCTCTCCACTTTTTCTTCTTCCCCCATCGATTCCCCCTTTGTCTCTTCTCAAGCGAGCATGCATAAGACAATGGAAAGAAGAAAGAAAAGTTGTTAGCCGCCAAATTCCTCACTCTACCTTTCCTCCTCTTCTTCTTCTTCTTCTTCTTCTTCTTCTTCTTCTTCTTCTTCTTCTTCTTCTTCTTCTTCTTCTTCTTCTTCTTCTTCTTCTTCTTCTTCCAGTTGCCAAGGATTGGCCCTTTGAATCTAGTATCTCAAGTGGAACGGCTACAACCATGCGTTCTTCCTTTCCTACTTCCTTTTTTCGTTCTTGTCTTGAAATCACGGGTGGTAAATCATGGATTGCATAAAACTGGGGTCTTTGGTATTTCTCATGTGATTCAACCAATTTTATGATCTCTAAGAGATATGGATCCTGAGGAATTTCTTGATACATGTCCATGTGAACATCTCCGTGCAGTTTTTCGTCAACTTCATGGCGGGCTTCCTCAAAGCAAATAACTTCAGTGATTGGGGAGAACTCATTATCAATGCACTTATGAGCTTGTTTTTCTTTAAAACCTTATTCAATGTCCTTAGGCCATACGCTCGCGATGTCAGCACTCTCCCATTCATGCCATGATTCAGGAATTATGCGAGGCACAAGTGGCATAGGCTTCACAACGTCATCCCAATCTGAGTTCGAATCTGAGTCTGAAGCGGCCCAAGGATCTATTAATTGACAAGACACTGTATCATATACATCTGGGGGTTCTTTCTCTTTGCACTCCCCAACTAAGTCAAGAATGATGCTGATGGGCCCATTGTCAGTATATGCATCTGCCACTTCACGAGAAATTCCTTCCAATTGTTGGAGAGATTCATTATTCTTATTCACCCCTTCATCGATTATGTCCAATTTACCTAACATGAGCTCCAACATTGATTTAATACGCTCATCGTCTTGATTGCACGGAGGAGGAATGTACATATCTCCAATGGAATAGTATGGTGAATATCCCGAAAACTTCCCATAAAAATACTGCCCCCACATGATTACCAAGATGCCTGCACAATCATTTAACCGAAGTCCCGGGCAACGGCGCTAAAAACTTGACTCGCTCCAACCACAAGTGTACGACTGTCAGTTTAATAATAATTCCGACAAATCTGGGTTTTTCGAATCCAAAGGAATTCCTGTAAACTAATTAAGACTTATTAACCTTATTTGGGCAAAGCGCATTGACTTTGTTGAAACAATCTAAGAATGAAAATAACAAGCTAATTATTAAAACTGGGTTATTTAATATGAGGAGAAGTTCAGGATATCTCTACGGGTTCACTAGGGATTTCACACCACTTATGATTTATGCTCCAGTAACACGAATGTACTCTACTTAGCCAAACAAGCACTTTTACCTTGAAGATTCCTCAACCAAAGCCTATAGTTAAACTCTCATACCTGATTCCTCTAGCCTACTCAAGTTTAACTATGCATTATGTTCTCTTGATCTACTCTTAGTTCTTAGCCAACTAGCAAGATTCCTCAAACCAAGATACAGCTAGTGCATGATGCAAGTTCCGGCAACGAATATTGATTCCTCTAACATTCATCACCTAAATCAACCCTATTGCTACATCTAACAATATGAAAGATATATTGAACTCACGAATCAAGCATAACTAAACAGAACACATTAAATTAAGCATAGAAGCATGAAACAAGATTCATAAATCACCAAACGTGGTGTTCGAACCCTAGCTCCCTATGAGATATCCCGAATTGAGGCTTTAGCTACTAAAATACATGATCAAATGACAAAGTTTATTGATCATCAAAAAAAACCTAGAGAAGAGAAGAGAATATAAGATCAAACGATGGTCTCCAACCTCCCAAGAATGCTCTTTTCCTCTCCAATGGCGTCCAATACATGAATCAATGAGCCCTAGGTCTTTTTTTTTTCTATTAAAACACGTTCCTCTTCTTCCAAGTTTGCAAAAATAACACTTTTACCCCTTTATCAAACTTAGATCTAATTTTGTGATCTTGTGATCACATTTTGTGATCATAGGATCACCTTTTTTAATTGTAGGATCACATTGATCTTCCATGTGGTCTTGCACTTGATCTTGTGACAATTTGTGATCCTCTACGTCTAGTGAGTTGCTTCTTTTCACTCCTCTTGAAATTTTGGCTAAGTATTTTTCTCCTCTTAGCTTCTACTCTCCCTCATCCATTATCTCATTCATTCCTTGAGTTTCTTTTTTTCCGTAGTTCGCTTCCGCTCCAAAATCTGCACTTCAAGCTTCCGGTTCCTGAAATCCACAACACGAACAAATACCGGAAGATCAAATGTGACAAATACAGCATAAAACATGCCGAAAATGCCCGAATTACACCAAGAAGTCCAAATACTCAAGTATGCTCAAAAAATCTAAGAATTGGTCAATTTCTCATGTAAATCTCTCTAAACACACGCAAAACGATGGTGAATCCTATAAGAATATAACTACTAATGTGGAGTTATCAAATACCCCCAGACTTACCATTTGCGTGTCCTGAGCAAAGCCTCATATGCTGCATTTACCTGTCTACAAGCCGACAAGACTCAAGCGACTCCAACATGACTCATAACACTCTAATGCAGCAAGATGATGCAAATGCAAATTCTATACTCGATGTAAAACACTGAAAAACACAAATTACATTCTTTTTGGGAGATTAGCCAATTTCAATCCACAATAGACCGGTGCTTATGGAGTAATGAAAAATTTAGGCAAGAGGCGTGAAGTGCAACTAAATTCGACAACATGTAATTCCCCATAGTTAGTATAGAAAGCTTAACTTTACTATAAAGAACAACCTACCTCTTCATGTGTGCTGATAAAAATAAGAGGCTAACCAAGGCTAAGCCACATTCATAGTCCGAGCTCCTATTCCGCTAATGGTCAAATATGATGAGGCTTAAAGACAAAAATGATGTAACTTGTATGAAGTAAAAGAAATCCTAAAGCGTCACATAAGCTCACCAAACTCCATATCTCACACACCCTCACCTTGATGATAGGAATCCACAACCCGAATCTCACCGACTCCGTCCCTCAATCCCCTCAAACCCCGGTACCATGTCAATCCCGTGACCATCAAAGCGAATGATATGCAAAACTCATCTTTGTCTTCAATCTGGAACTAGGAACTTTCACCACTCTTTTTCTAATAAGCAAACTTTATTTATTTATCTCTCCTTTTTTTTCTCTCTCTTTGTTTTTCCTTTTTTTTTTCAATCAATACAATCAAAAAGAAATGAGTGGTCCTCCTTCAAGAATCAAGCAAAAAAAATATGTAAGGGGAAGGAACTAACCAATCCGATGAATAAATATCACAATAAAGATCCATCTCCCCCTACTCAATGAAGTACAATATGCCACGAAGTCAAGATCAAATCGTGAATGGGGACTCCTTCGAGCTCTTTATTGTAGAACTTTGTGTTCCTTGCGACCGTGATCCTTGGATCGTCTGCTTATGTTTTGCGTGTACTTGCTCCGCGTATTATTGAAATGATACTTTCATGCTTTTGATTGGTTCACGTCTTTATTTTCATGATCATGAAGTCTTATGTGTTTGCTCCTTTGAATGATATCACCGTCAGGCTTAGGCCCTTGTGAGCTACGACCATCTAGGCAGGTGAATTCGCGTGTGGCTACGAATAGTTGTCCTTATGAAATGGGTTTGTATTTGCGCATGGTTGTGCTCGAGTGTTGCCATATGAGACAGGCTTATGCACGCGTCTTGTTGCTACCTAGGCAGGCAGACTTACACTTGACTTTCTATGAATTTTGCCGCTTTCATAGAAAGATAGGCTTGGTTGTATTTGACTGCTATCTAAATAGATAGGCTTTGAGTTTGCAATACTGCTACCATATGAGGCAGGCTTACGTTTATGTTTGTTTCTACCATATGAGGTAGGCTTTGAGTTTATGTTTGACTGCTATCTGGGTAGATAAGCTTTTAAGTTTGCAATCCTGCTACCATATGAGGTAGGCTTGCGTTTATGTTTGGCTGCTATCTAGGCAGATAGGCTTTTATACTGCTATCATATGAGATAGGCTTACGCTTTTGGAATGACAAGATAAAATTCGTAGCTGATAAAAGAGCTCTCATAAGGGAGAGTTATTATTTATATTATTCCTCATATGGGAGGATTTGCGAAAGATATCTAATGCAAATATTGGATCAAAGTAGAAAGGGGGAGCTAGGGATAATACTTTTTCAGCCATCGCATGTTCACCGGTGTTGGAGTAGTGCCCGTTCCTTGGCAGCGTAGGATGTTGCAGTAACCGCTTTCGAAGACTTCTTTGACTTCAAAGGGTCCTTCCCAGTTAGCCGCAAACTTAAGATGAGCTGCCTCACGCATGCAATGGTCAGAGGCTCGTAGGACTAGGTCACCTACTGTAAAGTCTCTATGCTGGACTTTTTTTTATAAGCACGCCAGATCCTTTCTTTGTATTTTGTGTTCGCTCTTTTTGCCTCCTCGCGTCGTTCCTCTAGTTGGACGAGATCATGTTCACGCTCGTTGTCATATAGGGAACTGAAAGCTAGTCTTGCCGAATTTACCTTAACTTCAGAGGGGACAACTGCTTCAGACCCGTAGCATAGTAAGAATGGGGAAGTTCCTGTAGGAGTCCTGGGCGATGTGCGATATGTCCAAAGCGCTGTTCCCAAGGAATCTGCCCATCTTTTGTGATCATTCGCGACCATTTTGCTCAATATCCGCAGTAACGTCTTGTTGGTGGCTTCTGCTTGCCCGTTTCCCTTTGGATAATAGGGTGTCGAGCATATTTGTCTAACGTTGTACTCCATTGTCAGATAATATGGTATTAGGGATGCCAAAGCGATGCACGATGTTTCCCTGTATGAACTTGACCACGACCGCTGCATTTTCCGTCTTGAGTGGGATTGCCTCAACCCATTTAGTAAATTTCTCTGTTCCTGTGAGTATATATTCATTTCCGCGCAAAGGGGGTCGTATCAGTCCGATGAAATCCAGTGACCAAGTATGGAACGGCCATATAGTGCCCAACGCGTGCAAGTCGACGACAGAAGCGTGAACTAAATTTCCATGGAATTGGCATTGCTGACATCTTCTTACTTTTACACGGCAATCAGCTTCCATGGTTGGCCAGAAGTACCCGACTGTTAGGATTTGTCTACATAACTTTGCACCTCCTTGATGCTCTACTTGATGAGACATTTCCATGATTTCCTGGGTCTCTTGCCCGCTTAAACATCTGAGCAAATTTTCTTTGTTTCCTTTTCGCCATAACAATCCTTCCTGCAAGATGTATCGAGTTGCTTTCCTTATCATCTTATCAGCCTCCTTTTTGTCAATAGGCAGGGTCCCTTCTCGCAAGTAGTCAATTATGGGCTTTCGCCAGTGTTCGTCCTCGATTGCGGAAATTTCCAAAGAATCTTTAACCAAAGCGCATTTTTCACAGCTGCTTTGTATGATAGCTGCGAAGTATGACATATGCGGCTAATGGATACCATATCTCTGGGGCCTCCTGTAAATATAAATTTAATTGTCTCAACATGAATGTTGATGGATCTTTTCCAACGTTTCTCGACCTTCTTCTTTCGTCACGCACCGCATAAGAATCCCCCCGGGTCCTTTGTAATATAGTAGACCGTCATGTATGCGAAATCTCTATACAGACATCCAGGTTTCTTTGCTGGTTCCATTGGCCATCGCGCTTAGGATAGGCTTTCTCCAATATTCTTCCCTACGGACTCCTCCTCACCTAAGCCCTTTACCAAAGACGGAGTCGTCTTGACTTCGATCTAGATCCTTGCTGGGCATTTATCGGAGCTGATTTTTTATCCCAGGGTAGCCAGTGCGTCCGCATGTCGGTTATCGGCCCTGGGGGTATGTTCGTATCTGACAGATTGAAACTTCTGAACCAACCTCTGTACCATTGACCTGTATTTTAGCAAGTTAATCTCCTTGAGCTCATATTCCCCAAAGGCTGGTTTGACGATTAACTTGGAATCCCCCATGATGATGAGATTCTGAACTTCCAAAGCCTTAGCTGCCAGCAATCCCGCAATCAAGGCTTTGTACTCGGCCTCATTATTAGTCACCGCGAAGTATAATTTGGTTGAAAACTGAATGACCTCTTGGTCTGGCTTGATCAGCACTACTCCGATCCCTCCACCTGTTTTTGTCGATGATCCGTCAAAGTGCAACTTCCAGTACTGTTCATTAATCGCGTATATTTATGGCCCCTCAAGCTCCCCTTCTACAGGCTCATAGCTGTTATCCGGGAACTGGGCCAATAAATCCGCCAACGCCTTGGATTTGATGGCCTTTGTTCGTGCACAAACAATGTCATACTGTGAAATGGTTATATACCATTTTTGCAGCCTCCCGCAGGGTGGTGAATGTCCCATCACATAACGTATGGGATCATTCTTTGTTATGATGACGACTTTATGGGACGCAAAGTAGTGCTTCAATTTCTCAATAGCGAAGAACAAAGCTAAGCATGGCGCTCAATATCGGTGTACCTGGATTCTGCGGACTGAATCATGTGCGAGATGTAATACACCGGTCTTTCTTGGCCCTCATACTCCTGGGCCAAAAGTGCTCCGATAGAATTCTTCGTCGAGGTCAAGTAAAGCAGCATAGGTGATCCTAATTGAGGTGCGATCATTACCCGAGGAGATGCCAAAACCTTTTTCAGCTTCTCGAATGCGGCTTGGTGCTCTTGTGTCCATAAGAATGTCACGTTCTTTTTTAGCAAACCGCCAAAGCAAAAGGCCAGCTTCGCAATGGCTGGTATAAATCTCCTCAGGTAGGACAATTTTCCTAGAAATCCCTTTAACTCGGTCTGGGACTGTGGTGTTGGTAAGCTGGTAACCGCCGATATTTTCGCGGGGTCAGGCTCAATCCCATGTCTGTGAATCACACAACCTAGGAATTTTCCAGAAGTTACCCCAAACGCACATTTCATGGGGTTCATCTTTAGCTGAAACATTCTGCATTTGTCGAAAACTTTCCTTAAATCCTTCATGTGCCCTTATTTTATTTTTGATTTAACCACTAGATCGTCCACATAGAACTCAACTTCCTGATGCATCATATCATGGAATAAAGCCATCATCGCACGCTGATACGTGGCTCCTGCATTTTTCAGACCGAATGGCATAACAGTGAGGTTGAAGACCCCCGCGGGTGTGATGAACGCCGTCTTCTTTGCGTCCTTTGGATCCATTTTGATCTGATTATAGCCACTAAATCCGTCCATGAAACTAAAAATTTCATGGTCTGCTGTAGAATCTATCAGAAGGTCTATGTTTGGTAGAGGGAAGTCGTCTTTCAGGCAGAACTTGTTCAGGTCCCTGAAATCAACACATACGCGAAGGCTCCCATTCTTTTTCAGCACGGGGACTATATTTGCGAGCCAGGTCGGATGGTGGTTAGGCTCGATGAATTTGGCCTTTAACAACTTGACAATCTCCTCCTTGATTTTGACGTTTATCTCAGGCTGAAAGTTCCTCGCACTTTGCTTGATCGGCTTTGATCCTGGAACAATGTCCAGCCTATGCATGGTGATGCCTTGATCTAGCCCCAGCATCTCGTCATAATCCCATGCGAACACATCCCTGTATTCCTTCAACAGTTGAATCAGCTCTTGCTCTTCCTCCTCGCAGAGATCCGCACTCAAGAAAACCTGTCTCCTCTTTTCCTCAGTGGGACTCATAAATACTTCCTTTAATTCATGCTTCTGTGGATTTGGGCGATCCTCCATGTATTCGGGGGCTTCCTTGATTTCTCCTGATAACAATTCTTGTCTTTATCTGGAGCTTCCGTCAGCTCGTAAACTTGTCCAGGAGTACTTTCAATGGGGCCGGTCGAGGGTGACACCGTGCATCTTTGGATGCGATAACATGTTCCTGTCGTGTTTCTCTTCACTTTCGTGTTGTACAAATCTCTTCAAGGTATAAACTTTTGTGTCGGTTTAAGCTACTTCAGAAGCTCCTCCCTGCCTAGGCCACTTATCCATTGGCTCCTTTCGCATTGTCATTACTCCGGCCGTTGATTGGCATTGTATATTTTCCTCCTTGGGTAGTGGGGTCGTCTGATTCGATGTTGGGGCGGTTCTGCCTGCAAACCACGCTGCTTCGGGCAAGTGCGCTTCCTCCAAATCGAAGGGACTTACTGAGGCGGGTATCACGACCACCCTGTCCTTCCATATAGCTTTCATTACTTGGTGCGTCGTAGAAGGCACGACATCGCATGCTCGTCCAATGATCATATGGTAAGTCGTGTAGGCGTCGATGACGTGAGAATTGGCGAAACAGCTAATCTGCCCGATCTGGATTCCTAATCGAATCTAGCCGGTCATTCTGGAGTCATCTCCAAAGCCCTCCAACAATGATGGATTCTTTACGTTTTTGCTTTGAGGGACTCCTGCTAGTTTCAAGGTTTTGAGTGAAACTACATTCACCGCAGCTCCACCATCGATAAAGGCCTGCTTGAATTTGACATTGTTGATGGTGGCCATCACGTACAGGGGTCTCTGATGTTCGCCGTCGATACTCCTGTCCGAGTCATCGAATGTCATGACCGGACCTCATGATTGTGCGGCCTCCATAACTTCCCAATTGGAGGCGACCAACTCTTTACCGTGGTCCTTAGCCACTTTGATGATCGGTTTCGTCATCTCATGTCTGCAATCGTCTGAGAGGTTCATTCCGTGAAAGATCTCAGCGAACCAGCCAGAGTTTTTTATCCACTTGGTGCGCGAATCCTCCGTGTCAACACCATAGCCTTCACCCTCATGGATTTCCGCAGTGTCTGGGACCTCTCCATCCGCGACCTCTTCAAGGTCCAAGATCAAAATCATGGCTATTTCTGTCCCCTTGGACTTCCTCTGCGCATGAGATGGCAAGGGGTCGCTACGCACCTCTTTGGACGGCTCCTTGGCGACTAGCTGCCCCTTCTCGATTTTCCTATTCATCATCCATCTGAGCTTTTTGCATTCTTTGGTAGGGTTCATGACCTGTCCGTGGCATTCGCACCACCTGGGGTCTCGCAGTTTCTCCCCTGTTGGCCTATGTTCTATCATCGGCAAAATTTCGTCCTTTCGCCACTTCTTACAAAGACTGATTACATCGTCAATCGAAGAGGGAAAAGGTGGTGCTTCCTGGTACGCGGGCCGCTGCTGTTTATTTGAAGATGATACTGCATGGACGCTGACATCTCGCGTCCGCTTGTAGCTGAGCTTCCCCACCTTGAATTTGGGATTCGCCTGTGTACGCTCGTTAGCGTACCTCTTTTTCATCCTTTCCACTAGGGGCTCCACGTTCCTGGTGCTTTCCATCAATCTGGAAAAGGTGGACATATTTAGGTTAATGAGCATACCTTTGTATTCATCGCGCATGCCTTGAAGGCATATCTCCACCAGTCAACTTTCCTGGACTTCGTCGACACACTCCAAGGACTTGGCCCTGAACCTTTTGATGAGGGCGACCCCCTCCTCGTCATGCCTCAAGTACATGCGTGAGAGGTGGATAGTGGTGACTTCTTCTTCAACTTGGAAGAATAGTGGTGTAGAACTTCTTTACCATGTCTTCCCACGTTTTGACGGATCCTGCTTCCAGGGTCCTATACCATTTGTATGCGACAGCTCCCAGGGACTTGGGAAACTCACGCATCAATAACCTGGTGTCTACTCCATGTGGGCCCATCATGTTAACAAATCGCATCACATGCTCGTGTGCGTTCCCGCCGATTTCGTCAAATTTCTCCCACTTGGGTGCTTTGTATCCAGTAGGGTTGGGCATTAAGTAAATGTACCGCGGAATGGGAGGCGCGCTGTTAACCTTTGGGATGACTGTATCTGTGAAGCTCTGGTTCGCGATGATGCCGTCTATACGTTTTTCCAAGGCCGCGAAGCTCGAAATGTAGGGCATTGTTGGATCATAGGGAGGTGGCAGTGGAAGTGCATGGCTGCCTACAGTCGTACTTGCTTGGTACGGCATCGCCGAGTATGACGTAGGGTTTCCCGTCGTCAACAGGGAGGAGCTCGTCCGGATGCCCGGCGCCTGAGGCCCAAGACCACCGCAAAAAGAGGATTGGGCAACAGACGTATGCACTATAGATTTGGTTACCGCCACTAATAGGGGCTACATGGCTGTTGATGGTGGGACTGAAGCCCCTGTAGTGGTGTTTTGAGCGATCCTTCCCAAGATCGTCATGATTTGAGCAATCTGGGCGGACTAGTCTTGCATGATCTGGGCTTGAGTCTGAATCGTGGCTTGGAGTGCCTCTAAAGAGGGTCCGCCACCGGTAGCTGTCTGGGCACGAACGTTGGTGTTAACAACGGTGTTGAGTGGTCCCTCATCCCTGGAGGTTTCCTCATTGGAAGGGGACCGTTACCATCGCGAATAATTCCGTCAAACGACATTGCTGTAGATTTCGAAGGATTTAAACTCTGAAGATGGGTGGTCACGTCGGGTTCACCAAATTGTGCTCACTGAAATCCCTCAGAGAGATCCAAGTGTGCACCTCTAGTGGAGAATAAGGACACAGAGAGATGTAGGGTGTGTGTAGGGAGAGAGTAAGAACTTTGCAACTGAGAGAGAGAGAGAGAGAAAACTTAATAGCTAGTGTAGAATTAGGTATGGATTCGTTGTACCAGTCTGTCGCAACGGAGGGCTAACGATCCTATATATAGTGGGGAAGTGATGTTGTGAGGGGGTTAATGCACCATAAATGGCGGCTTAATGGTAGCCCCGTAACGGTACGTTCGACCGTGTATATAGGAGCCCTTAGGCACCTGATCGTACATACCAGAGACCATTATGAGGTCAAGCCGGGTTTATAGGACTTGGCCATTATGTCTCTCAAATCAGTTACAAAGGGTCGCGCGCGAGATTGGTTGTCGCGCGCGCGCGACGGGCCTTACCCGTGCCTCCAAACCACAAAGTCCCTACAAGTCCCGTGTTGGTACGCGAGGGCCATGTCTCGCAGCCCCCACATGGATAAGCATAGGTAGTTATCCAGTGTGTATGGAGAAAAGCTGGGTGTGTTGGATTGCTGCCACGTGGCTGTGATCCGTCTGTCCAGAAAACACTATCTAGAACAGCTTTTGATCTTCATTTGCTGAATTGGACTTGAGTAAAATGAGTTTTGGACTTGTTGTTTTGAATTCTAATTATCGCTAATTCATGTCCTATTGATTACCAAATGTTTGATATTAGGTTATCTCGTCGCTCGACTACTCAACTAGGGTCTCTTCAAACTCTATTGTGTTCTTGTTTTTGCTTCAACATATGTCTTGGATATTTTCTTTGAAAAGTGTTCGGGTGCTCTAAATAGACAAAATAAATACATTAAATACATCGTGACCGCGAGTAGTTATTGACTTTCTTTGGAAAAAAATACCCTTGAACTCCGATAAAAACATAACTGTGTTAATTTACCATTTGCAATAAGCCAGTATAACTGAAAATGGGAAGTGCAATTAGCCAATAAAATTAATTGGACTTACAATAAGCCAATTATGCCAAATTGGGGTATGCAATCAACAATTAAATCTTTTTAGGCAAGCGATTTTAGCATTTTTTTCTTGGAGGTAAATCAGAGAACATTGTCATATTCTCGAATTCGTTACGACGTTTCACCTGATGATTAAACTCGTCTACTATGATGCGCACGTGTCTTTATTCCTTTTGAGAAATTATTTTGTCGTCAATTGGGTTTGAACCAGAGACCTCATGCGGGGGTTTCCAACGCTCTACCACTTGAACTACTTTTTTTTTAAAGACATATTCCTCCTTAGATTTTTTTTAGGATCATATTACTCATTACCAATACATGATTAATATCATTTAATGAATATATTTATATGGTTCCATGTATAGAATCAAATGGAAGTTACAATAATATTTAATGCTTACCTCTCACGAAACTTATGAAAATTCAACTATTATAGCAACAAATAATATATTTTATCTGTTTTACTTTTTCTCATAAAATAATAACTGAGAAAAAAAGCGCCCAATCTTTTGTGGGCATCCAAAAGAGAAAAATTTACTATGATTTATGGACATGTGAGCTAATTCTTTAATTACAGAAATGATAATTGAATATTTAGGAGGAACTTGTGCTTCTCTCTCTACATCGGTTAGGCAAGGGTAATAGAATATTAAAATTAAAATATAGATACGGTACATCTACTTATGTTATTAAAATTTTGGTCACATATTATACAGTTTTAACAAATTATTTACTAGAAATACTGCCATATTCCAGATTTTTACTAATATTTGCATAGATGAACCAAGTCATTTAATAACTGATCCAAACATGTCTAAATTATGTTGAATTTGTTACTATTTATTACTTCATTAGAGGACTTATAATTCGCCAGTATAATTTAGTACTTAAAATATAATTATTTATTTTTATTGAAAATATATTTATATTATTTTGTTTATGTCATCAAATGATAATTACATATACGCTCAGTGCTTATATCTAAAAAATACTCATTTATAGATAATTTTCTTATCATAGTAATCATAAACACTTTTCAATTTAATTTAATTATTTAATACAATTTAATAACTAATAAATGGAAAATATCGATTAATTTAAATTAAAAATTTTGGAGTACACCAAAATAGATGGAAAATTCGAAACATGTTCTCTTTTTTTTGTACGAATTTATAACATCATTCATTACTTTACTTATAATTTATTACTTGATGCATATTTAATAATGAACATATCTACATCAGATTGTGTATAGCATCAAATGCTTATATTTAATGCTTATCTTGACTAATAAGTCGTAATTGATATATTTTGAAAATAGTAATTGCAATTTAATGATGAGTAAATGAGAAATATCAACTTACACAAAGTTAAAATATTATAGTCTATAAAAGTGAGGAAAAAATGTGCTTCATCTCTTTTTCTCTTTACAAGAGTGGACTCGCAAAGAGAAAACAAATAGCTAGATAGACCTGAGAGAATAAAGAACTCATAGAAAACTCACCAAGTACTTCATCGGATCGAGTATATTTCTCTGTAAGTAATTTCATATAATTGTTCGTAGTTGGTTGTCTTTAGCTTATCGCACCAAGTTTTTTGTTTGACAAAATGGTATAGCAATTTGTTTTAGGCATGTATGATTTGATTTATTTCATCACTCCCTTTAAAGGGGATATAGAAAGATGGTGGGATTCTAGGGGTGTTTTTTACTATTGCTTTTGTGGAAATTAGTATGCACATATTGTATGTAATGTTATGTTTTCATATCTCCACTTCGAAACATGACTTGTATATTAAATGAAGGATTATGGTTTGTATTATTAAAAAAACAAGTTGTGTTTCATGGGATCGAAAATTTCTCTACTTATACAACTTTCTTACATTAATTATATTAAGAAATATTTATAATTACACTTTTCATCGTATAAAAATCTTATTTAATATGAAAATATAAAGTTCCACTTACTAGTAAAACTATTCGATTTTATAATTATTTAGACACGCTTAATGACTCCTGTTTAACACCATCAATGAGGCTATGTTATTTGATTGAATTGTTATGATTTACTTTAAGAAGAACTATCCATTGATATATTTTCTTGAATACACTGCATCTGAAGTTAAGTAAGAACTCCTCATACAATTACTTTCATAAAAAATGCAAAATCATAAGTTATATAAAGTATGTTGAGAGCTCTAAGCTTTTCACCCACTCATGTGGCTCTACCATTATTATTTTTTTCACTTAGTGTATTCGTATTTTTTTTTTTAATTTACCCACAATATCTCTTCACTCAACAATATATTTTTATTATCTATTTATATACACTTATTAATAAATTTCAGTCATTACACAGAAAATTAAAGTATTTTGAACTACAATCAAGACCCTTTGATGGAGCAACAAAGGGGACAAAAACGTTTGATGATTGAGAACAATCAACCAGTTTTTCAGGGACAACATTTTCATGCATCACCATCAGGAGTGAACTCATATAATCAAGATGAGAGGAGAGATTTTTTGCAAAAGTGTCAAGAAGAACAGGTGCGAGTAATGACAAGTTATATTCACCAACAGCAACAAGCAGGACTATCTCAGCCTAGTGAAATACACAAGCAACATGGTGATAAGAGTTTTACATTAAATGGGTCAAGTTATGATTCGAGAAAACGCGATTGCCTGGTACTGGACTTCGTGAACGAATTACGGGATAAATCTAAGGTACACAAAATTTTATTCTTCTTTAACATAATTTATGTTCCCTATAGTTAAATATTAATTAATATCCTGAATCTCAAAAAACTTTAACTTTCTCATGCAGGACACTAGTAAGCCGCTTTGGAGGAATTTTGTTGCCAAATTCTTCACTCCTGGTGCTAAGTACCGGTTATGTGTTTGCAAAATAAGTGTTGTTTCTCTCGGGGTAAGACCTTACATTATATAAAGTGTTAAGAAAATTGTTGCAATTTGTAATTATGTAAATATAAAAGGTTAGAGGTCAAATTTAAAATTGAACTATGATTGGGTTGTATACTTGCCATGTGGATTACTTCAAACATTAAGTTCACAGCCTCTGAAAGAAACGGTAAAATTAATTTTTCTTAAAAGTGCCTCGATCATAATAATTTGTTGGAGAGATGTAATACAACATCCCTGTTTTTATTCTAAGTATAAGAAACATGATATAGCATTATTTTACACGTTACAGGATCACCGGTGTTGCAACATATGTAGGCACAATCCAGCTAATGGCATAGGTATGTTTACTTCTTCTATTAAATGAATTTCTCTTCCAATAAATAGTTTTCTTATTTCACGTTATTTTAAACGATGGGTCAGCCGAGTTACATGCCCTTCCTCATAAATTTTCTTATTATCACTTTTACCCTATAGTTTTGTGGCGTATGTTTGATACCCCTCGATGAACATTACTTCATAAAAATCGTGAAAAAGTACAGTCTTCTTTTGAATTTAGAGCATGTTTGGTACTAGTTAGATGAAAATAATATAAGAAAATTAGTTGGCTGAAAATCAAAATTGACTGAAAATTCTGAAGTTGCTTGGTGTAATGTTTTTGCAAAATGTGAGAGAATCTATGACATTGAATATTAAAAAATGTGATTGTTTTTGTTCCGAACATATTTTAATCCTAATAACAAAACACTTTAACAAAGATAATCAAATTAAAACTATTTAAAGCATAAGTAATCATACCTAAGTTCTCAAACAAGTACTCAGTCTTCGAATATGCTGCTAGGATTTAGGGAACTCAAATAAAACAACAATTGTTGTTGTACGTTTATTTTAAAAAAATAATAACACGTGTTCAATCTTAACTAGATATGAGAGAGAAAGAGAGAGAGATTGGTGGAGGTGGTGGTGGTCACTTTCCAAACCAGTTCATTAAGAAATCGTAAATTACCCTAACAAGGCGTTGATTGAATCTCTCTGGATCATGATCAATTTTTTTTCATATGGAGATTCGTATCGAAATTTTCAAGTTGTGTTCAAAATTCGATGTATTATTCTTCCTTCTAGTGTGTGGTGTTGCAGAAGCTGTTTTAGACAGAGTAATGTTTTTATTGTTGCTGGGTTGGGGATCACAACCAACTATTGATAAGTATGGTTAGGGTTATGACATTTGCTATCATGGTACTGTAGTTATTCCTCCAAATTTCGATATTTAACTTTACTCCCTAGATATAAGCATTATGAAACTGTTGTGCATGTCTTTGATGTACTGAACTATGATGACAAACATTAATCATTATTGAATATGTTGTTCATGTTGTTGATGTAAAAATATCAACAAACATTTTCCTTTACTCTCTAGGTTTGAGGATGTTGGGAAACATTGTATGAACCTTGATTTGTTTCCAGTCCTTGATTGTCCGGTGAAGTTTTAAATTAATAAAAAAATTTATATGTTCAACTTGCAGAAGTAGAAGTTGTTCCGAGCTTATTCTGAACCAATTATGACACTGGAACTCTGGAAGAGCAATGGATCCTTGGTAGTCCCAAAGAATATCAGAACACATCTGGTCAAACTATACTAGACTATGAAAGAGCAACACAAGAGACTATCTACGACAAAGTACGCGTAGTTCATGAGGGACAACTCCAAGTTGTTCTTAATCCAGATAATAAGGTTTTTCTTTGGACTAGAAATGATTTTTTTTATCCTTTATTGACTATGTTACTCTTATTTATTATGTAATATTGTCTCTGTATTTGATAGATTTACTCTTGGGAATTTTGTGTTCGCCGATTTGAAGAATTTGTGCCAAAGAGCTTGATGACTTCTCAGGTAACTCAACAAAGAATTCTACACTTTAAAAATATGATTTTGTAAGGTTTCAGCATTCCTACGACATTTTCACGTATATTACTTATCATGTTAATTCTCAAGGCGATTTCTTTGGGCTGGATAGAGAATTTCTCTGAAATGGAGAATGATGGTGACTTTTCTAATATCGTTCTGCCAAAGATTTTTCTTCTACTATTAATTTACCTTAACATTTACAAACCTTCGAGATCTAATATTCCATATAACTTTTCAAATACACATGTTGTCTTCAATTTACCTACATTAATATTATATTTTGTTTGTAAAAATAATCGTGCTCATGTGAACAAACTATTTTTTATTCTCCTTTATTCATGCGGGTGTTGGGTGCTACTGTAGGCTCATCATCTAAAATTGTCTTAGGATAACCCTCGTTTCTCGTTAACATGTAATATATCTTGATTTTTTACGTATTACAATCAAGAAAATAATTTTAAAAACAAAAGGTCATTCCGTGAGCGGTCCAATTTGTATTTTAATTCGTAAATCACTGGTTGCTTTTGTATTTTAGTGCAAACAATTGTTGGTTTTTCTTAAATAAGATGCTAACTATATAGAATACTAGTAACATGTCTCGTGTATTTACAATTTCTCCTTTTAGCTTAATCAACTTCGAGAAGGAGCCCAAAGGTTTAACTCAAATGCTCAGAACATCTCATCTTACTTCTTAGCACCACTTATGCAAGATGATTGCAAAAGGTATTTTTCTCCCCAAAATTGCCGTGCATTTTTAAATTCATTTTATTTGTTCCTAGAAAAGTGCATGCATTAGAACCATATCCATATGTTCTTAATTGCTCATTTCTTTGAGAATTATGTTTACATCGTTAAACTTTTTTTGTCAAATGTCTGGAGCAATTTAATGTATTTGAGAAATGGTTAGAGTTTGAAACTGATAAATAGTACTCGAGAGGGGTTTATAAAGGAGCACACTTTATCATCACAAGAGTTACGCAATTTGAGAGTTTGAACTTGTGTTTTTTAGAGAAGCTTGCTGAGTTGAGATACTAGGGAATAAGTTACTTGGTGCTGCTGACTCTTTCTCATCATCATCATCCGACATGATCCAACCCTAATGGAGCAGATCCATCTCCGATCTATTTAATGGATCGGATTGCATCACAAATTTGTGATCCGTGAAATCCGGTCCGATCCAATTAGATTATCATACCTAATAAATTAAATATATATATATATATACATGTATCAATATAACTACATGTATAAATTTTACTATGTTTACTTGAGTTAACGTCCTAAGTTTGACATATCTATATTGTCATTGTCAATAAATTAATAAATTTATAGATTTAAAGTGTATGTTAGGCTATTTTGGTTATAATTTCATAATAATCACAGGTCAGATGAACTAAAAATTATTTCGCGATAATCCGATGGATAACCCGATTCGAATCCGGTAAATTCGGTCTGAATTCAATCCGATCCGAAACTTTATGGTTCGGATATGAATCTAAGCTGATTCGATTCAAACGCAATCCGTCGTCGTCCTGGTCTCTTCCCCGCCACCCAGAATGACAACACCGTCGGTGGAGGCATCACGCATAGGTAACGGATATTCCCCTTTTCTCCCCCCCACCCCGCCGTCTTGCAAAAATCCCTAGCACGGGTGAAAAATCCCTGATACGAGTGCAAGCAGGGTAGCGGTAATATCTATATTGCCCTTGTCATGAGAACGAGAAAATTTTAGATACTCCAAGAACACCACATAAACATGACACTTAACATCCCTAGTACGACTATAAGCAGGGTAGCGGTAATATCATTGGATGTATAGCACCACTTGGTAGTCTGTTGGAGCACCAATAATTTTCTCCAAACATCCCGAATGAGAACATCTGCAAAGGTCTCCCTTCCTCAGGCATCACCGGCGGGGTCTCTACGGCCACTGCCGTTACAACCTAGGCCTGCTGCTGCCACCGATGTTATAGTTGAGGTCTTTTCCTGCCGCTCCACCCAACCCAGCTCTCAAAATCATGAAGGTTCTTCTCTGGACTACATCATCTCTCTGTTTCCCTTCCCTTTCCATATCTAATTTCTTCTCTGTATCCCCGACCGTCTCTCCTTATGAATGAGAAATTTATGCTGCAAATTTAGACATGCAACTCTTTATCACTCATTTTAATTGTAAAAGTATAGCTAACATGAAGATGATGGTGGTTTGTAGATGACGATTGATTGGGAAATTAGGGATAGTACTAGGATTGTAAGATTGCAGTGAGTTCAGATGGTAGTGGTTTTCTCATCGGGAAGGTACAATTTTTCTACATCTTGCACCTTCCCGATATATTGGCTCCAACCGAGCATGTACTGAGGGTTGGGATGAGCTAAGTGTAACCCATTTAAAACTAAAAAGCACTCGGTAGCAAACTTAGTAACTCCAAAGAACAGTGTTGAAACATAATGTTTTTCACAAATGTGTGAGAGTCACTAGCCTAAGCTTCTTGATTAACTGCTTGGTGGAACTGTAATGGGAATACTGTACTAAGTGGGATGTTACCTCACCAATCCTTATACTTTTTGTTGGCTATTATCATAGCACAACCATCATAGCTATTTGCTGTTTACTTTAGTTACCCAGCTCATTTGTCTCCATATGTAGACAGAACAATTTTACTCTAGAATTTGAGATCTCCCAACCATACGTTAGTAGCAACCTTCCTAAGTGAGGTTCAGTGGCCTACACCCCCTTATTTAGAGAGATTGCAAATTGAGTCGGAAATGAGCTGAATGGTATTTTTATTCGCAGATGAATCTGAGAGAGTGAGAGAGAGAGTTCCATTGCCCTGAAACTTTCTATAGTTCTAAGGCGTGCAAAAAAATAAAAGGTTACTGCTCCAGACAAACTCTTACCAATTAATACTATATTGAAAGCGTACGTTTAGATGGTGTAATTCAGTTTTACTCTCACATTTCTATCTCACGGATGAGTGCCGCTTTCACTTTGTTTGATTTAGCTGTTTCAAGTCCTGAAAGTATGGGCATGCTGCATTTTAGAAGCGACTCTATTAACATCTGTAACTGAAATACCCTTATTGTTTTTTATCTCTTCAAATTTCTGTATTCACATACGCAAGTAGTAATTATTCACTTGTTCCCAATTATTGAATATTTTAATTCTTATTGTAGTTGAATTATGTGCCACCACTGACTACTATATTAAGAACATAGCTACAATCTTCTAATCACTATGTGTACATCACAGGATTCTCGAATCAGCTCGCGAATTAACAGATGCATTGGAGTCGCCTTTGGATGTGAACTTTGGATACTCCATGACCTATGTGCACTTTCTTCAGGTATTAGAGTGGATAATAGATTGACGAGATACCATATGGTTTTGTAACTCCTTGTCCCGGCTTCTCAACATGGCATTGTGCGCTGAATTTTGAATTGCAAACTAGCTTCGACATCATTTGATCAGTTTTTATGTTTTTATTTACCCAACATAAATTGTTCTGCCTTTCATGTTTCATGTTTTTATGAATTGGCCTGCCTTTGTACCAGGTCAAACTTTTGTTTGGTTAAAAGTGCACTTAATATATTAGACTAATTAAATATTTTCTATAATTATGTCGTTTGTGTGACATAGTCTATACCCATTATATGGACACTTGTAAGTTGTGCCTATGTCTTGGAATCATGCAATTAAGTTGATTCAGAGTTGCAACAGAGTTGTATAGATAACAGGTAACCTGTGTACTAGAAATATTTTATTGTTACACTGGTCCGCTGAGATCGTGCTAAAATTTTGGAAGTAGATTTGCAAATTGTCGGGGTGTTCTGTCACAGAGTTTTAGGAGGTGCTTTTGAATGATAAATTTACCAAAATGTCCTGTGTCATATTTGACATTTTCTTTGGAAATCAAAAGGTAGGATCTTTAAAAGGGTGTCAAGGAAGCAAAGTGAAAATGTATGCAAATTTTTGATGACACTTATTTGGGGATTTCTTAAAATAGAAAAAGATGCATTTTTAATTCTTGTTTAGCTTGGATAGTTAGGTATTCATCCTTTCTCTGTTTCATCCTTCCCTCTTAAGTTCTCCACAAGCTTCTGTATAACTATTTGTCTTAATGGGATGATGAATAGACTCTGATACAAAATAATGCCATTAAGACGAGAAGATTCTTGCCGAATGAACTTTAAGAAATAAATAAATAGAATAGTTAACCTATATGCATATGGGAATAGATCATGGAGGTTAAGATTAGTCTATACATTATACACTAGAGAAGTTTAAGGTGGCAATCCTGTCATATTACCTATGCCGAAGCAGCAACAGTATCAAGAATTAATTATTCAGCTTTGCTCTGGCTTTTGTAGTTTGTAGTACTCTTAAGATAAGAGTTGGAGCCACTTCTTTGAATGTCCTGATTGCAAAGTTAATAAGAAGTTAATAAATCAAACTTCAGATGACTTTGATTTTAAAGATACGCAGTGCCTTATATCCGAGGAAGTCTTGTGGGTGATTTTTGCAGGAAAATGTAGACTATCAACTAGGTTACTTGGATAATGCAGTGTTGAACTTTTTGCGACTTTTAGGTCTTCTGAAAAAGGGGCCTGGATAGAGCTGTGTCTTCCTTGCTCTTGCTCTCTCTTCTCATTTTTTTTTTCTTGATAGGAAAAAAGTTTGTATTTAGCACAGGAAGAGGTTCTTCCTTTTCTAAAGATATTAGTATACATGTTATCATGAAAACATAAATAGTACAATCCTCCTTGAAAGAATTCCCAAAAGCATTTTCAGAATGAGATTCAGTGAGGTTAAAGTTGAAGCAATGGGTTTTAATGTGAGAAATGTGCCTTTCTTTACTCCCAAATCTCTCCCTGTGTTGCAAATATTCATTCCCTTCTTTGGATCTTGTACATTTAAATATTTTGGAAGCATGGAAAAAGGATAGCAATGGTTTATGAGCGACACAGTTGTTACTAAAGATGTTAATAACCTAGCTCCATGAAGAACTCCACTCCTCGTGAAATATATGCTAGAAAAAATATTTAGATACATGATGAATTATGCTTTACAACCTTAAAGTCCATCGAATAGGGCACTAATACTATTAAATTTTCCTAATATTATTAGTGGAGCTATCTCTAGATGCATTTTCTCATGACTCGGGCTTATGGCTAATGAGCAGACTGATTTTTCCATTTTAATTCATTTCTTAATATCTTGTCAAGCCCGGGCGAGGTTAAATGTTAAGTTTCATCAACTCAAGCTTGTTTAAAGATCAATAATCTAAGCGTAACTAACTGTGAACGGTTCGGTTTGGGCGGTTTCAGAGGAAAATTAGCATCCGGTTCATGTATAATTGGATTTGATAAACATAGCCTAAAATCAAATAAACTATCCAAAAAAAACAACCAAACCATCAAAATTGATTGGTTTGGTTTGGGTGGATTAGTCAGTTTCAAGCGAATAGTTTTGTCTTGCCGTGATGATTGAAATATATAAGTGAAATTTTTGTGATTCTATTGTGTGAATAGTAATAGACTTTAGTATAGAAAGTATTGTTAGAAAAACATGAAAAGAAAACATGATGACATAGTTGACTTTAAAAACAATTGCAAATGAAAAGAATGAGGATTTATATTCAATTATTCGCGATCTTGAGTTATTCTTATGGAAGCCAAAAGGAAAGCTTTGTATTGGATATAAGGGGATCATTCGACAATGTAACTAGATAAGTTATTTACGACTATACTCTTGTGTATTATAATATGACTATGAATATATGTTGGGTTGGTTAGGTTGGATAATGGATTACCTAACTGAATGCACAATCTAGTCCAATAAGTCGGTTTGGGCTAAACTATAAAAATCCACCAGAATCTAGTAAATTTGAATAGAATTGGGTTGGATGGGTTTGGTTGAGTGGGTCAAGTAAAATTTATGTACACCCCTAGACGTAAGCATGCCAATGCTCCTTCTGTTAACAAATTGAAAAGTAGGAAATAATCTAATGACCTGGTAAGTAGTATATTGGGAAAGATCATGCATTGGGTGTGTTTCCATATAAATAGCTTATCTTCTTCAAACGTTTTTTTTTTCCTTTTTGTTGCACATAACCTCATGTTTTCCTTTTTGTTGCACATAACCTCATGTTTTAGCGCAGTAAGAGTACCGTCAGTGCGGATTCATCAATTTAGTGCGTTGACCATTGTCCCTACACAGCCAACTGCTTTTTTTATGCGACTGTAGATTCTTTGTAGGTGTTTCTAGAGCAAGTATTTCTGGTAGTCCTTATTAAATTTTATCCCGTACCATCTCATCCAATTTTGTGAAAGATTGTCCGTATGGCCGGTAGGCCCATCACACTCGGTCTTACTGTTTTTACTTTTTACTTTATCCCTTTTGAATTGGGAACCTGATAGACCTTTTTGGGATGTTCCTGTAGCTCAGCGGTTATGGCAGTTCCCCCACTGTCCCTAGAACATGTACTTAAATAGGGAACCGAAAACATATAGCAGAATTTGGTAGCACATATATCAGAAAAGATCGTAGTTTATTAGTTGTATAAAATTGATTACCTTGGGGGTTTCTAGTCGAAATTTCCAGGCCGGAAAAAACAAAAGTAAAGCCCATTAGGTGCAAAACACCAGAATAGGCTCGTTTTGAAACCGACACTCCAAGTAGCGGCTTCAAGCTTTGACACCGACACTCCAAGTGTCGGTTTCAAGCTTTGAAATCGACAATCAATGTATCGGTTTCTATTTTCCCAACATCTTATTGAAAACCGACACTTGGAGTGTCTGTTTTAAAGCTTGAAACCAATACTTGGAATGTCAGTTTTCAAAGCTTGAAATCGATGCATGAAAGTGTCGGTTTCAAAACGAGACTATTATGGTATTTTACGCCGAATGGGGTTTATTTTTGTTTTTTCAGGCCTGAATAAGGTTATTTGAGTGATTTTTTCGTTTCTAGTCGAACGTGTAGATGCGGTTTTACCAGGAGTTGAGGCCTTGTGAATGTTGGTAAAAGTAAGGTAACTTGTGTAAATGTTACTCTTTAAACTCTCTCCCAACTCAGTACCTTATACCCATGTAAAGTCCTTATTTACATGCTCCCACAATATTATCTCTACACCAATTATAAACGTTACTCTTTAAATGATCCTTTGTAGTCCTCTGAAAACAGTAACTTTACTGGCAAAAAGGAGAATCTGAGTGGTTTAACCGCTGACCTAAATCTCATTGCTATGAAAATGTCCAGTGGATATGTAACAGTTCAAGTATCAGATGTATCTGCGTAATTTGAAGAGGATACCAACCTGGCAAAGAAAAGTCTGTCTTCAACGTCACTCTCTCCCAACTCAGTACCTTATACCCATGTAAAGTCCTTATTTACATGCTCCCACAATATTATCTCTACACCAATTATAAACGTTAAGCAGTTTTATTGGCAATGAACTTAAGTAGAGCCTACCAATCTAGCTCCGGATTTTTAGTCCCAAGGTAGTAGCTAGGGATGGTAACGAGGCCAGTTTGGAGCGGGGATAGCCTAACCCAATCCCATACCCTCTTTGTGGTTCATGATCCCATCCCCGCTTAGCTTCATAACATATGCTTCCTATCCCATACCCTCTTTATATCGGGTCCTTGTCGGGTCCCGTTTTACACTTTTAAAGCTTAAATAAAGTCATTAAAATATTTTCTATAAAGCTTTATGATTTCCCTTTAAAACTACGATTACAATCGACAATAATACTTACAACTTGTACGCTAACATTTCACAAGGAAAATGTAAATTAATAATCACAATAGCACATCAAATATTCAAATTGATAATAGCATCATTATAATAGTTAGCAATCCAAAGTAACACGTTTATAGTAACAATCCATCAATGGAAACAAACTTTAAGAGAAATACTTGACATCTATATTACACAAGTTCTTAATTTTGGAGCCGAATCACGCACCGGGTGTGTATGGGTGCTTGGGTACAGCTGGGTGCGCCATGGGTGCTTCAGGGGTGCGACAGGGGTCAATTTAACATATTTTTCAAACTTCTAGGGTCTATTTCTAGTATTTGCAAATAGTAATTATAAAAGAAAAAAATACAAACCATCATCTATCAGTTGAGCCCTAGCCCCAGCCCTGTACTGAGAGAGATAGACTTAGAGAGGAAACGAACGGAGTCGACGTTCGTTGTTCCCGTCGCGTTCGCCATCGCCGTCACCATTTGATATCGAGCTCATCAATCTCAAGTTCTTCTATATCTGTATACACACACACATATAGGGTGGGTGTGTATGTATATATGATAAATAATATAAAATTTAAATATAAATAAATTCGCCGCACCTCGCCGCACCCGCACCCTTGAATATTAGAAATTTGCTGTACCCGCACCCAGTTCCTGCACCTGCACCCGTAACGCACCCTTGAATATTAGAAATTTGCTGTACCCGCACCCAGTTCCTGCACCTAAACCCGTAACGCACCCACACTTATTCAGCATAGCTTGATATTGTAAAACCCGAATTAAACATCAAGAGATGGAGGACACAAACACGTAGTACTAGTTCTTTGCCAGCCGCACAAGTGAAATATTAGCTTTTCATGTACAGGGTTTGCGATATCAGTATTTATAACTTTTGGTCAATTAGTAATTTACATTATGTAGGCTTGTTTTAATATTATTCTTATTTATGCAAAGGTACATATGCTTTTTACTTATAAGTGGGATCGGGATCGGGTTCGGGTTCGTGGAATTAGACAAATCCCATTCCCTGCACTCCTATGGATTTTAGAAACTGAATCCCTTAACCACCCCAATCCTATCAAGGTTATCCCATACCTACTTATTACCTACTCATTAAGGTAATACTTGATATTGTTATGTAGACTTGATTAATTTTTTCGTGGCCGGCTTTGGGTCACGAGGGAGCATAGAGCAGCCTGTGGTCCCAAATGAGTGCTCAATATCTAACCACTCTTTTCCATTCCATTTTTTTTTTTTTTTTTGAAACTTATGTCACTGTCTCAGTTTGGGGAGGATGTTAGAGGAAATGCGGTTAGACCCGTTTTTGGTCCGTGTTCTCATAATTCATTTGTTCTCTAATTATTCATTTGGGATTCCCCTTTATTGTCTTTTTTATTTGTCTTATCATTTCAAATATTATCACTGTGTGTAACATGACTTGTTTACTCTTGGAACTGCGCTGGATTTGATTTTGGTGGCATGCTTTTGCAAAGGCTCTGTAGTCAACATTTTAATTGATCTTTCTCCATGGAATGAACTACAGGTTGGTGCAACTTTTTCTGGAGAGAGCATGAAAACGATAATGAAATATAGCAAAGAAACTGGAGCCTCGCCTTTAGGTAAGTTTACATGTCCGCTTCTAAGTTCAGAACGCTATGTTGCTTCTATTCTCTTTAATTGAACGTAGAAATCTGTAGTAGAATGCACTTCCAACATAAATTCCCCATCAACTATTGGTTAATATGATTGTTGGTTAACTGCGCTCTGCATGTGTTTGTGTGTGTGCGCGCCACTACGTGTGTTTATGTTTGAGAATGTGTATTTTTCTTTGTGTATAGAGAGAGGTTCCCACTGATATAGATTTGTTATCGGTGGTCTACACACCATAATCTTCGTCAATAGCTAATTAACTATTAATAGAAGCTTGATTGTCCTCCTAAAGTTCTGTTGGTGAGGCAAGTGTAGAAGAATTTCAAGGAAGGTGAACCTTAGATATCAGGATTGTAGAAATTTGTCCACAAGCCGATAGAGGTCCTAGACCTTTTCGAACAATCTCGTGCTGAAAAGGGCGAGATCAACAGGTGCACAGCAAGCCTCCCCTGAATTCTCAAAAACAAACACAAACAAAATGTAGAACCAAAAGACGCCAGAATATGCATGAAATGGCCTAGTGTCGTAAAGCATGAGTATTTATTTGCATCGAGTTATATTCAGACCATGCATTCCGATTCCATCTTTTTGCCTACATAACATAGGGCTCCCAAACTACTAGCGACTAAAGGTTATAAATTGTTCATGCATTTGTCAGTTAGGTACCAGTTCAACCGATCTGACGTTTGAATGTCGGCATGCTTTCTGCTATCACCACTATTACATCTTGCAAAATAGCCTCTTTCTGCTGCTAAGATCCTACGGTGTCCCACCAAATATCCATAACCCGCCTTCAAAGTGACTGTAGCCATAATGATGCAGGAGCAGACGATCCGGATGAAGCTGAACTGTCAGATTCGACTAATTTGGCGCTTCTCTACCATGAGATGGAAGATAAGCGCAAGGGACGGAAGAAATTGCAGCTTTTGGTGTCGCCGCACTGTTTGGGCCATAACTTTGGCTACGGGTATCAGAATGACGCGAGCCACCCCAATTCGGAAAGCTCTCGACGAGACGCACAGTGTCCCGATCCCCAAATTCCACTGTTTGACCTAGCAAACGGGCGTTTTTAGTTATTTTTTACTATTTTTGGTAACATTTCCATTGCTTATTAGGACCTCCGTTTGACACCGTTTTGGGTCAAACTTTCACGTACGTGTTTCTTTCAATAAGGCCAAACTGTTGGGCCAATTTTGGGATTTTGCCATTTTTGGCATATTTTATGATTTCAGCTATATATGCCCGGCTTGTGGGCAGAATTGAGCAGTTTTTGGTCAATAGATATTTTCTTCGAACCCTAGAGTCTCTCTACTGGTTTGTGCCTTTCTTTTCGTTGTTCTACTGCGTTTGATCCCTCGCCTTGATTCAATTCGGCGTCAGGTTGGTATCAGAGCAAGTTCAACTTGGGAGGAAGATCATCATCGACGATGCCTCGTGGACGTGCTCGTGGCCGTGGGCAGCAGGTTGCTGAAGATGCCCCCCAGAGAGAACGTAACCTCGAAGACGTGATGAGGATAGAAGATCTGCAGCGACAGAACCAGGTTCAGTAGCAGCGGATCGAAGAGCTGACACAGCGCCTGGCGGCGCAAGATCTGGATGATCAGGAAGACTCAGACGACGACTCAGAGACGTCACTCGAAAACCCGTACCATCGCGAACCACGAGTTCGGGGGTACCGTGGTCGTGACGATCATCGCAGTGGTCTAGGCTTCAAGGTCGAGATCCCTAGTTATTCCGGTACCCTTCAGGCCGATGGATTCATCGATTGCCTGAACGAGGTGGATCGGATCTTTGAGTACAAGGAAGTTTCTGAACGTGAGAAGGTGAAGTTTGTCGCAATCAAGCTCAAGGGCAGAGCTTCAGCATGGTGGGAGCAGTTGCGACGTTCTCGTGAGAAGCAGGGAAAACCGAAGATTGCTGAATGGGAAAAGATGAAGAAGAAGATGAAAGCTCACTTCCTTCCCTTCGGCTACACCCAAACCCTATATCAGCGTCTCCACACGCTGAGGCAGGGTGTTAAATCGGTGGAAGATTACACTGAGGAGTTCTACCAGTTGATCGCCCGCAATGACCTATCCGAAACAGAAGAGCAGCTAGTAGCACGGTACTTGTCAGGTTTGCGACAATCACTGCAGGATGTTCTATGCCTGCAGACTTTCTGGACGGTTTCAGAAGTTTACCAGAGGGCTCTTACTGTGGAGAAGCAACAGAGCAGAAAACCTGCATCGAGGGGCGATCAGACCAATCGATCGACTCGATCTCAGGAGTCCCGACCATCCACCCAGGCAGCACATGGTCCATCGAGTAGCGGCTTCAAGTGCTACAAGTGTGGCGAGCCAGGACACAGGGCGACAGAGTGCAAGAAGCCGATTTTGCAAAAGCCGAAGAGTTTATTCATCGAAGAGGGTACTACGGACGAGGTCGAAGAAGCGGAGTACCAGGGAGACCCCGTATATGATGACTACGGAGATGAAGATGTTCTTTACGGGGATGGTCATGAGAATCTGGTCGTCCGTAAAAACTTGCTAACTCCCAAGGGTGACTCGAAGGATGATTGGTTGAGGACCAATATCTTTCACACTACCTGCACAATTGGGAAGAAGGTTTGCAAGATGATCGTAGACGGCGGCAGTTGCGACAACATAGTCTCTGAAGAAGCTGTCAAGAAATTGCAGCTGAAGACGGAGCAGCATCCTGCGCCTTACAAGCTGTCATGGTTGATCCGAGGTTCCGAGGTAACAGTTGATAAAAGATGTCTTGTTTCTTTTTCAATTGGTAATAAGTATCATGATAGTCATTGGTGTGACGTGGTGAAGATGAATGCATGTCATGTTTTGTTGGGTCGTCCGTGGCAGTATGATAGACGTGTGTTCCATGATGGGTACAAGAATACCCATTCGTTTGTGATGAAGGGGAAGAAAATCGTACTAGCTCCGCGACGGGAGGGTTCCACTCCGGCTCCAACCGCGCCGGCTAACCTTCTTTCTCGATCCCAGTTCTTGGGGGAGATTCAGCGGGAAAAGTTTGTTTATGCGTTGATCCCTTCTAATAATAGTGCCAGTAATGAGGAATCTGAATTGCCCCCTGAGGTGCAGCAGGTTTTGGATGAGTTCTCCTACTTGATGCCAGAGGACCTCCCTCCTGGTTTGCTACCAATGAGAGGTATCCAGCATCAGATAGACCTAGTTCCAGGTTCTAGTCTGCCAAACAGACCTGCCTATCGTCTCAGTCCAAAGGAAGCAGAAGAGTTACAGAGGCAGGTAGTTGAATTACTTGAGAGGGGTTACATCAGAGAGAGTATGAGTCCTTGCGCAGTGCCCGCTCTGCTAGTTCCAAAGAAGGATGGTTCATGGCGCATGTGTGTAGACAGCAGAGCCATCAATCGGATCACTGTGAAGTACAGGTTTCCCATTCCGCGGCTTGATGATATGCTAGATCAACTGTCCGGCTCTCAGGTCTTCGCAAAGATTGACCTCAAGAGTGGATACCATCAGATTCAGATCAAGCAGGGGGACGAGTGGAAGACCGCGTTCAAGACACAGCATGGGTTGTACGAGTGGATGGTGATGCCTTTCGGTCTCTCCAACGCACCTAGCACCTTCATGCGGTTTATGCATCAGGTTTTGAGGCCTTTCATGGGGAAGTTTGTTGTCGTTTATTTCGATGACATTCTTATTTACAGTCCCACATGGGCTGTTCACTTTGATCATTTGCGAGCTGTCTTTGAAGCATTGAAGGCGGAGAGTTTGTTCATTAACAGGAAGAAGTGTTTCTTTTTCACTACTTCTGTGCAATTTTTGGGTTTCATTGTGTCTACTGATGGTGTGCATGCAGATGCTTCGAAGATTGAGGCAATTGTGGACTGGCCCAGGCCTAAGACACTGCACGATGTGCGCAGTTTCCATGGGTTGGCTTCTTTCTATCGCAGGTTCATCAGAAATTTCAGCACTTTGGTGGCCCCCATCACTGAGTGTCTGAAAGGGCGTGATTTCAAGTGGACGGATGAAGCAGAGGCCAGTTTCAACCAGGTCAAGAAGATGATGACAAAGGCACCAGTTCTGGCACTACCTGATTTTGACAAGATGTTCGAGGTTAACTGTGATGCCTCAGGTTTGGGCATTGGCGGTGTTCTGAGTCAGTCAGGGCGTCCGATTGCGTTCTTCAGTGAGAAGCTATCCGGGGCCAGAAAGAATTACTCGACTTATGATTTGGAGTTCTTTGCCATTGTTCAGACGTTGAAGCACTGTCGTCATTACCTAGTGCAGAAGGAGTTCGTTTTGTATAAAGATCATGAGGATTTGAAGTACATCAATGGGCAGCACAAGTTGAGTCGGCGGCATGCCAAGTGGGTGGCCTATTTGCAGGAATTCACTTTTGCATTGAGGCACCAGGCAGGAAGTTTGAACCGGGTAGCCGATGCTTTGAGTAGACGTAATTTTCTTCTCACCTCCATGAGCAACCAGGTTCCTGGATTTGAAGCATTTGCAGATATGTATGAGGCAGACCCTTCCTTTGGGAAGATCGTTGCTGAGGTAATTTCTGGTCAACGTCATGATTTTGTTTTGCATAATGGTTATCTGTTTCGGGGACGGCGTTTGTGCGTTCCAGATTGTTCTTTGCGGCAGCAGATTATCAGGGAGCTTCACCAGGAAGGGCACTTTGGCCGAGACAAGACGCTTGTTCTTGTATCTGCTGATTTTTATTGGCCAAAATTGAGTGCTGACGTGGCGCACTATGTGGACCGTTGCTATGTGTGTCAGCGATCGAAAGGAGTTCTCACGAATGCAGGTCTTTACACTCCTTTACCTGTCCCTGAGGCGCCATGGTTTGATGTCAGTATGGGTTTTGTTCTCGGCTTACCCCGCACCCAGAGAGCAGCGGATTCTGTCCTTGTTGTTGTTGACAGGTTTTCCAAAATGGCACATTTTGTACCATGTAGGAAGACAATGGATGCAGTGCGGATAGCCCACCTCTCCTTTAGAGAAATTGTGAAGCTGCATGGAGTACCACGGTCCATCACCTCGGATCGTGACACGAAGTTCATGAGTCAATTCTGGAAGAGCCTCTGGGAGAAGTTGGGCACTCAGTTGAACTTCAGCAGTGCGTATCACCCGCAGACCGACGGGCAGACGGAGGTGGTGAATCGCAGTTTAGGGAATCTTCTCAGGTGTTTGGCAGGTTCCAAGCCCAAGCAGTGGGATTTGGCGCTTGCTCAGGCGGAGTTTGCGTATAACAGGTTAGTGAACAGAACTACGGGAATGAGTCCTTTCCAGATTGTTTATGGTCAGAACCCGACAGGGGTGCTGGATTTGGCTCCAATTCCGCGCGTGGGACGCGTTCATCCTAAGGCTGAGGAGATGGGAGATCACTTGAGGGGTATTCATGACCAGGTGAAGAACAAGATTGAAGAGAACAACAGCAAATACAAGGCTCGAGCGGACAAGCATCGTCGTCAGGTACTATTTGATGTTGGTGATTTTGTATGGGCTGTATTGACTCGTGATCGTTTCCCTGTTGGCGAGTACAATAAGCTCAAGGATCGCAAGATTGGGCCTTGTGAGATCGTGCAGAAGATCAATGATAATGCTTACAGGTTGAGGCTTCCCAGTCACCTGAAGACCTCGGACGTGTTCAATGTGAAGCATCTCACTCCTTGCTTTGTGGATTCTGAAGACATTGCTGTGAACTCGAGGACGAGTTCTTTCCAACCCGGGGAGACTGATGCAGGAGCAGACGATCCGGATGAAGCTGAACTGTCAGATTCGACTAATTTGGCGCTTCTCTACCATGAGATGGAAGATAAGCGCAAGGGACGGAAGAAATTGCAGCTTTTGGTGTCCCCGCACTGTTTGGGCCATAACTTTGGCTACGGGTATCAGAATGACGCGAGCCACCCCAATTCGGAAAGCTCTCGACGAGACGCACAGTGTCCCGATCCATCGGGGTCCATCTTCATCCCCAAATTCCACTGTTTGACCTAGCAAACGGGCGTTTTTAGTTATTTTTTACTATTTTTGGTAACATTTCCATTGCTTATTAGGACCTCCGTTTGACACCGTTTTGGGTCAAACTTTCACGTACGTGTTTCTTTCAATAAGGCCAAACTGTTGGGCCAATTTTGGGATTTTGCCATTTTTGGCATATTTTATGATTTCAGCTATATATGCCCGGCTTGTGGGCAGAATTGAGCAGTTTTTGGTCAATAGATGTTTTCTTCGAACCCTAGAGTCTCTCTACTGGTTTGTGCCTTTCTTTTCGTTGTTCTGCTGCGTTTGAGCAATAAGAGGCCGGTTCCGCCACAGCCGCGACCGACACGTCGGCCGAAACCGTTTCTTAAAACTATGGATCAACCAATAAGCACCTAATGCAAATGAGCTTACCTCGGAATCTCATTGATATGTCCCTCAAAACTCATTGCTTACAAGGTAGGTTGTTTATACAGACTATCTATATCAACAAACTAATACTAATGTTTACCATAAAAAAGAATTATCTATGCTTTTGAGCAGTCTAAAAGAAGCTAAATCTTTGAATTTTGCACGGGTCGTGGACATAAAGCAATTAAGGTGTACGCCAGTCTTTTTTTTCCCGTCATTTCTCTCATCATGGTCGGCTGTGATTGTTCTTCATCGCGGCAGTGATAGTCATGGGAGAAAAGAAGCTACTCTTGATGTTATTCCTGGCAGAAGGAGCACTAAAAGAAAATTCCAGGACCACACAGATACTTTTTAACTACAGCAGTTGCATTGGGCTTAGTGGTAATAGAGCTTTTGGGCCCTTGCTGTATAATTGGCCTTTTGACCATCCATTAATGTGACGTTTATGTGACAGTTATGTATAATTGGTTTTGATCAGGGAAATAACAGAAACTACAAATAGAGAACATCATTTTAAAGGTATTATGACAGGTAGGTAGGTAAATATAAAAAGTGTTACCAGCATACACGTCCATTCCTCTGTCCAGTTTTGGTAACTTTTAGCTGGATCTCACATCCCATTTTCAGCGAATCCTTGAAAGGACTCTCGGATGCACACCTGAACTCAATCCCAGGTAACTTTGCGTTGTAGCGTCACTTTTCAGTAATGACGGAGGCACCACCAATGAGTAAATAACATTAAAATGTGTAACTTCAACTATTGAAGGACATATGGGTAAGCTGATTATTGATGTGACCCTTGACTCACCTGCATATAATCGATCACCCTAAACTGTTGATATGTTCGTAACTAAAAACACATGGTGTATAAAATGCATACTTTATGAAAAGGTTTTAATAGAACAATGAAGGGAACAGTGTTAAGAGATGTTGATATGTCTTTCGCTCTATCGTCATTCTTTGAGGAACATTTATTTTGTGAGGGCTGGTTGTAGTAACATAATTAGCGAAGCCTTGGGTGATTGCAAAGTCCCACTTGCTGTGTAGTGGAGTAGTGTGCTTAGGTAGTGCTGAAACTCTAGATGTTTGATAACTGCTGCCTGTATATAGTCCAAAACTCTCACCATCGTTGCTGTTGAGAGTGGACGATTTTTTGGTGGCTGTTCCTTTTATGCGATGGGCAATAAAAGGTTGGGTGATCACCGGTATATCACTGCCTCGTCTGTTCTAACATTAGATTTAATAAACTGCGAGTGCGAGTGTAATTGTTGGCTGAACCAGACTCGGTGTTTGGTGCCATGTAGTGTCGGTTTCATGTAGACCAAACCTGACCCTGTAACAACTGGATGGATAGATATATGACAGACATGAGAACTGATGCTTTTTGGAGGTTTTCAAAATATAGGCTTTTTTGTTGATTGTTTGAGATTTGAGAGTGCCATCAATGATTAGAGGCTAGTGTTGCTCATGGAAGTTGCTCCTCGGTTCTGCATATACTGCATCGTATTCTGATCTTTGTCGAGTTACTAAAATCATTTTTTTCCTTTTCAGAGAGTCTGAAAATGTTTCGTTCCATGAGCAATTCACTACCTGTGAAGCATGTTCAAGCTCTACATCATGAAAGTCATGGTCCTGCAGTTGAGGAACAGCGCTACAAGAGGGTTCATAGTCCTGCACAAACTCCTGGGCCTAACCTAATTCCAGCAGTACAAGAGAGATCAGAAGCTAGGACTGCAGCCCTTTGTGGTCCTGAAGGATGGGCGTCGCACTCTCAGTTCCAGCAATCATTTTCAGGAAACAAGGTGGGGACATCTCCTAGGCCTAACCTAATTCCAGCTGTACAAGAGAGATCAGAAGCTAGGCCTGCAGCCCTTCGTGGTCCTGAAGGATTGGCGTCGCACTCTCAGTTCCAGCAATCATTTGCAGGAAACAAGGCGGGGACATCTGAACCCCAGAGCTCCTCTCTGCATATTCCTGACGTAGGTAACGAGGGTGGAAACACTGATGCCATTTTCGACATTTACTTGGAAGGAGAGGTTAAACCTGATTATACTAGTGCCCCCAGCTATTTGAATGATCCTTTTACTTGGAGGGAGAGTGACACATTTCCCAGTCATGTTCCAGATGGATTTGGTGCAGATGATGAAGTTAGCGATATTAAGTTCTGGTGGGAATAACCTGTTTGATGAGAATCCTAGATCAGTTGGTGTGGCTTTTCCTAAAGACAGTTCACATGCCATGTTTCTTGGTTTTACCTTGTTCGGATTTCAGAAGCCATCCTTCATGTTTTCGGTCTTTTGGTGGTGACAGTGGTTCCTCGAGTTCCACAAGTCATGGAAAAACATATGAAGTGAAACGTTTGTTTGGTCATTAAGAGTTGTCAATTTTAAGTCAACTATTTCTAATTGGTATGCTGGTTTTTTCCCCTTCTTTTTTCCTTATATCAAATAAGCTTATCCGAACTGCTCATTTAACCCTTCATTGATGTTCTAGCGTGCTTCATTTAACTCTCTTTTTTTTTCCTTCATATTCTGCTTAAAAAAAAGCATGTGATGTGGACGTTCCTCCAAAAAAATGGTTGACTTGGTTTATTTGTATATGTTTTGTCTTATAGCTATGTCTTCATCGGTTCACCTCGTTAACTTTCATATTTCTGTCTGGCCCCAAAAATTACTCCCGGGTTAGGCCGTAGTTCCTTGTCAGGCGCTATTTGGGCTAGCTTTTTTTGGGTCAGAAAAGTAGAATTTCATTACCCAAACCAAAACCATACTCATCATCTAACAAAACTCTTCTAAGCTTATCTGGTTGGTGGAAAACCAAATCTACTTGTAACGTTCTTTTGAACATCAAGTTAGCTATCAAATCTGCTGTTTTGTTTGGTGATCTTGAAACCCGGCTAATTTGAAAGTTCCTTTGCTTCATCATATCTTAAAGAAAACTCATACAAGCTCTCTTCTCTCATTCCCGATTTTGAAGCTTGACTTTTACAAAATTTCACCAAAACTTTATTTTTTAGTCCAAATCATGTATAACTTGAGTCCAAGGCTATATTAATCACTTGGGGAGTCTTTTTCTTCATATTCTTCAAGAATTCAAGCTCTCTACCATCTAATGTTAGAATCAATTTTGTTTTTCCTTTTTTTTATCATCTATTCTACTCATCATGTTGATAGTTCATGTTCTTGGTAGGAAATTGTTTTTCTTGAGTTGCATGTGTTGTTGAGATTTAATTTTTAACTTTTAAACTTAAGTTTCTTCATTTCTAAACTTAAATTTTCAAATTTATGGCTAGATCATAAGTTTGACACTTTAATGTTATATTTTATGACTTCCACTCCAACAAACATGCACTCTGAGTATCTTGTTGGTTGCATATGCATTTTAAGTATGTTTTGATCAATGTGCAAAGAGCATGTAAAAAAATCATGATTAATTGTTTAAAAGGTATTGTTTGGGTGAAAGTTAATTCACCATAAGTTACATCTGAACAAACTTGTTGATTTTTAGAAAAATTGCATGTGGTTACAATCTGGACAGTTTGTGAAAATGTACCTTATCTTTAAATTTCGATTCTATAGAATTTTCAACTCTTGAATATTAACTATCCTCAGAGTCTTTGGACTGACAGCGATCGCCCCAACCCCTGACAGTTCCAGCTCAAACTAACATTCCTTTTCTGGCTGTTTTGAGGCCAGCCACCACCGCCCTTTCTCTTTCTTGTTTGAATTCCTCCCATAAACCCGAGTTATTGAGAGGATAATTGATATGGTATCCGTATCAATATTATTTAATATTTTATTATTAAGTTATTTATTTAATTAATAATACGAGCTTGGCCCGGTAGGCTAGGGTTAGGTTAGTATTATCTATTTAAGCAGTGTACTTCTTCATTATTATTCAGTCAATGAAATAATCAATCTCTCCCTACTCTGTCTTCCTACTCTCTCGTTCTCTCTAATCTCTTCCTTTATTTACAGTATTTTCAATTTATCGATACGCTTTGCGTATCATTGGTGCTTTCATTGAGAGTGTCGGTCGGACTTTTGTTCGCGACACTCGCCCCCGGACTCATGGATCTCCCTTACGCTATTGTCGGTCTCAGTCACAAGGGTGTCCAATTGGTGCTTTTCGATGAAATCGACGAGCTCTCGCAGCAAGGTGAAGCAATCAATTGTCTCACCGTCGCAGAAACCCTCCACGCAAGTGGGTATCTCACCATGGCGGATCTCGAATGCCTCAAATCAAGTCGGAAAGAATTCCGATTGATTTCGACGGATGGATTTTGTCGCCTCCAGCACATAATCCGAGACAACGACATGCCGACGTTAGATGAAGAACAGCCGCCACGGCCGCCGGCTGTACAAACTCAACAAGACCAGATTCAGCCGCCGTCGCTAGAGGAAGAGCAACCGCGGCTACAGCAAGAACAAACCCAGAAGCAGAAGAAGATTCACCCGCCGCCACTGCCGCTAGACGAACAGCAGCAGCAAACGGTATCAAGTCAGCCGCCAATACTTCCGGCGAACAAATCATCGAGCTCCATCCTCCAAGCCACTGTCGTCAATCCGCTCACCAACCCACAAACCCCAACGGAAGCCACCACGCCCACCAGATGCCATTGGCGACCTCCTCACCGAAACCCAGATGGGGATTTCGAGCCACAACCGGCCGATTCACCATCCAAAACCCCACATCCGTCCGAACCAGGACCGCCCCTCCAATCGCAAGCCATCACCCACGACCACCTCCTTCTGATCTCTCCGGCAACCCAATCAAACAAGAACCCGCTAACAGAACTCCCCGACCCATTTCCAAAACTGCCACCAAAACCACCCGACCGCTTCACGGCCATCTCCGACCACAATCGACCCCCAATCGACCCAGAACAACTTCCCATCTCACAAATCGCCGGCCAACCAAGATTCGTGGCCGCTAAACCCTCCCCGACGGCTTCCTCTCCGGCAACACCACAACAGTCACCGCAAGAACTTCAACTCCACTCAACCAAGCCAAAGCAACCTGATTCCCCTCCAACTCCGTCCCGAAATCAGCCAACCCCGCCGAAGAAACTTCCAGATCCTCTCGGCGACATCCCTCCGATCGCCACCAGCCCCCATCGGGCACCTCCTCTCCAGTTGATTGCTAGGGCAATAAAGGATGGGCTGGGTTACACTTGGGACCCAATCTTGAATTGGGCTCAATCTTTTCTTTGGGCCAATAAAAGTGGACTTGGCCTTCAATTTTCAGATCATTTTAATTATCAAGTTGGGATGAAATCCAAGAGCTCTAATAAATTTGGGCCTAATTATTATTTGAGTTACCAAGGCGATTTGGGCTAGGCCACTCATATAAATTCAGCCTTTTTGTTTGGAATCGGACTCCAAAATGAGATTCTCTCGTTCGTTTGTCGCCAATTTGATCCGGGAAAAATTAGTGGTAAGTTGAGACTACGAAGTGGCGTTTTGAAGACTGTTCGACGTCAATTCGATCCCGGGAAGAATAGAAGCGATCTTTCGACGTCCGCCTTGAGGGCAAGGGGATTTTCAAGCGTGGGGGAGTTGATACGGTATTCGTAACAATATTATTTAATATTTTATTATTCAGTTATTTATTTAATTAATAATACGGGCTTGGCCCGGTAGGCTAGGGTTAGGGTTAGTATTATCTATTTAAGCACTGTACTTCTTCATTATTATTCAGGCAATGAAATAATCAATCTCTCCCTACTCTGTCTCCCTACTCTCTCGTTCTCTCTAATCTCTTCCTTTATTCACAGTATTTTCAATTTATCGATACACTTTGCGTATAATTGGCGCTTTCATTGAGAGTGTCGGTCGGACTTTTGTTCGCGGCACTCGCCACCGGACTCATGGATCTCCCTTACGCTATTGTCTGTCTCAGTCACAAGGGTATCCAATTGGTGCTTTTCGATGAAATCGACGAGCTCTCGCAGCAAGGTGAAGCAATCAATTGTCTCACCGTGCACAAACCCTCCACGCAAGTGGGAATCTCACAATGGCGGATCTCGAATGCCTCAAATCAAGTCGGAAAAAATTCCGATTGATTTTGACGGATGAATTTTGTCGCCTCCAGCACATAATCCGAGCCGACGAACTGCCGCCGTTAGATGAAGAACAGCCGCCACAGCCGCCGGCTGTACAAACTCAACAAGACCAGATTCAGCCACCGTCGCTAGAGGAAGAGCAACCGCGGCTACAGCAAGAACAAACCCAGAAGCAGAAGAAGATTCACCCGACGTCACTGCCGCTAGATGAACAGCAGCAGCAAACGGTATCAAGTCAGCCGCCAATACTTCCGGCGAACAAATCATCGAGCTCCATCCTCCAAGCCACTGTCGTCAATCCGTTCACCGACCCACAAACCCCAACTGAAGCCACCACGCCCACCAGATGCCATCGGCGACCTCCTTACCAAAAACCAGATGGGGATTTCGAGCCACAACCGGCCGATTCACCATCCAAAACCCCACATTCGTTTGAACCACGACCGCCCCTCCAATCGCAAGCCATCACCCACGACCACCTCCTTCTGATATCTCTGGCAAGCCAATCAAACCAGAACCCGCTAACAGAACCCCCCGACCCATTTCCGAAACTGCCAACAAAACCACCCGACCGCTTCACGACCATCTCCGGCCACAATCGACCCCCAATCGACCAGAACAACTTCCCATCTCACAAATCGCCTGCCAACCAAGCTTCGTGGCCGCTAAACCCTCCCCGACGGCTTCCTCTCCGGCAACACCACAACAGTCACCGCAAGAAATTCAACTCCACTCAACCAAGCCAAAGCAACCTGATTCCCCTCCAACTCCGTCTCAAACTCAGCCAACCCCGCCGAAGAAACCTCCAGATCCTCTCGGTGACATCCCTCCGATCGCCACCAGCCCCCATCAGGCACCTCCTCTCCAGTTGTTTGCTAGGGCAATAAAGGATGGGCTGGGTTACACTTGGGACCCAATCTTGAATTGGGCTCAATCTTTTCTTTGGGCCAATAAAAGTGGACTTGGCCTTCAATTTTCAGATCATTTTAATTATCAAGTTGGGCTGAAATCCACGAGCTCTAATAAATTTGGGCCTAATTATTATTTGAGTTACCAAGGCGATTTGGGCTAGCCCACTCATATAAATTCAGCCTTTTTGTTTGGAATTGGACTCCAAAATGAGATTCTCTCGTTCGTTCGTCGCCAATTTGATCCGGGCAAAATTAGTGGCAAGTTGAGACTACGAAGTGGCGTTTTGAAGACCGTTCGACGTCAATTCTATCCGGGCAAGAATAGAAGCGATCTTTCGACATCCGCCTTGAGGGCAAGGCGATTTTCAAGCATGGGGGAGTTGATACGGTATTCGTATCAATATTATTTAATATTTTATTATTCAGTTATTTATTTAATTAATAATACGGGCTTGGCCCGGTAGGCTAGGGTTAGGGTTAGTATTATCTATTTAAGCACTGTACTTCTTCATTATTATTCAGGCAATGAAATAATCAATCTCTCCCTACTCTGTCTCCCTACTCTCTCGTTCTCTCTTCCTTTATTTACAGTATTTTCAATTTATCGATACGCTTTGCGTATCATTGGTTCTTTAATTGAGAGTGTCGGTCGGACTTTTGTTCGCGACACTCGCCCCCGGACTCATGGATCTCTCTTACGCTATTGTTGGTCTCAGTCACAAGGGTGTCCAATTGGTGCTTTTCGATGAAATCGACGAGCTCTCGCAGCAAGGTGAAGCAATCAATTGTCTCACCGTGTAGAAACCCTCCACGCAAGTGGGTAACTCACCATGGCGGATCTCGAATGCCTCAAATCAAGTCGGAAAAAATTCCGATTGATTTCGACTTATGAATTTTTTCGCCTTCAGCACATAATCCAAGCCGACGAACTGCCGCCGTTAGATGAAGAACAGCCGCCACAGTCGCCGGCTGTACAAACTCAACAAGACCAGATTCAGCCACCGTCACTAGAGGAAGAGCAACCGCGGCTACAGCAAGAACAAACCCAGAAGCAGAAGAAGATTCACCCGCCGCCACTGCCGCTAGACGAACAGCAGCAGCAAATGGTATCAAGTCAGCCGCCAATACTTCCGGCGAACAAATCATCGAGCTCCATCCTCCAAGCCACTGTCGTCAATCCGTTAACCGACCCACAAACCCCAACGGAAGCTACCACGCCCACCAGATGCCATCGGCGACCTCCTCACCGAAACCCAGATGGGGATTTCGAGCCACAACAGGCCGATTCACCATCGAAAACCCCACATCCGTCCGAACCAGGACCGCCCCTCCAATCGCAAGCCATCACCCACGACCACCTCCTTTTGATCTCTCCAGCAACCCAATCAAACCAGAACCCGCTAACAGAACCCCCCGACCCATTTCCGAAACTGCCACCAAAACCACCCGACCGCTTCACGGCCATCTCCGGCCACAATCGACAACCAATCGACCCAGAACAACTTCCCATCTCACAAATCGTCTGCCAACCAAGCTTCGTGGCCGCTAAACCCTCCCCGACGGCTTCCTCTCCGGCAACACCAAAACAGTCACCGCAAGAACTTCAACTCCACTAAACCAAGCCAAAGCAACCTGATTCCGCTCCAACTCCGTCTCAAACTCAGCCAACCCCGCCGAAGAAACCTCAGATCCTCTCGGCGACATCCCTCCGATCGCCACCAGCCCCCATCGGGCACCTCCTCTCCAGTTGATTGCTAGGGCAATAAAGGATGGGCTGGGTTACAATTGGGACCCAATCTTGAATTGGGCTCAATCTTTTTCTTTGGGCCAATAAAAGTGGACTTGGCCTTCAATTTTCAGATCATTTTAATTATCAAGTTAAGCTGAAATCCAAGATCTCTAATAAATTTGGGCCTAATTATTATTTGAGTTACCAAGGCGATTTGAGCCAGCCCACTCATATAAATTCAGCCTTTTTGTTTGGAATTGGACTCCAAAATGAGATTCTCTCGTTCGTTCGCCGCCAATTTGATCCGGGCAAAATTAGTGGCAAGTTGAAACTACGAAGTGGCGTTTTGAAGACCGTTCGACGTCAATTCGATCCGGGGAAGAATAGAAGCGGTCTTTCGACGTCCGCCTTGAGGGCAAGGCGATTTTCAAGCGTGGGGGAGTTGATACGGTATTCGTATCAATATTCTTTAATATTTTATTATTCAGTAATTTATATAATTAATAATACGGGCTTGGCCCGGTAGGCTAGGGTTAGGGTTAGTATTATCTATTTAAGCACTGTACTTCTTCATTATTATTCAGGCAATGAAATAATCAATCTCTCCCTACTCTGTCTCCCTACTCTCTCGTTCTCTCTTATCTATTCCTTTATTCACAGTATTTTCAATTTATCGATACGCTTTGCGTATCATTGGTGCTTTCATTGAGAGTGTCGGTCGGACTTTTTTTCGGGGCACTCGCCCCCGGACTCATGGATCTCCCTTACGCTATTGTCGGTCTCAGTCACAAGGGTGTCCAATTGGTGATTTTCGATGAAATCGACGAGCTCTCGCAGCAAGGTGAAGCAATCAATTGTCTCACCGTGCAGAAACCCTCCACGCAAGTGGGAATCTCACCATGGCGGATCTCGAATGCCTCAAATCAAGTCGGAAAAAATTCCGATTGATTTCGACGGATGAATTTTGTCGCCTCCAGCACATAATCCAAGCCGACGAACTGCCGCCGTTAGATGAAGAACAGCCGCCATAGCCGCCGGCTGTACAAACTCAACAAGACCAGATTCAGCCACCGTCACTAGAGGAAGAGCAACCGCGGCTACAGAAAGAACAAACCCAGAAGCAGAAGAAGATTCACCCGCCGTCACTGCCGCTAGACGAACAGCAGCAGCAAACGGTATCAAGTCAGCCGCCAATACTTCCGGCGAACAAATCATCGAGCTCCATCCTCCAAGCCACTGTTGTCAATCCGTTAACCGACCCACAAACCCCAACGGAAGCTACCACGCCTACCAGATGCCATCGGCGACCTCCTCACCGAAACCCAGATGGGGATTTCGAGCCACAACAGGCCGATTCACCATACAAAACCCCACATCCGTCCGAACCAGGACCGCCCCTCCAATCGCAAGCCATCACCCACGACCACCTCCTTCTGATCTCTCCGGCAACCCAATCAAACCAGAACCCGCTAACAGAACCCCCCGACCCATTTCCGAAACTGCCACCAAAACCACCCGACCGCTTCACCGCCATCTCCGACCACAATCGACAACCAATCGACCCAGAACAACTTCCCATCTCACAAATCGCCTGCCAACCAAGCTTCTTGGCCGCTAAACCCTCCCCGACGGCTTCCCCTCCGGCAACACCAAAACATACACCGCAAGAACTTCAACTCCACTCAACCAAGCCAAAGCAACCCAATTCCCCTCCAACTCCGTCTCAAACTCAGCCACCCCGCCGAAGAAACCTCCAGATCCTCTCGGCGACATCCCTCCGATCGCCACCAGCCCCCATCGGGCACCTCCGCTCTAGTTGATTGCTAGGGCAATAAAGGATGGGCTGGTTTACAATTGGGACCCAATCTTGAATTGGGCTCAATCTTTTCTTTGGGCCAATAAAAGTGGACTTGGCCTTAAATTTTCAGATCATTTTAATTATCAAGTTGGGCTGAAATCCAAGAGCTCTAATAAATTTGGGCCTAATTATTATTTGAGTTACCAAGGCAATTTGGGCCAGCCCACTCATATAAATTCAGCCTTTTTGTTTGGAATTGGACTCCAAAATGAGATTCTCTCGTTCGTTCGTCGCCAATTTGATCCGGGCAAAATTAGTGGCAAGTTGAGACTATGAAGTGGCGTTTTGAAGACTGTTCGACGTCAATTCGATCCGGGCAAGAATAGAAGCGATCTTTCGACGTCCGCCTTGAGGGCAAGGCGATTTTCAAGCGTGGGGGAGTTAATACGATATCCGTATCAATATTATTTAATATTTTATTATTCAGTTATTTATTTAATTAATAACACGGGCTTGGCCCGGTAGGCTAGGGTTAGGGTTAGTAATATCTATTTAAGCAGTGTACTTGTTCATTATTACTCAGTCAATGAAATAATCAATCTCTCCCTACTCTATCTCCCTACTCTCTCGTTCTCTCTAATCTCTTCCTTTATTTACAGTATTTTCATTTTATCGATACGCTTTGCGTATCATTGGTGCTTTCATTGAGAGTGTCGGTCGGACTTTTGTTCGCGACACTCGCCCCCGGACTCATGGATCTCCCTTACGCTATTGTCGGTCTCAGTCACAAGGGTATCCAATTGGTGCTTTTCGATGAAATCGACGAGCTCTCGCAGCAAGGTGAAGCAATCAATTGTCTCACCGTGCAGAAACCCTCCACGCAAGTGGGAATCTTACCATGGCGGATCTCGGATGCCTCAAATCAAGTCGGAAAAAATTCCGATTGATTTCGACGGATGAATTTTGTCGCCTCCAGCACATAATCCGAGCCGACGAACTGCCGCCGTTAGATGAAGAACAGCCGCCACAGCCGCCGACTATACAAACTCAACAAGACCAGATTCAGCCACCGTCGCTAGAGGAAGAGCAACCGCGGCTACAGCAAGAATAAACCCGGAAGCAGAAGAAGATTCACCCGCCGCCACTGCCGCTAGATGAACAGCAGCAGCAAACGGTATCAAGTCAGCCGCCAATACTTCCGGCGAACAAATCATCGAGCTCCATCCTCTAAGCCACTGTCGTCAATCCTTCACCGACCCACAAACCCCATTTGAAGCCACCACGCCCACCAGATGCCATTGGCGACCTCCTCACCGAAAACCAGATGGGGATTTCGAGCAACAACCGGCCGATTCACCATCCAAAACCCCACATTCGTCCGAACCAGGACCGCCCCTCCAATCGCAAGCCATTACCCACGACCACCTCCTTCTGATATCTCTGGAAACCCAATCAAACCAGAACCCGCTAACAGAACCCCCCGAACGCTTCACGGCCATCTCCGGCCACAATCGACCGCCAATCGACCCAGAGCAACTTCCCATCTCACAAATCGCCGGCCAACCAAGCTTCGTGGCCGCTAAACCCTCCCTGACGGCTTCCTCTCCGGCAACACCACAACAGTCACCGCAAGAACTTCTACTCAACTCAACCAAGCCAAAGCAACCTGATTCCCCTCAAACTCCGTCTCAAACTCAGCCAACTCCACCGAAGAAACCTCCAGATCCTCTCGGCGACATCCCTCCGATCGCCACCAGCCCCCATCGGGCACCTCCTCTCAAGTTGATTGCTAGGGCAATAAAGGATGGGCTGGGTTACACTTGGGACCCAATCTTGAATTGGGCTCAATCTTTTCTTTGGGCCAATAAAAGTGGACTTGGCCTTCAATTTTCAGATCATTTTAATTATCAAGTTGGGCTGAAATTTAAGAGCTCTAATAAATTTGGGCCTAATTATTATTTGAGTTACCAAGGCGATTTGGGCTAGGCCACTCATATAAATTCAGCCTTTTTGTTTGGAATCGGACTCCAAAATGAGATTCTCTCGTTCGTTCGTCGCCAATTTGATCCGGGAAAAATTAGTGGCAAGTTGAGACTACGAAGTGGCGTTTTGAAGACTGTTCGACGTCAATTCGATCCGGGGAAGAATAGAAGCGATCTTTCGACGTCCGCCTTGAGGGCAAGGCGATTTTCAAGCGTGGGGGAGTTGATACGGTATTCGTATCAATATTATTTAATATTTTATTATTCAGTTATTTATTTAATTAATAATACGGGCTTGGCCCGGTAGGCTAGGGTTAGGGTTAGTATTATCTATGTAAGCACTGTACTTCTTCATTATTATTCATGCAATGAAATAATCAATCTCTCCCTACTCTGTCTCCCTACTCTCTCATTCTCTCTTCCTTTATTTACAGTATTTTCAATTTATCGATACACTTTGCGTATCATTGGTTCTTTAATTGAGAGTGTCGGTCGGACTTTTGTTCGCGTCACTCGCCCCCGGACTAATGGATCTCTCTTACGCTATTGTCGGTCTCAGTCACAAGGGTGTCCAATTGGTGCTTTTTGATTAAATCGACGAGCTCTCGCAGCAAGGTGAAGCAATCAATTGTCTCACCGTGCAGAAACCCTCCACGCAAGTGGGTAACTCACCATGGCGGATCTCGAATGCCTCAAATCAAGTCGGAAAAAATTCCGATTGATTTCGACGGATGAATTTTTTCGCCTTCTGCACATAATCCAAGCCGACGAACTACCGCCGTTAGATGAAGAACAGCCGCCACAGCCGCCGGCTGTACAAACTCAACAAGACCAGATTCAGCCACCGTCACTAGAGGAAGAGTAACCGCGGCTACATCAAGAACAAACCCAGAAGCAGAAGAAGATTCACCCGCCGCCACTGCCGCTAGACGAACAGCAGCAGCAAACGGTATCAAGTCAGCCGCCAATACTTCCGGCGAACAAATCATCGAGCTCCATCCTCCAAGCCACTGTTGTCAATCCGTTAACCGACCCACAAACCCCAACGGAAGCTACCACGCCCACCAGATGCCATCGGCGACCTCCTCACCGAAACCTAGATGGGGATTATGAGCCACAACAGGCCGATTCACCATCCAAAACCCCACATCCGTCCGAACCAAGACCGCCCCTCCAATCGCAAGCCATCACCCACGACCACCTCCTTCTGATCTCTCCGGCAACCCAATCAAACCAGAACCCGCTAACAGAACCCCCCGACCCATTTCCGAAACTGCCACCAAAACCACCCGACCGCTTCACCGCCATCTCCGACCACAATCGACAACCAATCGAACAAGAACAACTTCCCATCTCACAAATCGCCTGCCAACCAAGCTTCTTGGCCGCTAAACCCTCCCCGACGGCTTCCTCTCCGGCAACACCAAAACAGTCACCGCAAGAACTTCAACTCCACTCAACCAAGCCAAAGCAACCCGATTCCCCTCCAACTCCGTCTCAAACTCAGCCAACCCCGCCGAAGAAACCTCCAGATCCTCTCGGCGACATCCCTCCGATCGCCACCAGCCCCCATCGGGCACCTCCTCTCTAGTTGATTGCTAGGGCAATAAAGGATGGGCTGGGTTACAATTGGGACCCAATCTTGAATTGGGCTCAATCTTTTCTTTGGGCCAATAAAAGTGGACTTGGCCTTCAACTTTCAGATCATTTTAATTATCAAGTTGGGCTGAAATCCAAGATCTCTAATAAATTTGGCCCTAATTATTATTTGAGTTACCAAGGCGATTTGGGCCAGCCCACTCATATAAATTCAGCCTTTTTGTTTGGAATTGGACTCCAAAATGAGATTCTCTCGTTCGTTCGCCGCCAATTTGATCCGGGCAAAATTAGTGGCAAGTTGAAACTACGAAGTGGCGTTTTGAAGATCGTTCGACGTCAATTCGATCCGGGCAAGAATAGAAGCGATCTTTCAACGTCCGCCTTGAGGGCAAGGCGATTTTCAAGCGTGGGGGAGTTTATACGGTATCCGTATCAATATTATGTAATATTTTATTATTCAGTTATTTATTTAATTAATAATACGGGCTTGGCCCGGTAGGTTAGGGTTAGGGTTAGTATTATCTATTTAAGCAGTGTACTTGTTCATTATTATTCAGTCAATGAAATAATAAATATCTCCCTACTCTGTCTCCCTACTCTCTCGTTCTCTCTAATCTCTTCCTTTATTCACAGTATTTTCAATTTATCGATACGCTTTGCGTATCATTGGTGCTTTCATTGAGAGTGTCGGTCGGACTTTTGTTCGGGGCACTCGCCCCCGGACTCATGGATCTCCCTTATGCTATTGTCGTTCTCAGTCACAAGGGTGTCCAATTGGTGCTTTTCGATGAAATCGACGAGCTCTCGCAGCAAGGTGAAGCAATCAATTGTCTCACTGTGCAGAAACCCTCCACGCAAGTGGGAATCTCACCATGGCGGATCTCGAATGCCTCAAATCAAGTCGGAAAAAAAATCCGATTGATTTCGACGGATGAATTTTGTCGCCTCCAGCACATAATCCGAGCCGACGAACTGCCGCCGTTAGATGAAGAACAGCCGCCACAGCCGCCGGTGTACAAACTCAACAAGACCAGATTCAGCCATTGTCGCTAGAGGATGAGAAATCGCGGCTACAGCAAGAACAAACCCAGAAGCAGAAGAAGATTCACCCGTCACCACTGCCGCTAGACGAACAGCAGCAGCAAACGGTATCAAGTCAGCCGCCAATACTTCCGGCGAACAAATCATCGAGCTCCATCCTCCAAGCCACTGTCGTCAATCCGTTCTTCGACCCACAAACCCCAACTGAAGCCACCACGGCCACCTAGATGCAATCGGCGACCTCCTAACCGAAAACCAGATGGGGATTTCGAACCACAACCGGCCGATTCACCATCCAAAACCCCACATTCGTCCGAACCAGGACCGCCCCTCCAATCGCAAGCGATCACCCACGACCACCTCCTTTCTGATATCTCCGGCAACCCAATCAAACTAGAACCCGCTAACAGAACCCCCCGACCCATTTCCGAAACTGCCACCAAAACCACCCGACCGCTTCATCGCCATCTCCGACCACAATCGACCCCCAATCGACCCAGAACAACTTCCCATCTCACAAATCGCTGGCCAACCAAGCTTCGTGGCGACTAAACCCTCCCTGACGGCTTCCTCTCCGGCAACACCACAACAGTCACCGCAAGAACTTCTACTCCACTCAACCAAGCCAAAGCAACCTGATTCCCCTCCAACTCCGTCCCAAACTCAGCCAACCCCGCCGAAGAAACCTCAAGATCCTCTCGGCGACATCCCTACAATCGCCACCAGCCCCCATCGGGCACCTCCTCTCCAGTTGATTGCTAGGGCAATAAAGGATGGGCTGGGTTACACTTGGGACCCAATCTTGTATTGGGCTCAATCTTTTCCGTGGACCAATAAAAGTGGACTTGGCCTTCAATTTTCAGATCATTTTAATTATCAAGTTGGGCTGAAATCCAAGAGCGCTAATAAATTTGGGCCTAATTATTATTTGAGTTACCAAGGCGATTCGGGACAACCCACTCATATAAATTCAGCCTTTTTGTTTGGAATTGGATTCCAAAATGAGATTCTCTCGTTCGTTCGTCGCCAATTTGATCCGGGCAAAATTAGTGGCAAGTTGAGACTACGAAGTGGCGTTTTGAAGACCGTTCGACGTTAATTCGATTCGGGCAAGAATAGAAGCGATCTTTCAGCGTCCGCCTTGAGGGCAAGAATAGAAGCGATCTTTCAAGCGTGGGGGAGTTGATACGGTATCCGTATCAATATTATTTAATATTTTATTATTCAGTTATTTATTTAATTAATAATACGGGCTTGGCCCGGTACGCAAGGGTTAGGGTTAGTATTATCTATTTAAGCAGTGTACTTTTTCATTATTATTCAGTCAATGAAATAATCAATCTCTCCCTACTTTGTTTCCCTACTCTCTCGTTCTCTCTAATCTCTTCCTTTATTTACAGTATTTTCAATTTATCGATACGCTTTGCGTATCATTGGTGCTTTCATTGAGAGTGTCGGTCGGACTTTTGTTCGCGGCACTCGCCCCCGGACTCATGGATCTCCCTTACGCTATTGTCGATCTCAGTCACAAGGGTGTCCAATTGGTGCCTTTTGATGAAATCGACGAGCTCTCGCAGCAAGGTGAAGCAATCAATTGTCTCACCGTCACAGACCTAGAAACCCTCCACGCAAGTGGGTATCTCACCATGGCGGATCTCGAATGCCTCAAATCAAGTCGGAAAGAATTCCGATTGATTTCGACGGACGAATTTTGTCGCCTCCAGCACATAATCCGAGCCTACGAACTGCCGCCGTTAAATGAAGAACAGCCGCCACAGCCGCCGGCTGTACAAACTCAACAAGACCAGATTCAGCCGCCGTCACTAGAGGAAGAGAAACCGCAGCTACAGAAAGAAAAACCCAGAAGCAGAAGAAGATTCACCCGCCGCCACTACTGCTAGACGAACAGCAGCAGTAAACAGTATCAAGTCAGCCGCCAATACTTCCGGCGAACAAATCATCGAGCGCCATCCTCCAAGCCACTGTCGTCAATCCGCTCACCGACCCACAAACCCCAACGGAAGCCACCACGCCCACCAGATGCCATCGGCGACCTCCTCACCGAAACCCAGATGGGGATTTCGAGCCACAACCGGCCGATTCACCATCCAAAACCCCACATCCGTCCGAACCAGGACCGCCCCTCCAATCGCAAGCCATCACCCACGACCACCTCCTTCTGATCTCTCCGGCAACCCAATAAAACCAGAAGCCGCTAACAGAACCCCCCGACCCATTTCCGAAACTGCCACCAAAACCACCCGACCGCTTCACGGCCATCTCCGGCCACAATCGACCCCCAATCGACCCAGAACAACTTCCCATCTCACAAATCGCCGGCCAAGCAAGCTTCGTTGCCGCTAAACCCTCCCCGACGGCTTCCTCTCCGGCAACACCACAACAGTCACCGCAAGAACTTCAACTCCACTCAACCAAGCCAAAGCAACCTGATTCCCCTCCAACTCCGTCCCAAACTCAGCCAATCCCGCCGAAGAAACTTCCAGATCCTCTCGACGACATCCCTCCGATCGCAACCAGCCCCCATCAGGCACCTCCTCTCCAGTTGATTGCTAGGGAAATAAAGGATGGGCTGGGTTACACTTGGGACCCAATCTTGAATTGGGCTCAATCTTTTCTTTGGGCCAGTAAAAGTGGACTTGGCCTTCAATTTTCAGATCATTTTAATTATCAAGTTGGGCTCAAATCCCAGAGCTCTAATAAATTTGGGCCTAATTATTATTTGAGTTACCAAGGCGATTTGGGCCAGCCCACTCATATAAATTCAGCCTTTTTGTTTGGAATTGGACTCCAAAATGAGATTCTCTCGTTCGTTCGCCGCCAATTTGCTCCGGGCAAAATTAGTGGCAAGTTGAGACTACGAAGTGGCGTTTTGAAGACCGTTCGACGTCAATTCGATCCGGGCAAGAATAGAAGCGATCTTTCAACGTCCGCCTTGAGGGAAAGGCGATTTTCAAGCGTGGGGGAGTTGATACGGTATCCGTATCAATATTATTTAATATATTATTCAGTTATTTATTCAATTAATAATACGGGCTTGGCCCGGTAGGCTAGGGTTAGGGTTAGTATTATCTATTTAAGCAGTGTACTTCTTCATTATTATTCAGTCAATGAAATAATAAATCTCTCCCTACTCTCTCGTTCTTTCTAATCTCTTCCTTTATTTACAGTATTTTCAATTTATCGATACGCTTTGCGTTCAATAATCCAATACTCCAAGAATATGACCCCTATCAGAATAGCTACCTCTAAATTCAGTAACACATACCTGGTAATCTCCATCCTCATTAGCTTCACTGCTTTCCATCTTGGTCCTTGTCTTTCCGCTGTTTTTTGCTGCCTCAACTTCTTGTATGTACTCCATCTCCTTTCCAATTTGTCTTGTGAAGTCGACATCCACGTTTGTAGAGTTCGGATTGTCCATAAGTCTTCTTTTCTTGTCCCCTCCTGAATTCTGTGTCTCAAATTTTCTCTTGAGAGAGACGAATCCGTTGAAGACCTTTGAGAGACCAATGTCGAGCATCGAGATATCCAGTTTCTCTATCGGATCGGTTTCTTCCAATTGAACAATCTTTGGGCTTCGAACATATGGTTTTCTTTAGTTTAAAGACCAAAACTCTTCTTTGTTGGGATCATTTTCTATTGGGTTGGCTAGTTCTTCAACTGTGTAGTGCGAAGGCCCAATAGAATTATGGTCGTCAAGTATGTCCTAATTTCGGCCCAAGTTAGAAATATTCGCTTATGAGGTTAATCCACAGTCATAGGGCTGATCTATTTACTCTTTCCCCTTTCTCTCAAATTCCGGAGAATAGTAGTTGATTCAACCTGGTATAGCAGCTGCTCCGTCATCTCCTCTATTTCTGGAAGGTCCTTGGTAACCTTATCCTTCAGGCGCCTCAACGAGGCATTTTGTCTTTTCTCATTTTGAACGTCCTTTTTTTGCTGACCTTGCTAATCGCGATGATCTGTGTTGTCCTTTTGAGAGACAGGGTATTGAATATCATGCGCTGGGTGTCCTTTGTCCTTCTCTGATTGGTGGATTTTTAGCCTGGAGATACCTTACTCTTCATCGCGATTCCATCTGTTGATGGTCGGCGCGTGTCGGTCACCATCTTTCCAGCAACCCCTAATTTCGAAGACGTTCTCTGTATTGGTGTCTACCGTCACCGATTTCTGGATTTTTTTTTTTTTTGGTATTGTTCGCAAGAAAGGACCATATCGATTGCATCCTCTCAGTTCCAGGTGAAGAAACCGCCAATCGTTTTTCTCTTGACCTAATCGACCACAGTCCTAGCAGCAGTCCCCACATGTTCATAACAGATTGAGTGCTGGAGAGTTGCATCCCATTTTCTTTGTTTGAACGCCTGTGCTAGAGGTTTCTCAACATCTACCAAAACCAGGACATGAAGATTAAGGAGTATTATGGACTCGTCGACAGAATCAAGGTCTATTTCCATATCTCTTTATCTATCTCTCCTATTTTCTTTGCAATTCTGGTGGTTAACATCGCCGGTGTGAGGCCATGAATCTAGATCCAAAAAATGTTTTTTTGAAGGATATTGCCTTGAGAGCAGCCATTGCCAGCCATTTTTTTAGGACAAGAAGGTTGTTTGCTATCAGTCATGGTACCTCCCTTATCACTTTACTGCAGTCCTTTTCCTCATGGAAACGGAAGATGAACAGTTCTTGCCCCATGATTCAACTCTTATTTCCTTCGTAGGTTTCCAGATCCCCTTGACGATGGAGGTGATGGTTGGCTAGAAAACACCATTTCACTGAGGAGCTTGCCTACCAGGACGAATACATGGAAGTCATTTTCCAATTCAATCGTTTCTATCTCGTTTGTGTTGTTATCGGAGTCTGAATATATGGTATGGTTAGATGGAAAAGAGGGGAAGAAATGGTTGGGGGGGGGGGGGTATGAGTGATGGTGGATGTGGACACAAAATCAACAGATCTTGAGAGTTAGAATGGAGAAGCCGAGAGGAATCGATAGAAAACATAGTGAAACTGTAGCACCGACAAGAGAAAATCCCCGCCTTCAACTAGATAAGACAAAAGTCTGAGAGAAAACTTCTCTACAACTTTCTCTCATTAGAAAAAAAAATTGTTTTTGATGAAATCATATTTTTAATGGAGGAAAGAGTAAAATAAATTAAGTGGAGGCAGTGACGGAGTCAAGATTTATGAACTGTCGAGACAAAATTCTATGTAGAGTTAATAACAACGGCACTAGTGCAAGAGTTTAGAATCAGCCGGAACATTTCTGTCATTAATAAAGTGATACCAAAATAAAATACTCAAAATTAAGGGTCATAGTCGAGTTTCTGAAAATTAAGGGGTGAGTGCCACCCTAAAAATTGAATACCTCTGCTCTAAATGGAGCAAGTTAGGAAAACATTTTTTTTCCCTATATCCTACATGAATGATTGATAAGCCATTTTGAACTCAACTAGTTAATGAGCATCACATATCCTTGCTTACGTGATGCTCTTTGAAGCTGTCCTCAAATATGTTTTATCAACTGCAAATGTGTGCTAACTCAAGTGTTAAAGCGTTTAAAAACCCTTGCATAATTCCCTGAAAAAACTCCTGCACGAACTCATGAGTTTGAATCCAATGGACGACAAACATGTAAGTCTTAAAAAAATGTTCCACCCAAGGATTCAAATATCAGTCAATAAGGAAACGTATTGCCCGGTTCGTAACGGTACTGGAGGCCTCCGTTACCGATACACCCAATACGCTAACCGAAATCACAAGGGTAACGGCCGATACGCACCGATTCTGGCACATAACAGGCGATGTGCTCCGATATCGCACAAAAAAATGATTTTTGATTTGAAATAGAACATAATTGGCTATCAGTAGGTCGCCGACGTTATCGGAGATTTTGGCGTTCATATGATGTACCAAGTACCAACTGCGATTGTCTAATCGGTCAAACATTTCAATCGCCGGAGATGTCGCGGGAGAGAGAGAGTCTGGAGGGTGAAGAAGATAGAGAGGGTGGAGAAGACATAGAGATTGACAGTGTTTAGTCAACGATATTATCATTACATTAAATTTTACTATAATTAGATTTTTACTGGTGGTGGAGTGGACCCCTTTAATACAAGTGCGGGACTTATTTTTTAAACTCAGTGGGGGACGTTTGAACGTTTAGGAGTGTAGGTTATGTTTTTTTCGAAGTTAAATAGGTTCCTTTTAAAAATAATTATTTGGGTCTTGTAGTTAATATATTCTGTTATATAATTGAAGCATATAATATCTAGTTGTTTAAAAATTAGTTAAATAACGTCTAAACTCTAAACAACCCATAAAAGACTATAAGTATATTTGATATAAAAATAATGTTTAAAAATATTTTTTGACATCTTTTGATGAATTTTTAACATTCACGCGTTTGATTCCCGGTTTGCCCGTTATAGATAGAATCCGTTTTCCACGATTGCAAGGACGGTTCGAGCAAGATTAAAGGCTCCTCCGGTAAGGACTCGCGTGTTTCGCTCTCAGACTTCCTCAATAACAAGCTCCACAAAAGCTCTGTTCTCCCCAATTCCATTCAGGTGTGTCTCTCGCCCGTACATTTCCACAGAAAATTTTAAAGAATCGACCGGTACCTCTTCACTTTTTTTTTTTTTTTCAGATTCATTGACAATTTATTTTTTATTTTTTTTTTTCGCTTCAGATGCACATGTTTGACAAATTTTGTTGACAATAGTTGTTTATCTATTAGAGAAACACAGTAGAGTTGGGTGTTAGTCAATAGGTGTTTGTAGGTCAAATCCCAGTTTACAATCAGTAAATCACCTCAAGTCTTTATTGTCCTGCTGTGTGGTCCTTCTGGGGGATGGTTGAAATTTGCTGGGTTGCTCGGCGGAAGGTTTAGTTTTTGGCTCCTTCAAATGTTATGTTTATTATTTAGAGGATGCACAATATTAACACTTTTTATTTATGGGATCCTAACATCATGTACTTTTGTCCAAGGCCTAATTCTTCTTCAGTTGTTGCTGGAGTGTTGTTCCTGCATGTCGCTAAGTTTGATTGACTACTTCTTTGGATTCGTTTCATTTGCCGTGTTTCTTTTTTTTCACTTTACAGTTATGACCTCTCATTTCATCGGTGCTTCGGTAGGCTTTCTTTTTCAGCTTTATAATATTTCTACTACCTGTAGGAACAAGATAGTATAGTTAGTTGCTAGATCCTACAAATGGATCACGGGAACAAATGGAACATCCACGAGTTTTAACCATTGATGGGTTACATTTATTAGCATTCATTTTAGCCGGTTTTGAAACTCCTAACATAGTTCAGCTTAGTTGACAGTGTACGATCGACCATTAATGTTGATGCAGTTGCCTAAAGGCCGAGCTAATCATTTTGTAAGACATGATGAGGGGAAAAGGGAATGGCCATTTTGTTAGCTACGGGGAAGTTCCCAGAAACAGAAATGGTCACAATGCTCTTCAGGACGTGTTTATCAATATGGGCTAGAGGGGAGATTTAGTTGTTTAGATCCTGTAAGTTGATGAGGATAATATAAAAGAGCTTGTACCGACAAAGATTTACTAATTTGTGTTTGAACATGTTAGGGAATTATTTGTCGAATTCCCGCCGCAACGGAAGCAAAAACACGCCACACGATCACACACTCAACACACGCCATATAGGAGAAGAAAAACGACAACACAAGAATTTAACGTGGTTCGGCCAAACCGCCTACATCCACGGGAGGAGGAGAATTTCACTATATCAATGAGGGAATACATCGTAGGGGAGAGACGGCTCAATCCGCGGACTACGTCGACGCGGTACTCTCATCCTCATAGACTACATCTATGAAACCCTAACCTCACACATCCGCTCAAAGATATCTCTCACCAATCTCTCTCAACTCGACTCGTTCAATTAGAAACAATAGCTAGAACCTCTATTTATACTAATATAGAGGAGGTGGAAAAGCCCACCAAGCCCTAGCCATCACCTCCTCAGAGATCACCTCCTCAGAGGAGATCACCTCCTCAGAGGACAAATCAGACGCATCGGGTACACCGATTCGTCTTGCGGAATTCGAGACAAAACCCAACAAACTCCACCTTGGCTTGAATTCTGCAAGCGCCTAGAAAATTCCTCAGCCAACTCCGTTGTTGATGTCAACTCCGCCGCATCCGCCATGCTCCAACTGCATGGACCGCCATCACACCTCTACCGAGATGCTCTGCACCCCCTCCTAGGGCACGCCTCGCACCCCCGACACGGGTGCGTCCCAAAGCATGTCACTTTGGGGAGTAGTGTGGCTCCATCTCTCCACCAGCTAGCTCATCACTGGAGAGTTCTCCACCAACCACGTCAAGTGCAAACGAGACTCCCTTCCTCTTTACTACTGCAGTAGTTTTCTTCATCACCGTTCTCGTCACTTGAGCACCGTCTCGAACAACCTGCAACTTCTGCATAGCCTGCACTATCTCCATGCTTCAGCGTCCTCACACGTCAACCACGTGTTTCTCTACGCCAGCCCTGAGTGCTTCTCCTTGCGTTGTTGCTTCTCCTGTTCGATCATACGCCTTCACCAAGACGTCTTGCAAAGCCACCACTTTGCGTACCTGTCGCGACTTACCTCTCTTCTTTCCTCGAGTTGCTCAAGAGTTATCGTCACAAACCTCATACAGAGATATCAGGACGCCACCTCGAGCCATGGCCTCGTCAACTGCGTCCATCGTCTTGATCTCTGCCCTGGAGCTTCTTGTGAATTTCCTTGCAATAGTTGCCCACGTCTCTGACCAGACTCCTCAACAACTGTTGCATCTCGTGCTCACAATCACACAAAGCCTATGCTTTTTGCCTATGTTGAACAGCAGATCCACCTGTCAACACACTCCCAAGCCTGCATAGGTTGCCAATCGAACGTTCAATTAGGAAAAACGCTTCTAATTGACCCCACCTGATTGGACTTGAACTTGATTGACCCGGACAGCATCCCGTCGTCTTCGATCTCCCTATCGAAATCGATTGATGTCGATCTTCTCAATCAACTCAGAATCTCAAAATTCTGACTGTACCGATGAATCCGCAACGTCCAAAAACATGGGGTTAGACTCCTGACTCATCCCAATCCGATCTACAGGCACGCCGTAACAACCTGAACAAGTTTGGACTGTTGGATCTCACCGCAAATTGCCACGTCAGCATTCTGCAAAATCCAGCGACAATTTGCAGAATCTGATCCCACCATCGCGTCGGGAACGTCCAAAAACCTAAGGTTCACCTCCTGTTCGAGCCCAATCGGACTTACAGGCAGCTCTGAACACCCGAATCAATTTGGACCACCCGATTCGCATCTTCAACACTTTTTTTTTCAATTCTTTTCTTGTTTTCTTCTTCGTCCTTTTCCTTCACGCGCTCCACCCGGATCGTGAACCAGGCTCTGATACCACTTGTTAGGGAATTATTCGTCGAATTCCCGCCGCAACGGAAGCAAAAACACGCCACACGATCACACACTCAACACACGCCATATAGGAGAAGAAAAACGACAACACAAGAATTTAACGTGGTTCGGCCAAACCGCCTACATCCACGGGAGGAGGAGAATTTCACTATATCAATGAGGGAATACATCGTAGGGGAGAGACGGCTCAATCCGCGGACTACGTCGACGCGGTACTCTCATCCTCATATACTACATCTATGAAACCCTAACCTCACACATCCGCTCAAAGATATCTCTCACCAATCTCTCTCAACTCGAATTGCTCAATTAGAAACAATAGCTAGCACATCTATTTATACTAATATAGAGGAGGTGGAAAAGCCCTAGCCATCACCTCCTCAGAGATCACCTCCTCAGAGGAGATCACCTCCTCAGAGATCACCTCCTCAGAGGACAAATCAGACGCATCGGGTACACCGATTCGTCTTGCGGAATTCGAGACAAAACCCAACACATATGTATACATAGCCATTTCAAGAAAATCTTCCATAGTTTAGCCAGATATCATTACTACCCGTCCAAGTATTTTTATGACGTAGTGTAAAACATAAGCCTGTGACCTTATTGTTTATGCGGTTAGCTTGGGGCTAAATTAGTCATCTTGTTTTAAGAGATAACATGCCTTCATTGTAGGGGAAAGGGAGGCCCTTCTCGTCCCCACTGAGCAGTAAGAACGTAAATGAGTCGGACGGACATGCTGGGGTTGAGAAAATGAGGTTATTGGGACAAAGTCTGTTCCAGATGTCGTTTTTGAACAGTTCAAGTGGACCAAAGAAGATGGTCGTACCTCAAGCTCTGCTAGCCCAGGTGATGATCAAGAATCCAGGAAAAGGAAAAACCCATTCACAGGTTTGTAGCACAGCTCATTCTGTTTCTATGTTCGTCTTCTTGCTTCTTAGAAGCTATAAATGCTCAGGTCCAGTAACATTGGTTTACTTTGAAAGTGTTTCCTGTATAATCTCTGCCTTTGCATTGTTCGTTACATAATAGCCATTGCATCTGGTGGATTGCCAGAATCAGTAGGACCCGATAATTTTAAATTACAACTATAGGATATATCAATTGATAAAAAGAAAATGTAACACTTGCGAAAAAGAAAGAATTGCCAGTAGTTCAAGGCTATCTTGTATATGGATCTCTGTATAGCTAAATGATTGTTAATGTGGAATTATTTCCGCTAGTTATATAATCTATTGTTAGAAATATTGACTTGACAATGCAAATGTGAAGATGGCACACAGTCCACTAGGAAGCCTTTGGTAGTTCTTGGGGACGTCTCTGGAACTGTTCATTCGGCACCCAAACGGATCAGAAAGCCGAAGTCTATTGCAGACGAGAAACCAAGACAGATATACAATCATGGTGCGTATCCCTTTTCTCACTCACTGCACTATCTTAATCTCTTAAAGGGTTCCTCACAAGATGTGAAATCAGTTATGAGAAGAGAGATTTCTAAGGTTATTCTGGTATGCCGAACAGATGCAAATGGTGGAGGCTGGTGGGATTGCAACATGGAAGGTGTTGACAATGAAGAGGTGGGCTGCAATGAAGTTTGGGAAGGGATAGGTTCTGCTACATTGGGAGGACTAGATTGGCATTGAATCGGATCATCCTTGGCGAGCAACCACTCGAGAATCGTCAGGTTTTGATTTGCATTCATGTAATATATGTAACTCCATTTTTATCTTACTTTTCAGAAGCCGTGTTTGTGATGTTTGTGAAAGAACATAGTTTGATGAGCTGGGCTGGAAAAAGTTGGAAAAGTTTAGTTTTAAATTGCTGAGAGCAACCACTGTAGTTAAAACTAGATTGAGGCTCCGTTTGGTTGGTGGTAAAATACTTTCCTGTAAAATATATTCCTTGGTGTTTGGTTCACAGTTTGTTCCGTAAAATAATTTCCGAAGTAGAATAAGTTTGCTTAAACAACGTAAAATGATTTACGTGTTTCAAATTCGGAAGTCATTTTCTGATTTATTTGCAAGCATTATTAACCCAAAATTTGTAAGTCATTTTCTGGTTTATGTGCAAGCACTACTAGAAATATAGGTTTCAATGACGACATGACTCGTCGTTTAAAGCAAATAAAGTCGTCGTTAGTTTGATGTACCACGAATTTTGACTCGTCGCCATGTCGTCGGAACAAGTTCGTCATAAATTCTTTTCACGACGAGTTGAGGAACTCGTCGGAATTTTCAAAAACACAACGACAAGGAGTATTGTCTTTGAATATTATTAAATACGACGAGGGTTCGTCGTCTCTTACACTACACTTACGACAAATGAAATCGTCTCCTCTTACACTACAATTACGACGAATCAACTAGTCGTTTGCGTTGTTCTAAATCCTCAAACACGACAAGTTATCTCATCGTTAGACCAGAATTCTATGACAACTTGTGCCGTCATAAAATAGTACGCAAAGACGGGTCAACTCGTCATAGAAAAGCGTAACATTGCGACGAGTCATGTCGTCTCACCAGCCAAAATTGCAATGACGAGTCAAGTCGTTTCACCAGCCAAAATTGCAATGCATTGTCGTGCGGAACAATGATCCTAGTCTCAACATTTAATAAATGGTCATACTTTCATTCTGCTTCAATAATTTTAAATAGACATTCACAATGCCTTGAACTCCACAATCAAATTACATAATGTAAAGATAATGGCATATCAATTAAAAGAAAACACCCGTAGGTTCTCAGTGGAACCATACTGGTTTTGCAATCCTGAAATTTCATATTCAAATACTGACTAATGTAGCATTTAACAGTTCAAACACAATAATTGCGTAGACATAAGGTTTTCAATCTAGAAAATTGTTCGAAAAAAATTAGTTGACTAATACAATCTTTATTCTCTAGTCTTTATTCTCCATTTCCTACCCTTCCTGTACTCGAGTGATGCGTTCGCCCATAAGAAAGAACCTTCATGGAAAAATAACACTCAAGACATGTTACTCTCAATATTTAACTATTTGAAGAAACATAAGCACCAACAATGTTTGAACTGAATTATCTGCAGAGGTTAGTTCAACTTATCTTTCAGTTCTAGGTTCCGGGTACTTAGTACCAAGTACTACCAGGAAGGAAAACAACTCAAAACATTGTGATTTTGGACATTATTTAGACTTTTTGATTTGTGCAGTTATTCAAAGTGGCCTAATCATTCCCATTTGTAGCCAGATTAATAGCTCCATGCCACATTTTAATGATGGTACTCGCAACCATTTTGTAGCCCGACCCCTTCCTTCCAGCCCCCCCACCACACTTATATTCAATGATGATACTTGCAATTACTGACTGAGATATGGACTTTCATCCAAAATTTTGGTATATGGGTTTCTCAAACTGCAACTACTGATAGAAATGCTTAGAAAGCTGAGAAACAGTATGAGAAGGTAAGGTTCATGATAAGCAAGTGAGAGACTAATATGCTTTATGTTATTGTGTAAATCCTGCAGAGAGAATTCAATATACACCAAGGACAGAGGATAGAAATAGCACAGGAAGTGTCAGGTTGTGTGTAGGAAGAGAGTAAGGCAATAGTACTGTGTGAGAGAGAGACAGGATTTTGGCAGAGCTTTCGCGTATTTCGGGTGGTTCTCTCCTTGTGTGGAAGGGTTAACGTCCTGTATATATAACGGAGAATGTGACCGTTGTAGTGTGGTTAATGCGCCCATCAATGGCGGCTTAATTGGCTTAACCACAACGGCACGTTCGTCCGCGTATATAGGGACCGTTACAGCACGTTATCTGCGTATACCAGAACCGTTACGAGGTTGAGCGGGTTTGACCGGGTCTATGAAGCTCGTGCCATAAATCTCTCAAAAGCAGTTACTAGGGGTCGCGCGCGGGCTTGGTTGTTGCTCGCGCGCGACAGGACTTACTCTAGCCTCCAAACCACTAAGTCCCTACAAGTCCCGTGCAGTGGTATGCGAGGGCCCTGTCTCGCAGCCCCCACGTGGATCAGCGCGGCTGGTGATCTAGTGTGTGTGGAGCACATTATGGTGTGCTGGATGGTCGCCACGTGGCTAAGATCTTCCTGTCCAGAAAGCACTATCTACATTAGCCCCCTTTCTGCGCGTGAAGGCTCACAGCCGGATAGACTTCCATGCGCAGGAACCAACGTACGCGTCGCCGCCACGCACCAATTCAAATACACGCAAATTCAACCCCCGTGCGTGTCATTATGACATAAAACCCCTAGAGTCGTGCCGTCTGGTCTTTTAGGGTTTTAGGCGTGACGTCAGCTTGTCCTGTGATTGCGCGATTCGACGGTGACGGTTGCGATTCGACTACTGAAAGGACGCAACCCTTCATTGTTTTTGGATAAATACTCTGTGTTCTCCATTGTTGCAAAGCATCACTTCTTTCTCTTAAAGTGAATGATACCCGGAAGCCTTGAAGAGCAGATTCAAATAATCAATCATCAATTCTTTCTTGTCACTCGTCTTCTTCAACTGTGCACATCCAATCAAGCTTTACCAAAACAAGGTTGGCCTTGTTCAATTTTATTTAACATATCGATATATGCTTTGAACTGTGTTGGATCTGCAAACCCATGACTATCTAAAACATATTATCTACTGAAACTGCGAAGGAGACCTTGTTCTTCAAACCCGGAATTGATCTAATCCCCAGATTGTAGCAATTTTGAATGTGAGGCTTCTGAAATTCCCAGCAATGCAAACGATTCTGAACTTTCAAACCCCAAAATTGACACTGAGCCGTTCATATTCTCTTTAACAAAGCATCGTTGCTCTAAATCGAACTGGGAATCAAACTTAAAATTGAAACTTCTGAGATTCAAACTAAAGTATGTGTATTTCTCCCCCCTTTTTTCTTGCTTTTCCGCAGGAATGACAAAGACAAAAGGAACCAAACCCGTTAAGGAGGTCGAAGAAATACCTGATCTTCCCCAGACCTTATGGCGGAAAGCCCCCTATCTGGGTGGTAAAGACTTTTACCATGCTAGGGTTAAGGTGAAGAACCTGCCAATCCCCGTTCCTGCTGAAGAATTGCAAACCCTGACTCCCCCTGTTAACGCGACCATGCTCGAATTGATCGTTTCCAAGGATGTGGTTCGATTGGGGGTCGAAAATGGGTTTTTCCCGTATACTCACTACTAGAAAAATGGGTTTTGGCCACACTTAATTTAGCCACTAATAATTAATGTGGCAATAAGTATCAATATCCACAGCGGGCTGACGTGGTAAATTTATTTTAATATAGCCACGGTAATTAAGTAATTACCGTGGTTAAATTCTGTTTTAGCCACGGTGATAAGTATTGGCGTGGCAATTCGTTCTCGTAACAAAATTGGCCACGGTATTTCCCGTGCCTATTTGGTTGATTTTTGCGAAAATATAAAAAATTCAACCCGCGAAATGAAAGTGGGTTCGCGGTTAGCTAGCTAATAAATGAAAAAATCAAACCCTTATCACTTATCACGCCCAGAGGCCAGATCGCACTCGATCTCCCTATATTCTGATTCTCCTCTATCGCTCTCAACCGTTTCGTTGTGAGATCGATGAAGAGGTAATTGATCGAGGGAAATCGAAGTGGAATCGGAGTGGAAGGGTTTCAATCGATCAGAAGCTCCAGTTGCAGTTTCGCGTCGTCCTCTACCTCGTCTCGCGGTCTCTGTCAACCGTTTCATCGTCCTCTTCCTCGTCTCGTCGTGCTCTTCCTCTCATCGTTTGCAGGTAAGTTCGCCTCCTCTTCTTCGTCATCTATTTTATGTCTCTCTCCCTCTCTTTCTGATTCCTACAGCCTCCTCTTCTTCCCCGTCTGTTTCGTTTTCTTTCTTGTTATAGATGTGTAGGTTTCAATTATGTAGTACCAGTAGTAGTAGTATTGCTGAAACTGGTTCTTCGTTCTTGTTTTTTTTTTCTTTTTTTTTACTTATAATAATTGGTGTATGTTTGACTCTGAAACATCCAACTCCAGAATTGGGCATTCTACAATTGGGGCGTTGAACTGTTGATTTTGCTTCCTATGTCTTGGCAAGTAGAGTAGTAGATTAGAAGTTTCAATTTTGAAGGTCATTTGTCTGCTGCGAATTGAGATTTCTTTGAATACCCTGGAGTTTTGCTTGAAAAAGGCCCAATTTTTTTAGGGCTGAGATGATGAACGTGCTGCTCATATTTGCAATTTCTTGCTTCAGGTGTTGTGTTGTTGATTGGTTTGACATACTCTGGATCAGCTGCTTGCTAGAACAATCCTTGCAGGTTAGTGTTTGTTCACAGTTCTACTTTCCCCTAATTCTGTCTTGGAACTATAGTTATCTGTTTCACATTCTGATCTCCACATTTCCTACAAAAATCATCTGAGAATTGGATTAAAAAGATGCTTAAAACGTATTTTCTTTGTTTCTCCTTGGGCAGAATAATTTGAGAGTAAAGGTTAATGCAAAGGTTAATTCATTGTAGTGTATGACAGTAAAGGTTAACTTTTTTGTAGTGGGATTTTTGATTGTATTGCTTGAGTTGAAAACAATATTCTTAAACCTGAAACTGGCGCTGATGTAGCCTGTGTTATGTACCAAATGTAGCTAATTACATGCTTATTACGACACTCTAGAAATTGGGTAGTGTGCTCTTCTTGAGGTGGCCTGCGTTTTCTAAAAAAATTAGTCTCTCTATACTTGAAGTCACTCTTTGTGATATTAATATCCAAAATTAATATACCTGCATGAATAATCTCCAAAATTTTATTTGACGTTCATTGAGTAAGGAAAATGTGACATTCACGTTTGAATTTTGACAGATTATTTTTATTATGTATGTGAAGGACAAATATATGACAATTGAGATGAAACTGCTTGTACTGTTCGTATAAAGTAATATGCTTTACTTGGTATACTTAATAATCTATGTAATACAACAAACGTTATGCAACAGTACTTCAACCTATTACTAGAAGTTGATTCGACTCGGAAAGAAACAAATAAAAAGATATGCGATAACCAAGTATCCTAAGCGACTTATTGGATATACTTACAATTCTTTCAAAGCAAATACGATATGTAGCTTATGAACGTTTGATGTGCAGGTATTGTTACGTACATTTTCCACTGCGATGGATAAGTCTTGGATTCACCATCCAATAAGAGTTGATCATATGTATATGACAGGGTGCAAATCTTTTTTAGATTTTGCCTTTTCTAATAACAACGGCGCTCCTAAGATATATTGCCCCTGCAAGAAGTGCTTGAATATATGTTTTCAGGAGCGAGATGTGGTGGAAGAGCATATTATCATAAATGGATTCGACCAAACTTACTCTAATTGGACTTATCATGGTGAGATCGAAGTAGGTAACACCACAATGCTTGACGATGTGGTTGATGGAATGGGAGATTTTAGTGGAGATGATATGGAAGGGTTGATCCACGACGGTCTTGGAATACCTAGGCAAGGAAACTCGGGGCCTAATGAGGAAACACAGAAATTTTTTAAGTTGTTAAAAGATGTAGAACGGGAGTTATACCCAGGTTGTGTAAAGTACAGCCTTCTGTCATTCTTAGTTCGAGTGTTACACACAAAAGCCTTGTTTGGGTGGAGTGATAAATCCTTAGATGTTTTACTAGAGTTATTGAATGACGCATTTCCCCAATGTCAGTTGCCTGCCTCAACTTACGAAGCGAAAAAGTTCCAGACTGCACTTAGTTTTGACTACAAGAAGTACGACGCATGTCCGAATGACTGCATGTTGTTTTGGAAAGATAGTGCCCACAAGGACAAGTGTGACTTCTGCCAGGCTTCAAGGTACAAGAAATTTGAAGGGGACACAGATGATGAGAGCTGGAAAGGTAAAAAGTTCCTGTAAAACAATTGCTTCACTTTCCGTTGAAGCCAAGGCTACAGAGGCTGTTCATGTGTAAGGAAACTGCATCATCAATGAGATGGCATGATTCAGAGCGCAAAAATGATGCCCTCATGAGGCATCCGGCAGATTCACCTGCTTGGAAATCCTTTGATGAGAAACATCCTGAGTTCGCTATGGAGCCCAGAAATATTCGACTGGCTCTTGCATCTGATGGTTTTAATCCCTACAGGACGATGAGTATCACTCACAGTACATGGCCTGTCCTTTTAGTCACATTGAATGGCCCCCCTGACTCTGGTTATTCACAACCTGATTTCATTTTATCGTTGCTGATTGATGGGCCTTCCGCACCGGGGAATGATATATACGTGTATTTACAACCACTAATTGACGAGCTTAATGAATTTTGGGCAGAAGGCGTAGATACATATGATGCTGTTAGTGATGAGATGTTTCGACTGCGAGCGGCACTTATGTGGACAATTAATGACTTTCCTGCTTATGCTAACTTGTCAGGTTGGAGTACAAGAGGGAAATATGCATGCCCTGTCTGTAATAAGGACACCGAGTTCAAATGGTTAATGCATGGTCATAAGTTCTGTTATATGGGATCTCGTCGAGCACTAGACTTGGGACACAGGTTTAGGAAAGACAAAAATAGTTTCGACGGGACTGTGGAGACCAGAGAAATGCCAACTCGATTGTCAGGAGAGGCTGTTTTGAGGCAGGTGGCTCATATTAAAAATGAATTTGGGAAGCGTGAGGGACACAGTAAGTCTGCAGGTCAGAAAAGAAAGGAACCAGAGAATTCTGCTTCTGCTTCTAATACGCCGCCTGATTATGGCTGGAAAAAGAAAAGCATATTCTTTGAATTGCCCTACTGGAAAGACAATCTTATCCCCCACAATCTTGATGTGATGCATATTGAGAAGAATGTATCAGAGAGTTTACTTTACACACTGTTAGGTTGTGACAGCAAGTCCAAGGACGGTTTGAAGGCACGTCGCGACCTTAAGGATATGGGTATTAGAGAAGTGCTACATCCTGTACTACTTCCTTCAGGCAAATGGGAATGGGCTCTTGCCAATTTCACTTTGACTAAGGAAGCAAAGAACACATTTATGAGAATACTGAAAGCTGTTAAAGTGCATGAGGGTTATGCTGGGAACATCTCACGTAGTGTGAACTTAAAGAAGGGGATCATTTATGGTCTGAAGAGCCATGACTACCATATATTGATTCAACAACTGTTACCAATTGCAGTGAGAAACCTTCTTCCGAAGAACGTAGCTCATCCAATAGTTGAACTCGGTAATTTCTTTCGAATATTATGCTCTAAGGTCATAGATGACACCGAGTTCACTCTTCTTGAGGAAAGAATAAAGTTAACTCTTTGTCAGTTAGAGAAGATCTTCCCACCTTCTTTCTTCGACATTATGGTCCACCTTCTCGTTCACTTACCAGAGGAGGCAAAAGTTGCTGGGCCGGTGCCGAAGAGGTGGATGTATTCTCCAGAAAGGTATATTTTAAACAAGTGATATGAAAATTGATATGTTCACCTATACGGGTCAATAATTTATCGTAACTTTTGTTATTAGATATATGTATGCACTCAAACAGTATGTGCGGAATCGTAGTCGTCCTGAAGGATCAATTGCAGAAGGCTATTTGGCAGAGGAGTGCACCACCTTCTGTTCTAGATATTTGAATGATGTTAAATCAAAGTTGAATCGCACAAGTCGAAACTATGCAAGTGATGAAGCAGGGATAGGAAAGGGGAAGAGAGATGAGTTTATAATTGATCATACTCAATGGGAGCAGACGCATAGGTACGTGTTAGCGAACAGTCCGGAAGTTGCGCCGTTTCGACAGTAAGTGCACACACTATATCTTGTCGATTGTATCTTCTATTGATATGTCAATTCTTTACATTTTATTTTCGTTCTTAGGCAACATGAAATGGAGATTGAATCTGCGTCAAGAAAAGGTCGTAAGGGTAAGAGAGAACTAGCTCAAATGTTGCACAAATCATTTTCAAATTGGTTTCGAGAGAAAGTAAGTTCCTTATTATTTATATTAGGCACATGTTATTGTATTCGTGAAAATATATATTACAACTTATTAAGGTAATCTTGTTTATCAACTAGGTTCAGGAGATGACGAAACTTGACCCTTCTTCAGTGTCTGATGAAATAAAAAGCCTTGCAATGGGTCCTAATAAGTGGGTGAAGAGATACAAAGAATTTCGTATAAATGGGTTGAGGTTTCGGACTCTTGCTAGTGAAAGGAAGTTGACAACCCAAAACAGTGGTGTGATGGTGACAGCCTCCACCTTAAGTTTCTCAAGTGGAAGTGATGATCATCCCATCACCGGAGACGTTCCCTATTACGGAATCTTAACTGATATTATTGAGCTGAGCTACTCCGACAAGGTGAAACATGTCATGTTCAAGTGTGATTGGGTTGATAATGAGCATGGTATGAGAGTTGATGAGTTCAAGTACACGATGGTGAATTTCAAACATCTCATGTACAAACATAATTTGATATCAGACGAACCATTCGTGCTTGCACCACAAGCTCAACAAGTCTGGTATATGAAAGATTCGGTTGAATTGGACTGGAAAGTCGTGGTTAAATCGACGCTGCTTGATTTCTACAATGTGCATAGTAATTATGGTGCAGTTGATGCGCATCAGGATAACACACCAGCCCTGAATGAAGCTGCATGTGAATCTGTGGTAGATGATGAAGGTTTAGGTGTGAATGAGAATGTTTATGCTTATCTTGGTGACGATATAGACGGTGAATATATCGACGAAGATGACGTAGAACATGAAGCAGATTGAGTTTATTGTTTTAGGAGGTTTAGGTTGTTCAGGTTGTTTCAGGTTGTTTCTGTTTCACTTCATCTCCGAGTTTCTGTTTAGAACCCCTTTCGATTGAATAATTCACTGGTTTCTAGTGATCCCATAAAGATGGACTCAGTTTCACATTTTTGAGTTTCCAGCTTTGTCCTCTCTGTTTTTTTGCTTAAAAATTATGAGAAAAAGGAATTACATCTTCTGTTTGTTTCTGAGATTGCAAGCCAGCTTAGATTTTATGTGCACTTGTTTCTGAGATTGCCTCCTATATAATAGTACTGGTTTATGAACGAAAAGATATCCACCGCTACTAGGGATTAAATAACTGGGTAAACTCACAAGTTTTACCTTGAAATCTACTGTGAGTGTCATATTAAGCAAAGCCAGGTGTTGACTGAAGCCTGACTATTCCTTTCTGTAATTTGACGGAAGTCTACTTGTCGAGAGTACCGGAAACCATCGCGAGGACTCTTTTTAGCATTAGCTTAAAGGAACAGTAGTCTGGATTGTCTACCATACCTCATTTTTGCATGAAACATGTATATGATAATGAACTTCCTCACTGGGTTTGTTGATAATGAACCAGATATGAGATGAGATGCATTTGGATCATGATCCAGAGTTGTTTTGACTACTGTGCTTCCTTAAACTAAAAAGTTGCATGCTTTTCTGTTTCTGCAATGTTACATTTTGGGGCTTATTTGTTTTTTGGCGTAAAATTGAGGAATTGTGAGTGCTAGAATTAATAGTACTGGAATTGGTAGCGCTGCGTAGACATCTAGAATGCTGTTTGCTTGGAAATGGGATTGGGGTTGAACTAGTTATGCATGAAATGTTCAGTTTATTCCTCAACATTTGAAGCAAAATTACTCAACAACCAGTGGACTACCATGTATTCAATCTCAAAAGAAAAATAATAAATTAAAAGAACATTAAAACTAACGTGTTTGCTCCTTTTCCAATTGTCTAATCCCCAAATGGAACTAAATACCATCAGTATTTAGTACTGAGTTACTGTCGTACCTCTGCCATCCCAAGAACAATGGAACCGTGGAGGGTGTTGAGAAGAATAAGCCTACTGTCTCAATAAACAGCACTCTTGGCAGCACATGGTTAATAAATCCCAGCCATACAACTAAGAAAAAAATAAACACCTCTTCGAGGTTTTTTTTTTTATTTATTTTTTTTCTTTTTTTTACTACTGGTGTAGCTTCCCCTAACCCACTTCAGGAAAATGCTATAACTACTGCCACTGCTCCACACTGACCACACAGTTTATCGTTTTACTAGATTTGTTGAATGGTAAAGACCATCCCAAACCCACGCTGCATCAAGTCTAATTTATATGATATCGAATTACACCCTCAATGTGCTGTCTTTTCCTTATTCATTTCTAGATATCTTTTAGCTACTCCTTAATTTCCCTTAATTTGCGTTTTCAAGTTGCACAGTAGTTTACATCAAGCTACACTTCTCATGTGCCACCTCACTGACATTATAGGATGCACTAGCAGACTGTAAGTAGATTTCTAGCTGTTCATGAACCCAGATGGCTTCTTGGAGATACCTTGTTAGACAGACATCTTTTTCTAAGTGCTACTCAGGAGTCATTCTACAGCTTTTGCTTCGATCAAAACTTCGGGGTTACTGTTAGAATTGTCTTCTAGCTGTTCAAACGTAGGTGGTTTAAGTTTTTGTTGGCTGGACGACCTCTCATTGTTAGTGGGCTGCCTAGTCTATCATTGTTCTAAACTTGGTGAAAAGACTTTAGGAGAACAGTAAATCACCTGTGAGATGACAGTATAACCCATTTTACGTAGTTACATGAATATAGTTGGCTTTGTCCTGGAACTTCTCATATGTGGTCCAAGTTGGAATGCCCTGGGAGTTCACTGAATTGATAGAACTTAGAAGGGTTTTTCTTCAAACTGATAAAAGGTAGTACTAGAAATTGTCTGAGATTAGGACAGTTCTAAATTATGACCGCAATCCAGAAAGAGTTCATTGTTGTTCATTTAGAATTTGATGCTTTAACTTTTGTGATGTGACCTGCTGATTACATGCTTATGTATCTCTTCATTCAGGTTTCGATGAAGAAGACGCGACGAGTTTTACATCATGTACCTCCTCACTCGGACACTTCTCAAGAACGTCATTCAGTTTCCCAGCAACGACCTCCTCCGCAGACACATGTACCTATATCTGAAGCACATCATTCTGTTTCTCATCAACGCCCCCCTCCGCAGACACAGGTACCTACATCTCAAGCACGACATTTTGTTTCTCAGCAACGCCCCCCTCCACAGACACAGCTACGTACATCTCAAGCACGACGTTCTGTTTCTCAGCCACGCCCCCCTCTGCAAACACAGCAGCCGACATCACAAGCGTGCCATTCTGTTTCTCAGCCACGCCCCCCTCCGCAGACACAACTACCTCCATCTCACACATATCCGTCTGTACCACATGTTGAGAACTCTACTACACCAACGGCTCCTCCCACAACGCTTGACACGCAACATGGTGCGACTAGTCAACGTATGCCGTCTGGAGAAGGTAGTTGCAATGGTATTCATATATGTTTGCCTTCAATTCATTTACATAGTTATATATGAACTATGATTATTTCAGAGTGTGCTTTTTATGGTTTCTATATTTCCCGTGCAGGATCTTGCTCAGGATCTTCCTCGAGAAAGAGAGGCTTCACACGCCCAATAGCAGGATGGAGTCCCGCCGAAAAAATGGCTTTAGAGTTAATGAGTTTTGGCAACCAATTGGTGCTAATCGGGGAAAACTGTCGACACAATTAGGCATTCTTGCAAGAAGAAGTGATCTTGCACCAATAAACTACCATAGGTGGGACTGCGACGAAATGAAACCATGGCGGGAACAAATCTGGCGTGAGGTACAGAAGAATTCAACTGCTCCTGACGAGTTCAAAGATGTTTGCATGTTCATGCTTGACGATATGTGGAGACGTTGGAAAGGCAAACTACGAAAACACATGCGCCAATATTCGACTACAGAAGAACGCTTGGCCAATCCACCAAGTAGGGTGGATGTTCTTCAGTGGCCGGACTTCGTAAAAAATGAAGAGAAGGAACAACAAATGGTAATATGTGTCGTATATAGTTTCCACTGTTTTTCTAATACATCTCTTATAAAAATTGTCATTTTCTCTATTATTTTTTGCTAAGATACACTGGTTACTACAGGCCGTATGTGCGAGAAACAAGAAAAACAGATTGAATCAGAAAATGCCACATACAACTGGCCGGGAGTGTCATGCTGAAGTGAGAAATAAGGTTATGATCAGTTTTATATTAATTATACTTGCATATTTACAATAATATACTAAATGATCTATATATTTTTTCTAAACATCATATTTACATCATGTAGATGGAGAAGGAAAAGGGAGGAAAGGTCTCGCGTATGGACGTGTTTATTAAGACACGCACCCGAAAGAATGATAAGCCATCAGATGAAGCAGCCGGCGAAAAAATGGTAAACTCTTATGGACACATTAGTACGTTCATCAAAGCATGTCAGTCCTTTGTCTTGTATTTGTGTATCATCTGCTTTGTGTTTCGTTCTGCATTTCTTTGTGATGAAATTAATTTGTCAAGGGGTCCTTATTTTCCACCTGTTAGGTAAAAGTAAGGGTAGTCTGTCTTTTCCCATACAACAGGGATAGTGATTGTCTTTCACCCTTTATGTAGGGGTTGTTTATGTCCATTACCCTTATTTAAGTGTGTGATGCTGCTGACATTGTAGTTTAAACTGGAATAAACAAATTCAAAAAGAATATGTTCCGTCATTCCTTTTTTGTTACGTCACTAATTACTTATGGTTTAACATTTGTTAGACTGATGTGTGGAACAATGTGGTATTGGAGATTGCTTTTCAAGTGGTATTAAGAAAAATTGCTCTCCAGCATTGTAGATCTGTAGCGGCTTTGCCTTTGCTGTTAACTTAAATAGCCCGTCCTTTTGAATTTCATTGAAGAGCATCTAGCCCTAAGGCCAACTTTTAACATAACTGGCTGCATATCCGTGATGTCAAGTGTTTGCCTTAATCTATGTTGATCTTAGAATGAGACAGTTTGCATAACCTTGGCCTACCTTCCATAGTTTACAATAGAAGTCTTAAATTTAATTTTTTATTTCCTCTGTTACTTGTACTCAAAAGCAACAAAATTCAGGTTATGAACTTATTATATATGTAATTTTTGCAGACCACAATGACTCGTATGTACAACGAAGTACCCGAAGAAGAACAAACCGAAGAACTGCAAGTTAAGGAGGGAATTTACGACAACGTCATGGGGCCTGATAGGCATGGACGTGTACGTACATACGGAGTTGGTGTATGCCCGACACAGGTGTATGGTAGTAGATTGACCAAACGGACATCCCAGTCAACAGTGGCCTCCCTGCGAGGAGAGGTCGATCGACGAGTTGCTGAAGAGGTCGATCGACGAGTTGCTGAAGAGATAAATCGACGAGTTGCTGAAGAGGTTAATCAACGGCTGGCTACAGAGGTTGGGCGACGAGGTTCTGAGGAAATAAAGAAGGTGTACAAGAAGATAGGTCAGATTCCAGGTCGCACATGCGCCAATTCAAACGATGATGACATGCTTGACTCTGATTCAGCAGAGGTAGAAGAATCTGAGTACGGTGTTCCTCGATATGATGAATATGAGGAAGCTGATCCTGAAGAAGATGCAGATGAGTTGATGGACATTGATGATGATAATAATGATAATGAGGATGAGGTTAGTCAATTCTTCTATGTAATACATAATGAATATTATTTCTGTTGAATTAATTAGTTTGCGTGAAAGTAACATTTTTTCTTCAAATAGGCTAAGGTTGGGGATACGGTCCACTTGCTAACTCCAAAGCCTCCGAAAGAGGCTGTGGCGACTGCCGTTCTCATATCAAAAAAAAGCACAACAAGAATTAACTCGGAGGCAGTGGGTTTTGGTAATTGCGCAGTTTGCATTAAAAGTGTTATGAAAGACTACTCGTTAATGAAGCGTATTGAAAAGCACCATGCGATAAGTACTTGTGTTGGAAAAACTGTGCCTTGGCGGGCTAGTTGTGTAAGATCACTGTTCTCATATCACACAATAATTATAGAGCACACTCAACCTTGTGGAGTTTGGTATTTGCTGTGTAATGTCAACAGAAAGTAATGGGTATTCTTTCTTGTTACTGCAGGTACTTCCACTGTGAGAAGCAGATTATAATCTCTGGGGCCTGGATGTCGAATTCTGTCATCTATTCCAGGTAAATCTTGACAATATTATCTTGTGGTTGGCTTTATATATTCGTATAGATATTTGTCTCTGGCCTCAAGTTGGTATCTGATAGCCATAGATTTGCTTTTCTGTTTCTGGATTTCGATTGCGCTGCTTCTATCTTCTTCTTGCAACGCCACTGCCATGGCTGGGTTCGGTGATTGGGAGGTCCATGTTGGTTTTTAAACGATGGTGATTTCAGGTGGGGATCTTAGTTGTTAGGAGGTTTAGTGCAGAGGTGAGGTAGTGGTAGCAATGGTGGTCCGGTTATGGTATTAGGTGTTGTAGGTGCTGGTACTGGGGGTATTTTGGATGAAGGGGGTAAAAATACGGAAACAGCAAACACCAAAAAGGTTGAACATTAATCTGGGGAGAAAAACCTAGCAAGACACTTAAGTTTTCTTTATGTTATGCTTTGGTGGGGGTACTATCCATCCTAATTGTGTAGCTAACCAAACTGTGCATTACCACTGTGCAATCATACAAAAAAAGATACTAGTTAGTCACTGTAAGTTTTGGGAGATCAAACATAGTGGGATTTACCCTGTTTTAGCGTGATTTGGTTACTCTCGTGGTCTGCGGAAATTGAAGAGTTTTGTTGGCTGTTTGTGGGAGGGTAAGATTCAAATTTGAGTGATTGCCTACCATTTAACTTCATTAATCTTAGAAAAATGGGATTGAGTCGTGCAACCTGAGTCGTGCAACCTGAGTCGTGCAACATGAACACGGAGACCAGTTCATTACCTGAGACAGAGAAGAAAGCAAATGCAGAAGTTACTTAATTACCCAGTTATTCTCAAAATTATCCTATAAGCAAGAAATATATTGCTTGATCTCACAAGCTTGTTTACTATATATTGGATCTATACCTTCAGAGAGCTATTCAGCTTGAATAGGCTGCACTAATCTCAACCTCTCTTCTTTCCAATTTTAGCGGCTAAGATTGTGAATTTAGGAAATAAATAAAATAGGCTATACATAATCTTTGTTGGCTATCAGAGAAGCATACACAAGGCAGACTTGGTTAACTACTAAACTGTTGCTGGAACCAGCAACTAATCATTGCAAGATTCATTTTACTACTCAGATAGAAGCTGAAGAAACCAGAAGGTCATAAGCCAAAAGTGTTTCCAGCTTTGAAACAAGATTACTCCCTCAAGCCAATTGTACTTCTCTACTGTTCTTGTAAACATGGATCAGTTAGTTGATCAATCTGGCTATGGGGTTATAAGGGTGTTGTTGGGGGTTACTTATGTGTTTATTGTTGCTCATTCTATAGCTAAGAGCACACTGCTAGCTCCTTATTGGAAATGTGCTTTAAATTTTCTGGTAAATCATCATGTTAGTTGTATCCAGAGCTCTTAGGACTGGGTTGTGTTAGATTGTTTGTTTGAGCTCTTGCATCACAGTTGTTGGTTTACTATCCTTGTAGACATATACTACTAGCTATACATTTATGACTCAAAGGACCCTAGACTCAAAAGCATTAGTAGCTTCCTTTTAACGTTTATGCCACTATTTTATGTTTGGTAATAGCATTGTAGCAGAACTCATGCTTTCTTATGTAACACTGTAATTGTAGGCCAACTACTTTGCACGTGTACTGTTCGCTTTTTAAAATTCAGCAAAATTTGATAATCAAGTTACCAAGAGAGTGATTTTTGGTTTAGTCTTTTTGACATGCATTGATGTATGAACAAAAGCCCCAAAGGATCCCTGGCTTGATTACTAGTTGCATCAACGATGTTGGGTGCATTCATTAAATTATTGTCTGAAAAGTATAAACAATTCTTAGTTTCCAGATCTATTTATTTTTCCTCTCATTCTTGCATCTACTCATCAATCTATGTCGCCTTGTACCATATTAATTGGCTCCCTTGTTCAAGACGAAAAAGACATGCTCGGCTCTCTATAGCTCCTGATGCCTTTTCGTGTGGAGAACCAGGGTTTTGGACCGCAAAATAGCATTTGTTTTGTTCTACCAACTTCTAAATGACAAATTGTCTAACATTAATTACTTGTTGAATCATTGCATAAAATGTAATGATCTCATTTCTCCTCTATATGTTACTAACGCCCACTTATTTTCTTTATTTTGTTGAACAGGGCGCGCATAGGAGGGCAATGTCCAGTGTGACTAGGAAATTACATTTTTTTGGTGGAACATCGTCCATACTACGTCGATGTTCTGTGTGAACGTTTTAGTTAATTAGAAGCGAGACTTTTCTATGTTGCAATTAAAAATGTTTTTTGTAAAATATGATGTGACATAGAACGTTGTATGCAAGTTGGATACGTTGTGTATGAATCCTTTTAATATTTTGTTAATGACGAGTGATGCATATTATATAAGCATATCGTAATAGACATGATTTTATTCATGATTCGGTAACGGATGGCGTACAGGGGTGTGTATATATATATATATATATATATATAAATATTAGCCACGGGATTATATTGTGGCAAAAATATCAATTAACCACAGGAGTAGTATGAGCACACTGGTAAATTGGGCACACTATTTTCCGCGGCAAAATGCCAATTTAACCACGCTAAATTACAGAGGTCAAATATATATTTAACCACGTGACAAAACCGTGGCTACTATCCTTTTGCCCACACCAAACAAACGCGGCTAAAAATTATATTGGCCACGGTAGCTCAGCTAGCCACGGTAGCAAGGCGCCAACTAATGTGCCACGGTAACTACCGTGGCCGAATATTACCCACGGCGCTTACCCGTGGCTAATAAAAAAACCACGAAGTTATTGAGTACAGCCGATTACCGTGGTCAAAACCGTGGCTAAATCAAATGGCCACGGTAATTGGAGCAATGCCCACATTTATTACCCGTGGGCAAATGCCGTTTTTCTAGTAGTGTCTGCGATTTACACTCAAGCATTTGTTCAGAAATTGGACTATATGGATGAGTGGATTGACCATGTACTGACCCATCATGCCATTGCTTTGAACGATGCTGGCATATATTTTGCAGTCCGTGCTATGAAGGGGTGCTGCCGTGAAGCTGGACCAGTCCATGCTTCTAAACCTTCTCTCGCGTTACTCGCCTGCGACTCACACATTCCACTTCGCTGAGTTCGAGGCTGCTCCCACTCTTGAAGATGTACACATGATGTATGATCTGTCTCCTGTGGGTGAGGTGGATCCTCAAAGTCCCTTGTGAACTGAGCAGAGCTTGCTTTGTACAAGCAGATGGAGGAGTGCTTGTCAGAGGTGAAGAAAATTTCCACCCGGTGGACACCTATGGAACTTCTTCCCGATTGGCAACTGGTTGACACATCTGCGAAGAACACTTGGAACAAGTGGGTGCAATACTTCTTTCCCGATTATGCGAACAGTAGCATCACCAAGAAACTTCTGAGCCGGAACCCGAAAGCGAAGAATTATGTGAATGGCAAGGGTTATCACCTGACCCTATGTGCTTTTCTCTGCGCCTGGTTGTCGAGGTATTTGATCGATGGCCACCCTCATGATGGGGTCTTCTATCATGTCCTTCCTCTTGCTGTGAAACTGACCCTTCCTCATGATGGGGTCTTGGGCACCCTGTACCATAGATTAGACCAACTGGTTGTAGCAATCAAGGACTCGCGCGGTCGCCTCGATGTGCTGACCTATGTCAATATTGCCTTCTTGACTATGTGGGTCTTCGAGCGATGGCCCTCTTATGCTCCTGTTCCCTCTAAGACCTGTAAGTGGTGTGTCCCGGGTGCGGAGGAAGAGCGTAACAGTGGCAGGGCTGCGAGATGGTTTGGAACTCACTTTCCAAAGTGCACCTGGAGTCTGATATGCGATAATTGCAGCGAGTTTACAGCCAGGCCTTATACCACGCGCATTGAGAATGTGAGATGGTTCCCAAAACTGTATCCTTCCAAGGCTGTTGCTTTCTCTGAAGACCTTCTTTTCGAGGGCGAGAAGCAGTTCCATGAGCGCTATCGCGAATTCTTCTGCTGGTGTCTGAGAGGTTCTCTTCCTGCTCTTGCGGAGCATGTTCGCGAGCTTACCCCTAGGTACGAGAGAATCACCGTGGATGTCGATCCTACTCGGGTTTCTCCCCAGTTTGGCTTTGATGCGGTGGCACCCTCAATCTGGCCGCAGTCTATCATAAGAGGCTGCTACAAGCGACTATTGTCTGGCGAGTGCAGAACAATCTTAAGGAGCAATCTTCCCTTTGAGCAACCCCCAGGAAACCGCGAAGGTGGCTACTCCAGGAACTGGGTTGCCTATTGGAATACCCAGCAGGCAAGATTTGAGACACAGTCGACCCCTCGACCAAGCAGAGCTCATGTGATCAAGCGAAATTCTTTCCCTTTTCGCCCCAACTGCAGCCTGGACGACACCCAATATGGCTGCTATTCGTTGCTGGATCACGAGAATCATTTGTGTCCCTCCACCATCCTTGAAGAGAAGATGGCCGCGGTTAAGAAAGGCGATTCGCATGTCATCAAATAAAGAAAAACTTTCGCCAAGGTAAACAATCTCTTTTGCACGTGTTAAGTTTCTTTATTCCGTTGTGCCGAAACTTATGCTCCATTTTTTGCTGTAGTGCTATGTGAGGAGGTTCGCATCTGGTGAACGCTCCAAGTCGCTGATCGACACCATTGTTACTGCGAGAAGACAAGGTGAACCAGTTCGACTAGCAATGAGAATGGCCCCCGCTGTTGAAGCCCGTATTCGCCAAGTCATGGATGTTTTTGCTGACTCGCTGATAGACAATACTCCAGCTTTGTCTCCACCCAGGGATGATCCGTCTCCCCCAGCAACTGTTGCTCCACGGGCAAAGAGACCAAGGCATAGGGGAATCACAATCTCTTCCCCTAGAAGCGCTCCAACTTCTCCTCCTGTGAGGTCCCTTACTTCTAGGGACAAAGGTAAAGGTCGCATGCCAAGCAAGGCACAGAAAGAGCTCGCAGTGGAGACCTTTGTTCCGTTTGATCAGGAGGAAGAGGAGGAGGAGATAAGGGAGGCGAGAGAAAAGTATGATGATGAAGAAGAATAAAGAATCGAAGATGTCAGAGAAGGAGAGAGAGACGATATACAAGATGAAGAATCGGGAGGTATCTCCATCGTACTTCTCTTCTCATTGTCTTAACTTTCGCAGTCTTGATTGACCAATTTGTTCCTTTGCAGATGATGATGATGAGACCATCAGCGGCCTTCTGGCCAAGAGGCAGAAGAGGGGTTCTCACTCTGGTGTTTCCAGCGAAACCATAGACGAGGACATCCTTGCCGAGTCCAGGAGAACAGCTGCGGAGGCTGCTGAAAGAAGAAGGAAGCAAGAAGAAGAGGAGCTTGAACGCGTAAAGCAAAGGAGCCTGGAAGAGCAACACGTCGACGACCTGGTGCGTCCAACCGATGATGGAAGCGGTTCCAGAAGATGCGGCTCCTCAAGTTGACGAGGAGGACGCGACTCCAGAAGAAGATGCGGCGGCTCTAGAGCAAGTCCAAGCGGACTTCGAAGAGATCGCAGGCGGTAACAAAGGTGAGCTTTTTAATCTTGCAGTAACTTACCGAGATGTGATTGTTGGTGCATTAAATCATGGCTTATCAAAAGCTGACATTCGCCGCTGGCTAGTAAGAAAGTGCGGTGATCCTTCAGGTAATCATTTGAACAACATTTGTGAACTAGGATTAATAACCCAAACATTATCATGTCTGGTTTCTTCGCGCCTCAGGTCACGCTGAACTTGAAGATATGCTTAATGAAGATACGTTAATAGGACATGGTTCCGTGTCCTTAGCCTATGACGCAGATGCTGCAATCCCACCTACGCGTGGAGGTGCTCGCTCTTGGTTTATCAAAATAATAAATATTGTTTGACACAAGTTACCTCACATCATCCTGTCTTGTATCGCAGGTAATGCTGATGAAGCCATGCTGGGACAGAGGAGTCATCCTTCTGCATCTTATGTCCCGGTGAAGTTCTCATACCGAGAAGCCCGTCGCAGCTGCCGAGTATGCGGGAGAGCCCTTCGAGGACATCATTGAAGTTTCTGATGATGCCGAAGCTGACACCGTGCTGATGGAGGAAGATACCAATGCTGCTGCTGAGGAAACAGAAGCAGGTGCTGCTGATGCTTTCGCATCTGAAGGCATCCCTAATCGAGCTTCAACTTCTACTGTTGCCATGCCTCAAGCAAGGACTGAGCCTCCAGTGATTCTTCCTGCGTGGAACTTTTGGAGTTCGCAGGTAGGAGCTGCAATCGCACCTGGTGCGGCTTATACCCTTCCTGCCAACTATGAGGAGTTAGAGCTCGCAGCTGATAGGAGAGTAATGGAGCGAGGACAGTCTTCAGCTGCCCCAGCAATGCGCATTCCTTCTTTGCGCGAGATCCTTGAAGGAACTGGTACTTTATCATTATTGTTGTTCGCATCTTGCATTTTTCATTTACAAGCTCGATATTCTAACTTGATTTAACATTGCTTAGGGTTGAAGCAAGCTGATGTTGACTGGCTGGTTCAGATGCGTCTCTCCTATCCTCGATCATTTGTGAGGTCTCTGGAGATAGAGCCTTTCGACAGGAGGCTGTTTTTGACCGAAGCCATCTGGATTTTGGAGCAGCTGTCTGCGGCCACACCTGCGACCATCTCTCCTCAGAGCGCGCAGTTGCTTTTCGGCATGTGTCAAAACCTTCAAGCCAAAGTTCAAGGCAAGCTGGGCTTTGGGTATCTTGTCAACAGAGTCACCCAGATTCGCGCGGCCGTGAATTTGAAGTGCGGCTTCCATAACCTCGCAGATGAGGAGCAGAAGGTGAAGCAGCAAAAGCAGAAAGATGAAGAGGCTGTGAAGCTCTTCCATGAAATGAGCGCCAACTATGAGCAGTTGAAGCGAGAAGTGGAGCAAGTGGCAAATTTGTCACGTCGGTTTACTCCTGATGACTCCCTGGTCAAAGACTTATTTTGAACGATAACAAATTTGTTTTGAACAAAATGTTAAGAGAATATTGTAATGTTGCTAGGGTTTCCCCCCCCCCTTTTTTTTCAAAATTTGAATGCCTGTTTTGCCCTTACCGGGATTTGCTCGAATATCTTTGTGCATATCAATTATGACATCAGCTAGCGATATCATGCCTTGATATTCGCGCTAATTGCTTATCAGATAAGCACGCCTTCCTTGGGAAGTCCATCCGTATCATGACCTTCCGTCATTAATTAGGATACGGTACCGAATCGTCGTAGCCTTTAGTAGAGTAATTGAATGTTGCCTTTATCAAGGCGTAAGTGATTGATGCTTACCCCTTTTCCAAGCTTTGCTGACTCAGCTAGGGATTTTAAGGGTCTCCGTTGGGTCTATATAAACCCAGCCTTCTACTGCTTGGGTCTTTCATCCCAAAATGTGGCTTGCCATGAGTCCCTACGACTGCTGGCTTCAATGCTTGTCTTTCGTTGATTCATGGCAACCTCAAGTTGTGAAACCTGAGTTTGTGCTTTGTGTCATAGAAATAGCTTCCAAGGTTTTCTTTACGAGGCTTATTTATCTTCATAACCATCATAAAGAAGATGCACATAAGGTGTCATGCTTGCTCGAATAATTTTCTTCGTCTATTATGCTTGCAGGTCGTGTTTCCGGCCGCCTCCCGGCGAGGTGCAGCGCCGTACTGACCTTGTTACCGATTCGTAATGAACGACGGATTTCTCCTCTAGCTTTCTCGGAGGAAAATCATTCGCCACCACGTTCTTGAACTCGGGTTGGCGAGCCATTGTGCTCGTCTCCGTGGACAAGGAGCCTCTTGCCCTAGGAGTTGCTTCTTGCCTGTTCTTCACCGCCGCATACGCCGGAACAGGTGGTTCCTCAGGCACATCTCTTGGGGTGATGATCAGACAGAGGCCTTGTCAGATCCTGGGATCTTGAACATAGCGTCGCATAGCTCTTGTAGCGTTTGTAGGCCGTTCGTTTTATAGGAACACCCTACTTGCTACAGATCTTTGGTCGCATGTAGGATCAATAGGCCGATCCTTTTACGGTATGGATTTCCCTTCTGTGTAACTTTCGCATGTAAGCTGCTATCTAGCTGAATTGTAAGCCATGTTGGCCGTGTAGTTAGCTCAGTCTGAGCTTTTTCGTTTGTAAGCTGCTATCTAGACAGAGAATTTGTAAGTCATTTTGACTCATAATAATAAATCGCTTTATATGATTCGCTGTTTTTTGTCACAACAAATTGAAACTTTCGCATGCGTATTGGCAAGCTTCACTTTTTGTAGTGTCATATTCGCACTGTGTTATCGCTACGATTTGCTATCCAACAGATAGATTCGCAGGTTGAGAATCATTCATGAGAACTGCTATCTTAGCAGATGAGTTTTTAGATCGTTTGAGATCGCATTTACATGGCTTTGCTATCTTGGCAGATAGGCTTGAGAATCACTTAAGATTAGACTCAAGTACGGCTGCTATCTCGGCAGATAGGCTTTGGAGATCACTTAAGATCATATTGCTGCTATCATGGCAGATAGGCTTAAAGATCACTTAAGATCATATTGCTACTATCATGGCAGATAGGCTTAAAGATCACTTAAGATCATAGTGCTGCTATCATGGCAGATAGGCTTAAAGATCACTTAAGATCGTATTTGCATTGTGCTGCCATCACGGCGGATGGGCTTAGAGATCACTTAAGATCATACTTACTTAATGCTACCATCACAGCGGACGGGCTTTCGCTATTGAGAAATGAAGAAATAAATAAAGTGATAAGGGCAGCTGAAATCATAAAGTTCTTCCCATTTGGGAGAAGTCTTTTTATTATAGAATACTCTCATATGGGAGAGTTGAGATTACAATTCCCTCGTATGGGAGAGAAGATGCATGAATCTTTAGCAATACAAAGCATAAAGTAGACACTGTAATATAACGCATATAATGAGAGGAGTTAAGGATAATACTTCTTAATCCAGCGCATCTTGACTGAGCTTGGGGTTGAGGCCGTCCCATGTAGCCTTTGTATGTTGCAGTAGCCACTGTCAAAGACTTCTTTGACTTCGAAGGGTCCTTCCCAGTTGGCTGCGAATTTTGGATGAGCCGCCTCTCGCATGCAATGATCCGATGCGCGCAAGACCAAGTCCCCAACTGCGAAATCTCGGCGTTGGACTGTCTTGTTGTACGCGCGAGCGATCCTTTCCTGATATCGCTTTTTAGTCCGTTTAGCCTGCTCCCGCTTTTCTTCTAACAGAACCAAGTCGTGATTGCGTTGGTTCTCATATAGTGCATGGAAGGCCAACCTTGCAGAGTTGATCTTCACCTCCGCAGGTACCACAACCTCAGCTCCATAACATAAAATAAATGGGGAGACTCCTGTGGGCGTCCTCGGAGAAGTTCGATACGCCGACAAGGCTATGTTCAAAGAATCAGCCCATTTCTTGTGGTCATCTGCAACCATCTTACTCAAGATTCTCAACAGCGTCTTGTTGGTTGCCTCTGCTTGACCATTCCCTTTTGGATAGTAGGGGGTAGAACATATCTGTCTTATGTTGTACTCCACTAGCTTCGCAGCTACCTGGCGATTGACAAAGGGGGTACCATTGAGAATTGTGTTAGGAATCCCCAACCTGCATATGATGTTCTCTTGGATGAAATGGACTACAGTGAGCGCATTTGCTGTCTTTAGTGTTATCGCTTCTACCCACTTAGTGAACAACTCGGTCGCGGTGAGAATGAACTGGTTCCCGTGCGAAGTTGGTCGGATGGGGCCAACAAAATCCAAATCCCAAGTATGGAACGACCATGGTGTTCCCAACGCATGTAGATCTACAGCAGGAGCATGCACTAGGTTTCGTTTGAATTGGCACTACTGACACCGTCTTACTTTAGCGCGGAAATCTGCTTCCATGGTGGGCCAGAAGTAACCGACTGAGAGAAGCTGTCTGCATAACTTTGCACCTCCCTGATGCTCCACTTGATGAGAGAGGTCCATTACCTCTTGTGCTTCCTTGCTGTCTAGGCATCGCAGCAGGTTGCCCTCGTGGCCCCCTCGCCAAAGTATATTTTCTTGCACCACATACCGTGCTGCTTTTCTCTTTAATTTCTCGGCTTCTTTTCTCGACTCAGGCTCAATACCTTGCGTGAGAAAGTCAAAGAGTGGCTTTCTCCAATCCACATCATCATCGACCAAAGCAATTGATAAAGAGTCCTTGATCAGTGCGAAACTCTCGCAATTTCCTTGGATCAATGCCGCGGCCGTTGACATGTCCGGCCAATGAATCCCATACCTCTGGGCTTTTCGATAGATTGACACCTCACTTTCGCCGCAAGTATGTTGGTGAATCTTTTCTAACAGCTCTTGTCCCTCCTGCTCTGAGACGCATCGCACGAGTATTCCGCCTGGGCCTTTACAGTAGAGGGTGTTGTCATGTATGCAATACCTCTTTGTGGACGCCCAATTTTCGTTGCTCGTTCCTTCTGCAATGGCACGCAATATTGACTTTCTCCAGTCTGCATCATCCATGCATTCGTCGTCGCACGTGTCTTCTGTCAACGCCGAGGATGTTCGCACTTCAATCGAGATTCTCGCGGGACTTTTGTCCGTACTAACCTTGGATCCCAAGGTAGCTAAAGCATCAGCATGCCTATTGTCTGCTCTGGGCGTGTGCTCGTACCTGACATCGTAGAACTGGTGCACCAGTTTCTGTACCAAGGTCCGGTAGGGCAATAGGTTTATCTCCTTCAAACCATACTCGCCCGAGGCTTGTTTGACGATTAGCTTGGAATCCCCAATAACCGTCAAGTTGCTTACTTCTAGTGCCCTTGCTGCGCGAAGACCTGCGATAAGAGCTTCATACTCTGCTTCGTTGTTGGTGACTGCGAAGTCAAGCTTTGCGGACGTTTGTATGACCTCTCCATCGGGTTTGGTCAAGACTATCCCAATGCCTCCACCTTTCCTTGTCGACGACCCATCGAAATGGAGCGTCCAATAAGGAAACTCAACTGCATAGATCTCAGGACCCTCCAGTTCCTCCTCAATTACAGGCTCATAACTATTATTAGGGAACTGTGCTAGCAAATCCGCCACCGCTTGCGATTTGATTGCCCGGGGTCGAACGCATGTGATGTCGTACTGGGAAATGGTCATATACCATTTTGCCAGTCTTCCCACAGGAGTTGTGTGAGTCAAAAGATACCGTATAGGATCACTCTTTGTGACCACCACCACTTTGTGCGAAGCAAAATAGTGCTTTAACTTCTCTATTACAAAGAATAGGGCAAGGCAGCGACGCTCGATGTCCGTGTACCTTGATTCTGCTGGCTGCACTATGTGATAAATGTAGTAGATCGGCCTTTCTTGCCCCTCATACTCCTGAGCCAGGAGTGCCCCTATAGACTTCTTCGTCGATGTCAGATACAGCAAGAGCGGTGATCCGAGCTGGCGTGCGATCATTACCTTTGACGATGTCAACAGGTCCTTTAGCTTTTCAAACGCAGCTTCGTGCTCCGTTGTCCAGCTATATACAGCATCCTTCTTGAGAAGATCGCTGAAACAGAAGGTGATTTCGGCGATCGCCGGGATGAACCTTCGCAGGTAGAATAGCTTTCCCAAGAAGGTCTTCAAGGCACTTTCCTTGTGCGGCGCCGTCATGCTGGTGATGGCCGATATTTTCGCAGGATCAGGCTCTATTCCTTGACGATGTACCACACATCCCAAGAACTTCCCCGATGTTACTCCGAATGCGCACTTCATGGGGTTCATCTTTAATTGAAAGCTTCTGCATCTGTTGAACACTTTCCGCAAATCCCCCAAGTCGTCAACATAGAATTCTACTTCTTTGTGCATCATATCGTGGAACAGGGCCATCATGGCTCGCTGTTAAGTTGCGCCTGCGTTCTTGAGGCCAAAAGGCATAACTGTGTAATTGAAGACTCCCACCGGAGTGATGAACGCGGTTTTCCGTGCATCTTCGGGGTCCATCTTGATCTGGTTGTACCCACTGAAGCCGTCCATGAAGCTGAACATGCGATGACCCGCGGTCGAATCGATAAGTAAATCGACGTTGGGAAGCGGAAAATCAAACGATTAAGGTCTCGTAAATCCACACAAATGCGAAGTTGCCCATTCTTCTTTACTACAGGCACAATGTTGGCCAACCATGTAGGATGGTGATTTGGCTCGATGAATTTGGCATCCAGGAGTTTGACAATTTCTTGCTTGATCTTCACATTGAGCTCCGGCCTAAAGCTTCTTGTGTTCTGCTTTATTGGTTTGGATCCGGGGATGAAATCTAACCGGTGCATGGTGATGCTCGTGTCCAGACCCGGCATCTCATCTTACTCCCATGCGAATACGTCCTTATACTCGATCAGAAGCTGCAATAATCTTTCCTCTTCCTCTCTCGCGAGGTCTGCACTCAGAAAGACTGGCCTTTTCTTTTCTTCGCTTGAGCTTAGGAATACCTCCTACAGTTCCTGCTTTTGTGGTTTGGGTTTGTCCTCCATGCATTCGGGTGCTTGTTTGAGTTTTTCCTCTAAAACACCTGGCATTGGTTTGTCTATTTCCATGACCTGCTCGATTTGGTTGATTTGCTCAGGGATATCCCCATGCTCGCGTGGGGGTATCCCCGCGCACCTTCATATGCGATAGCATTTCTTCCCGTTAGCGTAGAAGCTTTCTATCTCTTTGCCTTCGGATCATGCTTTGCTATCCTTTTCAGGGTGTAAACATTCTTTCTTTGGTAAGCAATTCGCGGTGCCTCTTCTCGCATAGACGGCTTTTCCTTGGCCTCCTCTCTTGTTACCATCACTCCTGCGGGTGAATGATCTTTGATGTCCTCCCATCGAGGCAAAGGAGTGGGATTGAACGGCCCTGGCGTTTGCTCATCTGCCATCTCAGTGAACCATACCGCCTCACTGAGATGCGCTTCATCCAGGTTGAAAGGATTTATCGAAGCTGGTATTTCTACTATTCTGTCATTCCAAATAGCTTTCATCACTTGGTGAGCTGTTGAAGGAACTGCATCGAAGCGATGGATCCAGTCCCGACCTATAATCATGTGATACGTAGTGTTCGCATCTATGACATAGAACTTGGCCGAACATTTGATTTTGCCGATCTGTAGACCCAGACGGATCCATCCTATCGTCATTCTGGAGTCGCTTCCGAATCCCATCAGCGGGGATGGACGCCTGACAATCTTCTGTTCCGGGATTCCTGCTAGCTTCAGAGGGTTGAGCGAGACAACGTTGACCGCTGCTCCTCCGTCGACAAACGCTCTTTTGAACTCCACACCATTGATGACTGCCGTTACATACAGAGGCTTCTGGTGGCTCGCATCTGTCTTCTTGCCGCTTGCGGAGAAGGTTATGACCTTTTCTGTAGAGCGAGATGCCCTAACAACCTTCCCGTTGGAGACCACGATATCTTCCTCAAAATCTTCCGCTATCCTCAGGATCGCTTTTGTAATTTCCTTCCGGCATTTCTCCGAGAAGTTCATTTCATCGAAGAACCTGCTGAACCCGTGCGACCCCTTCATCCGATCAGCACGTTCGTCCTCCGTGTCTATGATGTAGTCCTCGTCGTTGTGAATCTCGGCAATGATGGGTAAACCATCATCTTCAACCTCTTCAAGGTCCATAATCGAGATCATGGCAACCTCTTTGCCCTTCGGCTCTTGCTCCGCGTGGGCAGGTAGTGGATTGTTTCGCACATCCTTCCTCTGGTCGCTGACAATCAGCTCGCCGTTTTTCATCTTTTGGTTTACCATGATTCTGAGCTTCTTACAGTCAGCCGTGGGATGCATGACCTTTCCGTGGCATTCGCACCACTTCGGGTCCCTCACCATCTCCTTGGAGGGTGTCCTTTCAAGCGGCGGCTAGATTCCGTCTTTACGCCATTGTCTGCACAAACCACTCGCTTCCTCTACCGAACACGACAGAGGTGGTGCATCGAAGTTTGCGACCTTCGGATGCTTTTGGGGTGAAACCATATTCACCTCGGCTTCGCGTCCTCTTTTATAGCTGAACCTCCCAATTTTAAAGGTAGCCCCGCTCGGGGATCTCTCAGATGCGTGCCTCTTTTTCTGCCTCTCTACTATAGGCTCTATGTTCTTTGTGCATTCGATCAGCTTCGAAAATGTAGGAGTTTGCAGGTTGATAAGCATACCTTTGTACTCGTTTCGCATGCACTGCAGGCATATTTCCACGAGTCTGCTTTCGAGTATCATGTCTTTGCATTCCAAGGACTTGGCCCTGAACTTCTTGATGAATGTTATTCCATCCTCCTCGCGCTTCTGGTACATCCGCGAAAGATGAATGATTGTCACCTTTTCTTCCATCTGGAAGAATTTTGTATAGAATTTATGGACCATAACTTCCCAGGTCTTCACAGATCCAGCCTCTAGTGTCCTGTACCACTTGTAGGCCACGTTCCCCAGGGATTTAGGGAACTCGCGCATCAGCAGCTTAGGATCAACCCCGTATGGCCCCATCACATCGATGAAACGCATGACATTCTTGTGGGCGTTTCCATTGACATCTTCGAACTTGTCCCATTTAGGAGCCTTGTACCCAGCATTGTTAGGCATGAGGTAGATCTCGCGTGGGATAGGTGGATCGTTGTCAAGCTTGGGGATGATGGTGTCCGCGAACGGTTGGTTAGCTAGGATGGTTTCTATGCGTCGCTGCAGCGATGTCATACACTCCGGCGCATTTCCCCCAGCAGCAGGAGGAGGGGTTGTGGCAGTTGGAGGTGACACATATGCCACGGAAGGGCTAGGAACGTACTGTGGATTCGCATTGCCACATGCCGCCGGCGGAGGAGGCAAAGGATATTGTGAGGACGGGTTTGCTGCCAGGATTGGGGGTTGAGGCACATGAGTAGTGAGAGGCAACATTTGAGCTGTTTGCCCCTGCGCCGTTGCCGGCGGAGTTTGAAGGTTAGGATTAGGTGGTGTGGTTGATGCTCCCAATCCTTGAGTGGTGGAAGTTCCTCCTCCCTAAGAGACGACAGTGGCCGGTGCAGGATTCGGAGCAAGAGTCCCCAAGATAGCCATTATCCGTTCCAGCTGCGCAGATTGAGCTTTGAGAGCTTTCGCCTGGTTCTGGATGGTGGCGTCCAAGGCTTCTATCGTCGGAGTTTCACCGGCGGCTGTAGGAGTACGGCGGGCCTCCTCTCCCGAGGTGGTTTCCGTGGAAGGCGATTTGTTACTGACATCATCTTCATGAGACATGGTGGCTTGCAATGGTAAGTTCACGTCGGGTTCACCAAAATGTGTACGAGAGAATCCTACAGAGAGAATTCAATATACACCAAGCACAGAGGATAGAAATAGCACAGGAAGTGTCGGGTTGTGTGTAGGGAGAGAGTAAGGCAATAGTACTGTGTGAGAGAGAGACGGGATTTTGGCAGAGCTTTCGCGTATCTCGGGTGGTTCTCTCCTTGTGTGGAAGGGTTAACGTCCTATATATATAACGGAGAATGTGACCGTTGTAGTGTGGTTAATGCGACCACAAATGGCGGCTTAATTAGCTTAACCACAACGGCACGTTCGTCCGCGTATATAGGGACCGTTACAGCACGTTATCCGCGTATACCAGAACCGTTACGAAGTTGACCGCGTTTGACCGGTTTGACCGGGTCTATGAAGCTCGTGCCATAAATCTCTCAAAAGAAGTTACTAGGGGGTCGCGTGCGGGCTTGGTTGTCGCTCGCGCGCGACAGGACTTACTCTAGCCTCCAAACCACTAAGTCCCTACAAGTCCCGTGCGGTGGTATGCGAGGGCCCTGTCTCGCAGCCCCCACGTGGATCAGCGCGGCTGGTGATCGAGTGTGTGTGGAGCACATTATGGTGTGATGGATGGTCGCCACGTGGCTAAGATCTTCCTGTTCAGAAAGCACTATCTACAGTTATATATGAAATAAAAAGATTGCATGGGGATGATAAATTGACCTGACTAATTAAGCAGAATCAAATTCGATGCCTTGTGTCCCTCGTTCAGCGAGAACTTGCTTTAGTAAGGATTCCATGTTCGAAAACTTTGATTCCATCATATTAGCTCTGTTTTCTGCCGCCTCTGCTCTTTTCTCGGCCTGGTCCAACCTGGCCTTTGTTTCTTGCATTTCACTGTCGGTAACCTGACGAAGTAATCTGGATTTTGGCACCTCACCGACTCCAAAACCAGGTACAAAGCCCGATTTTCTCCCCAGAATATACTCGCAAATTTGTTCTTCATTAGTCAAGACTGTGCCATCCTCAAGGGCCGGGTTACAACGCAGTGCTAACATTTTCTCCTGTAATTGTAGTAATACTTACACACTTGAGACACAAATTAAACCAGATATGTGTGTGTGTATTTATAATCTTTTTCAGATTGAGGTAACTCACATAATTATATTTTGCTTGTGGACGTATCCATTCTTCTGTACCATCTTTGTAATGTGTTTTCTTATAGAAATCAATTCTAGAGGGCTCTCCAGAAGGGGGATTCACCAAAAAGTCCTGGACTGGCACCTCTGGTTCACCATCTATGTCACGCTGCTGCTCTTCTTCTTATATTGCAAACACTACATAAAACCACATGTGAATAATTCACTCAAGAATCTAAATCTGAACTCACACACTTAAAATACTAGTATCAAAAAGACTTACCAGTTCCTCATAACATTGCACAAAAGATTTTGAACCTGATGCATGGAAAACTTTAACTTTTGAACGGTTTCGAGTATTCCTCTAACTTATAGCCTGCATATAGAACAAAAGATATAGTTCAGTACCAAAACAATCAAGATAATACAAGGTTTCACATTACCTTAAACTCTGGTGACACAAAGTAACGACAGCATACATCCCAATCATCCTGTTTAACATCTTCGGGGGGATTGAGCTTTGCTTCCTCAGGAGTACGAAAGGTTTTGAAATGTTTGTGCAACTTGTATCGATGTTCCCCATAAGCTTCGGCACACATGGATTCAATTTCTCTTCTCACAGTTATGTCAGTAAAATCTAGTGTAAATAAGTCCTGCAAATTTAGAACTGACACGTTACTACTAAAAGTCAAAAAATAAAACACAAATAACAACTATTTCATCTTTTGTTTTGGAATATATATTAACAATAAAATTATTGTGTAATACATACTTTCAGATGGTCAAAAATGGGTTTCTTGTCTTCATAAGTCATTTTTGACCACTGAGGAACACTAAGTGGCGCATTCAGACGAAAAATTACACCAACTTCTGCAGTTAACTCTTTGCGACCAGCTCCTATAGGTATGCGCTTCCCCTCAGGGATGTTAGCAGAAACCTTTTCCCCTTTGCGCATTCTCTTCCTCATTTGGAGCCCACGTGTTGCACCTCTTCCTCTTCTTTCCAAATTCAAAGCTACAAAGAGAAATTTGTCAAACAAACTATTGATATTGTGAACTGGAAAAAAAGAAGTATGTGATACTATGCTACAGAGTGGTGTTCTACACAAATTGGGATTCAAAACTTATAACAAGTACAACCCACTGAGTAGATATAGACAAAGTCACATACTAAAAATGAAGTCAAAAGAAACTTGACTTGTTTTAAAAACAAAACAGTATAATAGAAATTACATTTTCAGAGATTAAGATAAAATGCTTTATGACTAATTTCCAAAGACAGAGAATATAAACTGAACAGAACAGTATAAGAGAAATTACACCAATAAGATGGTTTCCTGGCAAAAAAAACAATGTAATTCTTGCATATTGATATCCATCCCTCAATATGCAAGAAAGTTAATAGTATTGTAAAAACAAGTACTTACCTTCACTTGTCTGATCCGTAGCATCTTCATCTGATGAATCATAAAGAGAAGACACTTCATGGGCAATTGGAGTATACCTCGGTGGAATAGGCTGAAAAGATTGTGGAACCTGACCCAACAATCTATCAGCATGCCCGTTATCTCGAGTTGTCCCTTGTTGGCTTGCACGTGTTTTATGTTGTAAAGGTTGAGAAGACTGAGGAACAGCACGTCCTGATCCAGCTACAATTCCAATAGATCCATTGGTTCTGGTAACAACTTCTCTGCTTGAATTTGCTCCAGGCCGGGTAAATGACGCGAACTGTGCATGCGGAACTGAAGGTTTTCTTTTTAGACCACCAGGAGCCATTGCCTATTAACAATATCCAGTGACATAACAAACCAACATTCTTATTACAAATATATAAAAGACACAATGCAAGAGCCATTAAAACTACCTTTAATGCAATGACATTTTAAGAAGAAAAGAAAGATAAATAATAACATAAAATTCAAAGGGATGAAACTTTTCAAAGTTCATAAAGGAAAAACTAAGGTAATGATCCAACAATCCATGTCATCATAATCATCATCATCATCATCACCACTTGCTGAGGACCCTTCCTTCTCACTAAAATAGTCAAACATTGTTTCATCTTCATCTTCATCTTCATCTTCATCTTCATCATCACCCCCGCTCATTTGACTATTATCTGCATTTTCATGATTTGAATGAGAATTTTCTGGAATACTTGTAACGAAAACAGGAGTTGATTCCACATCCATCCTATCTAGTAAACAGACATCCTCAATGGTAACTTCAAATAGATCCCCATGGTTATCTGAAACTTGTTGTTGATAAGCACCTTCTTTATCACCTACATCTTCACTCACTTTCTCATTGTCTACTTCTGGTATATCATACACATTGCGTGGATGAATTCTTTGAAAAATTTTATAACTGTTACCAAGTATGGTATCATCAACATAAAAAACTTGTTCTGCTTGAGATGCCAAGACAAAAGGGTCATCTATGTACCACTTACATGATACATTAACACTAATGAAGTGCTCATCTTTCTTAACCCCGGCCTTCTTATCACCAAAATTCCACCAGTCACATTTGAAGATTACTACATTATTTCGGCCCAAGTAGCTAAGCTCAATTATCTCCGTAAGAACCCCGTAGAAATCAACATCTTCAGACAAGTGATCTCCTTTAACAACAACTCCACTATTTTGAGTTGTTTTGTGTTTCTCATGATCTTTGGTGCGGAATCTAATCCCTTTAACTATACAACTGTTGTAGCGAGTAATTCTTTTATCAGGACCACAAGCTAGGGAGTATAGTTGATCAGTAGCCTCGGATGATTTTTCAATTTTTAGCCGCACCATCTAATTTGAATAAGAAAAGAAGAGTTAGTGGATAAAAAATTAAAACTAAATAAATCTAGTTATTCAAATACTTACGTGAGTTTGAAACCACTTAGCAAACTCCTTCTCATGTCGTTGTTCTATATTATCGGGGCTTTCCCTCTCAATAACCTGGTGTCTACTCCATGCGGGACCATCATGTCAACAAATCGCATCATATGCTCGTGTGCGTTCCCGCCGACTTCGTCGAATTTCTCCCAATTGGGTGCTTTGTATCCAGTAGGGTTGGGCATCAAGTAAATGTCCCGCGGAATGGGAGGCGAGCTGTCAACCTTTGGGATGACAGTATATCTGAAGCTCTGGTTCGCGATGATGCTGTCTATACGTTGTTCCAAGGCCGCGAAGCCCGAAATGTAGGGCCTTGTTGGATCATAGGGAGGTGGCGGTGGAAGTGCATGGCTGCCTAGAGTCCTACTTGCGTGGTACGACATCGCCGAGTATGACGTAGGGTTTCCCGTCGTCAACAGGGAGGAGCTCGTCGGGATGCCCGGCGCCTGAGGCCTAAGGCCACCGGAAAAAGAGGATTGGGCAACAGACATATGCAATATATATGTGGTTGCCGCCACTAATAGGGGCAACAGGGATGTTGATGGTGGTACTGAAGCCCCTGTAGTGGTGTTTTGAGCGATCCTTCCCAAGATCGTCATGATTTGAGCAATCTGGGCGGACTGGGCTTGCATCACCTGGGCTTGACTTTGAATCGTGGCTTGGAGTGCCACTAAAGAGGGTCCGCCACCGGTAGCTGTCTGGGCACGAACGTTGGTGTTAACAACGGTGTTGAGTGGTCCCTCATCTCTGGAGGTTTCCTCGTTGGAAGGGGACCGGTTATCATCGCGAATAATTCCGTCAAACGACATTTCTGTAGATTTCGAAGGATTTAAACTCTGAAGATGGGTGTTCACGTCGGGTTCACAAAATTGTGCTCACTGAAATCCCTCAGAGAGATCCAAGTGTGCTCCTCAAGTGGAGAATAAGGATACAGAGAGCTGTAGGGTGTGTGTAGGGAGAGAGTAAGCACTTTGCAACTGAGAGAGAGAGAGACAACTTAATAGCTAGTGTAGAATCAGGTATGGATTCGTTGTACTAGTCTGTCGCAACGGAGGGCTAACGATCCTATATATAGTGGGGAAGTGACGTTGTGAGGGGGTTAATGCACCATAAATGGCGGCTTAATGGTAGCCCCCGTAACGGTACGTTCGACCGTGTATATAGGAGCCGTTAGGCACCTTATCGTACATACCAGAGACCGTTATGAGGTCAAGCCGGGTTTATAGGACTTGGCCATTAAGTCTCTCAAATCAGTTACAAAGGGTCGCGCGCGCGCGACGGGCCTTACCCGAGCCTACAAACCACTAAGTCCCTACAAGTCCCGTGTTGGTACGCGAGGGCCCTGTCTCGCAGCCCCCACATGGATAAGCATAGGTAGTTATCCGGTGTGTATGGAGCAAAGCTGGGTGTGTTGGATTGCTGCCACGTGGCTGTGATCCGTCTGTCCAGAAAGCACTATCTACAACAACTTTTGATCTTCATTTGCTAAATTGGGTATGAGTAAAATGAGTTTTGGACTTGTTGTTTTGAATTCTAATTATCGCTAACTCATGTCTTATTGATTACCAAATGTTTGATATTAGGTTATCTCGTCGCTCTACTACTCAACTAGGGTCTATTCAAACTCTATTGTGTTCTTGTTTTTTGCTTCAGCATGTCTTCGATATTTTCTTTGAAACGTGTTCGGGTGCTCTAAATAGACAAAATAAACACATTAAATACATTGTGACAGGGAGTAGTTATTGACTTTCTTTGGACAAAAATACCCTTGAACTCCGATAAAAACATAACTGTGTTAATTTACCATTTGCAATAAGCCAGTATAACTGAAAATGGGAAGTGCAATCAGCCAATAAAATGAATTGGACTTACAATAAGCCAATTATGCCAAATTGGGGTATGCATTCAACAATTTAATCTTTTTAGGCAAGCAATTTTAGCATTTTTTTCTTGGAGGTAAATCAGAGAACATTGTCATATTCTCGAATTCGTTACGACGTTTCACCCGACGATTAAACTCGTCTACTATGATGCGCACGTGTCTTTATTCCTTTTGAGAAATTATTTTGTCGTCATCTGGGTTTGAACCAGAGACCTCATGCGGGGGTTTCCAACTTTCTACCACTTGAGCTACTTTTTTTTAAAGACATATTCCTCCTTAGATTTATGGACAGGTGAGCTAATTCTTTAATTACAGAAATGACAATTGAATGTTTAGGAGGAACTTGTGCTTCTCTCTCTACATCGGTTAGGCAAGGGTAATAGAATATTAAAATAAAATATAAATACGGTACATCAACTTATGTTATTAAAATTTTGGTCACATATTATACAGTTTTTACAAATTATTTCCTAGAAATACTGCCATATTCCAGATTTTTACTAATATTTTCATAGATGAACCAAGTCATTTAATAACTGATCCACACATGTCTAAATTATGTTGAATTTGTTACTATTTATTACTTCATTAGAGGACTTATAATTTGCCAGTATAATTTAGTACTTAAAATATACTTATTTATTTTTATTGAAAATATATTTATATTATTTTGTTTATGTCATCAAATGATAATTACATATACGCTCAGTGCTTATATCTAAAAAACTCATTTATAGATAATTTGCTTATCATAGTAATCATAAACACTTTTCAATTTAATTTAATAATTTAATTCATTTTAATAAATAATAAATGGAAAATATCAATTAATTTAAATTAAAAATTTGGGAGTATACCAAAATAGATGGAAAATTCGACACATGTTCTCTTTTTTTTTGTACGAATTTATAACATTATTCATTACTTTACTTATAATTTATTACTTGATGCATATTTAATAATGAACATATCTACATCAGATTGTGTATAGCATCAAATGCTTATATTTAATGCTTATCTTGACTAATAAGTCATAATTGATATATTTTGAAAATAATAATTGCAATTTAATGATGAGTAAATGAGAAATATCAACTTACACAAAGTTAAAATATTATATTCTATAAAAGTGAGGCAAAAATGTGCTTCATCTCTTTTTTCTCTTTACAAGAGTGGACTCGCAAAGAGAAAACAAATAGCTAGATAGACCTGAGAAAATAAAGAACTCATAGAAAACTCACCAAGTACTTCATCGGATCTAGTATATTTCTCTGTAAGTAATTTCATATAATTGTTCGTAGTTGGTTGTCTTTAGCTTATCGCACCAAGTTTTTTGTTTGACAAAATGGTTTAGCAATTTGTTTTAGGCATGTATGATTTGATTTATTTCATCACTGCCTTTAAAGGGGATAAGAAAGATGGTGGGATTCTAGGGGTGTTTTTTACTATTGATTTTGTGGGAATTAGTATGCACATATTGTATGTAATGTTATGTTTTCATATCTCCACTTTGAAACATGACTTGTATATTAAATGAAGGATTATGGTTTGTATTATTAAAAAAACAAGTTGTGTTTCATTGGATCAAAAATTTCTCTACTTATACAACTTTCTTACATTAATTATATTAAGAAATATTTATAATTACACTTTTCATCGTATAAAAATCTTATTTAATATGAAAATATAAATTTCCACTTACTAGTAAAACTATTCGATTTTATAATTATTTAGACACGCTTAATGACTCCTGTTTAACACCATCAATGAGGCTATGTTATTTGCTTGAATTGTTATGATTTACTTTAAGAAGAACTATCCATTGATATATTTTCTTGAATACTCTGCATCTGAAGGTAAGTAGGAACTCCTCATACAATTACTTTCATAAAAAATGCAAAATCATAAGTTATGTAAAGTATGTTGAGAGCTCTATGCTTTTCACCCACTCATGTGGCTCTACCATTTATTTTTTTCACTTAGTATGTGTTATAATTAACTGTTAACTATTACTGTATTCGTATTTTTTTGTAATTTACCCACAATATCTCTTCACTCGACAATATATATTTATTATCTATTTATATACACTTATTAATAAATTTCAGTCATTACACAGAAAATTAAAGTATTTTGAACTACAATCAAGACCCTTTGATGGCACAACAAAGGGGAAAAAAACGTTTGATGATTGAGAACAATCAACCAGTTGTTCAGGGACAACATTTTCATGCATCACCATCAGGAGTGAGCTCATATAATCAAGATGGGAGGAGAGATTTTTTGCAAAAGTGTCAAGAAGAACAGCTGCGAGTAATGACAAGTTATATTCACCAACAGCAACAAGCAGGACTATCTCAGCCTAGTGAAATACACAAGCAACATGGTGATAAGAGTTTTACATTAAATGGGTCAAGTTATGATTCGAGAAAACGCGATTGCCTGGTACTGGACTTCGTGAACGAATTACGGGATAAATCTAAGGTACACAAAATTTTATTCTTCTTTAACATAATTTATGTTCCCTATAGTTAAATATTAATTAATGTCTTGAAGCTTCAAAAACTTTAACTTTCTCATGCAGGACACTAGTAAGCCGCTTTGGAGGAATTTTGTTGCCAAATTCTTCACTCCTGGTGCTAAGTACCGGTTATGTGTTTGCAACATAAGTGTTGTTTCTCTCGGGGTAAGACCTTACATTATATAAAGTGTTAAGAAAATTGTTGAAATTTGTAATTATGTAAATATAAAAGGTTAGAAGTCAAATTTAAAATTGAACATGATTGGGTTGTATACTTGCCATGTGGATTACTTCAAACATTAAGTTCACAGCCTATGAAAGAAAATGTAAAATTAAGTTTTCTTAAAAGTACCTCGATCATAATAATTTGTTGGAGAGATGTAATACAACATCCCTGTTTTTATTCTAAGTATAAGAAACATGATATAGCATTATTTTACACGTTACAGGATCACCGGTGTTGCAACATATGTAGGCACAATCCAGCTAATGGCATAGGTATGTTTACTTCTTCTATTAAATGAATTTCTCTTCCAATTAATATTTCTTATTTCACTTTATTTTAAACGATGGGTCAGCCGAGTTACATGCCCTTCCTCATAAATTTTCTTATTATCACTTTTACCCTATAGTTTTGTGGCGTATGTTTGATACCCCTCGATGAACATTACTTCATAAAAATCATGAAAAAATATAGTCTTGTTTTGAATTTAGAGCATGTTTGGTACTAGTTAGATGAAAATAATATAAGAAAATTAGTTGGCTGAAAATCAAAATTAACTGAAAGTTCTGAAATTGCTTGGTATAATGTTTTTGCAAAATGTGAGAGAATCTATGACATTGAATATTAAAAAATGTGATTTTTTTGTTCCAAACATATTTTAATCCTAATAACAAAACACTTTGACAAAGATAATCAAATTAAAACAATTTAAAGCATAAGTAATTATATCTAAGTTCTCAAACAAGTACTCAGTCTTCGAATATGCTGCTAGGATTTAGGGAACTCAAATAAAACAACAATTGTTGTTGTACGTTTATTAAAAAAAAAACACGTGTTCAGTCTTAACTAGATATGAGAGAGAAAGAGAGAGATTGGTAGAGGTGGTGGTGGTCACTTTCCAAACCAGTTCATTAACAAATCGTAAATTACCCTAACAAGGCGTTGATTGAATCTCTCTGGATCATGATCATTTTTTTTTCATATGGAGGTTCGTATCGAACTTTTCAAGATGTGTTCAAAATTCGATGTATTATTCTGCCTTCTAGTGTGTGGTGTTGCAGAAGCTCTTTTAGACAGAGTAATGTTTTTATTGTTGCTGGGTTGGGATGACAACCAACTATTGATAAATATGGTTAGGGTTATGACATTTGCTATCATGGTACTGTAGTTATTCCTCCAAATTTCGACATTTAACTTTACTCCCTCGATATAAGCATTATGAAACTGTTGTGCATGTCTTTGATGTACAAATATCAACCAACATTTTCCTTTACTCTCTAGGTTTGAGGATGTTGGGAAACATTGTATGAACCTTGATTTGTTTTCAATCCTTGATTTTCCGGTGAAGTTTTAAATTAATAAAAAAAATTATATGTTCTACTTGCAGAAGTAGAAGTTGTTCCGAGCTTATTCCGAACCAAGTATGACACTGGAACTCTGGAAGAGCAATGGATCCTTGGTAGTCCCAAAGAATATCAGAACACATCTGGTCAAACTATACTAGACTATGAAAGAGCAACACAAGAGACTATCTACGACAAAGTACGCGTAGTTCATGAGGGACAACTCCGAGTTGTTCTTAATCCAGATAATAAGGTTTTTCTTTGGACTAGAAATGATTTTTTTCTCCTTTATTGACTATGGTTACTCTTATTTCTTATGTAATCTTGTCTCTGTATTTGATAGATTTACTCTTGGGAATTTTGTGTTCGCCGATTTGAAGAATTTGTGCCAAAGAGCTTGATGACTTCTCAGGTAACTCAACAAAGAATTCTACACTTTAACAATATGATTTTTTAAGGTTTCAGCTTTCCTACGACATTTTCACGTATATTACTTATCATGTTCATTCTCAAGGCGATTTCTTTGGGCTGGATAGATAGATTCTCTGAAATGGAGAATGATGGTGACTTTTCTAATATCGTTCTGCCAAAGATTTTTCTTCTACTATTAATTTACCTTAACATTTACAAACCTTCGAGATCTAATCTTCCATATAAATTTTCAAATACACATGTTTTCTTCAATTTACCTACATTAATATTATATTTTGTTTGTAAAAATAACCGTGCTCATGTGAACAAACTATTTTTTTATCCTTCTTTATTCATGCGGGTGTTGGGTGCTACTGTAGGCTCATCATCTAAAATTGTCTTAGGATAACCCTCGTTTCTCGTTAACATGTAATATATTTTGCTTTTTTACATATTACAATCAAGGAAATAATTTTAAAAACAAAAGGTCATTCCGTGATCGGTCCAATTTGTATTTTAATTCGTAAATCACCGGTTGCTTTTGTATTTTAGTGAAAACAATTGTTGGTTTTTCTTAAATAAGATGCTAACTATATAGAATACTAGTAACATGTCTCGTGTATTTACAATTGCTCCTTTTAGCTTATTCAACTTCGAGAAGGAGCACAAAGGTTTAACTCAAATGCTCAGAACATCTCATCTTACTTCTCATCACAACTTATGCAAGATGATTGCAAAAGGTATTTTTCTCCCCAAAATTGCTGTGCATTTTTAAATTCATTTTATTTGTTCCTAGAAAAGTGCATGCATTAGAACCATATCCATATTTTCTTAATTTCTCATTTCTTTGAGAATTATGTTTACATCGTTAAACTTATTTTGTCAAATGTCCAGAGCAATTTAATGTATTTGAGAAATGATTAGAGTTTGAAACTGATAAATAGTACTCGAGAGGGGTGTATAAGGGAGCACACTTTATCATCACAAGCGTTACGCAATTTGAGAGTTTGAACTTGTGTTTTTGAGGGAATCTTGCTGAGTTGAGATACTAGGGACTGAGTTACCTAGTGCTGACTCTTTCTCATCATCATCATCCGACATGATCCAACCCTAATGGAGCAGATCCATCTCCGATCTATTTAATGAATTCCGGTCCGATCCTATTAGATTATCATAACTAATAAATTAAATATATATATATATATATATATGTATCAATATAACTACATGTATAAATTTTACTATGTTTACTTGAGTTAACGTCCTAAGTTTGACATATCTCTATTTTATTGTCAATAAATTAATAAATTTATAGATTTAAAGTGTATGTTAGACCAATTTTGGTTATAATTTCATAATAATCACATGTTAGATGAACTAAAAATTATTTCGCGATAATCCGATGGATAACCCGATTCGAATCCGGTAAATTTGGTCTGAATTCAATCCGATCCGAAACTTTATGGTTCGGATCTGAATCTAAGCTGATTCGATTCAAACGCAATCCGTCGTCGTCCTGGTCTCTTCCTCGCCACCCAGAATGTCAACACCGTCGGTGGAGGCATCACGCATAGGTAACGGATATTCCCCTTCTCTTCCCCCCCCCCGCCAGTCTTGCACAAATCCCTAGCCACGGGTGAAAAATCCCTGATACGAGTGCAAGCAGGGTAGCGGTAATATCTATATTGCCCTTGTCATGAGAAAGAGAAAATTTTAGATACTCCAAGAACACCACATAAACATGACACTTATTATTCCTAGTACGACTACAAGCAGGGTAGCGGTAATATCATTGGATGTATAGCACCACTTGGTAGTCTGTTGGAGCACCAATAATTTTCTCCAAACATCCCCAATGAGAACATTTACAAAGGTCTCCCTTCCTTAGGCATCACCGGCGGAGTCTCTACGGCCACCGCCGTCACAAACTAGGCCTGCTGCTGCCACCGATGTTATAGTTGAGGTCTTTTCCTGCCGCTCCACCCAACCCAGCTCTCAAAATCATGAAGGTTCTTCTCTGGACTACTTCATCTCTCTGTTTCCCTTCCCTTTCCATATCTAATTTCTTCTCTGTATCCCCGATCGTCTCTCCTTATGAATGAGAAATTTATGCTGCAAATTTAGATATGAAACTCTTTATTACTCATTTTAATTGTAAAAGTATAGCTAACATGAAGATGATGGTGGTTTGGAGATGACGATTGATTGGGAAATTAGGGGTAGTACTAGGACTGTAAGATTGCAGTGAGTTCAGATGGTAGTGGTTTTCTCATCGGGAAGGTGCAAGTTTTCTACATCTTGCACCTTCCCGATATATTGGCTCCAACCGAGTTGTTCTTAACCCATTTAACACCAAAAAATCACTCGGTAGCAAACTTAGTAACTCCAAATAACAGTGTTGAAACATAATGTTTTTCACAAATGTGTGAGAGTCACTAGCCTAAGCTTCTTGATTAACTGCGTGGTGGAACTGTAATGGGAATACTGTACTAAGTTGGATGTTACCTCACCAATCCTTATACTTTTTGTTGGCTATTATCGTAGCACAACCATCATAGCTATTTGCTTTTACTTTAGTTACCCAGCTCATTTGTCTCCATATGTAGACAGAACAATTTTACTCTAGAATTCGACCTCTCCCAACCATACGTTAGTAACAACCTTCCTAAGTGAGGTTCAGTGGCCTAGACCCCCTTATTTAGAGAGATTGCAAATTGAGTCCGAAATGAGCTGAATGGTATTTTGATTCACAGATGAATCTGAGAGAGTGAGAGAGAGAGTTCCATTGCCCTGAAACTTTCTATAGTTCTAAGGCGTGCAAAAAAATAAAAGTTTACTGCTCCAGACAAACTCTTACCAATTAATACTATATTGAAATCGTACTTTTAGATGGTTTAATTCAGTTTTAATCTCACATTTCTATCTCACGGATGAGTGCCGCTTTCACTTTGTTTGATTCAGCTGTTTCAAGTCCTGAAAGTATGGGCATGCTGCATTTTAGAAGCGACTCTATTAACATCTGTAACTGAAATACCCTTATTGTTTTTTATCCCTTCAAATTTCTGTATTCACATACGCAAGTAGTAATTATTCACTTGTTACCAATTATTGAATATTTTAATTCTTATTGTAGTTGAATTATGTGCCACCACTGGCTACTATATTAAGAACATAGCTACAATCTTCTAATCACTATGTATACTTCACAGGATTCTCGAATTAGCTCGTGAATTAACAGATGCATTGGAGTCGCCTTTGGATGTGAACTTTGGATACTCCAAGACCTATGTGCACTTTCTTCAGGTATTAGAGTGGATAATAGATTGACGAGATACCATATGGTTTCGTAACTCCTTGTCCCGGCTTCTCAACATGGCATTGTGCGCTGAATTTTGAATTGCAAACTAGCTCTTCAACAGCATTTGATCAGTTTTTATGTTTTTATTTACCCAACATAAATTGTTCTGCCTTTCATGTTTCATGTTTTTATGAATTGGTCTGCCTTTGTACAAGGACAAACTTTTGTTTGGTTAAAAGCGCACTTGATATATTAGACTAATTAAATATTTTCTATAATTATGTCGTTTTTGTGACATAGTCTATACCCATTATATGGACACTTGTAAGTTGTGCCTATGTCTTGGAATCATGCAGTTAAGTTGATTCAGAGTTGCAACTGAGTTGTATAGATAACAGGTAACCTGTGTACTAGAAATATTGTATTGTTACACTGGTCCGCTGAGATCGTGCTAACAATTTGGAAGTAGATTTGCAAATTTTTATGGTGTTCTGTCACAAAGTTTTAGGAGGAGCTTTTGAATGATAAATTTACCAAAATGTCCTGTGTCATATTTGACATTTTCTTTGGAAATCAAAAGGTATGATCTTTAAAAGGGTGTCAAGGGAAGCAAAGTGAAAATGTATGCAAATTTTTGATGACACTTATTTGGGGATTTCTTAAAATAAAAAAAGATGCATTTTTAATTCTTGTTTAGCTTGGATAGTTAGGTATTCATCCTTTCTCTGTTTCATTTGTTCCCTCTTAAGTTCTCCACAGGCTTCTGTATAACTATTTGTCTTAATGGGATGATGAATAGGCTCTGATACAAAATAATGCCATTAAGACGAGAAGATTCTTGCCGAATGAACTTTAAGAAATAAATAAATAGAATAGTTAACATGTATGCATATGGGAATAGATCATGGAGGTTAGGATTAGTCTATACATTATACACTAGAAGTTTAAGGTGGCAATCCTGTCATATTACCTATGCCGAAGCAGCAACGGTATCAAGAATTAATTATTCAGCTTTGCTCTGGATTTTGTAGTCTGTAGTACTCTTAAGATAAGAGTTGGAGCCACTTCTTTGAATGTCCTGAGTGCAAAGGTAATAGGAAGTTAATAAATCAAACGTCAGATGACTTTGATTTTAAAGATACGCAGTGCCTTATATCCGAGGAAGACTTGTGGGTGATTTTTGCAGGAAAATGTAGACTATCAGCTAGGTTACTTGGATAATGCAGTGTTGAACTTTTTTGCGACTTTTAGGTCTTCTGAAAAAGGGGCCTGGATAAAGCTGTGTCTTCCTTGCTCTTGCTCTCTCTTCTCATTTTTTTTCTTCATAGGAAAAAAGTTTGTATTTAGCACAGGAAGAGGTTCTTCCTTTTCTAACGAGATTAGTATACATGTTATCATGGAAACATAAATAGTACAATCCTCCTTGAAAGAATTCCCAAAAGCATTTTCAGAATGAGATTCAGTGAGGTTAAAGTTGAAGCAATGGGTTTTAATGTGAGAAATGTGCCTTTCTTACTCCCAAATCTCTCCCTGTGTTGCAAATATGCATTCCCTTCTTTGGATCTTGTACATTTAAATCTTTTGGAAGCATGGAAAAAAGGATAGCAATGGTTTATGCGCGACACAGTTGTTACTAAAGAGGCTAATAACCTAGCTCCATGAAGAACTCCACTCCTCGTGACATATATGCTTGAGAAAATATTTAGATACATGATGGAATTATGCTGTACAACCTTTAAGTCCATCAAATAGGACACTAATACTATTAAATTTTCCTAATATTATTAGTGGAGCTATCTCTAGATGCATTTTCTCATGACTCGGGCTTATGGTTAGTGAGCAGACTGATGTTTCCATTTTTATTCATTTCTTAATATCTTGTCAAGCCCGGGCGAGGTTAAATGTTAAGTTTCATCAACTCAAGCTTGTTTAAAGATCAATAATCTAAGCGTAACTAACTGTGAACGGTTCGGTTTGGGCGGTTTCAGAGAGAAATTAGCATCCGGTCCATGTATAATTGGATTTGATAAACATAGCCTAAAATCAAATCAACTATCCAAAAAAACAACCAAACCATCAAAATTGATTGGTTTGGTTTGGGTGGATTAGTCAGTTTATGATTCGGTATATTTCAAGCGAATAGTTTTGTCTTGCCGTGATGATTGAAATATATAAGTGAAATTTCTGTGATTCTATTGTGTGAATAGTAATAGACTTTAGTATAGAAAGTATTGTTAGAAAAACATGAAAAGAAAACATGATGACATAGTTGACTTTAAAAACAATTGCAAATGAAAAGAATGAGATTTATATTCAATTATTCGCGATCTTGAGTTATTCTTATGGAAGCCAAAAGGAAAGCTTTGTATTGGATATAAGGGGATCATTCGGCAATGTAACTAGAGAAGTTATTTACGACTATACTCTTGTGTATTATAATATGACTATGACGAGTGATGAGATGGATTGCTTATGACATAAAAAAAGAGATGCAAAAATCTGACACGATGAGCAAAAATCTGAATATAGAACTGAACGATAACAGTGTTTTCAATTTATTTTTCCTCAAATAATTTCAAAAATCAATTGTATTACTAAATCCCATTGTTGAATGTTTCCCCGATTTGTGGAAATTCTGAAACCAATCTATCAGTATACATGTTCCCGAGTAATAATTTCACCCTCACACAATAACTTATATTATTAAGTTCAACCCGGGGAATAAAAAAACGGCTTGATGTTGAGCAGAACGGGCAATGCGTAACGCAATCCGAGGCTCCGGTAAGTTGTACGGGATTTGGGCTCACACGTATAGAGGCCGATACACACCATTTTCGGAGAAAAATATCTTTACGTACCATTTTTGTGAATGAAACGGCCTACACGCATGTTCCCCCCTCCCCCCCCCCCCCCCCCCCAAAAAAAAAAGTAAAAAAAAAAATAAATAAAAAATAAAAATGAATAAATAAAAACGGCCCATTTTGCACCGCTTATGGCAAAACACGGCCTATACGCATCGTTTAAGATTCACAGATTCAATTCCTCTTCCCATTATAGTCTCTCAGATACAGCCGCGACCGACACGTCGGCCGAAACCGTTTCTTAAAACTATGGATCAACCAATAAGCACCTAATGCAAATGATCTTATCTCGGAATCTTAGTTAATATGTCCCTCAAAACTCATTGTTTACAAGGTAGGTTGTTTATACAGACTAATCTACAATATCAACAAACTAATACTAATGTTTACCATAAAAAAGAATGATCTATGCTTTTGAGCAGTCTAAAAGAAGTTAAATCTTTGAATATTGCACGGGTCGTAGACATAGAGGTTGAACTTATCATAAGCCTCTCTATAATGATGTTACCTTAACTATGGTTTTGGAACGGTACCCGCATTTGGTGCGACTCCATACGGGTGTGGGTGCAAGATCTGAGTCAGATCTATGGGGTTTCATTCCAGACCAGTTGCCTTGATCCCCATTGATCTCTTCTCTGTTAATCTTTTCTGCCGCCTGAAACACTATTTTTTTTCCCCGTCATTTCTCTCATCATGGTCGGCTGTGATTGTTCTTCATCGCGTCAGTGATAGTTATGGGAGAAAAGAAGCTACTCTTGATGTTTATTCCTGGCAGAAGGTGTGCTGTTTAGGCCTTTGTTGTTGTGGAGCACTAAAAGAAAATTCCAGGACCACACATATACTTTTTAATTAAAGCAGTTGCATTGGGCTTAGTGGTAATAGAGCTTTTGGGCCCTTGCTGTATAATTGGCCTTTTGACCATCCATTAATGTGACGTTTATGTGACAGTTATGTATAATAGGTTTTGATCAGGGAAATAACAGAAACTACAAATAGATAACAACATTTTAAAGGTATTATGACAGGTAGGTATGTAAACATAAATAGTGTTACTAGCATATGCGTCCATTCCTCTGTCCAGTTTTGGTAACTTTTAGCTGGATCTCACATCCCAATTTCAGCGAATCCTTAAAAGGAATCTCGGATGCACACCTGAACTCAATCCCAGGTAACTTTGCTTTGTAGAGTCACTTTTCAGTAATGATGGAGGCACCACCAATGAGTAAATAACATAAAAATGTGTAACATCAACTATTGAAGGACATATGGGTAAGCTGATTATTGATGTGACCCTTGACTCACCTGCATATAATCGATCACCCTACACTGTTGATATGTTCGTAACTAAAAACATATGGTGTATAAAATGCATACTTTATGAAAAGGTTTTAATAGAACAATGAAGGGAACAGTGTTAAGAGATGTTGATATGTCTTTCGCTCTATCGTCATTCTTTGAGGAACATTGATTTTGTGAAGGCTGGTTGTAGTAACATAATTAGCGAAGCCTTGGATGATTGCAAAGTCCCACTTGTTGTGTAGTGGATTAGTGTGCTTAGGTAGTGCTAGAACTCCAGATGTTTGGTATATAGTCCAAAACTCTCACCATCGTTGCTGTTGAGAGTGGACGATTTGTCTGTGTCCGTTCCTTTTATGCGATGGACAATAAAAGGTTGGGTGATCACCGGTATATCACTGCCTCGTATGTTCTAACTGTTAGCATTATGTGCGCCCATGTGGGGTGCACAATGCAATTATCCTAAACTTATGGGTTTAGGGGAGACAAGATCAAACCTTATGGGGTTAGTAGCAAGGACATCAACCCTAGGGGGTACGTTACAATTAGGTATAAGTCTGTCTATATAAGGAGACAGCCTCCTAGGTTATTATGTGTGCTAGAGACATAATAATATATACAATACTGTAGAGATCATGTGCTGATCATAATACAGTAAACCCTAGACTCTCTCTTCAACTAGCCTCCATTGGGTGGAACTTGGTGTGGATCAGAGCTCTCGTCCTAGTGATTCGAGCCAGATTGTGGGAGCAAGAAGAGCACGTGAAAGCAAGCATCCTACGATCATCCGTTGCGCTTAGGAGCTAAGGAAGACAAGGTAAACACATGAATCTTCCGCTATAATTCATGTTGTAGATCTGTATGTGATAGATCTTGTACGTCCTTCATTGGTATCAGAGCCTTAGGCTTGTTTTTCGTGCCTAGTTATGCGTTCCCGAATCAGATAAAAAATTCGAGTTTTTGAAATTTCATAATCTGTTAGTGAAACCTATATGGTTAGATAGGGTTTTTCACAAGGATTCCAGAAATATAAATTTTGTAATTTTTTGACAAACAGAGAATTAGTTATGAATTTTCTAAGATTCGAAACAGTATAAATCTGGACTGATTGATCTGAGCAGTAAAAAGATTTTTTCAAAACATGTTAAAATTGGGTTTTGAATACATAATCTTGATCTACGTGAAACGACGATTCCAACGATGTAAAGATCGCCGGAAACGGAGGCCGGGAAGGCGGCGCGTGGACCTCACGCGCCACCGACGCCGCCTCCACGCGCGGCCACGCGCCGCACGCGCCAAGGGGCTGGCGGCGGCTGCTGACGTGGCCCTAGGGCTGACGTGGCAGGTGACGTGGCGGTGACACGTCAGCAATTGCTGACGTGGCAGATGACGTGGCAGCCACGCGGGCTGCTGACGTGGCATAGTGACGTGGAGGGTGACGTGGCTGCTGACGTCAGCACATGACTGACGTGGCATGCCACGTGGCATGCTGACGTGGCACTCGGGCCGCGTCGGCCCGTGACGGAGGCGGACTCGCCCACGCGCGGCGGCGCGTGTGGGCGCGTGAGCCCTCCTCCGGCAACTATTTTTCGCCAATTTTTTTTCTATATGCTCAGAATTAAATTTCCTATTTTCTGGGAGTTTTTCATAATTTTTGGAAAAACAGAAAATTTTATTATTTTCCAGATTAATTAATTAGTGTTTAGCACACTTCCCGAGGCAGTTAGACGTCCTTAAACACACTGTTTTGAGCCCAAATTTTTTCTGGAGACTTAGGACATTTTTCCCTACCTTATAAGATAGGAGGTGAGATCCTAGGTAGTTGGGAGCAATTTTCGATCTTATTAGTTGATTGATTTATTGCTTATTAATTTCCAGTAATTATTCTTTAATTCTGGAAATTTCCAGAAAATTCCAGTATGTTTATTTTATTATTATACATGCTGTTGTGGGTTGAATGGATGTGTTTGATGCATGGATGTGGCTTAGATGGTTCTATATTTGGTTTTTTTGGTTTTGAATATGTAATCAATTAAAATACGGCCTGCGTGTCGTGCCTCTCTACATACTCTATTGTCTTCTCTTCTCATCTAAATCGCCTATTAGAGGTTACTTCTTATTAGAAATAAGATATTTAGTGAAGATTGAAGAATAGAAGCTTCAAGAGAGGTGGCCAAACCAAAAGCTATGGCGCGAGGTGCATGGAGCAAAAAGACGAACAGGGAAGCTTCAAGGAGCACTCGAGATGAGGCGAGATCCATGAGGCGATAAGTTCAAGACTTGCTCAAGACGTACTCTCAATAGTGGGAGTGCACCTTAGGGGCCACATCCATTGCATATTTATTTATGCTTATGCTTGTTTTACGTTATAACTGCGTGTGATTGGATATATCTGTATAACCTCGCATGCTAAGGAACTAAAACAAAAGAGCTCACATGGTTATACATGATTGAAACTAATAGGGAATCATAAGTGATGATATTTTATTCCTAGAATTGCCACTAGGTTTTGGTGGAGTCCTTATGATGAACTATGAAATTTTAATCATGTATCATGTTATTTCGGAGCTAAGAAAATGCTAGTATTAATTTCCTATGCAATGTCTCAAGATCAATCGTGCCTAAATTGAAACTGTAAAGGCTAAAATAGTGACGATAAACGATATGACAAGCCATCGTACTATGTAACCAAATCGTTGGACATAGTTTGTCAAAAACACCTACAAGTATGGTCGAACCTGTGATGAATAGTTGTCACAGCAGCACATGAACATTATCTTTAGGCTAACCAATAGTGGGAGGCAGTCAAGATAAATGTCATAGAGCGTGCTATGCCAAGGTGGGGAAATGACCTCATCAGCAAGTTCAAGACCACTTTGAGATTCAAAGATTGTAGGAATGAGCCAAAGAAGAATCTTGGATCCACCTTAGCCATTTGCCTCATTAAAATTGTGAGTAATGACTCATAAATCCTACCTTAAACAACCGTGTTTAAGTTATCCGATTAGCAATTTGTTGCTATCTCTGCCACGTTTCATGAAAATGCCAAACGTTATATGACACACTTTGAGAGTGTCAGGATGTTTGGATGAGACCAAACATCACTCCGTTCTAGGATCTAAGCAATATATGATTGCTAAGTATACTAGTTCGGCATACTTTTGAAGTCCAAGCAATATATGATTGCTAAAGGCTGTGAATGAAGTATGATCGGCAGATTTAGTCCCTAGCCCGGTACTAGGACCGTGGAACAGGTGGGGGCAAGGATAAGGGAATAAGGGCAAAATATTGGTACATGACCAATATCCCAAGACAGGCAAATGCAAAGGAGGAAAAGGATGTTTCCCTAAGACTAGAAGGCCAGACCTGGTACTAACTTCTCGTCTAAGGATCCATAAGATTATCTTTGAGGAAAGAGCCACCAAAATTTGTTTTGGTCACAGTTTTACTTTGGAATTGGTCATGCTATGAATGGTTATGCACTCTTAATTTCTAGCATGAATAACGCCTCAGGATCTTTGGATATCACCTCTAGGGTTGTGCCATAAGATTCTGATATGTGGCGCGCTAGATTGTGACACACTACATCAGGAAAAGGATGTTCAGGCTAGCTAAGGTAGGCCTGCTTGGAATATGCCCAAGGTACCCTTACCTGTGTGTGATTCTTGCCTTACACGAAAGGCGAAAGGCAAACCATCCAGTAAAGCAGTAAAGATTATTGAGTCGTTACATATTAATTCATTCTGTTGTATTTGTGTTCCATTAAATGTTAATAGCTAAAGACATGGTGCTTACTGTTCCATCACATTCGTAGATTATTGTACGCATCTCAACTATGTGTGCTTGGGCCACATAAGTCTGAGGCACAAGGGTGCTTGAGACAGGTATCTACAAAAGGTAGAAAACCGTCTGGACAAAAGGATATGTCCTTAGCCAGAATGAGACTGCGAGTATCTATCTTAGCAAGAGCTATGTGATGGAGAGTAGTTAGGCAGTTGGCTATTCCCATGCCCCGCAGCAGATTGCTGTGGCGGATAGGAGGAATAGGATACAGCCTGAGATGGTTCGATGTATGATAGTACGTGAAAAGTATAAGTTCCCTATCTTGAGGAGACGCTTTGTTAAACGTCTGTCGATTTACTCAACCAAGAACCCACCAAGTCTGTGGCCACTACGCCCTACGAGATGTGGACCAAAAGGCAACCTATATGAGGTCACCTTAGGCCATAGGGATCGGCAGCTTATGAGCTAACTAATTTTCCTAGTCAGCGAGAAGCTTGTGGAGATGGTATTCTCTACGAGTAAGAGGAACCACTAGATGACACTCAATTCACCACTACTCAAGAGGAATTTGTTCCTATGTATCTTGAGAACAGTGGGAGTGCCTTACCTAGTGAGCAGCCTATCGTATATGGCGATAATGCTGAAGAAGAATACTCTTTGCGTAGGAACGCTCTTTGGAGCGTACCCCGTCGACGATTTGACATCGAAGGGGAAGACATAATAGTCACCACGCAAGATGATGAACCTAGGATATTGCCCCAGGATATTTCATCACCTGACAAGAAGGAATTTAGACCCTAGATGGAAGAAATGTATCTTCATGGAGTAACATATCTCCCATACTATTCGGAGTACTCTAGGGGGTTGCGTATTCGAAACGCAACAGCTGATTAGTAGTGTAACGCAAATGGATTCACAAAATATATGATTTCTCATAAGGAGATGTCCATAGTTAAGGGAATGTTCGTAGAGATGATGATCTCCGCGAGCATGGAGGAACCGCTAGAAAATACCCTGTTCCTTAGTCCATATGAGGAATTAGTCCCTCAAGGATCCTTCGGACAGTGCGAGTGACTTTCTAAGCGAGGTGCCCATCCATAGGGGTGAGAGAAAATTATGATCCTCCTATGCAAAGGAATTGCTCATAGGAGCATACCCCATCGACTACTTGAAGATCGAAGGGATGATCTTAAGGATCACCTTGCATAATCGATAGGATAGAATACTATGCCTTATCGTTCCCTAATTATGAAGAATGAAAAGTAGCCTTTACAGGAAAAGTTAGAGTCTGTAAGAGACCAACCAAGTTTAAGGCTAGGTTGACTTTTCCGACTGGATGTTAGACTATTGGAAATAAGTGGATTTCCAAGGTCATTCAGAGTGACGCAGACGGAAGCATAGTAAGGCGTACGACTTGCAGAAATATCGGTAATAGTTGTGATTATGGAGATAAGGCTCCATTCTCGATAAACGTGACGACTGAATTTCTCAATAGAGAAATCAGAGAGGTGATCTGTATGACTCAGCCACAGGGTTTCGAGATGTATGATCAAATGCACGAATAGGTGCAAGCTAATTAAGCCTATGTGTGATCTTAATTAGTCCTCTAAGTCAGCAGTATTTTTATCAATGGATGAAAACCGCTGCATATCACTCTCGGTTATAGAGAGTAGATGAACACGTCACTTATTATCGATGACACACTACTTCCAGGAGAGTCTAAGGACTGTTTCACATCCACTATAGGGTGGTTATCCTTTCGATTTGAGACGAAGGATATTAGTAGGGCGAGATGCACTCTCGTTCGTTCAAAAGGACTTCTTATATTGACGCATAAGGCGGACAACAAGAAGATACTCTGAACGATTCCATGTAATGGACCCAATGCCATGTGATACTCCTATAACTCGCTGCAGGACTTTACGAGCCTGAATATGTGCCCTAGAAGACATCATACAAGATTGACCAAATGACCAAAGTGCCCGATGCAGTGTAAGTCCGCTATATACTATGGTATATACTGAGACCCCACAAACCTCATGCAATCGGAAGAGTGGATTTCAGGAAATCTAACTTAAGACACTAGATTGCAACCAAAAGTATACTCGGTACGAAGGATCACGTGTTATAACTACCGGAGATGATGCTTCGACTAGCCAGCTATGCATGCTGACTAGGGTGGGGACCTAGATACACGTAGATCCGACTCAGGCTATAGTCCATGCTAGATGACATCGCATGGAACAGCGGCATAAGTGTTGCACAATCGTATTAGACCGCTCCATCGATTATGGAAGCGAAGCACGATTGCCTGTTCTGTCACCGGACAGAAATATGTTTGGATAAGAAGGTTTCTGATAAGCTTATGGGCTGTCAACCAACCTGTAGTACTAGCGTACGGCTATAGTATTTTGATAAAGCCAAACATATAGAAAGAGGTAGTGATTTCACAAAAGGTGAACTAACTACCTGAAGAGAAATCTTGGAGTAGATCGACTACGGGCCAATAATGTAGGCACCTCCCATTTCTAAACCACATAAGAGTCGTCTTTGTGGATTGCTTTAGAAAATTGGGACTCGGTAGTCGATCACTAGCGATATGATTGATGAGCATATGAGACATTGATAATTGGATTGTAATTGGATTTGTTATGCTACATGTTGTTTACATATCCTGTACTAGCATAGAACATGTCGCGCGGACACTAGGTTGATTCTCTCACATGAGCAACCGCCTTTACAATATCCTGGATTTTCTAGGTGAGTAGGAGATGAGACAGAATCCCGACAAGCGCTAGAAGCCTATGATATGATGACTCCTGTCATATGAGGCGCATGGCCCATGACAAGAGCTGGACATCAATCAATAGTGCAAGACCCTGTTTCACGGATTTATTTGTCGCATTGGAATAAGTTCCAAGGTGAGATTGGGTTATGGCCATTCGAGCATGGTTACTACCCCGAACCATGTATAGTCTGCGTAGAGAAAGCCAGATGAGAGAACTGATTTCGATTGCATATGTGCAACACTCAGTACTCGGGTTAATAGTCATATGGGCTGTTGGACTTACATCTGTATAGTGGTCCCTATGGGATAGGACATGTGCTCTGATAGAGTCCAAACACTATGGCGCACATCTTATGAGATAACGCGTGCTTATGAGTGACATGAGGTGGCGAGTAGAACTAGTCCCTGAGTTTCCTCGCCGTGTGAGCCTCGTCGATCATATAAAAATGATTGACACTGTATACCCTTAGTACTTTCATCCATGTCGGGGAGAGACGGTTCGGTGGTGCTACTTTAGCGTGACACCTCACGGCTATGAATGATTCGGCCTACCAGGACATTGCTAGGAAAGCAGCTGACTCCGAATCAAAGCGACAATGGATAGAAAGGAAGATTCTAATTGCATCGCTCTTTATCATATTCATTGGGCCCACCTACAAGATCTTATGGGATCATGCAGGATATGAATATAATAAGGGAGATATAGACTCATTGACGCACGACCTTCGGGACAAGGTAGGTGCTCATGGTCTATGAGATGGCAATAGACAGAATCTGGGGAATACGAGAGATATATATATGTATTGCATTATTTCTTAAAGGGTTGAGTGCGCCTGCTGCTAGCTCGTCTCGTATGAGTTTAGAGTATGGATCTCCCGAAATGCAGGTTCTCTCACAGTCACACACCAAGGCCACATAACACTTTGGCAGATGATAATAGTTGGAGATTGAGGGAGACTAGAACTACAGTATTTGTGCAACCCCACTGTGCGAGTGGGAGATGTTAGCATTATGTGCGCCCATGTGGGGTGCACAATGCAATTATCCTAAACTTATGGGTTTAGGGGAGACAAGCTCAAACCTTATGGGGTTAGTAGCAAGGACATCAACCCTAGGGGGTACGTTGCAATTAGGTATAAGTCTGTCTATATAAGGAGACAGCCTCCTAGATTATTATGTGTGCTAGAGACATAATAATATATACAATACTGTAGAGATCATGTGCTGATCATAATACAGTAAACCCTAGACTCTCTCTTCAACTAGCCTCCATTGGGTGGAACTTGGTGTGGATCAGAGCTCTCGTCCTAGTGATTCGAGCCAGATTGTGGGAGCAAGAAGAGCACGTGAAAGCAAGCATCCTACGATCATCCGTTGCGCTTAGGAGCTAAGGAAGACAAGGTAAACACATGAATCTTCCGCTATAATTCATGTTGTAGATCTGTATGTGATAGATCTTGTACGTCCTTCACTAACATTAACTTTAATAAACTGTGAGTGCGCGTGTAATTGTTGGCTGAACCAGACTCGGTATTTGGTGCCATGTAGTGTCTGTTTCGTGTAGACGAAACCTGGTAACAACTGGATGGATAGATATATGACAGACAGGAGAACTGATGCTTTTTGGAGGTTTTCAGAATTTAGGCTTTTTTGTTGATTGTTTGAGATTTGAGAGTGCCATAGAGGCTAGTGTTGCTCGTGGAAGTTGCTCCTCGGTTCTGCATATACTGCATTGTCTTCTGATATTTGTCGAGTTACTAAAATCATTTTTTTCCTTTTCAGAGAGTCTGAAAATGTTTCGTTCCATGAGCAATTCACTACCTGTGAAGCATGTTCAAGCTCTACATCATGAAAGTCATGGTCCTGCAGTTGAGGAACAGCGCTACAAGCGGGTTCATAGTCCTGCACAAATTCCTAGGCCTAACCTAATTCCAGCAGTACAAGAGAGATCAGAAGCTAGGCCTGCAGCCTTTCGTGGTCCTGAAGGATTGGCGTCGCACTCTCAGTTCCAGCAATCATTTGCAGGAAACAAGGTAGGGACATCTCCTAGGCCTAATCTATTTCCAGCAGTACAAGAGAGATCAGAAGCTAGGCCTGCAGCCCTTCGTGGTCCTGAAGGATTGGCGTCGCACTCTCAGTTCCAGCAATCATTTGCAGGAAACAAGGCGGGGACATCCTCTAGGCCTAACCTAATTCCAGCAGTACAAGAGAGATCAGAAGCTAGGCCTACAGCTCTTTGTGGTCCTGAAGGATTGGCGTCGCACTCTCAGTTCCAGCAATCATTTGCAGGAAACAAGGCGGGGACATCTGAACCCCACAGCTCCCCCGAGCATATTCTTTATGTAGGTATCGAGGGTGGAAACACTAATGCCATTTTCGACATGTACTTGGAAGGAGAGGTTAAACCTGATTATACTAGTGCCTCCAGTTATCTGAATGATCCTTCTACTTGGGGGAGTGACACTTTTCCCAGTCATGTTCCAGATGGATTAGGTGCAGATGATGAACCAAGCCGTATTAAGTTCTGGTGGGAATAACCCGTTTGATGAGAATCCTAGATCAGTTGGTGTGGCTTTTCCTAAAGACAGTTCGCATGCCATGTATTCTTAGTGTTACCTTGTGCAGAAGCCATCCTTCATCTTCTGTCTTTTGGTGGTGACAGTGGTTCCTCGAGTTCCACAAGTCATGGAAAACATATGAAGTGAAATGTTTGTTTGGTCATTAAGAGTTGTCAGTTTTAAGTAAACTATTTGTAATTGGTACGCCGGATTTTTCCCTTTCTTTTTTTCCTTCGAACAAATAAGCTTATCTGAACTGCTCATTGAACCCTTTATTGATGTTCTAGCATGCTTCATTAAACTCTTTTTTCTTCATATTCTACTTCAAAATAAAGCATGCTCATATTTAGTAGTGTAATGTGATGTGGACGTTTCCTCAAAAAAAAAATTGTTAACTTAGGTTTATTTGTATGTGTTTTGTCTTATAGCTACGTCTTCATCGGGTCACCTCGTTAACTTTCATATTTCTGTCTGACCCTAAAACTTATTCCCGGGTTAGGCATTATCTGGGCTAGCTTTTTGGGGTCAGAAAAGTAGAATTTCATTACCCAAACCAAAACCATACTTACACTTTGGTAACATCATCTAACAAAACTCTTCTAAGCTTATCTGGATGGTGGAAAACAAAATCTACTTGTAACGTCCTTTTGAACATCAAGTTAGCTATCAAATCTGCTTCATTGTTTGGTGACCTTGAAACCCGGCAAATTTGAAAATTCGTTTGCTTCATCATATCTTTAAAAAACACTCTCATCTAACTCCATTCCCGATTTTGAAGCTTGACTTTTACGAAACTCCACCAAAACTTCATTTTCTAGTCAAAATCATGAATAACTTGAGTCCAAGGCTATAGTAATCATTTGGCGAGTCTTCTTCTTCATATTCTTCAAGAATTCAAGCTCTCTAGGATCTAAGAATCGATTTTTTTTTAATCATCCATTCTACTCATCATGTTGATAGTTCATGTTCTTGGCAGGAAATTGTTTTTCTTGAGTTGCATGTGTTGTTTGAGATTTAATTTGTAACTTTTAAACTTAAATTTCTTTATTTCTAAACTTAAATTTTCAACTTCATGGCTAGATCACAAGTTTGACACTTGAATGTTATATATTTCATGACTTACACTGGAACAGACATGCACCGTGGTGAGTATCTTGTTGGTTGCATCTGCATTTTAAGTAAGTTTTGATCAATGTGCAAAGAGCATGTAAAAAAAAACTGATTAATTGTTTAAGATTGTGTTGTTTGGGTGAAAGTTAATTCACCATAAGTTGCATGTATTTGAACCAAACTTGTTGATTTTTAGAAAAATTGCATGTGATTACAATATGACAGTTTGTGGAAAATGTATCTTATCTTTAAATTTCGATTCTATAGAATTTTCAACTCTTGAATATTTTAAGAGTAGACGGTTCATTTGGAGAAAAAAATCAACTCCATAGCCTTTGTGGTTATGGAGATAAGCTCATTCTAAGTTGCATGTTTTCTGAAACTCTGTTTTTGGACCAATTTTGCCATTTTTGTTAAAAACTCAATTTTCAGAATTTTTTTAACACCTCCAAAATGACCATGCCGGACGTTCGGGGGTGTACTCCGTACCCGAGATAAACCCGGATAAAAGGACATTTAAAAGTGGATCCAAGCATAAAACAACCAAGAAGTCTTAGTTTTACCTTGTTCAGATTTCTGAAGCCATCCTTCATCTTTTCGGTCTTTTGGTGGTGACATTGGTTCCTCGAGTTCCACAAGTCATGGAAAACATATGAAGTGAAACATTTATTTGGTCATTAAGAGTTGTCAATTTTAAGTCAACTATTTCTAATTGGTATGCTGGTTTTTTCCCCTTCTTTTTTCCTTATATCAAATAAGCTTATCCGAACTGCTCATTTAACCCTTCATCGATGTTCTAGCGTGCTTCATTTAACTTTTTTTTTTTTTTTTTTTCATATTCTGCTTTAAAAAAAAGCATGTGATGTGGACGTTCCTCCAAAAACAAATGGTTGACTTGGTTTATTTGTATATGTTTTGTCTTATAGCTATCAACATGATGAGTGTGTGTGTGTGTGTGTGTGTGTGTGTGTATATATATATATATATATATATTTATCATCTATTCTACTCATCATGTTGATAGTTCATGTTCTTGGTAGGAAATTATTTTTCTTGAGTGGCATGTGTTGTTTGAGATTTAATTTTTAACTTTTAAAATTAAGTTTCTTCATTTCTAAACTTCAATTTTCAACTTTATGGCTAGATCATAAGTTTGACACTTGAATGTTATATATTATGACTTCCACTACAACAAACATGCACTCTGAGTATCTTGTTGGTTGCATCTACATTTTAAGTATGTTTTGATCAATGTGCAAAGAGCATATAAAAAAATCCTGATTAATTGTTTAAAATGGTATTGTTTGGGTGAAAGTTAATTCACCATAAGTTACATCATTTGAACAAACTTGTTGATTTTTAGGAAAATTGCATGTGATTATAATCTGGACAGTTTCTGAAAAATATACATTTTCTTTAAATTTCAATTCTATAGAATTTTCAACTCTTGAATATTAACTATTCTCAGAGTCTCTGGACTGTCAGCGATCGCCCCAACCCCTGACAGTTCCAACTCAAACTAACATTCCTTTTCTGGCTGTATTGAGGCCAGCCACCACCGCCCTTTCTCTTTCTTGTTTGAATTCCTCCCATAAACCCGAGTTATTGCGAGGATAATCCAATACTCCAAGAATATGACCCCTATCAGAATAGCTACCTCTAAATTCAGTAACACATACCTGATAATCTCCATCCTCATTAGCTTCACTGCTTTCCAATCTTGTTCCTTGTCTTTCTGCTGTTTTTTTCTGCCTCGGTCGTTCTCATCTTCTTGTATGTACTCCATCTCCTTTCCGATTTGTCTTGTGAAGTCGACATCCACGTTTGTAGAGTTCGGATTGTCCATAAGTCTTCTTTTCTTGTCCCCTCCTGAATTCTGTGTCTCCAATTTCCTCTTGAGAGAGACGAATCCGTTGAAGACCTTTGAGAGACCAATATCCAGAATCGAGTTATCCAGTTTCTCTATCGGATCAGTTTCTTCCAATTAAACGATCTTTGGGCTTTGGACATATGGGTTTCCTTAGTTTAAAGACCATAATTCTTCTTTGTTGGGATCATTTTCTATTGGGTTGGCTGGTTCTTCAACTGTGTAGTGCGAAGGCCCAATAGAATTATGGTCGTCAAGTATGTCTTAATTTCGGCCCAAGTTACAAATATTCGCTTATGAGGTTAATCCACAGTCAGAGGGCTGATCTATTTTAATCTATCCCCTTTCTCTCAAATTACGGAGGATAGTAGTTGATTTAACCTGGTATAGCAGCTGCGCCGTCATCTCCTCTATTTCTGGAAGGTTCTTGGTTACCTTATCCTTCGGGCCCCTCAACGAGGTATTTTGTCTTTTCTCATTTTGAACGTCCATTTTTTTGCTTACCTTGCTAATCGCGATGATCTCTGTTGTCCTTTTGAGAAACAGGGTATTGAATCTCACGCGCTGGGTGTCCTTTGTCCTTCTTTGATTGGTGGATTTTTAGCCTGGAGATACCTTACTCTTCATCGCGATTCCATCCGTTGATGGTCGGCGCATGTCGGTCACCATCTTTCCAGCAACCCCAAATTTCAAAGACGTTCTCTGTATTGGTGTCTACCTTCACCGACTTCTGGATTTTTTTTTGTTTTTGGTATTGTTCGCAAGAAAGGACCATATCGATTGCATCCTCTCAGTTCCAGGTAAAGAAACCGCCAATCTTTGTTCTCTGACCTAATCGACCACAGTCATAGCAGCAGTCCCCACATGTTCATAACATATTGAGTGCCGGAGAGTTGCATCCCATTTTCTTTGTTTGAACACCTGTGCTAGAGGTTTCTCAACATCTACCAAAACCAGAACATGGAGATTAGGGAGCATTATGGTCTCGTCGGCCGAATCAAGGTCTATTTCCATATCTCTTTATCTCTCTCTCCTATTTTCTCTGCATTTATGGTGTTTAACATCGCCGGTGTGAGGCCATGAATCAGGATCCGAAAAATGCTTTTTTTAAGGATATTGCCTTGAGAGCAGCCATTGCCAGCCATTTTTTTAGGACAAGAAGGTTGTTTTCTAGCAGTCATGGTACCTCCCTTATCACTTTACTGCAGTCCTTTTCCTCATGGAAACGAAAGATGAACAGTTCTTGCCCCATGATTCAACTCTTATTTCCTTCGTAGGTTTCCAGATCCCCTTGACGATGGAGGCGATGGTTGGCTAAAAAACACCATTTCACATAGTAGCTTGCCTACCAGGACTAATACATGGAAGTCATTTTCCTATTCAATCGTTTCTATCTCGTTTGTGTTGTTATCGAAGTCGGAATACATGGTATGGATAGATGGAAAAGAGGGGAAGAAATGGTTGGGGGGTATGAGTGATGGTGGATCTGGACACAAAATCAACAGATCTTGAGAGTTAGAATGGAGAAGCCGAGAGGAATCGACAGAAAACATAATGAAACTGTAGCACCGACAAGAGAAAAATCCCCGCCTTCAACTAGATAAGACAAAATTCTGAGAGAAAACTTCTCTCTAACTTTCTCTCATTAGAAAAAGAAATTGTTTTTGATGAAATCATATTTTTAATGGAGGAAAGAGTAAAATAAATTAAGTGGAGGTAGTAACGGAGTCAAGATTTAGGAACTGTCGAGACAAAATTCTATGTAGAGTTAATAACAACGACACTAGTGCAAGAGTTTAGAATCAGCCGGAACATTTCTGTCATTAATAAAGTGATACCAAAATAAAATACTCAAAATTAAGGGTCATAGTCGAGTTTCTGAAAATTAAGGGGTGAGTGTCACCCTAAAAATTGAATACCTCTTCTCTAAATGGAGCAAGTTAGGAAAACATTTTTTTTTCCTATATCCTACATGAATGATTGATAAGCCATTTTGAACTCAATCATTTAATGAGCATCACGTATCCTTGCTTACGTGATGCTCTTTAAAGCTGTCCTCAAATATGTTTTATCAACGACAAATATGTAAGTCTTAAAAAAATGTTTCACCCAAGGATTCAAATATCAGTCAATAAGGCAACGTATCGCCCGGTTCGTAACGGTACCGGAGGCCTCCGTTACCGATACACCCGATACGCTTACCGAAATCACAGGGGTAACGGCGGATACGCGCCGATTCTGGCACATAACGGGCGATGTGTTCCGATATCGCACAAAAACCGATTTTTGATTTGAAATAGAATTGGATTGGCTTTCAGTAGGTCACCGACGTTATCGGAGATTTTGGCGTTCATATGATGTACGAAGTACCAACTGCGATTGTCTAATCGGTCAAACATTTCAATCGCCGGAGATGTCGCGGGAGAGAGAGAGTCTGGAGGGTGAAGAAGATAGAGAGGGTGGAGAAGATATAGAGATTGACGATGTTTAGTCAACGATATTATCATTACATTAAATTTTACTACTGCTAGATTTTTACTCGTGTAGAGTGGACCCTTTAATACAAGTGGGGGACTTTTTTTTTTCCACGAAACTTAAGTGGGGCACGCTTGGACATTTAGGGAGTGTATGTTATGTAGTTGTCAAATTAAATAGGTTCCTCTTAAAAATAATTAATTGGGTCTTGTAGTTGTCAAATTTTGCTATATAATTGAAGCATATAATATCTAATTGTCTAAAATTTAGTTAAATAAGGGTGAGTTTGGTAGAATGGTTTTTGGTGGAAAAACTGGTTTTTAGATTGTGGTGGAAAGTTTTTGGTTTTTTTTAGAGATTTTGTATAAACCATTGTGTTTGGTGATGGTTTTTAAACCAGATTAAAAACTGAAAACATATGTTTGGTAGTGGTTTTTAAACTAAATCTAGTATACTAATTGACAAATTTACCCCCTATATGTATTTATGTTTTAGATTCACAAAGAACAAAATAGACTGCATTTTAAAAAGATAGATGTCATAAGTTGGTAATAATTTGACCATTGAAGGTGTGAGCTGGAATGAAGATTATGAGAATGCATAATTAATATCTATTGAATTGGCAGCGGAGCTCAGCCACAACAAGAATTGTAAGCCTATGAGATGTGTGTGAGCACCAATTTTGGTGAAAGAATGTCGTGGCATTTCTAAGGCTCAGTGGAGCAGAAAAGAAAGAGTTGAGGGTATCAAAGAGTGGTTGATACCATCCCCAAGTACAGTAAGTTTTGTCAGAAGAGAAAGCCCCTGATCATGTTCTTACTATCTGGGTTAGAGAAAATTTTGTCTCGGGTAGTGTAGCTTTTAAAATTTTGAATTTTTATCCAAAAAACTATTTACAATGAAGGGTTTGTTAATCCTCCAATCATGGTTCCAAACTTATTAATTTATAAATCCTAAATATATCCAAAAACAGGAAGGCAAACAAATACAGCTAAGTGACCTAAGGGTAGCTTTGTGATTATGAAAATTGAGTGAGGGCATTTTAGTCATGATAGAAACTCAAAAAATAAACTGGAAAAAAACCTCAAAATGTTGTTTTTTCTTTCATGGCAAAAGTGGGAAAAAACTGGTTTTTAAACTGGTTTTTAAACCAACCTAAACAAACACATTTAAAAAACTATGGTTTTTCCACCAAAAACAAAAAAAAACTGATTTGCCAAACGGACCCAAGGTCTAAATTTTTGGCATCTTTTGATGTTTATTTTAACATTCACGCGTTTGATTTTCTAGATTCTTGTCACGGTTTGCCCGTTATGGATCGAATTCGTTTTTCACAACCGTTACCGATATACCTTTATTTAAATCATTGGTTTCACCTACTAGTGAAACCTGAAAATGTGTGAAGTAAAAGATTAAAAAAGAAAAAAAAATAGGAAGAATGGGAAAGTGAAAAGCAAGGCAAGATGAAAGGGGCGCCGGGGCAAAATTTATGCGCCAACTTTCATGGGTGGATTTTCGTTTTGACATTGAAAGAAGAAAAGGAAGAAATCGAAAACCAAAGGGGGATTGGGAAACTCTGAAATCCAGTCAGTCAGACGACATGAAAATGAAGAAATCAAATCCTCCTCCTCCTAAAATTGTGGCTGCTGGGTAGCGATCCATCGCCTCCACCGCCCTCTTCCGATATTCCACCCCAAACCAGTAACCCCCCAACTCCATTTTACAAGCAGTAAATCACCTCAACTCTGCATTTTACAATTGCAGAGTTTTTGATTGCTTGTGGTATTGTGAGAAAGGCGGGAGGTTTAGTTTTTGGCTACTTCAGATGTTATGTTGATTATTTAGAGGATGCACAATATCAACACTTTTAAATGGATCCTAACATCTAATATTTTCGTCCAAGGCCTAATTATTCAGTTGTTGCTGGAGTGTCGTTATTGAATGTCGCTTAGTTGGATTGACCGCTTCTTTGGATTAGTTCCTTTTGTAGTGTTCTTTTCATTCGCTTCTAGGGTACGCAAGTATGACCTTTCATTTTCGGTAGACTTTCTTTTTCAGCTTTATAACTTTTTGTTTTACCTGTAAAAACAAGATAGTAGAGTTAGTTGCTAGATCCTACAAATGGATCACGGGAACAAATGGAAAATCCACAAGTTTTACCATTGAAGGGTTACATTTATAAGTATTCATTTTAGCCAGTTTTGAAACTTCTAACACAGTTCAGCTTAGTTGACAGTGTACGATTGACCTGGAAAGACTGAATGATATGATTGTTGATGCAGTTGCCTAAAGGCCGAACTAATCATTTCGTAAGACACAATGAGGAGAGAAGCAAACTGTCATTTTTTTACTATGGGCAAGTTCCCAAAACAGAAATAATGGTCAAGTTGCCATTCAGGAAATAATGTGTGTTTGTGTGTATGTATACATTAGCCTGTTCGAGAACTTCTTTAGTTTAGCCAGATATCATTGCTATCCGGCCAAGTGTTTTTATGACTTTTAAAATCATAAACCTGTGACCTTATTGTTTATTCAGTTAGCTTGGGGCTAAATTAATGATCTTTTTTTTAAGAGAGAACATGCTTTCATTGTAGGGGAAACGGAGGCCCTTCTGATCCCCACTGAGCAGTAAGAGTGTGAACGAGTCAGAAGGACATGCTGGGGTTGAGAAAAATGAGGTTACTGAGACAAAGTCTGTTCCAGATGTCATTTTTGAACAGTTCAAGTGGACCAAAGAAGATGGTCGTAGCTCAAGCGCTGCGGGCGAAATTGGAATTTCTAGCCCAGGTGATGATCAAGAATCTAGGAAAAGGAAAAACCCATTCACAGGTTTGTTGCACAGCCCATTATGTTTCTATCTTCGTCTTCTTTCTTCTTATAAGCTATAAATTCTCAGGTCCAGTAACATTGTTTTACTTGGAAAGTGCTCCGTGTATTATCTTGCCTTTGCATTATTTGTTACATACCAGGTAATAGCCATTGCAGCTGGTGGATTGCCAGAATCAGTAGGACCCGATAATTTTAAATTACAACTATAGGATATATCAATTGATAAAAAGGAAATGTAACACTTGCGAAAAAGAAAGAATTGCCAGTAGTTCAAGGCTATCTTGTATATGGATCTCTGTATAGCTAAATGATTGTTAATGTGGAATTATTTCCGCTAGTTATATAATCTATTGTTAGAAATATTAACTTGACAATGCAAATGTGAAGATGGCACACAGTCCACTAGGAAGCCTTTGGTAGTTCTTGGGGACGTCTCTGGATCTGTTCATTCCGCACCCAAACGGATCAGAAAGCCGAAGTCTATTGCAGACGAGAAACCAAGACAGATATACAATCATTGTGCGTATCCCTTTTCTCATTCACTGCACTATCTTAATCTTTTCAAGTGTTCCTCACAAGATGTGAATCAGTCATGAGAAGAGAGATTTCTAATGTTTTTTCTGGTATGCCAAACAGATGCAAATGGTGGAGGGTGGTGGGATTGCAATATGGAAGGTGTTGACAATGAAGAGGTGGGCAGCAATGAAGTTTGGGAAGGGATAGGTTCTGCTACATTGGGAGGACTAGATTGGCATTGAATCGGACCATCCTTGGCGAGCACTCTTAAATCCTGGAAAGTAGTTTCCTTTTCTGCAGTAGGTCACTCGAGAATCGTCTTCTATTGCTGGGACTCACCAGATTGTGAAAGAACATAGTTTGATGAGCTGGGCTGGAAAAAGTTGGCTGTAGTTAAAACTACTGTAGTTAAAACTACTGTAGTTAAAACTAGATTGAGGCTCTGTTTGGTTGGTGGTAAAATACTTTCCTGTAAAATACTTTCCTTGGTGTTTGGTTCACAGTTTGTTCCGTAAAATAATTTCCGAAGTAGAATAAGTTTGCTTAAACAACGTAAAATGATTTACGTGTTTCAAATTCGGAAGTCATTTTCTGATTTATTTGCAAGCATTATTAACCCAAAATTTGGAAGTCATTTTCTGGTTTATGTGCAAGCATTATTAACCCCTCTCCCGCTTCCATCACCACCACCTCCTCCACTTGCTTCCGCTAGCCAGTCCCCTACCACCACCTCCACCGTCACCACCATCACCTACGCCACCAGCAAGTCTCCTCCACTGCCTGCTGCAACTCCACCACCAGCTCTTGCACCGCCGCCGTCACCTGCTGCTGTAAATTTAATAAAAATGTTGACAGTAATGTTTGAAGCCATAACCAAATGCTTATCCATTTGATCAATTTTTTAATTGTTAAAGTTTTAGTTTTTCGTAGCTATCTAATTTACTGATAACACATGTTTCACATGTTAACAAAACACAAGAAAATAGTTGCAAGAAAAATATTTTACAATTAAGTTATTCTACTTCATAATAGGTTTTACCGTCAACTAAACGAAGGTAGGCTTGCCTAGATATGAGACCCTGGAGACAATATATGTTATGAGTAATGAACAAAGAAAAAATAATAATTTGCGGAGTGAGAGAGGATCGAAGTCTCGACTCTCGACCTCAGGATACGAGACGTACACACTAGCCAACTGTGCTACAACCCACCTCGTTTTAAATAATTTGGTTTAATAGTATGACAATGTGACGTCTCACAGGACTGAGGAATGGATTAGAAAAAACGTTCCAAGTTGTTTAGGCGAATTAGCTGTTAAGTACAATGGTTAAGGCCCTGAGATAATTCATCAAGGTATCGAGTTCATTGAGGTACGAGTTCGAGCCTCCCCTGAAGCAGTAGTGTAGATATGCCGCTTTGAGAGATTCAGAAGTACAGAGCCTTACACAGAAACTCAAACACTCTCACGGATTGACAAGCGTCGCTGAAGGAGATCAATTCATACATTCAATTCATTCCAAATTTCAGAAGAACACTTCAAGCTTTACTGCTCTATCGTGTTTACAATTTTCTTCATCTTCATCTTAAGCTTAATCTGTATATCATTTTGTTATATTACTTAATCTTTTGTTCTCGTGAGTTTTTCAAGAAGAACACAAGAGATTCTTATTGTATCAGTTAGCTAGAGCTGATACTAGATAGGTTAGGAAGAACCACATGCTGCGAAAGAGTAAGGCAATTCTCTTGGCATGAGATCATGGGCTTGGCTTTTCAATAATAAGAAGTTGTTGAAATCCTAGAGGGATTAGATCCCTCAGACGGAGAGTAGGTCAATTGGGACCGAACTTCGTAAAAAATCATTGTGTTCATTGTCTTGCATTTCAGTTCTTTACTTATCTTCATAACTGCTTCAAAACAGGTTTTAGTTCAAATCTTTGGAAAGCTTTTCAAAGCTTTGAAAACTATCAGTAAACTTCATATTGTCTGTTTTGGTTTCAAAGCCTTGAAACCGAGTTCAAAGCTTTGAAACACTTCAAGATCTTCTCAAATTATTTTAAATCCACTCTTTTGTCAAAAGTTTCCATACTCTATTCAACCCCTCCCCCCTCTAGAGTATTTGATCCTGTATTTGTCACCTACATTAAAATCTTCAATTGGTATTAGAGCTTGTACCACTGTACAGATCTAACGATTGTGTGATCATGATAACCATGTCTTTCGATTTCTCCAAATATTTAAATTTATTTTAGAGCCTATTTTAAAGTGGTTAGGGAAATGTAATCTTGGGATTCTAGTTGAAATGTCTATCAAAGAATATCAGAGTTTCCCTTTTGGTTGGAGTATTTTTACCTAGTCTTGATGAATCGCATTGTTGTATTATTGCATGTACCTATTCTTATCTTGTCTTGCCTATATTTAATGGAGCTTATATTTAACTTGTTCCTCTCCATCATTGTCTATATGACCGTAAATGAATAAGGAAAATGGGGAATCACTCATGTAAATTAGAGTTGAGGGTGAAAGACTAAGATTTGTTTGTTATCTTTTAGACCATTGGAGATACTGAGTGCAGTATTTTGGGTCACTAGAATGTTAAATTTTTCATTGGGTGTCTATGCTTGAAGTCTTGTTACTTAGCTATTATTTGAGGAACGATATTTTTCTTTGTTCGTGGTTTGTCTTTGGAGTTACGCTAGTCGTTGGGTTGTGCCATCATTTTGTGTAAGCGTAATGTATTTGTTATTTTAATCTGATTGGGAGTTTCGATGTTCAGCCTTGAACAATCTGAAGACCTTGTTTCTCGGGAGAAATAGTTTATAATGTTGTAACGGTTATCACTGGAGTTATTGATTTTGATTTCGGGAAGCTTTCTACTACCTTGGTGCTATCAATGAGACAAATTTTTGGTGTAGTGTAACTTATTTTGGTACAGTCTTACGTTGGAGTAGTTAGCATATAGCGTTGTTTGGCGTATATGATTGGAGCCTTTTCACTAAATCAATGTTTGGACAATTGAATGGTTATTAACGTCTAAAAGATTTGTCGATTTTTATGCTTATATTGAATTCCTTGGAGTTACATAAATCGTTGGTGTACCGGGATAAATGAGTCCGCTCAGTTGTTGTAATCTTCTCAGGCGATGTACGTGGAGCTTTGTTATAGAAATATGTTTTTAAGGATTTATCACCAAATGTGAATTCGAATACTAGCTTGCGAGTCTCGTTGTTGTTGAACCTATTTGAATATGAATAAGATGCTTGGAGTATGTGCCTCAGTATCGTACTATTTTGGGTACACATGGGGGTTTTTTTTTTCTTAGCTCGAGGTGAATTATCAGATGACGGTAGGAAGACAAAGATAAAGGGAACCACCGGGTAACATCATATATCATAGGCTATGGTTAAGTGTCTAAGGATAGGAGGAACCATGTCGCTTTGGAGTCTTGTGCACTATCTCTTCGATTCTCTATTTTGTTAGATAAGACGTTTTGTACCATTTGGATATAGTTTTGACCTTGGGAATCAGTTTTGGAGTTCACTTAAATATTGTTAAGGGAACGTGATATTTCCTTGTTTATGAATCGTGTTTAGAGCCATACAAATTCATTTGGATGCGTTTCCATTGTTTAGGGAATCGTAATCCAGAATCTTTGATTTGGGTTATGCTTAGGTTCACTAAGAGTACGAATTTCAAACTTGGGAGATTCTATGAGCTTACTCATTGTGAAGAGCCGCTTATGAGACAATAGCAATAGTTATTTGGGTTGATGACTGAAGCAATAAGGGTATTTTTTTCGGCACTAATTAAGTTGTGGGCGTGATCTCACTAGCCATGTTATAATCTAAATCTTGATGTAATTGAGGCACTTTGTCATAGGTTGTGTATTATTGGAGCCTTGTCACTCGAATCATTGTTCGATTCATGGGATGGATGTCCACGGAGGACCTAATCTAAAAGTTGTATGTTTCTATTGGGCTACTAGAGATTCTACCTCTTGTTGAGTGGTTGTAAGAGCGGGTTTGCAATCATTTTGAAGGGGGATTATAATAAAGACTATTATATATGATACCAAAGACCACGTTCAAAGGTTAGACCCAACAACTAAGAGACAAATCCGCATGTGCACTTTCTTTTGACATTGTTGTTATATACTTGGAATACTCGAACGAATAAATTTATGTAATAATCTTGACTCTGGCTCAGATTTTGTGATTGTTATTTTGAATTACGAGGTTACTCCTATATGGAGAACACTAGTATCTTTGTGAGAACTATGAGAATGTAAGCCCAAGAGCAATATTGTCCTTGGAAGATTGGTTATAAATGACCAATGATGATCAAATTTGAGTTGTATGATATATGTGATGTTACTGCATCTTTGTCATGCTGCATGATAATATAGGAAATGATCAATAGGCGATAGTTGTGATCCGTACCCCACAGCCTTACCACCTGATCCGATGATCACATACGACTATGAATTTAAAAGAAAAGTGAAAAGTTTGGAAAATACCTTGCCCCATGTGTAGCAACTAAGGACGAGTGTCTTGTATACCATTTCATGTATTGGATCTCGAACCAGAAGTTTTGACCATTAAGATTCTAGATATCATGAAAAAGGGCACGAGTACCAGGAGTGTTTGGATTTAAAGGTCTTATGGACAAATTACCTCACAAGGGAAGCAACATGTGAAGCAGGGGATGGTATGAGGATGAAGTAACCTCACCTTTTAGACGAGATAGTTTGAGTTCCGCGGACGTCACTCCTTTAAGGGGGGAAGGATGTAATCCTTCGGTTTTGAAGCCTTTGGTTTTTGAAGAACGTCATTTTTGAAGCCTTATGTTTGCGCTTAGTTATTATACCCTAAATTGGAGACCCCTACCTTAGTGGTTGTTGAGAGGTTGGTTTAAGCTTCGAGGACGAAGCTCTCTTTAAGGAGGGAAGGATGAAATACCCATTTATGGAAACAAGTATTTTATGATATTACGATAACTTTTGGGTGTTAATATAATATTATTATAAGTATTGGGGTGTTAATATGGTACTATTATATTTTAAGATTTTTTTTTTTTGAAAACTAAATATATATTAATAGTTAAACCGTACTATTACATACAAAGTGATTGTAAGAAGAAGCGAGATCATGTGCTGTTGTTACATTTGTATGGCCGACAAACCGAATAGCACAATAGTTAAAAGAAGATGCCAAAATTTGAATGTGACGGAGAAGCATAACAATGTCCGGTGGTTGTCCAGGATTGTTGAAGCTGCGGATCATGACCTGGCAGTCCGTAAGGAGTTTGATGTTAGTGTAGCCATGAAATAAGAGCCATTTGAGAGCCGCACTGATGCCTTTAACCTCTGCTTGTAAGGGTGTTCTAGCAAGAAAGGAGCTGTAGCCGAAAGTGGTAAAATCTCGCTGAGCCACCCAAGCCGCTGTGGATTGAGTATTTGGTTTCCAAGTTGCGTCAACTTCAAAGAGAAGCACAGGGGCATTTGCAGTCGTAGTAGCATGTATTGGGGTTGCAATATAGATGTCGCTGGAGTGATTGGATATGTGAGTGGATGAACATTGCTTCTGTCGAATGTTGTTCCGGGAGTGATGAATAATAAGAGCCGAGTCGATAGCTGCTAAGGATTGCGCGGTTGAAATGAACTTGCCATTTATTGAAACCGCGTTCCGGGAGAGCCATATTTGACGTAGGGTGAGAACAAAAACCGTCTTCTGAATATCCGTTGGAAGAGTCTGATAGAGATTTCCAAGGACCTGAAGAAATGAAGTTGCATTGAAATTCGATGTTTGAACACCTAATGGAGAGCCAAACCAAATTGCCCGTGCATGTGTACAATCAAAGAAACAGTGAGACACAGTTTCGTCGGGCGCTTGGCAGAATGTGCAAGCTGGCGAGGGAAGTGGAATATGTCGCCGTTTTAGATTATGCTTGACCGCTATAGAATTTGTAGCTAACTTCCACATGAAGTAGTAGATTCTGGGCTGAATGTTGAGGTGACGAACCGCATGGATAAGCAATCCGACATAAGAGGCGCTTGGGTGCTGGATGACAAGTGGCCTGTCACCTATTTCCATATCATATGCCGAGTTGACGGTAAAAAGGCCTGAATTTGAGCATTCCCAGGCTTGAATGTCAGATTGGTGTGAAGTAGTGACGGGGATGGTGGAGATTGCCTTTACCTGTTCCGGATTGAAGAAAGATTGGAGCAGTTGAGTCTTCCATGTACTGGAGTTGTGGTTGATGAAAGCATCCACCTTCAACGTTGGGAACATGTGTAAAGAACGGGTTCAGGCGGCTGTGGATGTGCAATCGTGCCGGGGATCCATTTATCAGTCAAAGGATGAATGGTGTATCCATTTCCAACAATCCATTGAGTACCATTACGAACAAGTGGACGACTCCAACAAAGACTTTTCCAACCCCATGAAGATGATGATGTAGTATTTGAATGGATGAAATCTTTTTTTTGGGAAGTACCGACCCTTCAGAACCCGAAACAGTAAGCTGGTAGAATCTGTTTGTAAACGATAGCCTATTTTTTCCAAGAGAGCGCGGTTTTGAGTTTCGATATCCCGAAATCCAAGACCTCCTTGATCAGTGCTTTGACACAAATAAGACCACTTTCGCCAGTGAATACCCCGTTGAGTTCCATTGGACCAAAGAAATTTCACAATGATGCGCCGAATGTCATCTAAAAATCCTTTTGGAGCTCGGAAACATGACAGGAGATAAGTTGGAATGGAAAGAAGCGTAGATTTAATCAAGGTTACCCGCCCAGCAAAAGAGAGGCAATGTTGTTTCCATGAAGCAAGTTTAGCTTTGAATCGAGTGATTATATCCGCGAACAAACTGTGCTTGGATTTTGGTAAAATTCATGATGCTCCCTAAATATTTTCCCGGAACGTCCACAATCTTGGTCCGAAGCTGAGCAGAAAGGGACTCTTTCTCATTGTTTGACAAATTCGGGCTGACGAAGATTTCTGACTTACCGTAATTGATTAGCTGGCCAGATTGAGCGCAATAAGCTGTGAGTTCTTCCATTAAAAACATAGGTGATGTGGAGGTTATTTCTTAAAATAGGAACGTGTCATCTGCGAACAGCAAGTGTGAGACCCGAGGAGATGTTTTTGCAATTGAAATACCTTTGACTTGGCCTGTTTCCTGCAGATTTGTCAGTGTTGCTGAGAGTGCCTCCGCAATGATAAGGAAGAGAAATGGTGAGAGAGGATCCCCTTGTCGTAAGCCCTGTGTAGGTCTAAATGATTTCGATGGCTGACCATTAACAAGGACGGAGGAGGTAACTGTTGAAACCGCCACCATAATATTGCGAATAAAAAGAGGTCCGAAACCCAGAGTTTCCATGCATTGCCGTAAGAAATCCCAAGAGACACGATCAAAAGCTTTATTCATGTCAATTTTCAAAGCCATAAATTTCTTCTTGCCCTGGGAACGGTGACGAATGAAATGCAGTAGTTCATGAGCGAGAAGAATATTGTCGGAGATGAGTTTCCCTTCCTGGAAAGCCGTCTGATGGTTTGAAATAATAGATGAGATGACAGATTTCAATCTGTTCGCCATGACTGTCGCTAAGACCTTGTATGTGGTGTTGCAAAGACTGATTGGGCGGTTGTCAAGAGGAGGGCTAGGGTCTTTTGATTTAGGAAGAAGATCAATGTACGTACGATTCATCTCACGAAGCATAAACCCACTGTGCAGCGGGTTTAGGATGGCATCCGTAAGTGATTGACTGACTGTTTCCCAATTTTGTTGATAAAATTACGCAATAAAGCCTTCAGGGCCTGGTGATTTATTCTTACCGAGCTGAAATAAAGCAATTTTAACCTCTCCCCGTGTATATGGCGCATCCAGCAGTTGCCGTTGAGTATCCGTTAACCGTGGAACAAGAAGAGCCGAACATGGCTGTGTAGACGGCGGGATGACTACGGTGGGAGTCGCTGGACGAAGTACATCACGAAAGTGATTAAAGAGACACTCGGTAATAGCAAGGGGGCATTGGAGAAAGTCTTTCCTTGAGTTGAAGATGCCCGTGATAATAGACTTATTTTTACGAAGAGTGGCGACGCGATGAAAGTATTTGTTGTTAGCATCACCATGCATGAGCCAGCTATGTTTAGACCTTTGATGCCAATAAACTTCTTGTTCTGCCAGCAATTTGTCAAAATAAACACGAGTCTGTTGTTCCTCACGAATCACTGTGCCGTAAGCCGAGTTAGACGTTGGCATTTGGTCTATTTTTTGTTGAAGAACCTGGAGGGAAGCGGAACAATCCTTAAGATGATTTGGAATGGATTTAATAATGGTGCGGTCCCAATTTCTTAAGTGAGTTAGCAGAAGTTGCTGTTTCCGGCACAATGCAAAGGCGCTTGACCCTGCAAACATGGACAGCCAAACTTTTGCAGTGATCTGACTTGTGGCATCATGAAGTAACCAAGAAGCTTCAAAGCGTTGTGGCCTCTTTGGTTTGAACCATAATCCGTTGGAATCAAGGATAAGAGGGCTGTGATCGGAGTGTTGGAAAGGCAAATTTGTGAGAATTGCATTGGGTAAAATAGAGCTCCAATCCGTTTGCATATAAGCTTTGTCTAGCTTCTCGAACGTTGATTTTCGCCCGTGACGTCCATTAGTCCAGGTGAAATAAACACCGTGCGACTGTAATTCCAATAGATTGTTTGAATCAAAATCTTGTAAAATGTGCATCCCTCTGGGTTTGTAAGTACTGCGAGTTTTCTTTTCGCTGGGATCCAGTATTTGATTGTAGTCGCCAATAATTATATAGGGTTGTGTGAGTTTTTGAATTTCATTCTGCAAAAGAAAGAAAACTTGCTTTCGACGATGTGCCACTGAGTGGCCATAGAACAGAATTAGATTCCAAGGTCCAACAGTTGTATCCAAAATTTGCAAAATAATAAACCAAGTAGATATATTGATTACTGTTGGAATAGATGCCCTAGAGGCAATCTAGTTTAGTATGAATTATTTGTGGTTAGAAATTCATTTACTATTTATTGGATATTTAATATAATGAAGTCCTTAGATTTACAATTGTGTTGTTTATTTTAAATATCCCTAGTCAAGTATAATGATTAATGGTACAATCATCTATAGACTAGTATGGGGTTGGATTGATGTGGAGATATCACGATCCAACACATAGGTGTGCATTAAGGAATGTTGCACTGGATTGACCCATCTCCGAGAAGGCTACATACACGTTATGTTGAGTCACAAGCGCTTCTCGCGGTGCAATGGTATTGTCATCCTTAGACTTGAAGTCACTAGATATTCTAGTTGTGGATTATTGTGATCTTGGTAGCGTTAAACGCTACACCCTAACTGGGTAGTTATAAAGGCGTGTACTGGATACAATAAGAAGCAAGCTTAGAGATCGTAGTGGACATAGATAGGATTTGTCCCTCCCACATAACGGGAGCAAATATCCTAGGCCACTCGAGGGAAAGTTCTTATAGAATGTATGGCCAAACTCAAATAAATCAATATGGGAAATTGATGTTATTTGCACGGATAAGGCTATTCCCATGGATCGAGAAACTATAGATTGGATATACGAGTGTGACTTTTATGTCTCGTTTCCAATCTGGATATAGAGACAAAGGGATGAGACAATTACTTGTACAAATGTTGTCAAGATGACTATTATATTAGTTGGCTAGAATGGATGTTTTGCTAGAGACCGCTCCATATTAGCAAATAGTTGCTACCAACTAGATAGAACCTATGGGGTCACACGCTATATAGAGTTGAACTAGATATGGGAATTAATTAATTGAATTAATTAATTAGAATGATCACTTTGCAAAACCTTGCAAACTTAGTAGGGACTAATTTGCAAGGGAGGGACTAAATTGAATTCTAGTAGGACTAGAATAAGTCCTTTAGGTAGTTGGCAAGGAGTTGTTGGACTATATAAAGGACCTTCCTTCCTTCCTTCCCATATAACTTATGCTCATAATTGAACATAACAAAGAGTGGGAGAGAACAAAAGGAGAGAGAGCAAGCAACAAAGGGACCCGACCGCCCCTTTGCCGCCGCCCGTCCCCGTCGGCCACAAGGAGCCCGAGACCCTCCTTTTGGGTATCGTTTTGCGTGATTCTTCTTCCTCTTCCTCTTCCGGGCTAGCACCAAGGACTTGGGAGATCTAGGATCAACTCTAGGCGTGGATCAACCATAGAGAACGTGACACAATTCGCGTTTGAAGTCATCAAAGGAGAATTCTAAGGTGTGTATTGATTTCTTACCCTTACCATCGTTATGTCTCTTGACTTGTGATCCTTGGAGGGTTTTGCATGGTTTTATGATTGTTTGTGTTGCCGTTGCGCATCCATGAATCAAAACCCTACAGTGGTATCAGAGCCACACGTCGTAGAGCATAAACGTGGTTTATGTGTTACGTTTTAGTTGTTTTACACCTTAATTTGATTGTTTATCGCGTAAAACAAGACAAATCAATCATGGGATGCAATTTGTCTATAATTAATCACAACAAGATCCAATTTTTGCATTGGATGCATGAATTGGTGAGTTTGAGAAATTTTAGGATCTTAGATCTAGGGTTTGGGCATCCTTGGGGAAGAAGGAGTTCTCCCAAAACAAGGAAACAACAAAACTTGGGCACCAAGCAAGGGAGTTGTTTTGGAAACAACTCCCATAAGGAGGTTCGGCCCCCCTAGGGACCGCCCCCCCTTTCTTGCCGCCCAAGCTTGGCCGCCCTAGGGGCCGGGCGGCCCTAACCCGCGGCCTAGGCTTGTGGGTTTGGGCCGGCCCGGCCCTAGTGATAACTCTCTTTTAGGAGTTATTTTAATACTTTCATATTACTTTTAATAGGCTTATTTCACATGATTTATATGATATATGTGCGTTAATATGTGAATTTGACTATCTCTAAGCCTAAGAGTGAAAAGTAGTGTTTCTAGCCTATTTGTGCGTGTTTTCTCTCATATTTGCTATGATAATTGCACGGGTTGTTTAGTGTTGTGTATCTCAGGTAAACGAGGTGCAATGGAGCTTATGAGAAGCTTGGATATGCTTGGAATGGAGCTAGATGAAGAGAGGAAAAGGAGGAGCACAAACGAAGAGAAGTTGGAAAAGTCACACAGGACCAGCCTGCACTCTTTTCGATGCCCAGGAAAATCTACAAAGAATTTTGAAGCAAGGCTTGCGGCATTGGAAAGTAGACATCCGTAGCTTTCCAACGGTATATGGTAGGCCCGAAGACGAGTCCGTATGAGGGAGATACAGCCCGCGCAAAATCAGCAAAGAATTCTGTCCGGGAATTACAAAGTAGAGGGGCTGAAGTGCAATTTCGGCATATTTTCATTAAAAAGCGTGCCCAGCTGGTAAAAAACGGGGAGAACGACCTAAGAGAGGATTATTGACGCATCTTTGAAGTCTTGGGAGCTAGGGAAGAAGGGAGAACAAGCTTGGAGCAAGGATCATCAACTACATTGAAGATTTTAGCGTTTGATCTTCGTTTCTTCATCTTTTCTTCATGAACTTCATTCTTTTGGATATGTTGAACAATATTATGTCTAGCTAAACTTCTCAAAGCTAGGTGATTGATGGAAAACTAGGGTTTGTTGGATGATTTTCCGGATTTTGGACTTGATGCATGTCTTGGCTTAATTCTATGAACGTTCTTGTTAGTTTATCTATTCTTGTACTTAATTCTTAGTGTTCTTGGCTTGATCACCCGTAGAATGTTACTTGTTGATAGAATTGCACGAAAGTGAATTCTTTGAGACGTGTTAAAGAATAGGTAGATAATCTTGTAGTTTCTTGAGACTGAGAGGAGATAGAAACTTGATTAATCGTGTGAGGGTAGTTTCGATTAATTGTGTTAGAAATTAGTGAATTCGGTGGACCGATAGGACCCGGTGAACGAAGCCTAACAAATTAATTAGATTGTAGTAGTAGACGGAGGTGGACCGAGAGGACCCGAAGTCTATTACTCACACAAATTCACGTGAGATCGAGAGAAGATCGTGATGAGCATTACCCGGTATAACTAGAACGTGTGTAGAGTGTTTCAAGCATAACCCGGAAATCATTAACAACCCTAGGGACATCAATTACCTAGTTCTTCCTCATTAATCGTAATCAAATCACAATTTATTTTTGTTTAAAATTGAAAACCCTTGAAAAATATTTAGTTACTTGTTATTTAATTTCGTCGCTTCTTTGTGGGCGACAACGTTATAAAATCAAACACTTTTTACCGGTTACTTAGGTATCATAAATTTAATTCTTAATTAGCTAATAATCGTCTATTTCCCTTGGGTTCGATACTCGGAGTCGTAAAATACTCCACTTACTACTTGACCGTATACTTGCGTTTAAGCGCGTAAAGAATTCGCGTCAAGTTTTTGGCGCCGTTGCCGGGGAATTAAACGGTTTATTAGTTTAGTTAAAAATTAATTTAGGATACTTCTTTTAATTTATTTTTGTTACTTTGTGTTTACCTCACGGGTGTGCTAGTGTTGTTTTCTCAGGTAGCGATGGCGGAAGGCCAAGGACAGATTAGCCTCACCACAGAGCAGCTACAAGCTTTGGTGGCTGAAGCTGTAGAGAAAGCATTGGCAACAACATCTATACCGCGCCCGACCTCAATGCCATATAATCGATCAGGGAAAGCAATAATCCAGGCATTTGAGGCCGATCTTAAAGGAAGGGAGCCAGCAATTGTGGTGCCACCAATTCAGGCAGAAACCTTCTGTCTCAAGCTGCGCACAATTCAATTTGCTCAGGATCAATGCACTTTTGCTGGGACAGACGAGGAAGACCCACATGCATTCATTGGGAGATTTCAGAGCCACTGTGGGCTAATTCGATATAGTGGGGTCACATCTGAAGCGCTCAAACTGATGCTCTTTCCTCATTGTCTCAAGGGAGCTGCTATGGATTGGCTGGACTCTATGCCATCATGTTCAATCAAATCATGGGAAGAGTGTGTCACACTGTTCATGAGTAAGTTTTATCCTATCTCACGTGTGATTCAGCTTCAGAATGAGATCTGGACGTTCAGGCAAAAGCAGGATGAATCACTTGTCAAAGCATGGCATCGCTTCAATCATTTGCTACGTAGATGTCCCAACCATGGTATTGACAAGCGACAGTTAATCCAGATCTTCTATGATTCACTTGGACAGCCCAATAGAGACAAGATGGATATAGAAGCTGGGGGAAACTTCTTATTTAACTGTGATCATGAAGGGGCATATGCATTGATGAGATGCTTGGTTCAACAAGAAGAGAACATGGATTACCAGTACAGGCACATGGAATTGGTAAGAGATGAGAAGATGGCTTATAACACTGTTCAGGTGAATGCGGTAGAGGTAGTGCATGGAGCAAATGTTTCAGAGATGCATCAGCAGCAGCCAGTACCACCATTAGAGTTGACCGATATGACAAGGATAATAAAGACGATGGCTCAGCACATGACAGACATGTCCACACAGGTCAGCTCTGTAGCAATTGCACTTCAAGTTGCTCAAGCAGAAATAAAAGATCTAAAGGAACAACTTGAACAAAGGGCACTGGGTAGCATTGTTGACACATCAGAGGGACAGGCTCAAGCCATCACCACTCGAAGTGGTATTGCACTTACAGATCCTCCATATCCGAGTCATGCCAGAGCGGAAGCCTCAAAGGCGAAGGAACATGAAGTCTTCGATTCTGAGAAGACACCTGTCATGATCCCCCAATCAAAGGGCATGATTCACCAGGATGCAGAGAAATCTACCGAGGTACCACTTCCATCTTCTCCTTCTTCTTCAGAATTACCATTTCCATTACGTACTAGGAAGAAGAAGGACGATTCTGAGGAATACAGGCGCTTTCTAAACGTATTTTCAAAACTTCACATTAATATTCCGTTGATTGAGGCACTTCAAAAGATGCCAAAATATGCAAGGTTTATTAAAGATGCAGTCCTTGGTAAGAAAGCGGTGGATGACTTTCAGAGAGTGAACTTAAATGAACAGGTTAGTTCATGTGTTTTGCATGGACTACCTAAGAAAAAGAAGGATCCAGGTAGTTTTGTCATTGAAGCTACCTTGGGTGACGCCTACACGGGAAGGGCTCTCTGTGATCTGGGAGCGAGCGTGAATTTGATGCCGTTGTCGGTATTCAAAAAGCTAAGTGTGGGGGAGCCTCCAAGAACTTGTATCACTCTCCAATTTGCAGACAAATCATCCAAGAGAGCATGTGGGATGATAAAGGATGTCCTTGTGAGGGTTGGCAGCCTGATAATTCCTGCCGATTTTGTCATATTGGATATGCCAGCAGGTGATGTGCCTATCATTTTGGGCAGACCGTTCTTGGCGACAGGTCGTACTCTCATTGATGTAGAGAATGGGGAGCTGATTATGAGGGTCAATGATGACATGGAGGCGTTTCGGGTCTTCAAACCGACGCCCCAATACTCGTGGGAGTATCAGCCAGGGGTTCCATTTTCTGTGCCAATGAAGCGCCAAATCCCAGAGTTGTCGCAAGGGGATCCACCTGACTACTGGGAAAGAAATAAGCCATCAGCGGTGCACGCACATGAAGCAGTGCTTCAAATCCAGCACAGGAAAGCTAAGATGGAAGCGGCACAATGTGCCAGACCACCCTCGTGAGGTGGCAGAGGTAACTGGGTCGAGCCGTCGACCGTAAATTACAAGCGCTTGTTGGGAGGCAACCCAACGTATTTTCATGCTTTAGTGTAGAGAGTGTGTTTTTAAATACTGTCGTGTGTGTTTTTCATACTGTATTTTTATCTGAGAGGTGAGAGAGTGAGGATCTCACGTTTGAAATGAGTCTCTACAGGTTACAAGGTGAAGACGCGATTCGGACTCCCCTTCTTGATGCGCGCCGACGAGAATGCATAGAAACCAAGAAAGCCACTTGAAAATATTTAAAACGGATCAAAGACGAGAAATCACTCGAACTTGAGGAGTGATACTTATGTGAGCAAAACAAGTATGTCAAGAGATTTCCGGTGATATACGAGGCACGCATCGGGGTCCGAACGCGAAGAGATGAATTTATAGAACAAAAAAAAAAAAAAAGTTGGTGGATTTCGAGTCAAGAGTCGCGTAATAGCATGATTGGAGAATTTTCGTGAGTTTCGGGAACTCGCAAATGAGTTCTACGCGAGTTGAGGGAACTAACGGCGCGAACGGCATACGAATCGGAGTTCGGGAGGTCGAGGAGGCCACAAATGTACATCACCAACTCCAGACTGATCTCAGGATCAGTGTACTGGTCCTAAGACCAGTTTTTACTTCGCCAAAACGAGCAGAAGTGAAGAAACATGGGGTCTGCTGGTCTTAAGACCATTCCCACTGGTCTCACGACCAGTCTGGGCTCCTTGTGTATTTTTGTCAAAAAGCAGGGGTATAATTAAAAAAAAAAAAAAAATGGGTTCATCTCCTTCCTCAGTACTCAAACCCTCGACCCTCCCTCCAACCTCTCTCAAATCCGACCACTCTCCGGCGTTTCCCTCGATTCCCCGTCGTGTTTCCGGCCGGCCTTAAATTCCGGCGACTCTTCTCACTTCGGCGACCCCCAGAAGCACAAGCCCTCTCTCTCTCCGTCGAATTCTAGCCACCAACGACCACCAACACTGCCGTCCCAAATCCCGGCAGTGTTGAGGTGGTTTCCACGCCGTCTCTCAAGCCGCAGCAGCCTCACCGTCTCTTCCTCACTCCGGCGACCCCAGCAGCCTCCGTCTCTCCCCCCGACGAGTTTCAAGCCGCCGCCACCACAAGTCCCCCCGTCCCGAATTCCGGCAATTTATGGTGGTGTCCCATCGCGTCTCCGGCCGCCTGTGAAGCCGGCGACCTCTCTTCCTCACTCCGGCGAACCCGCAGAAGAAATCACCGGAACTTCTGGGATTTGCTGGGTTCTTCTCGCCTAATCAACCCCGACGACACAGGGTTGGGCGTTTTGTTGAAGAAGACGCCAGAAACACGAAATCAATTCGGCTAAGTGTTGCGAAATCCCCTGAAGGTGCAGATTCGATGCTCTGTTCTTGGTTTGCTCTGCCTCTTGTCTTGCGGTCGTGGGTTGCAGAGAAGGACGATGGTGAAGGTGGACCTGTTGGGTCGCGGTATTGAGCACAGGGCTTCGTGATTCATTCTCTGTTCTGCGTTGAGGCTTCTTGCTGCTGGTTCTTGCGGTTTTTGCTGCAATACGCAGCTGCTTCTTCTTTGCCTCCATTGCGCTCTGTTTCATGCGAAGCTTCTTCCTCCTTCTGGGTTTCCTGCTTCGATTCTTGCTGCTTCTTATTGGTGATTTGCAGGTTAGTTGGACGGTGGTGGTGATGATGGGTCTGGTTTTGGTGCAAGTTGCAGGTTGTAGGTACTGGTTTAGTGGTGTACTGGGTGAACTAAGGCCAGGTTGTGAATGAGGAAGGCAAGGTGTTACAGTGGTGGTGTAATTGGTGAATAGTGGTGGATGGTTTTGGTGCAAGGATAGGCAGTTTAGGTGTTGGATGAGTTTTGAACTTGGACTGATTTTGTCGATCCAGCCCTGTTAGAATGGAACTCCAAGGCTTCAGGTATCGCTAAACTCTCTCTTTTAATTGATTTGAGGCACTTGCATATGATTTGTTGGATTGATTGCTGAATTCGTCTGAAATTTGCACTTAATTGGTCAATTTTGTCTACAGAACTTGTCACGTGCATGTAGCAAATATTATCTCTAAATTTGAATTGCTACTTTTTGTGCAATGAAACTGTTGAGAATTAAGGCGCCTGAGTCTGACTGTAGGAAGAAACAGAAAGTAGTTGAGGCATAGGATGACGATGCTCCTGAGTAGATTCACCGCACCTATTAGAATTGTCGAGTCCTCTTAATTGATCTTGATGCGCAAACTAACGTGCTCTCGCAAGTGTACGAATCTCGTAGTACCGGGTGCAATTAGACTCGGATTATCGTTCCCACGAGGACTGTTCGGGTTTACTCAAGTTGTCAGTTTTGGTTTCCCAAGAGTAGTAACCAGGAGGAGTAGGTTGTGATTATAGTGACTAAACTAAAAACAGAATTTAAAACGTAAATATTTTTGTGACGTTTTCTGAAATAAGCTGATTTTGTTGTAACGATAATAGATGACGACTAGGCTCCAGGATCCCCTAGGGTTTCTACAGATTTCAGTTTTACGTTCGTTTATGAAAACACTCAGCAGTTTCGGTATCTGTGCAACGTACCAGTTGTGCAGTGACTTTTCAGATTCCACACGTAATCCCGATCCTGCAGACTTTCGGATTCTTGTTAAGCTGCCTAAGTCTGCAGTCTCGGTCTAATCCTGTTAGGGTTTCTAACCTGTCCGAATGGCCCGGGTCAAATTCTCTAACAGTTGGTCTCACGTTTTTCGATGCTAGCCCTATCTCCCTTTCTCTGGTCGGTCTATCAGGGTAAGGTACTAAATCCCGGTTTTTCTTCCTAACCCTAACTTGATGTTTTCACCTACAAGCTCGGGTCTATAGCAATCCTGGGTGATCAATCCTATCATGCATATACGATAATAATCAAACCAGAATAACAGATACAACTTGCTGAATTAAGACAATCATCATGAATCCATAAACGTAGTAATCATAAAATCTGAGTACGAAACCCTAGGTTCACCGAGAACCTAGGTGAAAAGTTTAGCTACGACTAGACATAATACAAAACGCAGTTTCTGAATATAAAGAGAGAGAACGAAATCAAACTAAGTCTTCGAATCTCGAATCGCGCTTTCGTGCTCTCCGTGAATGCTCCGACTTGGCCTTCGGGTGTGCTGTGAATTGTGCTGTGTCTTCGTGTCCCTCAAAACGAGTCTGGACGAGTCTTTAAATAGTGCTGCTTCCTGAAAACGCTCGTGCTCGAAATTACGGAATATGCCATCGGTCCACCGTCTTTGACCAAAAGTCAAACTGGCTGCGTATATACGCAGGGGCTGCGTATATACGCAACCAGGGCCCAACCAAGCTCCCCCCACATCCCCTCTGCCTGCGTATATACGCAGGTGCTGCGTATATACGCAGGGCCTGCGTATATACGCAGGCCGTGGGGTATGTGGGGCCCACTTGGTCCTCTGGTGGGCCAGGACTGGTCCCCTGGGTCCCACTCTTCTTCCTGATGCTCCCGGCTTGCCTCTTCGGTGCTCTTCTGCTCTTCCGTGTTTCCGTCGTGTCCCGGTCTTGTGCACGTTTCCCGAGACGGTCCCGGCTGGGTCCCGGCACGCTTCCCGATGCACCTCCTGAACCTGTTCCTGAAAAGGCAACACGAACGAATACCCGCGATCATATCCAAATATAGCAAGAAATGAGCAGAAATAAGCAGAAATCCAGCAAGTATGAATAAACGTCTCGTTCTAGATTCCCGGGGCATTCTAAGGCATTTTCCGGCAAAAACCGCTAATTTCGGCACAAATACTCGTGAAATCAGGCTACAAGATAACCCCTAATTGGGCGTTATCAAATACCCCCGCACTAAACATTGCTCGTCCCGAGCAATCCTGCCAACTCTAGCCTGCAGTTCTGTCCTCGTGACTGACTCTGCACATACCCTACCGTTGCATACACTTTCGACCCGAACCTTTCAACCGGACGACTCGATAGAAAAACTGACGCAGATAGAATATACACAGACTCAAACGACTCAAAACAGACTAGTGACAAAAATATTTTTGGCGAGATCGGGCAACCTCAAAAACAGAAACAGTGTGTCCTCGTGATCTCATCCTTTTCAGAATTTACTTCCCTGCAAGCGATCGGTAAGTCTGAACAGATTTATATGGTGGATTTAAGCACTGGACCGAAGTACTATTACTTTGGTTATCAAACTGAGCAAATCCCTAGCTAACTTACCATCCGAGCTATTTCCGAAAGGATCTATGTCTAAACAGGTAGGATAAATATATGTATCAAGGTACGGCATAATCCTACATGTTATGACATTCTCACAATTTACCAAACTCACACCCCTCACCGAGATCCCGAAAAACTGCCCGAAACACCTAAGTTCCTGCTGTCTCAATTCTCCTGTCCCCCGGTGTGTCTTCGCCGTGCTCGCGGCCACAAATGTGAAGCGGTGCAAAACGTCTCGAAAATTGTGCCACTCACTCAGCTTTTTATTTAAGTAACAAAAACACAAAACAAACTAAAAACTAGATCATAATAATTTTTCTTCTTTTTTTTCTTCTTTTTCTTTTTTTTTTCTTTCTTTTTTTTTTTTTTTTTTTTTTTTTATTTTTCTATATTTTTTTCACAACTATATATACATACGCACACGAATATCAACAATGCTAAACTGACTAAAGCTGAGTGAGTGAAAATAAATCTCTGTCGTGGGGTACGTAAAATGTCCTCATGTGAAGTACCCCCACACTAATCCTGAAGCACTGATCCTGTAGTCGAAATAAAACCGTGCAGTCCCACCGAACCTCCTCATCACCAAAGATGTAGAAAAACGGCACAACCACCAATTGACCCTACAACCCCCCGGAACCCCGGTTTGTGCGAAAAGATGCTCGCATGCGACTAACTCCTCCTGTGGTCACTATGTAGTGAAGTGATCCACCTCCGCAAACTAATGCATTGTCGCCTCTCACTCACCCTGTCCTTCCCTCGAAAAACGTGTCAAAACCGAAACTGTCCAAAACTGATATCTCATGAAGCTCCCCTATCTAAAACCTGTCCCCTACTCACTCCCTCCGTCATAACACGTAGAATAGCCAACTATCGACTGATGAGGTCTCAAAGAAGGCTGCCTAGGCTAAAGTGGCTACGAAAGAAGAGGGTAAATGGCTTCAAACGGGTTGTCTAATTGGACCTAGGGGTAAGAAACAGGACGTGAGGTCCCTTGATAGCCAGTCACTTCACCGAAAAATGCGATGACCGTGACGGCGCCCGTGGGCGGGTTGTCGACTACCTATGTGACGGTGGTGTAGCAACTAGTCGGATTTTTCGCTCAGTCAATAACTACTTGCGGATTCCAAAGGTCACTGGCTCTCACCTATCTACTATACCTCGGTGCAAGTTTTCTTTTCCTTTCAAAGGATTCAAACTCAATTTCTTCACTGTTTTCGTTATCTCGATTGCCCTTTCTCAAAATTTTCTGATTTTAAACTTTTTTTTTCTGAAAAATAATTTATACTTGCTGTTTGCGTATATACGCAGGTCCTGCGTATATACCCAACCAGCAGCATAAAAAATTTTTAATTTTTCAATTTTTCAATTTTTTTTTTTTTTTTTTTTTTTTTTTATTATATACAATGCATGGCTAGAATGATTATGGTGGGTTGACTCAAATAAAGAAAATATGCTGAAAAAATAAAAATAAAACGAAAAATAAATACGAAAAAACGTGCAGACCGGGTTAATGCAGACACGACTACCACCCCCCCACTAAGAGGTGGCATGCCCTCATGACACTCACTCGTCCGGAAAAAATGTCGGGTCGGACCCGGTCTCGGACGTACCGGAAATGCTACCCGGTGAGCTGCTCTCAGAATCAGTCCTGAAAACCGGCTGGCGTGCCCGTGTACGGGGCCGGTAATCCGAGGACTGCGACTCGGACCCAGTCCAACTGCTAGGTGGCTGGGACCGCAAAGTCGTCCTGCCACTGGACTGCTGGTGAGAACGGGGCCCAGTCTGCTGGGTACGGGTCCCAGCCTGACGACCCGTAGGCTGCCGGGATCGTGTCCCGGGCTGCCGTCTCTCCTGTCTGGCAGGTGGCGGTGATGGCTGAGCCGGTGGTGGTGGTGGCTGGGTCGGGGGTGGCGGAGCAGACGTGTACTCGCTAGAGTCCCCGTCATCCGACCATCCCTCGGTAAAGCTACTGGAGTAGGTGGGTGGAAAATACAGCGGGAGTGGCGGGTCTCGGCCTGCGTGCCGAGCCGCATCCCGCTGCTCCTCTCGAATACTCGCAAGGGCAGCCTGGGTATCCTTGGTGACCTTCCGCTGAGTCCGGCGGACATGCGTCACCGCTCTCCAGATCTTGCCCACTCCCTCTAACACCTTCTCTCCAATGGACTTGCGTCCACCCCGACAGCCCTCAAATCTCTCATCCACTCTGGGCAGTCTACGGGGCGGGGCCGGTCTAGCTCGTGGGGCCGGGTTGGCCCGCGGGGCCGGGCTCTCTCTCTCATGGGCAGGCTGAGGCTGGGCATTCCTCTCAGTCCCCTGCCTACTCGACTCGGGGCGCTCGCTCTCTCGAGAAGTACGGCATCGCCGGAGTCCGGCCGATGCCTGGCGACTGACTGGTCGCTCTTGAGTCGATCGCCTCCTAGGGGCAGGGGCAGGGGCAGGTGCCGGGTCCTCCTCCATAAAGTCATCATCCTCATCGAGGTCAACAACTGGAGGTGGCGGGCCCGGGTGACGACTAATAAGCTTCCTATAAGGCCGGAGCAAAGGAGGTGCTAAGTCACCCTGTAAATATGGCATCGAAACCTCGTAATCCCGTGCAAATTTGGCAATGAGGTTGGCGTACCCCAATCCCTTCTTGCTACCGGTGCAGTTCCGCTCCATCATATATACCCAAATCCGACGAGGAATGTCCACGTCTCGTCCCAGCACAAGGCAATAGACTAAGAGTACGTACTCGAAGTCAAGGTAGGTGAAGTGTTTAATACCTACAACCCTGTTCACTACCCATGCGGCCCACCACCGTGGCGGGCCGGTAACAAAATGAGAATGCAATTTCTTGCCTATCTCGCCTGGCCCCTCTCTCTCGAAATGGGCACCCGGGTGCCCCCCAGTCACAACCCGCAACAGCTCAGCATCGCTCGGCGGGTAGTCAGCACACTCGGCATATGAGCACGAGATGTGGCGCATCGGAATCTGATACGCTTGGCGGATGGTATCCGCCGTGAGCAAAATAAACGTACGCCTCATATAGACCCAACGGACATCCCCATTGGCTTCCCCCTCCCCCCTGCACATGAGGTTCGCGTAGAACTCACGCACCAAGTCAGTATCGGACAATTCCGGGAACCCCGCTAGGGACGTCCCGAAAATGTCCGGTCGACTCGCATAGGCGGCCATCTCTGGCGGCATGTAAGTATGGTCGACCTCAAACTTGTAGTCTACGGGAATGCTATGAGTCATTTTGGTCGCCGTCATAAAGTAAAATTGGGCTTGATGGCTAACGAACCTAAAACTGTCAAATAGCAAAGGGGTGAGCTCTTCCGGCTCATAATCCGTAGGGATGTCATCACGGTTATGGTCTAAGAGGGGCACATGAAACTCCATAACAGCCTAATTTCTCGAAAAACGTGTCGAGTCGGGAAATAGAGCAAAACGTGAAACGTGCACAAAAAATAGTGTGTTGCAATAGGTAGTCCACCTAAGATCTACCAGAGGTCCACACGGCAAGTGCCGCTCCAAATGCAAAATTACCGAAAAATAACGGGCCCGGCTACGGGCCGTGCCAAAACGGAAAATAAAGCGAGGGATGAGAATTTCGACCTTCCCTAAACAGGGGTGAAGACCGGAGATTCTGCCCGGAAAGTCGCCGGAAAACCGCCGGTGGTCGCCGGAAAAGTCGCCGGAAAAGTCAACTGCCCGGAATTGAATTCCGAGCCCACCAAATCGAAGCCCTCGATCTCCTCGTTCACGTTCCCTTCTACGGATTTTGCAAGTTCTTGCTCTAACACCTCCGAATCTGCACTTTTCTTCAAGAACACCTCACTTTTTGATGGAACTTTTTCTCTCGATTTTCACTTGTTTCTGGATTTGGATGGATGAATCTTGCTCCTTGCGACGAGAGGATTCCAGAAATGTGCTCGGAATTTGATTTGGAGATCCGAGTCAAAAAATGTGTTCTTCAAGTGAGAGCAAATGGAGGTAGAGAGAGAAAGAGAGGTGCCAACAATGGTGTGGCCGGCCCCCTCTCTCATTTAAACCCTAAAAAGGTCAAAATGACCAAAATACCCCTGGGGTTTGAAAAATTTTAAATTTTTTTTTTTTTTTTTTTTCTTTTTCTTCCTGTTTACGTATATACGCAGTACTGCGTATATACCCAACCAGAAAACAACCAAAAAAACCAAAAATTTCCACCTTTGCCCCCACGGGTTGCGTATATACGCAGGGGCTGCGTATATACGCAGCCCGAGGGCAAAACTGGAATTTTTCATTTTTTTTTTTTTTTTTTTTTTTTTCAAAGTCTCTCTGTCCCCCTGCTTTCCTGATCTTGGCTGTTTTGGATGATTCTGTTTCTGCACACTTTCAATTTCAACGTTAAAAACCCGCTCATCTCACCTCTCTCGAAAATTCAGAACTGACATACTAACGTAATAACTAATAAGACTAAATAAATAAACGATAAATTTTGGGTTGCCTCCCAAACAGCGCCTTGTGATTTACGGTCGACGGCCCGACCTTGTTACCTCTCACGGGTCATCAAAATAGACAGGGTCTATTTTGACGACTTCGGCGGTCTCGAGATACGGCTTGATCCGGTTCCCGTTCACCCTGAAACTGGAGTTGTCTTTTGGATTTTCCAGCTCGAATGCCCCCCAGGCAAAAATCTGCTTGATGATGAACGGTCCCGACCAACGAGACCTCAGCTTCCCCGGAAAGAACCGCATCCGGGTATTGTAGAGAAGCACTTTGTCGCCTTCGTTAAACTGCTTTGGCGTGATACGGTGATCATGCCACTTCTTTGTCTTCTCTTTGTAAATTTTGGCGCTCTCGAAAGCCGTTCTGCGGAATTCTTCCAATTCCAGCAGTGCCATCTTCCTCTTATCCCCTGCTAGGTTCTGGTCCAAGTTCAGCAGTTTGATGGCCCAATACGCCTTATGCTCCAGTTCCACTGGTAAGTGGCACGCTTTCCCAAAAACGAGCTGGTACGGTGACATTCCCAGCGGTGTTTTGAAAGCTGTCCTGTAGGCCCAAAGCGCATCGTCTAGTCTGACTGACCAATCCTTTCGGCCGAGATTCACTGTTTTCTCGAGTATGCTCTTGATCTCTCGATTCGACACTTCGGCTTGCCCGTTCGTCTGCGGATGGTAAGGTAACGAGACTTTATGAACTGACACGCCGTACTGTTTCAGAACTTTCGCAAAAACTCGATTGATGAAGTGAGAGCCCTCGTCGCTGATCATTGCCCTGGGAGTCCCGAAACGAGTGAAAACGTTGCGTTTCAGAAAACGCTCAACGGTACCTGCATCGTTTTTCTGACACGCGATCGCCTCGATCCACTTTGTCACATAATCCACTGCCAGCAGGATGTAAAGATTCCCCATCGAAGACGGGAACGGACCCATGAAGTCAATCCCCCATACATCAAATGGCTCTACCTCCTGCCACACGGTCATCGGCATCTCGTCCCGGTGTGACGTGTTTCCTGTCCTCTGGCACCTATCGCATCCCTGCACATAGTCGTGACAGTCTTTGAAGATTGTCGGCCAGAAGAAACCGGACTGCAGTATTTTATGCGCTGTTCGCGTTCCCCCAAAATGACCCCCACACTGTGATGAGTGGCAGTGTCGGATCACGTTCCAGGCTTCGTGGGTCGGGATACACCTTCTCAGGATGTTGTCGGCCCCCTGTTTGAACAAGTACGGGTCGTCCCAGAAATACTGTCGACTCTCGGCAATGAACTTTTTCCGCTGCGACGGGGTGAGATCCTCGGGAAGCGTGCCAGTTACCAAGTAGTTGGCTATGGCATAGTACCATGGTCTCCCGATCTTGACTGCCATGATGTGTTCGTCCGGGAAGTTTTCCTTGATCGGCACCGGGTCCACCTTTACGTTCTCAAGTCTGGATAGGTGATCCGCTACCACGTTCTCAACACCCTTCTTGTCCCGGATTTCCACATCGAATTCCTGCATCAGTAGTACCCACCTCAACAGTCTCGGTTTTGCGTCCTTCTTGTCCAGCAGGTATTTCAGAGCACTATGGTCGGTAAAAACGATAACTTTTGACCCGACCAAATAGGGCCTGAATTTGTCCAGTGCATACACCACGGCCAGCAGTTCCTTTTCTGTCGTGCCATAGTTGAGCTGGGCATCGTTGAGTACCCGGCTCGCATAATAAATGACGTGGCATACCTTATCCTTCCGCTGTCCTAAAACTGCCCCGACTGCATAGTCGCTGGCGTCACACATCAGCTCAAACGGGAGTGACCAATCTGGCGTGGTTATAACTGGGGCTGTGGTCAGCTTCTCTTTCAAGTGGTCAAAAGCTTGCCGACATGCTGCATCGAAATCAAAGGGTACGTCTTTTCCGAGTAACGCGCAAAGTGGCTTTGTGATCTTGGAAAAGTCCTTGATGAATCTTCGGTAAAATCCCGCATGTCCCAGAAAACTTTTGATCGCCTTTACGTTCGTCGGGTATGGAAGCTGCTTTATCACCTCGATCTTAGCCCTGTCCACCTCGAGTCCCTTGCTGGAAATTCTGTGACCCAGCACGATCCCCTCGGTGACCATAAAGTGACACTTTTCCCAATTGAGCACCAAATTTGCCTTCTTGCATCGGATCAGAACCTGGCCCAAATGGAACAGGCAGTCATCGAAACTGTCCCCGAAGAGTGAAAAGTCGTCCATGAACACCTCCAGATTTTTCTCGATCATGTCAGAAAAAATTGCCATCATACATCTCTGAAACGTGGCAGGGGCGTTACACAGCCCGAACGGCATGCGCCGAAACGCGAACGTACCGTACGGGCAGGTAAACGTCGTTTTTTCCTGATCCTCCGGGGCTATGCAAATCTGGTTGTACCCGGAATACCCGTCCAGAAAACAGTAGTAGGCATGATGGGCGAGCCGGTCCAGCATCTGGTCCATGAATGGCAGCGGGAAGTGGTCCTTTAATGTTGCATCGTTTAGCCTCCGATAGTCCATGCAGATCCGCCAGCCCGTAACGGTGCGCTGCGCAATCTGCTCCTGATCGTTATTCTGCACCACCGTAATACCCCCCTTTTTGGGCACGCACTGGACCGGGCTGATCCAAGTGCTGTCCGATATGGGGTAGATGATTCCCGCTTCCAGCCACTTCATGACCTCTTTCCGCACAACGTCCTTCATGTTCGGGTTCAGTCTCCGCTGGGGCTGAATCACCGGTTTCTTGCCTTCTTCAATTCGGATCTTGTGCATGCAGTAGGCGGGGCTGATCCCCTTGATATCTGCAATCGTCCAGGCGATTGCTTCCTTATGCTCTCGCAATACTTCCAGCAGTTTCTGCTCCTGTTCCTGAGATAAACGAGACGAAACAATTACGGGCAGAGTACTATTTTCACCAATATACGCATACCTGAGATGGCTCGGGAGCGGTTTCAGCTCCAGTGCGGGTGGCTCTTTGAGTGACGGGACCAGAATCATCTTTTGCCCGCCGTCTTCGTCCCGGTGCAAGGTGGTCCAGTCCTCGGCTCTCATGGCGTGCTCGCACCGAGTCTTCTCCTTTTCTTCCCCGTACATGCTGTCAATCTCTTCCCACAATTGGTCCATCTCCTCGTTTTCCCAGCCTTCGTCCACAACATCGATAGCAAAGATGTCCTCGTGGTCGTAGTAGTTTGGCAGTTGCAGATTTTTGAAAACGTTGAATTTGACTTTTTCCTCGTTAATCTGCATGGTCAGCTCCCCGCTCTTGCAGTTTATCATTGCCTCGCCCGTGGCCAAAAACGGCCTGCCAAGTATGAGCGGTACCTCCCCTGCCTCCATGTCCAGGATGACGAAATCTGCCGGAAAAATAAGCTCGCCGACCTTGACCAGAATGTCCTCGATAACCCCGTAGGCCTGTTTTACGGACCGGTCTGCCATCTGCAGCATGATTCTGGTGGGTCGGGGTTCACCGACTTTCAAACTTTTGAAAATCGTTAATGGCATCAGGTTGATGCTAGCCCCTAGGTCACACAGAGCCTTTCCTGTGTAAGCGTTACCTAGGGTGACCGGTATGACGAAACTGCCAGGGTCCTTTCTCTTCCTCGGTAGCCCATTCTTCACACAATTGCTCACTTCTGCCGTCAGGTTTATGGTCTCGAAATCGCTCATTCGCCTCCTCCCATACAAGATGTCCTTGAGGAATTTGGCGTAAGTGGGCATCTTAGCCAAAGCCTCAGCAAAAGGTATGTTAATCTGCAGCTGCTTGAACATCTCGAGAAACCTGGCGTAGTCCTTGCTGTCATCCCTCTTTCGTGTTCGCAAGGGGTACGGGACCTCCTTGGAGACGGGTACAGTTTCTGCACCTGTCTCGTTCTGCACTGCATCCTGCTCAACCGAGCCCTTCGGCTGGGGGCGATCGACTGTGCTGTTATCCTGGCCCGACAAGTTGCGTTCCACTTCTTTCGAATTTTCTGCACGTGCGTGGCTGGGATACGGTGGATCCTGCAGTGCCAATCCACTCCGAGTGGAGATAGCATTGATCTGAGCCCGTGGATTGTTCACTGTGTTCGAGGGTAGGTTTCCTGGCTGTCTCTCTGTTAGCTGCTGTGCTAACTGCCCCACCTGTACTTCCAAAGCGCGCAGTGACGTTTTGGTTGTCTGCATATCTGCCGTCAAGGTGTCCATGTGCTTGAACCGGGACTCCATAGTCTGGAACATGGACTTGATTTCTTTCATCTGAGCGTCGTACTGCTGTGCTGACGGGACTGTCTGAGCCTGCTGGGCCGGGGCAGCCTGCTGAGCTGGTGGCCTGTGCTGGAATCCCGGTGCATAAACTGCTGCGTTCGGGTTTCCGTACCGAAACCCGGGATGGTCTCTCGTACCCGGTCGGTACCGGCTCGGGTCCCACTGCTGCTGTACGTAATTGGTATCTTCAGTCCTTAGCTCCTCAATGGCTGTGTCCAGATCCGGTTCCTCGACTGCTGCTACAGTCTTCTTGTCCGAGTAGACTTTCTTGACCAAGTCGTGAACGATCTTGGCCAGGTTGTCTATCCGGTCATCCTCTGCAGGTTCGGCTCTGGCCGCCATCCTGCGATCGTCAAACAGTCGGGTGTCCTGCTTGGCCAACTGCTTCATCAGGTCATACGCACCTTCTTTGTCCACGTGATACAAGAAGTTACCCCCGGCCTCTCTGTCAATCCTGTCGGCGTTCTCCCTGTCTAGGGCATGGTAGAAAACCTGCAGGATTTTTGCGTCTCCAAAACCGTGGTTCGGGAACCGTTTGACCAATCTCATGAGCCTGTCCCATGCGTCCACTACCGTCTCCCCCATCTTCTGTCTGAATGACAGTATTTCACTCTGTAACTGTATGACTCGGGAGGCGGGATAGAACTTCGCCAGAAAATCTGCGACACACTCCTCCCATGTGGTGATGGATCGGGGTGGTCGGGATTCGAGCCAGTCCTTGGCTACTCCATAAAGACAGTACGGAAATAAGATCAACATTAGTGCCTCTGCTTCTACCCCCTTGTATCTGACCTTGTTGCAGTAATCTTCGAATTTCCCGATGAAATCGTTCGGGTCCTCGTCGGCCCTGCCATGAAACGGGCAGAGAGTTTGTACCGTCTGGATGGTGGATGGTTTGATGTCAAAGTGCTCTGCGGTGATCTCGGGCACCACAATGGCTCGCTCATGCCCCCCGGTGGGGACCTCGAAATTTTCCACCAACGCCTTCCCAGATCGGTTATATGTTCTCTGGTTGCTTCGGGCAGCAAGTCCCGCTGTGACAAGCTCCTCAATGTACCTCGCCATCTGGGCTGGGGTACGTGTCTCTCGTTCCTGACCACCGGCTGCGGTGTTCTCGGGTGGATCTCTCTCGTTGGTTGCCATCCTGCTTTCTCGGTTTCTGCGGTTCTGTTCGGTATACAGTTTTTCCGGGTTGTCGAGTGGTGTCACCAAATCGCGAGGCAATCTGGGCATCAACTAAACAGTCCTGAAAACGCAGATTCGAAAACGCAGTGAGATAAAAAGAAAAATAACAAAACTGAAAATAAATAAAAACTCAGAAAACTAATCCTGACTACTAAATAGACCCTAAAAGTCCCCGGCAACGGCGCCAAAAACTTGATGCGCAAACTAACGTGCTCTCGCAAGTGTACGAATCTCGTAGTACCGGGTGCAATTAGACTCGGATTATCGTTCCCACGAGGACTGTTCGGGTTTACTCAAGTTGTCAGTTTTGGTTTCCCAAGAGTAGTAACCAGGAGGAGTAGGTTGTGATTATAGTGACTAAACTAAAAACAGAATTTAAAACGTAAATATTTTTGTGACGTTTTCTGAAATAAGCTGATTTTGTTGTAACGATAATATATGACGACTAGGCTCCAGGATCCCCTAGGGTTTCTACAGATTTCAGTTTTACGTTCGTTTATGAAAACACTCAGCAGTTTCGGTATCTGTGCAACGTACCAGTTGTGCAGTGACTTTTCAGATTCCACACGTAATCCCGATCCTGCAGACTTTCGGATTCTTGTTAAGCTGCCTAAGTCTGCAGTCTCGGTCTAATCCTGTTAGGGTTTCTAACCTGTCCGAATGGCCCGGGTCAAATTCTCTAACAGTTGGTCTCACGTTTTTCGATGCTAGCCCTATCTCCCTTTCTCTGGTCGGTCTATCAGGGTAAGGTACTAAATCCCGGTTTTTCTTCCTAACCCTAACTTGATGTTTTCACCTACAAGCTCGGGTCTATAGCAATCCTGGGTGATCAATCCTATCATGCATATACGATAATAATCAAACCAGAATAACAGATACAACTTGCTGAATTAAGACAATCATCATGAATCCATAAACGTAGTAATCATAAAATCTGAGTACGAAACCCTAGGTTCACCGAGAACCTAGGTGAAAAGTTTAGCTACGACTAGACATAATACAAAACGCAGTTTCTGAATATAAAGAGAGAGAACGAAATCAAACTAAGTCTTCGAATCTCGAATCGCGCTTTCGTGCTCTCCGTGAATGCTCCGACTTGGCCTTCGGGTGTGCTGTGAATTGTGCTGTGTCTTCGTGTCCCTCAAAACGAGTCTGGACGAGTCTTTAAATAGTGCTGCTTCCTGAAAACGCTCGTGCTCGAAATTACGGAATATGCCATCGGTCCACCGTCTTTGACCAAAAGTCAAACTGGCTGCGTATATACGCAGGGGCTGCGTATATACGCAACCAGGGCCCAACCAAGCTCCCCCCACATCCCCTCTGCCTGCGTATATACGCAGGTGCTGCGTATATACGCAGGGCCTGCGTATATACGCAGGCCGTGGGGTATGTGGGGCCCACTTGGTCCTCTGGTGGGCCAGGACTGGTCCCCTGGGTCCCACTCTTCTTCCTGATGCTCCCGGCTTGCCTCTTCGGTGCTCTTCTGCTCTTCCGTGTTTCCGTCGTGTCCCGGTCTTGTGCACGTTTCCCGAGACGGTCCCGGCTGGGTCCCGGCACGCTTCCCGATGCACCTCCTGAACCTGTTCCTGAAAAGGCAACACGAACGAATACCCGCGATCATATCCAAATATAGCAAGAAATGAGCAGAAATAAGCAGAAATCCAGCAAGTATGAATAAACGTCTCGTTCTAGATTCCCGGGGCATTCTAAGGCATTTTCCGGCAAAAACCGCTAATTTCGGCACAAATACTCGTGAAATCAGGCTACAAGATAACCCCTAATTGGGCGTTATCAGATCTCTAAATTCGTTGAGGACAACGACGCATTCTAGTGTGGGGGGATTTTTAGTCTTGACTAGCTAGTCCGTGTTTGCATTAACCTGTCAGCATGTAGATTGTCAGTTCGTATTGTGTCGTATAGTGTCGTATTCGTGGTCCGTGTTGTGTTTAGTTATAGTGTCGTATAGTGTTGTATTAGCGGTGTATATATGTGTTAGTCGTTTGATTTTCGCACGTTTATTTAATTGAGTCCACCTACCGAATTGAGTCAGTTTCGAGTCTTCCTTCGTGTCTGGCCTTGCATATAGAGTAGGAATTAGTGAAAAAAAAAATGAAAAAATCCTTAAAAATTAAAAATTGTTTTTTCTAGGAGAAAGGGCAATCAAAATGAGTTGAACTTGGCGAGGGCTTAATGATAGAATTCCCTAGGAGTATGAAGATCCGAAGTGAGGCAGAGACGCGAGAATCTGGAGTAGGAAGACTTATAGAGCTTATGCACACTAGAAATGCAAGTAACTGTCTCTCAGACTTAGATATCCTACTAGTACTACACCGCCGTAATTTAGGTAGTCGTCAACCCTCCTCGTAGTGGCAACGGAACAGTCGTGCGAGTGACTTTTATGGGGACCTCACGTCCCGTCTCACAGCCTAGGTCCACTAGTTACCCTCTTCGATCCATTTACCCCTTTTATTCACAGCCTCTAGCCTAGGAAGCCTTTCATTGTGACTTTCATCACTTGTTAGAATGGCCCTTTCCTATGCGTCATGATAGAGGGAGTCGAGTTAGGGAGGTTCGATGAGGGTGTGCTGATTTGATACATTCGTTGTGGATACTCTTACAGGTTTCGTCCTACGAGGGGATGTGAGGGTGAGTTAGAGACGGCAGCACACTTCGGTGTGGCGGTGAATCGTGTCCTTACACCACGATCACAGGTGGAGTGCTGTAGTGCGTGACATTCTTTCCGCACAATATGGGGTGGGGTTGATTGATATTATAGGAGGACGTGCTAGTTTTTCATGTTATTCTCTATATCTTAGGTGATGAGGAGGATCGGTTGGAAAGCACGTATCACTTTGACTACCGAATTTTGTGAGTTGGTTTACATCGAGTGTGGGGGGTGTCGACGATTATTATTATATCTCTTTGACTTGACACATTCCACCCCCACGTCATCTACATGATATTTTTATCTCGTCGGGTTCATTCAGTATTACTTGTGCTCCATGTGTTGATTATTTGTGGGAAAAAAAAGAAAAAAAAAAAGAGAAAAAGAGAGAGATAAAAAAAAAATGAAAAAAAAGAGAGAGAATGAAAGGAAAGAGAAGGAAATAAAGGAGCGTGTTTTGGCAATTGCAAGGAAACCGAGGAAATCAGCTATAATTCTGTCTAACACTCTTTCACATTTGTGGCCGCGAGAACGGCGTTGCACCGGGATTGAGGGAATGAGGGCCGGAGTAGGTGAGATTCGGTTGGGTTCCTTGGATTTCGGTGAGGGAGTGTGAAAAACGGGTTAGGTGAGAATATCATGACGTCTAGGACTACGCTTCTAAATAGCCTATCCCACCCGTCCTAAGCCTTCAACAGTTTTAACCCGTGGATAAATAGCTCGGATGGTAAGTACTAGGGATATGTCTGATGAGTGTGTGAGTGCAAATTATTAAGTGCTCGTGCTTGTTCTGTCCAACGAAACTGGCCGCAAGTTCTGTCGATCATGGAGGTTGTAGATTTTCCAAAGGGGATATGAGAGCCTGATGACTTACCAGTTTGCTTATCGAGATTGCCCAATCTCAACCAAAAAGAAATACTTTTGTGTGCGTGTGTAAATATGTGTTGTGTAGGATCGAGTCGTACCTTGCATTTGCATCATATCGTTGCATTGTTGAGTCGTATTTTGTTATTGAGTCGGCTAGTTAAGATTTGTATGCAACGGTGTTTCGAATAGTATGCAATTGTCTTGGCTCGTATCTTGTTGGTGGTGGGATGAAGTGAGAAGGTGGTTAAATTTTGATTTGTTGCTCGGGACGCGCAAATGGTAAGTGTGGGGGTATTTGATAACTCTCTTTTAGGAGTTATTTTAATACTTTCATATTACTTTTAATAGGCTTATTTCACATGATTTATATGATATATGTGCGTTAATATGTGAATTTGACTATCTCTAAGCCTAAGAGTGAAAAGTAGTGTTTCTAGCCTATTTGTGCGTGTTTTCTCTCATATTTGCTATGATAATTGCGCGGGTTGTTTAGTGTTGTGTATCTCAGGTAAACGAGGTGCAATGGAGCTTATGAGAAGCTTGGATATGCTTGGAATGGAGCTAGATGAAGAGAGGAAAAGGAGGAGCACAAACGAAGAGAAGTTGGAAAAGTCACACAGGACCAGCCTGCACTCTTTTCGATGCCCAGGAAAATCTACAAAGAATTTTGAAGCAAGGCTTGCGGCATTGGAAAGTAGACATCCGTAGCTTTCCAACGGTATATGGTAGGCCCGAAGACGAGTCCGTATGAGGGAGATACAGCCCGCGCAAAATCAGCAAAGAATTCTGTCCGGGAATTACAAAGTAGAGGGGCTGAAGTGCAATTTCGGCATATTTTCATTAAAAAGCGTGCCCAGCTGGTAAAAAACGGGGAGAACGACCTAAGAGAGGATTATTGACGCATCTTTGAAGTCTTGGGAGCTAGGGAAGAAGGGAGAACAAGCTTGGAGCAAGGATCATCAACTACATTGAAGATTTTAGCGTTTGATCTTCGTTTCTTCATCTTTTCTTCATGAACTTCATTCTTTTGGATATGTTGAACAATATTATGTCTAGCTAAACTTCTCAAAGCTAGGTGATTGATGGAAAACTAGGGTTTGTTGGATGATTTTCCGGATTTTGGACTTGATGCATGTCTTGGCTTAATTCTATGAACGTTCTTGTTAGTTTATCTATTCTTGTACTTAATTCTTAGTGTTCTTGGCTTGATCACCCGTAGAATGTTACTTGTTGATAGAATTGCACGAAAGTGAATTCTTTGAGACGTGTTAAAGAATAGGTAGATAATCTTGTAGTTTCTTGAGACTGAGAGGAGATAGAAACTTGATTAATCGTGTGAGGGTAGTTTCGATTAATTGTGTTAGAAATTAGTGAATTCGGTGGACCGATAGGACCCGGTGAACGAAGCCTAACAAATTAATTAGATTGTAGTAGTAGACGGAGGTGGACCGAGAGGACCCGAAGTCTATTACTCACACAAATTCACGTGAGATCGAGAGAAGATCGTGATGAGCATTACCCGGTATAACTAGAACGTGTGTAGAGTGTTTCAAGCATAAACCGGAAATCATTAACAACCCTAGGGACATCAATTACCTAGTTCTTCCTCATTAATCGTAATCAAATCACAATTTATTTTTGTTTAAAATTGAAAACCCTTGAAAAATATTTAGTTACTTGTTATTTAATTTCGTCGCTTGTTTGTGGGCGACAACGTTATAAAATCAAACACTTTTTACCGGTTACTTAGGTATCATAAATTTAATTCTTAATTAGCTAATAATCGTCTATTTCCCTTGGGTTCGATACTCGGAGTCGTAAAATACTCCACTTACTACTTGACCGTATACTTGCGTTTAAGCGCGTAAAGAATTCGCGTCACCTAGGGCCTTGTGGTTCACCTTATTGGGCCCGGGAAATTTGATTGTTGGGCCCATGGACCGTTTTAAACCTAGAAATCCTAAAATCAATTAAAATTGACCAAGAGCGTTAAAATTGGATTTTAACTGTTTATGTGCAAATCGCATGGTGATTGGATATGGCCTTAGGATGTGGTTTGATGTGGATGTTTAATTTTGTGGTTTGGTTTTACGGCCTGCGAGCTGATCAATTAATTGTAATAATTAATTAGGATTTTATGGCCTGCGTGCCATTTTTGTTCTCAACTTGTGAGATTTATTTTATTTAGTATAGAAGTTAGCTAGTGCTAGATAAAGTAGATTGTTAGCCAAGATTGAAGAAAAGAAGCCCAAAGCCAAGGAAGCCACAAAAGATGGAGCATGGAGCATGGAGCATTCCACGTGAAGGATGGAACAAAAGATCAAGACGCATGGAGATGTGTTTGTTTTAGGGTTCATAGATAATTCCGCTGGCTCGGAATTATCTTAGTCTAGAAAAGGCCATATCCACATCACGTTTAACTTCTGTTTTGTGGTTGTTTATTTTATTGTCTTATTATTGTGTGGTTGGTGTATGGATGATGCATGCAATTAGGATAATAAGATAATTAGACAACCCGGATCTATTATTTGGAGTTGTGCCCAAACTCAAATAGATAGATTAGTTGATATTGATCAACAAAACAATTAAGAATTGAATTTAAAATCCCTCAAAATTCAAATATTGTGTTCTTGCCTTCTCGTTATTTAAACACTCATTATCATCATTATTTATCAAGTTCGTGCGTGCCAAAGCATGGCGACTTGATTCATCATGATGGAATGCGATGGCACGTAACAATGTGCAATTGTTTAGATAAGAGGTTGAACACAACTAGGCTATTAATTTGATTAAGAAACCTAGAGGCAATCAATTGGGATTATCCATATGGATGGATAAATAAGGAGTTATTTGCCCAATTGAAACAAGAATTGCATATGGGATGCAATTGGAATTGTTCCTACCTAAAGTAGTCAAATTATGGGTGACTTGCCAAAGCAAGCTCATAAGGAGATGAAAGATGGATCTTGGCCCACTAGAAAATATAAGGATATTTTCGGCATTAATATCTTGAGGGTTATTAATCCGTAGAAAAATAGTGGGAGCTATATTTGATAAACTAGCCATTATTGAATATAGTCAAAATTCACAAATACTAAAACTTGCGTATTTTCCTTTTTGTAGAATTCCAAATGGCAAACAACTCATCGAGTTCACAACATTCCCTACGATCTGTCTTTGAGAAGGACAAGCTCTCTGGAACCAACTTTCTTGATTGGTACAGAAACTTGAGAATTGTTCTCAAGCAAGAGAAGAAACTGTACGCAATAGAGGAGCATGTTCCAGAAGGTCCACAGAACCAAACACCTGCTGCCCTAAAGGCGTATCAAAAGCGTGTTGATGACGCTAATGATGCAGCCTGCCTTATGCTTTGCACCATGACTTCTGAGCTTCAGAAGCAACACGAAAACATGAATGCTGTCGATATGATCGAACATCTAAAGCAGCTCTTCCAAGAGCGGGCGAGGGTAGAGAGGTATGAGGTCTCTAAGGCACTGTTCAAGTGTCATCTGGCAGAAGGGAACCCGGTGGGACCCCATGTACTCCGAACGATCGGGTATTTGGAGAATCTCGCCCGACTAGGGTTCCCGGTCGGCCAAGAGTTGGCAACCGATATCGTGTTGCAATCGTTGCCCGAGAGTTATGGACAGTTCATTATGAACTATAACATGAACGAGATCGTTAAACCACTGCCAGATTTACTCAATATGTTGAGGACGGCTGAACAGAGCATCAACAAGGGTAAGGGCAAGGCCATAATGATGGTACAGAAAGGAAAGGGCAAAAGGTTTGCCTCTTCCTCCAAGGGCAAAGGCAAGTCAGTTGCCAAGTCCAAGGAACAAGCCCTTAAGCCTGTTGGTGGCATTGCCAAGGGTGTGACTAAAGATGAGTGTCACTACTGCAGTCAGCCTGGACACTGGAGAAGGAACTGCCCAAAATATCTGGAGGACAAGAGGCTTGGAATAGTGATTCCACCACCACCAGGTATTTTTGTTGTAGATGTCAATTTAACTTTCTCTACATCATGGGTATTAGATATTGGATGTGGATCTCATATTTGTCGAAATATGCAGGATCTAAAGAGAAGTAGAAGATTGGCTAAAGGGGAAGTAGATATGCGCGCTGGGAATGGAGAAAAGGTTGCTGCGTTGGCCATAGGCGTGTGGGAGCTATCTCTGCCTTCAGGATTAGTTTTAGAATTAAATAATTGCTATTTTGTGCCTGCTATGAGCAGGAACATTATTTCTATTTCTTGTTTGGACAAGGATGCATGGTTTTATTATTTCAATAAAGAACAATTGTTGTTCCTTTTATTTAAATAATATTCACTATTTTAGTGCGCAATTATTTAATGGACTTTATGTCCTCGATCTAAGCAATCATGTCTACAACATTAATACCAAGCGGATTAAAATAAATGATTTAAATCATGCTTATTTATGGCACTGTCGTTTAGGCCACATAAAGGAGAAACGTGTATCTAGACTCCATAAGGATGGATTACTAGACTCATTTGATTTTGAATCATATGAGACATGTGAGGCTTGTTTATTGGGAAAAATGACAAAGTCCCCTTTCAATAAGAAAGGTGAGAGGACTAGTGAGCAATTGGCGCTCATACATACCGATGTGTGTGGGCCATTTGCCACGCCTGCCAGGGGTGGTTATGTCTACTTCATTACATTTACTGATGATTACAGTAGATATGGATTTGTGTACCTCATGAGGGCAAAATCCGAATCCTTTGAAGTGTTCAAAGAATTCAAGAATGAAGTAGAGAAGCAACTGGGCAAAAGTATAAAGGCTCTACGATCGGATCGTGGAGGAGAATACTTGAGCCAAGAGTTTGACGACTATCTTAGAGAGTGTGGGATCGTGTCCCAACTCACTCAACCCGGAACGCCACAATGGAATGGCGTGTCCGAGAGGAGGAATCGAACCCTATTTGATATGGTTCGATCTATGATGTGTCAATCCGATCTTCCATTATCGTTTTGGGGCTACGCTCTATTAAGTGCAGCTTTCACCATTAACCGTGTTCCATCTAAATCAGTCATGAAGACACCATATGAGGTGTGGATTGGGAGGCGTCCCACACTGTCGTTCATGAGGATTTGGGGCTGCGATGTCTATGTAAAACGTTTACAATCAGACAAGGTGGGGACGAAATCGGATAAGTGTAAATTTGTGGGGTACCCTAAGGAAACTAAGGGTTACTACTTCTACAATCAAACCGAGAACAAAGTGTTTGTTGCTCGGACCGGCGTGTTTCTAGAAAGAGAATTTGTCTCTAAAGAAGCAAGTGGGAGGAATGTAGAACTTGAAGAGGTTCAAGAACCACAAATCACTGAACTGATTATGGAACATGAACAGGAACCACAAGTAGTTGTGGAGCAACCTGTTCAGGTAACACAAGAGCTTCGTAGACCTAGTAGAGTGCGCCAGGAACCCGAGAGGTATGGACTTCTCGTAACCGATTCCGGTGACACGATGCTCATAGATGATGAGCCTACTACCTATGAGTAGGCCATGAGCGGCCCAGACTCTCAGAAGTGGCTGGAAGACATGAGATCCGAGATGGAATCCATGTATACCAACAAAGTATGGACTTTGGTGGAACCACCCGATGGGGCGCGGCCCATAGGGTGCAAGTGGGTCTTTAAGAAGAAAATCGACATGGATGGTAATGTGATTACCTATAAGGGCCGGTTGGTGGCTAAAGGATTCAGACAGATTCATGGTATTGACTATGATGAAACCTTTTCACCAGTCGCAATGACCGAATCCATCCGGATCCTACTTGCGATTGCAGCATACCACGACTATGAGATTTGGCAGATCGATGTCAAAACAGCATTCCTTTATGGGAATCTCCTCGAGGACGTGTATATGATACAGCCGGAGGGTTTTGAGGATCCAAAGCAAGCCAACAAAGTCTGTAAGCTGCAACGATCCATTTATGGATTGAAGCAAGCTTCTAGGAGTTGGAATCGACATTTTGATGAAGTGGTCAAAGAGTTTGGCTTCATCAGAAACGAAGATGAGTCTTGTGTCTACAAGAAGGTTAGTGGGAGCTCTGTAGCTTTTCTTGTCTTGTATGTGGATGACATACTACTCATTGGAAACGACATTCCCATGCTGCAATCTGTTAAAGATTGGCTAGGAAAGTGTTTCTCAATGAAGGACTTAGGAGAAGCAGCCTATATACTCGGTATAAAGATCTATAGAGATAGATCTAAGAGGTTGCTAGGCGTAAGTCAAAGTACATATATTGACAAGGTGTTGAAACGGTTCAACATGCAAGATTCCAAGAAGGGATTCTTTCCCATGTCACATGGAATCACTCTTTCGAAGAGTGGTTGTCCCTCCAATGAGATTGAGAAGGAACGCATGAGTAGAATCCCCTATGCCTCGGCCATATGATCTATCATGTACGCCATGTTATGTACTAGACCAGATGTGTCATATGCCTTGAGTATGACAAGAAGATACCAATCCAATCCGGGTGAGAGTCACTGGATTGCAGTCAAGAACATCCTAAAGTACTTGAGAAGAACTAAGGATGCTTTCTTGATATTTGGCTGTGAGGAAGAGTTGCGTGTAAGGGGTTACACTAATGCAAGCTTCCAAACCGACGGAGATGACTTTAGATCACAATCGGGATATGTGTTTTGCCTGAATGGAGCAACGGTGAGCTGGAAGAGTTCCAAGCAAGAGACGTTAGCTGATTCTACAACAGAGGCTGAGTACATTGCTGCAAATGGCGCAGCAAAGGAAGCTGTTTGGATCAGAAAGTTTGTTTCTGAACTTGGTGTGGCCCCTAGCATTGCGGATCCAGTTGAGTTGTTCTGTGACAACACTGGGGCGATCGCGCAATCGAAGGAACCCAGGTCGCACCAGAAGTCCAAGCACGTGCTCAGGAAGTTTCATCTGATTCGAGATATTATCGATAGAGGAGACGTTCGGATATGCAAGATTCCTACAGATGATAATCTGTCAGACCCGCTTACAAAGCCTCTCACGCAGTGGAAGCATGAAGGGCACACTAGGAGTATGGGCATACGAGATGCGCCAGATTAGCTCTAGTGCAAGTGGGAGACTGTTGGAATAGATGCCCTAGAGGCAATCTAGTTTAGTATGAATTATTTGTTTCTAGAAATTCATTTATTATTTATTGGATATTTAATATAATGAAGTCCTTAGATTTACAATTGTGTTGTTTATCTTAAATATCCCTAGTCAAGTATAATGATTAATGGGACAATCATCTATAGACTAGTATGGGGTTGGATTGATATGGAGATATCACGATCCAACACATAGTTGTGCATTAAGGAATGTTGCACTCGATTGACCCATCTCCGAGAAGGCTACATACACGTTATGTTGATTCACAAGCGCTTCTCGCGGTGCAATGGTATTGTCATCCTTAGACTTGAAGTCACTAGATATTCTAGTTGTGGATTATTGTGATCTTGGTAGCGTTAAACGCTACACTGTAACTGGATAGTTATAAAGCCGTGTACTGGATACAATAAGAAGCAAGCTTAGAGATCGTAGTGGAAGTAGATAGGATTTGTCCCTCCCACATAACGGGATCAAATATCCTAGGCCACTCGAGGGAAAGTGCTTATAGAATGTCTGGCCAGACTCATATAAATCAATATGGGATACTAATGTTATTTGCACGGATAAGGCTCTTCCCATGGATCGAGAAACTATGGATTGGATATACGAGTGTGACTTGTATGTCTCGTGTCCAATCCGGATATAGAGACAAAGGGATGAGACAATTACTTGTACAAAGGTTGTCAAGATGACTATTCTATTAGTTGGCTAGAATGGATGTTTTGCTAGAGACCACTCCATATTAGCAAATAGTTGCTACCAACTAGATAGAACCTATGGGGTCACACGCTATATAGAGTTGAACTAGATTTGAGAATTAATTAATTGGATTAATTAATTAGAAGGATCACTTTGCAAAACCTTGCAAACTTAGTAGGGACTAATTTGCAAGGGAGGGACTAAATTGAATTCTAGTAGGACTAGAATAAGTCCTTTAGGTAGTTGGCAAGGAGTTGTTGGACTATATAAAGGACCTTCCTTCCTTCCTTCCTTCCCATATAACTTATGCTAATAATTGAACATAATAAAGAGTGGGAGAGAACAAAAGGAGAGAGAGCAAGCAACAAAGGGACCCGACCGCTCCTTTGCCGCCGCCCGTCCCCGTCGGCCACAAGGAGGCCGAGACCCTCCTTTTGGGTCTCGTTTTGCGTGATTCTTCTTCCTCTTCCTCTTCCGGGCTAGCACCAAGGACTTGGGAGATCTAGGGTCAACTCTAGGCGTGGATCAACCATAGAGAACGTGACACAATTCGCGTTTGAAGTCATCAAAGGAGAACCCTAAGGTGTGTATTGATTTCTTACCCTTACCATCGTTATGTCTCTTGACTTGTGATCCTTGGAGGGTTTTGCATGGTTTTATGATTGTTTTTGTTTCCGTTGCGCATCCATGAATCAAAACCCTACAATTACAACAATATTTAAAGATGATTTCCAAGCTACCCATAAACCACCCTTAGTACCTAGCGGGTCTGACCCAACAAAATTATCAAAACTAAGGGTTTTACCCAAAAACGCAAGATCAGCTACCTTTTTTTTTTGTTTCCATCAAGTACAAAATACATGGCTGATTTGTAGACCAAAGATTTTTGAGCGATTGAATTGTAAGGTCTTGCCCTAACCCCCTACAATTCCAGCTGAGCAGTTTCATAATGTTGGCGGAGGTCGGCAAGCAACCTCCACCGTTTCTAAATCATACTGAAACTCATCGCTTAGGTAGTACATAATTGTAGCATGTTCATAATCCATAACCTCCATTACCTGCTGAAATTGCTCCTCAATGAATATTGGAGCCAAAAGCAAGTCAATAGTAGAGAAATGTGGTAGTTGTGCCATGACAGAGTTGTAGTCGGTACGATGATCAGAATTCCTTGGACTCTTTATTCGCTCCTGGACATGTTCAGAAGTTGGGGATGATCTTTTGTTACCAGAGAGTTGATTGGGAGAGATCGTGTCATCTGGTCCATGCAAAATAGGAGAAGAGGGCGGAGTTTTACTGCGTTTGGAAGTGCCGCACTCGTGAAGAAAAACCCATGACCTCGGATGAAGACCACCCGAACTATACTCATCATCAGAAGAGTCCGAAAGATCCTGTTCGTGAACTTTCTCTTTGCCTTTGTTCTTTGGATCCTCCATAGTGATTGAAGATGGCCTCGGAAGTGGGTTGTCCCTAATCACCAAAGGGGGTAAGGAGGGCCGTATGGTGGAGCTTTCCGGCGGAATGGGAGGATTTTCGGGCGTGGATGCCGGCGGGACGGGGGCCGACGGTAAAACAAATTCCACACCAATGGCCAGATTTATGTCGGCTTCCATGTGAGATAAATCCCCAACATCAAAACGAATCCGAGAAGGTGAAGACTGGACTACACCAATAAATTCATTCCATGTTGTTTGAAGGTAATTCCATTCATGCTCCGTGGGGACAAAAGATTCATCAAGTAGCTTGTCCGCAAGGTGAGGGTCGAAGGGGTAGTGGGGTTTAACCGGTTGAAACGGCGGTGGTGGTGGTGGAGGAAGTGGTGGTGGGAGTGGCGGCAAGACGTGAAGAGGCTGCGGTGATGGTTCGGCAGGGACATCTGGCGGTGAGGGGTTTGGTGGATCTTCATGGAGAGGATGGTGGGTAAGGTAGATGATATCGTCATTGTTGTCTATTTGAGCTTGGTTTGGTGGTTCTTCCTGTATGTGGAACTGATTTTCCGGAGGGTCACCGTGGGCTTCCCAGTGAGCATGATAAGCATTGATCATACCATCATAATCAGTCGGATCAAGATCTGAATCCGCATAAATGAAAATATCATCTTCATCATATTCGTAGGATGGATGTGGGGTAAAAGTGTGTCGCAAAGGGTTTCGATGAGCCGCCATAAGAAGCCGTGGTGGAGAAGGACTTGGTGGTGGAGGTGAGGGAGGACGGTGCCACTGGTAGCGGTAAAGGCTCACCTCAGTTCGGGCCAAAATTGGACCGTCAATAGCAGCTGCAAGCCGTTGAAGATGGTTATCAATACGAAGGCGCTCCTGGAGCGGAGATAGCTGGCACTGGCTGATGACATGTCCAATACTGCCACATGAATGGAAATAGTGGAAGATTTCTCGGGTTGCACCGCAATCCAAATACCTTGTTCATACCGGTCGGAGTAGTAAAAAACTGGAATCAGTGGATCGTTAGGATCAATCCAGATTTGCAGACGCAAGAAGCCATGGACCCGAGAAGAGGAGAATGGAAAATAAGTTTTTCAACTTCGCCGAGGTGGGAACCAAGAAATTTTGCCGCAACCGGATTGAAGCACCGAAATGGCGTGTTGTAGAAACGAAACCAGACGGCTATGCGTGGGATATGGAGATTTTCCAGAGCCACCTCCGGGTTCCAGTGATCGACGAGAACATAAGACCCACGAAGAGAATATGGACCTCCATGAAGGACTCCCAGAAGTTCATTGTAATTTGTGAAGTGAAGGACATAGAGGTTGTGGTAGTAGGCAACCAGTTGGACTTCGGACGTAGCTCGCCAAAGTTTTTTGAGAAGATGACACAGAAGCTCTGGGTTGAAAGAGAAGCGATCTTTAACATGAACTAGAAAACACTGATGGTCTTTCGGAGGATAGTAGTTCGCAACACTGTTAGGCATAACAGCATGGAAACTTCTGCGATATTGGTCTTCAAGCAAACCCGGTTGCCGGTAGAGACGTGGGGCATGGTAGATGCGGTTTGGGGGGCGAGGGGGTGGAGGACGGCCATGATGAGGACCACCATGGTCTGTTTCGAAGCTGTGGGTGGCGGAGGGACCTTCGGGACGGTATACCGGAGGTGGGCGGGTATGGCGGGGTGGTGGGGGATACACCCTGTAGCGGTGGTGCTGCGGTGGAAATTGGGGAGGTGGCGGAGGAACGCCACGGCGGTGCGGGGGTCCATAGAGATTTCGATTCATGAGCGAAGACTTGGTGGTGGAGTGGTTGGTTGTTTGGTGTGAAGGATTGAGGATGGATTGAGCTTCCATTAAAACAGTTAAGAGGTCTAGGGTTTTGAGTGGCCTAGAGATAGGGGTGGGTTACGAAGAGACAGGGGAGGGAGTGGATGAATGAACTGAGAAATTTTGCAGTAGAAAATCTTAGTTGCCGTGCAAGATGGGGAGAAGAAATCTATGGGTTGTGATTGGTGGAAGTGGCGGTGATAGGTGTTAGTGGTGGTTTTTGGAAATAGAAATCTAGGGTTTTTAGTGGGTTTTGGAAAAGAACAGGGTTTGAGAGGAGGGTGACGGCTGTGGCAGAGAAGTGATTGAATTTTTGTGGGGAGGAGTGTGTGATGATGTTACGGTGGGAGATGTGCAGATAGGAGAGTGAGGGGAAGAAGAGATGATGAAGAGAGAGAATGGAGGGAGAAGATAGGGAGGTAAGAAAAGTGTTTTTTTTTGTTGTGTTTTGGTGTTGATGTTGGCAAGATTACAAAAAGATGCGGAGAGGGTAAGGAAGAGCCCGATTTTGGAGAGAGGAAGATAAGATTGATGAACAGAAGAGTGAAGGATTAGAACACTGAACAAAGTAGGAAGGAGATATGGATGAACACCAAGAACTGTAGAGAGGATTTTCTCTCTCTAGAATGCGATTTTTTCACCCCGGTTAATTTTCTCTTGAGTTTAAGATATTATTTGGTGTCAATATGACATTAATATAAGTTTGGGTACTAGTTATAATTATTTAAAAGTTAACTTTTAATGTTAAAAACTACATAGGCGCTTTTATGTATTTTTTATAACTATTATAGTGTCTTTAGTTGAACTTGGGGGTAGTAGTTGTTTATTCCAAAACTAGTGGGGGTGAAAGTGTCTTTAACAAGAGCTGGTCATCTTCTCCATTTCCTGCTCAACGCAGGAGAGGTTTTTTTTCCGGCGATTTCGCCGCCCTTCACCACCACCATCCAAACCGCCTTCTCTTCACCCAATTTCAATCCTACTTTGATCCAAACTCACTAGAGACCGAATCTTTAGCTTCAATCAAACCAATTTCACCCAATTTCGCGACCCGATTCTAAATCAAAACTTACCCTGAGAAGACTCCAATTCGTCGCCGGATTTCTTCTCCTCAAGCCTATATGAACCCCAAAACCAGAAGAGAATTTCCTCACAACTCAAAGGCAAAGCTCTCTCTCTCTCTCTCTCTCTCTCTCTCTCTCTCTCTCTCTCTCTCTCTCTCTCTCTCTCTCTCTCTCTCTCGTTCGGTCCGACGTCGCAGACCCGACCGGAGCAAGCCCCGGCGAACCCCCACGCCTTAAACGCCGGCCTCCCCGCTGCCTCCGTCGTGCGTCGTCGTCCTCGGCGTCGCCCGTCGTCACCATCGTCGTCTCCTCTTCTGCATTCGGGTTAAACCCATATGTTCCTTCTCTTCTTCTATCTTTTTGTTTTATTCTTTTTTTTGTTTATTTTTATTAGTATCGTATTAAGTTAACTGTTAGTTGGAAAAACATAGCATAAGGGCTGTTGGCCCAGTGGTTAAAAGCTAACACTTAAAGCTTTAGTGAAGTTGTTTGAGAAGGTCATGGGTTCAAACCCCATAAGGGACAATTCTTTTTGCACAAGCTTAGAATGATCTTTTTGGTACTCGTCTTTACTCAAAAATAAAAATATAATATGAGGGTGATAAAATAAATATTTCTAATTTATTTTTATAATCTTATAACAAACTAGAATAAGTTATTTTCTTCAAATAAATTTATTATTTCTTTTAAATAAAAGTTAGTTAGTTTATAACTTATGCTCTCTACTAAAGCTTGTTTGGTTGGGAGGAAATACTATTAGAATTATTATTGTTTTTGGGGAAAAATAATATGCTTCTCTACCCTATAATAAGAGAAATAATTAGTTAATCTTATAAGTTATATTTTTATAACTATAGCTATATTTTACAATAATAAACGTTAACTTTATAAAGTGTATTTAATTATAAAAGAGGTTGTTCACGTAGCAAGGTTGGGGAGAGTTAGTAAGGGATTTATTTCATAGGACTTCGTGTACAATGTGTTGATTAGGATATTATTAAATTTGTAGGCGACGTTCATTGACGAAGGATACGTCGAGTATTACTAGGAAGTGATTTGCTTTGCTTGAGATTAAAGGTAAGTAAACATGCCAGGCCTAGCGCCCATTCCTCTTTTCGTGTCAAATGTTTTTCATTCCTACTTGTCTCAAAATGATTTTATGCAAAATATGTGATGCTTGAATACTTGTTTCAAATTGAAATGTTCTCTGAAAATATCACTGCAATCTAATAATCGATGATAACGTAAAGTGGAAGAGTTGTACGGGGATGATTGTTTTTGTATGGTTACTATTGGCATTGGGCGTGTTGACTTCGGTCTCTCATCCAATTTATTTTATTTAATCCGGTTGCAAGTCCCCGGATAGCTCCTTGTACTCACTCTTCTGGCCGCAAGAAGTCTGTCAGGGGGTGTCGACACTTAAGGTCTTGGATGCTTGCGAAGTTGTTGGTTGGTGTTTCCCCGTATCAACAAATTAACAAATTGGTTTTGGATTGGTTGTTGTTAATGGAAAATGGAATATCATGAGTTTTGGAACCCCATTATTTGGATAATGGATGTGATTTAGAAAATATAAAGGAACTTGGAATCTCTCATCTTATATATTTTATAAAAGGGGTCAAAGCTTTTACTTTCACTTTGTTTAGCAAAACTACTACAAACTAGTTTTCAAACTACTTCATAATCTGTTTACATGCTTGGGTGTTACTTACTCAGTATTTCCGCTGACTTTGGAAACTGTGGTGTTCCTCTTTTGTTTTCTGCACCACAAGTTTATATGACGGGAGCATAGCTTAGCAGGGACGCGAATCATCACTTATACAAGTAGTAGATCACATTTAAATTCTTAGAACCTTCATTTAGTATTATAGAACTCTGTTTAGCTAGATTTGCCCATGTTAGTGGCACAAGGATTTGAATTGTCAATAAAGTATTACTTTAAAGTTTATGGAAGTTTTGTTTGGATTTTCTATCTCTAAACCTCCTTGTATCCGGGTTTAACCTCGGGTACGGAGTGACACCCCCGAGTTTCCGGTTTTGTCAATTTGGGGGTGTTACATCCTTGAAAAAGAAAAATATGATGAAGAAGATCCTTTCGCTCTCATTTCCAAAGCCTTGACAAGGATTCTCAAGATGAAGAAGAACTTTTGAAATAAAGACTTCAGCAGAGAGAGATTCAAATCTTCAAGTAGCAAGGACTACCAAGGTAAGTCCTCTGCCCATGGAAATAAATCTAAAGTAATGAATTGCTTTGAATGTGGTGATGCAGGACACTTGATTAGAGATTGCCCTCACAATAAAATCAAGCATTTTCAAATAAGGACAATGACTGAAGAAAGAAGGATATGGTTCATGATCCCTTTTCAAGGACGACAATAAACTCTCCATCCAATCCAACCTCCCTTCCAAACTTGTAAATTGGGTGTCAACTTGCTTTGACAATTCTTTCACGTCGTTTCTGACAGAATTGAACCCGTGTGCAACAACTTACATCATTTCCTGTTTGAAGGAATCTAAGTCATCTCTATCAGTGCTTGCAGCTTTGGGTTAACCTATAGCTGAAGGTGCCACAGATTCCGAAGTTTAGGTTCTAGGTGGAGGTGGAGGTGGAGGTGGAGTCGAGGATAACACTGGTGCATTGTTGTTAGAGGTAAGGGCTACTCTTCTTCTTCTTCTTCTTCTTCTTCTTCTTCTTCTTCTTCTTCTTCTTCTTCTTCTTCTTCTTCTTCTTCTTCTTCTTCTTCTTCTTCTTCTTCTTCTTCTTCTTCTTCTTCTTCTTCTTCTTCTTCTTCTTCTTCTTCTTCTTCTTCTTCTTCTTCTTCTTCTTCTTCTTCTTCTTCTTCTTCTTCTTCTTCTTCTTCTTCTTCTTCTTCTTCTTCTTCTTCTGTAGCCATACCCGTATCCACATAAGCAGCTTGATCGCCCTCTGCCACTTTAACATCTACCACTCCCTCGAGGTTCTAACTGGTTTGAAACTTGCGATTCCCACTTATGTCATCATGAGGCTGTGTTTACTTCTAAAACTGTTGTGTCCACGTAAGGTGAAGTGGCTGATCAAGGTGAGTCCTCATGTACTCCATGTAGCTAACCTCATTCTAGTATTGGGCTGCTTCTTCCAATCCGACGGTGCATGTTCCCAATGTCCAATTAGCCCACTGCGCCAGTATTGTTTCCTTATTTTCCCTATTCTTTCCCAAAAAGCTCACCGAGATGGTGTATGGCCTCGTAAATCTGTGAAAGAAAGATGTGTCATGTTGTACTGTGGGCGACGTCGAGAGTCAAAATTCTTCTCTCAAGCCTTCTCCCCCACTTGTTTAATGAAATGTGGCCACAAGTACCTTCCCCGTCCGAAATTGTTTGCCTAGTCAAAATTCGACAGCAGACCAAACGATACAATGGACATTGTGTTCTTGTTAGTTTTCACATACATCATTCGTCCAATTAAGCATACCATAAGCAGTCTCCCCCAATTTTTTTTTGGTTTATTTATGCTTTTTAACCTCAAGTGACGTCAACGAGTGCATATAATTCAATTGGAAGGTAGTCTACAAAGACCAATTCGTCTGTAGGGTAGGATGCCATATTTTTGGAGGTGGTGGGTATATCATGTTGTGCCCACTGAAATCCCTCAGAGAGATCCAAGTGTGCACCTCAAGTGGAGAATAAGGACACAGAGAGATGGGTGTGTGTAGGGAGAGAGTAAGCACTTTGCAACTTACAGAGAGAGACAACTTAATAGCTAGTGTAGAATCAGGTATGGATTCGTTGTACTATTCTATCGCAACAAAGGGGTAAGGATCCTATATATAGTGGGGAAGTGACCGTGTGAGGGGGTTAATGCACCATAAATGGCGGCTTAATGGTATCCCCCGTAACAGCACGTTCGACCGTGTACATAGGAGCTGTTAGGCACCTGGCCGTACATACCGGAGACCGTTATGAGGTCAAGCCGGGTTTATAGGACTTGGCCATTATGTCTCTCAAATCAGTTACAAAGGGTCGCGCGCGAGCTTGGTTGTCACACGCGCGCGGCGGGCCTTACCCTAGCCTCCACCACTAAGTCCCTACAAGTCCCGTGTTGGTACGCAAGGGCCATGTCTCCCAACCCCCACATGGATAAGCATAGGTAGTTATCCGGTGTGTATGGAGCACATGTGGGTGTGCTGGATTGCTGCCACGTGGCTGTGATCCGTCTGTCCATAAAGCACTATCTACATTAGGCCCCTTTTGAGCGAATGTCACGCGCGCGTCCGTTGTGCAGTCGCGCAAAATCAGCCCTGCGTGGGCCCCACGCAGATGCTTTGAATTTTGAATGAAGTTCAAATTCCTATCCCCCGGTCATAGCCATGATTGCCTAGGGTTTAGAATCGTCGTTTTATTTATGACGAAGCGTGGTCACTCTGAAGCTAATCAGACGCCATCCAAATTTTTCGCCTATTTTCGAGGCAAGAACAACTCAGAAGGATTTAATGGGTCGCCAATCTCACCGGATATTGAAGCGTCGCTGACTCAGCAAACTTCAGCAGTCGTGACTCTTCAATCTGAAGGCTTATTTAAACCCTTTTCTCTCTTCAATTAGAAATTTTCCATTGTTGCTGCTTCCGAGTTCGTATGCATCAGAGAGAGAATCCTCAAATTGAAGTTGAAACCTTCGACCAAGTTCTTGATCAGCTCTCTGACACCTTCTCTCAACCGATTCAAGCTCTCAATCGTCAACACGGTGAGTGTTTATGACTTTAAAATTTCCAAGTCCAATTTTGCGGATACTCTCCTCCCACTTTTTTCTTTCCTCTTGCATGTCGTTGATTTGTAATTTGTTGCTTTATGCCCACAGAAATGGCCCCAAATAAGTCAAACCAGGAGGCCGTTGAAGTGTCGGAGCTTCCCAAGGAACTTTGGTGCAAGGCTCCTTATATGGGTGGGAATGACTTTTATGTGGCTACTATTAAGGCAACCACTCTCCAGGCGTCTCCAGTAGTCGACCTCCTTCAACTTGTACCCGAGCCTTAAAGTTCTGACTGGGATGTGGATAATACCCAAGACGTCCTCAGGCTTGGTATCGAAGCTGGTTTGTATGGTTTTACTAATATCCTTCCACAAACTTTTATGGAAGGGCCCGACTGGATGGAATAATGGACGGAGTTCATTCTTACTAATTATGCAAGGGAGCTGAAGCAGGCCAATATTTGCCACGCTATCCATTCCAAGAACGGGCTACATATCAGATTTGACAACGTCATGCTTCAGACCCTTTTTTCCAGGTACTCCAAGAGGACACACACTTTTCACTTTTCGGATTTCGAAGCTGCTCCTACCTTGGAAGACACTGAAGTTTTGATGCATCTCCCGAGTACGGGAGTCTTTGATCCTCTGGCTGCTTTGGCCGATCCACAAGAGCTTCAACTTTTCGAAGATATGAAGATTTGCATAGCAGACTTGAAGAAGGCTACTTCGAGATGGAAGTCAGGCACGACCAGTGCTAGCAACGAGTTTGCATACCTGCCTTCTAGTCCTAAAAAAGCTGGTCGAAGTGGGTGATGTACTTCTTCAAGGATTATTTTAAACCACGTGTAGCTCGTGAGAGGCAGGACAAGGACCCAGAGGCTGTTATTAGTGTCGACGGCAAAGGACTGAATTTTACCCTCTGTGGCTACCTGTGCGTGTGGTTGTCGCGCTACCTGATAGATGGGTTCCCTCGTGACGGAGTTCTTACCCATGTACTTTCCCTTGCCGAGAGATTGTCTCTTGGCCAGAAAGTAGCCTTAGGGCCCCTTGTATTATGGTCCCTCTATTACCGCCTTGATTTCGCTATGGAGCATGCTGAGCAGTCGCAGGGGAGGGTTGATATCACTACCTTTGTCCATACTGCATTTTTATCCATGTGGGTTTTCGAAAGATGGCCCGCGTATGCTCCGGAACCTGCTGCTGTGGACTTGTGGAATGCGCCTAATGCCAAACTCCTTTACCTTTCTCCTCGATCGTGGCGTTGGTACAAAACAAAAGCTCCCCAACGCTCTTTTGCTCTTATATGCGACGATGTTCGCTATTTTCAACCTCGCCCGTACGTTACTCGTATGGAAGATAAAAACATATATTTCTCGAAAGGTTCTATCCCGAGGAGGATCGTGAAATCACTTCTGATCACATTACCGAAAGAGATTGGATCTACAGCAGGTTCGTTAACTGGGTTTGAAGGGGGTATCTAATCTCTTTACCTGAATATTTTCCTAGCCCTGAGACCCCCAGTTATGAGAAGCTGTCGTGTTCCACGATCCCGTTCGCGTGAGCCCCCAATTTGGGTATGATGTTGTCGCCCCTCCGTCGTGGACCGATTCTATTGTCAAAGAATGCTATGACAGTGTCATACATGACCGGGGTACTTCCCTTCTCCTTGCTAAACTCCCTTTGATTCAAACGTCGCGTAGCAGGAGAGGTAAAAATAGTCCTGGTTGGGTTGATTTCTGGAACTTTCAAACCCATCGTCTCATCAATTTTCAGAACAGTCCCAGTCATGCTCTTCTCCAACCTAGCAAGGCGCCTGCACTCTCGACCAGGGAGTACCCTTTTAAAACATCTCGCAATCGTGATGATTCGCGTTACAACTTTTATTCCTTGTTGGCTAAATATCGATACTTGTGTGACCAATTCATTATGGAGGAAAAGATTGGCGTTCTCAAACAAAAATCTTTTACAGGCAAAGTTAGATACGCTGACTCGTTTATTCAGGTTTTCTCGCAACTCCCTCCCTTCGTTTTTATGTTTTCATGTGCCATGTCGCCATGTCTTGTAACACCCCTCGATTCCTGAGCCTTCCGTTCCGGACCGGAGAGCCTAGGAGGGTGCTACTTAAAGTGAATCGGCGGAAATCAAGAACAACACATCCGGAAATTATATTACAAACTGATAATTGTCTCAAAAATAATGTTTTACATACTATTACACATAGTGAAATTTAACTAGAGTTCGGCTTATTTAAAAGCTACTATTAAACACTACGTGATACCGCGATCCTCTTACGCCATGCTCCCTTCCTGGACCTGCGGGGGAAATAAAACAAAGACCGCAGTTTTTCCAAAGTCAACAAGAGTAAGTAAACACCCAAAGACGTAAACCGGATAAGTGGCAATTTTAATTTAATAAACAAGGATAACATCTACGAAGTAAGCAAATATGTTATCACCGATAATCATGTGTGAAAGAAGATAAATTTTCCAACTCTTTATTTAATCTTTTATTTTTAGAAGCGCATTCTCAAATTATCACAGCATGTATATAACCAAGAGGATCCTTTCCAACCATAACATTTTCCCCAATTAAGGGATTGCCAAAATCCAAAATTCCTTTTATTTTCTCATAAAAATCCATATTGATTATTTAGTTGTAGCGGGGAGCGAACCAATCCATCACCATACTCCATCACAGTATCTCATAAGTATCCAACCATATTCCCTGCATCCAAGTAACCACGGGTCGAGTCAAACTCGACAATAATAACCACGGGCCGAGTCAAACTCAACAATAAGATAATAACCACGGGCTGAGTCAAACTCGACAATAATAAAGATCTCCCGCACAACTCTTTCCACTTTACGTGATTACGTATTATTATTTTTGTGTGACCGTTTCAAAGAATTGTTTCGAAATGAAACAAAACTCAAGTACAACATGTAATCCACAAAACACATTTTGAGACATAATATAAAATCATAAAATATTTATGACACGAAAGGAGGACGGGCTGACGAGGTCTGGCATGTTTACTCACCTCAAATGGCAACAGCAATTATCGAGATATAGCTCCTACGGGTAGACGTAGCCTCGTCTACGAACACGTCGCCTACAAATTATAATTTCTAATCAATTTAAGTCCCAACTAGCATGTTAAATGGAATTATGCGACGAATGTTCTAATTCTGAAGTGAACTCTTTATCTTAAATTTCAAGACAACCCAAGTCCCTTATTGTATTTGGTTCGAATAACTTCAAGCCAATTATAATCTAATCTTATTCAATAATTGAAAATATATTTTCTCTCACAACTATATTGTTACCTCATAAACCTCTAGTAAAATTACTTATAGCTATTTAATTTGTGACCAATTTTCAAGTTTATAAAAACATTTTATTTGAAGTTATATTACTAGAGTAGTTATGTTTTATCTAAACCAAATATATATTACTTATTAGCTAAAATCTCTGTCACAAAATATTTACACATTTTAGTTCATAACTTTTGCAAATAATTTTTTTTTACTCATATAAAAGTAACATAGCCAAATACACAATATTATTTTCCTAGTTTATCATAAAAAAATATGAATTTGTATACATACATACATATATATATATATGTGTGTATACATATATATATATATATATATATATATATATATGTATGTATATAATATGAGAAATTACAAATACTAAATTTAATTGAAATAAATATTAGGTTTATTAAAAATTCAGATTTGTCCAACTACAACAAGATCCCAAAGATTTTATGTGTACCACACTTAGTCACCCCCTCCACTAACTTAAAATAGTTTATGAATTGATACTTAGTACCCTTAACTTTCTGTTTAACACAACATCACCCCAATTCATCATCTTCCTCAACTTTCATCAATCCCAACCCATGAATCCAGTTAATCTTTGATACCCATACAATGTCAACGACATATAATTCAAATTCGTGTTAGAACATCAATATGTATACCAAAAATCATTGAAATCTATTACCGATTGGTAGAGAATTGGGTTTGTGTTTCGGGTTGAGCTTCTCGCCGGCAATTATGGCGCTCCGGTGGATCGGTGGTCGGGATTGGAGTCCCCTAGCCTTGGTCGGACCCCTAGGGTCGTGGGGGAGCCAGAGGCAGTGGAGGAAGAGAGGCGGAGGACGCTGCCTCTGCTTTTCGCCATGTTAGGAATTTGACTTCGATCAATTTAGGCAACAAAGAAGAAAAGTCAAAAGTCTGACTTATGGAAACAACTCTTTTAGGAAGCAAGGTTGTTTCCTAGTCAACTAGGAAACAAAGTGTCCGTGGTTTGCTTTGGCAGTAATATATAAAGTATGGACATGATTTTGGTTTGTACATCACATACACACGGAGAGAGGTAGAGTGAGTTTGAGAGGTTTGTGTGTGTGCCGAGTGGGTTTTGTTTCGGGTCGCGCGCCGTGGCCGTTGTGGCCACGGCGTGCACTGTAATCGGGTTCTCTTCTCAATAAAATATCGGGTTCTGGCCGTGGATTAGTTAGTGGGTTCGTAACGAATTCGTTAGTGAACCACGTTAAATATCTGTCTCGTTCTTGTTTTGCTTTTGTCGTTCTTGCTCGAATACCCACACGTTATAACAAACTGGCAACCGAGCTCTGAAAAAGGAGTTCTGTTACAACAAATTGGTATCAGAGCCAGGTCAGGAGGAACACCAGTTTCAAAAAATTGGTATCAGAGCCAGGTCAGGGGGATCACCAGTTTTAACAAACTGGTATAAGAGACGGGGTTCCAAGATCAGGGTGGAGCCAAGAGTTAGGGTTTTACGTTTTGGTGGAACTCAAAGCTAGGGTTTCACGATTCAGGTGGAGCAGGCTATTAGGAGTTGGGTTTCGAGATTCCGCCAAGAAAGACGTCAGGTTTAGTGATCAAGATCGATCGGTTTGTGAGAGAGAAGCAGGTACACCCACCATCTGAAGCCCCATGGAGGGGGCTGTCCGAGCTCCTGTTGGAGCAATCTGGCGCGCATCTGATTAGGCGTGAAAGGGATGTGGCGAATCCAGCACGCATTTGGTACTGGCGCGAATCTGGCGGTTCACGCGAATCTGGCGTTCTGGCGATTGACGTACAGGCGCAATCCGGTTCCCGGCGTGGAGCATCTGGCGTGTGGATTGAATCTGGTTCTGGCTCATGCGTTGCAGAAACTCGTTGGAGTTGGAGCAACAGCATGGTGCATCTGGCGCGTGAGATTTATAGCACGCACATCTGATTCTGGTTCTGGCGCGCTTTATGCACGAGTTTGTTCTGGCGTGCATCAGGTTTTGCAGCGTGACCATGACACGCACTGAGCTCGTATCTGGCGCGATCTGTTTCTGGCGAGCATCTGGCGCATCTGAGGCATACGTGGCGCATCGGGCATGACAATTTGGGAACTCGTCATCGTTGCATCTGGTCTGGATGACATATGGGCATTCAGTCATGGTGCATATGTCTGGCGCAATTGGGCGCATCAGGAATACATTCGGTCCTGCTTTCTCAGTGAATGTATTCGAGTCTGGTTCTGGGTGGAGCACTTGTTTCTGTTTCCGGAAGTGCAACCACATCGGGCGCATTCGTTGCAGGATCGCATGGTAGTTGGAGAAACGATTTGGCGATTCAGGTTTCGCATACAGTTGCGGAACATCTGTTTGGGAGGCGTGCTCGTTTCTGATTCTGGGAGACGCATTCGTTCGGGTTTGAGAAGAGAAGCATCAAGTTCTGGTTTTGGGTTGCTGAGATGATTCAAGTCAAGGTGGAGATTTGTTAGGAATTTGACTTAGATCAATTTAGGCAACAAAGAAGAAAAGTCAAAAGTCTGACTTATGGAAACAACTCTTTTAGGAAGCAAGGTTGTTTCCTAGTCTACTAGGAAACAAAGTGTCCGTGGTTTGCTTTGGAAGTAGTATATAAAGTATGCACATGCTTTTGGTTTGTAGAGCACATACACACGAAGAGAGGTAGAGTGAGTTTGAGAGGTTTGTGTGTGTGCCGAGTGGATTTTATTTCGGGTCCCGCGCCGTGGCCGTTGTGGCCACGGCGTGCACTCTAATCGGGTTCTCTTCTCAATAAAATATCGGGTTCTGGCCGTGGATTAGCTAGCGGGTTCGTTACGAAGTCGTTAGTGAACCACGTTAAATATCTGTCTCGTTCTTGTTTTGCTTTCGTCGTTCTTGCTCGAATACCCAAACGTTATAACAAACTGGTAACGGAGCTCTGAAACGGGAGTTCTGTTACAACACGCCAGACGAGACAGAGAAGAGAGGTCGGCAGAGGTCGGCAGAGAGAGGTCTAGGGGCAGAGAGTGTGAGATGGAGGTAGTGTTGATGGTGGTGGTCGCTGGTGGTGACGGCGTTGGTGGAGGTGGTTGTTGGTGATGATGGAAGTGGTGTTGGGGGTTAGTGTTGCTGCTGTGTGTTGCAGAGAGGGAGAGAGAGATGGGGTTGAGAGGGAGGAGAAGGTTCTGGTGGTGCTGAAGGTGGTGGTGATGGAGGGTGGTTGTGGTGGTGGTCGGGTATCACAAGAGAAGAGAGGGAGGTGGGTCTGATGGTGAAGAAAAGAAGAAGAAGGTGGACAGTTAAATAGAAACAAGAGGTGGGTCGGGTATGAGGAAGAAAATAGGGAAAATAATTTTACCCAACTGGTTTGTGAGTTGGGTTCGGGTCGGGTTATAGTGAAATATGGTGTATGTACAATAATACCGGGTTACCGGGTCGGGTTGAAAATAAAATGCGGGTAGGTATAATCATACCGGGTTATATCATTTTACGGGTCGGGTTGGATGAAATACGGGTTGAAGGCAATTACTTTATACGTATATAAGCACTACTATTTATCCAAATTACAATTACCTCCCCAACTTTCAAATCAACTTGGTTTTCAACTACTATAAACTACAATTATCCCCCAAAAATTCATCCAACCACATTATAACATCCTCAAAACTACAATTTCAACCCCATTATCCAAATTCAATTAATTACTAACTTCTATAAAGCACACTTATAACCCCCAAACTCTAACAAAATCATTAAATTACATTCTTATATAAATATCGGGGTATTACATGTCTTATCTTAACTTTTTCTTTGTATCAGTGTTGCTTGAGGCGTTTTGCCTCAGTGGATCGTAGCGCGAGTTTTATCAACCGCTTGCGCAAGGATAAGGCAATCTTATAGAAGTCCTCTGTTCCTGACAGTCGTATCGATCCAGCCAGGCCCATGACTCCAGAAGTCCAACAACTGGTTTCCGATGATTTAGAAGCTTTTATGTCTTCAATTCGTGAAAGCTCATCTAGAAAGAGAAATGGTGGTGAGCCTGAAACCAAAAACATAGATTCTAAGAAACCAAAGGGCTATCGGACGGCAATCACCATGCGGTCTGCCACTAATCCAATTTCTTCTGCCGCAAGGAATGACTCCGATGAGGGGGGGGGGGGGGGGACAGAAGAAATTCCCCTTGTTTTATGATGCAGGCTCTACTGGGCAAACTGAGCCGGGAAGAATTCCTAGAGTTGAAGATTTTCCTGATGGGGAGCATGTCAAGTCCCAAGGGCAAGTACACGATGCTACTCCTGGTACCCCATCAATACATATTTCTTCGGACGAAGAAAATGCTTGAGAGCCTGATTCCCATAATCATAATATCATGTCGGGCAAGCGTGTTGTTCCTGCCACTAATCAAAATGTAAGGAGAACTGAGTCAACCGAGCGCGGCGCCCCCCCTGCGCCAATCATTTCGAGGAATGCTGCCTCCGTGGGAGGTTTAAACTTGGATTTGGATGCTCTCTTCTCCGAGAACCTGTTTGAAGTATGGGGCTCGCGGGCTACGAATCCCGCTGCAACTGAGAGCAGTTTCATAATCCCTGAGTCGTACTTCGCGCGGGAATCTCAAGTAGATTAAAGGTTGGCTGAGACTATTAGTTCTAGTTCGCAGACAGTGGTACCTGCCACTCCTCTCCGGCAGATCGTCGAAGGAACAAGTAAGACCCTTTTCTTTTGTTCGTGATCTTCGGTTGCTGAACTCATGTTTCTGATGAATACTGTTCTTACTTCTGCGCGCGCGGGTATCCATCAGGCTTGTCTTGAATGGCTGATGAAGGTGCGCTTGTCTTTCCCCACTACATTCGCTATGGTGCTATAGATGTCCCCAAAAGACAGAGGGTAACTCTTAAGAAAGATGGTTTCTCTTTTGAAGAGACTTCACGCAACTACGCCCGCGAGTACCACGGTTGATAGCTCCAAGGCCCTCTTTGCTAGCGCGGAGGAGCTTCAGTTGAACGCGGGTTATTTGGATTCGGGCTTCCGTGTGCAGAGATTGATAAAGATCCATAATTCTGCGCAACTCAGATCTGAGTATGCCGCCTATAGGGAGGAGACAGCCGCTCTCGTCGTGCGCAAAGGGGAGTTGGAGCGAATGGCCAGAGAATTTGAAGCGGCCACTAGACGCCATGCGAATGACAAGGCTCGCTTAGAGGAACTGACTGCCAACAACATTATGTTGTCTGCAGGAGATTCCCTCTTGAAGGATCTTTTCGAGGATTGAGTTTTTCTAGAATTACTCCTGTTTACAGGATAACCCTTTTAGGAAGATTCAACGTACACCAAGAACAGAGAATAAGAAACACAGGAGGTATAGGGTAGTGAGTAGGGAGAGAGTAAGGCAATAGCAACTGTATGAGAGAGAGACAGAGTTTTGGCAGAGCTTCCGCGTAGTTCAGGTGATTAGTGTTGTGTAAGGAAGGGTTAACGCTCCTATATATAGTGGAGAATATGACCGTTGTAGTGGGTTAATGCGCCCACTAATGGAGGCTTAATTACCTTAACCACAACGGCACGTTCGTCTGCATATATAGGGACCGTTACGCACTTCGTCCGCGTATACCGGAACCGTTATGAGGTTGAACGGGTTTATGGAGCTCGTGGCCATAAATCTCTCAAAGCAGTTACTAAAGGTCGCGCACGGGCTTGGTTGTCTCTCGCACGCGACGGAACTTACTCTAGACTCGAAACCACTAAGTCCCTACAAGTCTTGTGTTGTGGTGTGCGAGGGCCCTGTCTCGCTGCCCCCACGTGGATCTGTGCGTGTGGTGATCCTGTGTATGTGGAGCACAGCTAGGTGTGTTGGATGATTGCCACGTGGATGTGATTTGTCTGTATGGAAAGCACTACCTACAACTCTTTCGAGCTCTTTATTGTATAACTTTGTGTTCCTTGCGACCGTGATCCTTGGATCGTCTGCTTATGTTTTGCGTGTACTGGCTCTGCGTATTATTGAAATGATACTTCCATGCTTTTGATTGGTTCACGTCTTTATTTTCATGATCACGAAGTCTTATGTGTTTGATCCTTTGAATGATATCACCGTCAGGCTTAGGCCCTTGTGAGCTATGACCATCTAGGCAGGTGAATTCGCGTGTGGCTACGAATAGTTGTCCTTATGAAACGGTTTTGTATTTGCGCATGGTTGTGCTCGAGTGCTGCCATATGAGACAGGCTTATGCACGCGTCTTGTTGCTACCTAGGCAGGCAGACTTACACTTGACTTTCTATGAATTTTGCCGCTTTCGTAGAAAGATAGGCTTGGTTGTATTTGAATGCTATCTAAATAGATAGGCTTTGAGTTTGCAATACTGCTACCATATGAGGCAGGCTTACGTTTATGTTTGTTGCTACCATATGAGGTAGGCTTTGAGTTTATGTTTGACTACTATCTAGGTAGATAAGCTTTTAGGTTTGCAATCCTGCTACCATATGAGGTAGGCTTTCGTTTATGTTTGGCTGCTATCTAGGCAGATAGGCTTTTATACTGCTATCATATGAGATAGGCTTACGCTTTTGGAATGACAAGATAAAATTCGTAGCTGAGAAAAGAGCTCTCATATGGGAGAGTTATTATTTATATGATTCCTCATATGGAGGATTTGCGAAAGATATCTAATGCAAATATTTGATCAAAGTAGAAAGGGGGAGCTAGGGATAATACTTTTTCAGCCATCGCATGTTCACCGGTGTTGAACTAGTGCCCGTTCCGTGGCAGCGTAGGATGTTACAGTAACCGTTGTCGAAGACTTATTTGACTTCAAAGGGTCCTTCCCAGTTAGCCTCAAACTTGGGATGAGCTGCCTCACGCATGCAATGGTCAGAGGCTCGTAGGACTAGGTCACCTACTGTAAAGTCTCTATGCTGGACTTCTTTTTATAGGCACGCGAGATCCTTTCTTTGTATTTTGTGTTCGCTCTATTCGCCTCCTCGCGTCGTTCGTCTAGTAGGACGAGATCATGGTCACGCTCGTTGTCATATAGGGCACTGAAAGCCAGTCTTGCCGAATTTACCTTAACTTCAGAGGGGACAACAGCTTCAGCCCCGTAGCATAGTAAGAATGGGGAAGTTCCTGTAGGAGTTCTGGGCGATGTGCGATATGCCAAAAGCGCTGTTCCCAAGGAATCTGCCCATCTTTTGTGATCATCCGCGACCGTTTTGCTCAATATCCGCAGTAACGTCTTGTTGGTGGCTTCTGCTTGCCCGTTTCCCTTTGGATAATAGGGTGTCGAGCATATTTGTCTAACGTTGTACTCCATTGTCAGATAATATGGTATTAGGGATACCAAAGCGATGCACGATGTTTTCCTGTATGAACTTGACCACGACCGTTGCATTTTCCGTCTTGAGTGGGATTGCCTCAACCCATTTAGTAAATTGCTCTGTTCCTGTGAGTATATATTCATTTCCGCGCGAAGGGGGTCGTATCAGTCCGATGAAATCCAGTGACCAAGTATGGAACGGCCATAGAGTGCCCAACGCGTGCAAGTCGAGGACAGAAGCATGAACTAAAATTCCATGGAATTGGCATTGCTGGAATCTTCTTAATTTTACACGACAATTAGCTTCCATGGTTGGACAGAAGTACCCGAATGTTAGGAGTTGTCTACATAACTTTGCACCTACTTGATGCTCTACTTGATGAGACATTTCCATGACTTCCTGGGTCTCTTTCCCGCTTAAACATCTGACAAATTTTCTTTGTGTCCTTTTCGCCATAACTATCCTTCCTGCAAGATGTATCGAGTTGCTTTCCTTCTCATCTTATCAGCCTCCTTTTTGTCAGTAGGCAGGGTCCCTTCTCGAAAGTAGTCAATTATGGGCATTCGCCATTCTTCGTCCTCTATTGCGGAAATTTCCAGAGAATCTTTAACCAAAGCGCATTTTTCACAACTGCTTTGTATGATAGCTGCGAAGTATGACATCTGCGGCTAATGGATACCATATCTCTGGGCCCTTCTGTAAATAGAAATTTCATTGTCTCCACATGAATGTTGATGATCTTTCCAACGTTGCTCGACCTTCTTCTTTCGTCACGCACCGCATAAGAATCCCCCCGGGTCCTTTGTAATATAGTATACCATCATGTATGCGAAATCCCTTTACAGACACCCAGGTTTCTTTGTTGGTTCCATTGTCCATCGCGCTTAGGATAGGCTTTCTCCAATCTTCTTCCCTAAGGGACTCCTCCTCACCTAAGCCCTTTACCAAAGACGGAGTCGTCTTGACTTCGATCGAGATCCTTGCTGGGCATTTATCGGAGCTGATTTTTGATCCCAGGGTAGCCAGTGTGTCCGCATGTCAGTTATCGGCCCTGGGGGTATGTTCGTATCTGATAGATTGAAACTTCTGAACCCACCACTGTACCATTGACCTGTATTTTAGCAAGTTAATCTCCTTGAGCTCATATTCCCCAAAGGCTTGTTTGACGATTAACTTGGAATCCCCCATGATGATGAGATTCTGAACTTCCAAAACCTTAGCTGCCAGCAATCCCGCAATCAAGGCTTCGTACTCGGCCTCATTATTAGTCAGCGCGAAGTATAATTTGGTTGACAACTGAATGACCTCTTGGTCTGGCTTGATCAGCACTACTCCGATCCCTCCACCTGTTTTTGTCGATGATCCATCAAAGTGCAACTTCCAGTACTGTTCATTAATCGCGTATATTTATGGCCCCTCAAGCTCCCTTCTACAGGCTCATAGCTGTTATCCGGAATGAATCTGCCAACGCCTTGGATTTGATGGCCTTTGTTCGTGCGCAAACAATTTCATACTTTGAAATGGTTATATACCATTTTTCCAGCCTCCTTGAGGGTGGTGAATGTCCCAGCAGATAACGTATGGGATCATTCTTTGTTATGATGACGACTTTATGGGACGAAAAGTAGTGCTTCAATTTCTCAATAGCGAAGAACAAAGCTAAGCAAGCGCTCAATAACGGTGTACCTGGATTCTGCGGACTGAATCATGCGCTAGATGTAATACACCGGTCTTTCTTGGCCCTCATACTCCTGGGACAAAAGTGCTCCGATAGAATTCTTCGTCGAGGTCAAGTACAGCAGAAGAGGTGATCCTAATTAAGGTGCGATCATTACCCGAGGAGATGCCAAAACCTTTTTCAGATTCTCGAATGCGGCTTGGTGCTCTTGTGTCCATAAGAATGTCACGTTCTTTTTTAGCAAACTGCCAAAGCAAAAGGTCAGCTTCGCAATGGATGGTATAAAGCTCCTCAGGTAGGACAATTTTCCTAGAAATCCCTTTAACTCGGTCTGGGACTGTGGTGTTGGTAAGCTGGTAACCGCCGATATTTTCGCGGGGTCAGGCTCAATCCCATGTCTGTGAATCACACAACCTAGGAATTTTCCAGAAGTTACCCCGAACGCACATTTCATGGGGTTCATCTTTAGCTGAAACATTCTGCATTTGTCGAAAACTTTCCTTAAATCCTTCATGTGCCCTTATTTTAGTTTTGAGTTAACCACTAGATCGTCCACATAGAACTCGACTTCCTGATGCATCATATCATGGAATAAAGCCATCATCGCATGCTGATACGTGGCTCCTGCATTTTTCAGACCGAATGGCATAACAGTGTGGTTGAAGACCCCCGCGGGTGTGATGAACGCCGTCTTCTTTGCGTCCTTTAGATCCATTTTGATCTGATTATAGCCACTAAATCCGTCCATGAAACTAAAAATTTCATGGTCTGCGGTATAATCTATCAGAAGGTCTATGTTTTGTAGAGGGAAGTCGTCTTTCAGGCAGAACTTGTTCAGGTCCCTGAAATCGACACATACACGAAGGCTCCCATTCTTTTTCAGCATGGGGACTATATTTGCAAGCCAGGTCGGATGGTGGTTAGGCTCGATGAATTTGGCCATTAACAACTTGACAATCTCCTCCTTGATTTTGACATTTATCTCAGGCTGAAAGTTCCTCGCACTTTTCTTGATCGGCTTTGATCCTGGAACAATGTCCAGCCTATGCATGGTGATGCCTTGATCTAGCCCCGGCATCTCGTCATAATCCCATTCGAACACATCCCTGTATTCCTTCAAAATTTAAATCAGCTCTTGCTCTTCCCCCTCGCAGAGATCCGCACTCAAGAAAACCGGTCTCCTCTTTTCCTCGGTGGGACTCAGAAATACTTCCTTTAATTCTTGCTTCTGTGGATTTGGGCGATCCTCCATGTATTCGGGGGATTCCTTGATTTCTCCTGATAACAATTCTTGTCTTTATCTGGAGCTTCCTTCAGCTCGTAAACTTGTCCAGGAGTACTTTCAATGGGGCAGGTCGAGGGTGACACCGTGCATCTTTGGATGCGATAACATTTCCTGTCGCGTTTCTCTTCACTTTCGTGTTGTACAACTCTCTTCAAGGTATAAACTTTTGTGTCGTTTTAAGCTACTTCGGAAGCTCCTCCCTGCCTAGGCCAATTATCCATTGGCTCCTTTCGCATTGTCATTACTTCGACCGTTGATTGGCATTGTATGTTTTCCTCCTTGGGTAGTGGGGTCGTCTGATTCAATGTTGGGGTGGTTCTGCCTGCAAACCACGCTGCTTCGGGCAAGTGCGCTTCCTCCGTATCGAAGGGACTTACTGAGGCGGGTATCACGACCACCCTGTCCTTCCAGATAGCTTTCATTACTTGGTGCGTCGTAGAAGGCACGACATCGCATGCTCGTCCAATGATCATATGGTAAGTCGTGTCGGCGTCGATGACGTGAGACTTGGCAAAACAGCTAATCTGCCCGATTTGGATTCCTAATCGAATCCAGTCGGTCATCATTCTGGAGTCATCTCCAAAGCCCGCCAACAATGATGGATTCTTTACGATTTTGCTTTGAGGGACTCCTGCTAGTTTCAAGGTTTTGAGTGAAACTACATTCACCGCAGCTCCACCATCGATAAAGGCCTGCTTGAATTTGACATTGTTGATGGTGGACGTCACGTACAGTGGTCTCTGATGTTCGCCGTCGATACTCCTGTCCGAGTCATCGAATGTCATGACCGGACCTCCTGATTGTGCGGCCTCCATAACTTCCCAATTGGAGGCGACCAACTCTTTACCGTGGTCCTTAGCCACTTTGATGATCGTTTTCGTCATCTCATGTCTGCAATCGTCTGAGAGGTTCATTCCATGAAATATCTCAGCGAACCTGACAGAGTTTTTTATCCCCTTGGTGCGCGAATCGTCCGTGTAACACCATAGCCTTCACCCTCATGGATTTCCGCGGTGTCTGGGACCTCTCCATCCGCGACCTCTTCAAGGTCCAAGATCGAAATCATGGCTATTTCTTTCCCCTTGGACTTCCTCTGCGCATGAGATGGCAAGGGGTTGCTACGCCCCTCTTTGGACGGCTCCTTGGCGACTAGCTGCCCCTTCTCGATTTGCCTATTCATCAGCCATTTGAGCTTTTTGCATTCTTTGGTAGGGTGCATGACCTGTCCGCGGCATTCGCACCACCTGGGGTCTCGCAGTTGCTCCCCTGTTGGCCTATGTTCTATCATCGGCAAAATTTTGTCCTTTCGCCACTTGTTGCAAAGACTGATTACATCGTCAATCGAACAGGGCAAAGGTGGTGCTTCCTGGTACACGGGCCGCTGCGGTTTATTTGAGGATGATACTGCATGGACGCTGACATCTCGCGTCCGCTTGTAGCTGAGCTTCCCCACCTTGAATTTGGGATTCGCCTGTGTACGCTCGGTAGCGTACCTCTTTTTCATCCTTTCCACCAGGGGCTCCACGTTCCTGGTTCTTTCCATCAATTTGGAAAAGGTGGGCATATTTAGGTTAATGAGCATACCTTTGTATTCATCGCGCATGCCTTGAAGGCATATCTCCACCAGTCGACTTTCCAGGACTTCGTCGACACACTCCAAGGACTTGGCCCTGAAACTTTTGATGAGGGCGACCCCCTCCTCGTCATGCCTCTGGTACATGCGTGAGAGGTGGATAGTGGTGACTTCTTCTTCAACTTGGAAGAACCTGGTGTCTACTCCATGCGGGCCCATCATGTCAACAAATCGCATCACATGCTCGTGTGCGTTCCCGTCAACTTCGTCAAATTTCTTCCACTTGGGTGCTTTGTATCCAGTAGGGTTGGGCATCAAGTAAATGTCCCGCGGAATGAGAGGCGCGCTGTCAACCTTTGGGATGACAGTATCTGTGAAGCTCTAGTTCGCGATGATGCTGTCTATACGTTGTTCCAAGGCCGCGAAGCCCGAAATGTAGGGCATTGTTGGATCATAAGGAGGTGGCGGTGGAAGTGCATGGCTGCCTAGAGTCCTAGTTGCGTGGTACGGCATCGCCGAGTATGACGTAGGGTTTCCCGTCGTCAACAGGGAGGAGCTCGTCGGGATGCCCGGCGCTAGAGGCCCAAGGCCACCGGAAAAAGAGGATTGGGCAACAGACGTATGCACTATAGATGTGGTTGCCGCCACTAATAGGGGCAACAGGGCTGTTGATGGTGGGACTGAAGCCCCTGTAGTGGTGTTTTGATCGATCCTTCCCAAGATCGTCATGATTTGAGCAATCTGGGCGGACTGGGCTTGCATAATCTAGGCTTGACTCTGAATCGTGGCTTGGAGTGCCTCTAAATAGGGTCCTCCACCGGTAGCTGTCTGGGCACGAACGTTGGTGTTAACAACGGTGTTGAGTGGTCCCTCATACCTGGAGGTTTCCTCGTTGGAAGGGGACCGGTTACCATCGCGAATAATTCCGTCAAACGACATTTCTGTAGATTTCGAAGGATTTAAACTCTGAAGATGGGTGTTCACGTTGGGTTCACCAAATTGTGCTCACTGAAATCCCTCAGAAAGATCCAAGTGTGCACCTCAAGTGGAGAATAAGGACACAGAGAGATGTAGGGTGTGTGTATGGAGAGAGTAAGCACTTTGAAACTGAGAGAGATAGAGAGAGACAACTTAATAGCTAGTGTAGAATCAGGTATGGATTCGTTGTACTAGTATGTCGCAACGGAGGGCTAACGATCCTATATATAGTGGGGAAGTGACGTTGTGAGGGGGTTAATGCACCATAAATGGCGGCTTAATGGTAGCCCCCGTAACGGTACGTTCGACCGTGTATATAGGAGCCGTTAGGCACCTGATCGTACATACCAGAGACCGTTATGAGGTCAAGCCGGGTTTATAGGACGTGGCCATTAAGTCTCTCAAATCAGTTACAAAGGGTCGCGCGCGAGCTTGGTTGTCGCGCGCGCGCGACGGGCCTTACCCGAGCCTCCAAACCACTAAGTCCCTACAAGTCCCGTGTTGGTACGCGAGGGCCCTGTCTCGCAGCCCCCACATGGATACGCATAGGTAGTTATCCGGTGTGTATGGAGCAAAGCTGGGTGTGTTGGAATGTTGCCACGTGGCTGTGATCCATCTGTCCAGAAAGCACTATCTACAACAGCTTTTGATCTTCATTTGCTGAATTGGATTTGAGTAAAATGAGTTTTGGACTCGTTGTTTTGAATTATAATTATCGCTAATTCATGTCTTATTGATTACCAAATTTTTGATATTAGGTTATCTCGTCGCTCTACTACTCAACTAGGGTCTCTTCAAACTCTATTGTGTTCTTGTTTTTGCTTCAACATATGTCTTGGATATTTTCATTGAAAAGTGTTCGGGTGCTCTTAATAGACAAAATAAATACATTGAATACATCGTGACAGCGAGTAGTTATTGAATTTCTTTGGACAAAAATACCCTTGAACTCCGATAAAAACATAACTGTGATAATTTACCATTTGCAATAGGCCAGAATAACTGAAAATGGGAAGTGCAATCAGCCAATAAAATGAATTGGACTTAAATAAGCCAATTATGCCAAATTGGGGTATGCATTCAACAGTTAAATCTTTTAGGCAAGCAATTTTAGCATTTTTTTCTTGGAGGTAAATCAGAGAACATTGCCATATTCTTGAATTCGTTACGACGTTTCACTCGATGATTAAACTCGTCTACTATGATGCGCACGTGTCTTTATTCCTTTTGAGAAATTATTTTGTCGTCAACTGGGTTTGAACCAGAGACCTCATGCGGGGGTTTCCAACGCTCTACCACTTGAGCTACTTTTTTTTAAAGACATATTCCTCCTTAGATTTGTTTTAGAATCATATTACTCATTACCAATACATGATTAATATCATTTAATGAATATATTTATATGGTTCTATGTATAGCATCAAATGGAAGTTACAATAATATTTAATGCTTACCTCTCACGAAACTTATGAAAATTTTAACTATTATAGCAACAAATAATATATTTTATCTATTTTACTTTTTCTCATAAAATAATAACTGAGAAAAAAGCGCTCAATCTTTTGTGGGCATCCAAAAGAGAAAAATTTACTATGATTTGTGGACATGTGAGCTAATTCTTTAATTACAGAAATGATAATTGAATGTTTAGGAGGAACTTGTGCTTTTCTCTCTACATCGATTAGGCAAGGGTAATAGAATATTAAAATTAAAATACAAATACGGTACATCAACTTATGTTATTAAAATTTTGGTCACATATTATACAGTTTTAACAAATTATTTACTAGAAATACTGCCATATTCCAGATTTTTACTAATATTTGCATAGATGAACCAAGTCATTTAATAACTGATCCACACATGTCTAAATTATTTTGAACTTGTTACTATTTATTACTTCATTAGAGGACTTATAATTCGCCAGTATAATTTAGTACTTAAAATATACTTATTTATTTTTATTGAAAATATATTTATATTTTTTTTTTATGTCATCAAATGATAATTACATATACGCTCAGTGCTTATATCTAAAAAACTCATTTATAGATAATTTGCTTATCATAGTAATCATAAACACTTTTCAATTTAATTTAATAATTTAATACAATTTAATAACTAATAAATGGAAAATATCAATTAATTTAAATCAAAAATTTTGGAGTACACCAAAATAGATGGAAAATTCGACACATGTTCTCTCTTTTTTGTACGAATTTATAACATCATTCATTACTTTACTTATAATTTATTACTTGATGCATATTTAATAATGAACATATCTACATCAGATTGTGTATAGCATCAAATGCTTATATTTAATGCTTATCTTGACTAATAAGTCGTAATTGATATATTTTGAAAATAATAATTGCAATTTAATGATGAGTAAATGAGAAATATCAACTTACACAAAGTTAAAATATTATAGTCTATAAAAGTGAGGCAAAAATGTGCTTCATCTCTTTTTCTGTTTACAAGAGTGAACTCGCAAAGAGAAAACAAATAGCTAGATAGACCTGAGAGAATAAAGAACTCTTAGAAAACTCACCAAGTACTTCATCGGATCGAGTATATTTCTCTGTAAGTAATTTCATATAATTGTTCGTAGTTGGTTGTCTTTAGCTTATCGCACCAAGTTTTTTGTTTGACAAAATGGTTTAGCAATTTGTTTTAGGCATGTATGATTTGATTTATTTCATCACTCCCTTTAAAGGGGATATAGAAAGATGGTGGGATTCTAGGGGTGTTTTTTACTATTGCTTTTGTGGGAATTAGTATGCACATATTGTATGTAATGTTATGTTTTCATATCTCCACTTTGAAACATGACTTGTATATTAAATGAAGGATTATGGTTTGTATTATTAAAAAACCAGTTGTGTTTCATGGGATCGAAAATTTCTCTACTTATACAACTTTCTTACATTAATTATATTAAGAAACATTTATAATTACACTCTTCATCGTATAAAAATATTATCTAATATCAAAATATAACGTTCCACTTACTAGTAAAACTATTCGATTTTATAAATATTTAGACACGCTTAATGACTCCTGTTTAACACCATCAATGAGGCTATGTTATTTGCTTGAATTGTTATGATCTACTTTAAGAAGAACTATCCATTGATATATTTTCTTGAATACTCTGCATCTGAAGGTAAGTAGGAACTCCTCATACAATTACTTTCATAAAAAAATGCAAAATCATAAGTTATATAAAGTATGTTGAGAGCTCTATGCTTTTCACCCACTCATGTGGCTCTACCATTATTTTTTTCACTTAGTATGTGTTATAATTAACTGTTAACTATTACCGTATTCGTATTTTTTGTAATTTACCCACAATATCTCTTCACTCAACAATATATTTTTATTATCTATTTATATACACTTATTAATAAATTTCAGTCGTTACACAGAAAATTAAAGTATTTTGAACTACAATCAAGACCCTTTGATGGCCCAACAAAGGGGACAAAAACGTTTGATGATTGAGAACAATCAACCAGTTGTTCAGGGACAACATTTTCATGCATCACCATCAGGAGTGAGCTCATATAACCAAGATGGGAGGAGAGATTTTTTGCAAAAGTGTCAAGAAGAACAGGTGCGACTAATGACAAGTTATATTCACCAACAGCAACAAGCAAGACTATCTCAGCCTAATGAAATACACAAGCAACATGCTGATAAGAGTTTTACATTAAATGGGTCAACTTATGATTCAAGAAAACGCGATTGCCTGGTACTGGACTTCGTGAACGAATTACGGGATAAATCTAAGGTACACAAAATTTTATTCTTCTTTAACATAATTTATGTTCCCTATAGTTTAATATTAATTAATGTCCTGAAGCTGCAAAAAATTTAACTTTCTCATGCAGGACACTAGTAAGCCGCTTTGGAGGAATTTTGTTGCCAAATTCTTCATTCCTGGTGCTAAGTACCGGTTATGTGTTTGCAAAATAAGTGTTGTTTCTCTCGGGGTAAGACCTTACATTATATAAAGTGTTAAGAAAATTGTTGCAATTTGTAATTATGTAAATATAAAAGGTTAGAAGTCAAATTTAAAATTGAACATGATTGGGTTGTATACTTGCCATGTGGATTACTTCAAACATTAAGTTCACAGCCTCTGAAAGAAATTGTAAAATTAAGTTTTCTTAAAAGTGCCTCGATCATAATAATTTGTTGGAGAGATGTAATACAACATCCCTGTTTTTATTCTAAGTATAAGAAACATGATATAGCATTATTTTACACGTTACAGGATCACCGTTGTTGCAACATATGTAGGCACAATCCAGCTAATGGCATAGGTATGTTTACTTCTTCTATTAAATGAATTTCTCTTCCAATTAATATTTTTCTTATTTCACTTTATTTTAAACGATGGGTCAGCCGAGTTACATGCCCTTCCTCATAAATTTTCTTATTATCACTTTTACCCTATAGTTTTGTGGCGTATGTTTGATACCCCTCGATGAACATTACTTCATAAAAATCGTGAAAAAATATAGTCTTCTTTTGAATTTAGAGCATGTTTGGTACTAGTTAGATGAAAATAATATCAGAAAATTAGTTGGCTGAAAATCAAAATTAACTGAAAGTTCTGAAGTTGCTTGGTATAATGTTTTTACAAAATGTGAGAGAATCTATGACATTGAATATTAAAAAATGTGATTTTTTTGTTCCGAACATATTTTAATCCTAATAACAAAACACTTTGACAAAGACAATCAAATTAAAACTATTTAAAGCATAAGTAATTATATCTAAGTTCTCAAACAAGTACTCAGTCTTCGAATATGCTGCTAGGATTTAGGGAACTCAAATAAAACAAAATTGTTGTTGTACGTTTATTAAAAAAAAAAGAAAAAAAAGAACACGTGTTCAGTCTTAACTAGATATGAGAGAGAAAGAGAGAGATTGGTGGAGGTGGTGGTGGTCACTTTCCAAACCAGTTCATTAAGAAATCGTAAATTACCCTAACAAGGCGTTGATTGAATCTCTCTGGATCATGATCAATTTTTTTATATGGAGGTTCGTACCGAACTTTTGAAGATGTGTTCAAAATTCGATGTATTATTCTGCCTTCTAGCGTGTGGTGTTACAGAAGCTCTTTTAGACAGAGTAATGTTTTTATTGTTGCTGGGTTGGGGATGACAACCAACTATTGATAAATATGGTTAGGGTTATGACATTTGCTATCATGGTACTGTAGTTATTCCTCCAAATTTCGAAATTTAACTTTACTCCCTGGATATAAGCATTATGAAACTGTTGTGCATGTCTTTGATGTACTGAACTATGATGACAAACATTAATCATTATTGAATATGTTGTTCATGTAGTTGATGTACAAATATCAACCAACATTTTCCTTTACTCTATAGGTTTGAGGATGTTCGGAAACATTGTATGAACCTTGATTTGTTTCCAATCCTTGATTGTCCGGTGAAGTTTTAAATTAATAAAAAAAAATTATATGTTCTACTTGCAGAAGTAGAAGTTGTTCCGAGCTTATTCCGAACCAAGTATGACACTGGAACTCTAGAAGAGAAATGGATCCTTGGTAGTCCCAAAGAATATCATAACACATCTGGTCAAACTATACTAGACTATGAAAGAGCAACACAAGAGACTATCTACGACAAAGTACGCGTAGTTCATGAGGGACAACTCCGAGTTGTTCTTAATCCAGATAATAAGGTTTTTCTTTGGACTAGAAATGATTTTTTATCCTTTATTGACTATGGTTACTCTTATTTCTTATGTAATCTTGTCTCTTTATTTGATAGATTTACTCTTGGGAATTTTGTGTTCGCCGATTTGAAGAATTTGTGCCAAAGAGCTTGATGACTTCTCAGGTAACTCAACAAATAATTCTACACTTTAACAATATGATTTTGTAAGGTTTCAGCATTCCTACGACATTTTCACGTATATTACTTATCATGTTCATTCTCAAGGCGATTTCTTTGGGCTCGATAGAGAATTTCTCTGAAATGGAGAATGATGGTGACTTTTCTAATATCGTTCCGCCAAAGATTTTTCTTCTACTATTAATTTACCTTAACATTTACAAACCTTCGAGATCTAATCTTCCATATAACTTTTCAAATAAACATGTTGTCTTCAATTTACCTACATTAATATTATATTTTGTTTGTAAAAATAATCGTGCTCATGTGAACAAACTATTTTTTTATTCTCCTTTATTCATGCGGGCGTTGGGTGCTACTGTAGGCTCATCATCTAAAATTGTCTTAGGATAACCCTCGTTTCTCGTTAACATGTAACATATTTTTATTTTTTACATATTACAATCAAGAAAATAATTTTAAAAACAAAAAGGTCATTCCGTGAGCGGTCCAATTTGTATTTTAATGCGTAAATCACCGGTTGCTTTTGTATTTTAGTGCAAACAATTGTTGGTTTTTCTTAAATAAGATGCTAACTATATAGAATACTAGTAACATGTCTCGTGTATTTACAATTGCTCCTTTTAGCTTATTCAACTTCGAGAAGGAGCCCAAAGGTTTAACTCAAATGCTCAGAACATCTCATCTTACTTCTCAGCACAACTTATGCAAGATGATTGCAAAAGGTATTTTTCTCCGCAAAATTGCTGTGCATTTTTAAATTCATTTTATTTGTTCCTAGAAAAGTGCATGCACTAGAACCATATCCATATGTTCTTAATTGCTCATTTCTTTGATAATTATGTTTACATCGTTAATCTTATTTTGTCAAATGTCCAGAGCAATTTAATGTATTTGAGAAATGGTTAGAGTTTGAAACTGATAAATAGTACTCGAGAGGGGTGTATAAAGGAGCACACTTTATCATCACAAGAGTTATGCAATTGGAGAGTTTAAACTTGTGTTTTTGAGGGAAGCTTGCTGAGTTGAGATACTAGGGACTGAGTTACCTGGTGCTGACTCTTTCTCATCATCATCATCCGACATGATCCAACCCTAATGGAGCAGATCCATCTCCGATCTATTTAATGGATCGGATTGCATCACAAATTTGTGATCCGTGAAATCCGGTCCGATCCGATTAGATTATCATACCTAATAAATTAAATATATATATGTATATATATACATGTATCAATATAACTACATGTATAAATTTTACTATGTTTAGTTGAGTTAACGTCCTAAGTTTGACATATCTATATTTTTATTGTCAATAAATTAATAAATTTATAGATTTAAAGTGTATGTTAGACCAATTTTGGTTATAATTTCATAATAATCACAGGTCAGATGAACTAAAAATTATTTCACGATAATCCGATGGATAACCCGATTCGAATCCGGTAAATTCGGTCTGAATTCAATCCGATCCGAAACTTTATGGTTCGGATCTGAATCTAAGCTGATTCGATTCAAACGCAATCCGTCGTCATCGTGGTCTCTTCCCCGCCACCCAGAATGACAACACCGTCGGTGGAGGCATCACGCATAGGTAACGGATATTCCCCTTCTCTTCCCCCACCCCGCCCGTCTTGCACAAATCCCTAGCCACGAGCGAAAAATCCCTGCGGTAATATCTATATTGCCCTTGTCATGAAAAAGAGAAATTTTTAGATACTCCAAGAACACCACATAAACATGACACTTAACATCCCTAGTACGACGATAAGCAGGGTAGCTGTAATGTCATTGGATGTATAGCACTACTTGGTAGTCTGTTGGAGCACCAATAATTTTCTCCAAACATCCCCAATGAGAACATCTGCAAAGGTCTCCCTTCCTCAAGCATCACCGGCGGGGTCTCTACGGCCACCGCCGTCACAACCTAGGCCTGCTGCTGCCACCGATGTTATAGTTGAGGTCTTTTCCTGCCGCTCCACCCAACCCAGCTCTCAAAATCATGAAGGTTCTTCTCTGGACTACGTCATCTCTCTGTTTCCCTTCCCTTTCCATATCTAATTTATTCTCTGTATCCCCGACCGTCTCTCCTTATGAATGAGACATTTATGCTGCAAATTTAGACATGCAACTCTTTATCAATCATTTTAATTGTAAAAGTATAGCTCACATGAAGATGATAGTGGTTTGGAGATGACGATTGATTGGGAAATTAGGGGTAGTACTAGGATTGTAAGATTGCAGTGAGTTCAGATGGCAGTGCTTTTCTCATCGGGAAGGTGCAAGTTTTCTACATCTTGCACCTTCCCGATATATTGGCTCCAACCGAGTTGTTCTTAACCCATTTAACACCAAAAAGCACTCGGTAGCAAACTTAGTAACTCCAAAGGTCTCCCTTCGCCTCAGGCATCACCGGCGGCCTTCTTCTGCTGCTGCCTCCGCCATTGCCACCTCTTCGTATTTCATCGTTGAGGTCTTTTTCCTGCCGCTTTACCCAACCCAGCTCTTTAAATTGCAGAGAAATTCGGTTATCATGAAGGTTCTTCTCTAGACTTCATCTCTCTGTCTCTCCTTATGAATGAGAAATTTAGACATGCAACTGTTTATCACTCATTTTAATTATTAAAGTATAGCTAACATGAAGATGATGGTGATTTGGAGATGGCGATTGATTGGAAATTAGGGGTAGTATAAGGACTGTAAGATTGCAGTGGGTTTAGGTGGTAGTGGTTTTCTCATTGGGGGTTGGAAATGACGGGTAGAACAATGATTTTTCTTAAGTTTTGTGTTAGGGCTTTTGGAGTAGATGAATTTTTCTTAATTAATGGCCCTGTTAATCAAAATGCAATTTGTCTAACGAAGTATTGACGTTTCCAGGGTACTTACTATAATTTTTCTAACAAGAGGGTAGTGTCTGTTTTAAGGCCTAACTTAGCTTCTTTTATTTAAGTTGCCCGGACTCTTCATTCTTAGTACCGCACCTACGTCGACACGGAACTTCGCAGATAAGGGTATGAAATCTGCACTGAATCTTATCTCCATCTCATACTTTGAGGTCGTTAGCCATTGTGAGAGAGCAAGTTGGTACTTCCGTTTCCCCTTCTCATTTCGCAGTAGCTTCTTCTCATTGCTTGAAGTTGTGGTTGGGTTGTAGTAGTCTAATTCTTACTGGTCCTAAGTAATTACGGGATAAAGTAGAGTCTTAAGGGTGTAGGATTAGTAGGATCCAGACTAAGTGAGCGGAATTTAACTTTCGAGGCTCTACAAATGTAGACGAGAATACAACAAGAGTTGGTAGGCAAGAGGTGCTGAAGAATGATCAGTTTAGACATTTTGGGTCAAGTATGCAAAGTGATGGAGAGATAGATGCGGATGTCCCCTACAGGATAAGAGAAGGGTGGATGAAGTGGAAGAGTGAATATGGAATGTTGTGTGACGGTAGGATCTAGCTAGGTTGAAGGGTAACTTTTATAGAGCCGCCACAAGACCCACTTTATTTATTTATTGTTGAGAAAAGAAGACGCACTTTGATGTATAGGACTGAATTTTTGAAAATTCCGAAGAAATATAATTAAAAAATGCGTGCAACAGAAATGGGAATGCTAAGATGGATGAGCACTGTAACTAAGAAATATAGTGGACGCAATGACATAATTGCAATGAACGTTAATGTTGGACCCATAGAGACGAGTCTTTCTACCGCGAGAGAAGATGTATCGGTAGCCATACTCTTCGACCTTATATATAATTAGCATATTTAAGTCAGGCAAAGCAAGGTTCCCTGGTTCCAAAGGAAGTGGGACTAGTTTTCCTTAGGTGTCGCCCTATTAAAGACAAATCGAGAGAAAATAGTTGGAGGTGGTTTTGGTCATATTTAAAGTAGGCCCACCAATTAAGAGAAGTGATACGATTTAGATCAAATGTGGTATACAAGGGAGAGGGGTACCATGACGAACCTGGGTAGAGACAATAATACAGGACTCAGTCAAATTAAACTTAAGTGTGCAAATTGAATTGAACATACATTAGTGGATGAGCCATTTACCTGGCCCTGATGTTTGTTGTTGTTGGGGTCGTCATCGTCTTCAACAGATTTTTTTGACATGGCATCCAGGCCATTACATGCCCAAGAGATCTTCAATTTCCTTCAACGCAAAGAAGCAATTTTCTATATCTTTCACCTTCCCGATATATTGGCTCCAACCGAGCATGTACTGGGGGTTGTGATGAGCTAAGTGTAACCCATTTAAGACTAAAAAGCACTCTGTAGAAAACTTAGTAACTCCAAAGAACAGTGTTGAAACATAATGTTTTTCACAAATGTGTGAGAGTCACTAGCCCAAGCTTCTTGATTAACTGCTTGGTGGAACTGTAATGGGAATACTGTACTAAGTGGGATGTAACCTCACCAATCCTTATACTTTTTGTTGGCTATAATCGTAGCATAACCATCATATCTATTTGCTGTTTACTTTAGTTACCCAGCTCATTTGTCTCCATATGTAGACAGAACAATTTTACTCTAGAATTTGACCTCTCCCAACCATACGTTAGTAACAACCTTCCTAAGTGAGGTTCAGTGGCCTAGACCCCCTTATTTAGAGAGATTGCAAATTGAGTCCGAAATGAGCTGAATGGTATTTTGATTCGCAGATGAATCTGAGAGATTGAGAGAGAGAGTTCCATTGCCCTGAAACTTTCTATAGTTCTAAGGCGTGCAAAAAAATAAAAGGTTACCGCTCCAGTCAAACTCTTACCACGTATACTATATTGAAATCGTACTTTTAGATGGTGTAATTCAGTTTTACTCTCACATTTCTATCTCACGGTTAAGTGCCGCTTTCACTTTGTTTGATTCAGCTGTTTCAATTCCTGAAAGTATGGGCATGCTGCATTTTAGAAGCGACTCTATTAACATCTGTAACTGAAATACCCTTATTGCTTTTTATCCCTTCAAATTTCTGTATTCACGTACGCAAGTAGTAATTTTTCACTTGCTCCCAATTATTGAATATTTTAATTCTTATTGTAGTTGAATTATGTGCCACCACTGGCTACTATATTAAGAACATAGCTACAATCTTCTTATCACTATGTGTACTTCACAGGATTCTCGAATCAGCTCGTGAATTAACAGATGCATTGGAGTCGCCTTTGGATGTGAACTTTGGATACTCCAAGACCTATGTGCACTTTCTTCAGGTATTAGAGTGGATAATAGATTGACGAGATACCATATGGTTTTGTAACTCCTTGTCCCGGCTTCTCAACATGGCATTGTGCGCTTTTGAATTACAAACTAGCTCTTCGACACCATTTGATCAGTTTTTATGTTTTTATTTACCCAACATAAATTGTTCTGCCTTTCATGTTTCATGTTTTTATGAATTGGTCTGCCTTTATACAAGGTCAAACTTTTGTTTGGTTAAAAGTGCACTTGATATATTAGACTAATTAAATATTTTCTATAATTATATCGTTTGTGTGACATAGTCTATACCCATTATATGGACACTTGTAAATTGTGCCTATTTCTTGGAATCATGCGGTTAAGTTGATTCAGAGTTGCAACTGAGTTGATTCAGGTAACCTGTGTACTAGAAATATTGTATTGTTACACTGGTCCGCTGAGATCGTGCTAACAATTTGGAAGTAGATTTGCAAATTGTCGGGGTGTTCTGTCACAGAGTTTTAGGAGGTGCTTTTGAACGATAAATTTACCAAAATGTCATGTGTCATATTTGACATTTTCTTTGGAAATCAAAAGGTAGGATCTTTAAAAGGGTGTCAAGGGAAGCAAAGTGAAAATGTATGCAAATTTTTGATGAAACTTATTTGGGGATTTCTTAAAATAAAAAAAAAAATATGTATTTTTAATTCTTGTTTAGCTTGGATAGTTAGGTATTCATCCTTTCTCTGTTTCATCCTTCCCTCTTAAGTTCTCCATATGCTTCTGTATAACTATTTGTCTTAATGGGATGATGAATAGGCTCTGATACAAAATAATGCCATTAAGACGAGAAGATTCTTGCCGAATGAACTTTAAGAAATAAATAAATAGAATAGTTAACCTGTATGCATATGGAATAGATCATGGAGGTTAAGATTAGTCTATACATTATACACTAGACAAGTTTAAGGTGGCAATCCTGTCATATTACCTATGCCGAAGCAGCAACAGTATCAAGAATTAATTATTCAGCTTTGCTCTGGCTTTTGTAGTCTGTAGTACTCTTAAGATAAGAGTTGGAGCAACTTCTTTGAATGTCATGATTGCAAAGGTAATAGGAAGTTAATAAATCAAACGTCAGATGACTTTGATTTTAAAGATACGCAGTGCCTTATATCCGAGGAACACTTGTGGGTGATTTTTGCAGGAAAATGTAGACTATCAGCTAGGTTATTTGGATAATGCAGTGTTGAACTTTTTGCGACTTTTAGGTCTTCTGAAAAAGGGGCCTGGATAGAGCTGTGTCTTCCTTGCTCTTGCTCTCTCTTCTCATTTTTTTTTCTTGATAGGAAAAAAGTTTGTATTTAGCACAGGAAGAGGTTCTTCCTTTTCTAAAGAGAGTAGTATACATGTTATCATGGAAACATAAATAGTACAATTCCCTTGAAAGAATTTCCAAAAGCATTTTCGAAATGAGATTCAGTGAGGTTAAAGTTGAAGCAATGGGTTTTAATGTGAGAAATGTGCCTTTCTTTACTCTCAAATCTCTCCCTGTGTTACAAATATTAATTCCCTTCTTTGGATCTTGTACATTTAAATCTTTTGGAAACATGGAAAAAGGATAGCAATGGTTTATGCGCGACACAGTTGTTACTAAAGAGGTTAATAACCTAGCTCCATAAAGAACTCCACTCCTCGTGATGGAATTATGTTGTACAACCTTAAATTCCATCAAATAGGCCATTTATACTATTAAATTTTCCTAATATTATTAGTTGAGCTATCTCTAGATGCATTTTCTCATGACTCGGGCTTATGGTTAATGAGCTGACTGATGTTTCCATTTTTATTCATTTCTTAATATCTTGTCAAGCCCGGGCGAGGTTAAATGTTAAGTTTCATCAACTCAAGCTTGTTTAAAGATCAATAATCTAAGCGTAACTAACTGCGAACGGTTCGGTTTGGGCGGTTTCAGAAGAAAATTAGCATCCGGTCCATGTATAATTGGATTTGATAAACATAGCCTAAAATCAAATCAACTATCCAAAAAAAACAACCAAACCATCAAAATTGATTGGTTTGGTTTGGGTGGATTAGTCAGTTTATGATTCGGTATATTTCAAGCGAATAGTTTTGTCTTGCCGTGATGATTGAAATATATAAGTGAAATTTTTGTGATTCTATTGTGTGAATAGTAATAGACTTTAGTATAGAAAGTATTTTTAGAAAAAACATGAAAAGAAAACATGGTGACATAGTTGACTTTAAAAACAATTTTAAATGAAAAGAATGAGGATTTATATTCAATTATTCGCGATCTTGAGTTATTCTTATGGAAGCCAAAAGGAAAGCTTTGTATTCGATATAAGGGGATCATTCGGCAATGTAACTAGAGAAGTTACTTACCACTATACTCTTGTGTATTATAATATGACTACGAGTATATGTTGAGTTTGTTAGGTTGGATAATTGGATTACCCAACTGAATGCACAATCCACTCCAATAAGTCGGTTTGGGCTAAACTATAAACATCCACCAGAATCTAGTAAATTTGAATAGAATTGGGTTGGATGGGTCGGGTTGAGTGGGTCAAGTAAAATTTATGTACACCCCTAGGCGTAAGCATGCCAATGCTCCTTCTGTTAACAAATCGAAAAGTAGGAAATAATCTAATGACCTGGTAAGTAGTATATTGGGAAAGATCATGCATTGGGTGTGTTTCCATAAATAGCTTAAGTTATGGTGGAATGTTAGTCTACATCTATAAATAGCTTATCTTCTTCAAACTCTTTTTCCTTTTTGTTGCACATAATCTCATGTTTTAGCGCAGTAAGAGTACCGTCAGTGCGGATTCATCAATTTAGTGCGTTGACCATTGTCCCTACACAGCCAACTGCTTTTTTTATGCGACTGTAGATTCTTTATAGGTGTTTCTAGAGCAAGTATTTTTGGTAGTCCTTGTTAAATTTTATCCCTTACCATCTCATCCAATTTTGTGAAAGATTGTCCGTATGGCCGGTAGGCCCATCACACTCGGTCTTACTGTTTTTTACTTTTACTTTATCCCTTTTGAATTGGGAACCCGATAGACCTTTTTGGGATGTTCCTGTAGCTCAGCGGTTATGGCAGTTCCCCCACTGTCCCCAGAACATGTACTTAAATAGGGAACCGAAAACATATAGCAGAATTTGGTAGCACATATATTAGAAAAGATCGTAGTTTATTAGTTGTATAAAATTGATTACCTTGGGGGGTTTCTAGTCGAAATTTTCAGGCCGGAAAAAACAAAAGTAAAGCCCATTAGGTGCAAAACACCAGAATAGGCTCGTTTTGAAACCGACACTCCAAGTAGCGGCTTCAAGCTTTGACACCGACACTCCAAGTGTCGATTTCAAGCTTTGAAATCGACAATCAATGTATCGGTTTCTATTTTCCCAACAGCTTATTGAAAACCGACACTTGGAGTGTCTGTTTTAAAGCTTGAAACCGATACTTGGAATGTCAGTTTTCAAAGCTTGAAATCGATGCATGGAGTGTCAGTTTCAAAACGAGACTATTATGGTATTTTGCGCCAAGTGGGGTTTTTTTTTTTTTTTTTTTTTTTCAGGCCTGAATAAGGGTGTTTGAGTGATTTTTTCGTTTCTAGCCGTACGTGTAGATGCGGTTTTACCAGGTGTTGAGGCCTTGTGAATGTTGGTAAAAGTAAGGTAACTTGTGTAAAGGTTACTCTTTAAACTCTCTCCCAACTCAGTACCTTATACCCATGTAAAGTCCTTATTTACATGCTCCCACAATATTATCTCTACACCAACTATAAACATTAAGCAGTTTTATTGGCAATGAACTTAAGTAGAGCCTACCAATCTAGCTCCGGATTTTTAGTCCCAAGGTAGTAGCTAGGGATGGTAACGAGGCCAGTTTGGAGCGGGGATAGCCTAACCCAATCCCATACCCTCTGTGTGGTTCATGATCCCATCCCCGCTTCGCTTCATAACATATGCTTCCTATCCCATACCCTCTTTATATCGGGTCCCTGTCGGGTCCTGTTTTACATTTTTAAAGCTTAAATAAAGTCATTAAAATATTTTCTATAAAGCTTTATGATTTCCCTTTAAAACTAAGATTACAATCGACAATAATACTTACAACTTGTACGCTAACATTTCAAAAGGAAAATGTGAATTAATAATCAAAATAGCACATCAAATATTCAAATTGATAATAGCATCATTATAATAGTTAGCAATCCAAAGTAACGCGTTTATAGTAACAATCCATCAATGGAAACAAACTTAAGAGAAATACTTGACATCTATATTACACAAGTTCTTAATTTTGGAGCCGAATCACGCACCCGGTGTGTATGGGTGCTTGGGTACAGCTGGGTGCGCCATGGGTGCTTCAGGGGTGCGACAGGGGTCAATTTAACATATTTTTCAAACTTATAGGATCTATTTCTAGTATTTGCAAATAGTTATTATAAAAGAAAAAAAATACAAACCATCACCTATCAGTTGAGCCCTAGCCCCAGCCCTGTACTGAGAGAGATAGACTTAGAGAGGAGACGAAGGGAGTCGACGTTCGTTGTTCCCGTCGCGTTCGCCATCGCCGTCACCATTTGATATCGAGCTTATCAATCTCAAGTTCTTCTCTATCTGTATACACACACACATATAGGGTGGGTGCGTATGTATATATGATAAATAATATAAAATTTAAATATAAATAAATTCGCCGCACCTCGCCGCACCCGCACCCTTGAATATTAGAAATTTGCTGTACCCCCACCCAGTTCCTGCACCTGCACCCGTAACGCACCCACACTTATTCAGCATAGCTTGACATTGTAAAACCCGAATAAAAACATCAAGAGATGGAGGACACAAACACGTAGTACTAGTTCTTTGCCAGCCGCACAAGTGAAATATTAGCTTTTCATATACAGGGTTTGCGATATCAGTATTTATAACTTTTGGTCAATTAGTAATTTACATTATGTAGGATTGTTTTAATATTATTCTTATTTATGCAAAGGTACATATGCTTTTTACTTATAAGTGGGATCGGGTTCGGGTTCGGGTTCGTGGAATTAGACAAATCCCATTCCCTGCACTCCTATGGATTTTAGAAACTGAATCCCTTAACCACCCCAATCCTATCAAGGTTATCCCATACCTACTTATTAGGAGCCGGTAGGGTTGTGGTCCCATTGGCTTCTGTATCTTCATATACCTCTGATCTTCATTAAGGTAATACTTGATATTGTTATGTAGACTTGATTACTTTTTTCGTGGCCGGCTTTGGGTCACGAGGGAGCATAGAGCAGCCTGTAAGCCCACAACACATTAAGTCACAACCTTTGTTTTCAGTTTTTTGTTTTTGGCCGTTGTCCTCTGATTTTGTGTCTTATTCTTTAAGACATAGGACGGTTCAAGCAACTTGTGAACTGAAATAGATGAAAAAAGTCTACCAATTGTGAAAGATTATCCATATTCAATGCTAATGGCGACAGTGCTCAATATCTAACCACTCTTTTCCATTCCAAAATTTATCTTGAGATTTTTTTTTTTTGTTAAAAAAACTTATGTCACTGTCTTAGTTTGGGGAGGATGTTAGAGGAAATGCGGTTAGACCCGTTTTTGGTCCGTGTTCTCATAATTCATTTGTTCTCTAATTATTCATTTGGGATTCCCCTTTATTGTCTTTTTTATTTGTCTTATTATTTCGAATATTATCACTGTGTGTAACATGACTTGTTTAGTCTTGGAACTGCGCTGGATTGGATTTTGGTGGCATGCTTTTGCAAAGGCTCTGTAGTCAACATTTTAATTGATCTTTCTCCATGGAATGAACTACAGGTTGGTGCAACTTTTTCTGGAGAGAGCATGAAAACGATAATGAAATATAGCAAAGAAACTGGAGCCTCGCCTTTGCGTAAGTTTACATGTCCACTTCTAAGTTCAGAACGCTATGTTGCTTCTTTTCTCTTTAATTGAACGTAGAAATCTGTAGTAGAATGCACTTCCAACATAAATTCCCCATCAACTATTGGTTAATATGATTGTTGGTTAAGTGCGCTCTGCGTGTGTGTGTGTGTGTGTGTGTGTGTGTGTGTGCGCGCGCGCCACTACGTGTGTTTATGTTTGAGAATGTGTATTTTTCTTTGTGTATAGAGAGAGGTTCCCACTGATATCGATTTGTTATCGGTGGTCTACACACCATAATCTTCGTCAATAGCTAATTAACTATTAATAGAAGCTTGATTGTCCTCCTAAAGTTCTGTTGGTGAGGCAAGTGTAGAAGAATTTCAACGAAGGTGAACCTTAGATATCAGGATTGTAGAAATTTGTCCACAAGCTGATAGAGGTCCTAGACCTTTTCGAACAATCTCGTGCTGAAAAGGGCGAGATCAACAGGTGCACAGCAAGCCTCCCCTGAATTCTCAAAAACAAACACAAACAAAATGTAGAACCAAAAGACGCCAGAATATGCATGAAATGGCCTAGTGTCGTAAAGCATGAGTATTTATTTGCATCGAGTTATATTCAGACCATGCATTCCGATTCCATCATTTTGCCTACATAACATAGGGCTCCCAAACTACCAGCGACTAAAGGTTATAAATTGTTCATGCATTTGTCAGTTAGGTACCAGTTCAACCGGTCTGACGTTTGAATGTCGGCATGCTTTCTGCTATCACCACTATTACATCTTGCAAAATAGCCTCTTTCTGCTGCTAAGATCCTACGGTGTCCCACCAAATATCCATAACCTGCCTTCAAAGTAACTGTAGCCATAACATGTGCACTACCACTAATAGAGCTATCCAAATTGATTATTGCTGAGAGATTGTTACCTTGTAAGGGCCATTCTAACATACCTGCAATTCGAAACATAGTCCTTGGGAATTTCGTAGAACAAAAGCTGTGTATTTGACGTAGAGTCAAACAATAAGACAGCATTTTCCTTCCTCTTATTCTCCTTCCGAAACCGAAAGATACTTTTCTGTTTCCAGATTCAGGTTTGATTTGGTCTAGGTTTGGGCATTTCTTCTCATCTCGATGTTTTTGTTTCTGTTTTGTTCCGGGGGATCTGAAGTTGGGCTGAATTTTGTTTAAATAGGTTTTGGATTTGGATGGATAGATATATGACAGACAGGAGAACTGATGCTTTTTGGAGGTTTTCAGAATATAGGCTTTTTTTGTTGATTGTTTGAGATTTGAGAGTGCCATAGAAGCTAGTGTTGCTCGTGGAAGTTGCTCCTCGGTTCTGCATATACTGCATTGTCTTCTGATATTTGTTGAGTTACTAAAATCATTTTTTTCCTTTTCAGAGAGTCTGAAAATGTTTCGTTCCATGAGCAATTCACTACCTGTGAAGCATGTTCAAGCTCTACATCATGAAAGTCATGGTCCTGCAGTTGAGGAACAGCGCTACAAGAGGGTTCATAGTCCTGCACAAACTCCTAGGCCTAACCTAATTCCAGCAGTACAAGAGAGATCAGAAGCTAGGCCTGCAGCCCTTCGTGGTCCTGAAGGATTGGCGTCGCACTCTCAGTTCCAGCAATCATTTGCAGGAAACAAGGTGGGGACATCTCCTAGGCCTAACCTAATTCCAGCAGTACAAGAGAGATCAGAAGCTAGGCCTACAGCTCTTTGTGGTCCTGAAGGATTGGCGTCGCACTCTCAGTTCCAGCAATCATTTGCAGGAAACAAGGCGGGGACATCTGAACCCCAGAGCTCCTCCGAGCATATTCTTGATGTAGGTAACGAGGGTGGAAACACTGATGCCATTTTCAACATTTACTTGGAAGGAGAGGTTAAACCTGATTATATTAGTGCCTCCAGTTATCTGAATGATCCTTTTACTTCTTGGGAGAGTGACACCTTTCCCAGTCATGTTCCAGATGGATTCGGTGCAGATGATGAACCAAGCCGTATTAAGTTCTGGTGGGAATAACCTGTTTGATGAGAATCCTACCTAGTTCAGTTGGTGTGGCTTTTCCTAAAGACAATTCGCATGCCATGTTTTCTTAGTGTTACCTTGTGCAGAAGCCATCCTTCATCTTTTATGTCTTTTGGTGGTGACAGTGGTTCCTCGAGTTCCACAAGTCATGGAAAACATATGAAGTGAAATGTTTGTTTGGTCATTAAGAGTTGTCTGTTTTAAGTAAACTATTTGTAATTGGTACGCCGGATTTTTCCCCTTCTTTTTTCCTTCTAGCAAATAAGCTTATCTGAACTGCTCATTGAACCCTTTATCGATGTTCTAGCATGCTTCATTAAACTCTTTTTTCTTCATTTTCTACTTCAAAATAAAGCATGCTCATATTTATTAGTGTAATGTGATGTGGACGTTTCCTCCAAAAAAATTGTTAACTTGGTTTATTTGTATATGTTTTGTCTTATAGCTATGTCTTCATCGGGTCACCTCGTTAACTTTCATATTTCTGTCCGGCCCTAAAACTTATTCCCGGGTTAGGCGCTATCTGGGCTAGCTTTTTTGGGGTCAGAAAAGTAGAATTTCATTACCCAAACCAAAACCATACTTACACTTTGGTAACATCATCTAACAAAACTCTTCTAAGCTTATCTGGATGGTGGAAAACCAAATCTACTTGTAACGTCCTTTTGAACATCAAGTTAGCTATCAAATCTGCTGCATTGTTTGGTGATCTTGAAACCCGGCTAATTTGAAAATTCGTTTGCTTCATCATATCTTTAAAGAACACTCTCATCTAACTCCATTCCCGATTTTGAAGCTTGACTTTTACGAAACTCCACCAAAACTTCATTTTCTAGTCCAAATCATGAATAACTTGAGTCCAAGGCTATAGTAATCATTTGGCGAGTCTTCTACTTCATATTCTTCAAGAAATCAAGCACTCTAGGCTCTAAGAATCGTTTTTTTTAATCATCCATTCTACTCATCATGTTGATAGTTCATGTTCTTGGCAGGAAATTGTTTTTCTTGAGTTGCATGTGTTGTTTGAGATTTAATTTGTAACTTTTAAACTTAATTTTATTTATTTCTAAACTTAAATTTTCAACTTCATGGCTAGATCATAAGTTTGACACATGAATGTTATATATTTCATGACTTACACTGGAACAGACATGCACTGTGGTGAGTATCTTGTTGGTTGCATCTGCATTTTAAGTAAGTTTTGATCAATGTGCAAAGAGCATGTAAAAAAACTGATTAATTGTTTAAAATTGTGTTGTTTGGGTGAAAGTTAATTCACCATAAGTTGCATGTATTTGAACCACTTGTTGATTTTTAGAAAAATTGCATGTGATTACAATCTGACAGTTTGTGGAAAATGTATCTTATCTTTAAATTTCGATTCTATAGAATTTTCAACTCTTGAATATTTTAAGAGTAGACGGGTCATTTGGAGAAAAAAAATCAACTTCATAGCCTTTGTGGTTATGGAGATAAGCTCATTCTAAGTTGCATGTTTTTCGAAACTCTGTTTTTGGACCAATTTTGCCATTTTTGTTAAAAACTCAATTCTCTGAATTTTTTTCAACACCCCCAAAATGACCAAGCCGGACGTCCGGGGGTGTCACTCCGTACTCGAGATAAACCCAGATAAAAGGACATTTAAAAGTGGATCCAAGCATAAAACAACCACGAAGTCTTAGAGTAATACTTTATTATAGTTCAAATTAGTGCGCCACAAACATGGGCATCAACCAAACAAAAATTCAGTGAAACTAAACGGGGTTCAATTATTAAAGTGAAACTACTAAGCGTCTAACTGATGATTCGCGTCCTCGCTAAGCTATGCTCCCATCATCTAGACATGTGGTACAGAATACAAAAAGCGAACACTACAGTTCTAAAATTAGCATTAAATACTGGCAAGCAAACACCCAAGCATGTAAAATGATGATGAGGCAATTTATAAAACAGTGACCAACTTTTCATGTAGTAATTCATCTTAACACTGCGAAAATAAAGTTTGACACTTGTAAGAAAACATGAGAGTTTCTAGTTCCATTGTATTTTTCATAACAAGTTCATTATCCAAGATGGGGAATCCAAAACCACATATTATTTCTGAAAGCTCAGGTTGTTCAAGACTTGAAAGAGCTTGGCTATTTCAAGGCCTTGAAACAGCTTTCAAAGCCTTGAATCAGCTTCAGAGGCTTGAAAATAGTCTTGGCTATTTTTAAGGCCTTGAAACTGGATTCAAAGCCTTGAAACTGTTAAACCTGAAAGCATATTCTCAGGGGGAGTTTTTATATTAACTCTCTGATCTAATTTATTATCTCTCTTGTATATGTTTAATTACTTGTTGTTAGATGATGGAAGACAAATTGTTAAAAATGTTTTGGATCGTGCTATATCAACTATTTGACCATGATAATGCAGGAAATATTGTTTATAAGTTTTGCAGGATTGTTTCCTAAACTGGATTGCTGCAGATTTGGAAACACTTGAATACCTTGTTCGTGTGATCAATCAGACGTGTTTGACAGCTTCTCATGATGATAAAATGAAGGATTACAACAATATCTTTGAAGATTATGATCATTAAACCGTTGGAGAAGATCTCAAAGTAGTCAAACTCTGTTGCCTACAAAAGAGGAAGGTTGTTGCTGAAAATCTGGAGAGATTTGCAGAGCTGTTTGAAGTATTTAAAGAGCTCAAATTCGAAGCAACAACAACACAATTCTCAACGGGAAAATACAGAGAAAGCACTCTGTATTGATAAGCATCAAGAAGTTCTTCATCTCTTCCAATCCATACACAGAAGTTCACTGCAATTCATTGCAGTTTCTCTACTCTTAAGTGATCTTCTGTATAGAGCTATATTGGTAGATCATTTCTGTATTATTTCTACATTCATTCTCAAGGATTGTTCAAAGTGAACAATAGAGAATTCTTAGTTAATCAGTTAGCTAGAGCAAGTACTAGACATGTTAGGGAAAACCACAATCTGTAACAGAGTAAGGGAACTCTATGTGCTTGAGTTCCAGGGCTTAGCTTTTGATTAATAAGAATTGAGTTGAAAATACTGCAGGGATCTAATCCCTGAGGTAGAGACGTAGGTCCAAGTGGACTGAACTCCATAAATCACTTGTCTTGTGCATTTTCATTTCATCTACTTTCAAAGCTTTTGCAGCATACAAAAACTGTTTATTTTTCAAGGGTTTGAACTTGTTTTCAAGGCCTTGAAAAAGGCATACTTGTTATAAAGCTATATGTTACTCTTCAAAGGCTTGAACCTGTGTTCAAGGCCTTGAATTTCATTGTCTGCACTAGTTCTTCTCCTTGTTAGCAAGTTTTGCAAAAAGTTGGCATACTCTATTCAACCCCCCCCCCCCCCTTCAAGAGTATCTTAGTTGTTTTTACATCCGCATACTCACTCTTTCAATTGGTGTCAGAGCTTGTATCACTGTATAAGATTTAACCATCTGGTGATCATGAGTACTGCATGTAATGGTGGTTTCTCACAAGGAAGAGCTGCTAACAAACCTCCTCTATTCTGTGGAGAAAAGTTTGCTCACTGGAAAGCTCTCATGAAAATGTTTATCATTGATCAAGATCTAGAGCTTTTGACCATTATTCAAAATGGACCTCATACTTTCTATAAAGAGAAAGATGGAATTAGAACTCCCAAAATAGAAGACTCACTCTCCTCTTCTGAATTGGAGCAATTTTCTAAGAACTACAAGGCTATTAACATTTTGTATTGTGCTTTGAGTACAGATGAATTTAACAGGATCTCTGGATGCACAACTGCTAAAGAAATCTGGGATAAACTTGTGGTTCCTTTTGAAGGAACCAGCCAAGTCAAGCAGACCAAGATCATCATTTATCTCAGAAAATATGAGCTATCCAAGATGAATGCAGATGAGTCCATCAGAGATATGTTCAAAAGATTCACTGATATTGTCAACAACCTTGACTCACTGGGAAAACATTTTTCCAATGAGGAGAAGGTGAGGGAGATACTCAGAAGTCTTCCAGAGGAAAAATGGGAACCAAAGACCACAGCTATTGAAGAAGCTCAAAATCTCTCAACCTTACAACTTGATGACTTACAAGGGAAGCTCCTGACACATGAGGTATCTATGAATGAAGTTGATGGAGAACTCCCAGAAGGTGTCAAAAATCTAGCCCTCAAAGCCAAAGAGAATGAGAGAATTCAAAGCCTTGAAACTGAGGATGGTGATGATGAAGATCCAATTGCCTTGATTTCCAAAGCCTTGACAAGGATTCTCAAAATGAAAAGAAACTATGGAAACAAAGAATTCAACAGAGAAAGACATAGACAAACCAGCAGCAAGGACTACAAAGGTAAATCCTCTTCACAAAACAAGTCAAAAGTTATGAATTAGCTTTGAGTGTGGTGATGCAGGACACTTGATAAGAGATTGTCCACACAAAAAGAGCCAGAACTTTCAGAAGAAAGATCATGACAGAAGAAAGAAAGCCATGATAGCTTCATGGAGTGATTCAGATAGCTCCAGTGAATCTGAATCTGAAGAATAACATGCCAATCTATGCTTCATGGCCAAGCATGATGATAGTTCTGAAAAGAACATTGAGGTAATGGTTAACTGTTTAATTTCAAAGCCAAAAGAATCTCTTTCAGAATATCTCAGAACAATGCTTTTAAATGAGGAAGATTGTTTGAAAGAGATCAGGCTTTTGAAATAGAAAGTACACGAGCAAGCAAAAGAAAATTTACAACTTGTTTGCCTAAATCAGAATCTTGAAATCTCTCAGAAGAAAACTGACAGTGATTTCAAGGCCTTGAAAACCAGTCTCAAAGCCTTGAAAACACAAGTCAAGGAAGTAGTCACTGAAAATTCCTCTGTAAATGACATCCTTGTTAATCTAAGACATCATGTTGATGATTTAGAAAGACAAAAGACTACTCTTACAGAGAAACTTCAAGAATCTGAACTAGTCAAAATCAAGCTTGTTGGATCAGAACATAAGTTGAACTTGATTCTTTGAGGAAGTTCACAGTCTGTTCACAAAGCTGGTATTGGATTCAATCCAAACTTTCCAAGAAGAAACAGTACCAGATTTGTGAAAGTTGGAAACAAAACCTCTCCTACTTGTCATTACTGCTGTAAAACTGTTCATGTTAAAATGACTTGTCCTTTTAAAAGAAGAGACCCTCACATAATGAGGAACACTTTTCCCTTTCAACTTAAAGGACAGGTTAGACAGATTTGGGTTCCTAAAGGGGTTAGACCACCTAACATAGTTGATCCTGAATATGAATCTAAATTCCACACTTGGTCTAACAGCTGGGTAAGGCAGTGATTGGTGCTTGCAGGTTGTCACCCGGTGAAAAAGAGAGAGTTTAGTCCTGAATCTGCCTTCAATGTTCTATTAAAAGAGACTATTTAATAGAGCATTGAAGAAGATCGTACCTTGTCTTTCTTGTCCTTCTTCTGCTGCTGCTCGTGGCTGCGCTCTAAAGACTGATTACGGCTATGATTTTCGACTTGAAAAGTCGACTGATCCTGCAAAAGCGCCCCATTGCACAACACGTAGTAAGACCGCACTTTGGACCTCGGGTTTACCCCTTTCCTAGGGCCGGATAGGAGATTACCTTACTTCACTCAATCTGATAATAGGCAGTATTGTATTCCGAAGGCCGGGGCTATAAAGTCGTATTTCGTCGGTAAGGGCGAAAGATGAGAAGTGCGGGCATAGAAGAGTAGTAATAAGGATGTCTTTTCATAAGCCTTTGCATGTCGGCACTGAAAAACCGTCGTAGGTTTCATTTCAGCTGTACTAAATGGATTGGATGACAGCTACTGGAGGGCAATGGTTCGTTACCCAAGAAGGCACTACGAATCTTTGCTTCCCCACTGCAGTGGTAGTACTCGGCTCGTCGCTACTTTGACCAAGGAACATAAGTGGTTCATGGACAGTGGTTGCTCAAGACACATGAGTGGAAAGAGATCTCTATTCTCAGAATTAAAGGAGCAATCAGAAGGTTCAATAACACATGGTGAAAAATGGAAGTGCAATATTCTTGGTATTGGAAATGTTGGTACAAATTCTAAAAACTCTATTTCTGATGTTTATCTAGTTGAAGGTTTGAAGTTTAATTTGCTTAGTGTATCTCAGATTTGTGATAATGGCAACAAAGTCATCTTTGATAAAGAGAATTTTGTGGTGCAAAGTGAGAAATCAGGAGATTGCATTCTCACAGCCTCTAGATCAAACAATGTTTATACTTTTCAGACAAACAAAGTTGCAGGTGAAAGTTTTAAGTGTCTCAAGGCCTTGAAAGAAGATTCAAAGCGTTGGCATAGGAAACTTGGTCATATCAGTTTGCATACTCTGAACAAATTGATTTCCAAATACTTGGTAAGAGCATTGCCATCCACCAAGTTCAAAGAGGATGAGTTATGCAAGACCTGTGCACAAGGAAAGAAGACCAGAAGCTCATTCAAGCCAAAGAATTTTGTAAGTACAACTAGACCTATTGAATTACTTTATATGGATCTCTGTGGTCCTATGAGGACTCCTACTCCAAAAGGTAAAAGGTATATTCTAGTTGTTGTAGATGATTTTTCTAGATACACCTGGGTTATGTTTCTCAAAGAAAATCTGAAGCTCTCGCTGAATTTTCAAAGCTTTGCAGAGAACTTCAAAACTTGAAAAACCTACATGTAGCTTCAATCGTAAGTGATCATGGTAGAGAATTTGATCAGTTAGAGTTTGATTATTCTGTGATAAGCATGGTATTTATCATAACTTTTCTGCTCCAAGAACTCCTCAACAGAATGGTGTTGTTGAAAGAAAGAACATGACTCTGGAAGATATGTCAAGAACAATGCTTCTCGAGAAAAAATTTCCAAAACACTACTGAGAAGAAGCTGTGAATACAACAAACTATATTTTGAAGAGGTGCTTGATCAGACCTATTCTAAAGAAGACCCCCTATGAACTTTTCAAAGGGAGAAAGCCAAACATCTCTTACTTCAGACCCTTTGGATGCATTTGTTTTAAATAACAATGGAAAAGATAATCTTGACAAGTTTGATGCAAGAAGTGATGAAGGTATATTTCTTGGTTACTCTCTGAATAGAAAATCTTATAGAGTTTACAATAAAAGAACCAAATTGGTTGAAGAGAGCATTCATGTTATTTTTGATGAAAGCTATGATGGTTCTTTGAGTGAAAGTTTTGCAGATTTGAATTTGAACAAGCATGAATTAGAGGAAGAGACTGAGAATCCACTTGGATTGAAGAAAGGCTCATAAGAAAATAGAAGACATTTTCAAGACCTTGAAAACAGTTCTCAAGGCCTTGAAAATACAGATCAAATTCTTGAAAAAGAACATCAGAAGGATTCAAGTGACAAAGCCACTACTTCAAGACCAGAGAAGATCTATGGTGAACCTGAACCATGTTCTGCAAGGAAGAGATTTAAATATCTCTCATCCCATCCAGCTGATAATATCATATCAGATCCAACCACTGGTACACAGACTAGATCACAGTTGAAGAACTTATGTGCTTTTAATGCTTTTATTTCTCTTGTAGAACCAAGAATTGTGAAGGAAGGTTTACAAGAAGCAGACGGGATCATTTCTAAGCAAAGTGAACTCAATGAGTTTGAGAGGAATAAGGTTTGGAACCTGGTTCAGGCACCAACAAATCAGCATGTCATTGGTACCAGATGGGTGTTTAGAAACAAGTTGGATGAAAGTGGCAATGTAATCTGAAACAAAGCAAGGTTAGTTGCTCAAGGTTACAATCAAGAAGAAGGTATAGATTATGAAGAAACCTTTGCTCCAGTTTCCAAAGAATTCTCAAGTCTTATGAGCAGGGAGTTTGAAATGAGCATGATGGGAGAATTAACCTTCTTTCTAGGACTTCAAATACATCAATTGAAGAAGGGTATCTTTCTGAATCAATGCAATTATACAAGAGACTTGCTGAATAAATACAGCATGACTCAATGCAAGGAAGCCAAGACTCCAATGAGCTTTACACTATCCTTAGACAAGGATGAATCTGGTAAGAGTGTCAATGTAAAAGAGTATAGAGGCATGATTGGATCATCACTCTATCTGACAGCAAGCAGACCATATATTATGTTTAGTGTATTCATGTGTGCTAGATTTCAAGCTGATCCAAAAGAATCACACTTAACTGCTATGAAGAGAATATTCAGATATCTCAATGGGACCAAAGACTTAGGGATTTGGTATCCAAGACATTCTAACTTCTTTTTAAGTGGTTTTTCAGATGCTGACTTTGCAGGCTACAAAGTTGATAGAAAAAGCACCTCTGGAACCTGTCAATTTATTGGATCATCCTTGATTAGCTGACATTCCAAGAAACAGAATTCAGTTGCTCCATCAACAGCTGAAGCTGGATATATAGCTGCAGGAGCATGTTGCTCAAAAGTACTATGGATTGCTCAACAACTAAGAGACCTTGGAATTGACTTTAGAGGCATTCCTATTAAGTGTGACAACACTAGTGCAATTTCAGTTACAAAGAATCCAGTACAACACTCAAGAACCAAGCACATTGATCTCAAACACCACTTCATCAGAGATAATGCTGTGAAAGGTGATATTTTTCTTGAATTTGTTGCTACTAATATGCAAATTGCAGATATCTTCACCAAACCATTAGCAGATGAAAGGTACTCAGCTCTAAGATTGGAACTGGGAATGCTAAATAAGGTTGCTGATAGCACCTTTTAGGGGCTATAATTCTTCAGCATTTACCACATGATAATATGTATTTTGAGAATGATTTGATCCTAATGTTAGAGAATAAAGGTCGTTTTATCACTTGTTGTTCACCATGTGCTATATTGTTAGTCCGGGCGATTTCCATGCATATTTTATTGTTATTTTTCAAATATAATCGCTTGGTATGTTTTTTCATGTTTTTTTGGCAGGGACGGATGCTAATCTATTGATAGGAGGCATGGAACGAACTTCGGAAACAAAGGGGAGCTCAAGTGGAGTCAAGAGAAGCTAATTTGGAGGAGCTTGGATGGCCAGTATGCACTATTTTGATCATATCCGGAGTTATAAAAATAATTTTTGGGTGAGACCAGTTCCATAAGAAATTAGTCTCAGAGGGCTTTCCAACGATAGGTCACAGAGCTAAATCCGAGTTCTGACGAAGAAGATATTGCGTCTTGAAGTCAGGAGCAGATTTCATGGGGCTTTTATGCAATTACTGAAGACTTCTGCGGGTTATGATTCAAGAACGACCTAGGGACGGAAATAATCATCATTCACGCCTATTGAGAGCCACGATCAAGGAGGAGAGCAAGGAGACTCCATTGGGAGCAACCTCAAGCAAGGGGAAGAGCCCGGATCGCGCCAATCTTCGCGATTTCTAGCGTTTGATCTCTTCTTCCCTCTTTTAATCACTTGTATGGAGAAACAATTGGGTTTTGTTATTTGTATTAGTATCTAGACGTTTTTCTAGGCTTCTCTAAAGAGCCTAGGGTTTATGCAGACAATATGTTTTTCGGATTTTAGACTTGTCTCATGCTTTTGGATTTTGAACTATTGGATGAAGTTTAATTTCATGAACTTGTTAATGAGTGTAGTCTATTGACACGACTATGTTATGAGTTGATATTCATGAACTTAGGGTTTATTATTAGATTGTAATCTTGCTTAATGTTAGTCTTTGTTTTAGTTATTGTTCATATGCTGTTCTTAATCCTTGGCAAGAATGGAGTAATTAACCGGACTTGTTAATTAGCCAGCGAGTGTGTGAGAGCGACTTAGACCTAGTTGTGATGAGATATGAACAACAATCCTTAATCACTGAGACTGAGAAGAGAAGTGTGTAGGATTGGCCTTAGTGGGTCGATTCGGTAGGAGATAGTGAGGTGTTCGTGTGGTGGTGGTCTGAGAGGACATCATTCCGTGCACTGTCATTAGCCTACTAGAACGGATAGGTAGATGTAGGTGGACTGACAAGACACCAAGTAAACCGTGACGTAGAACGACATGAGACCGAGAGGAGATTGTCAGTGCCAAATTTTTCAGAACCGGACCGGTCATCGAACCGGTGAGACACCGGTTCACGGTCGGACCGGTCGGACAGGTGGTCGGACCGGTTCAATTGCACGTTTTATTAATAGTATATAAATATTATTTTTATTTATATGTGTAACAAAAATATAATGTAAAAGCTGAAATTAATCAACAATAGCTTGAAAATATATACATTTTAGAAAAAAAAATATATATATATACATGGTTTATGCCAACAAAATATATTTAATTTTTTTACATAAATAAGTTCAATAAGTGTATGGTGGAAGAAACGATTATTGAACATTTGTATGAAATGGTGAAAACAACATTATTTATTTGAAAAACAAAACAACATTATATATTTGAAAAAGAAAATGAAAAAGAAAATACAAACTTGATTTATAAAAGTGACGATTGTTAAACAAACAAAACTTCTACAATTAAATAACAAATTAGTTACAATTTTTTAGAGGAATTCAAGTATTTTAAAAGAATTCGTTAGTTATAGTATAAATATATATAGTTTCTCCTCAGCTCACAAACCCACTGTTGGTACAGTGGTTAAGTGGCGGGTGTAAATTCTTCTGGTTGCAGGTTCGAGTCCATGCACCAGCAAAATTTCGGGGATTTTATTCAACCCGCCAAACCGCTTGGGCCGGCCGGTTCGCCGGTTTCGGCGGTCCAACCGCGGTTTTGACCGGTTCTTGACCGGTTTTTTGCACGAGCGGCTCAAAAAACGACCCGGACCGGCACGAGCGGTCCAACATACGACTCAGTGCTATTACCCGACGTAACTAGAATAGAGTTAACGTGTTACTTTGCTAATCCGGAAATCGTCTACAACCCTAGGTGATCTAGAGAATGCCTAGTTTCTCCATATTTGCTTTATAAAAATAAAAATCCAAAAATATTAGTTTAGTTGTTTATTTTATTTTAGTCACCTATTTAAGGGTGACATGTCTTAAAATCAAAATTCTTCCTCATGTTACCGTACTCTAAGTTAATAACTAATTAAATAATCTCAAGCTTGTCCTCGTGGGATCGATAACTCGGGGTTGAATTATTACCCTATATTACTTGAACTATGCACTTGCGGTAACACGGAAGAAAGCGTGTCAAGTTTTTGGCGCCGTTGCCGGGGACATCGATAGATTATTTAGTTAGGAGTTAGTTTAGAGTACTTTTCTTTTAGTTAGTTTTATTTTGTTTCTATCTCTGTGCTTCACGGGTTTCTTGTGAGTTTGTTTTTGCAGGAACACAGGAAGTTGGAGACGTAATGAGCATGTGGAGCGACAAGGATGATGTGGGGATCTCTGATTACCCCTACTACTGTGCTAAATGCAGAGTTTGGCACAATGATGACACATGCTCAATGATTTGGTTCCACAAATGCAAGAAGGATCACAAGTATGAAGACGCATGCATATTCGATCCAACACAGCTTCATCAGCATCAAGAGGACTCATCAGCAAGCATGGAAGATTTGAACAATATTATGGGAGAGATCCAAGCGCGCATCAAAAGGATGTCCCTTATTACAGATGATCCACAAGAGGAGCCTGTCCCACATGCCTTTGAGCCCTTAATCGAGCCTCTATGGTCACCATCACAAGATGGTCCGGATGAACCTCATTGGCTACCAGCTGTCCTAGAGATGCAAAAGACACTGATGGCTAGGATGGAGAAAGAACGAGAATCTGAATCGCAAGCTGCAGTTGTGGAAGAAGAGGCACATGAGACGAGCAAAGAATGCAGTGTCCATGAACCATTGGTGGACTCCGCCATTTATGAGGAATCAGACTCTGATTCAGACTTGGGTGGAGTTGTGTGTCCAACAATAGAGGAGGCGATGCTCGCTGCAAGGAAATATCAAATTATCTTACAGCCTTGGCATGATTGGGATGACACATACATTGAGAGCTTGTGGGGTGCTGATGATGAAGCTGATGAAACACTTGTGATTGCTGTTATTGAGGCTTTGGAAATCAGCAAGTGTGGGGGTATAGATGAGATGCATGTGTCGACTGAAGAGCATTAGCACCAGAACGGTACTACTGGGATGATTTCATGGCTATAGATTCGCCTGAGCATATTAGAACTTTGTGGAAGTTGATCAAGAGGATCAAGTGCAAGATGAAAAGAGTCGGTTTCTACAATTGCTCACCATCTTCTTTGCACAGGGGTGCACCTCGTGAGAAGAAAGTCATTAAGAGAAGATGGTGGAAGAAGAATAAGTGGAGAGTTAAGCATCCTTCACTATCCTAGACGGTTGAGGTAACCGGGTCGGGCCGTCGACCTAAAATTTCAAGCGCTTCTTGGGAGGCAACCCAATGTAGAGTAGAGTTTGATATTTTGTTTCGTTTTTTTTTGAGTTCTCAATATTTGATTGTGAGGGGCGATAGAGAGTTGTTTTAATATTTTCTATGAGTGTATAGGACACAGGTACCGAAGAACCCTCTGGATTCCCATTCTTGATGCATGTGCACGATTTCGCACGCAAAACGAGGAACAACTAGCTAACCGGGAGCATTGAGCTTGATGAAGAAGCTACTCGAGTTCGAGGAGTAGCCAATTAGTCATGAGGAGCATGGTAGCGAGTTGGACTATCGGGGTTGCACGCATCGGAATCCGGAGTGAAAATAGAGTTCAAGAACTTTGGAGGCGAGATTCTTTGCACAAGAGAGATAAATTGAGAAGAAATGGAAAATTTCTTGGTTTGGGAATTTTATAGTAAAAAATAGATTCCTCGTCGAGTGTGAGTCCAACGGTTCAAGAATCGCGCAATACGGATGTCGGATGAAGAAGATAGAGCAAAAACAAGTTGGAGAGTTCCAGGCATTTCGGGCACCATTTCTGGCCGAAATGGAGACCGAAATGCCCCTATTTCGGCCCGAAATGAAAAGGGCATTCTGCTTTGAAAAGCTTGAGTGATTTCGGTCTCTATTTCGGGCCGAAATCCATTTCGGGCTCCATTTCGGTCCGAAATGGGGGCCGAAATGGCCCGGACAGCTCACTTTTTGGGGGGTATTTTTGATATTTTTGGGGGGTTATTTTGACATTTTGGAGGATTTTTAAAGCCAAGAACCAACCAACAAGTCCCCTAACACCCCAAATTTTGATCAAACACTTCCCAAATTCATCTTCTTCCTCTCCAAACCCTCAAGAACACCAACTTACCCCAAACTTAAAACCCATCCAAATCGCGAAGTTTTGGAGATAGTGAGGGGATTAACTCTTTAGCTTTTGAATTAGTGAGCGGAATGAGTTTGGGGGAATTCAAAGAGGAACATCTCCAAGAACTTGAATCTTCCAATTCGTTGCCTTGGAGGGGGATTCGGCCAAAGCTCAAAGAGGAACTTAAGACGGGGACACCGAGGAGCTTAAGGAGGTACTCATGCCTTCACTAGCTCGTGTTTCCGAAAAGTTTGGTAAAATTTTCTCTCTCTCGGCTTTAATTATTTCTTAGCCAATCTTAGGGCTTAATTTCTTGAAAATTTACTTGCTCATACTTGGATTATTGGATACTTGTTTAGCTCACTCCGACTAGACCTCACGTGCACTCACTCCGACTAGACCCACCGGACCTACGCTTGAGCAGCCGAGTCCTCTTTATTTCACCTTATATTTCGTTTAGGACAACGAATCGCTTAAGTGTGGGGGAGTTTTTAGCTATCCGCTAGTTAGGCATCGCATAGCCTTGTTACATTTAGTTTAGAAAGTCGCGTTTGCATGTAGATGTCGAGTCGCTTAATTTTGCATGTGCACGTTTAAATATTTGCATTGTATATGTTGTTTCACTTTTAAAAATTGAGTCCACCTACCCTTTGTGTTGTTGGTTAATCGAGTTGGCCAGTTACATATAGTGTCTAAAAATAAATAAAAAAAATAAGAAAAACCCTAAAAATTGATTTTTTTAGAAAGGGCAATTGAAGAGAGTAAGCATGGAGAGGGCTTAATGATAGTATTCGCTAGGTAGTATGAAAATCTGAGGTGAGGTAGACACGCGAGAATCTGGAGTAGAAAGGCTATAGGGCCAATGTACTCGAGAATTGTGAGTAGCTGTCTTTCAAACTAGTTATCCTACTAGCGCTACACCGCCGTCACTTAGGTAGTCGTCAACCCTCCTCGTAGTGGAAACAGAATAGTTGTGCGAGTGATTTTTATGGGGACCTCACGTCCCGTCTCCATCGTCTAGGTCCACTAGTTACCCCAATTTGATCCATATACCCCTTTTATTCACAGCCTCTAGCCTAGGAAGTCATTCCTTGTGACTTTCATCACTAGTTAGAATGATCCCTTCCTATGCGTCATGATAGAGGGCGTTGAGTTAGGGAGGTTCGATGAGGGTGAGCTGATTTGATACATCTTGAGTGGACGTTCTTACAAGTCATATTTTGAGGGGATGTGAGGGTGATTTAGAGACGGAAGCACACTTCGGTGTGGCGGTGAGTCGTGTCCATACACCACGATCACAGGTGGAGTGTCGTAGTGCATGATACTTTTCCGCACGATATGGGGTGGGGGGTTGGTTGATCTTATAGGAGGACCTGCTTTCACTTCATTCATATTTTCTACATCTTAGGTGATGAGGAGGATCGGATGGAATTAGCACGTTTACATATTGACTACTGGGTTTTGGATATGCTATACATCAAGTGTGGGGGTGTCGACATATATTTGATTTCATCATTTGATTTGACACATTCTACCCCCATATTATCTATATTGATTTGATCTCCTTGGATATTACTATCGTATTGGTGGCTCCATGTGCTTATTGAGAATGAGAATGAAATTGAAATTAAATTAAAAAAAAAGGAGAAAAACAAGAAGGTGGAAATTGAAATGAAATAGGGAGCCGGAAATTAAACTTCATGAAGACCAAGGAGATTAGCTATTGTTCGATATCACTTCTTCACATTTGTGGCCGCGAGAACGGCGTTGCACCAAGATTGAGGGAATGAGGGCCGGAGTAGTAGATTCGGTGGGGTTCCTTGAATTTTGGTGAGGGAGTGTGAGAATCGGGTTTTGTGAGTTGTATCATGACGTCTAGGACTGCACTTCTAAATATCCTATCCTACCCGTCCTAAAGCCGTCAACAATTTAAACCCATGGATAAATAGCTCGGATGGTAAGTGCCAGGGATATGTTTGATGAGTGTGCGGAAGCAATGCATTTTGTGTTCGTGCCCGTTCTGTCTGACGAAACTGGCCGCAAGTTCTACAGATCACCAAAGTTATATAATCTTCTAGGGGATGTGAGAGCCTTATTACATGCCGGTTTGTTCTTCGAGATTGTCCAATCTCTAGTAAAAAATATATATATGATCTTTAATTCATTGCATTGTACATACTTGAGTTGCATTGTACATATCATGTAGTTTGCATAGTCGTGTCTTTGTGTATTGAGTCGTGAGTCGTGTTGGCTAGCGGAAAGTTAAGTATGAAAAGTGGTGGGGTATGCATTGGTTTGGTTTTTGGGTATCTATGCAATGTCTCAAGTGTGGGAGTTTTGTGCTTCATTGTTGCTCGGGACGAGCAAGAGAGTAAGTTTGGGGGAGTTTGATAGAATATTTTAGGGGCTATGATTCTTTAGCATTAACCACATGATAATATGTATTTTGAGAATGGTTTGAGCCTAATGTTATAGAATAAAGGTCGTTTTATCACTTGTTGTTCACCTTGTGCTATATTGTTAGTCCGGGCGTTTTCCATGCATATTTTATTGTTATTTGTCAAATATAATCGCTTGGTATGTTTGTTCATGTTTTATTGGCAGGGAAGGATGCTAATCGATTGATAGGAGGCATGGACCAAACTTCGGAAACAAAGGGGAGCTCGAGTGGAGTCAAGAGAAGCTGAATTGGAGGAGCTTGGATGACCAGTCTGCACTATTTTGATCATATCCGGAGATCTACAAATAATGTTTGGGTGAGACCAGTTCCATATGAAAGTAGACTCATACAGCTTTCCAACGATAGGTCACAGAGCTAAATCCGAGTTCGGACGAAGAAGATATCGCGTTTTGAAGTCAAGAGCAGATTTCAGGGGTCTTTTATGCAATTATTGAAGACTTCTGCGGGTTATGATTCAAGAACGACCTAGGAACGGAAATAATCATCATTCACGCCTATTGAGAGCCACGATCAAGGAGGAGAGCAAGGAGACTCCATTGGGAGCAACCTCAAGCAAGGGGAAGATCCCGGATCGCGCCAATCTTCACGGTTTCTGGCGTTTGATCTCTTCTTCCCTCTTTTAATCACTTGTATGGAGAAACAATTGGGTTTTGCTATTTGTATTAGTAGCTACACGTTTTGATAGGCTTCTCTAGGGAGCCTAGGGTTTATGTAGACAATATGTTTTCCGGAATTTAGACTTGTCTCATGCTTTTGGATTTTGATCTATTGGATGAAGTTTAATTTCATGAACTTGTTAATGAGTATAGTCTATTGACACGACTATGTTACGAGTTGATATTCATGAACTTAGGGTTTATTATTAGATTGTAATCTTGCTTAATGCTAGTCTTTGTTTTAGTTATTGTTCATATGCTGTTCTTAATCCTTGGCAAGAATGGAGTAATTAACCGGACTTGTTAATTAGCCAGCGAGTGCTTGAGAGCGACTTAAACCTAGTTGTGATGAGATATGAACAACAATCCTTAATAACTGAAACTGAGAAGAAAAGTGTGTAGGATTGGCCTTAGTGGTAGTTTCGGTAGGACATAGTGAGGTGTTCGTGTGGTGGTGGTCTGAGAGGACATCATTCCGTGCACTGTCATTAGCCTACTAGAACAGACCGGTAGATGTAGGTGGACTGACAGGCCACCAAGTAAACCGTGACGTAGAACGACATGAGACCGAGAGGAGATTGTCAGTGCTATTACCCGTCTTAACTAGAATAGAGTTAACGTGTTACTTTGCTAATCCGGAAATCGTCTACAGCCCTAGGTGATCTAGAGAATGCATAGTTTTCTCAATATTTGTTTTATAAAAATAAAAATCCAAAAATATTAGTTTAGTTGTTTATTTTATTTCAGTCACCTATTTAAGGGTGACAACTCTTAAAATCAAAATTTTTCCTCATGTTACCGTACTCTAAGTTAATAACTAATTAAGTAATCTCAATCTTGTCCTCGTGGGATCGATATCTCGGGGTTGAAATATTACCCTATATTACTTGAACCATGCACTTGCGGTAACACGTAAGAAAGCGTGTCAAGTTTTTGGCACCGTTGCCGGGGACAGCTGTAGATTATTTAGTTAGGAGTTAGTTTAGAGTACTTTTATTTTAGTTAGTTTTATTTTGTTTCTATCTCTGTGCTTCACGGGTTTCTTGTGAGTTTGTTTTTGCAGGAACACAGGAAGCAGGAGACGTAATGAACATGTGGAGCGACGAGAATGATGTGGAGATCTCTGATTACCCCTACTACTGTGCTAAATGCAGAGTTAGGCACAATGATGACACATGCTCAATGATTTGGTTCTACAAATGCAAGAAGGATCACAAGTATGAAGACGCATGCATGTTCGATCCACCACAGCTTCATCAGCATCAAGAGGTCTCATCAGCAAGCATGGAAGACTTGAACAATATTATGGGAGAGATCCAAGCGCGCATCAAAAGGATGTCCCTTATTACAGATGAGCCACAAGAGGATCCTGTGCCACATGCCTTTGAGCCCTTAATCGAGCCTCTATGGTCACCATCACAAGATGGTTCGGATGAACCTCATTGGCTACCAGCTGTCCTAGAGATGCAAAGTACACTAATAGCTAGGATGGAGAAAGAGCGAGAATCTTAATCGCAAGCTGCAGTTGTGGAAGAAGAGGCACATGAGACGAGCAAAGAATGCAGTGTCCATGAAACATTGGTGGACTCTGCCATTTATGAGGACTTAGACTCTGATTCAGACTGGGGTGGAGTTGTGTGTCCAACAATAGAGGAGGTGATGCTCGCTGCAAGGAAATCTCAAATTATCTTACAGCCTTGGCATGATTGGGATGACACATACATTGAGAGCTTGTGGGGTGCTGATGATGAAGTTGATGAAACACTTGTGATTGCTGTTATTGAGGATTTGGAAATCAGCAAGTGTGGGGGTATAGATGAGATGCATGTGTCGACTGAAGAGCATTTAGCACCAGAAAAGTACTACTGGGATGATTTCATGGCTAGAGATTCACCTGAGCCCATTAGAACTTTGTGGAAGTTGATCAAGAGGATCAAGTGCAAGATGAAAAGAGTCGGCTTCTACAATTGCTCAACATCTTCTTTGCACAGGGGTGCACCTCGTGAGAAGAAATTCATTGAGAGAAGATGGTGGAAGAAGAAGAAGTGGAGAGTTAAGCATCCTTCACTATCCTAGACGGTTGAGGTAACCGGGTCGGGCCGTCGACCTAAAATTTCAAGCACTTCTTGGGAGGCAACCCAATGTAGAGTAGAGTTTGATATTTTGTTTCGTTTTTGTTTTTGAGTTCTAAATATTTGATTGTGATGGGCGAGAGAGAGTTTTTTTAATATTTTCTATGAGTGTACAGGACACAGGTACCGAAGAACCCTCCGGATTCCTATTCTTGAAGCATGTGCACGATTTCGCACACAAAACGAGGAACAACTAGCTAACTGGGAGCATTGATCTTGATGAATAAGCTACTCGAGTTGGAGGAGTATCCAATTATTCATGAGGAGCATGGTAGCGAGTTGGAGTATCGGGGTTGCACGCATCGGAATCCGGAGTGAAAATAGAGTTCAAGAACTTTTGAGGCGAGATTCTTTACACAAGAGAGATAAATTGAGAAGAAATGGAACATTTCTTGGTTTGGTAATTTTCTAGTCAAAAATAGATTCCTCGTCGAGTGTGAGTCCAACGGTTCAAGAATCACGCAAAACGGATGTCGGATGAAGAAGATAGAGCAAAAACAAGTTGGAGAGTTCCAGGCATTTCATGCACCAATTCGGGCCGAAAGGCTGAAATGCCCCTATTTCGGCCCGAAATGAAAAGGGAATTCGGCTTTGAAAAGCTACAGTGATTTCGGCCTCTATTTCGGGCCGAAATGGCCCGGACAGCTCACTTTTTGGGGGTATTTTTGATACTTTTGGGGGGTTATTTTGACATTTTGGAGGATTTTTGAAGCCAAGAACCAACCAACATGTCCCCTAACACCCCAAATTTTGATCAAACACTTCCCAACTTCATCTTCTTCCTCTCCAAACCCTCAAGAACACCAACTTACCCCAAACTTGAAACGCTTCCAAATCGCGAAGTTTTTGAGATAGTGAGCGGATTAACTCTTTAGCTTTTGAGATAGTGAGCGGAATAAGTGTGGGGGAATTCAAAGAGGAAGATCTCCAAGAACTTGAATCTTCCAATTCGTTTCCTTGGAGGAGGATTCGGCCAAAGCTCAAAGAGGAACTTAAGACAGGGACACTGAGGAGCTTAAGGAGGCACTCATGCCTTCACTAGCTCGTGTTTCCGAAAAATTTGGTACAATTTTCTCTCTCTCGGCATTAATTCTTGCTCAGGCAATCTTAGGGCTTAATTTCTTGAATATTTACTTGCTCATACTTGGATTATTGGATACTTGTTTAGCTCACTCCGACTAGACCTCACGTGCACTCACTCCGACTAGACCCACCGGCCCTACGCTTGAGCAGCCGAGTCCTCTTTATTTCACCTTATATTTCGTTGAGGACAACGAAGCGCTTAAGTGTGGGGGAGTTTTTAGCTATCCGCTAGTTAGGCATTGCATAGCCTTGTTACATGTTGTTTAGAAAGTCGCGTTTGCATGTAGATGTCGAGTCGGTTAATTTTGCATGTGCACGTTTAAATATTTGCATTGTATATATTGTTGAACTTTTAAATATTGAGTCCACCTACCCTTTGTGTTGTTGGTTAATCGAGTTGGCCAGTTACATATATTGTCTAAAAATAAATAAAAAAAATTAAAAATAAGAAAAACCCAAGAAATTGATTTTTTTTTAGAAAGGGCAATTTAAGAGAGTAAGTATGGAGAGGGCTTAATGATAGTATTCCCTAGGTAGTATGAAAATATGAGGTGAGGTAGACACGCGAGAATCTGGAGTAGAAAGGCTATAGGGCCAATGCACTCGAGAATTGTGAGTAGCTGTCTTTCAAACTAGTTATCCTACTAGCGCTACACCACCGTCACTTAGGTAGTCGTCGACCCTCCTCGTAGTGGCAACAGAACAGCTGTGCGAGTGATTTTTATGGAAACCTCATGTCCCGTCTCCATCGCCTAGGTCCACTAGTTACCCTAATTTGATCCATCTACCCCTTTTATTCACAGCCTCTAGCCTAGGAAGCCATTCCTTGTGACTTTCGTCACTAGTTAGAATGATCCCTTCCTATGCGTCATGATAGAGGGAGTTGAGTTAGGGAGGTTCGATGAGGGTTAGCTGATTTGATACATCTTGAGTGGACGTTCTCACATGTCATCTTTTGAGGGGATGTGAGGGTGAGTTAGAGACGGTAGCACACTTCGGTGTGGCAGTGAGTGGTGTCCATACACCACGATCACAAGTGGAGTGCCGTAGTGCATGATAATTTTCCGCACGATATGGGGTGGGGGGTTGGTTGATCTTATAGGAGGACGTGCTTGCACTTCATTCATATTTTCTACATCTTAGGTGATGAGGAGGATCGGTTGAAATTAGCACGTTTACATATTGACTACTGGGTTTTGGATATGCTATACATCAAGTGTGGGGTGTCGACATATATTTGATTTCATCATTTGATTTGACACATTCTAGCCCCACATTATCTATATTGATTTGATCTCCTTGGATATTACTATCGTATTGGTGGCTCCATGTGCTTATTGAGAATGATAATGAAATTGAAATTAAATTAAAAAAATGAGAAAAACAAGAAGGTGGAAATTGAAATGGAATAGGGAGCCGGAAATTAAATTTCATGAAGACCAAGGAGATTAGCTATTGTTCGAGATCACTTCTTCACATTTGCACCGAGATTGAGGGAATGAGGGCCGGAGTAGTAGATTCGGTGGGGTTCCTTGGATTTTGGTGAGGGAGTGTGAGAATCGGGTTTTGTGAGTTGTATCTTGACGTCTAGGACAACGCTTCTAAATATACTATCCTACCCGTCCTAAACCCGTCACCAATTGAAACCCATGGATAAATAGCTCGGATGGTAAGTGCTAGGGATATGTTTGATGAGTGTGCGGAAGCAACATATTTTGTGTTCGTGCCCGTTCTGTCTGACGAAACTGGCTGCAAGTTCTACCGAAAACCAAAGTTATATAATCTTCTAGGGGATGTGAGAGCCTTATGACATGCCGGTTTGTTCTTCGAGATTGCCCAATCTCTACAAAAAATAAAAAATATGTTCTTTAATTCCTTGCATTGTACATACTGGAGTTGCATTGTACATATCATGTAGATTGCATAGTCGTGTCTTTGTGTATTGAGTCGTTTTGGCTAGCGGAAAGTTAAGTATGCAAAGTGGTGGGGTATGCATTGGTTTTGTTTTTGGGTATGTATGCAATGTCTCAAGTGCGGGAGTTTTGTGCTTCATTGTTGATCGGGACGAGCAAGAGAGTAAGTGTGGGGGAGTTTGATAGCACCTTTTAAAGGCTATAATTCTTTAGAATTTACCACATGATAATATGTATTTTTAGAATGATTTGAGCATAATGTTAGAGAATAAAAGTCGTTTTATCACTTGTTGTTCACCATGTGCTATATTGTTAGTCCGGGCGTTTTCCATGCATATTTTATTGTTATTTGTCGAATATAATCGCTTGGTATGTTTGTTCATGTTGTTTTGGAAGGGATGGATGCTAATCGATTGATAGGAGGAATGGACCGAACTTCGGAAACAAAGGGGAGCTCAAGTGGAGTCAAGAGAAGCTGAATTGGAGGAGCTTGGATGACCAGTCTGCACTATTTTGATCATATCCGGAGTTCTACAAATAATTTTTGGGTGATACCAGTTCCATATGAAATTAGTCTCAGAGGGCTTCCAATGATAGGTCACGGAGCTAAATCCCAGTTCTGACGAAGAAGATATCGCGTTTTGAAGTCAGGAGCATATTTCAGGGGGCTTTTATGCAATTACTGAAAACTTCTGCGGGTTATGATTCAAGAACGACCTAGAGACGGAATTTATCATCATGCACGCCTATTGAGAGCCACGATCAAGGAGGAGAGAAAGGAGACTCCATTGGGAGCAACCTCAAGCAAGGGGAAGAGCCCGGATCGCGCCAATCTTCACGATTTCTAGCGTTTGATATCTTCTTCCCTCTCGTTGATCACTTGTATGGAGAAAGAATTGGGTTTTGCTATTTGTATTAGTATCTAGACGTTTTTCTAGGCTTCTCTAGAGAGCCTAGGGTTTATGTAGACAATATGTTTTCCGGATTTTAGACTTGTCTCATGCTTTTGGATTTTGATCTATTGGATGAAGTTTAATTTCATGAACTTGTTAATGAGTGTATTCTATTGACACGACTATGTTAGGATTTGATATTCATGAACTTAGGGTTTATTCTTAGATTATAATCTTTCTTAATGTTAGTCTTTGTTTTAGTTATTGTTCATATGCTGTTCTTAATCCTTGGCAAGAATGGACTAATTAACCGGACTTGTTAATTAGCTAGCGAGTGCGTGATAGCGACTTAGACCTAGTTGTGATGAGATATGAACAACAATCCTTAATCACTGAGACTGAGAAGAGAAGTGTATAGGATTGGCCTTAGTGGGTAGATTCGGTAGGAGATAGTGAGGTGTTCGTGTGGTGGTGGTCTGAGAGGACATCATTTTGTGCACTGTCATTAGCCTACTAGAACGGACCGGTAGATGTAGGTAGACTGACAGGACACCAAGTAAGTCGTGACGTAGAACGACATGAGACCAAGAGGAGATTGTCAGTGCTATTACCCGGCGTAACTAGAATAGAGTTAACGTGTTACTTTGCTAATCCAGAAATCTTCTACAGCCCTAGGTGATCTAGAGAATGCCTAGTTTCTCCATATTTGTTTTATAAAAATAAAAATCCAAAAATATTAGTTTAGTTGTTTATTTTATTTCAGTCAACTATTTAAGGGTGACAACTCTTAAAATCAAAGTTCTTCCTCATCTTACCGTACTCTAAGTTAATAACTAATTAAATAATCTCAAGCTTGTCCTCGTGGGTCGATAACTCGGGGTTGAAATATTACCCTATATTACTTGAACCATGCACTTGCGGCAACACGTAAGAAAGCGTGTCAGCTGCATTGGTTTAGGGGGAGTTTAAGGTAATAAAGGTATGTTATTTGTGTTTACAAAGGTTTGAATTGAGTTTCAAAGCATTGAAAATCAGTTCAAAGCTTTGATCTTTTATCTGTTTCAGTTTTACGGTGTTTCAAGGCCTTGAAAGCGTTTTCAAAGCCTTGAAAATTAATCTGTTACACTAGTAGTCAATAAACTTGGATCATTCTATAGTGGGTGATATCTCTGTATATATTTGCCTAATATAGTCCGTTTTAGCCAAAAATAGGATTGGTATATTCTTTTTCCAACGACATAATAGTTTTAGATTTTCTTTGATCTTTGCAATCTTTTTAGAATCAGAGAGATACTAGTTTCCTTTTGAAACTCAAACTCTTTCAGTATTTATCATCTTCTCTTCTCCTTCATTCTGTATCATTACATCTCTCTCTTTTCTTCACCCTAACCCTAATGAGCACAAGTAGAGCCTCAGACCGAATCAAGATGGCTGGTGGTTCAAAACCTGTCTCAGAGAGAAGAGAAAAGCAGCAGTAGAAGAGGTTCAAGAAGTCAGTGGAGACTCTAGCTCTAGAACTCCCAGTGCAGAAGCTGTTCCAGATCCTCCTCCACCAAAGAAGAAGATCAAGAAGGCCATTACAGAAAAGTAACCAGAAAAAGGAGCCTACCAGTTCAAAGAAGGTGAAGAAGAAGGCAAATCAGGCAAAAAAGGGAAAGGGAAGGTGACTGAAGCACAACCAGACAGTCAATTGGAGAAGGCATTGCAGATCTATTCTCAGGTCTCAACAAAGAACACATCACCAGATGAGACATGGTTTGTCTCAAACATCTCTAAAGGTTAGTGGTTAGATGGTTTTGCTTCAAGGTCTATTGGTTTCTGCAGTTTGGTTAATAAGTATGTGCTTGAAACATATGAAACTCAAGTTCATCTCTATATTAAAGAGGATTTCTTTGTGGTGTATGCTTAATCCTAGAGAAATCGCATACCCCAGACTCACCAGACTCTTCTATCTGAACCTAACCCAAGTAAAGAGATCTGCACACTTGGTGATCAAATCTAAAGTTGTTGGGATAGTAATTGAACTAGATCACTCTGAGTTTGCTACTGTGTTAGGTTGTCCAAAGAGGTATGACACTAGAAACCATCCACCAAAATCAGAAACTTTGAAGATAGCCAAAGAAGAATTCTTTCTTCCAAATATCTCAACCTCAGCCAAACTGTTAACACATCTGTGTCAAATGTTGAAGCAAAATTTCTTCATACTATTCTGGTGAGATGTGTCTTTCCTAGAGAGAAATCAAGAGAATTGGTGACTGAAAGAATGTTGCACATCATGTACCTGGTTTTGCATGGTTATGAGATTGATCTCCCAAAACTAGTTCTTGAACACATGCTCTTCAGCCTAACCAGTAAGAAGATTCACCCTCTGCCATATGCTAACCTCCTAACCATGTTCTTTGAGCACTTTGAGATCCCTTTTACTAGAGAAGAATCAGTCACATCTGGGTTTGGGGAACTCAATGAGAAAGCCTTTGAGAAAATTGGAGTTGTGAAAACAAAAGAGAAATTTTGGAAGCTTTACTCTGACCTGACTGAAGCAGAACTAGGTGCAAAGAAATTTTCTAAACCCAAGACCTTGACTCCCACTTCAAGTCAGACTTCTCAGCCTACAGACAATCAAATACTGGTTTGGAACTGGACATGGAGGATGTCAAAGCTACTGTTTTTGGAATGGAAAGTGATATGGGACAAGTCAAGTATATGGTGGAAAGTATCTTCAGAAGCATGACCTTGCTTGATGTTCCTGAGGATCCTGAAGGAACAAAGAAAGGAAAGTCAGACAAGGATTTTCCCAGTGAGCATTTAGACCAGGAAGAAGCTACTCCAGTTTCAGATAAGGGAAAGCAGGCAGCAGAACAGGCAGAAGATGAAGCTAATAGTCCTCATTCAGATGAGCAGCTAATCACTTTGAAGAAGACGAAGAAATCTCCAAAGGCTGCTGAAAAGGACAAGACTGAAGAGACAGCTACTGCAGAAGGGTTACAGAAGAACAGGAGGAGCAGGACAAAACTGATGAAGAAGACAATGAGAAAGAGGAAGGAGATCAGGAGGAAGATGAAGATCAAACCCCTTAATCTTGCCTATTCTTTCTTCCACATTCTCGCTGCTTTAATTATTTCCTTAAGTTTTCAAAATTTTCCAGACACTTGATCCAACATCTTCTATCTTTTTGATGAAAGTCAAAAAGGGGGAGAAAATTCTAGGTTTCACAGTTTAGGTTTTTAGGTTTAGTTGATTTTATCTGCTGAACTATTTATTTGTTTTTGTTGGTATTTAAATAAGTTGGATCTTTTTAGAATAACTGTGTCTTTAAATTGCAGACTAATCAGTTTATTTTGCAGAGACTAAGGATCAAACAGAATTTGGTTTTGTCTTTCATCGAGGGGGAGATTGAAAGCTCAGGTTTTTCAAGACTTGAAAGAGCTTGGCTATTTCAGGGCCTTGAAACAGCTTTCAAAGCCTTGAATCAGCTTCAGAGGCTTGAAAATAGGCTTGGCTATTTTCAAGGCCTTGAAACCGGATTCAAAGCCTTGAAACTGTTAAACCTGGAAGCATATTCTCAGGGAGAGTTTTTCTATTAACTTTTTGATCTAATTTATTATATCTCTTGTATATGTTTGATTACCTGTTGTTAGATGATGAAAGACAAATTTTTAAACATGTTTTGGATCGTGCTATATCAACTGTTTGACCATGATAATGCAGGAAATATTGTTTCTAAGTTTTGCAGGATTGTTTCCTAAACTGGATTGCTGCAGATTTGGAAACACTTGAATACCTTGATCCTGTGATCAATCAGACGTGTTTGACAGCTTATCATGATGGTTAAATGAAGGATTACAACAATATCTCTGAAGATTGATCATTCAACCGTTGGAGAAGATCTCAAAGTAGTCAAACTCTGTTGCCTACAAAATAGGAAGGTTGTTGCTGAAAATCTGGAGAGATTTGCAGAGCTGTTTGAAGTATTTAAAGAGCTCAAATTCGAAGCAACAACAACACAATTCTCAACGGGCAAGTACAGAGAAAGCATTCTAGATCATTTTTGTATTATTTCTACATTCACTCTAAAGGATTGTTCAAGGTGAACAATAGAGAATTCTTAGTTAATCAATTAGCTAGAGCAGGTACAAGACAGGTTAGGGAAAACCACAAGCTGTAACAGAGTAAGGGAACTCTCTGTGCTTGAGTTCTAGGGCTTAGCTTTTTATTAATAAGAATTGAGTTGAAAATCCTACAGGGATATAATCCCTGAGGTAGAGACGTAGGTCCAAGTGGACTGAACTCTATAATTCACTTGTCTTGTTCATATTTCAGTTCATCTACTTTCAAAGCTTTTGCAGCATACAAAAACTGTTTATTTTTCAAGGGTTTGAACTTGTTTTCAAGGCCTTGAAAAAGGCATACTTCTTCTAAAGCTTTCTGTTACTCTTCAAAGGCTTGAACCTGTGTTCAAGGCCTTGAAATTCATTGTCTGCACTAGTTCTTCTACTTGTTAGCAAGTTTTGCAAAAAGTTGGCATACTCTATTCAACCCTCCCCCCCCCCCTCTAGAGTATCTTAGTTGCTTATACATCTTCATACTCACACTTTCAATTTCATTTTCCATTAATATTATCAAATACAAAAAACCAACATGTTAATTTGTTGTTACGGGGACAGAACCAACCATATCGCAAGTATCCAGAACCTTAAGTGTCGACACCCCCTTAAGACTTCTTGCGTCCAGAAGGGTGACTACAAGGAGCGATTCGGGGCAGTGCAACCGGGTTAAATAAAATTAATTGGAAGAGTGACTGAAATCAACACGCCCAAGCCAATAGTAACCATGTATCAACCCCGCACAATGATAGCTTGAAAATGGAATTAGTTTGGGACATCTTTTTACCATTGGTCCTAACCCTGTGGAGGTTGATTTTGCCCATTTTCAGTCTGTTTTCCACTTGATACGAGATAAAGACGTTGAGAGCATAATTGGTATATTTTAGTAATTTCATGCATAATTTTGTTTATTGGATATGATCGCGGGTACATGTTATTATCTGCAGGTAACAGGTACCAAGGAATGCATGGAATTGGCTTGGACTAAAGGCAGCGTATCAAGGATTTGGAGAAGAAAGAGACGCAGAAAAAGCTAAGTGGTGCGTTCAGACGCACAACACTTGGCACCAGAAGGAAGCAGAGGAAAAAGGAAGGAAAAAATGACAACTCTGTGCGTTCAGACGCACAAAATTGCGTTTGAACGCAGGACTTCAATTTCCAGAACTGTCAGTTTGGGCGAGATCAACCACGAAGACAAAGGGGTGCGTTCAGACGCACCTGGTGCGTTCAAACGCACGAATCCAAGAAGCCAGAGAAAAGGGAGAAAATGAACAAGTACTGCGTTCAGAAGCAGGTGGAGTGCGTTCAGACGCACTACGTTTAGACGCAGGGAAGCTGCGTTCGAACGCACAGCAGATTTCCAGAAGCTTCTAGGACGCGTTTTTGACAGGGGTAGAAAGGGAATTTCGGGCATCAGTTTTAGAGACTGTGGCAGTATAAAAGAAGGTGTCCCAGCACAGAATTAGGTTACACAATCATCATCACAGCAACCAGTGCCAGAGTCGTCAGGATTGGAGCAGTTTTCAGTATTCAGCCATAAACTCGTTTGATCTTTCTTCTTTCTTTTATGAAACATTGTTTTTCAATAATGTACGTTAGCTAAACTTTTTACCTAGGTTCTCGGTGAACCTAGGGTTTATGAATTCAGCAGCGTAGTTTGTTTGATGTTCCGATGCATGACTAATTTGAAGTCTTAATACAGAATTGGATTGTTTATTATCTTGTCTTTGATTTTATATGCATGCATGAATGGCCTGATCACCCAGGAGTGTTACAGACAGGATCTGGTGCGCGAGAGTGGCCAGTGAAAGTTAGGAAGACAAGACAAGATTTAATACCCGATCTTGATGGACCGAGAGGTGAAAAGAATTAGGGGATTAGCCCAGAAGCATCAGACCAACTGCTAGACGTTTAGGGGGAGACCGAGAGGAGAGCCTGTAACCGTAGCTGACTTATAATAAACCTGCAGATTTTGGAGGACCGAGAGGACCCGAGAATCTGCAGGGGAATGCAGGTGCATGAGACCGAGAGGAGATTGCAACATTGGTATGCTGGCATAAACAAGACTGCTGTGTGTTTCTGAAATCAATTGAACTATACAAGCTGAATAGTAACCCTAGGGGATCCTGGGACCTAGATCTTTAATTCATCAACTTTTATAATTAGGAAAATTCCCAGAAAATTACTTCACATAAACTAAGATTCTCTAATTACTGTTTTATTTACTGCAAACTAGTTTAACTAAACCACACTCCAACTTTCCTCCTTTTTATAACTTTGCATCTATTTCTGATTCTTACGATTAAACCTCAAATTGTTCTCGTGGGTTCGACAACCAGAGTCATAAATACATACTCTATATTACTTGATCGTACACTTGCGAAAAAGCAGAGAGATTCACGCTGTCAAGTTTTTGGCGCCGTTGCCGGGGAACGGTTACAGTTTTTCTTAAAAGAATCAGAATAAGTTTCAAAGTTTTTTCTTTTACTTTTACGTTTATTTTCCCTCATCTTGTTGCTCTTAAACTCTGATTTTCAGGCCATTCTAGTATATGCCCAGATTGCCTCGCGAACTGGTGCCACCACTTGAAGATCCAAAAAAACTTTTCAGAGAGGAAAACCGCAGACACCGAGCCACGATGTCTGAGCACGAAGAAAACACGCCAACAGAAACAGGAACACGCACATGACAGGAGCAACGCACTCCAGCACAGATGGCTCTTTACATTGAGGAGCTGATAGCAGCACGTTTTGCTGCCAGGAACAATCAGAGGACTTACAACAGATCTGGGAGGGAGATAGTGGAAAACATCGAAGTTCCTACCGGAGAACATCAACCAGCCATCGTAGTTCCACCAATAACAGCAGAGCACTTCGATCTGAAATCATCTACTATCCAAACAGCCCAGACTCATTGTACATTTAAGGGAAAGCAGACGAAGACCCGAACGACTTCCTCGGGAAGTTCGAAGATTACTGTAACAAGATTAAGTACAGAGGAGTTGAAGCGGACACGCTAAAATTAATCCTATTCCCATACTGCTTGTTCGGAACAGCAAAAGACTGGCTAGAAGCCAGACCACCAAGATCCATCACAACCTGGGAAGGGTGTGTTACTGATTTTTTGGCAAAATTCTACCCCGCATCTCGTTTTATCAAGCTTCAGAGTGAGATCTTATCCTTCAAACAGAAGATGGGCGATACGGTGGTAGACGCATGGGAAAAGTTGATGATGCTCGTTAAAAAATGCCCCAATCACGGCTTTGGGGACGCGAAAATTCTGCAAGTATTCTACCACGCTCTTGACAGGGAGAATGCTGACAGAATTGACAGGGAAGCTGGGGGTAATTTTTTGTACCATGTAGATAAAGATGGAGCCTATGAACTGAAGAAACAATTAGCCAAACAGGAAACTCGTCTGTTTGATGATCGCAGGCTCACAGCACTAGGAGAACTAGTGGCTGATGACAAAATTGATAATCTAACAAACGTAGTACATGACTTAGTCAAAAAGGTGTATACAGAAAAGAAAACCGTAGCAGCAGTGGACGAACCAGACCTCGATGCAGCAATCCAGGAGCTTCAGGCTGAAGATGCCAATTATGTTCAACAGTAGTGGGATCCAAGACGCTACAGACTAGGCACGCGTGACCATCCAGGGTTCTGTTACGGAAACCCCAATGCAACAGTTTATGCACCAGGGTTCCAGCACAGGCCACAGACACAACAGACAGCACCGGCACAGCAAGCACCAGCAGCACAACCACAGCTAAATTTATCAATACAACATTTTGAGACCTATATGGAGAAATTTAATAAGAAGTGGGAAGCTAAATTCTCGCAGATGGATTCATTGACTGCCGACGTAAGCCAAATGAAAATTGCTATCCGCAACTTGGAAGTACAGAATGGTCAGCTTGCACAGAATCAGGCAGAAAGAGCCCCAAGGAATTTACCATCAAACACAGTGAACAATCCACGCGCTCAGATCAATGCCATCACAACTCGGAGTGGAATCGCACTGCAGGTGACAGCTTGAAAATGTATTAGTCTGGGACATCTTTTTACCATTGGTTTTAGCCCTGTGAGAGTTGAGTTTGGCCATTTTCAGCTTATTTTCCACCTGATACGAGACAGAGATTTTTTTAGATCATGATTGCAAAATTTGAGTAATTTTATGCATACTTTTGTTTGTTGGATATGATCGCGGGTGCGTGTTATGTGCAGGTAACAGGTGCCGGAAAAATGCATGAGATTGACTTGGATTGGAGGCAGCGTGTCATGAGAGCTGAGCAGAAAAGGAGGAAAAATGACTAAGTTGTGCGTTCAAACGCAGAAGCTGCGTTCAAACGCACAAGGCAGGCAGCAGGGAAAAATGGCAGAATTTGGCTAAGTCCTGCGTTCATACGCAGAGGCAGGCTGCGTTCAAACGCAGGAGTCAGAGACTAAAGCGCAGAAAAAACTAAGTCCTGCGTTCAAACGCAGGTTGTGCGTTCATACGCAGGGTTCAACACTCAGGAGAAGAAACGGCCAAGGGGTGCGTTCAAACGCAGAGGAGCTGCGTTCAAACGCATGGGTTCAGGAGCCAGAAGAGGAAATTGACTAAGTCCTGCGTTCAAACGCAGGGGGGGTGTGCGTTCATACGCACTGCGTTTAAACGCAGGAAGTGTGCGTTTGAACGCACAGACGTGTTCCAGAATCTTCCAGGACGGATCTTTTCAAGGGTAAAATAGGAATTTCGTGCATCAGTTTTGGAGACTGTGGCAATATAAAAGGAGGTGTCCCAGCACTGTTTTAGGGTTACGAAGGCATACCACAGCTATCTTCATCATCAGCAGCCAGTTTTCACAGCAGCCAGGAGTTGGAGCAGAGCAGGATTGGAGCAGTTTTCCAGTATCTTCAGAAATAACTAGTTTGATCTTTTCTCTTTTTATGAAACATTGTCTTTTAATAATGCAAGCTAGCTAGACCTTTTGCCTAGGTTCTCGGTGAACCTAGGGTTTATGAATTCAGCAGACTTGGATGTTTTGATTTTCAGATGCATGGCTAGCTAAGTCTTAATACAGATGGTTTGTTTATTATTCTGTCTTTGATTTTATTTACATACATGAATGGCCTGATCACCCAGGAATGTTACAGACAGGACCTGGTGCGCGAGAGTGACCAGTGAATGTTAGGAAGAAAAGACAGGATTTAGTACTCTGCCTTGATGGACCGAGAGGTGAAGAGAATCAGGGGACTAGCCCAGAAGCATTAGACCAACTGTTAGACGTTTAGGGGGAGACCGAGAGGAGAACCTGTAACCCTAGCAGACTTAGAACGAACCTGCAGATTTAGGTGGACCGAGAGGACCCGAAAATCTGCAGTCGAGTGATAAGTGCATGAGACCGAGAGGAGATTGTACTATTGGTATGCTGGCATAAACAAAACCACTGTGTGTTTCTGAAATCAAACAAACCATGGAAGCTGGAGAGTAACCCTAGGGGATCCTGGAATCTAGATTTTTAGAATTATCGACTTTTACAACTACAACAATTTCAGCAAAATATTCAGCAGAAAAATAAAATAAGTCTTTTTACTGTTTTATTTATTATAATTTAGCATAATCAAATCCCAAACCTTCCTCCTTTTTACAAACTTCGTGTCTTGTTCTAATTCTGATTAGCAAAAACTTAAACTGTTCTCGTGGGTTCGATAACCAGAGTCACAATTACATACTCTATACTACTTGATCGTACACTTGCGAAAAAGCAGATAGTTTACGCTGTCAAGTTTTTGGCGCCGTTGCCGGGGAACGGTTACAGTTTTTGTTAAAGAGACAGTAGAATAAGTCTCAGAGTTTTTCTTTTATTTTTACAGTTACTTTCTTTCGACTTACTGCTCTTGAAATCTGATTTTCAGGCTATTCTAGTTTATGCCCAGATTGCCCCGCAAACTGGTATCACCACTCGAAGATCCCGAAAAACTTTTCAGAGAGCAAAGTCGCAGACACCGAGCCGCGATGTCTGAGCACGGAGAAGACACCACAACCGAAACAGGAACACCCACAGGACAGCCACAACGTACTCCAGCACAGATGGCTCTCTACATTGAAGAGCTGATAGCAGCAGGTTTTGCTGCCAGGAACAATCAGAGGACTTATAACAGGTCTGGAAGGGCACTGGTCGAAAATTTTGAAGTCCCAACCGGAGGACATCAACCAGCTATTGTAGTGCCCCCCATTACAGCAGAGCACTTCGACCTGAAATCATCCACCATTCAGACCGCCCAGACCCATTGTCCTTATAATGGGAAAGCAGACGAAGATCCAAACGACTTCCTCGGAAAATTTGAGGATTACTGCAACAAGATTAAATACAGAGGAGTCGAAGCAGACACGCTAAAACTGATTTTATTCCCATACTGTTTGTTCGGTACAGCAAAGGATTGGCTGGAGGCAAGACCACCGAGGTCTATCACTACCTGGGAGGGGTGTGTTGCTGATTTCTTAGCAAAATTCTACCCTGCATCCCGCGTTATCAAGCTGCAGAGCGAGATCTTATCTTTCAAACAGAAGATGGGGGAGACAGTGGTAGATGCATGGGACAGGCTAATGAGACTTGTGAAAAAATGCCCCAATCACGGCTTCGGGGACGCAAAGATTCTGCAGGTATTCTACCACGCACTTGACAGGGAGAATGCAGACAGGATTGACAGGGAAGCTGGGGGTAACTTTTTGTACCATGTGGATAAAGATGGAGCCTACGAACTGATGAAGCAACTAGCCAAACAGGATACTCGCCTGTTTGATGACCGCAGGCTCGCAGCAGTAGCAGAACCAGTGGTTGATGACAGGATTGATAATCTCACGAAAGTGGTACAGGACTTAGTCAAGAAGGTGTACACAGAAAAGAAGCCGGTGGCATCAGTAGACGAACCTGACTTTGACACAGCAATTCTGGAAATTCAGAACGAAGATGCTAACTATGTTCAGCAGCAGTGGGATCCCAGTCGCTACAGACCAGGCACACGTGACCATCCAGGGTTTCGCTACGGAAATCCCAATGCAGCAGTGTATGCACCAGGATTCCAGCACAGGCCACAGGCACAACAGACAGCTCCAGCCCAGCCTGCGCAAGCAGCACCACAACTAAACCTGTCTCAGCAACATTTTGAGTCCTATATGGAGAAATTCAATAAGCAGTTGGAAACCAGATTCGCACAGATGGACTCATTAACTGCTGATGTGAGCCAGATGAAGATTGCTATCCGCAACCTGGAAGTACAGAATGGACAGCTTGCACAGAACCAGGCAGAACGAGCCCCAGGGAATTTACCGTCTAACACAGTGAACAATCCACGCGCTCAAATCAATGCTATCACAACTCGGAGTGGAATTGCACTGCAGGATCCACCGTATCCCAGTCATGCACGCGCAGAAAAGTCAAAAATTATTGAACAGGAGGTGATTGACCGGGAAGACAGTTCAACCGCTGACCCTCAGAAAAGGGGTTCGGTCGAGCAGGAAGCAGCGCAGAAGAATGAGGGTAATCCAGAGACAGTGCCAACTTCTAGGGAGATTCCTTACCCTCTGAAGACACGCAAGAGAGATGACAGCAAAGACTACGCCAGATTTCTGGAGGTATTCAAGCAATTACAGATAAATATACCTTTTGCTGAAGCACTTGCCAAAATGCCTACTTATGCGAAATTTCTCAAAGACATCTTGTACGGTAGAAGGCGAATGAGTGACTTCGAAACAGTGAATCTGACGGCAGAAGCGAGCAGTTGTGTAAAAAATGGTCTACCACTGAAAAAGAAAGACCCTGGCAGCTTTGTTATTCCGGTAACCCTGGGCAGTGCATACACAGGAAAAGCCTTATGCGATTTGGGTGCCAGCATCAACTTGATGCCACTGACCATCTTCAAAAGTCTGGGAGTCGGAGAGCCACGCCCAACCAGAATTATGCTTCAAATGGCTGACAGATCCGTGAAACCTGCCTATGGGGTAATTGAAGATATCCTGGTAAAAGTGGGAGAGCTTATTTTTCCAGCAGATTTTGTGATACTGGATATGGAGGCAGGAGAGGTTCCGCTGATCCTGGGCAGACCTTTCCTGGCGACTGGTGAAGCCATTATTAACTGCAAAAGTGGAGAGCTGTCCATGCAAATTAATGAAGAAAAAGTAAAATTTAATGTTTTCAAATCTCTCCAGCTTCCCGATCATTATGGGCATGAAAACTGTTTTGCAGTTGAGGTAATTGATGACCTGGAAAGCGATGTGATAGAAGATTTATGGGAGGAATTTGAAGACATATTTCCAGAGGAAACAGAAGAGCAACAGGATGAGCAGATCATGGGAACAGAAAGCTGGGTCAGGCTATACAGGGATGAAGGAGGCGAGCAGAAAATGACACTGGTCCCGTCACTGCAGGAACCACCAGCCCTGGAATTAAAGCAGTTGCCAGACCACCTCAGGTACGCTTTTATTGGTGAAAATAATACCCTGCCAGTAATCGTTTCTTCTCTTTTATCTCAGGAACAGGAACAAAAGCTACTGGAGGTACTCCGAGAGCATAAAGAAGCCATAGGATGGACCATTGCAGACTTGAAGGGAATCAGCCCTGATTATTGCATGCACAAAATAAGAATTGAAGACGGAAAGAAGCCAGTCATCCAGCCTCAAAGAAGATTGAACCCAATTATGAAAGATGTGGTACGTAAGGAGGTCATGAAGTGGCTAGAAGCAGGAATTATATACCCCATATCAGACAGCACCTGGGTGAGTCCTGTCCAGTGTGTACCGAAGAAAGGGGGTATTACAGTAGTGCAGAATGCTGATCAGGAACAGATCGCCCAGCGAACTGTCACTGGCTGGCGAATCTGTATGGACTATCGGAAGCTGAACGAGGCCACACTGAAAGACCACTTCCCACTGCCATTTATGGACCAAATGTTGGACAGACTAGCACACCATGCTTACTACTGCTTTCTGGACGGGTACTCGGGCTACAACCAGATCTACATAAATCCAGAAGACCAAGAAAAGACGACGTTCACTTGCCCATATGGAACGTTCGCCTTTAGAAGAATGCCGTTTGGACTGTGCAATGCTCCAGCAACATTCCAGAGGTGTATGATGGCTATTTTCTCTGATATGATAGAGAAAAACCTGGAAGTTTTTATGGATGATTTTTCATTATTTGGAGACAGCTTTGAAGATTGCCTATACCATCTGGCCAGAGTTCTGATTCGCTGCAGGAAAACAAATCTGGTACTTAACTGGGAAAAATGCCACTTCATGGTGACTGAAGGAATAGTGCTGGGACACAAGATTTCCAGTAAAGGGCTGGAAGTAGACAGGGCAAAAATAGAGGTGATCAAGCAGCTGCCGTATCCAACCACAGTGAGGGCAATCAAGAGCTTTTTGGGCCACGCAGGATTTTACAGAAGATTTATTAAAGACTTCTCAAAAATTACAAAGCCACTTTGTAATTTGTTGGGAAAAGATGTGCCCTTCGTATTTGACGAAGCCTGCAAAGAAGCTTTTGACGTGCTTAAAGAAAGGCTGACGACTGCACCCATTATCACAACACCAGACTGGACGCTCCCGTTCGAGCTGATGTGCGACGCCAGTGATTATGCTGTGGGCGCAGTACTGGGACAGAGGAAGGACAAGGTGTGCAGTGTCATCTATTATGCCAGCAGGGTCCTGAATGAGGCGCAGATTAATTATGGGACTACAGAGAAGGAGCTGCTGGCAGTCGTTTTTGCCCTGGATAAATTCAGATCGTACCTGGTGGGTTCTAAAGTCATTATTTTTACAGATCACAGTGCACTGAAATACTTACTGGAAAAGAAGGATGCAAAGCCAAGGCTGCTGCGTTGGATTCTGCTGATGCAGGAATTTGACGTCGAAATCAGGGATAAAAAGGGAGTTGAAAATGTAGTAGCTGATCATCTATCTCGTCTGGAAAAACCTACAGAAGAAGTGGTGCCCATTCAAGAAAATTTTCCAGATGAACATATTATGAAGATCAAGACCAACAGACGACCCTGGTACTATGCCATAGCCAATTATTTGGTCAATGGAGCACTCCCTGAAGATATCACCCCTTGGCAGAAAAAGAAATTTATTTCAGATTGCAGGCAATATTTCTGGGACGACCCTTATCTGTTCAAGCAAGGGGCAGATAATATTCTCCGACGGTGCATTCCATGTCACGAAATTTTGGAGGTAATTCAGCACTGCCACTCAGCACAGTGTGGAGGACACTTCAGCGGACCGAGAACAGCTCACAAGGTGCTGCAGTCAGGATTTTTCTGGCCAACAGTTTTCAAAGACTGCCATGACTACGCGCAGAGTTGTGATCGTTGCCAACGGACAGGAAATATCTCCCAGCGGAATGAAATGCCCATGACACTGTGGCAGGAAGTCGAGCCTTTCGACGTGTGGGGTATTGATTTTATGGGTCCTTTTCCTTCGTCGCTGGGAAATCTCTACATTTTATTGGCAGTGGACTACGTGTCAAGGTGGGTCGAAGCAATAGCCTGTCAGAAGAATGATGCGTCAGTTGTGGAAAGGTTCCTCAAACGCAACATCTTTACCAGATTTGGGACACCGAGAGCCATGGTCAGTGATGAAGGCTCTCATTTTATCAATAAAGTCTTTGCCAAGGTTCTAAAGCAGTATGGGGTGTCTATCCATAAGGTATCACTGCCTTATCACCCTCAGGCAAATGGGCAAGCAGAGGTGTCCAACAGGGAGATAAAGAGCATACTGGAAAAAACTGTGAATCCTGGACGGAAGGACTGGTCGTTAAAGCTGGATGATGCGCTTTGGGCATACAGAACTGCTTACAAAACCCCACTGGGAATGTCCCCGTACCAGCTGGTGTTTGGGAAAGCATGTCATTTACCAGTAGAATTGGAGCACAAAGCTTACTGGGCAATCAAACAGCTGAATATGGATCACAGTTTATCAGGAAACAAACGGAAGATGGCGCTCCTTGAACTGGAGGAATTTCGTAAAACTGCATACGAGAGTGCCAAAATTTATAAGGAGAAAACAAAGAAGTGGCATGACAACCGCATTTTACCAAAGAAGATAGAAATCGGGCAGAAGGTTCTCCTATACAATTCAAGGATGAAATTCTATCCAGGGAAGCTGCGCTCAAGATGGTCTGGACCATTTATTGTGAAGGACATTACATCATGGGGAGTGGTGGAGCTGGAGAACCCGAGGGACAATACAGTTTTCAAGGTGAATGGGAACAGAGTCAAGCCATACAGGGATTCTCAGGAAATCATGGAGGTAGAGGCACTCTACCTCGACAGTCCGTGATTACAGCAGAGGTAACAAAGTCGGGCTGTCGACTGTAAATCACAAGCGCTGGTTGGGAGGCAACCCAACGTAGGTTAGTTGTTTTTAGATAATTTTTACAATGTTCATAATTTGAGAGAAAAGTGAGAAAGAGGGATTTAATGTTGAACTCAGTGTTTTCAGGAAGCAGAGGTGTGCGTTTAAACGCAGAAGACTTGCGTTCAAACGCAGTGCGTTCAAACGCAGAGATCTTGCGTTCAAACGCAGCCCCACAAATGGACAGGAAGAGCACTGGAAACTGCTAACACTTTTGCGTTCAAACGCAGGAGACCTGCGTTCAAACGCAGATCACATCCTGAAAATTTTCAGCCACCAAGTGGTGCGTTTAAACGCAACACAGTGCGTTCAAACGCAAGATGACAAAGAAGAGGTGAAAATTCTTAAGGCGTGCGTTTAAACGCAGATCCTGCGTTCAAACGCAGACCCAATCATCAGAGATTTTCTAGAGAGACAAAGGCATGCGTTTAAACGCAACTCATGTGCGTTCAAACGCAGCTCATCCGAGATGCAGAAGATAAGCGTTGCGTTCAAACGCAGCTCATGTGCGTTCAAACGCAACCCATCAGACCCAGAAAAATTCAAGAACATTCAAGCACTGCGTTCAAACGCACACCCTGCGTTTAAACGCAGCTCATCAGATCTTCAAATTTTCCAGAAAAACTAAGCAGTGCGTTCAAACGCAGGACCTGCGTTCAAACGCACATTTGAGCGGGATCAAAAATTTCGGAAAATTTTGAAAAATTTTGAAATTTTGGGGCCATTCTGCAATTTCTGAAAGTTCGCCTATATATACTGTACGGATGACAGTGACTCATTTTCACACAAGTCTTCCAGTTTTCAACTTTCTCTCTAGAAAATTCTCTCTGCCCTAGCAGCCGCCAGAGCAGTCTGCCGCCAGCAGCCTCCGACGACCACCGCAGCACCGCCAGAAGGTCAGGAACAGTGTGGGGGTGATCCAAATCCGCCGATCCAAACACCAACAGATTCATCTCAGAGAGATATTTCCAGATCTGTACACGTAAGATTCACTCCGGGTACCCAGGTTCTATCTTTTCATTCTCTCTGCATATTTTCAATTTTTACTGTTTGAATCTGAAATGGAGGTGGATCAACCTTTCATGAGGCCAGATAGGGCTATTGCACCATTGAACATCATAGACTGCCGTCTGCTTAGGCCTAACTATTTCTGCGACCATAGGTTTGTTAACATGGAGGCTCACCGTTTCTTTTTGCAAGACAAAAAGATTCGGTATGACATACCCGCTGAGAGGACCTTCCCACGTGACAGGGTAGCCATGGGGGATGAACTGTTTGAATTTACTGGGCAGGATCAGTTTGGGGATTTGTTTACTGGGTTTCCCAATCTGCGGGTCAGTTCTGTGCTGGCTAAGGAGATTTACAGCAATCTCCAGCAGTGCATGAACAGTGAAGTCCAGTCAATTGACTGGATTTACTGCAGAAAGAGATGGATTAGAATCACCCCAGAGAGTATCCGAGAGAGTCTGGGTCTGGAGTTGGTGTTGGATGACTGTCAGTTCCAGGAACTGAGACGTCATCCATCAGAGCAGTTGAGTGAGCAGATCCTGACCACCCTGTGTGCTGGTGTCCCCGGCGCTGTCTGGTACCACCCTGAGAGGAGTCCTTCCTACCGGAAACTGCCATCGACCTACCTGATTAGAGAGGCGAAATGGTGGACAGAGTGGGTGAACAACAGAATTGTGGGTATAAAACACTTTACCCACATTGATTATAATATTGCCCTGCTTGTGTACTGTTTGATGGCCCGGGAGCCTGTGAGCCTCCCGGAGATTATTTGTGAGTTTTTCCGGGAAAGGAGGGAGACCCATAGCAAGAAGGGTTTGGGTCTTCTGGGGATGTTGACAAAAATGGCGCAGGATTATCTTGTGGTCATTCCTGGCGAGCTGAGAGACATTCGACCTGTTCAAGTACGCAAGTACAAGAACATGAGATGTGCGCTGGAGGAGGCCATTCACGGCCCACCTGAATATGTCCAAGTGGACGATGATGATGATGTTGTTCCACCTCAGGGTGGGGGTGGTGGCATGCCACCACCGCCTCCTCCCGGTGATGGGGGTTTACCAGCTTTACCAGGACCCTTCCCACTGCCCCGTTCTGCCAGTTCCAGCGAACACAGGCAGGCCGACCCTGACTTGGGGCAATCTAGCAGAGGGGCCAGGCGCAGCTCTTTTGGGCGCCTGGAGAGGACTGAGCATGAGGAGTGGGTCAGAAAGAAAATTAAGGCCCAAGAAAAAGTACAAAACTACCTGGCAAAGACGGTCAAGAAAATGGCCAGGGGTCTTGGCAAATTGTTCAAGACCCAGAAGCACATCTACCACGCTCACACAGCCGCCATGAGAGCTCATGAGTCGGCACTTGCTGAAATCCAGAGTAACATGCGTGGTAGGCAGTTTAATTTTCCAGCCCGCTATTCTAGTGATAATTGTCCAAGCTGGACAATGGAGGATAGCCGGCCATTTGATAGCTTCTCTGGCCATGACCCCACACCGAGCCCGGAACATGGAGACAGTGTCGGAGACCCCGGCAGACCCGGTACCCAGTACCCACCTAGGAGAGATCATGCAGACCCAGGGGCCAGCAGTGCCCATCCCGGTGCCAGCCACGCTGGTACCGCTGCCGCAGCACGCCATGCTGCGAGGAAACGCGCCAGAGGGCGAACCCCTTCACCATCTCCCGAGCCGACTGACCAGTCTACTCAGGAGAACACAGATTCGAGTTACCGACCAGATCAGTAGAGTCGCGAGGACGCGCCACCTCTAGTGTGGGGGTGGGGAATCGTGTCCTCCTGCATAGCCATGTCAGCATATTTTTGTCAATTTTATTTTTCATTTTATTTTCATTTTTTTTAGTCAGCACGTTTTTTATGTTGAGTCTACCCACCAATCTTTCTGACCTTGCATAAAAAAAAAAAAAAAAATAAAAAAAAAAAATAAATAAATGATAAAAAAAAAAAAATAGGGAAAATTAATAAATATTTTTTCTGAGAAAGGGCAACTTAGGACCTAGAAACTGAAGAGAGTCCAATGAAAGAGCTTATTAGAGTAGGAAGCACCGTAGCAGGGATACTTCAAATTTTAGTATTTTGTGCACAATTTTCACGACAGGCTATCCCGGGTATTCAGGAATGTGGAAGGTAGATACAGGCATACTTTTGACTTCTCTAGTGTGCTAGGCAGATTCGGTCTTTAGATAGTTGAATATTCTGTTTCCCGTGGAAACTGGTGGACTCTTGGAATCTGGGGTGGACCTTCGTGTTGAGTCGGTTTTATGTGGTACAAATCTGTAGCCTAAGCGAAGTTGTAGAATGTACACCACCATCCCTTAAGGTGGTTCCAAGAGAAAATCCTAAAAAGCCTACACTCTTAACGCTCTACTGCACCGTTGTAAAAAACAGAGGGGAATATAGAAAAAAAAATGATGAAAAATAATAATATTTTGTGCTTAAAGGAGAAACAACATAATGTGCTTCCATTCACATGGAAAATTTGGATTCAATCCAATTTAGAGCTTAGGAGGGAAATTAAAGTCAAGCCGTATTACACAGGAGTTGTGTCTCCCAGCAATGGGACAATTTGCAAATCAAACGCAATAACGGCTAAGAGGGTCTGAAAACCTCAAATGACTTGGCGAAGAAAAACTATCTGTTGACTATAGATGCCTGGACCCTCAAAGTCAAAAGACGTGCCTTGTCTTGGTTGGTTTGGTGGATGTTTGGGGATACCTTAGTGAATTTGTGCATAGGATCAGTTTATATCATTTCTTGCTGCGCGTTGTGGAAATTCGAAATAAGCTAGTGAGGATTTGATGATTTCAGTTTATGACAGAGAGGTTGCCCAATTTTAGAAAATATATATAAAAAAAAAAAAAAAAAAAAAAAAAAAATTTGTTGTGTCTTGAGTCAGTTTGTGTATATTCTGTATCTGAGTCAGTCGTCTATCGAGTGTTTTGGTCTGTGTCTTGAATCTGTGAAAGAGGGGAAGTATGCAAATTGAAGTATGCAAAAATGGGTCTGCAGGGCAGTATGCAAGGGTCTGCTCGGGACGAGCAGAGATAAGTGTGGGGGTATTTTGACAGCTTGAAAATGTATTAGTCTGGGACATCTTTTTACCATTGGTTTTAGCCCTGTGAGAGTTGAGTTTGGCCATTTTCAGCTTATTTTCCACCTGATACGAGACAGAGATTTTTTTAGATCATGATTGCAAAATTTGAGTAATTTTATGCATACTTTTGTTTGTTGGATATGATCGCGGGTGCGTGTTATGTGCAGGTAACAGGTGCCGGAAAAATGCATGAGATTGACTTGGATTGGAGGCAGCGTGTCATGAGAGCTGAGCAGAAAAGGAGGAAAAATGACTAAGTTGTGCGTTCAAACGCAGAAGCTGCGTTCAAACGCACAAGGCAGGCAGCAGGGAAAAATGGCAGAATTTGGCTAAGTCCTGCGTTCATACGCAGAGGCAGGCTGCGTTCAAACGCAGGAGTCAGAGACTAAAGCGCAGAAAAAACTAAGTCCTGCGTTCAAACGCAGGTTGTGCGTTCATACGCAGGGTTCAACACTCAGGAGAAGAAACGGCCAAGGGGTGCGTTCAAACGCAGAGGAGCTGCGTTCAAACGCATGGGTTCAGGAGCCAGAAGAGGAAATTGACTAAGTCCTGCGTTCAAACGCAGGGGGGGGTGTGCGTTCATACGCACTGCGTTTAAACGCAGGAAGTGTGCGTTTGAACGCACAGACGTGTTCCAGAATCTTCCAGGACGGATCTTTTCAAGGGTAAAACAGGAATTTCGTGCATCAGTTTTGGAGACTGTGGCAATATAAAAGGAGGTGTCCCAGCACTGTTTTAGGGTTACGAAGGCATACCACAGCTATCTTCATCATCAGCAGCCAGTTTTCACAGCAGCCAGGAGTTGGAGCAGAGCAGGATTGGAGCAGTTTTCCAGTATCTTCAGAAATAACTAGTTTGATCTTTTCTCTTTTTATGAAACATTGTCTTTTAATAATGCAAGCTAGCTAGACCTTTTGCCTAGGTTCTCGGTGAACCTAGGGTTTATGAATTCAGCAGACTTGGATGTTTTGATTTTCAGATGCATGGCTAGCTAAGTCTTAATACAGATGGTTTGTTTATTATTCTGTCTTTGATTTTATTTACATACATGAATGGCCTGATCACCCAGGAATGTTACAGACAGGACCTGGTGCGCGAGAGTGACCAGTGAATGTTAGGAAGAAAAGACAGGATTTAGTACTCTGCCTTGATGGACCGAGAGGTGAAGAGAATCAGGGGACTAGCCCAGAAGCATTAGACCAACTGTTAGACGTTTAGGGGGAGACCGAGAGGAGAACCTGTAACCCTAGCAGACTTAGAACGAACCTGCAGATTTAGGTGGACCGAGAGGACCCGAAAATCTGCAGTCGAGTGATAAGTGCATGAGACCGAGAGGAGATTGTACTATTGGTATGCTGGCATAAACAAAACCACTGTGTGTTTCTGAAATCAAACAAACCATGGAAGCTGGAGAGTAACCCTAGGGGATCCTGGAATCTAGATTTTTAGAATTATCGACTTTTACAACTACAACAATTTCAGCAAAATATTCAGCAGAAAAATAAAATAAGTCTTTTTACTGTTTTATTTATTATAATTTAGCATAATCAAATCCCAAACCTTCCTCCTTTTTACAAACTTCGTGTCTTGTTCTAATTCTGATTAGCAAAAACTTAAACTGTTCTCGTGGGTTCGATAACCAGAGTCACAATTACATACTCTATACTACTTGATCGTACACTTGCGAAAAAGCAGATAGTTTACGCTGTCAGCAGGATCCGCCGTATCCCAGTCATGCACGTGCAGAAAAGTCAAAAAACATTGAACACGAAGTATTTGGCAGGGAAGACAGTTCAACCGCTAACCCTCAGCAAAGGGGTTCGGTCGAACAGGAAGCAGGGCAGACTAATGAGGGTAACCCAGGAACAGTGCCAATCTCTAAAGAGGTGCCTTACCCTCTAAAGACATGTAAGAGAGACGACAGCAAAGACTACGCCAGATTTTTGGAGGTATTCAAGCAATTACAGATAAATATACCTTTCGCCGAAGCACTAGCCAAAATGCCTACTTATGCAAAATTTCTCAAAGACATATTGTATGGAAGAAGGCGAATGAGTGACTTCGAAACAGTAAATCTGACGGCAGAAGCGAGCAGCTGTGTAAAAAATGGTCTACCACTGAAGAAAAAAGACCCTGGCAGTTTTTTTATTCCAGTAACTCTAGGCAGCGCCTACACAGGAAAAGCCCTGTGCGACTTGGGAGCCAGAATTAACCTAATGCCACTGACCATCTTTAAAAGTCTGGGGGTCGGAGAACCGAGGCCAACCAGAATTATGCTTCAAATGGCTGAAAGATATGTAAAACCTGCCATGGAGTCATTGAAGATATCCTGGTAAAAGTTGCGGAGCTTATTTTTCCAGCAGATTTTGTGATACTGGATATGGAGGCAGGAGAGGTCCCACTAATTCTAGGCAGACCTTTCCTAGCAACTGGCGAAGCAATTATCAACTGTAAAAGTGTAGAGCTGTCATGCAAATGAATGAAGAAAAAGTGAAATTTAACGTCTTTAAATCTCTCCAGCTCCCATATTATTATGGTCATGAAAACTGTTTTGCGGTGGAGGTAATTGATAATCTGGAAAGTGAGGAGATGGAGAACTTATGGGAAGAACTTGAGGACATGTACCCAGAGGAAACAGAGGAGCACCAAGCTAAACAGATCATGAGAACAGAAAGCTGGATCACCCTATATAAGGATGAAGAAGGCTAACAGATAATGACCTTGGTGCCATCACTTCAGGAACCACCAGTCCTGGAGTTGAAACAGCTACCAGACCACCTCAGGTACGCATATATTGGTGAAAATAATACTCTGCCAGTAATTGTTTCATCTCTTCTATCTCAGGAACAGGAACAAAAGCTGCTGGAAGTACTTAGAGAGCATAAAGAAGCTATCGGATGGACAATTGCAGACCTAAAGGGGATCAGTCCCGATTACTGCATGCACAAAATAAGGATCAAAGAGGGAAAGAAGCCAGTCATCCAACCTCAACGGAGATTGAATCCAATCATGAAGGATGTGGTACGTAAGGAGGTCATGAAGTGGCTAGAAGCAGGGATTATATACCCCATATCAGACAGCACCTGGGTTAGTCCTGTCCAGTGTGTACCAAAGAAAGGGGGTATTACTGTAGTACAGAACGCTGATCAGGAACAGATCGCCCAGCGCACCGTCACTGGATGGAGAATCTGTATGGATTATCGGAAGCTGAACGGCGCAACACTGAAAGACCACTTTCCGCTGCCATTCATGGACCAGATGTTGGACAGATTGGCTCATCATGCTTATTATTGTTTTCTTGACGGGTACTCCGGATACAACCAGATCAACATTAATCCGGAAGATCAAGAAAAGACGACGTTCACCTGTCCATATGGAACGTTTGCTTTTAGACGTATGCCATTCGGATTATGTAACGCTCCAGCGACATTCCAAAGATGTATGATGGCCATATTTTCTGACATGATAGAGAAAAATCTGGAATTCTTCATGGATGATTTTTTGTTATTTGGGGACAGTTTCGACGACTGTTTATACCATCTGGCCAGAATTCTTATTCGATGCAGAAAGACTAACCTGGTACTCAACTGGGAGAAATGCCACTTCATGGTTAATGAAGGAATAGTGCTGGAACACAGGATTTCCAGCAAAGGCCTAGAAGTAGACAGAGTAAAAATAGAGGTGATTAAGAAACTACCATATCCGACCACAGTTAAGGAAATCAAGAGTTTTTTGGGCCATGCGGGGTTTTATAGAAGATTTATCAAAGATTTTTCCAAAATTACAAAGCCATTATGTAATTTGTTGGGAAAAGATGTGCCATTCATATTCGACGAAGCTTGCAAAGAATCCTTTGACATACTCAAAGATAGGCTGACAACTGCACCCATTATCACAACGCCAGATTGGACTCTCCCATTCGAGCTGATGTACGACGCCAGTGACTACGCAGTGGGCGCAGTGTTGGGGCAGCGAAGGGATAAAGTGTGCAGTGTAATTTATTATGCCATCAGGGTCCTGAATGAAGCAGAAATTAATTATGGGACTACAGAAAAGGAGCTACTCGCAGTAGTTTTTGCTCTAGATAAGTTCAGATCCTACCTGGTAGGGTCAAAAGTCATTATCTTCACTGATCACAGTGCACCGAAGTATTTACTGGAGAAAAAGGATGCAAAGCCGCGATTCCTGCGTTGGATTCTGCTGATGCTGGAATTCGATGTCGAAATCAGGGATAAAAAGGGAGTGGAAAATGTGGTAGCTGATCATCTTTCTCGCCTGGAAAACCCAACAGAATAATTAGTGCCAATTCAAGAAAATTTCCCGGATGAGCATATCATAAAGATCAAGACCAACAGACAACCCTGGTATTACGCCATAGCCAATAATTTGGTCAATGGAGCACTTCCTGAAGACATCACCCCTTGGCACAAAAAGAAGTTTATTTCAGAATGCAGACACTATTTCTGGGACGATCCATACCTGTTTAAACAAGGGGCAGATAACATTCTCCGACGTTGCATCCCATGTCATGAGATTCTAGAAGTAATTCAGCACTGCCACTCAGCACAGTGTGGTGGAAACTTCAGCGGCCCAAGAACAGCTCACAAAGTAATGCAGTCAGGATTTTTCTGGCCAACTTTTTTCAAGGATTGCTGTGATTATGCACACAGCTGTGATCGTTTCCAACGCATAGGAAATATTTCCCAGCGAAATGAGATTCCCATGACACTTTGGCAAGAGGTCGAGCCTTTCGATGTTTGGGGTATTGATTTTATGGGTCCGTTTCCTTCTTCGGTGGGAAGTCTCTATATCTTACTAGCAGTGGACTATGTTTCAAAATGGGTAGAAGTTATGGCCTGTCAGAAGAATGATTCAGCAGTCGTGGAACGATTCCTCAAGCACAATAGTTTTACCAGATTCGGAACACGAAGAGCCATGGTCAGTGATGAAGGCTCTCATTTTATCAACAAAAGTCTTTGCCAAGGTTTTAAAGCATTATGGATTGTCTATCCATATGGTGTCACTGCCTTACCACCCTCAAGCAAATGGCAGGCAGAGGTGTCGAACAGGGAAATAAAAAGCATACTGGAAAAAGTTGTGAATCCTGGACGGAAAGACTGGTCATTAAAGCTTGATGATGCGCTCTAGGCGTACAGAACAGCTTACAAAACCCCGTTGGGAATGTCCCCATACCAGCTCGTTTTTGGTAAAGCATGTCACTTACCAGTAGAATTGGAGCATAGAGCATACTGGGCAATCAAGCAGCTCAATATGGATCACAGTTTATCGGGAAATAAAAGGAAGATGGCACTCCTCAAACTAGAAGAATTTCGTAATACAGCTTATGAGAGTGCCAAAATCTATAAAGAGAAAACGAAGAAGTGGCATGACAATCGCATTCTACCAAAGATGATAGAAATTGGGCAGAAGGTTCTCCTTTACAACTCGAGGATGAAATTCTATCCAGGGAAGCTGCGCTCAAGATGGTCTGGACCATTCATTGTGAAAGACATTACATCATGGGGAGTAGTGGAGCGAGAGAACCCAAGGGACAATACAGTTTTTAAGGTGAATGGAACAGAATCAAGCCATACAGAGACCTCAGGAGATAACAGAGGTAGAGGCGATCTACCTCGACCTGCCCTGACCACAAGAGAGGTAAAAAAGTTGGGCTGTCGACTGTAGATCACAAGCGCTGGTTGGGAGGCAACCCAACGTAGAATAGTCATTTTTATATTTAGTCATTTATTATTAAAATGTTCATAATATGAGAGAAAAGTGAGACGGAGGGGTTTAATGCTGAATTTAGTGTTTCAGGGAACATTCAGCAGTTTGAGGCCTGCGTTCAAACGCGGAAGATCTGCGTTCAAACGCAGAAGGACTGCGCTCAGACGCAGAAACTCTGGATAATATGCCTAACATATAAGCATTCAAACGCATACGGAGGTGTGTTCAAACGCACACCAAAATCAGCAGAATTCAGGCTAAACACATGTGCGTGGTGCGTTCAAACGCAGAAAACTGGGAATGAAAAATCTTAAGGAGGTGCGTTGAAACGCTACATGTGCGTCTGAACGCAGAGGACAATCAAAAGAAGTTTCTAGAGAGAAGGCATGCGTTCAAACGCAACATCAGCGTTCAAACGCAACTCATCCGAATATTGCAGAACATCAAGAAATCACAAGTTGTGCGTTCAAACGCACTACATATAAGTTCAAACGCAGATCATCGACAACCTAGAAAATCCAGAAACTACAAGTCATGCGTTCAAACGCACGGGGTGCGTTCAAACGCAGTTCATGAAGATTCAAAAAGTTTTCCAGAACAACTAAGCATTGCGTTCAAACGCAGAGGGTGCGTTTAAACGCACATCGAGCTGGATCAGAAAATTTTGAAATTTTTTGAAAAACTTTGAATTTTATGGGCTATTTTGCAGTTTCTGAGAGTTTGCCTATATATACTGTACGGCTGAAAGTGACTCATTTTCACTTCAGTCAAACAGTTTTCAACTCTCTCTCTATAGAAATTCTCTCTGCCCTAGCAGCAGTCATCCGCCAGACAACTCCGACCACCACCGCAGGGTCACCAGACTGCCAGAAACAGTGCGGGGGTAATCACGCTCAATAGATCAAAGCATTTCCAGATCCGCTTCAGAGAGCAGTTTCCGGATCTATACCCGTAAGATTCACTCCGGGTAGCCAGGTTCTGTTTTTTCTCTCTCTCTTTGCAGATTTCTACTTTCTGTTTTTTATCTTGAGATGGATGAGGAAAGACCATACATGAGGCCAGATAGGGAAATTGCACCCTTGAACATCATAGACTGTAGACTTCTTAGAGTCGACCATTTCTGTGACCATAGGTTTGTCAATATGGAAGCCCACCGTTTCTTTCTGCAAGACAAAAAGATTAGGTATGACATACCCGCTGAGAGAACTTTTCCTCGTGATATTGTGTCTATGGGGGAAGACCTGTTCAACTTTACTGGGCGGGATCATTTTGGAAACTTTTTTACCGGCTTTACCAATCTTCAAGTCAGTTCTGTGCTGGCTAAGGAGATTATGAATAATCTCCAGCAGTGCATGAACAGTGAGGCCCAGTCCCTGGACTGGATTTACTGCAGAAAGACTTGGATTAGGATCACCCCAGAGAGTATTCGAGAGAGTTTGGGTCTAGAGTTGGTGTTGGACGATTGTCAGTTTCAGGAACTTCGGCGTCATCCCTCTGAACAGCTTAGTGACCAAATCCTTCAGACCCTGTGTGCGGCTGTACGAGGCGCTGCTTGGTATTACCCCCATCGGAGCCCTACCTATCGGAAACTCCCTGCTACATATTTGATTCGAGAGGCGAGATGGTGGACTGAGTGGGTCAACAACCGGATTGTGGGCATTAAGCACATGACCCGGATGGACTATAATGTTGCACTTTTGGTGTAGTGTTTGATGATGCGTGAGCCTGTGAGCCTCCTGGAGATTATTTGTGAGTTTTTTCGGGAAAGAAGAGAGTCCCATGGTAAGAAAGGTTTGGGTTTTTTGGGGACGTTGACTAAAATGGCACAGGACTATAAGGTGCCGATTCCTGGTGAGCTGAGAGATATCCGACCGGTTCAGGTACGCTTGTACCGAAAGATGAGATGTTCTTTACAGGAGGCTCTGCATGGGCCTCCAGAATATGTCCAGGTGGACGATGATGATGATGATGATGATGGTGCTCCACCTCATGGTGGGGGTGATGGCATGCCACCACCGCCTCCACCTGTTGATGGTGGTTTTCCAACCTTACCAGGTCCCCTTAGACTGCCCCTATCTGCTAGTTCCAATGAACCCAGGCAGACCGAGCCCGACCTAGGGCAGTCCAGCAAAGGGGCCAGGCGCAGTTCTTTCGGGCGCCTGGAGAGGACTGAGCATGAGGAGTGGGTCAGAAAGAAAATTAAGGCCCAAGAAAAAATTCAGAACTACCTGGTGCGGACGGTCAAGAAAATGGCCAAGGGTCTTGGAAAGTTGTTCAGGACCCAGAAGTACATTTATCATGCCAACACAACTACCCTGCGAGCTCATGAGGCTGCCCTCGCTGAGATTCAGAGCAATATGCGTGGTAAGAAATTCAAGTCCGGAACATGCCGACATGACCCCACCCCAAGACCGGAACATGCCGACAATGGACAATGGAGGATAGTAGGCCCTATGATAGCTTCTCTGGCCATGACCCCACCCCAAGTCCGGAACATGCCGACAATGTTGGTGACCCCGGCAGACCCGGTACCTAGTACCCACCCAGACAGCACGTAGACCCAGGGGCCAGCAGTGCCCATCCCGGTGCCAGCCACGCTGGTACCGCTGTCCCAGCACGACAGGCTGCGAGGAAGAGACCCAAAGGGAGGACCCCTGAACCATCTCCTGAGCCGACTGACCAGTCTACTCCGGAGAACACAGATTCGAGTTATAGACCAGATCAGTAGAGTCGCGAGGACGCGCCACCTCTAGTGTGGGGTGGGGAATCGTGTCCTCCTGCATAGCCATGTCAGCATATTTTTGTTCAGTTTATTTTTAATTTTATTTTGATTTTTTGAGTCAGCACGTTTTTCTTCCTTTGAGTCTACCCACCTATTTTTCTGACCTTGCACACACACACACACACACACACACACACACACACACACACACACACACACACACACACACACACACACACACACACACACACACATATATATATATATATATATAAATGAGAAAAATCTTCAAATATTTTGAGAAAGGGCAATCAATGGGACTATAATGTAGTAACCCTCATATTTATGTTGCACATTTAGTTTTTAAGTGATTTTATTATTTTCTAAATACGTGTGATAATGTTAAAATGTTATTATATATGCTAGATTTTAAAGAAAATGTTTTAAGTATGCTATTTGTACCAACTTTTTAGTTAGTATCAAATTTCTTGTTTGGCCCAAAACTTTATGTAAATATGTAATAATTTCCAAACTTTAAGTTTTTATGTATCAACCTCTCTATTATTAGATTTTGCATTATTTACCCAACTAACAAGTACATCATAAATCTCTTTCAACATACAAGTCAAGTTCATTATAAAATTGTAATATTCCTATGCTAGCATGATATGTCATTTTTTTATACATCACCAACCCCCACCATCATGGGCATGTTTCTAAATATCTTTCATTTGCTTCTTCCTCACCAAGACCATTTCTTGAATGCTCTCTTCTCTCTCTTCAAGTACTATTCGCGGATTTGGGGGTTTACCCTCACAAAACACCCCCAAAACTCCATTTTCCACCACTCAAATCATGAGAAACTCAAGCCTAAGGTTATACTATGCATTGGGGGAGTCTTTTCGTGCATCTTCCTCAAGATTTCAAGCTTCTCCAACCTCCAAGAACTCAAGATTAATCTCTAATTTCTCCCAAGACATATAAGTAAGCACTATTCTCTTCTTTATGTGTTAAATTTGTAGATAATGCATGTTCTTGACATGAAATTGCTTGATCTTGAGTTGCATGTGTTATTTGATCTTTGATTTGTAAATTTTAAACTTTATCTTCCTCATCTCCAAGCATGCTTCATCATTTTTATGGCTAGATCATCAAATTGGTACTTGAATGTTGCATATTTCATAAAACCCACATTTGAACATACATGCATGTCATCAAAATTAAGTTTGTTGCTAGAATCATTTAAGAAGATGATGTGGGTAGTGATATGTGTGTTATTTAGACCTTGTGCTAGTTTAATTTCAGAATTTTGTTGAATGATTCTTGCATGCAACAAGTTTTTCAAGTATAGAAGACCATGAAGTTCATGTTTTGAGTCTATTTTCACAAAATTGGGAAAAAGTACCTAAACTTTTCTGAAAAATATGAAAAATTCACAGTTTGTGTATTGTTATGTTGTAATTGTACAATAAAAATTTCAGAGCCATTGGACTTGTATTTAATTTTTAATTGGCTAAAAACTTGGGTTGTTTTTACAATCTGTCCAACCCAGACCAGAGAAGTTTTTCATTGATTTCATGTACTTATTCTACTCCAATAGTTACAAAATTTGGATATGTTGTTCAAAGAGGTGTTCTTTACTTCCAGTTAAAATTTCATAATTTGTGGAATTACTATGAATATTTTATGAATTTATTATCAAGACCGCTTTTCAGCCTCTGTTTTATACCTAAACAACTCTAAAAATTAATGTTTAAAAATACTTAAAAGATTTATAATTTTTTGATATTTTTATATGTTATCAGTGAACTCTTTATCTATGTTATGTAAAAATTTGAGGTCCCAAATAATTATTTTGAGTCAACTATGAGTTTTTGTTCTAGCGATAGTTACACTTTTTATTTGAGTAAAATTTAGAAATTTGTCAAGTTTCTCAATGCTAGTTATGTAAGTTACTTTTTAGTTTGTTATATGTCATCTTCCATTTACGTGTTGCATTAGACATGTCATATGCACCTAATAAGAAGTATAAGGTTCTAGATATGAATTTGAGGAAAATTAGTTCATCTTGCATTCATAAGATTCATGTCATTTAGCTATGTGATTATGTGCTATGTTTGGAATGATTTCATGCTAAATCATTATGTGCTATGTTTGGAATGAATTCATGCTTAGTGCTTATGTGCTATGTTTGGAATGATTTCGTGCTAAGTGCTTATATGTATGATCTGTAGCCTTCTTTGCTATTTACGTGACGTGGAAGTTGATGCTCGTACGATTAAGGAATGAATTAAGGAATGTTAAATAAATGGATTAAGCTCGCAAGGTGAGTTACCCTACCTCCCGAAGTTTGTACCGAGCCTCAAGTTTCTTAAAAGCTTATGTATGTTCATGTTGTCCCTATTATTATGTATGTATGTTTTCCTACTCAAATGAAATATTTGTGCCCCATGGATGTTAATAAAGAAAATAAATAAACGTTTCATAAGATAAAACACGCTTTCAGAAAGGCCACGGTTACCGTAGTGAAACCCCCTGTCGGGTATAGGCAGGCTACGACCCTTTTGCCGGGGCAATATAAGCAGGCAACGCGTCGCCTCACGAGCCGTCGCGATGGACATGTCCCTACGTTACGTTATGTTAAGTCACGAAGGTTACACGGGCCATAAGATAAGAAAATAAGCAAGTATGTTCAAGTACGTTATGGTCTCCACGTGAGACGAATTAAGCAAGGTTCCTACTTGGAACAATATGATTTCACAAGTCTCAAGTTATGATTTACGTTAAGCATTCTTTACGATACAAGTTAGATTTTATGAATGCCGTGATCTTTCAAGTTTCGCAAGTATATGTATGTATGACTATGCCTTATGTTCATGTCGCTCCATGGGAAATTTAGCCCTCTTTGGTTTTCCAAACCTACGGAGGGGCGTAGATGTAACTCACTGAGCTAGTTGAGCTCACCCTTTCACGTTACATTTTTTTCAGGTTTTAAGAACACGTAAGAAGCAAGAAGTAGCAAGGATTTAAGTTCATATGTGGATGCATGCTTGTTGATGCTTATGTGCCTAGATGTTCTATGCAAGTCGGCTTGGAGCTAGATGTATATTGTGAAATACATGTCCATTATTTGTTTAAGTATGTAAAAGTTGAATAATTATGTATTTAAGACTTTATTTGAGTCATTGTGTGATACCTAGAACGTTTCCGTGGTATGCTCTGTTTACGTTATGAGTCGAGATGGCTAAATGACATTGAATTCTTTTATGTTCCAACTTTCTTTTCTTTACAAGTTTAATTGTTTATCAAGACGACCCCAAGTAATTTATCAATTACGCTTCCGCAAAGTTTTTTTTCAAATACAATCTTTTGACAACGACTTTTAAAACCAACTCGTTTAGCCTCTCGACGAGTCGAGGCCGCACCGGCATGTCGCGCCCTCCTCCCGTTAACTCAAAGTTTTATTAATCTCTAATCGGGGTCGGCGGGAGGGGGATGTGACATATAAACTGTAAATAATTCAGTAAGTAAAACTCCAACAGGGAAGAAAATTGACATCAAGGTGTAGGAATTTTATTTTTTTATGGATGGATAGATCCAGTGCGACCTAGAATTCCCAGAAAGGTTGTAGCCTGAGTTAGGAATCCGACTAGTTAACCCACCACCGTCACATAGGTAGTCGAAAACCTGCCCACGTGCGTCAGCACGGTCACATCATTTTTCAGTGGAGTGTTTGGATTATAACGGACCTCACGTCCTGTTTCTCAGCCTTAGGTCCAAATAGTTAGCCCATTTGCAGCCATTTACCCCTTTATTCACAGCCACTGCAGCCTAGGAAGCCTTCCTTGTGACTTGCATCACTTGTTTAGTTGGCCAGTACTACGCGTTATGACAGAGGGAGTGAGTCTGGGAGGGTTGTAGAGGAACGAGAACTTTTACAAAGATCAGTTTTGGACAGCATGAGGGCGTGACAGGGTGAGTTAGAGGTGACATCATTAAATTGCAGGAGGTGAATCACTACATTACGCAGTGATCACGGGAGGAGTAGTCACGTGTGTGATATCTATTTCACACAGATCAGGGGTTCGGGGTTGTGAGGTTTTAATTAGAGGTCGTGCCTATTTCTACATCTTTGGTGATGAGGAGGTTAGGTGGGACGGCACGTTATTTTCTGGACTACAAGGATCAAGCACTTAACGACTAATGTGGGGTTATTTTTGGCAAGCTTATACTCTTCATGTCCCACAGGTTTATTATTGCACTACCCAGCCTAGTTAGTTGAAATCTGTTGTATTTTCGTATTTATTTTTTATCAAAAAAAAAAATATTCGTTGTTTCAAGTTATTTTCAGTATTAGTTAATAAAATCAAGCTGAGTAGGGAACACTGTTTAGACTACATGCTACTTCACAATTGTGGCCACGAGAACGGCGAATCAGCACCAAGATTTCAGGAAATTGGGATACAGGGACTTAGTTGTTCTGGACAGTTTTCGGGGGGTTTGGTGAGGGGTGTGAGTTGGGAAAAGTGAGATGTCATAACAAGTAGGATTGGCCTTACCTATTACATACAAAAACCCTACCTGTTAGACTTAGGATCCCTGATGGAAAATAGCTCGGAAGGTAGGTTAACTAGGGATTTGCTCAGGACACAGACGAAAGTAACAGTAAGGGGAGCCCGTGCTTATTTTCCACCATGAGAAATAAACAGGCTCACCAATAGACTGTTTACCGGTATTTCCTGGAGGTAGGATGAACATTGAAGGACACATCAGTTTTAATTCTAGAGATTGCCCAATCTCAACCAAAAGTCTTTGTTTAGTCATGAGTCAGTTTGTGTATATTCCTTGTCTGAGTCAGTTAAACATTTGAGTCTTCTGGTCTTTAGCCTGAATCTGTGGAAAGGGAAAGTATGCAATTGAAGTATGCAAAAGAAGGGTCTGCTCGGGACGAGCAGAGTTTAATGTGGGGGTATTTTGATAGCTTGAAAATGGAATTAGTTTGGGACATCTTTTTACCATTGGTCCTAACCCTGTGGAGGTTGATTTTTCCCATTTTCAGTCTGTTTTCCACTTGATACGAGATAAAGACGTTGAGAGCATAATTGGTAGATTTGAGTAATTTCATGCATGATTTTGTTTATTGGATATGATCGCGGGTACATGTTATTATCTGCAGGTAACAGGTACCAAGGAATGCATGGAATTGGCTTGGACTAAAGGCAGCGTATCAAGGATTTGGAGCAAAAAGAGACGCAGAAAAAGCTAAGTGGTGCGTTCAGACGAAGAAGCCTGCGTTCAGACGCACAACACTTGGCAGCAGAGGAAAAAGGCAGGAAAAAATGACAACTCTGTGTGTTCAGACGCACAAAATTGCGTTTGAACGCAGGACTTCCATTTCCAGAACTGTCAGTTTGGGCGAGATCAAACACGAAGACCAAGGGGTGCGTTCAGACGCACCTGGTGCGTTCATACGCACGATTCCAAGAATCCAGAGAAAAGGGGATAAAATGAAAAAGTACTGCGTTCAGACACAGGTGGTGTGCGTTCAGACGCACTGCGTTTAGACGCAGGGAAGCTGCGTTCGAACGCACAGCAGATTTCCAGAAGCTTCTAGGACGGGTTTTTGACAGGGGTAGAACATGAATTTCGGGCATCAGTTATAGAGACTGTGGCAGTATAAAAGAAGGTGTCCCAACACAGAATTAGGTTACACAATCATCATCACAGCAACCAGTGCAAGAGCCGTCAGGATTGGAGCAGAGTAGGATTGGAGCAGTTTTCAGTATTCAGCCATAAACTCTTTTGATCTTTCTTATTTCTTTTATGAAACATTGTTTTTCAATAATGTACGTTAGATAAACTTTTTACCTAGGTTCTCGGTGAACCTAGGGTTTATGAATTCAGCAGCGTAGTTTGTTTGATGTTCAGATGCATGACTAATTCGAAGTCTTAATACAGAATTGGATTGTTTATTATCTTGTCTTTGATTTTATATGCATGCATGAATGGCCTGATCACCCAGGAGTGTTACAGACAGGATCTGGTGCGCGAGAGTGGCCAGTGAAAGTTAGGAAGAGAAGACAAGATCTAATACCCTATCTTGATGGACCGAGAGGTGAAAAGAATCAGGGGATTAGCCCAGAAGCATAAAACCAACTTCCAGATGTTTAGGGGGAGAACGAGAGGAGAGCCTGTAACCCTAGCTGACTTATAATGAACCTGCAGATTTTGGAGGACCGAGAGGACCCGAGAATCTGCAGGGGAATGACAGGTGCATGAGACCGAGAGGAGATTGCAACATTGGTATGCTGGCATAAACAAGACTGCTGTGTGTTTCTGAAATCAATTGAACTATACAAGCTGAATAGTAACCCTAGGGGATCCTGGGACCTAGATCTTTAATTCATCAACTTTTATAATTAGGAAAATTCCCAGAAAATTACTTCACATAAACTAAGATTCTCTAATTACTATTTTATTTACTGCAAACTAGTTTAACTAAACCACACTCCAACTTTCCTCCTTTTTATAACTTTGCATCTATTTCTGATTCTTACGATTAAAACTCAAATTGTTCTCATGGGTTCGACAACCAGAGTCAAAAATACATACTCTATATTACTTGATCGTACGCTTGCGAAAAAGCAGAGAGATTCACGCTGTCACACAACTCTTCCACTTAACGTTATCATCAATTATTAGATTTTTGAATTATTTCCAAGAAACGCATTTAACAAGTAAAAGCAGATATTTAAATGGCATATAATGCACATAACACATAAATTCATTTTGAGACAAGAAGTGAAATAGTCACTTGACACGAAAGGGCGTTAGGCACACAAGGCTTGGCATGTTTACTCACCTCAAATCAATATTAACTACATCAACTCAGTCGTGGTACTCAACGTACCATTCGTCCAAGAACTCGTGGCCTACAAGTTAACAATATTTTAACCAAACACAATGTTTTAGTATAAGTGCTTACTATACGATATGCATAAGACACTCAGTCACGGTTTATGTTCTATTTCCAACCCACATTCCCAAGTAAACTCAATACAAAAATGATTAGGACGATCGGCTCTACACTAAAGACACGATTCTACTCGCCGGTTCATATTTAATACCCAGTTTCACTATTTATTTTTAAACAAAGGACTATTAATTTTCTTAGATTTATATTTTGCTAGACACAACTCACAAATTCTCTCAAACATATTACTTAGTGTCAATATAACAAAATGAGTGTTAAAACTCCCATATTCCAACTAATTTTAACGTCTAGACACTTCAAACTAAACCCACCAGCATTAAAGACATTTTCTGCAACTTTCAGCGACAAAAAAAGAACCTATAGCGACAGATTCAGCCTCTTTTACGGCCAAACAGATTGTTCATCAACCCTAGAGCACCCAATTATGCGTCTAACGGTCTCGTTTTCGACTCCAATTCAATTACCCGGCGATTACAACTCGCGTTAGCAACCCAACACACAAAACAAGTGGTAGTTTCTAATTAGCCTATTGTTTCAGTTTGATTTTACCATCTACATAAACTAGGGTTTATGGGTATAACATGCACATGAACGAATCTATCGATTCATGAAGAATAATGTGATAACAAATCTGAAATTAAGAATGAATAAGAATCAAAAAATTAAGGAATGATATGAAGCTTACAAGTAAAAGAGATAAATTGAGATGATTGAGAGGCGAACGAAGTTTTGAGTGGCGGAGATGGAGGCGGCGGCGTTGGAGGGTGCTATTTCCGCTGCCGCTTTGGGGTTCCTGTTGGTGATTGCTGCTATTGCTGTTGTATCCTTCGGACAGTGGGAAGCGGAGAGAGAGGGTTGCAAGGAGCGACTCACGTAGACGGAGGCATAGAGAGAGAGATTGAGTTCACGAAGAAGAAGAATGAAAGCTCAGGTTGTTCAAGACTTGAAAGAGCTTGGCTATTTCAAGGCCTTGAAACAGCTGTCAAAGCCCTGAATCAGCTTCAGAGGCTTGAAAATAGTGTTGGTTATTTTCAAGGCCTTGAAACTGGATTCAAAGCCTTGAAACTGTTAAACCTGAAAGCATATTCTCAGGGGGAGCTTTTCTATTAACTCTCTGATCTAATTTATTATCTATCTTGCATATGTTTGATTACCCGTTGTTAGATGATGAAAGAAAAATTGTTAAACATGTTTTGAATCGTATTATATCAACTGTTTGACCATGATAATGAAGGAAATATTGTTTCTAAGTTTGCAGGATTGTTTCCTAAACTGGATTGCTGCAGATTTGGAAACACTTGAAGACTTTTATCATGTGATCAATCAGACGTGTTAGACAGCTTCTCATAATGGTTAAATGAAGGTCTACAACAATATCTCTAAACATCATGATCATTCAACCGTTGGAGAAGATCTCAAAGTAGTCAAACTATGTTGCCTACAAAATAGGAAGGTTGTTGCTGAAAATCAGGAGGGATTTGCAGAGCTGTTTGAAGTATTTAAAGAGCTCAAATTCGAAGCAACAACAACAAAATTCTTGGGAAAATACAGAGAAAGCATTCAGGATTGAAAAGCATCAAAGAAGTTTTTCATCTCTTTCAATCCATACACAGAAGTTCACTGCATTTCACTGCAGTTTTCTACTCTTAACTGATATTCTGTATAGAGCTATATTGGTAGATCATTTTTGTATTATTTCTACATTCATTCTCAAGGATTGTTCAAGGTGAACAATAGAGAATTCTTAGTTAATCAGTTTGCTAGAGCAGGTACTAGACAGGTTAGGGAAAACCACAAGCTGTAACAGAGTAAGGGAACTCTCTGTGCTTGAGTTCTAGGGCTTAGCTTTTGATTAATAAGAATTGAGTTGAAAATCCTGCAGGGATCTAATCCCTGAGGTAGAGACGTAGGTCCAAGTGGACTGAACTCTATAAATCACTTGTCTTGTGCATTTTCAGTTCATTTACTTTCAGAGCTTTGCAGCATACAAAAACTATTTCTTTTTCAAGGGTTTGAACTTGTTTTCAAGGCCTTGAAAAGGCATACTTGTTCTAAAACTTTCTGCTACATTTCAAAGGCTTGAACCTGTGTTCAAGGCCTTGAAATTCATTGTCTGCACTAGTTCTTCTACTTGTTAGCTAGTTTTGCAAAAATTTGGCATACTCTATTCAACCCCCCCTTCTAGAGTATCTTAGTTGCTTATACAAATGCATACTCCTACTTTCAATTTGTATCAGAGCTTGTATCACTGTATAAGATTTAACCATCTGGTGATCATGAGTACTGCAGGTGATGGTGGCTTCTCACAAGGAAGAGCTGCTAATAGACCTCCTCTATTCTGTGGAGAAAATTTTGCTCACTGGAAAGCTATCATGAAAATGTTTATCATTGATCAAGATCTAGAGCTTTGGACCATTATTCAAAATGTACCTCATACTTTCTATATAGAGAAAGATGGGATCAGAACTCCCAAAACAGAAGACTCACTCTCCTCTTCTGAATTAGAGCAATTTTCTAAGTACTACAAGACTATTAACATTTTGTATTGTGCTTTGAGTACAGATGAATTCAACAGGATTTCTGGATGCACAACTGCTAAAGAAATCTGGGATAAACTTGTGGTTACCTTTGAAAGAACCAGTCAAGTCAATTAGACCAAGATCAACATTTATCTCAGACAGTATGAGCTGTTCAAAATGACTGCAGATGAGTCCATCCGAGATATGTTCAAGAGATTCACTTATATTGTCAACAACCTTGACTCACTGGGAAAACATTTTTCCAATGAGGAAAAGTTGAGGAAGATACTCAGAAGTCTTCCAAAGGCAAAATGGGAACCAAAAACCACAGCTATTGAAGAAGCTAAAAATCTCTCAACTTTACAACTTGATGACCTACAAGGGGAGCTCCTGACACATGAGATATCTATGAATGTAGTTGATGGAGAACTCTCAGAAGGTGTCAAAAATCTAGACCTCAAAGCCAAATAGAATGAGAGAATTCAAAGTCTTGAAACTGAGGATGGTGATGATGAAGATCCAATTGCCTTGATTTCCAAAGCCTTGACAAGAATTCTCAAAATGAAGAAAAACTCTGGAAACATAGAATTCAACAGAGAAATGCATAGACAATCCAGCAGAAAGGACTACAAAGGTAAGTCCTCTTCACAAAACAAGTCAAATGTTATGAACTACTTTGAGTGTGGTGATGCAGGACACTTGATAAGAGATTGTCCACACAAAAAGAGCAAGAAATTTCAGAAGAAAGATCATGACAGAAGAAAGAGAGCCATGATAGCTTCATGTAGTGATTCAGACAGCTCCAGTGAATCTGAATCTGAAGAAGAACATGCCAATCTATGCTTCATGGCCAAGCATGATGATAGTTCTGAAAAGAACATTGAGGTTGTCAATAAGGAACAAAGGTGGTACATGGACAGTGGTTTCTCTAGAAATGAGTGGAAAGAGATCTTTATTCTCAGAATTAAAGAAGCAATTAGAAGATTCAATAAAACTTGGTGACAAATGAAAGTGCAATATTCTTGGTATTGGAAAAGTTGGTACGAATTCTGAAAACTCTATTTATGATGTTTATCTAGTTGAAGGTTTGAAGTTTATTTTTCTTAGTGTATCTCAGCTTTGTGATAATGGAAACAAAGTCATCTTTGATAAAGAGAAGTGTGTGGTGCAGAATGAGAACTCAGGAGATTGCATTCTCACAGCCTCTAGATCAAACAATGTTTATACTTTTCATACTAACAAAGTTGCAGGTGAAAGTTTGAAGTGCCTCAAGGCCTTGAAAGAAGATTCAAAGCTTTGGCATAGGAATCTTGGTCATATCAGTTTATATACTCTGAACAAATTGATCTCTAAATACTTGGTAAGAGGATTGCCATCCAGCGATTTCAAAGAAGATGAGTTATGCAAAGCACGTGCACAAGGAAAGCAGACTAGAAGCTCCTTCAAGCCAAAGAAGTTTGTAAGTACAACTAGACCTATTGTATTACTTCATATGGATCTCTGTGGTCCTATGAGGACTCCCACTCCAAAAGGTAAAAGGTATATGATAGTTGTTGTAGATGATTTTTCTAGATACACTTGGGTTATGTTTCTCAAAGAAAAATCTGAAGCTCTCTCTGAAATTTCAAAGCTTTGCAGAGAACTTCAAAACTTGAAAAACATACATGTAGCTTCAATCAGAAGTGATCATGGTAGAGAATTTGATCAACTAGAGTTTGATTTATTCTGTGATAAGCATGGTATTTCTCATAACTTTTCTGCTCCAAGAACTCCTCAACAGAATGGTGTTGTTGAAAGGAAGAACAGTACTCTGGAAGATATGTCAAGGACAATGCTTCTTGAGAACAAGTTGCCAAAACACTATTGGGCAAAAGCTGTGAATACAGAAAACTATATTTTGAACATGATCTTGATCAGACCCATTCTAAAGATGACCCCTATGAACTATTCAAGGGGAGAATGCCAAACATCTCTTACTTCAGACCCTTTGGATGCACTTGTTTTATCCATAACAATGGAAAAGACAATCTTGGTAAGTTTGATGCAAGAAGTGATGAAGGTATATTTCTTGGTTACTCTCTGAATAGCAAATCTTATAGAGTTTAAAATAAAAGAACCAAACTGGTTGACGAGAGCATTCATGTTATTTTTGATAAAATCTATGATGGTTCTTTGAGTGAAAGTTTTGCAGGTTTGAACTTGAGCAAGCCTGAATCAGAGGAAGAGACTGAGAATCCACTTGGATTCAAGAAAGGCTCAGAGGAAAATAGAAGACATTTTCAAGACCTTGAAAATAGTTCTCAAGGCCTTGAAAATATAGCTCAAAGCCTTGAAAAAGATGATCATAAGGATTCAAGTGACAAAGCCACTACTACAAGACCAGAGAAGATCTATGGTGATCTTGAACCATGGTCTCCAAGGAAGAGATTTAAATATCTCTCATCCCATCCAGCGGATAATATCATATCAGATCCAACCACTGGTACACAAACTAGATCACAGTTGAAGAACTTATGTGCTTTTAATGCTTTTATTTCTCTTGTAGTACCAAAAACTGTGAAGGAAGATTTGCAAGAAGCAGACTGGATTATTGCTATGAAAAGTGAGCTGAATGAGTTTGAGAGGAATAAGGTTTGGAACCTGGTTCCTGCACCAACAAACCAGTCTGTCATTGGTACCAGATGGGTATTCAGAAACAAGTTGGATGAAAGTGGAATGTAATCAGAAACAAAGCAAGGTTAGTTGCTCAAGGTTACAATCAAGAAGAAGGTATAGATCATGAAGAAACCTTTGCTCCAGTTTCCAGGTTAGAAGCAATTAGAATTCTACTTGCATTTGCATCCTACAAGAACATGAAACTATTTCAAATGGATGTAAAGTGTGCTTTCTTGAATGGTTATTTACAAGAAGAAGTTTATGTTGCACAATCATCTGGTTTTGAAAATGACATATTTCCAGATCATGTTTACAAACTTGACAAAGCTCTTTATGGTTTGAAACAAGCTCCAAGGGCTTGGTATGAAAGAATTTCAAAGTTCTTGCTGGAAAATGATTTCAAAAGGGGTTTAGTAGACAAGACTCTTTTCATTAAGACTCATTAGAAAGATTTACTTGTAGTCCAGATATATGTTGATGATATACTGTTTGGAGCTACTAATGATCAGTTATGCAGAGAATTATCAAGTCTTATGAGCAGTGAATTTGAGATGAGCATGATGGGAGAACTAAACTTCTTCCTAGGACTTCAAATACATCAAGTGAAGAAGGGTATCTTTCTAAATCAAAGAAAGTACACAAGAGACTTGCTAAATAAGTACAACATGGCTCAATTCAAGGAAGGCAAGACCCCCATGAGCTCTACACTATCCTTAGACAAGGATGAATCTGGTAAGAGTGTCAATGTAAAAGATTATAGAGGCATGATTGGATCATTACTCTATATGACAGCAAGCAGACCAAATATTATGTTTAGTGTATGCATGTGTCCTAGATTTCAAGCTGATCCAAAAGAATCACACTTAACTGCTGTGAAGAGAATATTCAGATATCTCAATGGTACCAAAGACTTAGGGCTTTGGTATCCAAGACATTCTAACTTTTCTTTAAGTGTTTTTTCAGATGCTGACTTTGCAGGCTACAAAGTTGATAGAAAAAGCACCTCTCGAACCTGTCAATTCATTGGATTATCTTTTATTAGCTGGCATTCCAAGAAACAGAATCCAGTTGCTCCATCAACAGCTGAAGCTGAATATATAGCTGCAGGAGCATGTTGCTCACAAGTACTATGGATTGCTCAACAGCTAAGAGACCTTGGATTTGACTTCAGAGGCATACCTATTAATTGTGACAACACAAGTGCAATTTCAATTACAAAGAATCCAGTACAACACTCAAGAACCAAGCACATTGATGTCAGACACCACTTCAACAGAGATCATGCTGAGAAAGGTGATATTTTTCTTGAATTTGTTGCTACTAACATGCAAATTGCAGATATTTTCACCAAACCATTAGCATATGAGAGGTTCTCAGCTCTAAGATTGGAATTGGTAATGCTAAATAAGACTTCTTTGGTTTAGGGGGAGCTTAAGGTAATAAAGGTAAGTTATTTGTGTTTACAAAGGTTTGAATTGAGTTTCAAAGCCTTGAAAATCAGTTCAAAGCTTTGATCTTTTATCTGTTGCAGTGTTACAGTGTTTCAAGGCCTTGAAAGCCTTTTCAAAGCCTTGAAAATGAATCTGTTACACTAATAGTCAATAAACTTGGATCATTCTATACTGGGTGATATCTCTATAGATATTTGCCTGATATAGTCCCTACCCTTTTCAAAAACTTGTTTTAGCCAAAAATAGTATTAGTATATTCTTTATTCAACGGCATACTAGTTTGAAATTTTCTCTGATCTTTGCAAATCTTTTTAGAATTAGAGAGATACTAGTTTCCTTTTGAAACTTAAACTCTTTCAGTATTTATCCTCTTCTCTTCTCCTTCATTCCGTATCATTCCTAGTGCAGACTCTAGGTTCAAGAAGTGGAAGAGGTTCAAGAAGTCAGTGGAGACTCTAGCTCCAGAACTCCTAGTGCAGAAGCATTTCCAGATCATCCTCCACCAAAGAAGAAGATCAAGAAGGCTACAACCTCCTCTTCAGAAAAGCAGAAGAATTAGAAGGCCATTACAGAAAAGCAAACAAAAAAAGAGCCTACTAGTTCAAAGAAGGTGAAGAAGAAGGCAACTCAGGAAAAGAAAGGGAAAGGGAAGGTGACTGAAGCACAACCAGAAGGTCAATTGGAGAAGGCATTGCAGATCTATTCTCAGGTCTTAACAAAGAACATAGCTCCATATGAGACATGGTTTATCTCAAACATCTCTAAAGGTTAGTGGTTAGATGGTTTTGCTTCAAGGTCTATTGGTTTTTGCAGTTTGGTTAATAAGTGTGTGGTGGAACATATGAAACTCAAGTGCATCTCTATGTTAAAGAAGAACTCTTTGTGGTGTATGCTCCTAGAGAAATAGCCTACCCCAGACTCACCAGACTCTTCTATCTAAACTTAACCCAAGTTAAGAGATCTGCACATTTGGTGATCAAATCTAAAGTTTCAGGGATCATAATTGAACTAGATCACTCTGAGTTTGCCAATGTGTTAGGGTGTCCAAAGAGGTATGACACCAGCAACCATCCACCAAAGTCAGAAACTTTGAAGCTAGCCAAAGAAGAATTATTTCTTCCAAGTATCTCAACCTCAGCCAAACAGTTAACACACTCTGTGTTGAATGTTGAAGCCAAAGTCCTTCACACTATACTAGTGAGATGTTTTTTTTGCTAGAGAGCACTCAAGAGAGTTGGTAACTGAGAGAATGTTGCACATCATGTACCTGGTTATGCATGGCTATGAGATTGATCTCCCAAAACTAGTTCTTGAACACATGTTCTTCAGCCTAACCAGTAAGATAATTCACCCTCTGCCATATGCAAACCTCCTCACCATGTTCTTTTAGCATTTTGAGATCCCTTTTACTAGAGAAGAATCAGTCACATATGGGTTTGGGGAACTCAATGAGAAAGCCTTTGAGAAAATTGGAGTTGTAAAAAAAAAAAGAGAAAGTTTGGAAATTATACACTGACCTGACTGAAGCAGAACCAGGTGCAAAGAAATTTTCGAATCCCAAGACCTTGACTCCCACTTCAAGTCAGACATCTCAGCCTACAGAAAATAAAAGACTTGATGGTTTGGAACTGGACATGGAGGATGTCAAAGATACTATTTTTGGACTGGAAAGTGATATGGGACAAGTCAAGTATATGGTGGAATGTATCTTCATAAGCATGACCTTGCTTGCTGTTCCTGAGGATCCTGAAGGAACAAAGAAAGGAGAATCAGACAAGGACTTGCCTAGTGAGCATTCAGACCAGGAAGAAGCTACTGCAGTCTCAGATAAGGGTAAGCAGGAAGCAGAACAAGCAGAAGATGAAGTCAATAGCCCTGATTCAGATGAGCTGCTGATCACCTTGAAGAAGAAGAAATCTCCAAAGGCTGCTGAAAAGGACAAGACTGGAGAGACAGCTGGTGCAGTAGGGGTTGCAGAAGAACAGGAGGAGCAGGACAAGACTGATGAAGAAGACAATGAGAAAGAGGAAGGATATCAGGAGGAATATGAAGATCAAACCCCTTAATCTTGCCTATTCATTCTTCCACATTCTCTATGCTTTATTTATTTCTTTAAGTTTTCAAAATTTTCCATACACTTCATCCAACATCTTCTGTCTTTTTGATGAAAGTCAAAAAGGGGAAGAAAATTCTAGGTTTCAGTTTAGGATTTTAGGTTTATTTGATGTTATCTGCTGAACTATTTAGGTGTTTTTGTTGGTATTTAAATAAGTTGGATCTTTTTGGAATAACTGTGTCTTTAAATTGCAGACTAATCAGTTTATTTTGCAGAGACTAATGATCAAACAGAATTTGGTTTTGTCTTTCATCAAGGGGGAGATTGAAAGCTCAGGTTGTTCAAGACTTGAAAGAGCTTGGCTATTTCACGGCCTTGAAACATCTTTCAAAGCTTTGAATCAGCTTCAGAGGCTTGAAAATAGTGTTGGCTATTTTCAAAGCCTTGAAACTGGATTCAAAGCCTTGAAACTGTTAAACCTGAAAGCATATTCTCAGGGGGAGTTTTTCTATTAACTCTCTGATCTAATTTATTATCTCTCTTGCATATGTTTGATTACCTGTGTTAGATGATGAAAGACAAATTGTTAAACATGTTTTGAATCGTATTATATCAACTGTTTGACCATGATAATGCAGGAAATATTGTTTCTATGTTTACAGGATTGTTTCCTAAACTGGATTGCTGGAGATTTGGAAACACTTGAAGACTTTGATCCTGTGATTAATCGGACGTGTTTGAAAGCTTCTCATAATGGTTAAATGAAGGTCTACAACAATATCTCTGAAGATCATGATCATTCAACCGTTGGAGAAGATCTCAAAGTAGTCAAACTCTGTTGCCTACAAAATAGGAAGGTTGTTGCTGAAAATCTGGAGAGATTTGCAGAGCTTTTTGAAGTATTTAAAGAGCTCAAATTCGAAGCAACAACAACACAATTTTCAATGGGAAAATACAGAGAAAGCATTCTGGATTGAAAAGCATCAAAGAAGTTCTTCATCTCTTCCAATCCATACACTGAAGTTCACTGCATTTCACTCCAGTTTTCTACTCTTAAGTGATATTCTGTATAGAGCTATATTGGTAGATCATTTCTTTATTATTTCTACATTCATTCTCAAGGATTGTTCAAGGTGAACAATAGATAATTCTTAGTTAATCAGTTAGCTAGGTTTTGTACTAGACAGGTTAGGGAATACCACAAGCTGTAACAGAGTAAGGGAACTCTCTGTGCTTGAGTTATACGGCTTAGCTTTCAATTAATAAGAATTGAGTTGAAAATCCTACAGGGATCTAATCCCTGAGGCAGAGACGTAGGTCCAAGTGGACTGAACTCTATAAATCACTTGTCTTTTGCATTTTCAGTTCATTTACTTTCAGAGCTTTGCAGCATACAAAAACAGTTTATTTTTCAAGGGTTTGAACTTGTTTTCAAGGCCTTGAAAAAGGCATACTTGTTCTAAAACTTTGTGCTACATTTCAAAGGCTTGAACCTGTGTTCAAGGCCTTGAAATTCATTGTCTGCACTAGTTCTTCTACTTGTTAGCTAGTTTTGCAAAAAGTTTTGCATACTCTATTCAACCCCCCCCCCTTCTAGAGTATCTTAGTTGCTTTTACATCTGCATACTCACACTTTCAAATAAGAATAAGAAGAAGAGACGAACCTGGAGCACTGGACACGCAGCTTGACGCGGTTGTTCTTCCGTCGAACATAGAAACTGAGAGGGGGAGAGAGATGGATGGCGGCGATGGTGGTGGGATGCTTTCTGAATGTAGAGAGTGACGAGAGAGAGACGAGAGGCGATTGGGATGGGTTTGATTACCGTGAGGGATCGAATGACAGGAGGGTTTGGAATAGAATCACGATGAAAAGAGAAGAATCAGGTGAAATCCGATTGAGAAAGGATTCCACCGTGAAGGTGTGGAAATTTTACACCTGTCAGTTGAAAAGACATTATTTATCCCCTAGTTTAGGTTAAAGACACCAACTACCCCCTTGTTTATTTAAAAAACACTTAAAACTTTAAGTAAAAGTCACAAAAACCCCAGAAGCTTAATAACAATGTAAATTAACTCCCAAAACTTATACTAATATCACAAAATACCCATAGCCACAAAACGGGGTATTTCATCCTTCCCCCCTTAAAGAGAGCTTCGTCCTCGAAGCTTAAACCAATTCCTAAACAACCACTAAGGTATGAGTCTCCACTCTAGGGTATGTCTACTAAATGCAACTTAAATTCATGTATGATATGAATATACTACAAGGAGTACTGATATGACGTATTAAAAACCGAATGATTACATCCTCTCCCCCTCAAAGGAGTGACGTCCTCGGAAATCAAAATACCTTGTCTAAAAGCTGAGGGTACTTCTTCCTCATATCATCCTCCGGTTCCCATGTTGCCTCTTCTGTGAGGTGACACTCTTGTTACGTGTGCCCCTTGTCTTTGAATTTAGAGTCTTGACAGGATGCTCCTCATAACTCAACGAAGGGTCCAATTCTACTAGCTCGGATTCAATACATGAGATGGGTATGGAACACTCTTCTTGAGTTGTAACACATGGAACATGTCATGAGCTTTCACTAGGGTTTAATGGTTGCTTGGTGTTTTCCTATGAGATTAATGTATATAACTTCTGGTCATGGAACAAGGTATTGTCCAAAATCTTCACTTCTCTCTTCAAGACAAAGTCGTACGTGATCACCTGATCAGATGCTTTAGGGATCGTAGATGATTTTTCCAACACAACTCCTTCAACAATTGACGATTTTGTGAGTGAAAATGGTGCTCCTGGTAATGTGAAAGACAACCTAGTCCAACAAGTTCTACCGTTCTCTCTTGTCGATTTTTCATGGTACAACAGTTGTGGTGTGGCTAATTAGTCGCGATTCCTACACTATCGCCTATTGATTATTTTATATCTTATCATGCAGCACTACGACGATGAAACAATGTCACATATATCATACATTTCAGATAAGCAACTTGGATCATTATTGACCATTGACAACCAACTTTCAAAGGGAAGTTTTTCTCGGAGGCACTTATTCCCATAGAAAGTCTCACATAAATATCAGTGTTCTCCACATAAGAGTATTACCTTAGTCCAAAACTTGCAACCACAATAATTTGACTCGGAGTCAACACTATATTGCAACTTTATTCGTTCAAGTGTTCAAAGTCGTAAAAGAAAAAACAAAAAGAATTTCACATGCCGATGTGTCTTTTAGTTATTGGTGCTAGACATCGATTCACGGTCCTGGGCAACATATAGAAAGCCTTCATTATACAAGAACCCTCTTACAGATGAAATTCGGGTTTACCAACCACTCACTCTAGTACAAGATCCTCTACTTAACAAGTGATAGAACCCCTAGCAGTCCAATAAAAGCATAAAACTCTGAGATTAGCCCATCCGTGAACAACCATCCCATTGTTGGAATAGATGCCCTAGAGGCAATCTAGTTTAGTATGAATTATTTGTGGCCAGAAATTCATTTATTATTTATTGGATATTTAATATAATGAAGTCCTTAGATTTACAATTGTGTTGTTTATCTTAAATATCCCTAGTCAAGTATAATGATTAATGGGACAATCATCTATAGACTAGTATGGGGCTGGATTGATATGGAGATATCACGATCCAACACATAGGTGTGCATTGAGGAATGTTGCACTGGATTGACCCATCTCCGAGAAGGCTACATACACGTTATGTTGAGTCACAAGCGCTTCTCGCGGTACAATGGTATTGTCATCCTTAGACTTGAAGTCACTAGATATTCTAGTTGTGGATTATTGTGATCTTGGTAGCGTTAAACGCTACACCGTAACTGGGTAGTTATAAAGGCGTGTACTGGATACAATAAGAAGCAAGCTTAGAGATCGTAGTGGACGTCGATAGAATTTGTCCCTCCCACATAACGGGAGCAAATATCCTAGGCCACTCGAGGGATAGTGCTTATAGAATGTCTGGCCAGACTCAAATAAATCAATATGGGATATTGATGTTATTTGCATGAATAAGGCTATTCCCATGGATCGAGAAACTATGGACTGGAGATACGAGTGTGAATTGTATGTCTCGTGTCCAATCCGGATATAGAGACAAAGGGATGAGACAATTACTTGTACAAAGGTTGTCAAGATAACTATTCTATTAGTTGGCTAGAATGGATGTTTTGCTAGAGACCGCTCCATCTTAGCAAATAGTTGCTACCAACTAGATAGAACCTATGGGGTCACACGCTACATAGAGTTGAACTAGATTTGGGAATTAATTAATTGGATTAATTAATTAGAAGGATCACTTTGCAAAACCTTGCAAACTTAGTAGGGACTAATTTGCAAGGAAGGGACTAAATTGAATTGTAGTAGGACTAGAATAAGTTCTTTAGGTAGTTGGCAAGGAGTTGTTGGACTATATAAAGGACCTTCCTTCCTTCCTTACAATATAACTTATGCTTATAATTGAACATAACAAAGAGTGGGAGAGAACAAAAGGAGAGAGAGCAAGCAACAAAGGGACCCGACCGCCCCTTTGCCGCCGCCCGTCCCCGTCGGCCACAAGGAGGCCGAGACCCTCCTTTTTGGGTCTCGTTTTGCTTGATTATTCTTCATCTTCCTCTTCCGGGCTAGCACCAAGGACTTGGGAGATTCTAGGATCAACTCTAGGCGTGGATCAACCATAGAGAACGTGACACAATTCGCGTTTGAAGTCATCAAAGGAGAACCCTAAGGTGTGTTATTGATTTCTTACCCTTACGATCGTTATGTCTCTTGACTTGTGATCCTTGGAGGGTTTTGCATGGTTTTATGATTGTTTGTGTTTCCGTTGCGCATCCATGAATCAAAACCCTACACCCATGACCCAAACAATGATTTGGTGATAGGACTCCAATCATACACATCCAACGATAAAGTGTCTCAATTACATCAAGATTTAGATTGTACCATAACTACCTAGATTACGCCCACAACATGATCAGTGCCAAAGAAAGTACCCCCATTGCTTCAGCCATCTACCCAATTAACAATTGTCATAGTATCATAAGATGCTTTCCACGTAGAATAAGGTCTTAAAATCACCCAAGTTTGAAAGTAAGTACTCTTAGTGAACGTGAGCATAACCCAATTAAAGAGTCTAGATTAAGATCCCTCAACAATGAAAATGCGTCCAAAAACGAATTATATATCTCTAAAGAGGATTCATAAAAAAGAAATATCTCGTTCTCCTAACAATAGCTAAGTAACAAAACTCCAAAAACTAACATCCCAGGGTCAGGATTGACATCCGAGAGGTACAAAATGTCTGATCTAACAGGACAAAGAATCCAAGAGGTAGTGTACAGGACTCCAAAGTGACATGGTTCCTCCTACTCTTAGAGAATCTCCAGTACTAGGAGGGGAAAATTATCTAAATTATTGAGAAAACTATTATTTTACATAACAAAAAATGAAGATTTCAAGAGTCTTCTCCAATAGTGATTATGTAAAATATATGTATTAGCATTTTTAATTTATTTTTTACTAGAAATGTGAACACGTGGCGAGAAAATAGTGAAAGTTGGTGAGAAAATTTAGAAAAGATGTCATTACCCACATAAATAGGGAAGGAAGTTGATTTTACATAACAAAAAATCATCGCCAAATTTGGCGAAGTGGATACATAATTTGTGTTGTACATATCAAGATACATATGCTATTGGAGCCCAATTTTTACCAAATTATTTATAATATACCTAACAAAACTGGTTTACATAATTTATTGGAGATGCTCTTAGGCACTTAACCATCGGCTACGATATTTAATGCTACCCGGTAGTCCCCTTTTCCTTTAATTTCCTTCCGACATCTACTGATAAAATTTGCCTCGATATTAAGGAAATAAAAATATATAAACCATGTGTAACAAAAAAAAATACGATATTGTGGTACACACTCCAAGCAACTTATTCATATTCAAAATATTTTCTACAACAACGAGGCTCGCAAACCAATATCCAAAGTAACCTTTAGTGATAAATCATCAAAATCATAACTCTATTAACAAAGCTCCAAATACAACATCAGTGAAGATCACTGCAATTAAGAAAACTCAAACTACCCCGGTACACCAACGATTTATATTACTACATGCAATCCAATATAAGCATCAAACTCGACAAGTACCTCAGAGGTTAATAACCATCCCATTTTCCAAACACTAATCTAGTGACAATGCTCCAATCATACACGCCAAACGATAATGTATGCTAACTACCCCAAACGTGAGACTATACTATAATAAGTTAGACTACACCAAAAAATTGTCTAATTGCTATGCTAATGTAATAGAAAGCATCCCAAAATATCAGTCAATTATGAACAAATGATTGAACTATATTACACTTGATTGAACTATATTGCACTTGCACAATAATGATGATACAACCCAACGACTTAAGTGAATCCAAGGACAAATCATGAACAAAGAAACTTCTCGTTCCTCAAATAATATCTAATTAATAAAGCTCCAAACATGAACATCCAATGCAACATCAACATTATAGTGACCTAGAACATCGCATTTGGTGAGTGAAATGGTTCAAAAGATAACAAACAAAGCTTATCCCCTCACCCTCAAACTTCAGTTTCACATGAGTGATTCCCCCTTTTCCTTACTCTTCTACGGTTATCTGCAGGAGAGAAATGAGAGAATCAAGATAAATATAACCTCCGTAAAATATAGACGAGACAAGATAGCAAGAGACATAAGCACTAGTAAAGCAATGTGATCCATCAAGCCTAGGTAATAATACTCCAACCAAAAAGAGAAACTCCAATATTCTTTGATAGACTATTCCAACTAGAATCCCAAAATTACATTTTTCCTAACAAGTTCAAAGTAGGTTCTAAAATAAATTCTAATATTCAAAGAAATCATAAGACACGACTAAAATAAATTCTAGTATTCGAAGAAACCATAAGACACGACTCCCAAAACGCTTTCTAGGTGAGGGTGGGCGGGAAACCGCTATCGTCTACGCTAATTCTTTAGTTCACCACTTCCTCCCAAGGCTTGTGTGAAGTGCGGCGTTATCATCCATTGGTCTTGATGCAAGTATTTTTTGATTGAGAATGTACCATCCTTCCTCATGAACCAAGTCATTATATTGTCTCTTAATCGGAAACCAAGGATTCTCATTAGGTAAAGACTCCACAATGCAATGACTCTGAACTAGGATGTTGCTGAATACCCATCTTCCAATGAAAGTGAAAACCTAATGCTCACACATATCCAAGACTTCTCCGATAAACTCCACAGTTGACATCCCTTCCAAGAAAGGTGTTCTTGTTGTGTGGCTCAGCTGAAAATCCTCCACGGTTGGATTCACCAGGTTGACGACCATATCTACAAGATATGAAGAATACTCTTATTAGGAAAGAAACGTAAATATTATTCTGCTTTAAGTGTATTCTAAGGCTGAATTCCAAACAATTACACACTTAACAGTTGCCAAATAAGAATTTCCCAGGAGTTCCCAAAACTCCGCGACAATTATAAGAGCCAGCACAATATTGAAGATCAAACTCTTAAGAAATGTATTAAGATCCCAAAACAGTTTCTGCAACAATGAAACTCTGAAGTAAAACGCTCAAAACTATAGCCCTGAAAAGAAGACTCTAAATGAGATGTTTGTGACAAACTGTCGTCAATAAGAGAAAATATAAACTCCTCGAGTATATCAACGACTTATAGAACTCCAAGCATTATGATTTAGTATTTCACACCACATTAAAACTCTCAAACTATCATCATAACAAATTATTATACCAAAATCCCCAAAGTAGCCATCTCACAACAATAGGACTCCATATAAACACCCAAAAGTCTAAACTTCGACAAACTAGCTAAGAAGTACCTAAAACCACAAAAATTAATTCACTTCCCAAAAATTTCTCAAACACATTTTTCTTCTCACCTTCGTTTTGAACATAATATAAGCACACCTTGCTCCTCCTTACTCTAACATTATTGCCAAACCCGTAACCAACATAACACGCGGGTACTTCACAATTCCTCGCTATGAGGTCATTTATCATCTTTGCCCGCTCATACAAACTTTGCTCGAATGGTATTTTCTAAATTGCTTCGTACTTAAAATTATGTTGGTCCCTCCTTCGTTGAGTTTGACTAGGTTAGAAGCTTCTACCTTCACTGTTTAACAAGAAAATCCCTTCTAGTGTTGTATGGATGTGGTACATTTTCCTACACTATAGCCAATTGTATCATTCATATAATATCATGCAATACAAGTAAAAAGAAAATACATGACATACAATGTGTTGGAATAGAGCCCTCGACATTAATATGGACTTACTATTCGTTATGTTATCGATATGAAGATATGCTAACATGATAAAGACCTTAGAATATAAATGTTATATTCTGAAATATCCCTAGTCGAGTACTACAGTTAATAGGACGAATGTATTGCATCGAGACTAGTATGTGTGCAGATTGATATGGGGATATCAAGTCTAACACATGGTACACATTATGAGTAATGGCGTACTGAATTGACCCACCATGAGAAGGCTACATGGGGGTTATGTGAATGTCACAAGTGCTTCTCATAGTGAGAATGGTGTTGTGATCCTTGGACTTGAAGTCACTAGATATTCTAGTTGTGAAATATCATGCTTTGATATTATCAAACGTTGCGCCTTAATCGAGTAACTATAAAGATAGTTATCGGGCATGATAGGAAGCAAGCCAGAGAACGTAGTGATGTAGAGAGGATTTGTCCCTCCTACAACGGGAGTAAATATCCATGGCCACTCGATGAGTGATACTTAGAAAAATGCATGGTCATGCTCGAATAAATCAATATGAGATATTGATGTTATTTGTTTATCTAAGTCTACTCGCATATCGAGAAACTATGGATTGGGTATACAACTGTGACACTCCATGTCTTGTGTCCAATCCGGATAGATGAGACAAAAGGATTATACAACACGGTAACATTGGTCACAGAAGTTAGTCAGATCACTTACATTCCTATTACTTGGGAGCATTGATGTATTGCTAGATACCGTTCAATGTTTGTAATAAATTATTATTACTACCAACGTAATTAGGAACCTACAGGGTCACACACAATAATAGATCAAGCTGGGATTATTGCTAATTAGTTGGACTAATTAGCAATAATTAATTGATCGGACTAAAGTGTAAACTGTGCTCATTAGTTTGACTAAAGAGCAATTGTGGGCTAGAATGTAGCTAGTCCCACATTGGTGGACTTATGGGCAAAGGTGAATTTCTCTAGCTATAAATTGGATTTGTAGGCTATGAGAATTCATTGATAATTAATCCTACACCACACAGTACACTAGAGAGAAAAGAGGAAGAGTGAAAAAGGAGTTTTCACCCATCTAGGGTTCGGCCAAGGCAAGGAGTGTCGCCCCCTCTATAGCCGTCGGCCATGGTGATGGCCGCCGCCTTACGTTGCCCACGGCATGGTGATGCCGTCTCTGTCTGCTGTCGTGGATGGATATGATCCATCCTGCACACGTCCAAGTTCATCCTTCTTCTCAGATTGCTAGCACCATTGGAGAAGAAGCTCGGTTGAGGTCTATTCGTGTGGATACCGTAGAGACAAAGATACTATTCTTTGTATGTGATTGTCTCAGCCTGGTATGGCTGAGGTAACCTTTCTTTCTTTCATCATGTTATGATGCTTCACCTGTGATCCTTGGAGGGATTTGAGCATGACTAAAATTTTGTTATTCCGCTGCGTAACCTGCATCAAAACCCAACAGTGGTATCAGAGCCATAGGTCTATAGCGCATAACGTGATTTATGTGGTTATCTGTTTTTATTAGTTTCTCACAGTATCTGTCAGATTGACCGTAAATTGTAGTAAAATTGATATGCGTATTATGATGCGCCATGAATCTGATTCATGTGGAGATTTAATTATTTTTACTTATGATGTGAAAATAATGAATTTTCAGGTGTATATTTGATATACTAATTTTTTGAGTTTTGACTGTTTCTGTCAGTTTGGCCGTAAATTGTAATAAAATTAATATGTGTATTTTGATACGCCATGAATATGATTCATGGGGAAATCAACTAATTTTACATAGGATGTGAACATTAGTATTTTTCATGTACATATGATGTACAAATTAATTGGTGACACAAAGTTAGGGTTTGGGCACATTGTAGGGAGAAAATGTGTTTTTGTCCCACATTGAGGTTTGGCCATGAAGGGAAGGAGAAAATTTTGTTTTTAACCCAAATGGGGTGCGGCCTAGAGACCCGTCCCCCTCCCTTTGGAGCGCCGACCCATTCCAACCAGCCTTGCCGGTTCGGCCAGCCAACCGGTTTGACCCGTCGGGCTGGTCCGACCGGGTGGGCCCGGTTTGGCGGGTCAGATCGGTTCAGCTAGTTGGACTAGCACGACCGTTTTGACTATTTTGCCCTTAGTGTCTCAATTTAATTAATTAAAATTAAACAAGAGCGTTAAAAATTGGTTTTAACTGTATTATGTGCTTTGTTGCATGGTGGATGGATATGGCCTAGGTTGTGGATGTTTACTTTGTGGTTTAGTTTACGGCATGCGAGCTGATTAAATTTATGTAATAGTTAATTAAGGTTTTATGGCCTGCGAGCTGATCATCTTCTCGACATGTGAGGTTTTATTTATTTATTTAATTTACATGCTAGCTAGAATTAGATAATTAAATAATAGCCAATAGCATGGAGAAGAAGACCAAAGAACCAAGAAGCCACACAGACGATGGAGGACTTGCACACCTAGGACGCGCGGCTATGGTGGAGGCACATCGAGATGAGCTTGTCACTTTAGGGCATATAGATATTATCATTGGCTTGGTAATATCTTAGTCTTAGGGGTCATATCCACGCCACATTAATTTTATTTTGTGGATGTTTATTATTTATGTCTTGCTATTTATTTTTGGTGTATGGATGATGCATACCGAACGTAATAAGATAATAATAAATAGTGTGGTCTTTTACTGTGGATTGTCCGATCCAAATAAGTAGATCATGTTGATGGGATCAACCAAAAAATTAAGTAATGATACTAAAATCCCTCAAAGGAAATATTACATTTTGGCCTTCTCTTATTTTGACACCCTTCATGATCAGTGTTTATTAATTTCGGGCTTGCCAAAGCAACGCGATTTTAATTTACCATGGTGTGAAGCGGCGACACAAGCAAGTAACGTGTGGTTATTAAAAAGTAAGATGTTAAACGTAACTAAGTAGTTTCAATTGGATTAATGACTTAGAGGCATGGCAATTGAGATAATCTATGAGATAAATAAATAAGGAGTTATTTCCCCAGTTGCACGAAGAGTTGCATATGGATGCAATTGGAAGGGGTTTGTTCGACAAAATCCCAAGTATAGGATATCGTCTCAAGTAATAATCCGGTAAGTCCGGAGTCCAATCCACAAGGAGAGGAGGTTTAGATAATGACCTACTATACTAACGAGTAGAAAACGACTAAGCTACTAACTAGAGCGATTAAATGAAATTTCTCAATGGCTTTAAAGCTTGCCAAGCTATTCAAATCCACCAATATCAATTGATGGAGCAAGTTGAGATTTGAGTTTAAGAACAAAGTAAATGACTACTTGAGCTACGATTCAAGAAACTAAGTGAAATGACAAGTAGAGAGGGGCTAGGGATCATCGGTTTCTCTACTGACCAATCCTCCTATTACATTCAAGCCCGGTTCTCACATTGCATCTGTCAATCCACAAGACAAGTATCTCAAGAAGTGATTGCTCATCGCAATCCAACTCGCGACAAGAGAAGTGTGTAAATCCAACACGCTAACCAAGCACTAAAGAGGATATTCAAATGAGATTCCCCAAATTTCAAGTGTTTCAAGCATCAACCATATGTAAACACACATAGATGTTTCCACATGAAAGATCAAGCAACAAATGAGATTTGTAAATTCTCACTCAAATCACCTAACTAGAACTCGATTTCTCAAAGTTAGGATTGACGAGTTCCTCTCACTCAAATGCAACTTCAAATCAAACACGTCAAAAGTATTCGCACATCTACCTATTCAATGCATCAAATACTTCAACAAGAGAAATCTAAATATTGCACTAAGCATTCAAGTGAACCCAATTCAACCCATTCATCCTTGAAGTTCAACTTGAAACAATAGGAAGATTTAGACACTAGTTAGTCCCAAATCACCCAAGAAAGTGAGTTAGCTAGACATTGTAGATTCAATAGAAGTAGAGAAATGAACTTTCAATACTCAATACTTGAATTCAACCACTTGTTCATCAATTCGTACCCCAATACATGATTTCAAACTACACTAATCAAATCAAAAATGACCCTAACTTAGATTTCAACTACACAAAATGAAGATAACTAACAAACTAGAGCAGCTTCAGCTGCTGCTGCTGCTACAGTACCCGAAGAAGAACAGAGTAGTAGCAGCAGAACAGAGCCCTAGCACTGATTCGTCAAAAACAGAGATAAAAACGCCCAGAAATCCACTCAAATCCAACCTCCTCTCTCCCTCTCTTCCTCTTTCTCTGTTCTAGCTCAAGAACAACCCATAAAATTAGAGAAATCGGTGAGAGAGAGAGAGGAGAATGATGAACCCAAAACAGAGCACTGAGCCGACGGGTCCGAGAAGAGAGACGATTCAATTCTTCGTTTTGACTTATATAGACCTTGTCTCGAGATTTCTTGGCCTCCAAGAACTCATCTAAACCGTCCAATTCAATTAAGAAGCTCTGAAACGTTGATTTGTAGATGCTCACGAACCCTAGGTTGATTTAGGGCTTTCTTCTTCGTTGTTTCTTGGGCCAAATTGATGGGTTCAGGAGAGAGCTCTAGGGCTGGGGAGCAATTTGGTACCGGATTTGTGTGATTTGGTGAAGAGATGAGGGCGGGGTGAAGCTTGGAGGAAGCTTCGTCGAAGAACCATGGAGGCTCTGTGCGTTCTGGTGTCGCGAGGAAGGAGGAGGACGCGTCATCTGAGCTGCTCTGTTATGAAATTGCACTTTCCCCCCCTGATTCTGCTGATATGTTTTAAAAGACCCCTGTCTCTTACTCAAAACATTCTGAAAATGGCACTCTGACCCCCACTCCGTTAAAAACTCATCTTTTTAGTCCTTAAAAACTTTATTTTCTTGCATTTAGCTCCCCATTCCGTTAAAATCTCTTCACATGAGCCCTCTCAAATCTTCAATAATCTTCTAATTAAGCGCTCCAAGTACCTTCTTCTTGTCTCTTAGCCCTCCAAATCTTTTCACTTCATTAGTCAAGCTCCCCCTAGCTAGCCTCTAGCGTTCCAAAGCATGTATTTGTCTACAAAACAAGATAAAAGCAACCAAACTACGAAAACAAGCATAAGTCTAGAAAGAGAGATAAAATATATCAATTACACATATTAGAAAGTCATGAAGAGTTCATTAACATGCTAAAACACGCAATTTTAAGTACTTAACACACCCCCAACTAGCCTTTTGCTCGTCCTCGAGTAAAGAGAGCGATACAAGTAGTAAACTAGTGAAAAACCAATCATGAGAGACACACACTAAACTAGACAAGGCTTGACACAATTCTAAACTAGACTCAAATATTTACAAAAACGCACACACATTATATATCCTAAGTGAGAACCCAAAGAAATAAAAAATACTAAGAGTTACTAGCTAATTTTATTTATTTATTTATTTATTGGTGGGAGAAAAAGAAGTATGCACAAATGTTTCCTCAAATAAATTCTCAAATTCCAAAAAGATAGAGAAAGAAGCCTATGGACGTCTAAGCATATACTCATACAAATGTGGGTTGTGTTTGGTAGAAGGTGACTCATGCGATCCACAAAACTTGTTAATTAAGTCCAATTTGCAAGAAAGTATGCCTTCAAAAATAAGGATCCCATGAAACTAGACATTCTCATACTTATTCAAAAGCACCCATGTAGGATGGACCTCCAAAGCTTTGAACAAAAAATTTTAAGAATGGAGGATGTGGTTGTGGGCTTGTATGATCCTTTTGTGGGTTTTTGGGAGATGGTGCGATTTATCATATTTTCATTTTTTTTTTCGAGATTTATAGCATTAACACATTTTTTTTCACCTCCAATCCAAGGCTCTCCAAGACCCACAACAAAAAGAGGAATATACAAGCGAGTGGGCTTTTTAAGCTAAACCAAGGGAGCTATCTAGGTGGTGACGTAACATTATCCCCGGACACCCCTCTATTTCTTAGACATCGCATGGGGTGTCATTGGTAACCACCACTCCAATGGGTTACAAGTTTCCACCGCAAAAACGATTAGAATTAAATCCTTTTTGTAGAGTTCAAATAGCTTTAGAGAATACACCCTTTTTCAAAAGTAGTGAGACGTCAAAGTTTATGTGATCAACTTAGCTTGAAGGACTTAAACATGAAACGTAAATTTTGTGTGTCGCTTTGTGAGAACGCATGATGTCGCGGAATGTGGGATATTGGTGTAGATGTATTGAGTATAAGCAAAGAATTCCTTTCTAAAATAAAAATAAAAAGAACATGGACTAAGAGATTTCAATATTTGAAAACATTTAGCTTCCTAAAATTCCCCCTTTTCACTTTTTCTCATTTTTTTTTCATTTTTCATTTTTTTTTCTTTTTTCAAAATAAGTGACTCAAATAAAACTACAAATAAGAAAATAAAATCTAGACTCAAGATGAAAGGTTAAAATAAATAAAATTACCAAATAAATAAAAAAAAAATCTATGGTTTGACAAGGGGAAAGAGTGATGTTTCTCATGAAAGGTTCACACACATTTTTTTTCAAAATTTTCAATCTTTTTCAATTTTTATGATTTTTTTTTTTTTCAAATTTTTCATTTTTTTTTTTTTTGTATTTTTCATGTAAATCACTAATGAAGAAAAATCATGCTAGTAACCATTTAAGCAAGTAATAAAATCTACTCCACCCCCCAACTAAAATATCACATTGTCCTCAATGGGTGAGAACAATGGTGTATCAACGACTTCACATAAGAGACAAGGGATAGATGAACCTTATTTTCGCTTTCTTGGCCACCAAGCACAAGTCCTCCTCCAAGAGCAACCTACAAAATGGTAAAAAAAAAAAAAAAAAAAAAAAAAAAAAGGTATGCAAGATATGGAGATAAATTAATTTATTTAATTACAACTAGGGAGGTGGAAAAAGAAATGATGCTATCCCATCCCCAATCTTGGAAATTTCTTTTCATGCCATGCCCCTACTTCATTCTTACAAAAGTACTTCTCCTTCAAAAAGTTGGATTCATCAATTAGAATAGAAAGGAGAAGTAGGGGCAAGACACAAAAGATGAATAAGAGATGCAAGCAAAATCTAACGATAAAGTTAGAACAAGTTGTTATATCATGCATCATCTTAAGAAAAGGGTTTGAAATCCTCAAATGAATTGAATCATAGAATGGGTCTTCACAAGTTGCCAAATTTTTACTTGAAATCAAAACTTGAGAGATGGTGGCGACTTGTGAATCCTCAATCTCATCACTTTTAAATAAGTCATATGGATTCGGGGATGGGGCTTCACAAGTGGGAGTTAAAATAATTTGAGAACCTGAAGCTTCATCCAAAACCTTAGGCACATCTTCCATAATGATACAATCCAAGGGAGCATTCAAGCAAATTCAATTTCGTCACAAATACGAGCATAGCTCCCCGGATCTTCATTAGACATATCAATACTAACCGGAGTACCTCCCAATAAAACTTCAATTTCGTCACAATCAAGATCATAGGAACTCCGGTAAGTACTAGGCTCTTCTAGAGCACAAGACAAGTCTACATTCCCTTCACTAGTGGTAGCAACAAATTTGACCTCTAACCTCATCACATGAGTGATTTTCATTTTGCGACTCCTCCTCACAAATGTCACTATGTGAGTCATCCAAAATGGCTTCGGTATTGTCATGGGTTGAAGAGTCATCATCAAAAACATCAATTTCACTACCAACATCACTATCACATGCTTCTTTAGAATGTGCAAATGAGAAATGAATACAATCACCTATCCTAGTAGCAACAACTCCATCATCAAACACATCATCCAAAATTTGATCTTGAGCAAGCTCGTGATGTGTGTGAATAGGAAGTTCAGACTCGTGTAAAGATGGGTTTTGTGAAGAGTAAGAACTATATGCAAGAGACTCATCATCATGCGATTGTGAATATGAGGAACCCACTCTATCCTCCAAATGAGAAAATGATTCTACGAATTCTCTTTGTGATTCTCTTAGTGATTCCATAATTTCATTATTATTTTGAATAAACTTTTGAACTTTCTCATATAGAGAATCACTTATAGGCGTATTTTGTAACACCCCTAATTCCCGAGAGAGTTCTTCGTGCAATATCAAGACTTTGGGGGCGATTTTGTAAATAATTTTGTCACGACTTTAAAAGTTAGAATTTCGGAGTGTTGGCGATATTCGGAAGTTGTTAGAATGATTTTGAGGCACTAGAAATATTTGGGATGGTTGTGCAATTCCTTGAAATTAAGTAGAACATCTAATTCTAGTTTATACACTAAAGTTTGTAAAACTACACTTCTTACCCCCTATGCATGATGGACACTTGTCCTAAGTGTTTTGACACAATTTCTATGAGTTGGCAACACCCAACATCTCTATTCATCATCTCTCATCATAAAATTACATCATCATCCCATTATCTTGTTTTATTTTCCCCCTCTTCCTCTCAACCACCAAGAACACCACCACCTCCACCATGAAACCACCACCACCACCAAGGCAACCACCTATCCCTTCCCCCAAATCAAAAACTGTTCCTACAGCAGTACCCACTCGGTCCGCTGATCAAGGCGCACCAATCAATTCGAAGTTTCATTGGGTATCGAGAGAGAAAACCGCATTCGAAGGTGAAGAACCATAGGTTGATATTGATGGAAATTCTCTCATCCTGTTGTGATTTGGCGAGTGTAAACCCTTTATTCGTGATCCACATCTCCGGGCGAGCTCAACGACACCAAGAACACGTTCTAACTCGCCGGATTCGCGACCAGCCGCCGGATTTTGCAGATCCCGTCGCCGGCAAAGCACTGAGCGGCGAAAGAGAGGTAATTCTCTTGTTTCTTCATCGTTTCCAGTGATTCTTGCGTATTTGTGATCCCAAGACCTTCTATAATCCTTCTAGGACACTGGAAACAACCTAGAAATTTCTGGGAATTCGTGAAGCGTCGGAAACTAGGCGGCAAAGTCGCCGGATTTCTCCATGGCCGCCGGAGAGTGATGCAACAAGGTATCTCTCTCATTTCTTCACCTTTTTCGAGTTTCTTGCACCAAAATCATCCCTAGAGCATCTAGAATGCATTAGAATCATTCAAACCTGCCCATATTTCGTTTATATTCAAGTTTGATTTCACTTTTCACACATGGTTCGTTTTTCCGTCATGCATAAACAGCCCCTGTTCAAATGATCATATCTCTCTCGTTTTTAATCCGTTTTGTGCGATTCTAGACTTTATGGAAACCTCAGACAATTTTCTACAACTTTTCGTGTTTTAAATTTTGTCTAATTCGGTCTCTAAATCACCTGAAAATGCAGTTGAAGTTGCTGCAAAACCGTGTTCTTCAATCTGTCCAAGTGAACAAATTTTCTAAGTGTTGGAATCTGAATTTTCACCCAACTTTGAAATCTTGTATCTTCCTCGTTTTTGGTCCGTTTTGAATGATGCTTAGCTTTTTGGAATCCTTGGAGAATTGGCTACAACTTTCATGTTGATTTCTTGGTCCAACTTGATCTCTAAACCCTCTGATTTTGGCTCCAAAGTTGCTGCAATGCTAATGTTCTTCGCTAGCAAAGAATTCAAAATTTTCTAAGTATAGAATGCCGTGGTGAAACACCTATTTTCTAGCCCTTATATCTTCTTCAAAACTTGATGAAATTTAGATCTGTTTTCTCCTGTGTAAAGCTGGTGTATAATACTTCAAATCATCGTCTCTGGGTCATGTTCAAATTTTTAACGGATTTCTCACAAATCAAGCCTAAAGTTTCTAGTTTGAACTCAATAAACTTTCTTGAATTTTACTAAGTGTTGATTCGGAATTTTTGTCCAACTTTGACTAGCGATATCTCTTTGAATACTTGGAGTTCTTAGGAGTTCAAATATGTTCTGGAAAGCTTGGAATATCCTCTTAAATACCCCACCTTCATATTTCCTAAACTCTCCATCATTTTAGCACAAATCAGCTACAAAGTTGACTAGTTGAGATGATTTCACTCTATCTTTGACTTTCAATTTTCTCACTCTAAATGACATTTCTGGCCTTAGCGTTCTTCACGAAACTTGTTCGTATTCATATTCTGAGCCTAAATATCAAGTTTGACCAAGTTTGACTTTTCGGAAACCCTATTTTGACTGAACTGTATAGGAGGGGCAAAATAGTAATTTCACTTAAGCTTTGAATTGAGTTTCGCTTAGTAACTTGGAGTTTTTCACCATGTCTTGTATGCGTATTTGGAGTAATCGTATGTCATTCTCGGCTAATGTTGACCAAGTCAATAGTTGGGGTCTTTTTGCAGTTTTACTAAACTTTAGGTGCCTAAGTGCAATTTATTGAAAGTTGTAGATTTCAATGCTAAGTTCATATGGGAGATTTAAGAGTCATTCTTGCATGTTTTTGGGCCAGTATGAATGTAATATGGGGTCCAGGTACAATCAGGGACTGTACTGGACAGTTTCAAAGTATCAGGGGCGTTTTGGTTAAGTTACCTTGCATGACCCGCTTTCCATTGCATTCTTTCATACAACCTCATATAGAGGGTAAATTCTGATAGACTATATACTTGACTTGTGTATATCCAGCCGTTATTAAGGATCGTTCGAAGTAGACGCACGTTTTCATGTTGCTGCATTTACTGTGAGACTCGGAGACGAGCGTTGTAGGAGTGCTAGCTTTGCTTTGCGCCTTTCATGGCCCAGAGGTAAGTACATATGTACGGCCTTTTCATATCAAAATGTGCGTTTGTGTTTGATGTTTCAAATGAATGTTTGCTATATAAAATAGTATGAGAATGCATGTTTCCCACTCGAAAGTTGTTAAACTATTTTATTCATCTCCTTTGAGAACTCTCGGAAATTACCTGTGAAATGTTTATATTCTGATTCTGGTTATGTGAAATAGAAGAAATAAAGTACCTCTAATAGACTTAGGACGATGTACAGGGTACTGTTATTAATGGGAGGCGTCAAGCGATCCTCCATTTTCTTATGGCTAAGACCATTGAAGCAATGCTTCTTATTATTGGATAGAACGTTAATGTTCACAAATCCGCCCCCGATGAGCCAAAATGTATCAAGATATTGAGGCCAAAGGGTTTATAGAGCTATAGAGTGCTACTTATACTTGTAAGGGTCACTACGGTATAGGGGTGTCGACACTTAAGGCCTTTTAGCTAATGTTGTGAGCGGGGTTGACGAATGGGCTCCCTTAACGCTCGGGTGAAATAGGGTTTGATAGACCCTAGAAGGAACCCTTAGTTATTATTTCGTGATCCCTATGTTTACATCGATCCTGCTGGTGGCTCTTAACACGCCTCAGCTAAATTAAATTGTTGATTGAAGTCGAAATTAAAAATTGACCACTTTATTGATGTTGTTTGTGGCTCAGGATTGCCCTAATAAATTGAAATGATTTGGAAAACTCTGGCTACTCATGAACTAAGTTATTCTCTTAAATGGACTTGTTTACTCTGGATATGTTACCAACTACTCGTGGTTTCCCAATGTTATTAAATTGAGAGGTTTTTGTACTCGGTTACTTCCAGTTGTTCCAAATTCTCCAACATGATGGTTTTACTGTTTAAATCTTCTGATTTGTTTCAACTCATGCTTCCGTGCCACTCGTTACTTTACATGTCGTAGTATGTATTTACTCAGTTTTTACTGATCATTTATTCAAAACTGCGTCTGCTTTTGCCATTTTAAAACCGCATGTCATCAATCAAGGTTGGGGAATGGGAACGCGAATCGAGACGAAGCTGCGTGCTTAAGTTAGATCATTTAGAATATCACGCACTTTTTATTTATTTACTTTTTTTTGTATACTTATTTTGACAAGATTTGTTGTATACACTAAACGAAATGTAATCTTAATAGCATAATTCTACTTTTATTTATCGATTGTCTCTTTAACCCTGAACCGAGATCCCGGGTCGTTTCATATTTAGCTCATCGTTCACAAACGATTCCCTCTCAAAATGATTAACTCCTCTTGATTCACACATCATATCATTATATTGATAAGTGCAAGAATCATGAGAGTTCAAAAACATGTAAGTGTTTGAGGGAGGTGATTGTTCACAAGAAGCATGATATGTGTAATCTAGTGTCCTACTATCATGCCAAGAATAATCATTCTTAGGGGAATAATCACCATTTTTGTAAGCACACTCACGTTTGGAACGCATTGATTCCTTAGAATGATTTTCATGTCTAGTAAATGCATGATAGTAAGGATATGAAGGAATGTTATCCGCCTCTCACCAAAATTAACATATTCATGAGACATTTTGTTTTCAAGAAAGTAGATGAGAGGTACTTGATGAATTTCACAAGCCCTATTGAATCTCACAAGCTTAAGTAACCACAAGCAACTAGAGAAAATGTCAAGAAAAATACTACGAAAGCAATCAAATCTAAAGCCTAGCCTCTCCTCGGCAACGGCGCCAAAAACTTGTTCGACAAAATCCCAAGTATAGGATATCGTCTCAAGTAATAATCCAGTAAGTCCGGAGTCGAATCCACAAGGAGAGGAGGTTTAGATAATGACTTATTATACTAACGAGTAGAAAACGACTAAGCTACTAACTAGAGCGATTAAATGAAATTTCTCAATGGATTTAAAGCTTGCCAAGCTATTCAAATCCACCAAAATCAATTGATGGAGCAAGTTGAGGTTTGAGTTTAAGAACAAAGTAAATGACTACTTGAGCTACGATTCAAGAAACTAAGTGAAATGACAAGTAGAAAGGGGCTAGGGATCATCGGTTTCTCTAGTGACCAATCCTCCTATTACATTCAAGCCCGGTTCTCACATTGCATGTGTCAATCCACAAGACAAGTATCTCAAGAAGTGATTGCTCATTGCAATCCAACTCGCGACAAGAGAAGTGTGTAAATCCAACACGCTAACCAAGCACTAAAGAGGCTATTCAAATGAGATTCCCCAAATTTCAAGTGTTTCAAGCATCAACCATATGTAAACACACATAGATGTTTCCACATGAAAGATCGAGTAACAAATGAGATTTGTAATTTCTCACTCAAATCACCTAACTAGAACTCGATTTCTCAAAGTTAGGATTGACGAGTTCCTTTCACTCAAATGCAACTTCAAATCAAACACGTCAAAAGTATTCGCACATCTACCTATTCAATGCATCAAATACTTCAACAAGAGAAATCTAAATATTGCACTAAGCATTCAAGTGAACCCAATTCAACCCATTCATCCTTGAAGTTCAACTTAAAACAATAGGAAGATTTAGACACTAGATAGTCCCAAATCACCCAAACAAGTGAATTAGCTAGACATTGTAGATTCAATAGAAGTAGAGAAATGAACTTTAAATACTCAATACTTGAATTCAACCACTTGTTCATCAATTCATACCCCAATACATGATTTCAAACTACACTAATCAAATCAAAAATGACCCTAACTTAGATTTCAACTACACAAAATGAAGATAACTAACAAACTAGAGCAGCTTCAGCTGCTGCTGCTACTACAGTACCCGAAGAAGAACAGAGTAGTAGCAGCAGAACAGAGCCCTAGCACTGATTCGTCAAAAACAGAGCTAAAAACGCCCAGAAATCCACTCAAATCCAACCTCCTCTCTCCCTCTCTTCCTCTTTCTCTGTTCTAGCTCAAGAACAACCCAGAAACTCAGAGAAATCGGAGAGAGAGAGAGGAGAACGATGAACCCAAAACAGAGCATTGAGCCGACGGGTCCGAGAAGAGAGACGATTCAATTCTTCGTTTCGACTTATATAGACCTTGTATCGAGATTTCTTGGCCTCCAAGAACTCATCTAAACCGTCCAATTCAATTAAGAAGCTCTGAAACGTTGATTTGTAGATGCTCACGAACCCTAGGTTGATTTAGGGATTTCTTCTTCGTTGTTTCTTGGGCCAAATTTATGGGTTCAGGAGAGAGCTCTAGGGATGGGGAGCAATTTGGTACCGGATTTGTGTGATTTGGTGAAAAGATGAGGGCGGGGTGAAGCTTGGAGGAAGCTTCGTCGAAGAACCATGGAGGCTCTGTGCGTTCTGGTGTCGCGAGGAAGAAGGAGGACGCGTCATCTGAGCTGCTCTATTATGAAATTGCACTTCCCCCCCTAATTCTGCTAATATGTTTTAAAAGACCCCCGTCTCTTACTTAAAACATTCTGAAAATGGCACTCTGTCCCCCCACCCCGTTAAAAATTATCTTTTTAGTCCTTAAAAACTTTATAAACTTGCATTTAGCTCCCCATTCCGTTAAAATCTGTTCACATGAGCCCTCTAAACATTAGAACACTTGACTTTGACCCTTCAATTTGAATTTTAACTTGCAATTTCTTCAATCTTGACCTCTCAAATCTTCAATAATCTTCTAATTAAGCGCTCCAAGTACCTTCTTCTTATCTCTTAGCCCTCCAAATCTTTTCACTTCATTAGTCAAGCTCCCCCTAGCTAGCCTCTAGCGTTCCAAAGCATGTATTTGTCTACAAAACAAGATAAAAGCAACCAAACTACGAGAACAAGCATAAGTCTAGAAAGAGAGATAAAATAGATCAATTACACATATTATCAAGTTATGAAGAGTTCATTAACATGCTAAAACACGCAATTTTAAGTACTTAACAGGGTTCCTACCTAAATAACCAATTCTTGAGTGACGTGCCAAAGAAGGCTCAAGAAGAGGTGAATTATGGATCTTGGCCCACTAGAAAGTATATGATATTTTCCGCATTAGTGGTGAGGGCTACTAATCCGAAGAAAAAAATAGTGGGAGGTATATTTAATAATTTAGGTCCTTGTTAATTATAGTTCAAACGTCACAAATATTTTGCATAATCATATTTGTGTTAAATACCTATGGCATTAAACAAACAAACTCGACTTTATCGCTATGTCCTTGAGAAAGACAGATTGTTTGGAATCTGTTTTAATAAACTGATATAAAATTAAGAATTTTTCTCAAATAAAAGGAAAAATGTTGTATATCCTAGAGCATAAAGTTTCCTTCCACCAACTACCAAAATACAATAAAACCTAATGGAAGGAACATCAAAGAATGGATCTTTTGATGTGAATTGCCTCATGTTAGCTATCATGAACTCGCTTTTGAAGCAAGATGAGAACATGGAGGCGTATGATATAATCATACATTTAAATAAGTTCTTCTTAAAAAAATCCGGCTATACATGAAAGGTTTAAAGTCTTGCTCCATTGCGTTTTACCTTCTATTGATTAGCACTCGTCATGATCAAGATGTAATAAAGCTCGGGCTTGCCAAATCTAGGCGACTTCATTCATCAAGATGTGACGCGACGACACAAGCTATTAATGTGTGATTGCTAAAGCAATAGATCAAACGCAACTAAGCTATTTCAATATGATTGACAGCTTAGAAGATGGGAGTTATCTATGAGATAGATAAAGAATAAGGAGTTATTCTCCCAATCGGACCAAGAGTCGCATTGGGTTCAATTAGAGTTTTGTTCAAAGGCAATTTACTCAATATGATTGAGAACCGCTAAACAAAGTGCTAGCAAATAGGGTGGTGTAGTGGAAAAGGAACTGCCCAAAGTACATGGAAGGAAAAAGAAATTGTGAATTCCACTTAGGTATCTTTGTTATAAAACTCAATGTGTCTATCTCATCATCATAGGTATTTGATACTTGATGAGGATCTCACATTTATAGAAATGTGTCGGATCTCAAGAGAAGAAGACAATCGGATAAGGAAGAGATACACCTACACGTGGGGAAATAAAGCAAGGGTTGCTGAATTAGCCGTAGGAAATTATCTCCACCTTTTGGAATCATACAGGAATTAGACAAGTACGATTATGTCCCTGGTATGAGTAGAAACATTATCACAATTTCTTGTTTGGACAAGAAAAGATTTTCCTATTAAAATAATGGACAAATGTTGTTCCATTGATTTTAATAGAATGCATTATTGTAATGCTAATTTGTCTAATGGATTGTAGATCATTGATCATGATAATTTAATCTATAGCATTAAAGATATAACTTTGGCATTGTGGTTTAGGCCACGTGAACGAGAACGCATTTCTAAACTCCATATGAATGGATTTCTAGACTCATTTGATTATGAATCATATGAGACATGTGAGATTTTTTTATTGGGCAAAGATATGATCTTTTGGACTCATACATATTGATGTATGTGTACCACTAAGCACAAGTTCTAGAGATGATTTTGGTACTTTATCATATTTACTTATTCAGTAGATATGGATCTGGGTCTTATGAAGAACTAATCAGAATTCTTTGAAAAGATTCAAGGGATTCAGGAATGAAGTAGAAAACTAGCTTGGCAAGAGCATCAAGACTCAACGATTAGATCGTGGATGAGGATGCTTAATTCAACAGTTTGACAAGCATCTAAAGAAGTGTTGGATATGATCCAAACTCACTCCACCTTGAACACCATTATAGAATGACGTATCTAAGAGGAGAAATCGGACATTGTTGGACACGGTTCAGTTATGATATGTCAAACAGAACTTCCAATTTACTTTCGGGACTATGCTCTACTTATAGCAATTTCGCCCTTAACCTTGTTCCACCAAAATCAGTTATGAATACACCATATGTGATATGGACTGGGAGGTGTCCTAGTATTTCATAAATATTTGGGATTGTGAAGTTTATGTAATGCGTTTGCAGATAAACTTAGGCCCAATTCAAATAAATGTATTTTGTGGAATATTCGAAATAATATTATTTCTATAACCTAATCGAAGACAAAAAGTTTGTTGCTCGAACCGGTGTGTTTCTAATAGTATAATTGTCTCTAAAAGAAACAGTAGGAGGATAGTATAACTTGAAGGAGTTCAATAAACACAATAGAACATTAATATTTTGATGGAACATGAGTAGGATCACAAGGCGTTGTGGAGCATCCTACTCAAGTAACACAAGAACCTCGTAGGTTAGGTAGGATATGTCAAGGAGCTATGGAAATATGGATTACTCATAACCTTGTGGTATATTGCTCATGGAAATGATCCTACAACCTATGAGAAGGCCACGATTGGGCCAAACTCGCAAGAATGGTTTAAGGCCATGAGATATGAAATTGAATCCATGTATACCAGCAAAGTATGGGATTTGTTGGAACCACCTAAAGGGGTATGACCCATAGGGTGAAAGTGGGTTTTAAGGAAAACTAAAATGGATGGTAATAGGATTACTTTTAAGGGACGATTGGTGGCTAAAGGTTTCATGTGAGCTCATAGTATGGACTATGGCGAAATCATTCTCCCCAATTGTGATGCTTGAATCCATTCGCATCTTGCTTGTAGGAATCTATCTATGGATAGAATCAAGCTACTTGGAGTTATAATCTTTGATTCAATGATGAAATCAAAAAGGTTTTGGTTCCATCAAGAATTAAGATGAAGCTTGTGTTTACAAGAAGGTTATTGGGAGCACAGTTATATTTCTGGTCTTGTATGTGGTTGACATATTGTTCACTGGGAATGATGTCCCTACTCTGCAATCTGGTAAAGATTGGCTAGGGAATCGATTTTCAATTAAATGACTTAGGCGAAGCAACCTGAAATTCTATGGAGATAGATCAATAAAGTTGTTCGGCTTAATTTAAAGTGCATATAATGACAAAGGTGTTGAAATAATTCAACATGCAAGAATATGGATCCTCACCTATGTCACATGGGATTAGTCTTTGGAAGACTAATTGTCTTCCCAATTAGATTGTGAGGGACCGTATGAATAAGATTCATTGGATACGCCATGTTATGTGCAAGGGCAAGACCTGTCATTTGAGAATGATATAATGATACCAGTCATACCCATATGAGAGTCATTGGATATTGATCAAGAAAATTCTTATGTACTTGAGAAGAACTAAGGATGAATTCTTGATATATGGAGGATAGGAACGGTTCACTGTAAGGATTTACAATGATGCGTACTTCCAATCCAACAAGGATGATTCTAGATCATAGTCAAGTTTTGTATTTTGCCTTAGTTGAGGAATTGTGAACTGGAAAGGTTCCAGGCAAGATTCAGTTCCCAATACTATCACAGAGGACTGAGTGTATTGTTTCATTAGAAATACTCAGAATATTCGATCTCATTCGATTGTCGATAGATGAGATGTGAATATTTGCAAAGTACCAGTGAATGTCTCTCTTTCCTCTTGTGCACCGAAAGCGTGAGGGCCGCACTGGATCAATAGGCATATGATGCACAAGATTGACTCTAGTGCAAGTGGGAGACTGTTATAATTGTATCCTAGAGGTAATCAATTCATCGTGACATTAATATGGACTTACTATTTGTTATGTTATCGATATGGAGATCTGATAACATGAATGAAGTCCTTAAAATATAAATGTTATATTATGAAATATCCCTAGTCGAGTACTATAGTTAATAGGACGACTGTATTGCATCGAGACTAGTGGGCAGATTAATATGGGGATATCAAGTCTAACACATTGGTATACATTAGGAGTAATGGCGTACTGGATTGACCCACCATAAGAAGGCTACATGGGAGTTATGTGAATGTCACAAGCGCTTCTCATAGTGACAATGGTGTTGTGATCCTTGGACTTGAAGTCACTAGATATTCTAGTTGTGAAATATCATGCTTTGATATTATCAAACGCTGCGCCTTAACCGGGTAACTATAAAGATAATTATTGGGCATGATAGGAAGCAAGCTAGATATCGTGGTGATGGAGAGATGATTTGTCTCTCCCACATAACGGGAGTAAATATCCATGGCCACACGATGAGTGAGACTTAGGAAAATGCATGGCCATGCTCGAATAAATCAATATGAGATATTGATGTTATTTGTTTATCTAAGTCTACTCACAGATCGAGAAACTATGGATTAGATATACAAGTGTAACACTCCATGTCTTGTGTCCAATCCGGATAGATGAGACAAAGGGATTATACAACACGGTGACATTGGTCGCAGAGGTTAGTCAGATCCCTGACATTCCTATGTGCATTGATGTATTGCTAGATACCCCGCAATGTTTGTAATAAATTATTATTACTACCAATGTAATTAGGAACCTACAGGGTCACACACAATAATAGATCAAGCTGTGATTATTTCTAATTAGTTGGACTAAATAGCAATAATCAATTGATTGGACTAAAGTGTAAACTGTGCTCATGAGTTGGACTAAAGAGAAATTGTGGGCTAGAATGTAACTAGTCCCAAATTGGTGGATTTATGGGCAAAGGTGAATTTATCTAGCTATAAATAGGATTTGTAGGCTATGAGAATTCATTGATAATTAATCCTACACCACACAGTACACTAGAGAGAAAAGAGGAAGAGTGAAAAAGGAGTTTTCACCTATCTAGGGTTCGGCCAAGGCAAGGAGTGTCTCCCCCTCTGTAGCCGTCGGCTATGGTGATGGCCGCCCCCTTCCCTGCTTCCCACGGCATGGTGATGTCGTCTCTCTCTGCTGTCGTGGATGGATATGATCTGTAACCCTTTAGTTTTCGTGACCTTAATCCTTGTGTCAAATCGAACTAAATATTAATGCAATTAATATATTGTGTGTGTTGACTGTTCCTACATATCATATTACGGGAAGTGGCTGTTGTGATACATATAAGTTCTTATATTAGCATTATGTGAATCTTACGTTAGCATTACATGGATTAGTTGGTTTGCGCTTCGAGGACGAAGCTCTATTTAAGGGGGAAGGATGTAATACCCCGATTTTATACGGGTAAATTAATAGCAATCCGTGAAGTGGGGAGATATTTGTAGTTTAAGAAAATATAAACTAGTTAATGTAGGGGGTGGTAGTTGTAGTTTGAAGAAAGTCAAATACCTAGAGGATAAATTAATAAGAGTAAATTAAATAATAATAATAATAATAATAATAATAATAATAATAATAATAATAATAATCATAAATAATAATGAAAAAAAAAGAATAAAAAATTTGAGGATCAGTTTCTCCTCAACTTAAGTAACCATCTAATGAATCCTCTCCCAAAAACCAAGAAGACCATTGTCTTCTTCTTCAACTTCTCCTTCAAAAACACAGCAGCCCCCTCCCCTCTCCTCACCCGTCACCACCACCAACACCATAACCCCCTCCGGCAACACCACCGCTACTTCCTCCTCCACCACTCTGCCTCTCTCTGTCTCTGTCTCCCCCTCTCCCCTGTTCTGCCCGACGAAAACAGAGGAAGCAGCAGCAGCGGCAAAGGCGCTGCCTCCCCCGTCGTTGACGCAACCACAACCATCCACCTCAATCTCTCCCTCACCACCCCCTGATCTCTCTTTCTATCTCCCTCTCTTCTCTCTGGATTAGCCGGCAAAAACCCAGCAGAAACAGCAGCGACACAAGGCCGCTGCCGTCTCCAGCGAAGCAACGCCGCACGCACCACCATCTGCTCCTCTCTTCTCTCCCTCTGTTTGGACTCTCTCTTCCCTCCCCTCTATTTTTCGAGCCAAGGGGAAGCAACGAAAGCAGTGAACCACTGCAGAAACAACCCAGAGCCACCACAAATCCGGCGACCTTCATTAACGCCGGCGAGAAGCTTGACCCGAGCCATCCAACGCCACCCACTCCCTCGAATCAATCCTAATCAACTCCTAGAAGCTCGAGGATGCTGTAGACGCTGCCAATCGAAGCCAAGAACGCCTCAATCGCACGAATCGACCATCACCGCCGGCCACCATCGACGGCGAACCCAACCGGACTCAAATCTTGACCGTTTCTGGCGATTTTTTGCTTGGGTAACTCCTAAATCACCCTCTGATTCATTATTGATCATAAAAATCTGATTTTGTTAGCTTTAAATCAAATCGGGTTGTGGGAATGAGAAGCTTGTACGTGTGTTCTTGTTAGGGGGTACTTTTTGTACTTTCTAAAAAGTTGAGGGTATGAACTGTTACATGTGAAAACTGTTAATATTAGTGGGAGGTGATTGTATGTCATTTATAGGAACTTGGGGGATCCATTGTTGTAAATATAAACTGCATATAAATATAAAATTTAAAATGCAATTTTTTATTAGAAATAATTTCTAACATTTCTAGATATTATTTTAATTATATAAAATTGCATTTGACTATTTAAAAATTATATAGGAATTATTTAGTATGTGATATTGTTGTTCCCCTTAAAAATATAACTTTTTGAATAAATATTTCAAGTACTTATAAATTAGTGTTTTGAGTAAAATATGTCATTTGTTTAATATTGATAAAATAAAGTTAGGGAGTTAATTTACAATATATCTAATAGTAAACTGCTCTGTTTACAAATCGATCAAAATTTTATTATTATTTGTAGATATTAGAAATTATTTCTCCAAAATAAAGCTATGATTATGTATGACTAATCACTTATTTTCTTAGAATAAATATTTCTTTGAATTTAATTTATAAATCTAATTCTTTTATAGTATGTACATTTTCCAATAAATAATTAGCTATAATTAAATTAGTTGGAATTAAATTTTGTAGTCACTTACAAATAAATGTGTTGTGTAATAAATTAATATTTTCTAATTATGAGAGTGTATAAATTTAATATCTAATTTCTTACTTAATAATTTTTAAGAGCTAGTATTTATATAAGTACTGATATTTCTATGAGGAAATAAATAAATAATAAATAAATAGATAAACATATAGTTGTTGTTTACGTCGGCGATTTATTATATAAATATTGTATACTATTAATTAATGGGGTTATGGGGAAAATGAGACTTGTTAGGATTATAGAATTTCACATACCATACTTGGACTTGTGATTGATTTAGAAATTATAACTGTAGGTGACGAGTTCGTAGACGAAGGTTACGTCTACCTGTGAAAGCCAAAGTGATATTTGTTGTATTATGAAGGAAAGTTAATATGCCAAGTCTAGTGTGCCGAGCTTCTTTCGTGTCGAAATGTAATTTTATAATTTGTCTCAAAATATGTTTTGTGACTTATATGCTTTACATGAGATTGATTATGCTTTGAGATGAATGTTTTGAGAATGTCACACGAGAATAATAATCCATTAATGATGTAAAGTGGAAAGATTTGTGCGGGGATCGTTATATTATTGCTAGATTGGTCGTGTTGACTTCGTTCACTCGACCCGTATTATTTTAACCCGGTCGCAACCTGTCGGGTCGCTCCATGTACTCACCTCTCTGGCCGCGAGGAGTCTTAGGGGGTGCCGGCACTTAAGGTCTTGGTAGCTTAGTGAAAGTAGATCTTCCCCGTATCAACAAGTTAATAATATGAAGTTCTTTGAAAAAGAGATTTTTATGAAAGGAAAGAAGAGATAGATTGGGAATAATATTCCCCGTTTGAGATAAAGGAGAAGGATTGAGATGCAAAGTAACAAGAATGAGAATTTCATATGTGTTCCAGTATTCGTACTTTATTCTCCAGGCATTTACTCAGTATTGTTCATTCTCATTTATACTTGTTTTTGAAAAGATATGCCTCGTAATTTGTTTACAAGCTTGGGTGTTTACTTACTCAGTATTTCATTGCTGACTTTAGAAAAAACTGTGATTCCTGTTTTATTCCCACCGCAGGTCCAGACGACGAAGGCTTGGCTTAGATCGGGGGACGCAGACTCACCTAGTATTATCAGTATGCTTAGTAACTCGAACTACTAGACGGTTTGGATCTTTTGTGTAATAATATTTTAAGATAATGTGTAAGACTGTTGGCTCATGTAATTTATAGCTAAGGCAGTGTTTGTTCTTAATTTCCGCCATTTCATATTTAGTAGCACCCACCCGGGCTCTCCGGTCCGGAACGGAAAGTCTGGGAATCATGGGTTGTTACAAGTGGTATCAGAGCAGGCTGTCTAAAAAGGGGAAATTAAAACCTGTAGGGCAACCTTAAAATGAAACTAGGTAAAAAAAAATTAAAATTGGACAAGCCGATTGGGTTAGGGGTAGCCTAAGTTCTGGTCTTATTGGTCCAACCCACCCACATCCTTTTTGTTAGTCACGAGACACGTTATGTGCTTGACAGTACTTGGAGGTATTAGTTGTTATAATCTTTATTTCTATCTGTGGGATATAATTTGCTCCCGTAATGAAGAAAAGAGCTATGTATTCTAGAAGTTTGCGTCAGAAAAGGGCAATTATACATTGAGAAAGTTTATGAAAGCAAGTATGATTATGAATTGTTAGATGCAGCATATCTTGATTCTTATGTGGTAGAAAATATTTAAGTGTGATACGTGTGATACATGTGTTACATGGGCTGTTAAACATGTACTTTATAAGGTGATTATTTTTTATCTTTCGAGTTAATAATAGAATAAGAAATGATACAATAGGTGATAGCGTAGGAATATGACTGATAGACCCCTGCGCTACTATACCAGGAGAGTCCAGCAAGAACAGATGGCAGAAAACAACAACAACATGCAGCAAATCTTTGCTCAAATGGCTCAAATGATGGGCAATGGAGCTCGGGCAGGAGTAACTGGGCCAAGCAAGTGGCAGACATGAAACCGCCAAGTTTCATGGGAAATGAAGACCCCCGTTTAACTGGAAGAGTGGATCATGGAGATGGACAAGATCCTTGAGAATGTGGAATGCCCTGAAGACAGGAAGGTCAATTGTGCGGTGTTTTATCTGAAGAGTGAGGCGAATATATGGTGGAGGAATACTCGAGAAACCCTCTTGACTCAGCCCAACTTCAATTGGGAATCCCTCCAGACTGCTCTCAGATCTCGCTTTTATCCTTGTCATGTGAAAAGGAGCAAGCAACAAGAATTTCAGAACCTGGAGCAAGGAAGTGACTCGGTAACTGACCATTTTTGGAAATTTACAGAGCTGATGCGGTTCGCGGGTAACACGATTCCCGATGAAGAGTCCAAAGTTTCAAAATTCATCTCTGGATTGCAAGAACGGCTGCAGACGTCTCTGCTGAGCAGAACTTATCCAACTCTTCATGAAGTCTATGATAGACCCGCTGATATATGGCGAGTCCAGGCAGTCCAAGAGGAGAGACGCAAGAAACGCAGGCTAGAGGAAGCAGGAGGAAGTAACAAAAACTTTGTGAAAGGAAACCAGAGGACCAGGCTCAACAACGGAGGAGGAAACCAAGTTCAGTATCGAGGAAAACCAGCAGAACCAGGGAAATCAGCGAGTTCGCCGCTATTACTGCAAGAAGTGCCCAAGAAACCACCCAAGAGAGGATTGTGCTGGTAATGTTGTCACCTGCAACAACTGTGGTAAAAGGGGACACCGAGCCTATGAATGCCGATCGCAACCAGTAGGGAACCAGCAAGTGAACCAAGGAGGAAACTTCCGAGGCTGCAACAAAACAACCACCAGGGGAACCGCCATCAAAATGGGAACAACTTTGGCCACTACCAGCGGTATGGGAACCAGCAGCCAACTAACTTGCAGATTGGGTATGGGAACCAGCAGCCAGCTAACTTGAAGATTGGGTATGGGAACATTGGCAACCCTCAGAACAATGGGGGTAATGGATATGGAAGGCAGCCAAACTACAACCAGGGGAATGCCAGACAGAATGGAGGCCAGAACCGCAAGAACAATGCTGGAGCTGCGGTCAACAACAATGCAGCAGGAGGAGCTGGAAACCAGAATGCCAATGTCGGAAGGATTGTTGTCATAACAAAGACCGAGGCAGAAGCTTCTCATGGAGTTGTCACTGGTACATTTCTTATCCACGAGCAACCAGCATTTATATTATTTGATTATGGTGCATCTTACTCGTTCATATCATCATCATTTGTTGAGAAACTGGGTTTGAATAAGTCATCCACCATATCCATCCCCGTAGCAACCCCTACTGGCTTAATAACAATATGTGACACATTATTTGAAGGAGTTGAGCTAAAAATCCTATCAAGTATTCTGCCAGCCAACCTGATAAAGTTTGACATTGGGGGTATAGATGTTATCCTAGGGATGTATTGGCTCGCGATGTATCGAGCAGTTATTGACAACTACGATCAGAAGGTTCGGTTGAAAGGACCCAAAGGGAAGAAGAACACCTATCGTGGTATCACAAGGGAACCTCGCATCAGACTTGTGTCAGCCTTGACTATAGTCAATCAAGTGAAGAAGGGAAACTCTGCCTACTTGTTTTACGTCCAGGATGTATCCAAGGAGGAAAATCTGTTGGAGGAGATACCTGTCGTAAGGGAATTTCCCGATGTCTTTCCAGACGAGATTCCAGGAATGCCACCCAAACGAGAAGTGGAGTTTACCCTCGACTTAGTACCTGGAACCGCTCCTATATCGAAGGCATCGTATCGGATGGAACAAGCAGAATTAAAGGATCTCAAGGATCAACTGCAAGAACTCCTACAGAAAGGGTACATACGACCAAGTTTGTCACCCTGGGGAGCACCAGTTCTTTTCGTAAAGAAGAAAGATGGGAGCCTGAGGCCATGCATCGATTATCGAGAATTAAACAGCGTGACCATCAAGAACAAGTATCCTCTACCCCGGATTGACGATCTATTCGATCAAATACAAGGGGCCAGTGTCTTCTCCAGGATTGATCTGAGGTCAGGGTATCATCAGCTTCGGGTAGGCGAAAAGGATATTCCGAAGACTGCCTTCAGAACCAGATATGGCCATTATGAGTTCACAGTGATGCCATTTGGTCTGACCAATGCACCTGCAGTGTTTATGGATCTGATGAACCGGTTGATGAGGACATTTCTGGATCGATTCGTAGTGGTCTTTATCGATGACATCCTTGTGTACTCGAGAAGCGAGGAAGACCACGAAGAACATCTCAGAGAAGTGCTGCTGACTCTGATACAAGAACAATTGTATGCCAAGCTGTCTAAATGCGAGTTCTGGTTGGATCGTGTTCCATTCTTGGGTCACATCATTTCAAAGGAAGGGATATCAATGGACCCACGAAAGATCTCAGCAGTTAAGGACTAGCCAACACCGAAGAACGTGTCTGAAATAAGGAGTTTCCTTGGCTTAGCAGGTTACTATCGGCGCTTTGTGAAGGACTTCTCCAAGATTGCTAGACCACTGACTACGCTAACGAAGAAAGCAGTGAAGTATCAGTGAGATGATAGCTGTGAAGAAGCGTTTCAGACTCTAAAGGAAAAACTAACTACGGCACCAGTGTTAGCTCTACCAAATAACTCTGGCGAGTTTGAAGTGTACATTGATGCATCTAAGAAAGGTCTAGGGTGCATACTTATGCAAGAAAGAAGGGTAATTGCCTACGCCTCAAGACAATTGAAACCTCACGAAGAGAACTATGCCACACATGAATTGGAGTTGGCAGCAATAGTGTTCGCACTGAAGATATGGAGACATCATCTGTACGGGGCTGTTTGCAAGCTCTATACGGACCATAGAAGCCTCAAGTATATCTTAACCCAGAAAAAGCTGAACAACAGACAACGAAGATGGATAGAGATTATCAAGGACTATGACTTGCGTATTCAGTACCACGAAGGAAAGACAAATGTGGTCGCTGATGCATTAAGTCGGAAGTCGAGCCATACAGTGAATACCATGTTAACCTTGCCAAGCTGGCTATGCCACGATTTCGAGAAGCTCGAAACTGAAGTGGTAGAACAAGGAACAGTGCAAGGCCTACTTGGAAGCATGACAGTTGTACCAGACTTCATTGAGGAAATAAGAAGCAATCAAGCCGGAGACGTGAAGCTCGAAAGGATCAGGAAGAAGATTGCAGCAGGAGAATCCAAAGACTTCAAGATTCACGAGGATGGCAGCATTCACTACAAGGGAAGGTGGTGTGTACCGCAAAAATGCGCAGAAACCAAAGAAAAGCTAATGCGGGAAGCGCACAACACCCCATATTATATCCATCCTGGAGGCGACAAACTCTACACGGACCTGAAGAAGACTTTTTGGTGGCCCAACATGAAGAAGGATGTAGCTGAGTTTGTAGCACGATGCTTAACCTGTCATAAGGTGAAGTTCGAACACAAGAGAATGGGAGGCTTAGTTCAGCCATTGGACGTCCCAGTCTGGAAGTGGGATTCCATTTCTATGGATTTCGTAACTTCCCTGCCGACGTCGAAGAATGGACTCAATCAGATATGGGTAGTGGTTGACCGACTGACAAAGACAGCAAGGTTCATTCCAATGAAGGACACATGGAGCATGGAGCAAAGAGATGATGCGTATATCAAGAACATAGTGAGATACCATGGGGTTCCGAGTTCAATAATCTCAGACAGGGACCCTAACTTCCTCTCACATTTCTGGAAGGCTCTTCAAGAAGCATTGGGAACTCAACTGAGATTCAGTACAGCGTTCCACCCAGCTACGGATGGACAAACAGAAAGGACCATTCAGACATTGGAGGACATGCTAAGGGCTTGTGTCATGGATTTCCAAGGATCATGGTTTGACAAGTTGCCACTGATACAGTTCTCTTACAACAACAACTATCACGCCAGCATAGGCATGGCACCCCATGAACCTTTGTATGGGAGGAAGTGTCGAACGCCTCTATGCTGGAGTGACATTAGCAAGACAGTGGTATTAGGCCCACAAATGATTGAGGAAATGACAGATCAAGTACGACTCGTCCAGCAAAGAATGAAGGCAGCACAAGACAGACAGAAGTCCTATGCAGATCAGAAAAGGAGACAATTAGAGTTCCAAGTGGGTGAAAAGGCGTTTCTTAAAGTTTCGCCTATGAAGGGAGTAACGAGATTCAATCCGAAAGGGAAGCTGAGCCCAAAGTTCATCGGGCCATATAACATTCTGGAAAGAATTGGAGAAGTTGCGTACCGACTAGACCTACCTTCTAATTTGGGACGAGTACACAATGTTTTTCACGTGTCGCAGTTAAAGAAGTATGTACCCGATCCATCTCACGTGTTGGATCCCGAACCAATTGAGTTAGACCCTTCTTTGACATATGAAGAGCATCCTGTGAAGATCCTCGATACCAAGACAAGAGACACACGTACCAAGAGCGTTAAGCTAGTGAAAGTCCTATGGACTAACCATCATACGGAAGAGGCTACTTGGGAAGCAGAGGATAAAATGAGAAAGAAGTATCCGCACCTCTTTGTAGAAATAAACCGAATTCTGAGGACGTCACTCCTCTAAGGGGGAGAGGAATGTAACCCTTTAGTTTTCGTGACCTTAATCCTTGTGCCACATCAAACTAAATTATTAATGCAATTAATATATTGTGTGTGTTGACTGTTCCTACATATCATATTACGGGAATTGGCTGTTGTGATACATATAAGATCTTATATTAGCATTATGTGAATCTTATATTAGCAATAAGTGGATTAGTTGGTTTGCGCTTCGAGGACGAAGCTCTATTTTAGGGGGGGGAGGATGTAATACCCCGATTTTATACGGGTAAATTAATAGCAATTCGTGAAGTGGGGAGATATTTATAGTTTAAGAAAAGATAAACTAGTTAATGTAGGGGGTGGTAGTTGTAGTTTGAAGAAAGTCAAATACCTAGAGGATAAATTAATAAGAGTAAATTAAATAATAATAATAATAAATAATAATGAAAAAAAAAGAAAAAAAAGAAGAATAAAAAAATTTGAGGATCAGTTTCTCCTCAACTCAAGTAACCATCTGATGAATCCTCTCCCAAAAACCTAGAAGACCATTGTCTTGTTCTTCAACTTCTCCTTCAAAAACACAGCAGCACCCTCCCCTCTCCTCACTCGTCACCACCCCCAACATCATCACCCCCTCCGGCAACACCACCACTTCCTCCTCCACCACTCTGCCTCTCTCTGTCTCCCCCTCTCCCCTGTTCTGCCCGACAAAAACAGAGGAAGCAGCAGCAGCGGCAAAGTCGCTGCCTCCCCCGTCGTTGACGCCACCAACACCATCCACCTCAATCTCTCCCTCACCACCCCCCGATCTCTCTTTCTATCTCCCTCTCTTCTCTCTGGATTAGCCGGCAAAAACCCAGCAGAAACAGCAGCGGCACAAGGCCACCATCGACGGCGAACCCAACCGGACTCAAATCTTGACTGTTTCTCGCGATTTTTCGCTTGAATAACTCCTAAATCACCCTCTGATTCATTATTGATCATGAAAATCTGATTTTGTTAGCTTTAAATCAAATCGGGTTGTGGGATTGACAAGCTTGTACGTGTGTTCTTCTTAGGGGGTACTTTTTGTACTTTCTGAAAAGTTGAGGGTATGAACTGTTACATGTGAAAACTGTTAATATTTGTGGGAGGTGATTGTATGTCATTTATAGGAACTTGGGGGATACACTTGTTGTTTATATAAACTGCATATAAATATAAAATTTAAAATGCAATGTATTAGAAATAATTTCTAACATTTCTAGATATTATTTTAATTCTATAAAATTGCACTTGACTATTTAAAATTGTATAGGAGTTATTTAGTATGTGATATTGTTGTTCCTCTTACAAATATAACTTGTTGAATAAATATTTCAAGTACTTATAAATTAGTGTTTTGAGTAAAATATTTCATTTGTTTAATATTGATAAAATAAAGTTAGGGAGTTAATTTAAAATATATTTAATAGTAAACTGCTCTATTTACAGATAGATCAAAATAGTATTATTATTTTTAGATATTAGAAATTATTTCTCCAAAATAAGGCTATGATTATGTATGACTAAACACTTATTTTCTTAGAATAAATATTTTTGTGAATTTAATTTATGAATCTAATTATTTTATAGTATGTACATTTTCCAATAAATAATTAGCTATAATTAAATTAGTTGGAATTAAATTTTGTAGTCACTTACAAAAAAATGTGTTGTGTAATAAATTAATATTTTCTAATTATGAGAGTGTATAAATTTAATATGTAATGTCTTACTTTATAATTTTTAAGAGCTAGTATTTATATAAGTAGTGATATTTCTATGAGGAAAATAAATAAACAATAAATAAATAGTTAAACATATAGTTGTTGTTTACGTCGGCGATTTATGATATAAATATTGTATACTATTAATTAATGGGGTTATGGGGAAAATGAGACTTGTTAGGATTATAGAATTTCACATAACATACTTGGACTTGTGATTGATTTAGAAATTATAACTGTAGGTGACGAGTTCGTAGACGAAGGTTACGTCTACCTGTGAAAGCCGAAGTGATATTTGCTGTATTATCAAGGAAGTAAATATGCCAAGTCTAGTGTGCCGAGCTTCTTTCGTGTCGAAATGTAATTTTATAATTTGTCTCAAAATATGTTTTGTGACTTGCATGCTTTACATGAATTGATTATGTTTTGAGATGAATGTTTTGAGAATGTCACACGAGAATAATAATCCATTAATGATGTAAAGTGAAAAGAGTTGTGCGGGGATCGTTATATTATTGCTAGATTGGTCGTGTTGACTTCGTTCACTCGACCCGTATTATTTTAACCCGGTCGCAACCTGCCGGGTCGCTCCATGTACTCACCTCTCTGGCCGCGAGCAGTCTTAGGGGGTGCCGGCACTTAAGGTCTTGTTAGCTTAGTGAAAGTAGATCTTCCCCGTATCAACAAGTTAATAATATGAAGTTCTTTGAAAAATAGATTTTTATGAAAGGAAAGAAGAGATAGATTGGGAATAATATTCCCCGTTTGAAATACAGGAGAAGGATTGAGATGCAAAGTAACAAGAATGAGAATTTCATATGCAAAGTAACAAGAATGAGATAGATTGGGAATAATATCCATAATGCACACGTCCAAATTCGTCCTTCTTCTCAGATTGCTAGCACCATTGGAGAAGAAGCCCGGTTGAGGTCTATTCGTAGACAAAGTTACTATTCTTTGTATGTGATCGTCCCAGCTTGGTATGGCTGAGGTAACTTTTCTTCCTTTCATCATGTTATGATGCTTCACCTGTGATCCTTAAAGGGATATTCCGCTGCGTAACTTCCATCAAAACCCAACATAATGTGCACATAATCATGTAATATAACACATTAGTTGACAAATAAATCATTCACACAAGCACTTCCACATACGCTCAACATGTCTTATGTCTCTTTCTTCTTCAAAAATTGGAAAAATGATCAATCAGGCAAGCAAAAATTATGAGTTTTGGTGTGCCACATCCTCTCTGAGTCTACTTTCGTAATCAAGAAGAATAAACTCAAAATAAATTATAGAATTCAGGTTTTGCAGAGAATAGCACAACTGCTGCCACAGACCACCAGAACAGAAACTTTAACTTTGCAGGGTCAAAAACTGACTTTACTTATTCAAAAAGGGCTAGGTTCTTACCAAGATGTAGCCCTATGTGTCTATTAATCACCATAATAATATGAGACTCATCCAAGATGGAAAGCACGTTAAAAGCAAAAATACTACAGCTGATCACTTTGCAATTCAGCTACTGTACAACGAGCTTTGGAAATTTGTAACTCAGTCTCACGAGCTCATTTGGGGCTCAAATTTGTATGGAAGATATCTGAGTATGTCTAATATATGGGAAAAAATCAGGGAAAAATAAATATATAATCAAACACGTCTGCTACATCAAATACCCACTGATGCACAGATTTAAGTACCACCAAAATCAATGTTCTCGCGTTCAAATTTTCATGAATGCTTTCCATGCATAAATCAACAATAACGAAACACAAGACAACGTTAATTTTTCAGCCCGCACTCCAAATCAATAAAACATAAACTTATAAAATTTCAAAACGGATCCTCAAAACATGAGTATTATCTTTCATCAAGAAAGCAAAATTAACCTACGCAAATCACCAAAAAAATCATCTCTAGCCCAAAAGTGGCTATGCAAAATCACCCTAAGAAAGCTTAAAGTATTGTTTGGCCTCATGGCCTTATTCAGAACAAAACTTTAAAATGCATCAAAAGTCTAAGAAATCGAAGAAGTCTAATATGTCTACACCTCGTCATCATCTCATATATCCAACTCCATGTTTCATTGGGGTCATCCTCAAACTCATCATCCTCATTAGGGTCTTCCTCAATTTCATCGTCTTCCCGGAGGTCTTCCTCGACCTCATCGTCATCACTAGAGTCTATGTTGATCACCGTGTAACTTTGCCATTTACCATGAGCCTCCATCAATAATTTGCACATAAAGTTGGCATCCACCTTTCACTCATCATGGTAAATATAGTCTTCATAAGCCTCTTATCCACAAAGTATAAATCACAATTTGTAATTGAGAAGACTATCATCTAAAAAATAAGCATCATCTAAAAACAATTTGAAATCCATTTAGTGAAAATACTTCTACTAGTGGTAGTAGTAGTTTAGCCCAATCCAACGATTCTAGCTCTCTTAATAGCTTTGAAATCATGGATGGAGAGGATGGGCAAAGTAGCAACAATGAGATGATGCCATTTCGCTCACTTAGAGATTTGATGCATCCATCTCGACAAAGTTCACCATCTTGCTTTGTGTTTCCATTAAATGAAAGAAAGTTTGATTTCAAACCGGGCACAATTCAACTTCTTACCAAGTTTCATGGCCTAGAGTCCGAGAGTGCTTACTCTCATCTTAAGGATTTCAATGATATTGCCTCAACGGTTAATTGCAATGGTGTCTCTAGTAACACTATAAGGCTTAGATTGTTTCCTTTCTCTTTAAAGGACAAAACCAAGGCATGGCTTCACTCCTTGAGACCTAGGACCATAGGCACATGAGAAGATTTAGAGAAAGAGTTTCTTAAGAAATTTTTCCCTACTTACAAAACAAATGCCATAAAAAGGCAAATTGTTACTTTTTGTGCTAAGGAGGGAGAGCCACTTCCCCAAGCTTGGGAACGCTTCAAGGATCTCCTCATTGCTTGCCCTCACCATGGATTTGAGACATGGAGGTTGATTAGCTCCTTTTATGATGGTTTGCCATGCGACCATAAGCACACAATTGAATCCATGAGTGGGGGAGATTTTTTCACAAAAGGTGAAGATGAGGGTTGGGATTGTCTAGATGAAATTTGTGAGAAAGTCCAATCTTGGGACATTAATGAGCCTTCTAAGGATGCTAACTCTAAGCCTAAAGGTACCATGTATCAACTTAAGGCTAAGAGTGAGGCATTGTGCTCATTTTGTAGTGATAACTCTCATGAGTTGAACAAATTTCCCAATTTTCTAAGAGCCCAAGAGCTCATGGGTGAGCAAGTGAATATGTTAAATTCTAACAATTATAGGAAGCCCTATAATAACTCACCCTACTCGGAGACATACAACTCCAATTGGAGAAATCACCCAAATTTCTCATGGAGACAAGGCCGAGACACCCAAGTAAACCCCTCAAGCTCCACTTATGTTCCTCCTAACAAAAGGGGTATATAAGAGACCTTTGAGCAATTCATGGCCTCCCAAAACCAAACCAACCATGATTTGAGGAATTCCAACCAAGAGTTGCAAAAATCCAACCAAGAGTTGCAAAACTCTAACCACGAGTTGAGAAATGCATTATTTAGGTTGAAGTCTACCATTAATGCTCAAGAGAAGGGAAAATTCCCATCTCAACCTCAATAAAACCCAAAAGGCCAAAGCTTTAACCATATGGAACATGCTAAGGCCATCACCATTTTGAGAAGTGGGAAGGTTGTTCACAATGGACTTCCAAGTGGGGAGTCCAATGAAAATGAGGGAGAAGAGGAGTGTGAGAAGAGTGATGACCAAGAGAGAGTTGTCGACTCACAAGAGTCACAAAGTAGTCTTGACAAGGGGAAACAAGTAGTGGAAGAAAGTGAGGAAATTAAGGTTCCTCCACCATTTCCCCAAAGACTTTTAGCCTCTACTAAGAAAGCTAGCAACCAAGATATCCTTGAGACATTCCAAAATGTCAAGATAAACATCCCTCTCTTGGATGCTATCAAGCAAATTCCGGCTTATGCCAAGTTTCTCAAGAATCTTTGCACTTTCAAGAGAACTCTTTAAGTGAGAAAGAAGGCTTTTCTCACCGAGCAAGTGATCTCAATTCTCCAAAATAATCTCTCTCCCAAGTATAAAGATCCGGTTCCACCTACTATTACTTGCACCATTGGAGATCATAAAATTCATAATTCTTTATTAGATTTGGGTGCAAGTGTAAACCTCCTTCCATACTCGGTGTATGAGAAGTTGGGGTTGGGTGAGTTGAAACCCACAAGAGTGACTCTACAATTGGCGGATAGGTCCACTAGAGTCCCTAGAGGTATCATTGAGGATGTCTTGGTTTAAGTGAACCAATGTTACTATCCGGTGGATTTTATAGTCTTAGACACCTCCCCTTTGGCTAGTGGCACATCATCCATTCCTATTATTTTAGGAAGACCATTTCTTGATACTGATAATGCAATAATAAATTTTAGAAGTGGTATGATGAATATTACATTTGGGAACATGACGTTAGAGCTTAATATTTTTAATGCATGTATTCACCCAAGCTCACAAGATGATGATGATGTGTGTGAAGTGAGTTGGGTAGAATCATGTGTTGAAGATGTTTATACTCTAGCTACATGTTCCAATGATTCAAGTGAGCTTACTTTAGAAGATTTGGAATTTTTGTATGATGATAACACTCCCCTTTCATCTCTTCTTATGGAAGAAGAATTTGACTTTGATGAAGGGGAGAGACTTTTTGGCCAACTTGACCAAGTCATTGAGTCGACTCATGAGCATTCTAGTGTTGATAGTGAGTTTCATGGAAGTGAGTTGATACCTCCCATTGTGAGGGTTCCACCAATTTGTGAGTTGAAACCCCTTCCTTCAGATTTGAAATATGCATTTCTTGGGTTAATGATACTTATCCTATTATCATCTCATCTTCCCTTGATGTTGAGCAAGAAAAGAGGTTGCTTGAAGTTTTGAAGGATTACAAGGGTTCCATAGGATGGCCCATTTAGGATATTAGAGGTATTAGTCTTTCCATTTGCACCCATATAATTCATTTAGAGGAAAATGCCAAACTTCAAGGGATGCTCAAAGGAGGTTGAAATCTCACATGCAAGAAGTTGTGAGAGCCGAGATGCTCAAATTGTTGGATGTGGGTATGATTTACCCCATATCGGATAGTAAATGGGTAAGTCCTACCCAAGTGGTCCCTAAAAATCGGAGGTCACCGTTGTTAAAAATGAGAAGGGTGAACTTGTGACTACTAGAGTTCCTACTAAGTGGCGGATGTGCATTGATTATAGAAAATTAAATGCCGTCACTAGGAAGGATCACTTTCCCCTTCCATTCATAGACCAAATGTTAGAAAGGTTAGCGGGGCATGATTTTTATTTTTTTTAGATGGCTACTCGGGTTATAATCAAATTGCCATAGATCCAATGGACCAAGAGAAAACCACTTTCACTTGTCCATTTGGAACATTTGCCTATAGGAGGATGCCTTTTGGTTTGTGTAAAGCCCCGGCTACTTTTCAACGTTGCATGTTAAGCATATTTTCGGACATGGTAGAAAAATGCATGGAAGTTTTTATGGATGATTTTTCGGTGCATGGAAACTCATTTGATACTTGTCTTGGAAATCTTGAGATGGTTTTGAGAAGATGTGAAGAAAATAATTTAGTTTTGAATTGGAAAAAATACCACTTTATGGTTAGGCAGGGAATTGTTTTGGGTCATGTTATTTCCTCTCATGGTATTGGTGTAGACAAGGCTAAAGTAGATGTGATTTCTAATCTTCCACCTCGTAAATGTGTTAAGGATGTTAGATCTTTCCTAGGTCATGCGGGATTTTATAGGAGATTTATCAAGGACTTTAGCTCACTTGCTAAGCCCTTGAGCAATCTCCTTCAAAAGGAAAATTCATTTGAGTGGTCTAGTGCATGCCAAGAGGCCTTTGAAAAGTTGAAGAATTTATTGGTAACGGCCCCTATCATGCAACCACCCAAATGGACTCTTCCTTTTGAAATCATGTGTGATGCTAGTGACCATGCGGTTGGTGCCGTTTTGGGTCAAAGAGGTGAAGATAAGGAACCACATGTTATCTACTATGCAAGTAAAACCTTGAATGATGCTCAATTAAATTATTCCACTACGGAAAAAGAGCTTTTGGCCATGGTGTTCTCTATTGAAAAATTTAGGCCATACTTGCTTGGTTCAAAAGTGCTTGTCTACACCGACCATACCGCCTTGAAATAACTTTTCACAAAGAAAGATTCCAAACCTCGTTTAATCCTTTGGGTACTTTTGCTTCAAGAGTTTGAAATTGAAATCAAGGATAAACGAGGTGTGGAAAATGTTGTGGCGGATCACTTGTCTAGGATTGACATTCCTAAGCCAAAAATCTCCTAGCCTATTCTTGAAACTTTTCCGGATGAGCATCTCTTTGCCCTTTTAAAAGTTCATTGGTTTGCCGATATTGCTAATTATCTTGCTTGTGGAATTTTTCCGGAAAATTTAAAAGGGAAAGAGAAGTTGAGATTTGTGAGAGAATGCCGGAATTTCTTTTGGGATGACCCATACTTGTTTAAATATTGCCCGGATCAAATTGTTAGAAGGTGCATCCCAAATGAAGATTTTCATAGTGTTCTTTCATTTCGCCATGAGTATGCTTGTGGAGGCCATTTTTCGGCTAGAAAAACCGCCGCCAAGATTTTGCAAAGTGGTTTATATTGGCCTACTCATTTTAGTGATGCATTTCATTTTTGCAAAGCATGTGATAGGTGCCAAAGGATGGGAGGAAATATTGGGAAAAGAAATATGATGCCCTTAAACCCCATTTTAATTATTGAAATATTTGATTGTTGGGGTATTGACTTCATGGATCCATTTCCATCATCCTTTGGCAACCTATATATACTCTTGGCGGTGGATTACGTGTCAAAGTGGGTTGAAGCCATACATTCAAAAACCAATGATCATAGAGTTGTGATTAAGTTTCTTCAACACCACATTTTATCTCGTTTTGGCATGCCCCGAGCTATCATTAGCGATGAAGGGACACATTTTTCAATAGGCCTTTTGAGAGCCTCATGAAAAAGTATGGAATTGTGCATAAAGTTGGCACACCATACCACCCACAAACTAGTGGGCAAGTGGAAGTTTCTAATAGGGAAATTAAAAGAATTTTGGAGAAAACGATAAACCCAAATCGCAAAGATTGGTCTTTGAGGTTGGTTGATGCTCTTTGGGCTTACCGTACCGCTTAACAAGACTCCCATTGGTGTGTCTCCATATAGACTAGTGTATGGGAAGGCATGCCATCTTCCGGTGGAGTTAGAGCACAAGGCCTATTGGGCCATCAAATTCTTGAATTTTGATCTTGCAAAAGCGGGGGAAGAAAGGAAGTTAAACTTGAATGAGTTAGAAGAGCTTAGAAATGAGGCTTATGAGAACACTAGGATCTCTAATGCAAGGAAAAAGACTTATCATGACAAACATATTGTTCCTAAGTCTTTTGAGCCTAATCAAAAAGTTCTTCTCTTTAACTCAAGGATGAAACTCTTTGGAGGAAAGTTGAAATCAAAATGGAATGGTCCATATATTGTGAAGCATGTATATCCTTATGGGACCATTGAAATTTTGAACCCCAAAAGTGGAGAAAGTTTTAAGGTGAATGGCCAAATATTGAAACCATATGTTGAACATTTTGAGGCCAAGGTTGAGTCCATTTCTCTTATGGACCCAACCTACACTAACTAGTGTTCACCAAAAGTATCACCTTTATAAATATTAGTTGTAGTTCTTTTGCTCTTGATTATTTGTAGGTTGCTCTTGGAGGAGGATTTATGCTTGGTGGCCAAGAAAGCGAAAAATGAGGTACATCTATTCCTTGTCTCTTATATGAATTTGTATGCTCTTCCATTGATCTCACACATTGAGGACAATGTGACATTTTATTTGGGGGGTTGAGTAGATTTTATTTCTTGCCTAAATAATTACAAGCATGCTTTTTCTTCATTAGTGATTTACATGAAAAAATACAAAAAAATGAAAAATGAAAATCCAAAAAAATTGAAAAAATTGAAAATTTTGAAAAAAATGTGTGAATCTTTCATGAGAAGCATCACACTTTCCCCGTGTCAAACCATAGAATTTTTATTCTTCTTTCTTTGGTAGTTTTATTTTTTTTCACCTTTCATCTTGAGTCTAGATTTTATTTTCTTATTTGATAACTTTATTGAGTCTTAGGAAGTTACAGTTGAGTCACTTATTTTGAAAAAAAACGAAAAAAAAAAATGAAAAGAATGAGAAAAAGTGAAAAGGGGGAATTTTAGGAAACTAAATGTTTTCAAATAATGAAATTTCTTAGTCCATGTTCTTTTTATTTTTAGAAAGGAATTCTTTGCTTATACTCAATACATCTACACCAATATCCCACATTCCGCGACATCATGCGTTCTCAAAAAGCGACACTCTAAATTTACGTTTCATGTTTAAGTCCTTCAAGCTAAGTTGATCACATAAACTTTGACATCTTCTACTTTTGATAAAGGGTGCATTTTCTAAAGCTATTTGAACTTCACAAAAACATTTTACTCTATTCGTTTTTGCGGTGGAAACTTGTAGCCCACTGGAGTGGTGGTTACCAATGACACCCCATGCAATGTCTAAGAAATAGAGGGGTGTCCGGGGATAATGTTACGTCACCACCTAGATAGCTCCCTTGGTTTAGCTTAAAAAGCCCACTCGCTTGTATATTCCTCTATTTTGTTGTGGGTCTTGGAGAGCCTTGGATTTGAGGTTTAAAAAAAAAAAGAAGAAGAATAAAAAGAAAAAGAAAAAGAAAAAGAAGAAGAAAAAGAAATCATGATAAATCACACCATCTACCAAAAATCCACAAAAGGATCATACAAGCCCACAACCACATCTCTCCTTCTTAAAATTTTTTGTTCAAAGCTTTGGAAGTCCATCCTACATGGGTGCTTTTGAATAAGTATGAGAATGTCTAGTTTCTTGTGATTCTTATTTTTGAAGGCATACTTTCTCGCAAATTGGACTTAATTTAACAAGTTTTGTGGTTCGCAAGAGTCACCTTCTACCAAACACCGCCCACATTTTGTATGAGTATATGCTTAGACGTCCATAGGCTTCTTTCTCAATCTTCTTGGACTTTGAGAGTTTATTTGAAGAAACATTTGTGGATTCTTCTTTTTCTCCCACCAAAAAAATTAAAATTAGTTAGTAACTCTTAGTATTTTATTTCTTTGAGTTCTCACTTAGGATAGATAATGTGTGTGTGCATTTTTGTAAATATTTGAGTCTAGTTTAGAATTGAGTCAAGCCTTGTCTAGTTGAGTGTGTGTCTCTCATGATTGGTTCTTAAAAAAAAAATTATATCGCTCTCTTTGCTCGAGGACGAGCAAAAGGCTAGTTTGGGGGTGTGTTAACGACTTAAAATTGCATATTTTAGTATGTTAAGGAACTCTTCGTAACTTGCTAATATGTTTAATTTGTCTATTTTATCTCTCTTTCTAGACTTATGCTTGTTTTCGTAGTTTTGGTTGCTTTTAACTTGTTTTGTAGGCAAAGACGTGATTTAGAACGCAAGAGGCTAGCTAGGGGGGAGCTTAAACGATGAATTTGAAGAGGTTTGTGGTTCAAGAGCCATGAAGAAGGGACTTGGTGGACCAAATTTGAAGAATATTTAAAGATAGAGGCCAAAAAGTGAAGTCTAAGAAGACAAGAGACCACTTTGCAAGGACAAAGTTACATAAAGGGGCTTGTTTGAAGTAATTTTAACGGATTTGGGGAGCTTAGTGCAGTTTTCTAAAGTTGAAAAGGGTTGCTATGAATGATTTTTAACGGACTTGGGGTGTTTTTACAATTTTACCAAACCTTTTAAGAGGAGATGGGGGTATTTTAAAAGGTATCCGCAAGCTAGGGGGAGCCGGGTGCAATTTCACCAAACCAGCTCACCCCCAGCGAGCTTCTTCCTCTCTCCCCGACGCGTTAGAACAGAGCATCCACAGAGCTTCCATGGAGCAGCGTCGAAGCGTCTTCCCAGCACTGACCCGGGCTCGTTTCTTCACCAAATCAAACAAGGACGGTCTCAAATTTCTCCTTGTCCAATCCTCTTCCTAACTCACTGATCAATTCGGCCCAACAAGCAACCGAGAGAAAAGCCCCAAATCGACTTAGGGTTCATGAAGCTTCTGCAAATCAACGAAGGGGAAGGTCTAGGACGAATTGGAGGGTGAATATTGAAGACTTGGGGGCTACGAAACCCTCCCTCACTGCCCATACAAGCTGAAGAGAAAGAAGAAGAAGAGAAGGACGACCCACGCACAAGCTTAACCGAGGCTCTGTCTCTCTCTCTCTTCTCTCTCGGAACTTGCCGGTTTCTGGGTTTGTTCTAGTGATTCCGAGCTCGTCCCGAGCTATCACGGAGCCAGCAACAACCAAGGGAGAGAGGGGTAGGTCTGGTTTTATTCTGGGTTTGTTGTGCTCTGCTTTGGAGCACTGTTTACAGCTCTGTTCGTCACTGTGTTGCTGCAGCAGCAGTAACTTGTGTTTTTAGCTGCTGTTAGCTTTGAATTGTTGGGTTGTTAGCTGCTTTAGATTGATTAAAGTGTGGTTGAATCAAATACTAGTAGTTTGTTCATCATTTGGTAGCAAGTTGGTGTTATTTGGTTGAATTGAAGAGTATTTGAGCTTGAATATAATGACTATTTTCATGAATGCTCTTGATTCTTGTGTCTTGATCTTGAATATGAACAGCTAAGCTACTTGTTTGGTTGATTGATGAAGATAGATGACTTGTGTGTGAGAAATTCAATTGTTCTTCTAGTCTTATAAGTTGGATGTCGAATTCGTAATATTCAAGTGTTGAATATCAAATCCGAATTGTGGCTTGATCTTTCATATGGAAACGCTCTCGTTTACATATGAAAGATTCTTGACATAACTCGATTTTGCATTTCACTCTTGAATACAAGAGCTAGACAAATCCTCTTACTATATAATCCATGCTTTCCTTTGACATAAACTTTGGGTGTTGATGCTCACACACAAGGCCTCTATTGGAATCGATTGACCCGACTTACTCTCTCATTGACAAACTCGTTTGAATCGTACTAGTAATAGTGTTAGTAGTTGGTTGTTTTCTTTCTTAGTCATTCGCTCTAGCAATATCAACAACTCTTGCTCCATCACTTGAGTGGTGGATTCAAAGCTTGGCTAGCTCTAAAGCCTTTGAGAAACTCGTTTTGTCAATTTAGTTAGTTGCTTAGTAACTTACTAGTTAGCTTAGAGTAATTAATCTCTTTCCCAATCCTTGTGGAAATCAACCCCGTTCTTACTCGGGTACTACTTGTAGCGATATCCTATACTTGAGATTATCGACACCAACAGGGTTCAATCATTAAAGTGAAACTACTAAGCGTCTAAGTGATGATTCACGTCCCCGCTAAGCTATGCTCCCATCATCTAGACCTGTGGTGCTGAAAACAAAAGGGAACACCACAGTTCTAAAATCAGCAATAAATAGTGGCAAGCAAACACCCAAACATGTAAAATGATGATGATGAAATTTTTAAAATCATCACTTTGACATAAAAGGGCGTTAGGCACACTAGGCCTGACATGTTTACTCACCTCAAATCAATAGCAACTACAACAACTCAGTCGCAGTACTCAACGTACCCTTCGTCCGAGAGCTCGTCGCCTACAAGTTAACAATATTCTAATCAAACACAATGTTTTAATACAAGTGTTTACTATACGATATGCACAATACACTCAGTCACTTTTTATGTTCTATTTCAAACCCACATCCCCAAGTAAACACAATACACAAATGATTGGGATGATCATTTCTACACTAAATAGACGGTTCAACTCGCCCGTTCATATTTAATACCCAACTGCACTATTTTATTTTTAAACAAAGGACTATTAATTTTATTAGAGTTATATTTTGCTAGACACAACTCACAAATTCTCTCAAACATATTACTTAGTGTCAAGATAACAAAACGAGTGTTAAAAATCCCATATTCCAACTAATTTTAATGTCTGGACACTTGAAACTAAACCCACCGGCATTAAAGACAGTTTCTGCAACTTTCAGCAACCAAAAACAGACCTATAGCGTTAGATTCAGCCTCTTTAACGACCAGACAGATTGTTCATCAACCCTAGAGCACCCAATTATGCGTCTAACGGTCTCGTTTTCGAATCCAATTCAATTACCCGACGATTACAACTCGCCTTAGCAACCCAACACTCAAAACAAGTGGTAGTTTCTAATTAGCCTATTGTTTCAGTTTGATTATACCACCTACATAAACTAGGGTTCATGGGTATAACATGCACATGAACGAATCTATCGATTCATGAAGAATAAAGCGATAAAAAATCTGAAATTAAGAGTGACTAAGAATCAAAAATTAAGGAATGATATGAAAATTACAAGTAAAAGAGATGAATCGAGATGATTGAGAGGCGAAAGAAGTTTTGAGTGGCGGAGATGGAGGCAGTTGCGTTGGAGGGTTCTATTGCCGCTGCCGTTTTGGGGTTCCTGGTGGTGATTGTCGCTACTGTTGTTTTCTCCTTCGAACAGTGGGCACCGGAGTGAGAGGGTTGCAAGGAGCGGGGCACGTAGACAGAGGCATAGAGAGAGAGTGAGTTCACGAAGAAGAAGAAGAAGAAGAATAAGAATAAGAAGAAGAAGAGACGAACCTGGAGCACTGGACACGCAGCTTGACAATGTTGTTCTTCCGTCGAATAGAGAAACCGAGAGGGAGAGAGAGATATGGATGGTGGCAATGGTCGTGGGAGGTTTGCTGAATGTAGAGAGTGACGAGAGAGAGACAATAGGCGATTGGGATGGGTTTGATTGCCGTGAGGGATCGAATGAGAGGAGGCTTTTGAATAGAATCACGATGAAAAGATAAGAGTCGGGTGAAATCCGATTGAGAGTGAAAACATTATTTTACACGTATCAGTTGAAAAAGACATTATTTATCCCCAAGTTTAGGTTAAAGACACCAACTACCCCCTAGTTTATTTAAAATACACTTAAAAATTTAAGTAGAAGTCACAATCCCAGAAGCTTAACAACAATGTAAATTAACTCCCAAAAATTTATATCACAAAATACCCATAGCCACAAAAAGGGGTATTTCACTTTTGTCAAACTATATTTCTTGTGTTGAAACTACACACATTAAGGATTAAATATTTAGAAGATGGGAATTATTTCTCTTCTCCAAGTGGTAGTAATAACCTTTCAAAGTTGAAGGTTTATGCCAAACTCTTCTCTGCATAGCAGTGTTTATTTATTTTGTAACTTGAGTTTTATAATATCTATGCATGATTGTCTTGATGTTTTTGAAATTAGACACATGTAGGTTCATCCTAAACTTATTTATAGGTTTTAGGAAGTGTTGTGATATGGTAAATAGGGTTCTAAAGTCAGAGCTACAAACTTGCCCAGAATAGAACTCTCTTATGTTTGAGAAAACATGAGTTCTTGCCTCTCCATGGATTATGTGTGAATTATTTGTAAAATTGAACTTCAATATATGTTTATTAGTGATATTTAGAATCATTTTCATGTAGATAATGTATTCGACACGTGAGTATACCACTTGAAACAAGATTTCATTGGGATTATTGGAGTGGATTTAGTACCGGCCTAGAAGAATACACATGCATTCGTTTAGTTAGAAGTATCTTCGTTGTGACTAAATATTTCAAAATTGTAGAAGACTAATTCGTGTACATAGGCTACAGCTACCCGTGAAGAGTACTTCAAGTTAACTGCTAAGTCGACTTCAATTGAGTTACATGCTTAGTCTTGTGTGCCTAGCTTCCTTCGTATCATACATGATTTTATTGTATGTATCAAAATGTGGTTTTATGATACACATGTTTTACTTTTATTGGTTACGTTTCGAAATGGTCGCTTTGAAACTATCACACGAAAATAATAATTCAGTAATAACGTCAAGTGGAATATCGCATGTAACAAAATCTGTTATTTTTTGGGAGGTCCTTTGTTCGCATTACTCTATCTTTGTTGGCTAGAGATATTATTTGAGAGCCCCTTTGTTAACATTTGCTCTTCGCCTTTTTGTCTAGAGTCCCATCTAGTACTCACCCTTGCCTATTGCTTCTTAAAGGGGTATCACGATACTTATGATCTAGACTAGTATTTGGGAGGTCCGTTGTTGACCATTACTATTTGGGAGGCCCTTCGTTGGCATTTCTGTATCCGGTTACTGTGCATTATAATTCGCTTCTTTGACTATATATTGGAGAACTGATAATTTTACTTGTATACTAGATGGACAATGACACTTGTGAAAGATTTAATTGGAAATGTTGTTGAATATCGGGATGTTTCTTATTAGCTCTGCTATTTATTCTGTTGTAAAATCTGATAATGTTTCACTTATACTCTTTCACTTTTATTTTATTTTACTCATGACCCAACAACCTATATCATCTTCCTGTTTTTACATGCTAAGGTGTATCTCACTCAATATTTATTTCTGACTTTTGAAATTTTGGTTCCCATCGCAGGACTTGGAGCTGAGTATCTCGGAATAGAAAGGCGCGAGACTCACTTAGACTGTGAACTTCACAAGTAGTATCTAGTAAGTTAGTTAAGATATTATGTAATAGTAATCAGCTAGTGTGTAAGACTGAAATCTTAATGTAGTTGTTTAATATGATTATAAGTATGAGTTTTGGTTTGCATTGCTTTTGATCTCCACCGCTTCTATAAAGCATCGTGTAAGATCAGGTTGTGCAAGGCTTTGAATAGTTTGACTATTTCAAGGCCTTGAACCAGCTTTCAAAGTCTTGAATCAGTTCTCATAGGCTTAAAAATACTTTAGCTATTTTCAAGGCCTTGAAACTGGATTCAAAGCCTTGAAACTGCTTAACCTGTGTGAACACTCTCAGGGGGAGTTTTCTAGAAAACTCTCTGAGTTGATTTCCTTTCTATCCTTCAAATGCTTGATTTACTGTTATTTGATGATGAAAGAAAAAGCATCCTAACTCGTTTGAACATAGAATACCATCTGTTTGACTATGCTTTTGCAGGAGATTTTATTTCCTAAAAATTTGCAGAGATTGTTTCCTAATCTGATCTTGCAGGGAAGGAAATAATTAAGAGGATGATCATGTGTTTAATCTGAATGACTTGACAGCTTTTCAATATATTCAAATGCAAGGTCACGACATTATCTCTGAAGATTGTGATCACTTGGCCGTTGGAGAAGATTGTCAAAGAGTCAAAGTCTGTTGCCTACAAAATAGAAAGTTTGTTGCTGAAAATCTGGGAAGATTTACAGAGCTGTTTGAAGTTTAAATAGATCTCAATTCTGAAGCAACAAGACACAACACTTAACGGGAAAAAAGAGAAAAAGTTCGGGATTGACAAGCATCAAAGAAGTTCATCATTATTCCAATCCATTCACAGAAGATCACTGCACTTTTCACTGCAGTTTCTACACACTAAGTGTTCTTATGTATTGTGATTTATTGGTAGATCATTTCTGTAATATTTCTATCTCCATTCTCAATGAGTTTTCAAAGTGAACAATAGAGAATTCTTAGTTAATCAGTTAGCTAGATCAGGTACTAGATAGGTTAGGGAAAACCATAAGGTGTAACAGAGTAAGGCAATTCTCTGTGCTTGAGATCTAGGGCTTAGCTTTTAATTAAGAATTGAGATGAAAATCCTGCAGGGGATCCAATCCCTGAGATAGAGACGTAGGTCCAAGTGGAATGAACTCTATAAATCGTTTGTCTCTTGCGCTTTCAGTTCATTCATTTCATTATTCTTGTTGCACTCAAAACTGTATGTTTTTTCAAGGGTTTCAAACTATTTTCAAGGCCTTGAAAAAGGCTTATTTGCTTTAGCACAAACTGCATCTCTTTCAAAGGCTTGAACTTGTTTTCAAGGCCTTGAGCTTCACTAGTTTTCACAGTTCTCATATTCCTAGCAAGTTTTTCAAAAAGTTGACATACTCTATTCAACCCCTCTTCTAGAGTATATCTGCTGCATTACCACCTGCACACTCACACTTTCAATTGGTATCAGAGCTTGTATCACTTTATAGATTTAACCATCTAATGATCATGAGTACTGCAGGTGATGGTGGTTTCTCACAGGGAAGAGCTGCTAATAGACCTCCTCTATTCTGTGGATAAAATTTTGCTCACTGGAAAGTCTTGAAGAAAATGTTCATCATTGATCAAGACATAGAGCTTTGGACCATTATTCAGAATGGACCTCACACTTTCTACACATAGAAAGAGGGGATTAGAACTCCCAAATCTGAAGACTTACTCTCTTCTTCTGAATTAGAGCAATTCTCTAAGAATTACAAAGCTATTAACATCATATATTGTGCTTTGAGTACAGATGAATTCAACAGGATTCCAGGATGCACTACTGCCAAAGAAATCTGGGATAAATTTGTGGTTACCTTTTGAAGGAACCAGTCAAGTGAAGCAAACCAAGATCAACATTTATCTCAAGCAATATGAGCTGTTTAAGATGAATGCAGATGAGTCTATCAGAGATATTTTCAAGAGGTTCACAGACATTGTTAACAACCTTGATTCACTGGGAAAACAGCTTTCCAATGAAGAAAAGGTGAGGAAGATTCTAAGAAGTCTCCCAAAAGCAAAGTGGGAACCAAAGACCACAGCAATTGAAGAAGCTCAGAATCTCTCAACTCTACAACTTGATGACCTACAAGGGAAGCTTCTGACACATGAAATATCTATGAATGAAGCTGATGGAGAGCTCCCAGAAAGTGTCAAGAATTTAGCTCTCAAATCCAAAGAAATGAGAGAACTCAAATCCTTGAAACTGAGGATGGTGATGAGGAAGTTCCAATAGCCTTGATCTCCAAAGCCTTGACAAGGATTCTCAAAATGAAGAAAAACTTTGGAAACAAAGACTTCAAAAGAGAAAGAAATAAACCATCCAGTAGCAAGGACTACAAAGGTAAGTCTTCTTCACAAAGTAAATCAAAGGTTATGAACTGCTTTGAATGTAGTGATGCAGGACATTTGATAAGAGATGGTCCACACAAGAAAAGCAAGAGCTTTCAAAAGAAAGACCATGACAGAAGAAAGAAAGCCATGATAGCTTCATGGAGTGATTCAGATAGCTCAAGTGAATCAGAATCTGAAGAAGAACATGCCAACCTTTGCTTCACGGCCAAGCATGATGAAAGTTCTGAGAAGAACATTGAGGTAATGGTAAACTGTTTGATTTCCAAACCAAAAGATGCTCTTTCAGGTTATCTCATAAAAATGCTTTTAAATGAAGAAGATTATCTGAAAGAGATCAAACTTTTGAAAGAAAAATTTCATGAGCAAGCAAAAGATAACTTATAACTTGTTTGTCTAAATCAGAATCTTGAAATCTCTCAGAAGAAAACTGACAGTGATTTCAAGGCCTTGAAAACCTGTTTCAAATCCTTGAAAACACAAGTCAAGGAAGTAGTCACTGAGAACTCTTTGATGAGTAACAGCCTTGTCAATCTAATACATCAGGTTGATGAATTGGATAAACAAAAGACTACTCTTACTGAGAAACTTCAAGAATCTGAACTGGTCAAAGTTAAGCTTGCTGGATCAGAACACAAGTTGAACTTGATTCTTGGAGGAAGTTCACAGTCAGTTCACAAAGCTTGTATTGGATTCAATCCAAACTTTCCAAGAAAGAACAATACCAGATTTGTGAAGTTTGGAAACAAAACTTCTCCTAAATGTCTTTACTGCTGTAAAACTGGTCATGTTAAAATGACTTGTCCTTTCAGAAGAAGAGACCCTCACATAATGAGGAAAACTTTTCCTTTTCAACTCAAAGGACAAGTTAAGCAGATTTGGGTTCCTAAAGGGGTTAGGCCACCTAACATGGTTGATCCTGAATATGAATCCAAATTCCACACTTGGTCTAATAGCTGGGTAAGGCACTGATTGGTGTTTGCAGGGTGTCACCAAAGAAAAAAAATGATTTATGGACAGTGGTTGCTCAAGACACATGAGTGGAAAGAGATATCTATTCACAGAATTTAAGGAGCAATCAGAAGTTTCAATTACACTTGGTGACAAAGGCAAATTCAATATTCTTGGTATTGGTAAAGTTGGTACAAATTTTGAAAACTCTATTTCTGATGTGTATCTAGTTGATGGTTTGAAATTTAACTTTCTTAGTGTATCTCAGCTTTGTGACAATGACAACAAAGTTATCTTTGATAAAGAGAAGTGTGTGGTGAAAAATGAGAAATCAGGAGATTGCATTCTCACAGCCTCCAGATCAAACAATGTTTATACTTTTCATACTAGAAATTTTGCAGGTAAGAGTCTGAAGTGTCTCAAGGCCTTGAAAGAAGATTCAAAGCTTTGGCACAGAAAGCTTGGTCATATCAGTTTGCATAATTTGAAGAAGCTGATTTCCAAAGACCTAGTAAGAGGATTGCCATCCATCATGTTCAAAGAAGATGAATGGTGCAAAGCTTGTGCTCAGGGCAACCAGACCAGAAGCTCTTTCAGGCCAAAGAAGTTTGTAAGTACAACTAGACCTATTGAACTACTTCATATGGATCTCTGTGGTCCTATGAGAACTCCTACTCCAAAAGGTAAAAGGTATATGCTAGTTGTTGAGGATGATTTTTCTAGATATACTTGGGTTATGTTTCTCAAAGAAAAATCTGAAGCCCTCTCTGAATTTTCAAAGCTTTGCAGAGAACTTCAAACTATGAAAAACCTACTTGTAGCTTCAATCAGAAGTGATCATGGTAGATAATTTGATCAATTAGAATTTGATTTGTTATGTGATAAGCATGGTATTACTCACGACTTTTCTGCTCCTAGAACTCCTCAACAGAATGGTGTTGTTGAAAGAAAGAACAGGACTCTTGAAGACATGTCAAGGACAATGCTTCTTGAAAACAAATTGCCAAAAAATTATTGGGCAGAAGCTGTGAATACAGCAAACTATATACTGAACAGGTGCTTGATCTGACCTATTCTGAAGAAGACCCCATATGAACTATTCAAAGGGAGGAAGCCAAACATTTCATACTTCAGGCCCTTTGGATGCACATGCTTTGTCCATAACAATGGAAAAGACAATCTTGGTAAGTTTGATGCAAGAAGTGATGAAGGTATCTTTCTTGGATACTCTCTGAATAGCAAAGCTTATAGAGTTTACAATAAAAGAACCAAACTAGTTGAAGAAAGCATTCATGTTATTTTTTATGAAAACTATGATGGTTCTTTGAGTGAAAGTTTTGCAGACTTGAATTTGAATAAGCATGAATCAGAGGAAGAGACTGAGAATCCACTGGGATTCAAGAAAGGCTCAGAAGAAAACATAAGACATTTTCAAGACCTTGAAAATGGTGCTCAAGGCCTTGAAAATAAGCCTCAAAGCCTTGAAAAAAGATGATCAGAAGGATACAAGTGACAAAGGCACTACTTCAAGACCAGAGAAGATCTATGGAGAACCTGAAACTTGGTCTCCAAGAAAGAGATTCAAATATCTCTCATCTCATCCAGTTGACAAGATCATTTCAAATCCAACCACTGGTACACAAACTACATCACAGTTGAAGAACTTATGTGCTTTTAATGCTTTTATCTCTCTTGTAGAACCAAAAACTGTGAAAGAATCATTACAAGAAGCAGGCTGGATCATTTCTATGCAAAGTGAACTCAATGATTTTTAAAGGAATAAGTTATGGAACCTGGTTCCTCCACCTACAAACCAGTCGGTCATTGGTACCAGATGGGTGTTCAGAAATAAGTTGGATGAAAGTGGCAAAGTGATCAGAAACAAAGCAAGGTTAGTTGCTAAAGATTACAACCAAGAAGAAGGTATTGATTATGATGAAACATTTGATCCAGTTTCCAGGTTAGAAGCAATTAGAATTTTACTTGCCTTTGCATCTTACAAGAACATGAAATTGTTTCAAATGGATGTGAAGTGTGATTTCTTGAATGGCTACTTACAAGAAGAATTTTATGTAGCACAACCTCCTGTTTTTGAAAATGACATTTTTCCATATCATGTCTACAAGCTTGACAAAGCTCTATATGGTTTAAAACAAGATCCAAGAGCTTGGTATGAAAGATTTTCAAAGCTTTTGCTTGAAAATGATTTCAAAAGTGGACTAGTAGACAAGACTCTTTTCATGAAGAATCATGTGAAAGATTTGCTTGTAGTTCAGATCTATGTTGATGATATCTTGTTTGGAGCTACTAATGATCAATTCTGTAGAGATTTCTCAAGTCTTATGAGCAGGAAATTTGAAATGAGCATGATGGGATAGATGAACTTCTTCCTATGACTTCAAATACATCAGTTGAAGAAGGGCATCTTTCTACATAAAAGCAAACACACAAGAGACTTGTTGAGCAAATATAACATGGATCAATGTAAGGAAGCAAATACTCCTTTGAGTTCTACACTATCCTTAGACAAGGATGAATCTGATAAGAGTGTCAATGTGAAAGAGTATAGAGATGCTGACTTTGCAGGTTACAAAGTTGATAGGAAAAGTACTTCAGGAACTTGCCAATTTATTGGACCATCATTGATCAGTTGGCACTCCAAGAAACATAATTCAGTTGCTCTATCAACAACTGAAGCTGAATATATAGCTGCAAGAGCATGTTGCTCACAAGTAATATGGATTGCTCAACAGCTAAGAGACCTCGGATTTGATTTCAGAAGCATACCTATCATGTGTGATAACAAAAGTGCAATTTCAATTACAAAGAATCCAGTTCAACATTCAAGAACCAAGCATATTGATGTCAGACACCATTTCATCAGAGATCATGCTGAGAAAGCTGATATTGCTCTTGAATTTGTTGCTAATAACATGCAAATTGAAAATATCATCACTAAACCATTATCATATGAAAGATTCTCAGCTCTAAAATTGGAACTGGGAATGATAAATAAAGATGCATACGTTTAGGGGGAGCATCAGGTAAGAAAGGTAAGCTGTATGTGTTTTCAAAGGTTTGAAGTGATTTTCAAATCCTTGAAAATCACTTCAAAGCTTTGATTTTTATCTGTGGAAATGTTACAGCGTTTCAAGACCTTGAAAACATTTTCAAAACCTTGAAAATAAGTCTGCTATGCTAGTAGTCGATAAACATGGATCATTCTGTATTGGGTGATATCTCTGTAGACATTTGCTCAATATAGCCCCTACTTTTATTCAAAAACATGTTTTAGCCAAAAAAAAGTATTAGAATATTTTATTTTCCAACGGCATAAAAGATTTGAATTCTCTCTGATTATTGCTAATCTTTTGAGATCAGAGAGATATTCTAGTTTCCTTTTTAAACTCAAACTCTCTCAGTATTTATTTTCTTCTCTTCTCTTCTCTATGTATCATTCCTACCTCTCTCTATTCTTCTCCCAAACCCTAATGAGCACAAGGAGAACCTCAGACAGAATCAAGATGGCAGGAGGATCAAAACATAGTTCAGAGAAGAAGAGAAAAGGCAGCAGTGGATGAAGTTAAAGAGATCAGTGAAGACTCTGATTCAAAGAACTTTATTGATGAAGAAGAAGAGTCTTCACCACCCAAGAAGATATTGAAAAACGACCAATTTCCAGCAAAAAATAAACAGGCTACGGTATCCACTCAAGAAAAGCAGAAGGGAATTCATATTGGAACCCTAAGAGAGACAAGAAAAAGTCAGTCACAGAAGTCAAAGGAAAAGGAAAAGAAATCCTCATTCAAGACTCAGACTCAGACACTACCTCAGGATCCTATGGAGTGCACTCCATATCCAACAAGGGGAAACATGAGAAGGATCCGTCCCAGTCTTTAGATGCCTCAAAAATAGGAAAGAAGGATCACAAAACTGTTTCTCCTCAACAGAAAAAGTTTGATGTAAGGAAAAAGCTGAAGCATGGGAAGAAAGCTTTGGAAGGACTCACATTCTTATTCAATAGTTTTATTGAGAAGATCAGCTCCTTCATTGAGTAACTAGATGTGGTTTCACAAGAAGATCAAGCCAATGCTGAAAACAATGAGGAAGAAGAAGGAGATCAGGATGGAGATGAAGACCCAACCCCTTAATCGGGCATATTCTTTCTTCCACATTCTTTATCTTAAGTTATTTAAAAGTTTTCTTTTCAAAATTTTCCAGACACTTGATCCAACATCTTTTATCATTTTGATGAAAGTAAAAAAGGCGGAGAAATTCTAGGTTTTAGGATTTTAATTTTAGGTGTTATTTGTTATTTGCTGAACTGTTGGTAATTTGAATAAGTTGGATCTTTTTGGAATTACTGTGTTATTATAAATTGTGAACTAACCAGTATTTTTTTGTAGAGACTAACAGAATTTGGTTTTGTCTTTCATCAAGGGGGAGATTGTAAGGTCATGTTGTGCAAGGCTTGGAATAGTTTGACTATTTCAAGGCCTTCAACCATCTTTCAAAGCCTTGAATCAGTTCTCATAGGCTTGAAAATAGTTTTCAAGGCCTTGAAACTGGATTCAAAGCCTTGAAACTGCTTAACCTGTGTGACACTCTCAGGGAGCGTTTTCTGCAAACTCTCTGAGTTGATTTCCTTTCTATCCTTCATATACCGTTATTTGATGATGAAAGAAAAAGCATCATAACTCTTTTGAACATATAATATCATCTGTTTGACTATGCTTTTGCAGGAGATTTTTTTCCCTAAAAGTTTGCAGAGATTGTTTCGTAATCTGACTCTTGCAGGGAAGGAAATAAGCAAGAGGATGATTCTGTGTTTGATCTGAAAGACTTGACAGCTTCTCAATATATTCAAATGCAAGATCACGACATTATCTCTGAAGATTGTGATCACTTAATTGTTGGAGAAGATTGTCAAAGAGTCAAAGTCTGTTGCCTACAAAATCGGAAGTTTGTTGCTGAAAATATGGGAAGATTTGCAGAGCTGTTTGAAGTTTAAATAGAGCTCAATTCTAAAGCAACAAGACACAACACTTAACGGGCAAAAATAGAGAAAGAGTTCTGGATTGACAAGCATCAAAGAAGTTCATCATTATTCCAATCCATTCACAGAAGATCACTGCACTTTTCACTGCAGTTTCTACACACTAAGTGTTCTTCTGTATTGTGCTTAATTGGTTGATCATTTATGTAATATTTCTATCTTCATTCTCAAAAATTGTTCAAAGTGAACAATAGCGAATTATTAGTTAATCAGTTAGCTAGAGAAGGTACTAGATAGGTTAGGGAAAACCACAAGCTGTAACTAGAGAATTCTCAATGATTGTTGCATCCCCTTTTGTCTATATCAGTTAGCTAGAGAATTCTCAATGATTGTTGCATCCCCTTCTGTCTAAATCAAATTGATAATTGAATATGAATTCTAGGGACTTTCAAAACCAATGGTTTTCTAACCTCTTACACAGCGGTTGTATTTGCAGAAGCCAATGTTGGTGCTAGTGGAAGTTCATCGGTGGTGGCGACCATTGGGATTTCAACAGTGGTGGAGGATGATGGAGCCATGGACGACGAAGACGAAGCAGAAGAAGAGGCCATGCAGATGAAGAAGATGAAGACGATGAAGAACACAAAGAGTGCTTGAGAGAAGTCGGTTGGTTTCCCATAAAAATGAGAGAGTGCGAGGGAGTGGAAGAGAGAGGGAGTATAAGTTTACTTGAATATATGAAATATTAATTAGTCTTAATTTTTTATTAATAATATAATTTTGGTTCTAACCATAAACCAAGTCAGCGACTAGTAAATATGTCAACCTAGGTTATATTGCAAAGATAAATTTGTGTCGTGGTTAGTCACCAATCAACATAAGCACTTAATTTCTAACTGGTTTTTTACACTGTTACTACAAGAACTTGAATTTCTAGAAATAACATTCTTCAACTTGGTCACACACTATTTTGAAATATTTCAATTTTTTCTCAGTTTCTTAAGATTTCAAAATCTAAATATACATTCTAAACTACTTGTTTCACTGTTTACTTTTACTTAGTTGTTCACTCAAACTAGTTATGACTGCTTTTATTTCTACTAGTTCTTGTTTTCTAAAATCCTGCAGGTGAGCGCTCATGAATTAACGAGCTTAGTGTCATGTAATGTAGATCACCTAAACGAATGTAATTTTGAATTATTTTTAATAATACATGTTTATTTTTTAAGTTAAATATCGGTTATCGCTGATTTTGTTCTGTCATATACATCTTGGGAAAATTCCTTCTGGACATTTCCTTGAATCTGGAGATCTCCATAGATTTTCTGCCTCAGGATTGGGGGGGGGGAGGTAACCGTGTACTGTGTTCTTTAACCGTTTATTTTACTTTACTGTTTACTATTGAGTTATGGTTGAAGCATCTGAGCATGATCTTTATGCAATACATCTTAGTGGAGATAGATTATATCTTATACTAATAATCATTTATTCTATTGAATAGCTAGATTGTGCATAGGTATACATTTTTTTTGGTATTCGACGTGCTATAACTGTTGAGAACGGCATACATGCTCGTACTTGCGTGCGTTCATATCGTCTTCTGGAGTTTAGATATACTTTCACTCTGGCTTACCCTCTTTATCACTGTCAATCAAAATTATAAGAACTAATCCATATATGTAAGGTACTTGAGGAAAATTATTTGTATGTAGATTAATTCTCAATTAAAAAAAAATTGAAAAATATCTACCATTGTCTGCAAGTTGTATAAATTGTTCGTCTCCGCTGAATACATAGAACATTTGTACATTGTGATTCCTATATACTATATTGCCTATTAAACTATCATTCTCTTGGTGTAAATGAATGGAGCATAATGTCAATGATTACTTTGTGAGGTTTATTCACGTTTTAACACACCATTTTTTTTAAAATTTTAATGCGAATGTTCTCATGTTCTTGCATTTGAATTTCTCTCTCTCATTATGTAACATTTCCTTTCGTTTCGTGTTTTCTTCAATATGTAGCAAGTACTTTAATTATCTTATCAATGAGGAGGCAACTCATCTTGGAAATTTAAGTATTTATGATGTCGTAAGCTTGAATTTCGATATATGATTAAAAAAGACGATCGATGATACGTTAATTTTTTACTTCAAACATGTTTAAACTTTTGGTATGAGTCATGCAATTTCATAAAGATGGATCATATGTATCAATCGATTCATTTAACGATTTGACTTTTGTCACTTGTATGTCAAATTATAGTTGATATATATATATATATATTTTGATTTGTCTTTTAAATTAATTTTAGAGCTCCACCTGGTTGCCGATCTTAAACGGTGAAAAGTTTCGGTGACAATTGATCTGGCATATAACTTTAGTTTCATTTAATTTTAAGTATTTTATGAGGTATTTTACTATATATATACATATATATATATCTTTTAAACACAATAGATTATGTGGAGTAAAATTATAATTTTGATACACATTATTAAGTAAAAGAGTTTTTCGAATATCGCGGTGATCGCAACTCCATAAATGAAAGCAAATTGTTGAATTAGTTACATTAGCATGAAAAAATGATTCATGGATATTCTATAATCATACTTTTGAGATCATAAAAGTTTTATAACACTTGATTTTCGATTTATTAGCATGCATATAATAGAATTATTCATGGTCATTCACGTGACATAGGGTTGAGTTCAACTTGACCCATTTATATGGCTCACCATCTTTATTATAAACATTGAATAATGAAGAAAAACCATCTACATAGACATTTAAAATTCATATATCGAAGTTGTTGAGTTGCATACTTACATCTCACCATTTCTGCGAACTCTATATTGATCGTCTCCATTGAATCCAACAATAAGTAGAAGGATTGTTCATCGAGATTTCAAATACCAAATTTGCTAAACTCTCCTTCTACCAGTGTATAGGGATGGAGCCCGATATCAAGAACTACTTGGTAAGCTTTACATTTGTCATATAAACTGAGTAGTTGCCTTTTTCACTTACCATTATACATTTTTTTGTGCAAATTGTATATGCATCACTCATTTTCTCTTTTTATACGTGTGTGTATGCAAGTTTTTAGTTTCTTTTTTCTTTGAGATATGTATTATTCATTCTCATCCATGTTTACTTTCTAATGTAGGGAATCTCCTTCTACATATATTTTTGAATCGTCTTTCAAACGTGAGGCAACTAACTTTAAAAAAATAAAGTACTTATAGCTTCATTAGTTTTAATTTCAAAAGTCTTGTATATGATGAAATCAAAAATATGTTAGCTATGAATTCTCCTTGTGAATTACATGCTTCTTAGGAGTCAAAAATATCATGACTTTATATATAAATATTTTGATTGAAATCATTTACCTTTTTATCTTTTAAACGGCGTGAATAATGTGGAACACACTTAAACCTCGTTTGGGTAAGGTTAACTGAGGGGTATAGGGATATAATAGTACCCCTGCTCCTTATCCCGTGAGTGGGTGCGGTATAAGGAGCAGGGATAAATCTAACTTTTTGTCCCTCCCTAGTTTTTTTTTTCCTAAAAGCTTATACCACCTCAGTGTGGTATAAGGTAGGATAAGCAATGAGGGGTACAATATAATTTTTTTTGAAATGACCTTCTTGCCCCTATATCTTTTGGTCCGTGACTAAGACAACTTTTATGTATATGTGTCTTTAGTAACTTTGCGTTGTTGCATGTTTTAATTGCTATGCACAAACTACTATTAATTATCATTTCTTATTTCATTTGTCAAATGTTTGTAATACGGGGATTTTTAATTCAAATAGGTCTGCATCGCAAAAATAAACATTATGTTGGGTTTGTGCGTGGGGGGTTCTAATTTAAATGTTTTCTTTAGGATTTTTTTTTTTTAATTTCACAACCTCGGGCTAAGATTTATAATTATCTATACTATAATATTGCCACATTAAACATGTCAAAATGTGTGTGTATCATTATTTTTTGTTTACAATCTACTATAGAAGGTAAAAAATTAAAAAGTAACTTTTAAAAAAGCAGGGCAATGTGGTCATTTACACACATATCCTACCTCCTCCTGCACTAACCAAAGATGATAATACATATCCCTGCATCTTATCCTATCTCATATCCTGTTCCAACCAATCACTCAGATTCAATACAATTTTATCATGCCTTACACCAGTACAATCATACCCTACTTCTTGTACCGGTACAACTCTTATCCCCATCATTTTTTTACCTTACCCAAACGAGGCCTTATGATTTGTCATAAGTTGATACAAGAGTTGTTAGAAGATTGTGGGGGCTCACGACTTCATAAATTAAAGAAAAAAATCGCATTAGTTATGTTAGTACAAAAGTTAGTTCACGAACAATCTAAGCTTATAATTTTCAGATCATATAATCGTTAATAACTGATTTTCCGATTATTAACAAGAAACATACACTAATTATTGGCGATACGTGTAAAACATGTTGTCAATTCAAAAAGGGAGAATACTTTTATTTTAAACTATTTTTTGAGTATTTTCACTAATTGCATGCAACATTTTCATATTATATTTGAAAAGTATGAAATAGCTCCTCTTTCATATCAATCAATTGTGAAATACTCTGACATCTATTGGAGATAATTAAAGGTGTAAAGTGTAAACTCGCCGAACTAGGCCTTATCCATGTTGCAGTTTGGCTCTTCAAGCAAAATTAGATCAAACTTATGTGAAGCATCAGAACTCTCGTGAGTCGTCTAGTTTAAAATACACATAGAATTTCCACCTAGTTGAGGTCTAAGCATGAGCTTTACTAGAATTCTTTTAAGAGCTAAATATGTTTGGGAGACAAATTGGGTGGAGCATTTAAAAATAAAAATCAAGGAAAATGAAAAATGTTCCTAGAAACACCACATAAGGTGTTTCTTTTATGTTCTTTGTACTGTTGGTGGTTAAGTGCATTCCCACATTGATGAATGTGTAGTATAACAACTACTCCCTCCGTCCCACCCATTACTTAAAAAAAAGTAGAAGTTAATTTATTAAAAAGGGTTGGGAATGATCATTCTACCCCCTCAGCATTTCATTAGTTCCACGTCTCCACACTTTCCTCTCTCCTCTCCCTCTCTGGATTAACACACAAACATATACAGATCAAATAACACACAAACAAGACCAATGTATTACCACCGACAAGAATCAACAACGACAAAATAAAAATACATTCCAGATCGCCTAATTCATCATCAAGTTTTACAGAACAATAAAAATCAACAGAAAAAATATACAGAATAAAAGTAAATCAATAGAGTACATATCTACCGAATAAAAATAGATATGAGAAAAAGAAAAACAAAAGGAAGAAAGAACAAGGGAAGAAGAAGAAAGATGCGGTGATAAGCCATTGAACATGAACCACCGCCGCCGCCTCCATAGTCTGCCTCCACCAGCTCCATGGTCTGCCTCCACAGATCCATCTGCATGGAGAATAGAAGAACCCCATCTGTAAGTATAGAGAAGAGAGACAGAGAGAGAATTAGAAGAAGAGAAGAGAAGATAGAGGAAGAGAGTCTTACCCGATTTATTTGGCAGACTCGCCACAACCACCGCTCCACAACTCGACCTGCTGCTTACCACCGCCGCTGCAGAGGTTTCTAGAGGCGACGTTGTTCATCATTGAAGCTTTCGATTTCACTCTCCCTTTCCCTACCTATCTTCCTCTCTAACTCTCTCTGTAAGAGTGTGTGTGTGGTTGTGGATGGTATTTGGAGAACAACAGATAAGATAATAAGGGGATGTGGTCGGTTTCGTTTTGTTAGATTTAGGTTTTCTAGTGGGTGGGTGTTGTTTTATGGGCTGATTGGGTTAGTCATATGGGCTAAAGGTCTTAATTAATCATCATTGGGCTTAATTAATTTGGAATTTTAATTAATTAGACCCAATTAAAATGACGTGGTTTTTTTACTGGGGGTAAGATTGTATTTTATCTTATAAAGTTTTCAATTTTAGGAAAGTTTGAAGAAACTGGCGGGGCGTTCCAAAAAGGAAATTTTGAAGAAACGGGCGGGACATAGCGAGATTATGCCTTCGTATGTACATAATGATGTTACAATAAATTAACACTGAAATTTAGTAGTGTTGGAAAACGTGTTTTTGATTAAAACTCACACATATCAACAAATTTTATAAATAGTGAGTGCACCCGTTGTTAACGACATAAAATTGCATGTTTTAGTATATTAACGAACTCTTCATAACTTGCTAATATGTGTAATTTAGCTATTTTATCTCTCTTTCTAGAATTATGCTTGTCTTTATAGTTTTGGTTGTTTTTATCTTATTTTGTAGGAAAAGACGTGATTTAGAACGCAAGAGGCTAGTCGAGAGAGCTTAAACGATGAATTTACAAGATTTGGAGGGCGAAGATGACATGAAGAAGGGGCTTGTAGGACTTAATTTGAAGAATATTTGAAGTTTTTATGGCTAAAGTGCAAGCAAAATGAAGTTTCAAGGGCTTAAATGAAAAGAAAAGGGAGGATAGAGGCCAAAAAGTGAAGTTCAAGAAGTCAAGAGACTAATTTGCAAGGCCAAAGTTGCATCCAAGGGTTTGTTTCAAAACCATTTAACGGATTTGGGGGACTTAGTGCAGTTTTCTAAACGTTTTAATGGCTTATTTGAAGGATCCTTAACGGTTTAGGGGTGTTTGTGCAAATTTCCGAAACCTTTTAAGAGAGCTGGGGGCCTTTTAAAGCCCCCAGCAAACTAGAGGGGGCCAAATTGAAATTCGGGCAAAACTTTTAGACACCAGCTGGCCACCATCTCTCTCCCCGACGCGAACGAACGCAGAAGCAACCAGGAGCAGCCATGGTTGCTCGTCAAAGCTCCAAACAAAGGCTCAAACTCGATCAAACCTTCACGGAATCAGCTCAAATTGGTCCCAATCAACTCCCTAGCCCATCCTCTATCCCATACTCCAATCAATTCGGCCTAAGAACGAATGGACGAAAAAGACCCAAATTCTAGGGTTTGTTTCAATCAACGATGGAGGGCTTCTGAGTTCAATTCAAGGGTGGAGATTTGTGCTTGGAGGCTACGCAATCATATCCCTACCCTCTATATAATCTGAAGTCGAAGAAAAAGAAAGGGGTTCGGCTCTTCACACACCCGACGGGTTCTACCTTCACCAATGACGCCTTTGTTTTGTCCGTCCTCTATCTCTCTCTGATTTCGCCCTTTTTGGGGTTGTTCTTGAGCTCTCTAAGAGTCAAGAACACAGAAATAGGAAGAGGGAGAGAGAGGAGGACGAATTCAGGACGTGTTTGGATGATTTCTGGGCTGTTTTTGGCTCTGTTTTGCCGCTGCTCCTTGAGCACTGTCATGCTCTGTTTTGGTGCTGCTGCTGCTGTGTTCTTCACTATAGCATAGCAGCAGCAGCTTGATTTGGGTAGTTGCTTCACCATTAGAAGCTTAGTTTGGTAGTTTCATCATTTTGATATCTTAGCTTTGTGTTTTGGCTATTTTTGTTCTTAGTTTTGTGTATTTGAAACAAGTGTTTGGGATTGAATTAGTGGCAAATGTATTGGTGCTATCAAGTATAAATTCAAGTTTTGATTATTGAAAGTTAAATTTCTCTCAATCTCTCTTGAATTTTCTATTATGTCTAGCTAATTCAATTTGCTTGGGTGATTTGGGACTATCTAGTGTCTAAATCTCCATATTGATTCAAGTTTAACTTCAAGGATGAATGGGTTGAATTGGGTTCACTTGAATGCTTAATGAAATGTTGGATTTCTCTTGTTGAAGTATTTGATGCATTGAATAGGTAGATGTGCGAATACTTTGACGTGTTTGATTTGAAGTTGCATTTGAGTGAGAGGAACTCGTCAATCCTAACTTTGAGAAATCGAGTTCTTGTTAGGTGATTTGAGTGAGAATTTACAAATCTCATTTGTTGCTTGATCTTTCATGTGGAAACATCTATGCGTGTTTACATATGGTTGATGCTTGAAAAACTTGAAATTTGGGGAATCTCATTTGAATAGCCTCTTTAGTGCTTGATTAGCGTGTTGGATTTACACACTTCTCTTGTCGCGATTTGGATTGCAATGAGCTATCGCTTCTTGAGATACTTGTCTTGTGGATTGACGCATGCAATTTGAGAACCGGGCTTGAATCTAATAGGAGGATTGGTCACTAGAGAAATCGATGATCCGTAGTCTCTCTCTACTTGTCATTTCACTTAGTTTCTTGAATCGTAGCTCTAGTATTCGTTTACTTTGTTCTTAAACTCAAACCTCAAACTTGCTCCATCAATTGATTTGGTGGATTTGATAGCTTGGCAAGCTTTAAAGCCATTGAGAGTTTGTGTTTCTTTCTTTAGTTTGTCGTTTTATAGTGATAGTAAGTCATTTTCTAAACCTCCTCTCCTTGTGGATTCGACTTCGGACTTACCGGATTATTACTTGAGACGATATCCTATACTTGGGATTTTGTCGAACAAGTTTTTGGCGCCGTTGACGGGGAGAGGCTAGGCTTTAGATTTGATTTGCTTTACTTTATTAGTATTTTTCTTGACATTTTTTTTCTAGTTGCTTGTGGTTAGTTAAGCTTGTGAGATTCAAGAGGGCTTGTGAAATTCATCAAGTACCTCTCATCTACTTGCTTGAAAAAAAATGTCTCATGAATATTTTGGACTTAATGAGAGGCCTAACGTTCCTTATTACTATGCATTTACTAGTCATGGAAATCATTCTAAGGAATCAATGCGTTCCATACGTGAACGTGCGATTAAAAATGATGATTATTTTCCTAAGAATGATTATTCTTGGCATGGTAGTAGGACACTAGATTCCACATCCCATGCTTCTTGTGCACAACCACGTCCCTCAAACACTTACATGTTTTTGAACTCTCATGATTCTTGCACTTATCAATATAATGATATGATGTGTGAATCAAGAGGAGTTAAACATTTTGAGAGGGAATCACTTGTGAATGATGAGCTAAATACACCTATAAGTGATTCTTTATATGAGAAAATTCAAAAGCATATTCAAAGCAATAAAGAAATTTTGGAATCACTAATAGAATCATGAGAATCACAAAGAAAATTTGAAGAATCATTCTCTCACTTGGAGGATAGAGTGGCTTCCTCACAATCGCATGATGATTCTCTTGAATATAGTACTTACTCTTCACAAGACTCATCATCACACGAGTCTCAACTTCCTATTCACACACATCACGAGCCTATTCAAGACCAAATTTGTGATGATGTGTTTGATGATGGACTTGTTGCTACTAGAATAGGTGATTGTATTCATTTCTCATTTGCACATTCTAAGAAGCATGTGATAGTGATATTGGTAGTGAGATTGATATTTTTTATGATGACTCTTCAACTCATGACATGAGTGAAGCCATTTTGGATGACTCACATAGTGACAAATGTGAGGAGGATTCACAAAAGGAAAATCACTCATGTGATGAGTTAGAAGTCAAAATTGATGCTACTATTCATGAAGGAAATATTGTATTGTCTTGTGCTCAAGAAGAGTCTATTACTCACCGGAGCTCCGATGATCATGAGCATCACTTATTTTGTGATGACTTAGAGGATACTCTAGGAGAACCCCCTCCACTAGAAATTGTGGAAGAACCTTCAAGTAAGTTGGGGGGTTCATGTGTTGATACTCCGATTCATATAGACGCTTTTACTACATCTTCTAAAGAATTAGATGAGCTTACTTGGGAGGAAATAGAATTTTTGTATGGTAGTGAAGCTTCCTACTCATCTCTTCTCATGGAAGATGCAATTAACTTTGATGAAGAGGAGAGACTAATGGCTCAACTTGACCAAGTCAATGATCCGTATCATGAGCCTAAGGGTTTGGATGTTGTTTCATGTTCCCAAATGATTTTACCTCTTTCTTGTGAAGCCACATACCTAAATCCATGTGCTATGTATGAAAATGATGAGATTGAGGATTCACAAGTTGCCCCTATCTCTCAAGTTGTGAATTCAAGTAAAACTTTGGCAACTTATGAAGACACATTCTATGATTCATGTCATTTGAGGATTTCAAACCCGTTTCTTAAGATGATGCATGGTATAACAACTTGCTCTAACTTTATTGTTAGATTTTGCTTGCATCTCTTATTCATCTTTTGTGTCTTGCTCTAACTTTAAAGCCATTGAGAGTTTGTGTTTCTTGCTTTAGTTTGTCGTTTTCTAGTAATAGAGTAAGACAATTATCTGTGCTTGAGATCTAGGTCTTAGCTTTTGATTAATAAGAATTGAGTTGAAAATCCTGCAGGGATTCAATCCCTGAGGTAGAGACGTAGTTCCAAGTGGACTGAACTCTATAAGTCATTTGTCTCTTGCGTTTTCAGTTCATTCATTTCATTGTTCTTGCAGCACTCAAAACTGTCTGTTTTTTCAAGGGTTTGAAACTGTTTTCAAGGCCTTGAAAAAGGCTTATTTGCTTTAGCACAAACTGCATCTCTTTCAAAGGCTTGAACATGTTTTCAAGGCCTTGAACTTCACTAGTTTTCACAGTTCTCATCTTCCTAGCAAGTTTTGCAAAAAGTTTACATACTCTATTCAACCCCCCCCCCCCATCTTCTAGAGTATATCTGCTGCATTACCACCTGCACACTCACACTTACACATCGCCCTTGCGGTCTTGTCCCGAGCCAAATAAGGGGGTTGTTGCATCCCCTTTTGTCTATATCAGATTAAAAATTGAATATGAATTCTAGGGACTTTCAAAACCAATGGTTTTCTAACCTCTTCAACAGCGGGTGGATTTGCAGAAGCCAATGTTGGTGCTAGTGAAAGTTAATCGGTGGTGGCGACCATTGGGATTTCAGCAGTGGTGGAGGATGATGGAGCCATTGACGACGAAGACGAAGCAGCAGAAGAGGCCATGCAGATGAAGAAGATGAAACGATGAAGAACATAAAGAGTGCTTGAGAGAAGTCGGTTGGTTTCCCAGAAAAATGAGAGTGTGCGAGGGAGTGGAAGAGAGGGAGAGTATAAGTTGTTTTGAATAGATGAAATATTAATTAGACTTAATTTTTTATTAGTTTTAAATTAATTTTGGTTCTAACCATAAACCAAGTCAGCGACTAGTAAATATGTCAACCTAGGTTATATTGCAAAGATAAATTTGTGTCGTGGTTAGTCACCAATTAACATAAGCACTTAAATTCTAACTGGTTTTTTACACTGTTACTACAAGAACTTGAATTTCTTGAAATAACATTCTTCAACTTGGTCACACAGTATTTTGAAATATTTCAATTTTTTCTCAGTTTCTTAAGACTTCAGAATCTAAAAATACATTCTAAATTACTTGTTTCACTGTTTACTTTAACTTAGCTGTTCACTCAAACTAGTTTTGACTGTTTTTATTTCTACTGGTTCTTGTTTTCTAAAATCCTGCATATGAGCGCTCATGAATTAACGAGGTTAGTGTCATGTAATGTAGATCACCTAAACAGATGTAATTTTGAATTATTTTTAATAACATGTGTTTATTTTTTAAGTTAAATATTGGTTATCGCTGATTCAGTTCTGTCATATACATCTTGGAAAAATTCCTTCTGAACATTTCCTTGAATATGGAGATCTCCATAGGTTTTCTGCCTCAAGATAGGGGAGGGGGTCACCGTGTATTGTGTTCTTTAACCGTTTAGTTTACTTTACTGTTTACTATTCAGTTATGGTTGAAGCATCTGAGCATGATCTCTATGCAATACGTCTTAGTGGAGATAGATTGTATCTTATACTTTGATAATCATTTATTCTATTGAATAGCTAGATTGTTCATAGGTACACATTTTTATTGGTATTCGATGTGCTATAACTGTTGAGAACGGCAGACATGCTACTTGCGTGCGTTCATATCGTCTTCTGGAGTTTATACATACTTTCACTCTGGCTTACCCTCTTTATCACTGTCAATCAAAATTAGAAGCACTAATCCATATATGTAAGGTATTTGAAGAAAATTATTTGTATATAGATTAATGCTCAATTAAAAATATTGAACAATATCTACCATTGTCTGCAAGTTGTATAAATTGTTCGTCTCCGCTGAATACACAGAACATTTGTACATTGTGATTCCTATATACCATATCGCCAATTTAACTATCATTCTCTTGGTGTAAATGAATGGAGCACAATGTCAATTATTACTTTGTGAGGTTTATACACGTTTTAACTCACCATTATTTTTTTAAAATTTGTAATGCAAATGTTCTCATGTTCTTGCATTTGAATTTCTCTCTCTCATTATGTAACATTTCATTTCGTTTCGTGTTTTCTTCAATATGTAGCAAGTAATTTAATTATCTTAATCAATGAGGAGGCAACTGATCTTTGAAATTTATGTATTTATGATGTCGTAAGCTTGAATTTCGATATATGTTTAAAAAAGACGACCGAAGATACGTTAATTTTGTTACTTCAAACATGTTTAAACTTTTGGTATGAGTCATGCCATTTCATAAAGATGGATCATATGTATCATCGATTCATTTAACGATTTGACTTTTGTCACTTGTGTGTCAAATTATAGTTGATATATATATATTTTTTGATTTTGTCTTTTGAATTAATTTTAGAGCTCCACATGGTTGCCGATCTCAAACGGAGAAAATTTTCGGTGACAATTGATCTGGCATGTTACTTTAGTTTCATTTAAATTTCAGTATTTTATAAGGTATTTCACTATATATATATTTATATATCTTTTAAACACAATAGATTATGTGGAGTGCATTAATAATTTTGATACATGTTATTAAGTAAGGCCTCGTTTGGGTAGAGGATAAGGAGGGAGCATAAGATAAGTTATGCCCTCTATTTTCTTATCAAGTGTTTGGGTGCTGGATAAGAGAGATGATAAGTTATGTTGTCTTATGCTGATGGAGCTTTTAATGAACAAATTTTATACCCCCAACGTGGAGGTATAGGCTCGGATAAGAAAATATAGCATATTAGGATGCTAGTAGTTTGACAAAAATACCCCCACAAACTATCTAATTTCCTACCCTTGTCCCCAAACCCTATCAACTATTACACCGTTTCACGTCCCTCTTTTATTTTGGAGGAGGTCCTTACGGGTTTGATAACTATTATTTTGGGGTTGCATAAATTTATTTGAGTATGTACGGTTGAGATAAATATGAAAGACATTTTACCCTGCTTCCTGAAATTTTGTGGGTTTAATTTAACTTGTTTATTGTAGATTTTGTAACATCATGCAAATATGCCAATAATTACTATATAGTACTACCTCCGTTCTTCTCTAATGCACCAGTTTGACTTTTACCACTATTCACTATGTCACTCTGACCCGGTGATTTGGGTAGCAAAATGATGCAGTTTTTTGATAAATCTTTTATGGTGTTGTAGAGTAAAAGTTGTTCTATAACACCGTGAAAAAAAGATCAAAATATGCATCATTTTGCTATCCAGATCACCCGGTCAAATTGACCCAAATATGAGTCAAAAGTCAAACCCGTGCCCTAGAGAAGAAACGGAGGTAGTAATTTATACTTCATATTATGCTATGGCCATGTTGTATCCATGGATATTTGTTATGTTTGCATGTTACTACAAGTTTATTTTGCGTATTAATATACATTTTGTATACATTTTGACTACGTCACTATTGTCTGGAAAAAAAGAGTATTAAAATATAAACATAAATAGTGATACATTTTGTATACATTTTTCTCATTAATTTGAAATATAATCTTTTATCAAAATAACAACATTGAGTGCATGATAGTCATTTTGGCACATATCCTGCTTCATATCCGACTGCACCCAAACACAGACAGCCAACATATCTTATCAGGGATAGCATTCATATCCTTACTCATATCCAGCATAAGTCTTATCCCTACATACCATATCCTCTACCCAAACGTGGCCTAAAAGAGTTTTCCGAATATCGCGGTGATCGCAACTCCATAAATGAAAGCAAATTATTGCATTAGTTACATTAGCATGAAAAAATGATTCATGGATATTCTATAATCATACTCTTGAGATCATAAAAGTGTTATAACACTCGATTTCCTAATTATTAGCATGCATATACTAGAATTATTCATGGTCATTCATGTGACATAGAGTTGTGTTCAACTTGACCCATTTATATGGCTCACCATCTTTATCATATACATTGGATAATGAAGAAAAACCATCTAGACATTTAAAATTCATATATCGAAGTTGTTGAGTTGCATACTTACATCTCACCCATTTCTGAGAACTCTATATATTGATCGTCTCCATTGGATCCAGCAATAAGTAGAAGGATTGTTCATCGAGTATCCTATATACCAAATTGACTGCTAAGCTCTCCTTCTACCGGTGTATAGGGATGGAGCACGATATCAAGAACTACTTAGTAAGCTTTACATTTGTCATATAAACTGAGTAGTTGCCTTTTTCACTTACCATTATACATTTTTTGTGCAAATTGTATATGCATCACTTCATTTTCTCTTTTTAAACGTGTGTGTATGCAAGTTTTTAGTTTCTTTTTTCTTTGAGATATGTATTATTCATTCTCATCCATGTTTACTTTCATGTGTAGGCAATCTCCTTCTACATATGTTTTTGTATCGTCTTTAAAACGTGAGGCAACTAACTTTAAAAAAAATAAAGTACTTATAGCTTCATTCGTTTTAATTTGAAAAAAGGCATGTAGATTGTGAAATCAGTAATATGTTAGTTATGAATTCATCTTGTGAATTACATGCTTCTTAGGAGTCAAAAATATCATAACTTATATATAAATATTTTGATTTAAATCAATTACCTTTTTATCTTTTAAACGTCGTGAATAATGTGGAACACACTTAGGCCTCGTTTGGGTAAGGTTAACTGAGGGGTATAGGGATATAATAGTACCCTGCTCCTTATCCCGTGAGTGGGTGCGGTATAAGGAGCAGGGATAAATCTAACTTTTTGTCCCTCCCTATTTTTTAGGCCTAAAAGCTTATACCACCTCAGTGTGGTATAAGGTAGGATAAGCAATGAGGGGTACAATATAATTTTTTTTGAAATGACCTTCTTGCCCCCATATCGTTTGGTCCGTGACTTAGACAACTTTTATGTATATGTGTCTTGAGTAACTTTGCGTTGTTGCATGTTTTAGTTGCTATGCACAAACTACTATTAATTATCATTTCTTATTTAATTTGTCAAATGTTTGTAATATGGGGATTTTTAATTCATATAGGTCTGCATCACAAAAATAAACATTATGCTGGGTTTGTGCGTGGGGGGTTCTAATTTAGATATTTTTTGTGTGAAAACATTTAATGTTTTTAATTTCACAACCTCGGGCTAAGATTTATAATTATCTATACTATAATATTGTCACATTAAACATGTCAAAATGTGTGTGTATCATTATTTTTTGTTTACAATCTACTATAGAAGGTAAAAAGTTAAAAGTAAGTTTTAAACAAGCAGGGCAATGTGGTCATTTACACACATATCCTACCTCCTCCTGCACTAACCAAAGATGTTAATACATATCCCTGCAGCTTATCCTATCTCATATCCTGCTCTAACCAATCACTCAGATTTAGTACAATTTTATCATGTCTTACACCAGTACAATCATACCCTACTTCTTATATCAGTACAACTCTTATCCCCATCATTTTTTTACCTTACCCAAACGAGGCATTACGGTTTGTCATACGTTGATACAAGAGTTGTTAGAAGATTGTGGGGGCTCACAACTTCATAAATGAAAGGAAAATATAGCATTAGTTATGTTAGTACAAAAGTTAGTTCACGAACAATCTAAGCTTATAATTTTCAGATCATAATCGTTAATAACTGATTTTCTGATTATTAACAAGAAACATACAATAATTGGTGATACGTGTAAAACATGTTGTCAATTCAAAAAGGGAGAATACTTTTATTTTAAACTATTTTTTGAGTATTTTCACTAATTGCATGCAACATTTTCATATTACATATGCAAAGTACGAAATAGCTCATCTTTCATATCAATCAATCGTGAATATTCTGACATCTATTGGAGATAGTTACAGGTGTAAATTATAAACTCGCCGAACTAGGCCTTATCCATGTTGCAGTTTGGCTCTTCAAGCAAAATTAGATCAAATTTATGTGAAGCATCAGAACTCTCGTGAGTCGGCTAGCTTAAAATACACATAATTTCCACATAGTTGAGGTCTAAGCGTGAGCTTTACTACAATTCTTTTAAGATCTAAATATGTTTGGGAGACAAATTGGGTGGAGCATTAAAAAATAAAAATCAAGGAAAATGAATAATGTTTCTAGAAACACCACATAAGGTGTTTCTTTTATGTTCTTTGTACTGGTGGTGGTTAAGTGCATCCCCACATTGATGAATGTGTAGTATAACTACTATTCCCTCCGTCTCACCCATTATTTCAAAAAAAAAGTAGAAGTTAATTTTTTAAAAAGGGGTGGGAATGATCATTCTACCCCCTTAACATTTCATTAGTTCCACGTCTCCACACTTCTCTCTCTCCTCTCCCTCTCTGGATTAACACACAAACATATACAGATCAAATAACACACAAACAATACCAATGTACTACCACCGACAAGAATCAACAACAACAAAATTAAAAAATTCCATATCGCCTAATTCATCATCAAGTTTTACAGAACAATAAAAATCAACAGAAAAAATCTACATAAAAAAAGTAAATCAATAGAGTATATATCTACTGAATAAAAATAGATACGAGAAAAGAAAAACAAAAGGAAGAAAGAACAAGGGAAGAAGAAGAAAGATCCGGTGATAAGCCATTGAACATGAACCGCCGCCGCCGCCTCCATAGTCTGCCACCACCAGCTCCATGGTCTCCCTCCACAGATCCATCTGCATGGAGAATAGAAGAACCCCATCTGTAAGTATAGAGAAGAGAGAGAGAGAGAGAGAGAGAGAGAGAGAGAGAGAGAGAGAGAGTTAGCATAAGAGAAGAGAAGATAGAGGGAGAGAGTCTTACCCGATTTATTTGGCAGACCCGCCACCGCCACCGCTCCACAACTCAATCTGCTGCGTACCACCGCCACTGCAGAAGACGAAGAGAGACCAAGAGATGGAGGTTGAAGAACAGAGGTTTCTAGAGGCGCCGCTGTTCATCGTTGAAGCTTTCGATTTCACTCTCCCTCTCCCTACCTATCTTCCTCTCTATTTCTCTCTGTACGAGTGTGTGTGTGGTTGTGGATGGTATTTGGGGAACAAAAGATAAGATAAGAAGGGGATGAGGCCAGTTTCTTTTTGTTAGATTTAGGTTTTCTAGTGGGTGGGTGTTGTTTGATGGGCTGATTGGGTTAGTCATATGGGCTAAAGGTCTTAATTAATCATCATTGGGCTTAATTAATTTGGAATTTTAATTAATTAGACCCAATTAAAATGACGTGGTTTTTTTACTGGGGCTAAGATGGTATTTTATCTTATAAAGTTTGCAATTTTAGGAAAGTTTGAAGAAACAGGTGGGGCGTTCCAAAAAGGAAATTTTGAAGAAAGGGGTGGTACAGAGCGAGTTTATGCCTTCGTATGTACAAAATGATGTTACAGTAAATTAACACTGAAATTTAGTAGTGTTGGAAAACGTGTTTTTGATTAAACCTCACACATATGAACAAATTTTATAAATAGTGAGTGCACCCGAGACTTTAATCCATTTTAAGTCAAATCATCACATTTCTGCACAGTGAATCCCACATCTTCTAAAGAAAGTGTTGTCCTGATCAATCCTGATATTTAATTTTTCCTCTTATTCTAGGGCTCACAGTATCCAACACCACCTCAATGCATAGTAAAACATATAAGTATTTTGGTATGTAGATTTTTTTCTCAATATTTTTTTAATATATTCTTTTTAAATACTTTTTCCTTTCTTAGACGGATTCAAAACAAGCTCATAAAATCATGTTACCATTTACTACTTCCGTTCCCTCTCTTTTTCCCAAATTTGACTTTAACCATGATTGATAACTGGGTCACTTTGACCCGGTGATATAATAAGCAAAACGATACAAGAATTCGGTAATCCTTTCATGATGTTGTAGAATAAACTGACCTGGTGATTTGAATTACCAAATGATCAATTATTTTGATAATTTTGTCATGGTGTTGTAGAGTATACCGCTTTTGTCGATCGAAATATCATAAAAGAAGAAGTTGTTCGCCTCAAAAGAAAGTATACCTTTTTGGTTCTTCTCTCTTTACTTTCCTCGATGTTCGTTAATGATGTTATTTTTTAGTTACCTTCCTTACGTTAAGTTCCTTTGGTGAATCGGGAGCTTGTTGCGAAAGCCCTGATGCAGAGGTTAACGGAGTGGGACTCGGTCGAAGGGTCACATCACATGCCATAGCTTCCGGTGACACACTTAGATAAGTGCGCCTATATAGCACCATGAAAAAATCACAAAGACTTGCATCAGTTGCTATCCAATTCACCATGTCAAAGTGACCCCGTTGCAGATAAAAACTTCAAAGTGGAGAGAAAGAGAGGGAACACATGAAGTATTAAATGAATGAAGTTTTATCTTATCTTAAGGCCTCATTTGGGGGAATAGATGCAGGGATAACACTTACGCTGGGATAAGAGCAAGGATATAATATTGTTGCATAAACCTTGATATGATATGCTGACCGTCTCTGTTTGGATGTTGTCGGATATGATGCAGGATAAGATGAAGAGTTAATGTGAAAATGACCACATTGTTTTGTAGTGTCGTGAATTTGGATTCATAGTTGTTCTAATTTGTGCGTAAAACACACAAATTAACTAATTTAGACACTATAATTCGTAGTTGTTTGTACTCCTCAATCCATGAAACCCTATGAATCCAATCTAATGAAACAAAGTCTATCAATTTCAAAATGAGCCAAGCATATTCAATAAAAAACGGTATACTTGAAAAGTTTTGTTTAATTTGGTGGGTTAATCGGGGTTTTGTGGGCTGAGCGGTGAGTGATTATGGGTTATCATCGAAGATCAGGGCTTTAGTTGGTTTCCAGCGAGTTCGCCAGAACTGAAGGCGGAGATGGATGTTCGGTGGTGGCTAGTGATAATCAGGTGAAGGCAGTGGTGGTTGGATTGGATATGAGGGTGTACGAAAAATGTGGGTTTCAAGGACATCGAGGGCTCTGGTTTTTGGCGAAGGCTGGTGGAGCTAATTGGTAGTTCAGTTATGGCTGTTCAGGCGATTGTGGAGTTCACCAGTGGTGATTGCTGCTGATTGCTTTTCTTTTACAATAGTTGTTGGCCATTGATGGCAGCAGTGGTGATGGTGTGTGATGGAGAAACATATCAAACCCACCACAAAGGGTAGGAAATTTAATATTGTGTGGCGATATTTTCGTCAGCCTCCTTATTACATCATCATATACCCCCTTTTCTTACCCGAGCTTATACAACATAAAATTAGTTCACAATTTCAGTTGCCAGGAAATGAAAGGATTTCGATGGAAAACACTTTTCTTTTGATATTTTGGCCGTTCAGTTTGAAGAAAAGTTGTGGGTCCCACATATTTTAACTTTCCTGATAGTACTCAAATTCCCGTAAAACACATCCCACAAATTTGACAGGATTTCGCAAGAATCCTAGATTTTAACTTTCTTTTCTTGAAAAGTGAACAAACACGACAAAGTAAAATTCATTTTCCTTCTTTTCATTTCTTTCATTTTCTCGGGAACAATTTTTCCGGACAACTTTCTTGTCAATGAGCACAGTCAAAAAACTCCATCAACATAAGATTCATTATCTGATCCCTTACTCGGCGGCACCCAAACAGGCGACAAAAAATGGAATGGGATAACTTATGATATGTTATCCGCCACCCCAAACATGGCCTACGAGAATAATAAGATAAAGAATGACCGACGAGAGAGTGGTATGTGGAGATATATTCGGACAGTTGAAGCTCTGCTTTACATAAAAAAACGTACCGACATTACACCACTTTCTCTATCTCTCTCTCCAAACCCACTCTGCAACTTCCATCATCATCGTCGTCGTCACTGTCCACAACTGCACGTAGATCATCAGTCTGCAAATATAGGAAATACCGTACCGTATTCATTAACAGAGAGAGCATTCATTGATTATTACGTGTGCCAGCGTATTGTCAACACCTGGCGATTGCAGACACCGACCTTGACTTTCCCCTCTTTTCGTCGCCGCTCACCATTCGAGACTCCGATTCAGTGTATTCCCTCCTCCTGATGAATCCAAAATTCACATTTCATAGGCATCTGATTTTGTTGATCTGATACACGTCACATCGGTGCCCATCAAAGCCCTAGTTTGTTGGTCTTTGTGGGAACAGAACAATTGGAAGCATCTGATTGACTGGACTGTTCTAAGTTATGACTTTCAAGTGTTTGTTGTGAAAGCGATGTGCATATACATCTACATTTGGATGGACAACATATTTCGCTGTATGAAAGGATTTGAGCGATTTGATCATGTTCACGGTGGAGGGGTTTTGGGGGCTTTTTAGGCGTTGAAGGGAACTTACTTACAATTCGTCGACAGACATGGTGACGGCGAATATATTCCACTGTAGGAGGAATTCATGGCCGACCGAAGAATATATTAGCCGAGCAACTCTTCAGTTGGTAAGTTCTTTTTTTTTGATCATTTCAATCTGATTTTGCATTCTGCTTGCTCATTATAGATTTCCAATTTTGCTTCATTTTAATGTTTAAGCGCCCTTAACTAATAGTATGAGAATTAGCAAATTTATATGTACTAGTGCATTTCCCATGCTCCAGAGTACGATCACAACAAAAGTATGACAATTCCATAGGTTTCAATGTCTGAGGTTGATTATTATGAAGTATGTAGTTCGTAGAATATAGTGGGGATAAGCTATTTCATATGTCACAATTTGGGAGGACTTATTTTCCATAACATCTTATTATATAGATGGGGATAAGCTATTCCACACGTCACATTTTGGAGATAACTTATTCCCCAAAGCAGCTTATTACGTAGATGATGTTGGTGGCGATTCAGGAAGTTATGTTTATTCTTCCTGCGTACTAATATCGGCTTTGTTGCATATTCCCTGTTCAACTAGTCACAATCTATATAACCCGGAGTACACGTATGAATGCGAGACCTGATATGGTGTGGCATTTGTATATGCTTTTCTGGATTTCAGTTCATCATAGTGAACCCCATTCCCTGTAATTCTTTTGAGCCAATTCGAGCAATACTCCCTGTCTTGGTAATCTTTAAGTTCCACTTCCGCCTCTCGTAAGAGTTAAGGTTCAAGTGGCACAGAGTCTGATTGTAAGTTCACCGTCTCACGATACTTGTGCATCCATGATCCTTGTAGCAACTCGCCCGGGTATGTAGGGGTCTCTACACTCCACAATCCGAAGGGAAAATGAAATCAAGCGACTATTCCGCACAGGAAATGTGGATCACGGTGAAGTTGATAATTATGGTTCTGCTGGAAAATGCATTGTAGAATAGAATACTGGACACAAGTTACACTGCCTAAAGTTTCTGAAAGTTCAGATGCCCAGTTCTATTCTTGCTTACGCTCTGGTTTGGAGGAAATTTTATATCTCATAATGGTTCTGGAAGTGTACGTGTTCTCAACCATTAAACAACATGTAAAAGACCGTGCATTGATTTATTACTTTTTTCCTATAATGGAACAGAACATCTGAGGCTCTGAGCTCTTCAATAAGAGTCACCAGGCTAGCCCCTCCCTCTCTCTCTCTCTCTCTCTCTCCTCTTAACAGTTCTAGTAAGCCATATGTCCCGATTGAATTTAGGTACTTGTTGTTGTAACTTCAACCATGAGTTAAAGTTGTGAATATCTTTCGGAATCGATCAAGTGGTACGGGTCACAAAATCCTGTCGTTTGAGATAGAAGTGTCGCAAATAAAATTTCACTTTTAAGGATCAATCCAAATTCAGACCTTTGTTGAAGGAAGTTGTTCACATGTTGATTCGATTAATGAATCTAAAGTCAAGCCTCAAGGCGCTCAATTGGTCTGATAGAAACTTATTCTGTTTTCTTTTTTGTTTTAATAATGGAACTGTTTGGGATAGTGAAATGTTTTGTGTACATAGTTTATTATACTAGTTTTAATATACTTTATTTCTGAGTCTTCTGATTATTTTCTGACACTGATCTTAAAGTGCGGATATATTATTGCTGCCAATATGATGTGATGTTTCTTATACTAGTTTTTAATGTGCTTTATCTCTGAGTGTTCTGATTGTTTCCTGACACTGATCTTGAAGCTTGACGCTGAAAGCGCTGCGCCACCAGAACAAGCCTGGAGAAGGAAATTGAACAGCCACCCTACTATTCTTAAAGAGTTCAGTGTTTCATTTATGGAAGCTATGAAATTGGTAAACATCATTTGTCAAAACACTAATCTATTTACAGTAAAATATATGTAAGTTTTTCTAGGCGGTTTGGATTGACTCTCAACAATTTTGAAATAGATCCGACTTGGCTTACGCATGTGGTCTTATGTAAGGGAAGAAGCTTCCCATGGAAGGGTAACTCTCTTAACTTTATGATGGAACGATTAGTTTCGTATTCTTCTATTGTACGTCTATTTTTTAGCATTCAACAATCAACTCTGGGGTGACAGCAGTTTTGTGTGTCAAGTTTCTCCACTGACCTTTTCCTTCCCTCTTTAACATTAGTTGCCTGGTTTCTACAGACAGCACCTATCAATCCTTTTAATCGGGAGGGCTGTAAGCCATCAGCATCACATGGGGTCCCGCTTGGAGGGATGGGGTAAGCTCCATGTCATTTGTTAGATACAGTGTTCATATTTACGGCATGCGATCACTCTAATATATTTTCTTTTTTTGTTTTAGGAGTGGCAGCATATCAAGGGGTTTTAGAGGCGAGTTTAGGCATTGGCAGATTATTCCTGGTACATGTGAAGCTTCTCCCGTTATGGCCAATCAGTTCTCAGTAAACTCCTACACTTTAACTTATTGTTGGTAGCTGTTTAATCATCCATCTATGTAGGCCAAAAAGTTCATTAGCCTCACTGGAAGAAATAAATACTTCTCTGAAGTCCTCTTTCTTTTGTTGCGTTAATTCTTGTGTTTTCACCTACTGAATCATTTAGATCACTTTAACATTGGTTGCTAGCTAGTTCAATCTTGTAGTCCTCTATGGTTTCACTGCCTTTGGAGGTAATTTGTTAAATGCTCTCCATCCGAGGTGGAACATGCAACCTCTTGTCTTTTATGTAAAAAACTTTGTCTATCCTGGTAGGCAAAATACTAATATGCGATGATTACTATTTAGGTTCCATTATCATGAGTCATCATCTTATGCAAAGCTGCAAGCTAGAATGTGGTTCTTGTTGCCTACATTTCTCTACATACCAGCACCAATATGGTTGACTGCATTTGGTGGTTATGTCTTGCCTATGATACAACATGTGTTTAGATTCATCTCTACCACTCAAATGGGTAATAAATTTTATTGTTATTTCATCTCAGCTACTTGGCCTGGGTTAGTAATGTGATGAAATTGATATAGCACTTGTGATTTGTTGATCATGAATTGGATATAAATAGATTTTCATATATCATATCAGTGTCCTATAAATTTGATATATGGAAAGTTTTGGAATTCTCTGCCTTTATAATTTATCTGGTAGACTTAAGGGCTGATGTCTGAGTGATTAATCTAGTAAGGAAAAGCAAACTGAACATAAAGTTCGTAAAACTATTAGTATATTTTAAATCACTAATTGCCTAATTTCAGAAGATAATGTGATGAATTATTAACTTTTTGTACTGAAATATTCGTTTTCTTCTGTTGATATATTTCTTAATTATCTTTTCTTGTAAGACAACTCATATATTTCACATTTAATTGATCTGCCTCACAGGAGGTAGATTGGTGAAGTTTTGTAATGGAATTTACAAAAATGTTTTTCTCTCCGCAGATCTTTATATCTCGAGATGGAGGTAGCAAAACATATGCGTCAGTCTTGGCTCCAGGCCAGCACGAAGGGTTAGGGTAAGGTTATATATTATTTCAATAAAATTCGTGTAACGTGAGAAGAAATTCTTAAGATCGTGCATGCTATGAAGTTGTGTCAATTTGTACTCCCTGGTCATGTGTTTTCAGTACTTTCAGTTCTCTGGTTAATATTGGTAACTATACACATTTAGGGTAAATGACAGAAAAAACCCCCTGAGATATGGCCAATTACCCAAAGTGGTTTGGATAATATCCCAAACCACCGCTGTAACTGACAGAATTTAACAGATGAGTGAAAATGATACGAGCATATAACCTTATCTGCGAAGCCAGGATTGGACGAGGACTCAGCCCAAGTATCTAAAAGATTATGTGCTGAAATAGTTTTTTAGTTTATTAGTAGGTTAAAGCTTATTCAAGTTATTAGGGTTTAGGGAGTGCGTTATTTGAGGGTTTTATTCATAATAGTTAATTGTTACGGGAGCGTGGGGTAATTAGTAGGAGTTCAATTAGTATTTATATGTTGCTTGGGTTCAGTTTTATTTTAGCTATCAAATTGAATAAACTGAGTTGGTTTGGTCGAACCATATCGTTGGAGATCCACAGCTTCTCGATATGCTGTACCCGGAGATTGAAGCATCTCGAATCGCTTCATATCGATAGCAACTGCTATCAGAAAAGTCCAGCTTACCTCTTAACCTGCTAAGTTTTTTACACCCATTTATTTCAAGGAAACACCCTCCCCTCTCTCACTTATCTGATCTCTTCCTCTTCGTCTTCTGTAATCTCCACCCCTCATTTTTTTCTTCTTCCCGACACCAACCTCCGCACCGCTACCACCACATGCCAGTGCCACTTCAGATATCTCTCTCTAATCCTTCATACACCGAGGAATATCGAGGAAGCCATTGGGAAGATGTTGGATGTGCTTCGGTTGGGAGATTCTTCGACTGGGTTGATGTTTGCTAGAGGACCTGCTTGTTGGATCACCAGACCTGTGGCATCTGCTCAAGGTCACTACTTCTCATAATCAACATAATCCGACTGGTTCTGTTAGTCTAATAATCTAGGTTTTGTTCATCTCAAATTCTCTGCGGATTTCTTTTCAGTAACTAATCTGAGTTTTTCTAGGGTTCATACATTCCCCCCAATTTCGTGGGTCTTGCCTATATACGTCAATTCAACTTCTTTCTCTACTTTTTTGGGCGGCCATCGATTCCAGAGACAAAAGAGAATGCATATACCTTTTATGGATCAATTTGTTTTGAGTGGGTTATAGTTGCGATTTTGGTGGCGTTTTTGTTGTGATTTAGAGATTTGGGACTAACTCTCTCTCTGTATAACAGGGAGATCCTGCGTTGAATAAGAAGAAACAATTCTCTTGGTTGGAATAGTGTGAGTTAGGCTTTGAGTTTTTAGAGACGGGTCTTTACCTGTAGGTCTTTCCTTTTGTGCAACCAAGCTCAAACCTTACCTTGCGCATATTTTCAGAAAATTAGGCTATTGTTCTGATGAAAATTCGAACACATGGTTGTCTTTGAAAAAGTAAAACGGATAGAGATGGGAGGGAGGAGACGAGTTGTGGTGGAGGTGGAGGTGGAGGTGGAGGTGGAGGGGTGGGTAACTGGGTCTTTACCTGTAGGTCTTTCCTTATTAAGGTTAACGGAATTTGATTGATGGAAACATTCCTCAATACCTCATGTATACAAAATAGATTCTTGCCAAAACCACATGTATCATTTTTGAAGTTTAGTATTTCGATTATAATGTTTCTTAACCGACGCGCACTCTGTTCCACGAATCAATGCGGTTCTTATGAAGGGGGGCCTAAAACACTTTCCCTTTAGCCTAACCAAGACCTAGTGGTCACTGAACACTGCAGATGCACTCTTCTACTTTATCCATCCTACTTTTATCCTAAGGGTAACACCCTCTATAATCTGCTTCAATGTGCTTAGTTCATCCAAAATACCCGAAGTGGATTTTCTTGGGCACCACCTGTCAATCAATTGTCATCGTCGACACTCCCACAACCCTTTATCACTAAAGTTACATTCTGTGTACTATGTTATTGTCCTCCTTATATTCTGATTTGTCTCTCCGTAACTCTAACCTATTGTAACCCACCTTTTGTTTTATCATCTGCAAATCACATGCTCCAGGGGATAGCATTCATTACAATGCCAACAAGTAGAGTCTTAGCACTGATCCTTGGCATACACCTCGTTTCATGGAAAATCTCTCGTTTCTCCTCCCACTATCCCAGCTGTTCCGTACATTTCTGTAATGGTCTCGATATACTGTCTGACTACTTCCTTTTTCTCTGACGGTTTCCACATTATCTTCTATGAACTCGATCGTTAGCCACGTCCCTCCAATCTTATAAATCAAATTGAACGTTTGTTTTCCAATCAGCAGCTTGGAGTTGATGAAAGATTCTTGTTTAGTTGGTATGTTGGTAGAAGACCTTTCTGGGAACATTTCGACGTAACTGCCCCCGAAATCGAAGTAGGCGATAAAGTAGCTGAAAACTTGACCTGATAGCACAGACAATGGAATAAAAAAGAAACCAAGAGTTTACCATGACTGAAATTTTTGCAGATGACGGGATGCCAATCATCGGATTTTATTTGTAAATAGGAGGGTCACAGAATATCGGTGCTATTACGGTGAGACTCAGAAGGGGCAAGAGAGAGAGAGAGAGATTCATGATTAGTCTGACTTGCTTACTGAAGGCTTTTTTTTTTTTTTTTTTTTTTTTTTTTTTTTTTTTTTTTACTGGTGATTGTTTAATAGAAGAAGGAATGGTTGTTGATGGTTGTACATGTTTATGAAATGCCTGGTGTTCCACCACTTGCTTCAAAACATGGGGTGCTGGGCCTTTATGCTACTGTATGGACTAATTGTTTGTAACTGAGGGAGACATCTATTATGGTATCCTGGTGAAATATTCTTTTCTGTATTAGCTTCATTATATAGATCTTTATTTCTGAGACCATACTGGATCCTTCTTATTTATATAGTCCAAGGATACGTCTTTGTGTTGATAGTTCACTGCCTCTCTTTTGACCATGAAGAATCTTGTAAGGTCAGAAATAATCGAAAGGGACTTTGGCTCACCTAACCATTCATTTTGAGGAAGAGCTCCACGTTTCAGAATGCACGATCAAGTTGCAGTTCACTGTTGTACAAGGGATTGTGGTAAAACTGGGTGGTAGAGGTATTGATTGTGCCCTGCTTTTGGAAGGAAGAAATCAACCGACATTTATTGAGGTTACTTGGGTTATCACTGTGGTAGGTATAGGGCAAAATGTTAATTAGTAGAAACTTGGGGGTATTTATTGTATAGTTCCTAAGTAGGTATATATATTATCTGTGTATTAGTTGACAAATTTAATACAATCGATTGAGGTTACTTGGGTTATCACTGTTCGTTCGTTCAACGAAGATCGAACGTCGTTCCCTCAGTTACAGTGCTCATCACCGGTGTTCTTCACGTCTACAAACAAGGCAAGAAACGCGGCCAGGGTCATCGTCTTTCCTGCGGTGTTCATCGTCGTTCTTCACTGCGCCATCAACTGGTCCACTTTTTCTGATCGTTTCCGATCGGTTCAACCTCGCCCAGGCACTTGTTCTCTGCGCCGGTCATTTGTGCCTCCAAACGAGTATCCAGCGACCTCCTTCTCCGCTGCACTTCTCCCTCCCTCTGTTGAGTCCAGGTACCTTCTGCTCCATTCAAAAGTTCAGTTTGCAGCAACACTGTTCAGTCCATGGCTCCCCCAAGCACTGTCCCTGATCCAAGTAACCCCAGCAAGCAACTGATTGTGGTTGTCGCCCCGCCAACGTTGATTAAACTCGACGGGAATAATTTTCTGACTTGGAAGGTTCAAGTCCAAGCCCTCCTTACAGGACATGGTCTGTTTAGCCATGTTGACGGTAGCAAACCGCCACCTCTGCCACTCATTCCGCCGTCAACCACTGCTTCGTCCGCTACCGCAGCAGCCCCGCAAACCGACCAATCACTGGGACAGATTCGTCTGCCTCATCTGGACTTGTTGACAGTACTATTCTTCAACCAAATCCCGCATACACGTCCTGGTTTCTACAGGACCAACTTGTATTTGCGTTTCTCGCAAGTACCCTAGCGCAATCCGCGCTCTCATATCACAACAGCTCACACTGCTCTTTACATTTGGCGCACCCTCCACAACATCTATGCGCGCCCGTCTCGAGGTCACATCAACCAGGTCAAGGAGCATTTGAAAAATCTACAACAGGGTACGCGGACAATCCTCGCATTTATGCACTTTGTTAAACACAAAGCTGATGAATTGGCCCTCCTCGGCAAGCCGATGGATGAATCCGATGTTGTAGACCGGATTCTGTAGGGAGATTAAGCACCGCGAGAGAGGAGCACCATAGTATGATCACGGGACACCGATATTGGCTTTGAAGAGCTATTCGAGAAGCTCACACAACACGAGCAGTACTTCGCCAAACTTCAGCCGAATCCTTCTTCCACGCCTGCTTCGGCAAACATGTCGTTTGGTCCTCCTACCAGAGGTCGTGGCCGTGGTCGCAGTAAACCCAACCGCAACCACCATCAGACACAACATGAGCCGCCGCACTTCCAGCAGTTGTACCCCTCCTCGTGGGCACCACCCGCACCATCCTCTCATAATGGTCCTCGGCAGTCTCGTCCATTCCTTGGATTCTGTCAGGGTTGTGGAGAACAGGGTCACCGTATTCGCCAGTGCTCCCAGTTCGGCTGGATGCTTTAGCAGTATCACGATCCTGGCTCCACCAGATCATCCGATTCTCATTCCAACTCTGTGTCATCAGGGTACCCTGCACCGTCCTCTCCTTGGACTCCACGTGCCCATGTTGCTACAGCACAGTTCGGAATCTTGCCTACGCTTCCTGGCTTCTTGACAGTGGAGCCACCCATCACATCACTGCTGATCTGGACAACCTGTCACTCCACCAGCCCTACAGTTATGGAGACGATGTCATGATTGGTGATGGTACGAGCTTGCCAATCACCCACACTGGTTCGCTATCTCTCTCTTCCTCTTTTCATACCTTTCATTTACACAATGTCCTCTGTGTTCCAGCCATTCGGAAAAATCTCATATCTGTTTCCCAACTTTGTAACTCTAACAATCTTGTTGCTGAATTTTCCTCTGATGGTTTTGTTTTGAAGGATCGAACCACGGGGGCGTCCGTCCGAACCGGTCCTCTTATAGATGGTGTATATGAGTGGCCAGCTTCCATTCCCTCGCTGGCACTTACTACCCAGTCCCGTCCGTCGTTTCTGTCTTGGCATCATCGTCTTGGTCATCCCGCTGGACCCGCCTGTCGTCACGTAGTTTCCAAGTTTTCTCTTCCATTTAGTAGTTGCGAAGAGTCATTGTCCTGTAATGCATGTCAATGCACCAAGAGTCATAAATTCCCTTTTCACAATTCTAGTATAAAGTCTTCTCGCCCGCTTGAGGTCGCCCGCTTGAGGTTGTCTTTTCTGATGTATGGACTTCTCCTTACTTCTCATGATGGATACAAGTACTACGTTATCTTTGTTGATCATTTTTCAAAATACATTTGGCTTTACACAATGCAACGAAAATCTCAGCTACATGACATCTTTATCCGTTGGCGTGCTCTTGTTGAAAAATACTTCAGTATCTCTCTCCAAACTCTATACTCTGAAAATGGTGGAGAATACATCGGTCTTCGTTCTTATCTTTCTACCCATGGCATCTCTCACCTTACCTCTCCACCTCACACCCCACAACACAATGGGTACTCTGAACGTCGCCATCGTCATATAGTTGAGACAGGTCTTGCCTTGCTCCATCACGCCTCTATGCCTACTCACTACTGGCCATATGCGTTCACTACGGCGGTCTACCTCATAAACCGTCTACCCTCACGCACTATCACATACCGGTCTCCATTCGAAATCATCTTTCGTCAACAACCAAACTGTGTCAAACTCCGTGTTTTTGGCTGTCTCTGTTATCCCTATCTTCGTCCTTATACCACTCATAAACTGGATGACCGGTCCACTCCTTGCGTCTTTGTAGGGTATTCCTTAACTCAGAGTGCCTACTTGTGTCTCGATGTCACCTCCCATCGTCTCTATGTCTCCCGACATGTTCAGTTTGATGAGACATCATTTCCCTTTGCGTCTCACTCCACACCCCCACAATCTGATGATCCTCCCTCTATATGGTTTCATCCTACCACTAGCATTCCCACTTTACCTCTCTCTACACCCTTACCCCATGTTGGTTCCTCGCCCTCTTTACCACCACCACCTCCACCGCGTGCTCTAGATGCACCTCATCGATACTCCGACAAACACTATGTTCGCCGCACCGGCCTTGGCTCATCCACCACATCCTCCTGCATCCTCAGATGCAGCTCCTGAACCCTCACCCGCTTCCTCTCATCCTATGGTCACTCGATCCCGGGATGGTACCCTTCGCAGCAATCCATACCTTCACAGCCACTGTTTTCCCCAGTGATACAGATAGCGAACCCAGTACTGTCACTGAGGCCTTAAAACATCCTCAGTGGCGCATAGCTATGGCCGCTGAACTTGATGCCCTGGTTCAGAACAATACATGGACCCTCGTTTTACCGTCCAGGTCTACTAATGTGGTTGGTTGTAGGTGGGTGTTTCGCGTTAAGCGCAAACCGGATGGTTCAGTTGACAAGTACAAGGCTCGTCTTGTTGCTAAGGGATTTCATCAGAGACCTGGGATTGATTATCATGATACATTCAGTCCAGTGGTCAAACCATCCACCATTCGGCTTGTTCTCTCTATTGCTGTCTCTCAGCACTGGCCTATTCGACAACTGGACGTCAACAACGCCTTTCTCCAGGGTTCTCTTTCTGAGACTGTCTACATGCAGCACCCTGGTTTTGTTGATCAGGATCGTCCCCATCATGTCTGTCGCCTCAACAAGGCGATTTATGGCCTTAAACAGGCCCCCAGAGCATAGGCCCCCAGAGCATGGTATGCTGAACTTCGCCACTTCTTACTTGACCAGGGCTTCATCAATTCTCGTGCTGATACGTCTCTGTTTATCTATCGTCACTCGGGGGATACACTCTATCTGCTTGTCTATGTTGATGATGTCATTGTTACCGGCTCTAATGAGGATGTTGTCCAGCGTTGTATTCTTGATCTCTCTCGCAGGTTCTCATTGAAAGATCTTGGCGAGCTATCCTATTTTCTTGGTGTTGAGGTTCTATCTCATCCTCAGGGACTTATTCTCTCACAGCAGAAGTACATTCATGATCTCCTTCACCGTCTTGGTCTTGGTATGTCCTCGTCTGATCCGGTTCAAACACCCATGGATACCTCTGCTGATATTACTGCCACAAGTGGTACTGCGCTCTCCGATGCAAAGGAATATCGAATGGCAGTCGGCAGCCTTCAGTATTTGTCCCTTACTCGACCTGACATCTCATTCGCTGTGAATCGCCTCTCTCAGTACATGCATCGCCCGACCACTACTCACTGGCATGCTGTCAAACACTTGCTCCAATACTTACATGGGACGTCTGATTTTGGCCTAATTCTTCGTCGTGGCCCCCACAGTCTCTACGCGTTTTCTGATGCTGACTGTGGCGGTAACAAAGATGACTACACATCCACTACCGGGTATATTGTTTATCTTGGGGGATCTCCCATTTCTTGGAGCTCCAAGAAGCAGCGCACCGTGGCCCGATCCTCCACCGAAGCCGAGTACCGTGCTGTCGCTGCTGCCTCCGCTGAGATACGGTGGCTTTGCTCTCTACTATCTGAACTCGGCTGTCCCTTGTCGTCTGCTCCAGTAAATACAACATGGGCGCCAACTATGTCTGCTCCAACCCGGTTTTTCACTCTCGCATGAAGCATGTTGCACTAGACTTCCATTTCGTTCGTGAACAAGTTCGCGATGGGCTTCCTCGAGTATCCCATGTCTCCTCCGCAGACCAGCTCGCAGATTGTCTGACTAAGCCTCTTTCACGAGGTCCTTTCTTTCTTCTGAGATCCAAGATTGGAGTCTCGTCCCGGTCCTCCATCTTGCGGGGGCGTATAGGGCAAAATGTTAATTAGTAGAAACTTGGGGGTATTTATTGTATAGTTCCTAAGTAGGTATATATATTATCTGTGTATTAGTTGACAAATTTAATACAATCGATTGAGCCTTTCAGCAGGTTGTGAGGTTAGTACCAACTACTTTTTAAATCTCGGAAAATGGGAATTAAGATCGCGGCAGGGATTGGTGGATGGTGTACCCTTCGGGCTTCTGGTTGGTCCTGAATCATGATGGTGTTCTAGTGATTTAGAGCTATTCAATGTTCTTCATTTTATTTATCTTTTGGCGAAAGGTTTTTTTTCTGAAAAATTGTGGTGCAGATTGTTGTCTTACTTGTGCAGTTTCTGTTTCTAGGAAATCCAGCGATCAGGGTATATCATCATGGGGGTGGAACTTAAGTGGGCAGCATTCCACATACCATGCACTATTTCCGAGGGCGTGGACCATATATGATGGTACAATTGTATTTGATCTATTTATTCCAAAGGATCTTTTTTTTTTTCCTTTGAATGCTTATGAGAATCACGTTTGCGTCCAGGCGAACCGGATCCAGAGCTGAAAATATCTTGTCGACAGATATCACCATTCATTCCGCATAACTACCGGGATAGCAGTCTTCCCGCTGCTGTTTTTGTGTACACGGTAAGGTTTAATTTTTTAACTTAAGCTCGTGACAAACAAGGAACATGATGTGGCAATCTTTCTGTAGTGATGTTACCAATCTTAACAAAAATATTCTAGGGCGAACCAGGATAATATATATACATACATACATATTTATATATATATATTATTAGAAGTGATTAGAAGTGTGAATATGAGAATTGAGATGGAGATCTGGGCCTAGCAATTGTTGGATTTCTTGGTTTTCGCTCTTTCCTTAGTTTTCTCTACTATTCTTTTTCGATTCCCCTATAGTTGAAGTTGGAATACTTTAACCCCTTTTGGACATTTCTTTTGTTTCAAATGGTTTGCAAACTTTAAGGGAAGTTGTGTTATGTTGTTGGTGGATTTCTCATAGAATTGTTGGTTATTCTGTTGTAGTTGGTGAATACTGGAAAGGAAAGAGCCAAAGTCAGTCTTCTCTTTACATGGGCGGTAAGCTTGTTTCTGCTACCAGCGCTTTTGCTAGATCTACCAGGCTGTGGAGTTCTCTCTATCTTTTTCTTTTCTTTTCCTTTTCTGATATCTACCTCTGTGGAGACAGAATTCAGTTGGAGGAATCTCACACCTCTCAGGAGATCATGTGAATGAACCATTCATGTCAGTTTTGTGTCTCTTATTGTTTGTTTGTATTTATACAAGTGTGTGGTTATGGTTTTGAAACCTTACCATTTCATTTTCTTTTGTAGTGGTGAAGACGGAGTCTCCGGTGTTCTTCTACATCACAAGTAAGTGAACTAACCTTAGTAGCTATATGTGACGGCTAGTTCATATAATTCTAGGGTAATCTTAGTGGCCTGTTCATGAATGGAAAGGTCCAGGTACATCTTACATTCCATATTATTTATCAAACATGAAAAAAAAGGTTACAAACATTAGTGGCATATGCGATGTTGCTGACATTACTTTCTGCAACAGACAAGGAAAGAAAGAAAAAAAGTTTTTCATTAAGGTTTTTAGTTCTCTCCATCCCTTGTCGCAGCAATACAAGGAAGATAAACTGATAATGCACTTCACTAAAAGGAGGAGAAGAAATAACTAAAAACGTAATTTGCATTTCCGTGTTCGGAGGAAAATATCTTCAAAATGTTCTGAAATACTGTACATAAGTTCGTGAATCTTCCTTTGCTCATTAAGTGCTGAAAACAGAGAGCATAATGTTTAAGGATTTTTCTGATCTGAGGTAACCCAAGCTACACCAGCGTAGCTAATTATTACATTAGTGGCATATGAGATGTTAATTTGGCTTTTTTTTGTTTTATCTATTGATTTGTTCATGTGTGGCCCTTTGTTCTACAGTAGTTGCGATTCAGTTCGTCTTTCAAGTTTACTCTAGTAAATATAGTCACTAACCGATGAATGATGAATGTAGTTTCAGTGCTTATTCCCCCAACGAAATTGCATCCTTAACATTTTGTTTAACCTTTCAAGTGTTACCCTTTCAATGGATTTCTAGTATGTGGTTGCCTCTTCATTAGTATGTTTGTATGATTAAGATAGTTCCTGTAAGATGTTTACATCTGTCTGCTAGGGTCTGGTTTATCATAGATAACCCCGGCGCACCCAGCTCTTCTTAAGAAAACAGTAGTTATTGGATAATTTTGATATCCGATTTTATTTTTCTTTCCCTGTATATCAGCAAAACAACTACCTCTGCGGCTCATCTTGGGATAACTGTCTTACTTTTTATTTATTTTTCAGGACTGCAAAAGATATTCCTCCTGTTACTTTCGCTATAGCTGCATGTGAAACTCAGAATGTGAATGTCACGGTCCTGCCTTGCTTTGGGCTGTCTGAAGGAAACTGTCCTACTGCAAAAGGGATGTGGTCCCAAATGGTCCAGGTACTACCTTGTCATTTTGGAGCTCTATAACACAGTGATTAACTATCTCTAATTGTATTTCCGTGCATTTGATTTTCTTGAAAATCTTGATATCTTGAGCATCCGTTTACTTTTTTAGTACAACAGTTAGAAAGTTTACTGTTCAGGGTCGACCGATTTAAGATTTGAAAGAACTTATCACATGGAACTTTCTTTCTCAAGAAATCACCATTTCTTAGGGAAGCGTGTTCTTTTATGTTCATGACTGAGGTTTCTACACTCTCGTTCTTTGTGTTTAAGGATGGCCACTTCAGCCACGATAACTTCAACACTGGAGCTACCATGCCTTCATCACCTGGAGAAACATATTGTGCCGCAGTGTCTGCTTCCACATGGGTTGAGCCTCATGGGAAGAGTACCGTAGCATTTTCTGTGGCATGGTCATCCCCCAAAATAAAGTTTTTGAAGGGAAAAACATATCATAGGTAAGTTTCTAATGTGTATTTTGCTTCCTCGGACTACTAATATTGTACCTTTGTGGTTTGATACACGGGCTGAGTTATTAGAATCATGCTTAGTAGTAACTTACAGTTTAGTTCCAATCCTCAAAATTCTTCTGGGAATGTCTTTCCATAAAATTACAGTCAAATAAAACATAGTATGCTATATGTTTCTTGATGGTCTAATTGTTCCCTCGTGTTGTACTGGCCTGTGGTGTAGGAGATATACTAAATTCTACGGAACATCTCAAAGAGCAGCTTCTGACCTGGTGCATGACGCTTTAACTAGTAAGTGGATGATATCTTTGTACTCTTTGATTGTTATGCAGAGGCAGATGCAGACGCTGGTGCTTTTTATATTCTCACACACGCTAGCCACAACAAATTGACGAGACATGAAGCATCTCCTTTTTGTGCGTCATGCTTGTGCCTGTGTGTTTGGTTGATGTTCCTATTTGAATGTTTTTGTCAGATTATAAACGTTGGGAAGAAGAAATCGAGAAATGGCAAGCTCCTATCCTTAGTGATGACAGGTTACCAGAATGGTATGTATTTGGTTATTTAAGCCTCCAGGAGACATAATACTTACCCTTTAAAAGTCTCAATGCTTAATTTTTTAATCTGCGAGAGATTCTAATTTAGTAATGGGCTATATAATTTTGTATCATTTCCCTGAGTTACAACCAAACTTAAGTTTGAGATGGGAACTTGAGGATCTGTAGAAGGTTTTTTCTAATCTATCACTTCAGAATTTTTCTAGATGGATATTTTGGTGGAAATTAAGATATGCAAGGGGCAGAGATTTATGGATTAGAATACGGAAGAACACACCTTTAATCTTCTAATTTACCAGACACATTGCTAACTGCTTAGTTAAAATAATATGGAAATTACTTTGACAAGCTGTTAAATTTTCTTAATAATAGAAACTGGCTTAGAATTTCCCGCTATTTTGAGATTTACTTTGAACTTTCAAGTTCGTAAAAGTTATGGCACTATGTTGTATTGTTTGTGCATATTTTAAGTGGCTGAAATGTTGCCTACGTTGGGGTCATTGGTCTTGTTGACAACTGGATTCTAACATCAACATACTATATTTATCTTGGTAGATCAGTTTTTTTTTTGGGTTTTTTTATGTCGGCATGTGTCAGCCCCAACAATAGCCCATGCTACGTCTCTTTGTCTTGGGTTTTGTTGGCAGTTTTAGTATCCTGATCGTCAGTAGGATCTCAGTGCCAGGAAATCATTTGTAGTTATGAAGATTTGGGCATGGGGTGATTTACTTGGTTAACTTATCGGAAATGGTAGGACAAGAGCATACACAATCTTCCACTATTCTTGCTTGCCATGACGTTCCCATTCTCCTCTATTTTGCTCTTCGAAAGACTTTATCATAAGCGTATCATATGTAAGATCTCTACTTGTTTCTATAATTGTCTGTCTGATGTTGCAGGTACAAATTTACTTTGTTTAATGAGCTGTACTTTTTGGTTTCTGGTGGCACTGTGTGGACAGGTATTCAACTATGCCATGTCACTTCCCTATTAATACTTGTAGTAGTGCAGATGGACTGAGATTGTAAAATGACAGAACATAACGTTACATTTTATATCGTACCTGGTAAAATGGCGAGCTTGTGTTGTTGAGGCTTCTGCAGATACTATTATGAAAGGGCTAAAGTAATGGTTGTCTGCTGGTCTTCTGTAGTGTGATAGAAGATCCTAGGTCTATTCTCCTTCAATCTTTCTTTTTTTTAAGGAGACTCCTTCAATCTTTCATTTGGGTAACAATAACATTAGACTGGGTACTTAAGCAATAAATTAAAAGCAGTTATGTGCTCCTAATCTGCTCCTGAAAAGGTAAAATACAAGTTCTTGAGGAACTTGCCATTTAGCCCAGTGGTGAGGACCATGTGAGGCAGTTCATCGGGTCATCGGGTCTCGGGTTAAAGACCTCCAGTAGGGGTAGGATATATATGGAATTTCTTCACCTGCATTAAAAAAATCCGTTGTTGAGATCCTTTTTTTTGTTTTTTTCGTATATGTATAAATAGCTGCATGTCAGTGGCCTAGCTCAGCCTTTTTCTCTTCTCTCGTTTTGCGCTCGAGACGTTTAGCTCCTGGAACTAAAAGCCACAAAAAGGTTGTGCGCCAAAGTCATACCAAACTCTCTCTATAACATTGTGTGTTTCAGACATGTCTCGTATACAATGAAACTAACCTAATGAAATATTATAAAAATATATCAAAAATTCTAAAGCTGTTTGAGGTGAGAATAATATATTCGAACTATAAAGTGGAGAATAGAGCATCTTGATTTTAACAAAATACTAATTACAATTATTCTCTCTGTAAAATCAAATCATATCATTAATCTACAAGGGTCATGATTATGATAGGTTCTTCCTATTACATGTTTTGATTTTTTTTCCTTGGTGCAGACGCTGCCTTGCATGCTGCTACAACGGGAGGTAATTGGCATGAACCAATATTCAGGGATGATACGAATGCAGAAACAACTGGTAAAAAGGAAGAAGATTGTATGGATCTTAACGACAGCACAACAGGTAGCAATGTAAATGATACTGATGAAACAAACGTTAAGGAGTTCGATGAAGACGAGTCTTTGATATCTCAAAGAAGACAGAACGACACTTCTAGGCCTTCAAATGTACTACTAGATCCGCAGAGTGATAATAATGATGTAGGTGGATTCTTGTACTTGGAGGGCGTGGAATACGTCATGTGGTGTACATATGATGTACACTTCTATGCTTCTTATGCCCTTCTCATGTTATTTCCGAAAATTGAACTCAGTATTCAACGGGATTTCGCCAAAGCTGTTTTATGTGAGGATGGGAGGAAAGTTAAGTACCTAGCTGAAGGGAATTGGGGAATTCGCAAGGCCAGAGGTGCTGTTCCTCATGATTTGGGAACTCATGACCCATGGCATGAAATGAATGCATACAACATACATGATACAAGTAAGTGGAAGGATCTGAATCCAAAGTTCGTGCTTCAAGTATACAGGGATTTTGCTGCAACAGGTGATCTGTCTTTTGGGGCGGATGTCTGGCCTTCTGTTTGTGCTGCAATGGAGTATATGGATCAATTTGACAGAGACAATGACTGTCTCATTGAGAATGATGGATTCCCCGATCAGACATATGATACTTGGACAGTTCATGGTGTAAGTGCTTATTGTGGCGGCTTGTGGCTTGCAGCGCTTCAAGCTGCAGCTGCAATGGCTGTCCAACTGGGTGACATTGCTTTTGCTGAAAGATGCAAAAGCAAATTTATGAAGGCAAAACCAGTATTCGAAGCCAAACTGTGGAATGGTTCCTACTTCAATTATGACAGTGGATCTAGCAGCAACAGTAAATCTATCCAAGCTGATCAACTAGCGGGTCAATGGTATACTGCATCATCAGGCTTACCTGCTTTATTTGATGAGACTAAAGTCCAAAGTTCTCTTCAGAAAATATTTGACTTCAATGTTATGAAAGTTAGAGGAGGCAGAATCGGTGCCGTGAACGGTATGTATCCCAACGGTAAGGTGGATGATACATGCATGCAGTCGCGGGAAATATGGACCGGAGTGACGTATGGTGTGGCTGCTACCATGATCCTTTCTGGCATGGAAGAACAAGCTTTCACCACTGCGGAGGGTATATTTCTTGCAGGCTGGTCAGAGGAAGGCTATGGGTAAGCAATATAAATACTTTTAAATGAATATGGCGTGTATACTCTTCTTCAATGGCTTTTTAGTGATTTGCCAATTTTCAACTATCAGTTGCTTGATAGTGTAAATTGTTAACCATTTCATTAAGTAATAGAGTTATTTTGAGTCTACAACATTATAAAAAGTTTAACATGTTCTTCTGTTGTTTTATACTCAAATCACCTAGTGAAAGTTGTTGCCTGAAATGTTGACTATTAATATGGGACCGGGGAGTCCATTTTTGCAAATGCAGATGGATCCCCTAGTTCTATGATATCCTTGAAACATTCCAACCATTAGTATAGATATGTTATTCTAGTTCCATGACATTTAGAAGCATTGCAACCATTAGTAGAGATTTTAAGAAATTTATTCTTGTAATTACTTGGTGAGACTTGCTCCAGTACTCCTACAATCAGAGGTGGACGGAGCACTTTTCATAGCACCAAGCTGCCCCAGTTTTGATCCAAAACCCTATCCACTACCTGTTTCCAAATCAATCTGTACCTTTAACCTTTAACCTTTCAGGCTGAACCTAAACCTCATAAGTCATAACAGACCTTTAACTTGCTGAAAATCAGCAAGTAATCGCTGTAGGAACAGAATTCCAGATCTGTCCTATGTCAACAAAGCTAGCGAGGAAAAAAGCACAAGTATTTTTCTTATGCTCAACCCATGATTTAGCGCCTCCCTTTTCGTGATGTGTGAACATCTGTTATCATCAAAAGTTAGGCTAGATGTCAGTGCATTTGATTTGTTTAAAACGTGAACTTTGTCTATCTATTTCTCAGAAGTAAAGAAAACAAAGATATATGCCATTCCTATTCTCTTCCATTATGTGCAATTTTATTGTTGTGTGCTTGCTTACTTCTTTCACTTTGATATGTAAACTTGTTTTTTCATTGTCCGCATCAAGTATGTCTGTCTGTTAGAAAAATTTTCTCATGTTGTGTCCTAGTGGAAAGGGTCAGACGAAGTGGCTTGATTTTTAGAAAACTTGCCTATTAGTGGAGGAATATTGTTTGTTAGCTATCTTCCATTTATTCATTGTAAGATCATACTCCCTTATAACCATTTCCTAAATTTGTTTGGTCTCCATCTCTAGTACCCCCTTTCACCATGTGTCAATTGTTGGTGGAAAATGGTGTTCTTGGTCTCTCATCCTTCTTACCCAAGCTCACATCAAGTTACCCTTCCGGGTGTAGTTGAGTTGGGCGGGCATGCATTGTTAGGTCTTAATGTGTTTGGCTAGAGGTATTGAGTTCGAAACTTGGGGAACCCAAGAGCTGCTATTGGCCTTCTGAGGTGTGTGCCTGTGAGCATGGGTTTACTCATGCTGGTTTATATTTGTGGTGTGGTTTGCAGGCTATTAGAGCGGGGTTTAAATAGTACTATCTCACCATATTTGTGTTTTTGGATTCCCACTCCAAATTACCAATAATAAATTTGAAGTAGGGAAAGTAGACACTTCAAATGCAAATTAAGAAAATGTTGTGGATTATACCGTTCTCTATATTTTAGAGAATGCTGATCAGGTGGGGATGCACATCACCATTTCACCAAATTTAGTGAAAACATAATAAATTGTGATTTGGTGATTTTTCGGTCAAACACCATGTGAGGCCTTTTTTGGGCGATTAAGGGTGGGAAGCCAAAAACATTTATAACTGTTTAAAAATACAGGAAATAGTGATGCATGGGAGGTGACCTAAGAAAGTAAGCTATAGTTGCTGTTACTTGTCAGGTTGGCTAGCGTACACTCACCCTCTACTGAATTGTATCAGCTTGTAGATGTTACTTTAGCTGTAGTGGTTTAATGTATAATGAGGAAGATTTGGAACTGTGTTGTCAGCTTTACTTAAGTCTGGGGAAGATTGTTGCTTGTGTATGGATGTGGTTTAAACCAGTAACCCCAATTATTTCATACCACATGGACTTGCAATTTATCGCCCAATCTGAAACACAGTACTAGTGTGCCAGAGCAGTGAATTAGCAGTCCAATTTCTTTTCACTAATATCCTTGAGTGTTTCAAAATAAATCATAGGGAAAATGCTTCAATGTCATTACTGGTGCTTTGGCTTTAAAGAGATATATTCAGTGGTCAAATGGATATCTGCGTAAATAACTGAGTCCTGCTAAGCGCCCTGAATAAATCTGTCCCAACTTACTGAATTGCGCAGGGTATGGCCTTTCCACTCCTGTTCTTGTTGCACAGGCCAGAAAGGTCGAAGATAACTAGTAGTTTGAGTAGGTCTTATGCAAGGGTGACCAGTTTACTTTTTCTTCAGAGCCCTTAGCAGGAATCGGTATTTTTTTAATATCTTGCGGGACAACCCCACACATGATACCCAACAAATAACACTTGTCATTCCATGATTGTTTAGTATTTCTTCTAAAATGCTCATGTATTGAGCAATTGGAGTTGCAGTCTCTCTTGGAATGAAAATTGCTACATGCATTGATAGTTTCTTCTCTTTCCTTGACTTGGGTTGTATTATAATGAATGAAAATGTGCACATGGTATTTCAGGTACGCTTTTCAGACTCCAGAAGCATGGTCTTTGGATGGACATTTCCGGTCGCTTGTATATATGCGCCCTCTTGCAATATGGAGCATGCAGTGGGCACTTACCTTGCCTGCAGCTATTATTGAGGCGCCTAAGCTCCACATTATGGACCGAATCAACGTATCTCCTCAGTGGGTAAGATCGTACCACCAAGGGAGAGGTGTTAGGAGGATTGCATCAAAAACAAAGTGCCTTGGAAATTCAGTCTTCAACTGTGCATGCTGAATTTTGATTGTCGAGTTACTTCTCTGTAAAGCTGGCTATTTCTTTTTGGTGCAATCAACCGAAGGAAAAGTCCCAAGAGAACCCTGGAGTTGCCTTTTGTAGGCAGGTAATAGACGTTCTGGTTGTAATTGGGGGTCTTCTTATTTATCACACCTGTAGTTTGCCTTCTTGAAGAAACATCGTATAGTCCTTTAATTTAAAGTCCATTCCCGCTCTTGCTTATTGGTATATGTTGAATCATCAAATCCAAAGAGAACCTAACTTTAAGAATAAATATCAATTGTTTCGTCGTTGCACCAAGTTGATCACCCCTCAGTTTGTGTTTATACTTGTGCATGCATATTGGCACCACGGGGCGGGCGTATATACGGGTTTGCGGTTGTAGAATAACCATATAAGTATCAGCGACGTATCACCGTGTATTTACCGTCCTTTCTATAGCTTGTGCTAGTCCATTTTGTTGACTGCAATTGCCTGGATAAGGGAAGGTAAAGTGGATGTAGATAGCCTTCATTAGGGGGAGGTCCTTCACCGTGTGGGTGTGCTGATGCTGCAAATTTGATGCCTCTTTACCGGCTTGAATCGAGAGATCTTGGAGTTCCTCTATTTTACTCGGGAAAATGTAAAAGGGGAGGTCCTTGACTGGATGGATGCGCTTTAGTTTTAGTTACAATGGTTGCAGAAGAGAATCCTTCCATTGTTTGTGCTAGCTGAATGGAGGATTTGTTGAGCCGACCGGGTCTCTTCAGAAGGAAAGCTAGCTGGTTATGCACAGTTTGTTTAAATTTTGATGCCTGACAGGTGACTGGACAGTCAGAGGTATACTGAAGCATTCGTGCAGAAGAAGTTCAAGGTGTGCCGGCGTGATCCAATTGTTGAAGTTCCTGATTGGTTCGCAGTATGGGTTCTCTCATCTTTCTTTTTTGTTCGAAGGTAAGATTCAATCATACAGATTGGAGATTACAGGAGGCCAAAAAACGTGATACAAGCATAAGCAACCTAGAGAATAGAGCTAGAATACTACATGACTAGAGAACTGCAGACATATACACAGAACAAACACAATATACAGACTCGCGGGACTAAACCTATTAAACAAGAACGCCAAAAATCAGCTATATGCTGTGGGAGGCTCGAGTTGTCAGGAGATGAGCACCTGAAACAAATCAGGTACTCTCTGGGCTCGAGTTGTCAGGAGATGAGCACCTGAAACAAATCAGGTACTCTCTGGACGGAACAGTCGCGTAGTAGCTCTACTTCCCGACGAATAGCTAAGATGAACGGGGCATCTCCATATGATGGTTGATCAGTCCCCTATAGATGTTAAAAGCCATTAGACTGTCCGTGTAAATAATAACTAAAAAGAAAAGCATGGAACGTGCAAAGGAAAGCCCATGAGAAATAGTCAGTAGTTCCATTTGTAGGGCCGAGGAAGCAGTGCAGTGTTTCCAGAAGGTAAAAGGATCTACATTCGTCAAAAGATATTCCCATCTGTTGAAGGAGAAATGTATACGCTCGTGCCGCCTGAAAGTGTGCGGTCATTCCAAGCTCCATCAACTTTGACATGGTGACAAGATTGTGGAAACGTGAGTAGTCGATTTTCAGTAAGAGAAAACACTCTTGAGTAGAGAGATCGATTTTCACAGTTGATGTGTCGTGGAGAGGCTTGACAATTGCGGAAAGATTTGATTTTGTGGGCAGTAGCTTGCTCAAGAGCTGATAGCGCTTCCAAAGTCCACGACTGACGGTCGAAGATAGTTGTTGTTCCTCATTTTCCAAATTGCCTAGATGTGCGGTAGATCCAATCGGAGGAGAGATTCACTTGAGCAAATGAGGACTTGAAGCCAAGGAATCAGAGGAGTTGTTGGTTCCTGTTGATGTGAAATTGGAGTGATCCAAATTTAAGACATACCTTCTGGTGAAAATAACTCTGGATAGTTTTCTCGCATTAGTGTTTCGCGTTCCCATGTCATTTCCTCTACACCACCACGACTTCATACACATTATACCAAAGGAATTACCTGGCCTCGAAGTATCTTTTCTTGGCGATTTAGAATTTGGATGGGTCTTTCCTCAAATACTACATCATCAGATACGTCTAAATCCTCGAAATGCAATACATGAGATGGATCAGGCTCGTACTTCCTTAGCATAGAAACGTGAAAGATGTTGGAATTGTGCCCTAGAGGCAATCAGTTTATCGTGACAAGTATATGAACTTGCTATTCATTATGTTATCGATATGGATATATGTTAACATGAATGAAGTCCTTAGAATATAAATGTTATATTCTTAAGTATCCCTAGTCGAGTACTACAGTTAATAGGACGACTATATTGCATCGAGACTAGTATGTGGGTAGATTGGTATGGAGATATCAAGTCTAACACATGGGTACGCATTAGAAGTAATGGCGTACTGTATTGATCCGCCATGATAAGGCTACATGGGAGTTATGTGAATGTCACAAGCGCTTCTCATAGTGACAATGGTGTTGTGATCCTTAGACTTGAAGTCACTAGATACTCTAGTTGTGAATTATCATGTTTTGATATCGTCAAACGTTACACCGTAACAGAGTAACTATAAGGACGATAATTGGACATCATATGAAGCAAGCTGAGAGATAGTAGTGATGTAGAGAGGATTTGTCCCTCCCACATAACAGAGATAAATATCACGGCCACTCGATGAGTGAGACTTAGGGAAACGCATGACCATGCTCAAATAAATCAATATAAGATATTGATGTTATTTGTTTATCTAAGTCTACTCACAGATTGAGAAACTATGGATTGGATATACAAGTGTGACACTCCATGTCTTGTGTCCAATCCAGATAGATGTGACAAAGGGATTATACAACACGATAACATTGGTCACAGAGGTTAGTCAGATCACTAACATTCCTATTACTTGGGAGCATTTATGTATTGCTAGATGCCTCTCAATGTTTATAATAATTGTTATTAATGTCAACGTAGTTAGGAACCTACAGGGTCACACACAATAATAGATCAAGCTGGAATTATTGCTAATTAGTTGGACTAAATAGCAATAATGAATTCATTGGACTAAAGTGTAAACTTTGCTCATTAGTTGGACTAAAGAGAAATTGTGGATTAGAATGCTAAATAGTCCCACATTATTAGATTTATTGTCAAAGATGAATTTCTCTAGCTATAAATAGGATTTAGAGGCTATAAAAATTCAGTCTAGATTCATTCCTACTCCACACATTACACTGGAGAGAAAAGAGGAAAAGAAAAAAGAGTTCCTCTCCAACTAGGGTTCGGCCACAAGGGAGCCGCCCACCTCCATGAAGGCCACGACCATGGTGGCTGCCCCTCTACAGCCCGCGGCCAACGCGTTGGCTGCCCCTCTCTCCCTCCTTGCCTCTTTGATGGATGTGATCCAGCCCGTGCACGTCCAAGTCAACATCTTGTATGACAATATCCTCCTTCTTCTCAAGATTTCTAACACCATTGGAGAAGAAGTCCAGTTGAGGTCTATTCGTGTGGATACCGTAGAGACGTGGATATTCTTTCTGCGTATGTGATCGTCCCAGTCTGGTATGCGATTCATGGAGGGTTTTGAGCAGAATAATTTTTGGTATTTCCGCTGCGTAACCTGCATCAAGAACCTACATTGGTATCAGCGCCACATGTCGATAGCGCATAACATGATTTATGTGGTCATATGTTTTTATCAGTTTACACCGTTCTGTCAATTATCGCGTAAAACTGATATTCGTATTATGATATGGTTTGAAAATGATTCAATAGAGAATTAGCTAATTTTACATATGATGTGAAATTTAGTAATTTTGTATACATATGATGTATAAAATTGGTGATGAAAAGGATAGGGTTTGGGCACAATGTTGGAAGAAAATTTGTTTTATGTCCCACATTGGGGTTCGGCCATAGGGAAGGAGGTGAAAATTTTGATTTTACCCCCTAAGGGGTTCGACCTTTTGTACCGTCCGCCCCCCTTTTGCGCGCGCCGACCTGAGCCGATCGGCCACGCTGGTTCGGCCAGCCGACCGGTCTGACCGGGCGGGCTGGTCCGATGGGGTGGGCCCAGTTCGCGCGGGTCAGTTCGGTTCGGCTAGTTGTACTAGCGCGATCGTTTTGACTGTTTTGCCCCTAGTGTCCAAATTTAATTAAAATTGACCCAGCGAGTTAAAATTGGATTTTAACGGTTTCATGTGATTTATCACATAGTGGTTGGATGTGACCCTAGTTGTGTGGTTTTTTAGTTTTTGTGGTTTGGTTCTGTTTTTGATGCAATTAATGTAATTAATTTACGGCATGTGTGTTGTATGCTCCCTTGCTTGTGATGTTCTTCAATTTAGTTCATAGATGCTAGCTAGAATTAGGTAGATAGAATATAGTCAAGGCATGGGGAAGAGATCAAAGAACAAAAGATCACAAGACAATGGAGACCTACAAGCTAGGACGCATGGACTAAATACGGAGACACATGGAGATGAGCTTGCTGTTTTAGGGCTTATAGATATTCTCATTGGATTGTGAATATCTTAGTCTTAAGGGCCACATCCGTACCACGTTTATTTATTTCTTATTATTTATTGTCTTGTTATATTTTGATGTATGGATGATGCATGCAAAACGATAACAAGATAATTGGAAACAATTTGGATCTTTTATTTGGACTTGCCAAATCCATATAAGTAGATCAGTTGATATGATCAGCAAAGAAAATGACAATAAAATTTCTCAAGTAAATTTTAAGTTATTGCCTTCTTTGAGTGTGACACTCGTCATTACAATCGACTAATTAAGTGTGGACTTGCCAAAGCAAAGCACCTTTATTTCTCGAAAGTGTGGCGCGGTGGCATAAGCAAGTAATATGAAATTGGTACCTAAAAGGTCTAGCTTAACTAAGCAACTTCAATAGGATTGAAAGCTTAGAGGCAAGACAGGATTATCTATGAGATAGATAAATAAGGAGTTATTTGCCCAATTGAACCATGAGTTGCATATGATGCAATTGGAAGGTGTTACTACCTAAATAACTAACTTTTGGGTGACCTGCCAAAGCAGACTCAAGAGGAGGTGAAAAATGGATCTTGGCCCACTTTAAAGTATCTGATATTTTCCGCGTTAATGGTGAGGTATATTTAATCCGAGAAAAATAGTGAGAGCTATATTTAATAATATAAGTCCTTGTTTTTTTTGAGAGATAAGTCCTTGTTAAATATAGTACAACGTCACAATATTTTACCTAATCCTTTTTGTGTTGAATACCTATGACATTAAACAAACAAACTCTATTTTATCGCTATGGTATGTCCTTGAGAAGGACACGTTGTCTGAAATCAGTTTTCAAGACTGGTTTAAATTTGAGAATTGTTCTCAAGCCAAAAGGAAAATGTTTTTTTATCCTAGAACATAAAGTTTCCTTCCACCAACTACCAATAACACTAAAACCTAATTGAAGGAACATCAAATAATGGTTTTTTGGATGTGACTTGCCTCATGTTAGCTGCCATGAAAACTGAGCTTTGGAAGAAAGATAAGAACATGGACGCGTATGATATGATCATGAGCTCTTCCAAGAGAAAGCTAGACATGAAAGGGTTGTAGTAGGAGCATTGTTCAAAAAAACAATTTACTCAATATGATTAAGAATCGCTGAACAAAGCACTGATAAGGTTAAATGAAAATACATGTTAACGGTTAACAACAAGGGGAAGGGCAAAAGGTTTGCGCGGACCCCAAAGGTTATAAGTCAACTTGTTGCTAAATTCAAGGAAGTTGCCTTAGAGCCCAATATGTGGTATAGTGAAAGAGGAACTGCCCAAAGTACCTGGAAGAAAATAATAGAATTATAAATTCCATTTCAGGTATATTTTGTTATAGAATTCAATATGTTTATCTCATCATCATGGTTATATGATGAGGATCTCACATTTATAGAAATGTGGAGGATCTCAAGAGATGGAGACAATTGAGTAAGGAAGAGATCACCTACACGTGGGGCAAAGAAGCAAGGGTTGCTAAAATAGCCGTCGGAACTTATCTATGCCTCGTGGAATTATCCATGGATTAGACAAATAAAATTATGTCCCTTCTATGAATAGGAACATTATCTAAATTTCTTCTTTGGACAAGAAACTATTTTATTTAAGTAATGGACAAGTGTTGTTCCATTTATTTTGGTAAAATACATTATTCTAATGCACTTTTGTCTAATGGATTTTACATCCTTGATCATAATAATTTCATCTCATAAATAAGAACGCATTTCGAAACTCCATAAGGATGGATTTCTAGACTCTTTTGATTATGAATCATATGAGATGAGAGACTTGTTTACTGGGCAAAGATGAGATCTTATGGGACTCATACATATTGATATGTGTGAACCACTAAGCACAAGTGCTAGTGGTGGTTTTTCAATACTTCATCACAGTTACTTATGGCTTCAGTGAATGTGGATTTGTAGATGTTATGAAGAAACAAATCATACTCCTTTGGAAGGCTCAAAGAATGCAAAAATGGATTAGAGAACCATCTTGGCAGAATTATCTACGCTCTACGATAAGATCGTGGAGGAGATTACTTAAGTCAAGAAGCTTGACGAGCATCTAAAGGACTGCTGGATATGATCCAAACTCGCTCCACCTAGAACACCATTATGGGATGGCGTGTCTATAGGAGAAATCAGACTTTGTTAGACATAGTTCGGTTGTGATGCGTCAAACAGAACTTCCAGTGTACTTTTGTGGACATGCTCTACTTACAGCAATTTTCGTCCTTAATCTTGTTCCATAAAAAACGATTATGAGTAACACCATATAAGATATGGACTAGGAGGTGTCCTAGTATGTCATTCATAATGATTTGGGGTTATGAAGTATATGTAAAGAATTTACAGAGATAAAATTGGACCCAACGGATCAATGCGTTTTGTGGGATATCCTGAGGAAACGAAAGGATATTATTTCTACAATCCAATCGAGAACAAAATTGTTTGTTGCTCGAACCGCTGTGGTTCTAGTAAGAGATTGTCTCTAAAAGAAACAGTGGGAGGATAGTAGAACTTGAAGGAGTTCAAGAACCACAATAGAACATTAATCCTTTGATGGAACATGAGCCGGATCACAAGTGTCAGAATAGATGCCCTAGAGGCAATCTGATTTAGTATGAACATTATTTTTGGGTAGAATAATCATTATATTATTTATGGAGATATTTAATATAATGAAGTCATTAAATTACAAATGTTTTGTTTACATTAAATATCCCTAGTCCATTACATTGATTTACATAACGATCAACTATAGACTAGCAGGTGGGTAGATTGATATGGAGAAATCAAGTCTAGCACATGGGTATGCATTATGGGTAATGGCATACTGGATTGACCCACAGCGAGAAGGCTACATAAAAGTTATGTAAAGTCACAAGTGCTTCTCGTAAGTGACAATGGTATTGTTGTCCTAATAATTGAAGTCACTAGATACTCTAGTTGTGAAATATCATACTTTGATATTATCAAACATTGTGCCTTAACCGGATAACTATAAAGGTAGTCATCGGGCATGATAGAGCTTAGATATGGTCGTGATGTTAAAAGGATTTGTCCCTCCCACATAACGGGTGTAAATATCCTGGACCACTCGAGGGGTAGTTCTTATAGAATGTCTGGCCAGACTCCGATAAATCAATATAGGATATTGATGCTATCTGCATGGATAAGACTATTCACAGGATCGATAAACTATGGATTGGATATACGAGTGTCACTTGTATGTCTCGTGTCCAATCCGTATATGGGGACAAAGGGATAATACAATACGGTAACCTTGGTCACAAGGTTTGTTGGATTACTGACTATTTATATTAGTTGGGTGGAATATATGCCTTGCTAAGAGCCGCTCTATGCTAGTAATTGTTACTACCAACTAAGTAGAAACCTATGGGGTCACAGTCCCTATGGATTAAATTGGACCTAAGTAGAAACCTATGGGGTCACAGTCCATATGGATTAAACCGGACTTGGGAATTAATTAAATTTTCTTAATTAAATATAAGGATCAATACGCAACTACTTGCAAACTTAGTAATGTTGGACTAATTCATGTAAGGACATGATTAGTAGAGGGGCTGATATGTAGTTAACAAGGAGTTGTTAGACTATATAAAGAACACTCCTACCTTATTTTCTCAGAAGGTGTGTCATAATTGTTATTACACAAAAAAGAGAGAGAGAGAGAGAGAGAGAGAGAGAGAGAGAGAGAGTACAAAGGAAGGAGAGAGCAAACAAGGGCCAAACCCGACCCCATCCGCCCCTTCCTCGCCGTCGACCAAAGATGCGAGCCCTCTTTTGGTCTCGTTCTGCGTGATCTTCTTCTTCCTCCTCCTTACCTAGATAGCACAAAGGTGTGGAGGATCCATGATCAATCATAGAAGTGGACTTTGCATAGAGACGTGGAAGCTATTTCACGTGAAGTCATCAAGGAGACAAACTAAGGTACTTGGTATTCACATCCTTTACCATAGTTGTGAATTCTAGACTTGCGATTCTTGGAGGGTCTTGAACGGATGTTTAAATTTTGTTTATAATCCATATCAAAACCCTACAACGAGATGTTTTGGAGGAACCTACTAAGACGACAAAAGAACCTTGTAGGTAAGGTAGGATATGTCAAGGGCTAGGAGCAATTCTTAGGTGCTCATAGAGAAAATCCACGTGGTGCTCCATTCCACTCAAATTTCAACATGTGTAATGAAAGTGGGGTGAGTGGGAGAGAGAAAATAGCCAAGTAAGAATCTGATTTTTTTCTATAACCTATAGGGGTAGTGGTTAACCCTAGTGGTACATGTGTCAGTTAATGAGTGGTGTGGAGCACCAAGTGTCGTGCTTACATGGTGCTCTTGGAGTATCTACAATTTTCTCCATGGGCTAGAGAACTATGGATTTCTCATTACATGACCCGGTGATGTATTGTTCATGGAGATGAGCCTACAACCTATGAGATGGCCACAAGTGGGCCAGACTCTTAAAATGGCTTGGAGCCATATGATTCGAAATGGAACCCATATATACCAACAAAGTATGGACTTTGTTTGATCCACATAAAGGGGTAAGACCCATTGGGAAGTGGGTTTTGAGAAAACCAACATGGATGGTAATGTGATTACTTTTAAGGGACGATTGGAAGCTAAAGGTTTCAGCAAGATCATAGTATGGACTATGAAGAAACTTTTCCCTAATTGCGATGCTTAAATTCATTTGAATCTTGCTTGCAACTGTAGCCTACACAATTTAGCAGATGGATACAGAAACCTCCTTGAGGATGTGTGTGACACTTCGGAGGGTTTTGTGCATCTGAGCGTGCTCAAAAGATATGTATGTTGCAGCAATCTATCTAAAGATTGAAGCAAGCTTTTGGAGTTAGAATTTTCTATTCAATGGTTCAATCATAGAGTTTGGTTTCATCATGAATGAGGATGAAGATTGTGTCTACAAGATGGTTAGTGGGAGCGCAGTTATATTTATGGTCTTGTATGTGGATGACATACTAATCATTGGAAAAATGTCCCTACTTTGCAATCAATTATAGATTGGCTAGGGAATTTCTTTTCAAAAAGGACTTAGGCAAACCAACCTATAAATATCTATGAAGATAGATCAAAAAATTTGTTCGGCTTAAGTCAATGTACATATATTGACAAGGTGTTGAAATGGTTCAACATGCAAGAATATAGATTCTTACCTATGTCACATGGAATTGGTCTTTGGAAGGCTAATTGTCCTTCCTATAAGATTGAAAAAGGACCGTATAAATAAGATTCACGAGATACGTGATGTTATGTACTTAGGCCAGACATGTCATATGAGCATGACATGGAGATACCAGTCATATCCTGATGAGAGTCACTGGATAATTGTCAAGAATATCCTTGAGTACTTGACATTTGAAAATAACTAAGGATGAATTCTTGATACATGGAGGAGAGGAAGAGTTCACTGTAAGGGGTTACAGTGATGCGAACTTCCAATTTGAAAAGGATGATTTTAGATTGTAGTTAAGTTTTGTGTTTTGCCTTAATGGATGAACTATGAGTTGGAAGGGGTTCCAGGCAAGATTCAATTGCCGATTCTATCACAGAGGACTGAGTATTTGTTGCATTAGATGCACATACTCAGAAATTCTATCTCATTCGATTGTCGATAGAGGAGATGTGACTTTATGCAAAATACCAGGAGATGTCTCTATTACCTTGCGCATCATAAGCGTGAGGGCCACGCTAGATCAATATGCATATGATACACAAGATTGACTCTAGTGCACGTGGAAGACTTTTGGCATTGTGACCTAGAGGCAATCAATTTATCGTGACAATTACATGGACTTGCTATTCATTATGTTATCGATATGGAGATATGTTAACATGAATGAAGTCCTTAGAATATAACTGTTATATTCTTAAATATCCCTAGTCGAGTACTACAGTTAATAGGACGACCATATTGTTGGAATAGAAGCCCTAGAGACAATCTTGTTTAGTATGAACATTACTTTTGCTAGAATAATCATTGTATTATTTATGGAGATATTTTAAATATCTCTAGTCCATTATATTGATTAACAAGACGATCAACTATAGATTAGTATATGGGTAGATTGATATGGCGATATCAAGTCTAGCACATGAGTATGCATTAGGGGTAATGGCATACTGGATTGACCCACAACGAGAAGGCTACATACAAGTTATGTAAAGTCACTAGTGCTTCTCGTTGTGACAAAGGTATTGTGGTCCTTAGACTTGAAGTCACTAGATACTCTAGTTGTGAAATATCATGCTTTGATATTATCAAACGTTGCGCCTTAACCAGGTAACTATAAAGGTAGTCATCGGGCATGGTAGGAAAAAATCTTAGAGATGGTAGTGATGTAGATATGATTCATCCCTACCACATAACGGGAGTATATATCCGCGTCCAATCGAGGGGTAGTGCCTATAGAATGTCTGGCCAAACTCATATAAATCATTATAGGATACTGATGTTATATGCATGGATAAAACTATTCCCATGATCGAGAAACTATGGATTGGATATACGAGTGTGACTTGTGTGTCTCGTGTCCAATCCAGAGACAAAGGGATAATACAATTCGGTAACACTGGTCACAAGGTTTGTCGAATTACTGACTATTTCTATTAGTTGGGTGGCGTAGATGTGTTGCTAGACACCGTTCCACGTTAGTAATTGTTACTACCAACTAAGTAGAAACCGATGGAGTCACACGCCCTAGGGATTAAACTAGACTTGGGAATTAATTAATATGATTAATTAAATAGAAGGATCAAAGCCCAACCACTTGCAAATTTTGTAGGACTAATTTGCAAGGTGAAATATTCCATGTAAGGACATGATTAGTATTGGGGAAATTATGTAGTTAACAAGGAGTTGTTAGACTATATAAAGACACTCGTGGCTTGTGTTTCTCAATAATTGTCATAATTGTTATCACACAAGAGAGAGATAGAACAAAGCAGGGAGAGAGACAAGACAAGGAGGCCGAACCCCGCTCGTCCTCCCCCTCCCTCTTGACGTCGTCCTTGTGTGGCGCGACCTTGGGTGCTCCGTTTTGCGTGATCTTCTTCTTCCCCCTTCCATAAATTTCTAGCACAAACGGGTGGAAGGAGTCTAGACTTGATCCTAGGCGTGGACTACTATAGAGATGTGGACACTATTTCACGTGAAGTCATCAAAGGAGACATACAAGGTACTTGATAATTATATCATTTACCATCGTTATGATGTCTAGTCCGGTGATCCTTGGAGGGTCTTGACCAGAACTTTTTATTGTTTATTTTGCTGAGTAATCCGTATCAAAACCCTACAAATATTGCATCGAGACTAGTATGTGGGTAGATTGGTATGGAGATATCAAGTCTAATACACAGGTACGCACTAGGAGTAATGGCGTACTGGATTGATCCACCATGAATAAGCTACATGGGAGTTATGTGAATGTCACAAGCGCATCTCATAGTGACAATGGTGTTGTGATCCTTGACTTGAAGTCACTAGACACTCTAGTTGTGAATTTTCATGTTATGATATCGTCAAACGTTACACCGTAACCGGGTAACTATAAAGACGATAATCGGACATGATATGAAGCAAGCTGAGAGATAGTAGTGATGTAGAGTGGATTTGTCCCTCCCACATAACGGGGGTAAATATCCATGGCCACTCGATGAGTGGAACTTAGGGAAACGCATGGCCATGCTCAAATAAATCAATATAAGATACTGATGTTATTTGTTTATCTAAGTCGACTCACATATCGAGAAAATATAGATTGGATATACAAATGTGACACTCCATGTCTTGTGTCCAATTTGGATAGATGTGACAAAGGGATTATACAACACGGTACAATTGGTCATAGAGGTTAGTCAGATCACTGACATTCCTATTCCTTGGGAGCATTGATGTATTGCTAGATGCCGCTCAATGTTTGTAATAATTGTTATTACTGCCAACGTAATTAGGAACCTACATGATCACACACAATAGTAAATCAAGCTGGAATTATTGCTAATTAGTTGTACTAAATAGCAATAATGAGTTGATTGTACTAAAGTGTAAATTGTGCTCATTAGTTGGACTAAAGAGCAATTGCGGACTAGAATGCTAACTAGTCCTACATTATTGGATTTATGAGAAAGATGAATTTCTCTAGATATAAATAGGATTTATAGGCTATGAAAATTGATAACTCTCTTTTAGGAGTTATTAATATACTTCTATATTACTTGTATTAGGCTTATTTCACATGATGTATATGTTATATTTGCACAAATATGTGAATTTGACGATTTATAAGCCTAAGAGTGAAAAGTTGTGTTTCTAGCTTATTTGTGCATGTTTTCTCTCATATTTGCTATGATAATTGCACGGGTTGTTTAGTGTTGTGTATCTCAGGTAAAATAGGTGCAATGGAGCTTATGAGATGCTTGGATATACTTGGAATGGAGCTAGATGAAGAGGAGAAAAGAAAACGCAAAGACGAAGCAAAGTTGGAAAAGTCACTCCTGACCAGCCTGCACTCTTTTCGATGCCCAGGAAAATCTACAAGGAATTTTGAAGCAAGGCTTGCGGCATTGGAAAGTAGACATCCGTAGCTTTCCAACAGTATATGGTAGGCCCGAAGACGAGTCCGTATGAGGGAGATACAGCCCGCGCAAAATGAGCAAAGAATTCTGTCCGGGAATTACAAAGTAGAGGGGCTGAAGTGCAAATTCGGCATATTTTCATTAAAAAGCGTGCCCAGCTGGTAGAAAACGGGGAGAACGACCTAAAAGACATAGATTGACGCATCTTTGAAGATTTTGGAGCTAGGGAAGAAGGGAGAACAAGCTTGGAGCAAGGATCATCAACTACATTGAAGATTCAAGCGTTTGATCATCTTTTCTTCTTCTATTCTTCATGAACTTCATTATTTTGATCATGTTGAACACTATTATGTCTAGCTAAACTTCTTAAAGCTAGGTGATTGATGGAAAACTAGGGTTTGTTGGATGATTTTCCGGATTTTGGACATGATACATGCGTTTTCTTAAAGTTTATGAATGTTCTAGTTATCTTACATATTCTTGTACTTCATTCTTAGTATTCTTGGCTTGATCACCCTTAGGATACTAGTCGTTGAGATTGTTGCACGAAAGTGAACTCTTTGATACATGTTAAAGAATATTGTAGGTAATCTTGTAGTTTCTTGAGACCGAGAGGAGATAGAAACTTGATTAATCGTGTGAGGGTAGTTTCGATTGATTGTGTTAGAACTTAGTGAATTCGGTGGACCGATAGGACCCGGTGAACAAGCCTAACAAATCAATTAGATTTTAGTAGTAGACGGAGGTGGACCGAGAGGACCCGAAATCTATTATTTACACAAATTCACGTGAGATCGAGAGAAGATCGTGATGGGTATTACCCGATATAACTAGAACGTGAGTAGAGTGTTTCATGCATAATTCCGGAAATCGTTAACAACCCTAGGGACATCAATTACCTAGTTCTTTCTCATTAATCGTAGTCAATCTCAAGTTATTTTCTTTTAAAAATTGAAAACCCTACAAAAATAATTAGTACTTGTTATTTAATTTACGTCGCTTGTTTGTGGGCGACAACGTTACAAATTCAAACAACTTTTTACCGGCCACTTAGATCTCCTATAACCACTTTCTAGTCAATTAATAATCGTAAATTCCCTTGGGTTCGATACTCGGAGTCGTGAAATACTCCATATACTACTTGACCGTGCACTTGCGTATACACGTAAGAAATCGTGTCAAGTTTTTGGCGCCGTTGTCGGGGAATTTAACGGTTTATTAGTTTAGTAGAAATTGATTTAGGATATCTCTTTTACTTTTTGTTTAATTAGCTACTTGTTTTCTCACTTGTATTTGAGTCTGCTTTTCAGAACATCAGTGTATGTCCAGGATCCCTAGAGAACTTGTGCCCCCACTTGAAGACCCAGAGCAGTTATACAGAGATCAGAGGAGAAGACAGAAACAGAGCACTATGGGTGATCAATTGACCAACGCGCAGCTCAATGAGAAAATGGAAGAGTTGGCGAAACTGTTGAATGATCGCAACGCCCAGACACCGTACAACAAGTCTGGGCAGGCTATTGTGGAGAAATTCCAAACGTCCACGTATGGACACAATCCGGCAATTGTAGTGCCAGACATACAAGCTGAGCATTTTGATCTCAAGCCAGCTACGATCCAGACAGTCACCAATCAGTTCCAGTTTTATGGGAACAAGGATGAGGATCCCAACGATTTCATTGGGAAGTTCAATGCTTATATCAAGACTGTGAAGTATAAGAACGTGACTCCAGAGGCATTGAAACTTATTCTATTTCCCTATTGTTTGAAAGGTGCAGCTGAGAAGTGGCTTGAGTCGAGAGCTCCGGATTCAATCACTACATGGGCTCAATGTGTGGATGAATTCATGGCAAAGTTTTACCCTGTTCAGCGGGTGATTCAGTTACAAGGTGATATCCTTGGATTTCAGCAGCAGGCCCATGAGACCGTGGTAGAGGCGTGGGATAGATTTATGCATTTGATCAGAAAGTGCCCAAATCACGATTTTGGGGACTACAAAATTTTGCAAGTCTTCTACCATGGCTTAGAACGCCATAACCAGGAGCTGGTTAACAGAGAAGCTGGAGGCAATTTTCTGTACTCTATTGACAAGGAAGGAGCATATGCACTTATGAAACAGCTAGCCAAGCAGGATACGCAGTTTTATGATTCTAGAAGACTTTCGGCATTGCCTGAAGCGAAAGATAACGAGTGGAAGGATGGGATCAGCAAGATGGTGTCAGACTTGGCCAAGCATGTGTATCAGGATCATAAGCCAGTTGCAAGAGTAGAGGAGCAGGAATTTGATTCAGCCTTGGCCCAGATTGCAAGTGAAGATGTGAACTTTGTGGGGGCACAAGGACAGCGGCAGAATTGGAACCAAGGGAACTACAGACCAGGCACAAGAGATCATCCAGGTTTCAGGTATGGGGATCAGTCTGGAGCTATATATGCACCTGGGTTTCAGCACATGCCACAAGCACCAGTGTCGCAGGCTCCACCACCGACTGTTGTGGCGCCAAACCCAGAGATTTCTGTACTCACTAAGGCATTGACACAGCTGAGTAACAACATGAACGATATGACCACGACGGTCAATGCTATGTCTTCTGATTTGCAGGCTAGGAAGACTTCTCTTCGTGCACTAGAGGTTCAAGTTGGGCAAATTGCAACGCAATTATCTGCTAGAGCACCTGGTTATCTACCGTCTGACAGAGAGAATGTGCGCCAGGTAAATGCCATTACCACTCGCAGTGGGGTTTCGTTGACTGATCCACCATACCCGAGCCATGCCAGAGCTGAAGCGTCAAAAGCTAAGGAGCACGAGGTCTTCGATTATGAGAAGACACCTGTCATGGTCCCCCAATCAAAGGGCATGACTCCACATGATGAGGAAAATTCCAATGAGGTATTACCACCACCCTCTTCTTCTAAAGATGTACCTTTTCCATTGAAAACTAGAAAGAAGAAGGATGACTCTGAGGAGTACAGGAGATTTCTCAATATTTTCTCCAAACTGCACATAAACATTCCGTTGATTGAAGCGCTGCAGAAAATGCCTAAGTATGCGCGGTTTATCAAGGATGCAATCTATGGGAGAAAAGCTATGGATAACTTTCAGACAGTGAAACTGAATGAGCAGGTGAGTTCATGTGTCTTGCATGGGCTACCCAAGAAGAAGAAAGATCCAGGTAGTTTTGTGATTGAGGCTACACTTGGTGGGGCATATACAGGAAGGGCTCTATGTGATTTGGGGGCGAGTGTCAACCTGATGCCGCTTTCAGTATTTAAAAAGCTAGGTGTGGGGGAGCCTAGTAAAACCTGGATCAATCTGCAGTTCGCTGATAAGTCGTCCAAGAAGGCCATTGGGGTGGTAGAAGACTTACTTGTGAGGGTTGGTAGTTTGATCATGCCAGCTGATTTTGTGATCCTTGACATGCCAGTCGGTGACGTACCGATCATTCTTGGTAGGCCCTTTCTGGCTACTGGTCGGACTTTAATTGATGTGGAAAATGGAGAGTTGATCATGAGGGTCAACGATACTGTTGAGACCTTTCAGGTTTTCAAACCGACTCCTCAGTACACTTATGAGGTGAAGCCAGACTTGCCATTTCCCGTGAAAGTTGTGCGCAGAATTTCAGAACTGACACAAGGAGATCCGCCAGATCCTAAGGGTAAAGAATCGAGTGTGCAGGCGCACGAGGTAGTCATGGGTATCCAGCGCCAGAAGTTGGATGCGACACGACCTGCCAAACCACCTTTCTGAGCTTCGCGAGGTAACTGGGTCGGGCCGTCGACCGTAAATTACAAAGCGCTTGTTGGGAGGCAACCCAACGTATTTTATGCATTAGTGTAGAGAGTGTGTTTTAAATACTGTTGTGTGCGTTTTTAAATTCCGTTTTGTTATCTGAGGGGTGAGAGAGCGAGAATTTGACATTTGAATTGAGTCTCCGCAGGTTTACAGGTTATTACGAGATTCGGACTCCCCTTCTTGATGTGCGTAGACTCGCATGGAAATGCGCGCATCGGAGTTCAGACGTAAGAGAAAGGCGGAAATTGAACGAGAAAGATGTGATCACGAGGAGATTTCCGAGGATGTGGGAAGCGTGTCGAGTTTTTGTCACGAAAAGTTGGCTCAAGAACAAAAAGAGGAACATGGAATTCAAGCTAAGGACCCTCAAAGATCAAGCAAAGGAAACGGATCAAAAAAAAAAAAAAAAAAGAAGAAAGAGCAGTTCCAGCCCCAGACTGGTCTTATGATCAGCCAACTGGTCGTAGGACCACTTTGTACTTAGTTAAAATATGGAGAACTCGCAAAACATGGCTTCTGCTGGTCACACGACCAGTACAAGTGGTCGTACGACCATTATGAACAGGGGCAAAAGGGGGTTTTCGACGTTTATTTGAGGGCCAAAAAGGAAATTTGGGTAACTTTTACATCAGTCGGGCTATACCAGAGGGTTGATGTTCATCCTCTGGTAAACACAAACCTTCAAACGCCATCGATCCAAGAGTTTTTCCTTAATTCTCCGGCGTCTTTGTTGGATTTCCGTCGCATCTCCGGCGTGTCTCTCTTCCCTTCACTCCGGCGACCACAGCAATTGCAGCAGCAGCCCACCCTCTCTCTCTCTCCGTCGAATTCACGCCACCAACGACCACCAACACCAGCGGCCCAAATTCCGGCGGTGTTGAGGTGGGTTTCAGGCCGGCCCTCAATCCGGCGGCTTCCCTTCACTCAGGCGACCCCCGAACCAGCAGCAGCCCATCCCCTTTCTCTCTCCCCGACCACCAAGCCACCGGTTACAAACCCAGCATCTCCCTTTCTGACTCAACCGAACCCAATTGAAACTCAAACCAGAACCCATTCCGTCCACCTCTCAACCATCGCCAAACTTCCTCTCCTCCATTCAATGCGACGGCAAGAATTACCCACAACCCAGCCGCCAAGAGCTTCAATTCGCTATTAATAGAGCACAACCTAGCAACAGAGAAGAGAACAGAGGCATCGCAGAAGAGGAGAAAAACCCAGAAATCATCGAACCCTTCTCTGCCGTCCAATTCGAAACCCAATCAGCCTTTGATTCCAATCAACCCACCATTAAAACCAGCGACTGAGAATCCAGTTGTTACTCGCCCTGCTCACTGTGCAACTGCTGCTGTGGTGGAGGTCTCACGGTGGTTTTGGGTATGTTAATAAGTGGTAGCAGTGGTGTTTGGTGGTTAATTGGTTATGAAGGTTATAGTGAAAGTGGATTGGTTGTGATCATGGGTCTAGTTTGCAGGTTGTTGTATTGGTATTGGTAATTGAAGGTTGTTGTTAGGAAGGGTTATTGTAGATGGTTCGGACACAGAACAGAGAAATTGAGGGACTGTACCACTTGTGTGAAAATAGCTTCCTCCTGCTTGACACTAAGCATTGTGTGTGACTTTTGGACAGAGTGTCTAAGAGTTGGAGGAATGAGCTAAACATAGGTCTCCACTTGTGATAATAGTTTGGCTTGTGGGGCGTTAAGAAAGGACCAAGCAACAAGAGTATTATGCAGGGTACGGAGCAGCTGATAAGGATTAGTTCGAGTTCGAAATTGGAAAATGGTGCAAAATCCGACGAAGATATCGACCCCGGTGTGCTACTTGCGCACTCGACCGCAAGGGAACTCACATAACGAGTTCGGGGATTCTTCGTTCTCTATTCATCAGCAGCAACAGATCAATCGACCCCGGTGTGTTCCACACACTCGACCGCAAGGGAGCGTGCATTTTTCCGCACAATGTTTGCTCGGGGATTGTTCTTGCTAATTCAGTCAGCACTTATCGGATTTCGTCCCCGACCTTGTGTCGGTTTGTGAGTACTTTCTTTTCTCTCTCTTTATTTACCGTTTAGGCACATCGTACTTGCTCTAGGATTTTATTTTGACTACTTTGTCACGGTGCTTAGTCACCGCTATGATTAACTATTAGAATCTTAGGGAATACTTGAGTACTTGCTTAATTTCGGTACACACAACTTGTCACGTGCACGTAGCTTGAATTATCTCTAAATTTGTTGTAGCTACCTTCTTGTGCCGTGACTTTGACTCCGAGTAGAATCACCGCCCCTTGCATTTGAATGCTGAGTCTTCTTGGTTAATCTCTAAATTCGTTGAGGACAACGAAGCGCTCAAGTGTGGGGGGAGTTTTAGTCTTGACTAGCCAGTCAGTGTCTGCATCGCCATGTCTGCATATAATTTGTTCGTGTCGTATTGTGTCTATTTATGTGGTCCGTGTCGTGATATTGTGATAGTGTATCGTATTGTGATATGTTAGTCGTGTAGTGTATATACTTGTTCGTGTTTGTGTTTAATATTGCACGTTTTCTTATTTGAGTCTACCTACCCTGTCGAATGTCTTTTGTAGTTTCGCTCGTGTCGGCTTGCATGTAGTGTAGGAACTATATGGAAAAAAAAAATAGAAAAAAAAAAATCAAAAAAAAATCAAAAAAAAAAAAAAAATTGAAAAAAAAAATTAAAAAGTGAAAATTTTGAGAAAAGGGCAATCGAAAGAGGCTAAAGTTTGATAAATCACGAAGTGTGAGGACATTAGGCGTAGAGCATGATTTGCAACCGAGAGTGACGACGTGAGTCCCCCCTAGCAGGTATAGAGAGACTTTCTTTACGGGAGTGCCTACCTATTTCTAACACTTACATGATTTTCAAAGTCAAAGTGTGTGCCTATTTTCTTACAAGAGCTGAGCTAGGTGTGAGCTAAACAAGCCGAACATCCATGTGTACGTCTTAGGTAGTCGCCAACCCGCCTCGTAGTGGCACACGAAACAGCTATGCGAGGACGTGTATTAGAGCACTCACTGCTTTTAGAACTCACTTGTAGGACCATTAGACGCCCTAATTTGAACCTTGGATTCTTTGCTAGCCTTCGGACCTAGGGTGACGATTCTTGGCCTTCATCACAAATTGATTAGAATCACCACTTTAGTGCGTCACGAGGGGGTTGTGTAGTTGAGGGGGTTCGATGAGGGAGTGATTGTACAATTCGTTGAGTTCTACATCTCGCTTGCACTTTATTGATTATCTACGAGGGGATGCGAGGGTGAGTGAGGCTTGCGCACTTCGGTGTGGCGGTGTTCCATGCCACTACATCATGGACACAGTTGTGGAGAGCCGTGAGTGCGTGAATCTAATACGCACGAAATTGGGTTGGGAGAACTTAATTGGTGGATCGTGCTAGGTACCGGTTTTGATTACTTTGGTGTAGGAGGATCAGTTGGATTAGGCACGAGATACATTCATCTTCGGGACTACTTGAGAGGGGATATGGTTACATTCGAGTGTGGGGGTGTCGACTTTTGACTTCGGACATTGATTGTGAGCTTGCGACGACTCCGCTCCCACACATGTACTTCATTGATTTTGCGGCTTGGACTTGACATAGACTTTGAATGAGTTAGGAGGAGATGATATTTTATGTGATATTCATTCATCGATTACGTGTTTCCTTCTCCTAGCATATTTGATTGTTATTTGAAGACCACTCGGATATTATTGTTGGATTGTGATGGTATTTTGACAGAATTATAGAAAAAAAAGAAAAAAAAAAACAGAAAATAGAAAAAAATAAAAAAAAAATGAGAGAAAAAGAAAGAGGAGAGATGAAATAAAGTTGAATTGGAATTGAAATGAAACGAGTGGTGGACCTACTTTGACGACGACGGTTCACGTTTCATGCACGACGAACGACGATGGCCACGGAGATCACTAGTGTACCGGGGTTTGAGGGAATTGAGGGCCGGAGGTGGTGAGCTTCGGGTTTCGGTTTCTATCATTGTGGTGAGGGTGTGTGAGATGTGGGATTTGATGTGAGAATGTGACGCTTAGGATTTGATTTCGACGAGATTATCTTTATGTCCCTAAGCCTCATCATGTGAAAACCGTTAGCGGATTAGGAGCTCGGACCTTGGATGTGGCTTTGCCTAGCGTAGTCTCTTATTTCGTGGCACACGCGAAGAGGTAGCGTACTCTTGTACTTAGTAAAGTTAGACTTTCTATAATAACTAGGGGAGAGTCTCGTTGGCGAGTTTAGTTTCAACTCATGCTTTGTTCCTAGGACTCTCATCACTTCATGATAATTGACTTAAGCCAATGGAGATTGCCCGATCTCAACCAAAAAGATAAAAAGTGTGTTTTGTATATATGAGTTTGTGTAGGATTGAGTCGTAGTTTGCATTTGCATCATATTGTTGCATTGTCGAGTCTTGTGTCGGTTGCGTCTTGAGTCGGCTAGTAAATAGTGGTTTTACTCGGGACGAGCAAAAGGTAAGTGTGGGGGTATTTGATAACTCTCTTTTAGGAGTTATTAATATACTTCTATATTACTTGTATTAGGCTTATTTCACATGATGTATATGTTATATTTGCACAAATATGTGAATTTGACGATTTATAAGCCTAAGAGTGAAAAGTTGTGTTTCTAGCTTATTTGTGCATGTTTTCTCTCATATTTGCTATGATAATTGCACGGGTTGTTTAGTGTTGTGTATATCAGGTAAAATAGGTGCAATGGAGCTTATGAGATGCTTGGATATACTTGGAATGGAGCTAGATGAAGAGGAGAAAAGAAAACGCAAAGACGAAGCAAAGTTGGAAAAGTCACTCCTGACCAGCCTGCACTCTTTTCGATGCCCAGGAAAATCTACAAGGAACTTTGAAGCAAGGCTTGCGGCATTGGAAAGTAGACATCCGTAGCTTTCCAACAGTATATGGTAGGCCCGAAGACGAGTCCGTATGAGGCAGATACAGCCCGCGCAAAATCAGCAAAGAATTCTGTCCGGGAATTACAAAGTAGAGGGGCTGAAGTGCAAATTCGGCATATTTTCATTAAAAAGCGTGCCCAGCTGGTAGAAAACGGGGAGAACGACCTAAAAGACATAGATTGACGCATCTTTGAAGATTTTGGAGCTAGGGAAGAAGGGAGAACAAGCTTGGAGCAAGGATCATCAACTACATTGAAGATTCAAGCGTTTGATCATCTTTTCTTCTTCTATTCTTCATGAACTTCATTATTTTGATCATGTTGAACACTATTATGTCGAGCTAAACTTCTTAAAGCTAGGTGATTGATGGAAAACTAGGGTTTGTTGGATGATTTTCCGGATTTTGGACATGATACATGCGTTTTCTTAAAGTTTATGAATGTTCTAGTTATCTTACATATTCTTGTACTTCATTCTTAGTATTCTTGGCTTGATCACCCTTAGGATACTAGTCGTTGAGATTGTTGCACGAAAGTGAACTCTTTGATACATGTTAAAGAATATTTTAGGTAATCTTGTAGTTTCTTGAGACCGAGAGGAGATAGAAACTTGATTAATCGTGTGAGGGTAGTTTCGATTGATTGTGTTAGAACTTAGTGAATTCGGTGGACCGATAGGACCCGGTGAACAAGCCTAACAAATCAATTAGATTGTAGTAGTAGACGGAGGTGGACCGAGAGGACCCGAAATCTATTATTTACACAAATTCACGTGAGATCGAGAGAAGATCGTGATGGGTATTACCCGATATAACTAGAACGTGAGTAGAGTGTTTCATGCATAATTCCGGAAATCGTTAACAACCCTAGGGACATCAATTACCTAGTTCTTTCTCATTAATCGTAGTCAATCTCAAGTTATTTTCTTTTAAAAATTGAAAACCCTACAAAAATAATTAGTACTTGTTATTTAATTTACGTCGCTTGTTTGTGGGCGACAACGTTACAAATTCAAACAACTTTTTACCGGCCACTTAGATCTCCTATAACCACTTTCTAGTCAATTAATAATCGTAAATTCCCTTGGGTTCGATACTCGGAGTCGTGAAATACTCCATATACTACTTGACCGTGCACTTGCGTATACACGTAAGAAATCGTGTCAAAAATTCAGTCTAGATTCATTCCTACTCCATAAAAAAAGAGGAAGAGAAAAACAGTTCCTCTCCAACTAGGGTTCGGCTACAAGAGAACCGCCCACCTCCATGAAGTCCACGACCATGGTGGACGCCCCTCTACAGCCCACAGCCAAGGAGTTGGCTGCCCCTATCTCCCTCCTTTCCGCGTCGATGGATGTGATCCAGCATGTGCACGCCCAATTCAACATCTTGTATGACAAGATCCTCCTCCTTCTCAAGATTGCTACCACCATTGGAGAAGAAGTCCAGTTGAGGTCTATTCGTGTGGATTGCGTAGAGACGTGGATATTCTTTCTGCGTATGATTGTCCCAGTCTGGTATGAGTGAGGTAACCTTTCTTCCTTCATCATGTTTTGATGCTTCACCTGGTATTCATGGAGGGGTTTGAGCATAATTAGTTTTAATATTTCCGTTGCGTAACCTGCATCAAAACCCTACAAAAGACACTATGAACGCCTGAAAGCCGGGGTGACAACTCTGAACGATTAGCAACATCACCAACCCTCGCTAGAATGTCAAACGGGCCAATGAAACGTGGTGATAACTTTTCCTTCTTCCCAAATCTGATTAAAGCTCTTCTCGACATCACCTTTAAGAACACATGATCACCGACCTCAGAGTAAAAAGGCCTACATCTCTTGCCAGCATAGCTTTTCTGAAAACTCTGAGCTGTAAGAAGTCTCTGTCTAATCACCTTTATCTTCTGAGTTGTCTCCATGACAAGTTCAGGTCCTAGAATGGGTGTATCTTCAACTTTATCCCATCATAACAGTGATCGATAAGGTCTACCATATATGCCTCGTAACGCAAACTCAACAAGTGTTAAATGATCTTTCCAACAACCCTTTAGATCCATAACACAAGCTCTCAGCATATCTTCCAATATCTGAATAGTCCTCTCAGATTGATCATCTATCTGAGGGTGAAAAGTTGTACTAAAGCATAACTGATAACCTAGAGCATGTTGCAAACTCTGCCAAAACTTAATAGTAAATCTTGGTTCCCTGTCGGAAATAATGGATACTGGAACTTCGTGCAAATGAACAATCTCTTTGATACAAAGTCGAATCAAGAAGTCTAATGAGTCAGTCATGCCAATGGGTAAGAAACGGGCTGACTTAGTTAAACGATCAACAATGACCTAAACAGAATCATGTCCTCTAGGTGATCTAGGCAATCCTGAAACAAAGTCCGTAGTAACATGTTCCCATTTCCACTCGGCTATAGGCAAAGGCTGCTATAACCCTGCTGGTCTTTGGTGTTATGCCTTAACTTGCTGACAAGTCAAAGATCTAGATACAAACTGGGAAACAACTCTCTTCATCCCATTCCAAATGTAATGGCGACACAAATCACGATATATCTTAGTGCTACCTGGATGAACTGCTAAACGATAATTGTGAAATTCCTTTAGTACTTCTCTTATCTGATCCACCTTTGGAAAAAATACCCTTCCTCTATGCCTCAAGCTATCATTTGAATGAATAGACCACCCTTACTTTTCATTGACCTCTTTTATTTTCCGCTTAATTTACTCTGACTCTGAATCTTGTCGTTGAGCCTCAATAACTCTAGTAAGAAGGGTAGGTGTAGAAACTAAGCTTCCCAGAAAACATAGTTCATCATTTTCCTCAATACCTAAATTATATTCGTTAATTAAGCTTATCATACGCCATTCTCTGATCAACGAACTCGCAATAATTCCTCGAGAATTCCGACTCAAAGCATCAACAATACTATTAGCTTTTCCCGGATGTTACTCCAAACTAAAATCATAATACTTTAAGTACTATATCATCTACGTTGCCTCATATTAAGATCTTTCTAAGTAAATATGTCATCCATGCTCTTATTATCAGAAATTACTACAAAGCGCTCGTCATAAAGATAGTGCCGCCAAATCTTCAAAGAAAAGAATATGGCTGCTAACTCCAAATCATGTGTAGCGGAATTAACTTCATGATACTTCAACTGTCAAGACCCATAAGCCACAACTTTCCCTAATTGCATTAATACATAACCCAAACCTTCCTTAGAAGCATCACAATAAGCAGTATACCCCAAACCTCTTTATGGAACAATTAATATTGGAGCACTCATCAATCTCTTCTTCAGTTCCTGGAACACTCTTTCACAAGAATCATCCCATATGAGCTTCTCTCCCTTCCTAGTCAATTTCGTATATGGGCCTGCTAAACGAGATAAATTCTTTATAAACTTCCGATAGTACCCAGATATTCCAAAAAAATTTCGAACCTCAAATACATTCTTTGGCCTCTCCCAATTCATAACGGCTTCAACCTTGCTAGGATCAACTGCAACACCAGATTCAGACACTACGTGCCCAAGAACTTTCACCTCATTCAGCCAGAATTCACATTTGCTGGCTTTACCATAAAGTTGGTTGTCTCTAATTAACTGTAATGCCAACCTCAAATGTTTCTCATGCTCCTCCTTCGAATGAGAATATATTAAGATATCATCTATGAATACGATCACAAACTGATCAAGATAAAGCCTGAAAATACGGTTCATCAAGTCCATAAGTACTGCTGGTGCATTAGACAACCCGGAAGGCATCACCAAGAAATCATAGTGACTATATCTAGTCATGAAGGCAGTCTTTGGTATATATTCCTTTTAACCCTCAACTGATGATACCGGATCTAAGATCAATCTTTGAAAAGTACTTAGAACTCTTCAACTGGTCGAACAAGTCATCAATTCTGGGAAATGGATACGTATTCCTGATTGTGACACGGTTCAGTTGTCTGTAATCAATACAAAGCCTCACGTCCCATCTTTATTCTTAGAAAATAACACTGGAGTTCCCCACTGTGGGAAACTAGGTCTGATATACCCTCATTATAATAAGTCTCAGATTTGAACCTTAAGCTCCTTTAGCTGAGATGAAGCCATAAATTATGGTGTAATCGAAATAGGTTGCGTATCAGGTTGCAAGTTAATAAGGAACTCTACTTCCCTGTGAGGAGGTAAACCATGTAACTCCTCAGGAAACACGTTAGAAAACTCGCTAACAACAAACGGCAAAACGGTTGCTTGTCCAGACCCATGTGAACTAGATAAACTGAATAACGGCCCAACCCGATGATCACGCCACTGTGAATGTCTCAATGACGAAGGCAATGCATCTCTACAGTTTCCGGTGAACTGGAAACGAGTACCATCTGGGATAACTGTCGTCACCTGCTTCTCATGACAATCCAACACAACAAGGTGAGCAGATAACTAGTCCATGCCCAAAATAATGTCAAACTCGTCCATGTCTAGAACCCTCAAGTCCAAAGTGACTCGAGCATCGGATATAACAAGGTCAAATCCTTTACATATTTTATCAACACGAGTTCTCCCACCTAACAGTGAGTTCACTCCCAAAGCAGTATATAGAGGTTCCGCAGATAAGCCAAGTAATGAAACACATGAAGCAGATATAAAGGAATGCGAAGCGCGAGAACCAAACAAGACATCTACCCATGTATTGTGCAACAAAAATGTACCTCGTATAACAAAGTGATCGTATGAGGGCTTCTCAATTGTATAAGGTGCAAAAGATCCCCCATGAGACCCCTGGATTTACCCATTAACTATACCTTTTCCTCGACCATAACCTATCTGATGGGATCCTCCGGAAGTTTGTGAAACTGGTTGCCTAATAGATTGTTCCAATGGTGTAGGACAAAACTGTGTATGCTGGCTCACACTACCCTAATGAGATCCCCCACCATAACCTGAAGCATTTTCCTAAGGACAATCAGAGTGATAGTGGCCTAACTGACAACACCCCAACATATAACGTTCCCTTTCTCCCGAAACCCACGACCCTGTGGATCAGGAGGTCTAATAGATTGGCTGGGGGTGAGAAAACTTCTTCTGCCTCTTCCCAGAATAATTCTCCTTGTGTCCTGGTTGTCTTCCCTTCTCTTGATAACCTTGATTTTGATTCTGACCATTAGTCTCCCGTATGCCTTTAGAATCAGCCAACTCCCTTTCAGCAACTAAAGTAGATTCTACAACCTCAGAATAAGACTCCAAGCGTAAAACAACTATCTTGCCTCGAATAGATAGAGCAAGAATCCACTCAAACAACCTAAGCTTCTCGCTATCATCAGTCACCATACTAGGGGCATAACGGGCTAGTTCAGTAAACTTTACCTCATATTGCACCACATACATACTACCCTGCTTCAAGTTCAAAAACTCCCGAACCTTAGCTGCCCGAACCACCTCTGGAAAGAACTTCTTCAAAAACATAGTCTTAAAGGTCCTCCACAATATAAGTTCTATGTCTAGGTTAGAGGTGACCAAACACCACCACTGATCTGCCTCATCCTCCAACGGGAAAGTAGCAAATCTCACTCTAGTCTCATCTTCCACGATCCCCATAGAAATGTTGTAACACCCCCAAATGGCCCAAGACGGAGGCCCGGGGATGTCACCCCGTACCCGAGGTTAAACCCGGATACAAGGAGATTTTATAACATGGTTCTCAAGCAAAAACATCTACAATAATAGTTTAAAACTAACAATTATTACAATCCAGTAGTTCTCGCCTCAAACGGGCATAGCAAACTAAAGTATTTAAAATACTAAAGAGTTCTAATTTAAAATGAAAATACTAATGATCCAAATGATGATAAGCGTCCCTTCTACGCCAGACAACCATCCTCTAAACCTGTGGTGCGGAATAAAAAGAAACACCACAGTACAAAATCAGCATAAAATACTGGTAAGAAAACACCCACACATGTAAAATGATGATAGGATAGTTATAAAACAATGACTCATTTACAAGTAAGAGTTTTTCTCAAACACAACGGAAATAAAGTTTGACTCTTGTAATAAAACAAGTGAGTTCTCAATTCCATAATATTTCCAAACCAATTCCATAATAATTAGGAAATCCAAAATCGCACATTAGTTCTTTTTCCATTAACAAAAACCAAAATTCATCATTATTAATTCGTTGTGACAGGGGAAACCAACCATCTCGCAAGCATCCAAGACCTTAAGTGTCGACATCCCCCAAAGACTCTAGCGGCCAGAGGAGTGAGTATAGGGAGCTATCCGGGGACTTGCAACCGGATTAAATAAAAATAAATTCAACGGAAGACCAAAGTCAACACGCCCAATGCCAATAGTAACCAATAATAAATTTCCCCGCACAACTCTTCCACTATACGTTATAGTTCATTATTATTATCATGGTGATATTTTCAAGAAAGACATTTAACGAGTAAAATCACATATTGCATGTCACATCACATAAACACATTTTGAGACGTAAAGAAATACAAGAATTCATTTGACACGAAGGAGTTAAGCACACTAGGCATGGCATGTTTACTTACCTCAAAGCAAATCAACTACCGCAAATCAATCGACGTACTCGATGTACTCGTCGTCGAAGAACTCGTCACCTACACGTAACAATACTCTAATTAAACATAATACTCTAGCAATATAATTTCTATACTACCCACATGCATATGACACTCGACGGTTTATGTTTCTAACACCAACCCAACATCTCACTTAATTCATACTTCAAAACCAAACTCAAAATCTTACTCCAAAATCCTATAACCTAATGTGTACATAACCTAACATATCTTCACCAATTTTATTACTCCAACTTCCCAAACAGATAATGGATCAAAAAAAGTCTCATTAGATTCAAAACACTTTGAATAATAAGTTAAGCCTCAAACGGATCCGAATTTCGATTCCTGGATCAAAATTTATGCTAGTTTTAAGTTTCCGATTTCACTCATAGTACCCATACGGGAATTATCACTTTTCATACAACTAATCTCCAAAACATCTAGTTAATCCCGTACTCAAACAAAACCTAATGCAACATGAATACCCACATCAAATCAGGTTACTACCAACATACTATGATCATCAAATCACTCAAAGTGCTTAATCAAACATCCCTTCCAAGACTAGCGTTTTTTCACATAAACTAAGAACATGATTAAACCTAAAACTTGATTATTAATCCTACGACTTCACGATTGATGAAACTAACAATATAAATCTGAATATTAAAGATTACATGCAACGTACATAAATCATAAATAAGTGATCAAGAGAACAAGAGATCAACAAGAGAAAAGAAAAGAATAAGAAACATGATCAAACCGCCGCCCATGGAGGGTCGGACGGGGAGAGAGAGAGAGACGGACGGAGAGAGAGAGAAAGAAAGGGAAAAGAGAATAAGAAGAAAAATAAAGAGAGAGAGAGATACCTGATCAGGGAGAGAGAGGCGGCGGCGGTGGTGTGGCTGCGTTGGGGAAGAGAGAGACCGAGAGAGTGAGAGAGAGAGAGGGACGGGTGAGAGAGGGAGATGTGAGAGAGAGATATAGAGAAATAGGGAGAGTGAGAGTTTTATGAGAGTTGGAAAAAAAATCAACTTCATAAGGAAGGAAACCCTCCTGAATTAAGAAACTTTACGTAGGAAGAAAAGTTGGGTCAAAAGACACTTTTCCCCCCTTAGTTTTGTCTAAAGACAACTACCTCCCCTAAACTCCATTAAAAAGACACTAAAACTTTTAATAATACCACAAAATACCCATAGTCACAAAACGGGGTATTTCATCCTTCCCTCGTTAAAGAGAACTTCGTCCTCGAAGTTTAAATCAAAATCCTCAACAACCAAAAGGTATGAACCTCCACTCAATAGTACAAATACTAAATGCAAACCTAAGGTCATGAATGATATGCAATATACTATAAGGAATACTGTACTAAAAAATCGAAGGATTACATCCTCTCCCCCTTAGGAGAGTGACGTCCTCGGAACCCAAGGTACCTCGTCAAACAGGTGAGGGTACTTCTTCCTCATACTATCCTCCGCTTCCCAAGTTGTCTCTTCAGTGAGGTGATTTTTCCATAAGACCTTTACAATCTTGACACTCTTGTTGCGGGTGTCCCTTCTCTTGGTGTCTAGAATCTTGACAGGATGTTCTTCATAACTCAAAGACGGGTTCAGTTCTACTGGTTCGGGATCAAATACATGAGATGGGTCAGGCACGTACTTCTTCAGCTGAGATATGTGGAATACATTGTGAACACGACCCAAATTCGATGGTAAATCTAATCGATAAGCCACTTCTCCAATCTTCTCTATGACATCATATGGTCTAATGAATTTCGGGCTCAACTTCCCTTTCTGACTGAACCTCATGAATCCTTTAGTAGGAGAAACTTTAAGAAATTTCTTTTATCCAATTTGAAATTCCAACGGTCTCCTTTTCTGATCAGCGTATGATGCCTTCATTCACTGCTGGATTAGTCTCACCTGATCTGTCATCTCTTCAAAAAGTTGTGGACCTATTACTATTGTATCGCTTATGTCGTTCCAACACAATGGTTTTCTAAAATTTCTTCCATACAACGCTTCGTGCGGTGCCATTCCAATACTGGCATTGTAACTGTTGTTGTAGGAGAATTCTATCAAAGGTAACCTATCAACCCATGAACCTTGAAAGTCCATAACACACGATCTTAGCATATCCTCCAACGTCTGAATCGTTCTTTCGGTTTGTCCATCCGTAGCTGGGTGGAATGCCGTGCTGAATTTCAAATGTGTTCCCAATGCCTCCTGGAGTGCTTTCTAGAAGTGAGAAAGAAAGTTGGGATCCCTGTCGGAAACTATAGAGCTTGGTACTCCATGGTATCTGACAATGTTCCGCATATACGCATCGGCTCTTTTGTTCCATATTCCATGTGTGTTTCATCGGAATGAACCTTGCTGTCTTGGTCAATCTGTCAACTACAACTCAAATTTGATTCAGTCCATTCTTCGATGTAGGTAAAGCAGTCACAAAATCCATTGAAATTGAGTCCCACTTCCGAACTGGCACATCCAATGATTGAACTAAGCCTCCCATTCTCTTAGTTCAAACTTCACCTTTTGACAAGTTAGGCATTTTTCCACGAATTCTGCTACATCCCTTTTTATGTTTGGCCACCAAAATGTCTTCTTCAGATCCTTATATAGTTTGTCACCCCCTGGATGTACAAAGTAGGGTGTGTTGTGTGCTTCATGCATCAACTTCTCCTTGGTTTCCATACACTTGTGTGGTACACACCATCTTCACTTATAGCAAATAATTCCATCCTCATGGATCTTGAAAGCCTTTGCTTGACCTTCTGCAATCTTCTTCTTTATCCTTTCCAGCTTCACATCTCCTGGATGGTTACTCCTTATTTCTTCTAAGACATCTGGCACAACTGTCATATTCCCAAGGATATTCTTTACTCCACCTTGTTCCACCCCTTCAATCTCGAGCTTTCGGAACTCTAGGCATAGCCGATCTGGCAAAACTAGCATAGTATCCAAAGTATGGCTAGATTTTCGGCTTAACGCATCAGCTACTACGTTTGCCTTCCCTTCGTGGTATTGGATACGCAAATCATAATCCTTTATGACCTCTAGCCAACGTCTTTTCCTGTTATTTAGCTCTTTCTGCGTGAAGATATATTTGAGACTGCTGTGGTCAGTATACAATCTACACACAGATCCATATAGGTGATGTCTCCATATCTTCAGCGCGAAAACTATTGCTGCAAGCTCTAAATCATGCGTAGCATAGTTCTCTTCATGAGTTTTCAACTGTCTCTAAGCATATGCAATAACCCTTCTTTCTTGCATAAGCATGCATCCTAAACCCTTCTTCGATGTGTCGCTGTAAACGTCAAACTCGCCAGAATCATTGGGTAAAGCTAACACAGGTGCTATAGTCAACTTATCCTTCAATGTCTGGAATGCTTCTTCACAATCCTTGCTCCACTGATACTTTACCGTCTTCTTGGTTAGCGTAGTCAGTGGTCTAGCGATCTTCGACAAATCCTTTACAAAACGCCTGTAATATCCTGCCAATCCCAGAAAACTTCTTACTTCGGACACATTCTTCGGAGTCGGCCAATCCTTAATTGCTGAAATCTTTCCTGGATCCAAAACTCACACTTCGAGAGCTTAGCATACAACTTCTCATGTCTCAACGTTTCTAACACTTATTTGAGATGTTCTTTGGCTCTTCCTCGCTCTTTGAGTAAACGAGGATGTCATCAATAAAGACGACCACGAACCGATCCAGAAACGTCCTCATAACACGATTCATTAGATCCATAAATACTGCAGGAGCATTAGTTAGGCCAAAAGGCATAACAGTAAACTCATAATGTCCACACCTTGTTCTAAAGGCTGTCTTCGGGATGTCCTTCTCGGCCACCCGAAGCTGGTGATACCCTGATCTCAAGTCTATCTTTGAAAAACACTCGCCCCTTGCAACTGATCGAACAAGTCGTCAATTCGGGGTAAAGGGTATTTGTTCTTGATCGTTGCGCTGTTCAACTCTCTATAGTCAATGCACAACCTCAAGATTCCATCTTTCTTCTTCACAAACAATACTGGTGCACTAAAGGTAATATAAACCTAGAGTCTTGTTCTAAGATGGGGTCGCTACCATATATCCCTTCTATGGCCTTGGGGCGCACTGAATAAATACTAAACCTTAAAAGGTATTGTCTCTTCCTTAGAGCCTCCCAATTGAAGTTGGGTTGAGCCAAAAAGTTCTGACGTGTGCTCCTCCACCATATATTAGCTTCATTCTTCTGGTAAAATTCCGCGCAAACAACCTTGCAGTTCTCGGGGCATTCAACTAGCTCTAGGATCTTATCCATCTCATCGATCCAGTTTTCGAGCTCAACAGGATCCTCATTGCCTGTAAAGTTTCCCGGCTTCATATCATCCACTTTCTTCGCCCAGTTTGCTGCATTCGGCTCTCCTTGGTTCATATTTTGTGCCATTTGAGCGAATTTAGCAACGAATTGCTCCATGTTGTTGTTGTTGTTATTCGGTGCTGCCATTGGTACTTGACGATTTCACCTGGTGTAGTATTGATGTGGTCTATCAGTCATAATCCCTACACTATAGCCTATTGTATCACTTATAAAGTGTCAAGAAGTAAAAAAATCATGCATATATGGCATGTAGTGCACAATTAAACAAGTAATGTCACCCATTGATCATCATTTACATCAATTACACATGCATTTCCACATAGGCTGATCACGTCTCAACTTTTCATCCTCCTTCAAAATTTGGAAAAATGATCAATCAGACAGGAAAAAATTATGAATTTTGGTGTGCAACAACCTCTCTGAGTCTAATTTCGTAATCAAGAATCAACTCCAAATCAATTGTAGAACTCAAGATACACAAAAAATACTACAGCTTCTGTCACAGACTACCAGAACATAAACTTTGACTTTGAAAGGTCTTAAACTGACTTTAAAATTATCAAAACGAGCTAGGCTTTCACCCAGAATTAGCCACACGTGTCTAATAGCTTCCATAAAAATTTGAGAACAAAAAAAAGGTCTGGAAAGATAGGGAAACTCCAAAATTCTACAGCTAGTCACTTTGAAATTCTGCTACTGAACAACCAACTTTGAAAATTCGTAACTAATTCTACATAACTCATATAAGGATGAAATTTTTAGGGGAGATACCTGGGTATGTCTACTTTCTTGAAACATTATGGGAAAAATAACTCCAAAATTAAATACGTCTGCTACAACAAAAACCCACTGTTGTGCAGAATCAAACTACATCAAAATCAAGATTTTCGCGTTCTAACTTCATGAACACTTTCTATTCACCTAATCAATGTCAACAATACACAAGACGATCTTAATTCATCGAGTCACACTCTAAATCAGACAACTAAATTTATTAGACTCCCAAATCGGGTCCTCAAAACATGAACATTATTCATCATTCTCAAATCAAAACGCAAAGAACTTAACTCTAGCCCAAAAGTGGCATAAAAAAAATCATTCAAGAAACTTCAAAGTGTTGCTTGGCATCATAGCCTTATTCAAACCAATAATAAAACTAAAAAGTGCATCTAAGTCTAGGAAATTAAAGAAACTCTAATCATGCTTAATCCTTGTCTTCATCACTCTCATCTAATTTCTCATCTTCATCGGCATCATACTCGAGCTCTTCACCTTCACTCGGGTCTTCTTCACTTTCTTCATACTCCATGGGATCTTTCTCAATCTCGGGGTATTCATCGATATCTTCTATTGGATCCTCTTTGACTTCATCATAGTCACTAGAGTCTATAATGATCACCTCTTCATCATCACTAGAGTCCATAACTATCACCTCCCTGGCTTCAATATGATTCACTTCAATAACCGTGTAGCCTTCCTACTTCACATGAACCTCCATCAACAACTTGCATATGAAATCGGTGCTCACCCTCCATTCACCTTGGTAGAGATAATCCCTAGAATTCATTCGGTTGAAGTTGTCCATAAGGTCGCTATACTTCGCTATTATATCTCCAAACATGGGGCCCATAGGAAGTGCTTTCACCATACAATACGCCTGAAAAGCTGGATTACGGTACCGAGGAAACTCCAATGCGACGAACTTTTGCTCACAATATTGTACGACGCGATCACGAAACGTCGTGAGATCCTCACCCTCGACCCAAGGTGTCACAACCGGGTGCTTCTCAACGGGCAACACACGTTTCCTAGCGGTTGGTTTGGTTACGACCATCTACAAAAGAAAACAACTCCATGAATCTCTTACTCCACAAATATATAGCGTAAACAAAATGACTACTCTTCGTAAACCAATAATTATTCCCAAGACTCCAAATTGATAATCACAAGACTTTTTGAAACAATTCCCCAACAACATGCCTTAAAAAGTAGGCTTCCAACCCGAACTCCAATGAAACGTTCCAAAACCCAATCACTTAGGTACGCGGGTAGGCCAAAGCTCTTAGTTAGGAGTGGGTGGGTGGTTAAAATTGATTTCTATCCTATTTTATAAACACTTACACATAATAGTCCTATCCATACTACCCAAATTTCCACGGCTTGTCAAATTTTAATTACTCTTCCTATATTCATTTTAGTTACCCTAACAAGTTTCGATTTCCATTTTGGAATGCCTGCTCTGATAACACCTGTAACACCCCCAAATGGCCCAAGCCGGAGGCCGGGGGATGTCACTCCGTACCCGAGGTTAAACCCGGATACAAGGAGATTTTATAACATGGTTCTCAAGCAAAAACATCCACAATAATAGTTTAAAACTAACCATTATTACAATCCAGTAGTTCTCGCCTCAAACCGGGCATAACAAACTAAAGTATTTAAAATACTAAAGAGTTCTAATTTAAAATGAAAATACTAATGATCCAAATGATGATACACGTTCCTTCTACGCCAGACAACCATCCTCTAAACCTGTGGTGCGGAATCAAAAAGAAACACCACAGTACAAAATCAGCATGAAATATTGGTAAGAAAACACCCAAACATGTAAAATGATGATAAGATAGTTATAAAACAATGACTCATTTACAAGTAAGATTTTTTCTCAAACACAACGGAAATAAAGTTTGAATCTTCTAATAAAAAAAGTGAGTTCTCAATTCCATACTATTTCCAAACCAATTCCTTAATAATTAGGAAATCCAAAATCGCACATTAGTTCTTTTTCCATTAACAAAAACCAAAATCCATCATTATTAATTCGTTGTGACGGGGGAAACCAACCATCTCGCAAGCATCCAAGACCTTAAGTGTCGACACCCCCCAAAGACTCTAGCGGCCAGAGGAGTGAGTACAGGGAGCTATCCAGGGACTTGCAACCGGATTAGATAAAAATAAATTGAACGGAAGACCAAAGTCAAAACGCCCAATGCCAATAGTAACCAATAATAAATGTCCCCGCATAACTCTTCCACTTTACGTTATAGTTCATTATTATTATCATGGTGATATTTTCAAGAAAGAAATTTAACATGTAAAATCACATATTGCATGCCACATCACATCAACACATTTTGAGACGTAAAGAAATACAAGAATTCATTTGACACGAAGGAGTTAAGAACACTAGGCCTGGCATGTTTACTTACCTCAAAGCAAATCAACTACCGCAAATCAATCGACGTACTCGAGGTACTCGTCCTTGAAGAACTCGTCACCTACACGTAACAATACCCTAATTAATCATAATACTCTAGCAATATAATTGCTATACTAACTACATGCATATGAAACTCAACGGTCTATGTTTCTAACACCAACCAAACATCTTCATACTTGAAAACCAAACCCAAAATCTTACTCCAAAATCCTATAACCTAATGTGTACATAACCTAACTTATCTTCACCAATTTTTTTACTCCAACTTCCCAAATAGATAATGGCTCGAAAACAGACTCATTAAATTCAAAACACTCTGAATAATAAGTTTAGCCTCAAACGGATCCGAATTTCGATTCCTGGATCAAAAATTATGCTAGTTTTAAGTTTCCAATTTCACTCATAGTACCCATACGAGAATTATCACTTTTCATACAAATAATCTCCAAAACATTTAGTTAATGCTGTATTCAAACAAAACCTAATGCAACATGAATACCCACATCAAATCAGGTTACTACCCACATACTATGATCATCAAATCACTCAAATTGCTTAATCCAACATCACTTCCAAGACTAGGGTTTTTTCCCATAAACTAAGATCATGATTAAACCTAGAACTTGATTATTAATCCTACGACTTTACGATTGATGAAACTAACAATATAAGTCTGAAAACTAAAGATTACATGCAACGTACATGAATCATAAACAAGTGATCAAGAGAACAAGAGATCAACAAGAGAAAATAAAAGAAGAAGAAACATGATCAAACCGCCACCCATGGAGGGTCGGAAGGGGAGAGACAGAGACGGACGGAGAGAGAGAGAAAGAAAGAGAAAAGAGAAGAAGAAGAAGAAAAAGAAATAGAGAGAGAGAGAGAGATATACCTGATCGGGGAGAGAAAGGCGGCGGCGGTGGTGTGGTTGCCGTCGGGGAAGAGAGAGACCGAGAGAGTGAGAGAGAGAGAGAGGGACGGGTGAGAGAGGGAGACGTGAGAGAGAGATAGAGAGAAACAGGGAGAGTGAGGGTTTTATGAGAGTTGGAAAAAAATTAACTTCATAAGGAAGGAAACCCTCCTGAATTAGGAAACTTTCTGTAGGAAGAAAAGTTGGGTCAAAAGACACATCCCCCCCTTAGTTTTGTCAAAAGACAACTACCTCCCCCAAAATCCATTAAAAGACACTAAAACTTTTGGATTAAAGTCACAAAGATCCCCCAAACTCTCGTAACCATTATAATTAACTCTCGAAAATTAAATTAACTCCCCAACACTTATAATATAACCACAAAATACCGATAGTCACAAAACGGGGTATTTCAAATGTAATTCTTCTCAATCTGTCTTATCCAATGCTCAGCTGCAACTGGATCAGGAATACCTCGAAACACGGGCATATTCTTCCTCCTAAAATCTTTAAGGGCCTTCATAGAGTCAAGTTTAGCACCCTGATTAGATTCCCTACTATCTCCATTCGTCCTATTTCCCCCAATTGATGTAGCCATCTACAACAAAACATCTAAAATGTCAAACCTATAAAATGGATCTAACATTGCAGATGTATTATTCTCTAAAACACACAAACATACATATGTATTATAGTATTTGTTAATCCTATGAATTTTTCTATATAAAACATGAATATAATTTGGAGTCAAATCTGAAAAAACAAAAAGAAAATTATAATACCCCGTTTTAATACGAAGGGTAAATTGGTAATTTATGCGAGAAATTTGATTTTATTTACGAGTAACGACTTGGGTAGTTTCTGGGTTAAATATATAGTCGGGGAGTTTGTATATTAGTTTTATAGAAAAAGGTAATTTTATTAAGTATTTGTTTTTTCTATACTTTGTGTAATTTAAGCCTAGTGTGTACCCAACCCACTAGAAGACCCAACTTAGGGGTACACCAAAAGCATACTAGCACAACCAAGAAAAAAATGCCTCCCGTTTTTCGGTAATCTCTCAACCCCCAACACATTTCTCTCTCTCTCTCTCTCTCTCTGTCACGCTCACGTAACTCTATCTCTTCTCCTTCTTTATATTTCTTCTTCTTTTTCCTCCTCACACCCACGACCACCACCACCGGCAACACCACCATCGCAGCCACCACCTCCATCAATTCTCATCCTACACCTCTCAGCCTCTCTCTCTGTCCCTCTCTTCTCCCCTCAACAGCAGCACCGGCGGCGGTGAAGCCGCACTGTCTCCCGCGAGCAACGCCGCCACCACCACCTGCATCTCTCTCTCTCTCCCTCCCTCTGTTTTGACCCTATAACCTTCACCTCCTCTCTGTTTGGAGCCAAGGAGGAGAAACACAGCAGCTAGCTGCAAGGACAACCCAGAACCACCCCGACGCCGCCAGCCACCATTTTTGCCGGCGAGAAGCTCGGCCCAACTGAACCAAGGCCACCCAACTTCATCCATCGGTCTCTATAGACTCTAAAGGGTCCGACCAGTCCTCAAGGAGGCTCAGTCGCACCCAAAACAGACCGGAGAGTCCCCGTCGACCATCGCCGACAGCGAAGGTCGACCTGAGCTATCTTGAGCAACCCATACCCTCCCGTTGGTTCCATTAAGCTCCTGGGAGTCCAAGGAGTCTAGAACCACCCACAAACAGAGACGAGAACGTCGAATTATTCACCGGCGATCATCACCGTCAACCACCACCGTGGGAGCCGTGAACCGCTCCGTTTCTTGACGATTTCTCACGATTTTTCACTTGGGTAAACTCTAAATCACCCTCTAGTTTGTTCTTGATCATCAAAACGCAATCTTGTTAGCTATAATCGAATTTGAGAATTTTTTGGGTGAAGAAGATGATGATGTGGTCTTATTTGAAAACATGGGGGTACTTTGTGCACAATCCGAAACTTAGAGGGTATAAATTGTTGCATATAAAACTGCTATTGTTAGTGGGAGGTTATTGGTTGTCATTTATGAGAACTTGGGGGATCCACTTGTTGTTTATACAAACTGCATATAAAATATGAAATTAAAAATGAAATTTTTGTATTAGAATTCATTCCTAACATTTCTAGTTATTGTTTTAATTATGTAAAAGAAGTTTTGGACATTAAAATTATATATGAATTACTTAATATAAACTATTATTGTTTCTCCTAAAGGTAGGCAAGATAAAAATATAACTTGTTAAATAAATACTTTCAAGTACTTATAAACTAGTATTTTGAGTAAAATATGTTATTTGATTAATATTGATAAAATAAAATAAGTTAGAAAGTTAAATAGAAAAATAACTTTATGTTGACTCCTTAATTAATAAGTAGATAAAACTTGATTTTTATTTTAGATATTCGAAATTATTTCTCCAAAATAAAGTTATAATTATGTGTGACTAAACACTTGTTTCCTTAGAATAAACATTTTGTGAATTTCATTTATGAATTTAATTCCTTTGTGAGTATATACACGTTCTAATAAATTATTAGCTATAATTAAAGTAGCTTAAATTGAACTCTTTGTCACTTAAAAATAAATAGCTTGTTTAATAAATTATTATTTTCTAAATATGAGAGTGTATAGATTCATTATGCTATTTCCTACTTAATAATTTTTACGAATTAGTTTTTATATCATTTTTGAATATATTATGAGAAAAAAAATTATTTTTACAAAATTTATATAGTAATGTTGCACGCTGGTAATTAATGGGGTAATGGGGGGGTAATATCAAATGAGAATCGTAGCATTTTTCATATCCAATTTCCACGCTTAAACTTGAAATTTATTTAAGAATTATAAATTGTAGGTGATGAGTTCGTAGACGAGGGCTACGATTATCCGTAGAAGCGTTATCGTGCTGTTTGCTTTGCTACTTGAGGTGAGTAAACATGCCCGACCTAATGTGCTCGCCCTTCTTTCGTTTCCAAATATTTTACGATGGATTTTACGTCTCAAATGTGATTTGTGATATACGTGCTTAACTTGAGATTTCACTTACGTGTACAAATGATTCTTTCAAACTGTCACATGAGATAATAATACGTAATAACGTAAAGTGGAAACAGTGGGCGGCGGAACCTTATTCAAATTCTTTTATACACTGTGGTTATGATATTTGGGATTGCACGACCACCCGACCTATTGTGATATTTTGCTCGGTTGCAATTAGCCCCGGGCTGCTCCATGTACTCACCTCTCTGGCCGCAAGAGTATTAGGGGGGGGGGTGCGACACTTAAGGTCTTGGATGCATACGAGATGGTTGGTTTTGATATGCGATACTGTGATGGAATATTGTGATGGATTGGTTCGTTCCCCGCTACAACTAACTAATAAACGTGGGTTTTCATGAGAAAATGGAAAGGAATTCTATACTTGGGATTTTTTCCCCCTAAGAGGGGCAGTATTATGAGATTATCCCTAATTGGGACTTATGGTGGTTTGAAAATATTTCTTTGGAATTATAAACGGTAATGTTTTGAGAATATTGGAAAACTTATATCATCTCATACTTGGTCATTTGCACTACTATATCTGATTCCTTACTACTAGTCATGTTCTTTAAAGAAAAGAATGCCTCTGTCCTGTTTACACGTTGGGGTGTTTACCTACTCAGCATTTCTTGCTGACTTTGAAAAAACTGCACTCTTGTTTCTTTCCCCCGCAGGTCTAGGAGATGGGATTATGGAGTAGCGGGATTCGAGAATCACCTAGAATATCAGGCATCGTCACTTTATGATCAGAGCAAGAGTTTAATAGAATCATTATCATAATGTTGTAGTCTGCATTAGTAGCCTAAAGATGATCATGTAACAACATGTTATTTAACTTTTAAATGGAATGTTTTGCTCTCAATTTCCGCTATTCGAGTAGCACCCTCCCGGTCTCTCCCGAGCCGGATCAGGGGAGTGTTACAAAAATGATATGAGTTTGTTGGGAGTATGACTTGAAGTCAATTTGTAAATCGATACAAATAAATTATATAGTTGATAATATAAAATCAACTATTTAAAATACACGCATACATCAAATAAATAATATTGTCGTTGCTGATTCTCACAGTTTTAAGATCAATTGTATAAAATACACGCGTTCATGAGGCTTTATTAATTGATTATCTCTTATATAATTTTAGTGCATTGATTTAAAAAAATATGAATACATCTATATAATAAATCAGCTAGGTGTTTCCTTCTAGAAAAATGTCAACTAAAACATCCTAGCCATTCAATCTTAAAAAATGTCTCTAGACATTTTGAGCAGTTTGATTATCATTTCTCATTAGTTAAACAAAAATCAGTAAAAAAAATTAGTTAAAGAGAATAAACGAAAGATACAATTTACATCTTAAAAAATATTTATTTTATCTAACTAATTTAAAATTTCTCTCGTATTAACTAATTATTTCAACTTATTCTCCATTATATCTATTTATACGTAAACGTTGAATATGTATAAGTATATAATTAAATATATGTCAATAAAAAAATCTTAGAAAAAACTGTATTTAAAGCAACATTTATTTAAAATGTTAATTTTGTTTAAGAAATAAAAATATGGGTAGAATGATATATTTTTCTTTTACTTTATACATTTGTTTTCTTGGTGCCCTGTGGGCACGGGTCATTTTCTAGTATGTTCATAAGTAACATGCTGTTGACTTAAATTTTTGAGTTGCATGGCGCCCCTGATATTCATGAGGAAGTTAAATAGTTCATAAAATGAATAAAATTGTGAAATACATAATTAGTTTCAAGTGTATATACGAAGACCCATAAAATAGCTGGTTAAAAGGCTCTTTAGAAAATAAACCAAGTACTTAAGCTCCATTTTCTATGCCTATTTTAGTGAACTTTTTTTTTGAAGTCATAAAGTATATTATGCTTACTATAACTGTTTTTTTTGTTCATTTTACATCCAAAGTCTACCACTTAAGAGATAAAATAGCCGGTAAGCAATCGATATTCTTTCCTGAAAACGTAACCAAATTAAAAATAAAAAATAAAATATTTTCAAAGTAAGCAATGAGAAAAGGTCGCATAAAAATTGGCAAAAGGGGAGACTTAGCCCAGAGGATCTGAACAAAGTTACCTATAAAATTGACATATTGATGCAGCCGATTGGTGAACATATAGGCTTTTTGAAGTTAAATTACTTAATTAGACCATGATTTCCTTCACTAAATTTATGCAACTTTTTTATTGACTTCAATGAAAAATGAAAAGGTTTCTTATTTGGAACTATTCAACATTTTATTGTGTAATTATCTTTTTTATTTAAAGTTGCCTACTTCACTTAAAAGTTGTATCTTTTAGTCTTAAAAGAGAAATATATCTATCTAGAAAAATTTCTAACGAAAATGATAGCAAAATGAAAAACTTTCTCTATGACTTAAAAAGGACATTTTTTTTAAAGTTAGATAAATAAAGTGTAGCCTTAGTTGGCTTTACCATAGATGAAGGTATAGTATTAGAAAAAAAAAAGAACAGTTTTCTTTCGCTGAAATCAGAACAAAGAAGAAAGGGAGTAGTATGTATCTCACTTCAAAGATAAAAAACCCAACGTATCAATTGGGGTCTATTGATGATCATTGTAGACTTATATACTTTAATATGTGTAACTAATTTGACGATTTCAGTATTAATATTCTATTGCAATCATCACTATCACTGCAGCATATTTTTTAAAATTTTATTTGCTTTCAATTTGTAGAGAATGTTTTAGAGTAGACTTGGCATTTAAAAGTGACTCATTAGAAATCTTATGATGGCAGTTGTTGTTTCAGTATTCTTAAATCAAAAAAATCTTCATGTCCTAATAAATTTAAAATTTGATCGGGCATAAATGAAGCACTTTTTGTAATAACATTTAATTTTGTATATAGTTTTTCTTCATTCACAAATTTTGATTCTGCATTAACAATTAATTGTTGCAATAAAGTTACAAATTTATCGTGTTTATATTATTTCTTATGTTTTAGCGAGATTATTTCTTTTCTGGAATGTCAGTTTTTTGTCTAAGAAAAAGGTCTTTTAATTTTTCTCCCTACAAGTATCACATAAAAGAATTAACATTGGAAATATTTCAAATAGTTCTCAATTTGTTTTTTCCATACGTCACTCCATTAAATTGATTCCCTCTATACGTGAGACAATCGTAAGGCTTACTAACATCACCACACATTTAGCAAATTGGAAATAATTTTAAAAGAAAAGTAATTTGGCCATAAAATATTTGTGCTCTGGCATTATAATTGTGATAGATGTATTGTATTGAACAGTTTATGGATTACATCTTCATGAATGTTTATTTATTTTTATAGACATTTTAAAAATATTTATGGGGTAAGTACATGTATTATATACATAGTCAAAAAAGAAGTCGGATTTATATAGAAAGCAACCTTAAGAATGATGATTGCAAATTCTAACAAAAATCTACAACACACCGGCCACTAAGTTCTCACAAGATTAACGATTAAGACTTCAAAATAGATAACAACAATTATTCACTTTTGGTAAGACATCAAAACAATGTGTATAAGGATGTGGCGTTCACTTTAAATCATCATTGTTAAGGTCTTGATGAAAATGATCACATAAAGAGTGATTGTGAAATGGATCGATCACTAAGATGATACAAATCAAAAAGGGGGTGAACATTACTTTATAAGAAAATAGTTGTTGTCGAGAATGACGTGAATGGATCCGATCTTTCTTTAAAGCTCGCATCGCCCAAGCACTCATTCCCGAAAATCCACAAGAGTGGAAAAAAGTTGTTCTGAAGAAAATGTAGTACTTTGTATAAGACGAGTGAACGTTCGAGATTTTCATATTGCAAAACTACTAAAGAGAAACATAAACTAGGAGCGACCAGTCAACTATTCATTCATAATTTTTAATATTTTACTCTTTATATTCATTGACATAAGCGCCTGTATCGTTTACATTATAGGCTCGGTTGTTGGAATTTCTTTCACGGTGGTTATTTTTTAAATTTGATGGTTTACCTAATATTTTCTTAATATATTCAAATTAGTCCCTACATGTATTTAATTTTTGTCGCCAGCAACTTATGTTTCACTTATTTTAAATACTTTAGTACCTCATTTTTTTTAACCGGCTAGAAATTAACTTTTAAATTGATTACACCTTTTTAGTCCCTATTATGAATTTTTCGTGTCCACGCATGTACATGGTTATAGTCGGTTAGTACAAATCAAGATTATCATACACATTGTCTGAGATAAAACAAAAGTATTTTCAAAATTTGTAAAGACACTCGGCGAATGCTAAATTGTTTGTATAACAAATTTGTGAAGTGCAGGGTATTGTCTAGTTTATAACTAATTGTACAACAGCGCGGAATCTATATAAAATAAGTAGTAAATATAAATTATTTGGATCATAATTCTATGAACTCCGGTATCAACTTGAGCAAAAATGACAATTCTCTTTGTGAGAAACTGGGCGCCGTCGCCTTGCCCTGAATTTGATCCCCCTCCTCTTTTCCTTCACTGGTTGACTTGATCATAAAAGAAACAGCTTCTGTGATTTCTTGAACCAAATCGACAATAACTCCTTCAACTCCCATCAAAACCCTACAATAATGTGATGGTGGCTTATGATATTATTCATTCTATGTCTACGCGGATGAAAGGAAAGCAAGGCTTCATGGCACTTAAGGCAGATATGAGGAAGGCGTATGACATAGTGGAGTGGGACTACCTGGAAGCTATGTTGACGAAGATTGGGCTTAGTCGCAGGTTTGTTGAACTCAGTATGAGATGCGTGACGACAGTCATGTTCTCTTTTGTTCGAAATGGGGAGGTTATGGGGGAGATCGTACCTCAATGGGGCCTTCGTCAGGGGTGCCCACTTTCGCCATATATGTTTCTCATCTGTACTGAGGGTCTATCCCATTCCTTGATTGTTGCGGGTAGAGAACGCCACATTACACCAGTCAAACCTTCATGAAATGGCCCATCGATATCACATCATCTCTTTGCAGATGACATTATTTTCTTCACCAAAGCAGACGAAGGGGAAGTTTCAGCACTTATGCAGATTCTGAGGAGGTACGAGGAAGCCTCCGGGAAAATGATTAACCTGGAGAAATCAGCCGCAATATTCTCGATTAATGTACCTCCAAATAGACAGTTTCAGCTTTCTGTGCCTTTAGGTGTTCAGTGTTTCCCCTCTTTTGACAAGTACTTGTTTGCCTACAAAAATTTCCCAGTCGAAGAATAGTGCTATTGTTGGGCTTCTTGACAGGACAAGAGCAAAGGTGTTCGGATGGAATGAGAAGTTCTTATCGACGGCAGGGAAAGAGGTTGTTGTGAAGGCGGTTCTTCAAGCCATCCCCACGTACTCTATGTCTTGTTTCTTATCCGAGATCATTGTGTGATCAACTTGAACGTCTGATTCGGGAATTCTGGTGGAAGAAGCATGGTAAGGACAAAGGGATGTGTTGGCTTGCATGGGAAAAAGTGAAACGAAGTAAAGGAAATGAAGGGCTAGGTTTTTGCGATTTCCACTCCTTCAATCTGGCTCTTCTAGCAAAATAGGGATGGAGACTTTTAACCAACCCGGAAACCTTGTTAGCTCGTGTTATGAAGGCCGAGTGTTTTGCTAATCATGATTTTTTCAAGGAAAAACTGGGATCCAACCCGTGTCAGGTATGGTGGGGAGTTATAGCAGGCTGTGGGATCCTGGAAAGGGGGGCATACACGCGAGTGGGTAGGGGCGATACGGTTGATGTGTTCCAAGATAGGTGGATACCCAGACCTCACGGTTTCAAGGTTACAACGCCCGACTTGGGGTACGGCCCTATGCAGGTTTGAAGCATAATTGATCCATTCACAAAACAGTGGGATATGCAAAAGGTGAGGGAGGTGCTTAATTGTGTTGTGTTGATGTCGTGCAATCAATTATTTTGCCCTTCACGGACCAAACAGATGAGTAGGCCTGGTTTTATGAAGAGAAGGGGAACTACTCAGTCAAATCGAGTTATTTTGTAGCTGAGGAGCTAAGAAAAGAAAAGTTGTCCACTGGAGTTCGAGACGGTCAATCAAGCGGACTAAGTAAGTCTTCTATTAATAAGCTCTGGCATTTAAAGGTTCCACCAAGAGCAAGACTCACAACTTGGAGGGCTTATCATTCCTCTCTACCAACAAATATCAATCTTGCAAAGCGAGGTATGGACATTGTTACCTTATGCTCATGGTGTGGGAGAGGCGACAAATCTGAATCTCATATTATGCACTGTAAGAAGGTTCAGCAGGTTTGGGATGTTTTGTTGGGACAGGAGTCGATGCATAACAACTGCTATTATGTGCGTGATTGGATTTTGACAAGCCTAGCACTTGGATAACGCAAAATTGCAACTCTTTGTTGTTGGTATTTGGGCGATTCGGTGTAGTCGAAACTTGAGAATTTTTCGATCAATGCACCAATAGGCATCGAATATAGTAGCCGAAGTACACAGAACCATCGAACTCGTCTGTGAGGCACAAGGTACCCGCCAACAAGATCACCTGAGGCTTCGGTAATTGTCAGTACCAGCCGAACAGTGGTCACCCTTCGCAATTTTCAGGATCACTCTTCTGGGTTGCACCGGGGGTGGGCTTCATGAAATTGAATTCGGATGCAGTATGGATCGAGGCGGATTGCTCCGGTGGGATTGGAGTGGTCCTGCACGACGACGGAGGTGATTTGTAGCAGCTATGGCCGGAACCTTGCACGGGTTGGGTTCGGGAAAGATGACTGAAGCGATGGCGATGCGTGAAGGGCTCCTGTTGACGAGAAGGCTGGGCTTCCCGTATGATGAGATTGAAGCAGACCTGTTGAGCCTAATCAACGATATCAAGTCTGATTCAAAGTCTGATCGTACTCCCTATGGAATTGTGGTAGAAGATTGCCGATCTTTGATTCGGTCTTTTCAACTAGTGAAAGTCCAGTGGTGTTCCAGGAAAACAAACACACTGGCTCATAAAGGAGCTCAGATAGGAAGAGGTTTAGATTCTTCTAAAATTTGGATGGGATGTCATCCAAATTGGTTTGAGAATCCTGGTGTAAGTCCAACTGTTGGTACTGACAATCAATGAAAATTTGTTTCTTTACAAAAAATACTTTAGTACCTCAATTTTTTTTTAATGGGCAAGAAATTAACTTTCAAATTGATTACACATTTTTAGTCCCTACTATGAAATTTTTTTTGTCCACGCATGTACATGATTATAGTCTATTAGTACAAATCAAGATTATCATACATATTGTCTAATATAAAATAGAAGTATTTTCAAAATTTGTAAAGACACTCAGGCGAATGCTAAAGTGTTTGTATAACAAAGTTTCCTTGTGAAGCGCACAAAGTTTCCTTGTGAAGCGCGGGGCATTGTCTAGTATATAACTAATTGTACAACAGCGCCGAATCTATATAAAAGAAGTAGTAAATATAAATTATTTGGGTCATAATTCTATGAACTCCGGTGTCAACTTGAGCAAAAATGACATCGCCTTGCCCTGAATTTGATCCCCCTCCTCTTCGCCTCCGCTGGTTGACTTGATCATAAAAGAAACAGCTTCTGTGATTTCTTGAACCAAATCGACAATAACTCCTTCAACCCCCATCAAATGTTGCATGTATACAGCTTCCGGAATATTATTTAATTTCCCATAGGTTAGGAGCGCGAGATTCGCCTCTTTAATCTTGTTAACCGCAGCTGGATTTCTGAATATTCCTTCCGCCTCGGACACAATCCCTTCCAAACCACCCTCCAAGCATAGCTTCATTGCCTCCTCCAACGAATTTCTTCTAACATCATAGTAAATCTCGGTTCCTCCAGTTGTTAGGAAGAAAACCGGGTAAGTGGTTTGGAGTTTCTTGACAAGCAAGGCAGCATCTGGTTGGAAAGTCGAGAAGACTATCGGCCTCTCTCTCGCGTGCTCAAACACCACCTTCAAGATAGAGACAAGGGTTTGGGTGAGATGTTCAGGTTGGTAGACAATGTGATCATCAAACTTCAACTCAATGTTGAAACCCATAGAAGGAGCAACTTTCTCAAACGCTTCTTCAAGAGTACAGAGAGAGTCATCTTTCTCAACATCCCAACTCATTATCTTCCTTTCTTTGGTCTTTCTCAACAGAGACTTCCCAGTTTTACCAGCCTCCTTTTGTGGCCCATAGCTGAAAAACTCATAAAGACTCAAATCTGTCACTGTTCTTTCATATACTGTGCCATTATTGTCTTGAGAGAGGATGGAGTCGTCATGAAAAATGACTGGATAGCCATCTTTGGTAACTTGAACGTCGAATTCAACGAAATCAATGGGGAAATCGGCGGCGGCGTTGAAGGAGGCGACAGAGTTCTCCTTAATCGCCTTGAATCTCCTGTCCGGCGACTGAGACTGATTCATACCATTCCCACGGTGCCCAATCACTAGAAACTTCGGAACCCTAAACCCTGATTTACCCACATCTACCCTATTGGAGTATAATGCAAGGGACGTGTTTTCTTGGACTTGATCGAGATTTGGGACGTCGGAGACATGAACGGCCTTGAGCGCCATTCTAATAGATAGAAAGAGAGAGATTTAATGAAGAGACTTTTGTTTGGGGAAGAAGGAGAAACAGAGGATATGCATGGGTATTTAAGGAGGAGGGAAAACAAACCCCAAATCGGAATGGAAAAGGATTTCCGTGGGGAATATTCCAGCTACCTTATTCCCCTTGTTTAGGTTATGCTTTTAAAAATAAATAAATAATAATAAAACAAAAAAAAAAAAATTTACTAATTCCCCTGTTGAGTTCGAGTGACGTTTTACATTTGTGCGAAAGCGACTATGTTTACTACCTCGGTTTCTTCTCAATCGCATTGGTTTGACTTTTTGACTCGTATCTTGGTCATTTTGACTGCGTGATTTAGAAAGCAAAACGATGCGATTTTTGATAATTTTTTCACAATGTTATAGAGCAACTTTTACTCTACAACACCATGCAAACATTATCAAAAAATTACATCATTTTTCTACACAAATCACCGGATCAAAGTGACAAAGGAAATAGTGATAAAAGTCAAACCGGTGTGATATAGAAAAAACGGAGGTAGTACTATTGTTCACGACTGATCGAATAGGTGATTTCCGAGCACATCCCCAGCAGACTGAAGTCAAATGGCGTTGTGTTCCGTCAGTGTCTCTTGGCCGGTCAGCGTTCGATTCGAAAGTCCTGCCAAAAGGTCTACAATCCTCTTTTGGACATACGGAATCCAATGTCCTTGCATTCATTGGTTCCACGATTGAGTGTAAGTGATTGATTTTGGTGTGTGTTCTTTTTTTTTTTTTTTTTTTTTTTTTTTTTTTTTTTTAATAACAGTTCAGTGAGTTCTTACTTGATAGATATATAACTAGGTCAAGTTTTTGTGTGTAGCTTCTCCCATTGATCGTTTGGAAGTTTTTTGAAGTTGAAGGGAGCAAATTTCAGCAAACAGGCTTCCTTGTGCCTCAGTAAGGTGTCTTCAAGATCAAGGAAAACTGCGACTTGTGACGAAGTCTTCGTGAGTTAATTCCAGGTAATATTTTAGTAATGTGTTTGCTTTGTTTTCACCTATTGGTCATGTTTTGTTGTACCGGTTTATAAGTCCCGATCTTGTTTACTCACACTTTTGTGGATGATTGTTTACCAATTATATTTGGGTAAAATTCACTTACACCCCCTCAGTTTTGGTCGATCTTCACTTACACCCCTCCTAGTTTTGAAAACTTCACTTACACCCCTTATGACTACCAAACATGTTGTCACTTACACCCCCTCTATGCATTCACTATGCTAGTTCTTATGGTAACTTCTCAAAATCAATTTTTTGGACAAACTTACCTTTGTAGAGGCTGCAAAGGTCAATCCAACTCAATGTATATTCGTAACACATGCAAAATATTTGTATTCTATCACATGTTTCGTATGCACTTTTGAACATGGTGCAGCTACTACAAGCGATTAGGATTAACTAGAGGTAGAGTTTACAAAATCAAGGGTGGATTGACCTTTATAGCATTTACAAGGTTAAATTTGTCTAAACAAATGAATATGGAAAGTCACGCTATCAACTAACAGAGTAAATACATGTAGGGGTGTACGTGACAACAATGTTTGGTAGTCATAAGGGGTGTAAGTGAAATTTTCCAAACTAGAAGGGGTGTAAATGAAGATCAACCAAAACTGAGGGGGTGTAAGTGAAAATTACCCATTATATTTACATATATAGTTTGATGGTTTGAGGGGTGTTTTTGTCCATCTTGGTAGGAGGGGTTTTTTTTTTCAAGTTAAATTCATGTGTCTTGCACTCCTCTGTTATTCCACGCTTGTCGGTGTTGGTGTAGTTTTCACATTCTACTCCATCGATTTAGCCAGGCGACCCAACACTGATCTTATATATAACACGATACTACCTCTGTTTCTTCTCTTTCACCTTACTTCACTTTTTGACACTATTCACTGGGTCACTTTGAACCGGTGATTTGGTTAGCAAAACGATACCCGCATTCGGTAATCTTTGTATATATGATCTTGTAGAGAAAACTTGACTCTACAATAGGATGAAAAAATTATCGAAAAATTACATTGTTTTGCTATCCAAATCACCGAGTCAGAGTGACCAGTTACAGGTAAATAAGTTCTCCTAAGGTGAAAGAGAAGAAACAGAGTTAGTAGTAGTTACAATAAAGTTAAATCTTTGGTAAGGTATCAACCTGACATAGTTTGCACATTAGGTTCTTTTTATTTTTTTCCTGCAAAAATGTGTTCTTTCACTTTTCTGCATCTTTTCTTGAACATATAGACATTATCTTTGTGATTATTTGACGTAATTCTGATCTTTACCTTGACAAATTTGATAATGATATTGACTGGATAGGGTTAATGATACGGGAATACACCCGTTTCCGCACACGGCTCCGCGATATCGTTACCAACCGGAGTATATCAATCGTTACCGTGAAAACATGAAGTGGCTTAATAGAAATAAGTCGTCGTATTATTATTAATTATTTATTTAGTTGTTTATTTATTTGTTTGTTTTCCGTTTAATTAGTTAATTGGGATTTTGGTCTGTAAGAGTTTAGGGTTACGTTTAGTTTTCATTATTAAAATAGTTGTAGTCTTCGGTTTATTTTCAACAGATGAATGGAAAAGATAATTTCTTCGTTTGATCAAAATCTAGATGATTAGAACAGCGCAGTAGGCTATAAGCTACTTAGGAGTTTTGTCGAATTTCTCACAAAATCGACAACCCAATACCTTTGTGTATCACTTGAGATTGAGAGTGGTGAATGGGCAACACACAAAATCAACTACGTGCGCCTGAAAGCTCTAGTACAACAACAACAGCAGCAGCAGCAACACGAAGCAATGAAAGAGGAGATGAAAAAGTAGATTATCATCATTAGTGGGTTTTACTTGTATGATATGTATTGAACCAACAACATCAACCAGTAGTATGGACAGCCTCATGAAGTAAGATTTTGTTATCATGTACAATCCTTCCAGGTATAAAAGCAGTTTGATTAGAAGAAAGAAGCTCATCTAATATGGGTCTTAGTCTGTTAGAGATGATTTTTGCAATGACTTTGTAGGTTACATTGGAGAGACCTATAGGTCTAAAATGGGAGACTTTGGAGGCATGAGCTACTTTAGGAATGAGTGAGATAAATGATGCATTGAGTTTGGGGGGGCATCAAACATGTGATGAAGAAGTCTTGTACAAGCCTGCAGAAGTCTCCCCCAACTATATCCCAATAGTGCTTGTTGAAAGAGAACTGAATATCAATCATGCCCAGAGGCTTTAGTACTCCCCATGATAAAGAGTGTCTCTCTTATCTCCTCAAAGGTAGGGATACTACATAATTGGTTATGAAGTTCTGTATTCACCCCCTCAGGAAATAGCTCTTCACCCCACTCATCTATTGTGCTTTTATTGCTAGTGAATAGCTCCTTATAAAAATTACAAAACTCTAACTCAATGGCTTTCTTATCTTCAGTCCAAGTGCCATCACCAAGCTGAATTATGTCGATGCTGTTTCTTCTCCCTCTAGTAGCTGCTGTGGTGTGGAAGAAATGGGTGTTACCATCTCCTTCTTTGAGCCATAGAGCTCTTGAATTCTGCCTCCATAAGCTTTTCTGTCTTTTCTGAAGTTCTCTTAAGGTGGCTTTCAAGTTCTTCTCCTTCTCTCCTTCAGTACTATCATCACAGTTAATGAGCTCTCCTAGCTGTTCTTGTACTTCTTTGATTGAGGAATCAATGTGCCCAAACACTTTTATTATTCCACTGCTTCAAAGCCAATTTAGTTCCCCTCAGCTTCTTGAACCACATATTAGGAGTATGATTAGAGACTTCATTCCAAGCATTGTTCACCATTTCTTTACTAAAATTATCTCTTGTCCAAGCTCCACTAAATCTGAAAGGTCTATGATATGTATTGGCATTATAGTAAGTATCCACAATTAGAACCACATGAAAAAAAGTATCAACAACTCTGTGAATAATCTTTGTCTTTGGGAACAAATGAATCCACTCTGGTGTAGCAAAACCCCTATCTAACCTTTGCTTGATAAGACCATCTTTAGACCAACCCTTACTCCAAGTATATTTTGGACCCATGAAACCTAAATCCAAGAGACCTTCTTCAAAGACCAACTTGGTTAGGCCTTGCATTCTAGAGCTAGAGACACCTCTTCCCCCAGATTCGTCAACTTGCATCAAGACCTCATTCATATCCCCTACCACTAAGTAAGGTAACTGACACAGAACATTAATAGAAGAAATTTCCTTGCATAAGTGCTATCTTCTAGCTTTTTGACAAGGAGCATAGACACAATGTAGAAGCCAACCACTGTTTCCAAGGACTCCATGAACAAGAATTGAAATGTTTCTATTATGAGAGAACACATACATCCAATTTTTCTTATCCCTACTTGCAAAAATCAAACCACCACGTCTTCCAACTGCTTCAATGCAATGAGAGTTGGAGAAGCCAAATTTAAGCAAATAAGGAGTAATTTTTTGGGATTTTACCTTTGTTTCTGACAAGAAGATCCACTCCAAATCGTCTTGCCTTATTAAGGACTTTAGTTGGCGAATTGTCGAGGTCTTCCCTAACCCTCGGCAATTCCAGACGAGGCCTCTCATGGTGACTTTGGGGGCGTGGTAAGGCCCACCTCCTCAGCCATCGATTCATTCTCCTTTGTATCACTGTTGCTTCCACTTGCGATCATGAAATCTTCCTATCTTGGTACGCACCTTCAAAAACTTCCATCTGCACCTATTTGAAAGAATTTACTCGCTTCTATGTACCTCTGAGTAATCACCATTTCACCCATTTCTTGATCGTAATTCTCCTCCTCCAAGTATTCCAATAATTCTTCTTGAACACATCGCATCGGTTTATCCCCAAAAAACTTCCTTCTCTTGCAGTTGGGCATTTCAGGAACCATAACTTTCATGAATTCCCTCTTGAGTTGGAGCTTGACTCTCATATCTTCGGCAAGCATTTGGTTCACCACCATTCTTCTTGTTTCTTTTTTGAATTCTTACCTGTCAAATTTTTCTTCAAATTCCTGAATGTGTTTTTTCGCCTTCTCTGTAAAAGTTAAAGTCCTTTGGGTCAGTGCCTTAGGAGAATAAGGCCTGGTGCTTATTGGATTGCTATCAGACTCTTGATTAATAATGGGCTTGTCTTTACCTTCTTCTTCTAGCCCACTCATGTTATGAGCTTCTTCTGTCCAGCCCATTTCATTTGGCACATTATTATCAAATTCAGTAATGGTAGGGTTTAACTCTATGCCTTCCCCAAATTTCCCTTCTGCCTCGTCGCTTTCCAGATCACCTTCATCAATTTGGAGTATGGATTTTTTGCGATTGTTCCTTCTCTGGTTTGGAGAATAATACAGTTGTCCTGAAGATCCATCAATTTCCACTTGGGTGTTGCCTGTTGTCCTTTTGTAGGATTTCTGGTGGCGATCCTATCCACAGACGCGTAGCTATCATCATCGTCCTTTGGTGTATCATCGCGCGCCTTGCCTCGAGTTCCTTCATGCTCCTCCCTTCCTTGGTTCAGCAAATTTTTCCGGCAACAATGGCTATTTTCTGGTGAGCTTGTTGAAGTCTCCTAGTTCGTCTTTCTTCTTGAGCCCATTCTTTACTACTCCTCTTTGGAATCCTACCTTTCATTTCCGGCGCCTTCATATGAATCCCAAATCCAGAGTCTAAACCCCTTTTTTGTGTAAGGAATTTACATTACACCTTATCGTGCCATAGGCGGCCACAGCGGTAACAGAAATCTCCGAGCTTCTCGTACCGGAAAGGGATCCAGACGCTCCCACCATCTTTAAGCTTCATAGAAAAACCTTGGTTCAGTGTTTGTCAATATTTAATTCGGTTCTGATTCGCATCACCGGCGTGTTTAGACGCTCTGTTCCATCCCCCAGATCGGCTTCCAAAAACCTCCGAATTGAATTGCCTATCTTTTCTGCGTTGGTTGCCGTCATCTTCTCCATCGGTAGGCCTTGGATATGAATCCAAAACGGCGTTTTTTTGAAGCTTAGCAGAGTTAGATCTGTTTCAGGAACAAAGTCTCGAATCACCATCAAGCTGTTGAACACAAACCATGGCATTCCTTCCTTAACTCTCCTGCAATCCTCTTCGTCGTCAAATAAGTAGGAGAAAACATTGTCACCACGGGCCGCTACTGTGAAGTTCTACTTGGTTTTCTAGATCTTGCTGAATATTGAAATCACTGATTGGAGTCGAACCTCTCTTTTGGCTATGATCTTGCCAAACAGACATTGGCTGGGTAGCTTAAGATCTGTTAGGCCTTCATCTTCCAAATATATTTCAAGTTTTTCCGATGGTTGATAGATTTGCTCTATGAGGTCCATTATTGGTCGGAGATGTACCAAATCGTAATACTACGATGACTAAACCCCTTTTGCAGTGAAAAGGGACTAAACACTGGATGACGAGAAAACCTAGAGCGAGCCTCTCTCTAGAATTTTCTCTCACTAGGACTCTGGCCCAACTATTTCTCTAGAAAATGTGACAAAATTATTAGATGATTGACTCCTCAATCCTCATACAATTGTGTTTTGTTAAAATATGTGTTCTTGAGCAAAGAAAGAACTATGTTGAGAAAGGAAAACCTTATTTAAAAAATGAATACTCTATTAGAGTGTTAACTCGACATTAATCATAAATCACATTTTAACTTCTTTTCTCTCTTCTATTTTTTCTTTTTTTTTTAAAATATACTTCATAATTTTCTCTTCTCACTAATTCATAATTTTCTCTTTCACATTATTACTTGCCTTTGCATGTACACCTGCTGTTCAAGGTTTTGTTTCCTTCAAAGATGCATATCTTATGTTCGTTTATGCACGCTTAACTTTATTTTAGTACATCATGTGGCCATTTTCTTTAAGGGATCATGTGGTTATTCATGTGGTTATTGTATGAATAATATTATGGTATTGCCTGGAGTTTTGGGTGGATTTCAACTATTGTCCACAAGCTTTGAGATGCAACAAGCAATAATACAACGATTGAACTTCATCTGATGATCATCAGAACCTGTAATTGTGAAAAAGATATGTTACACGTGAAGTAGTCATGGGCTCTGTTTAGTCGGCCGTAAAATATTTTATGTACAAAAATGATTGCGAAGCAAGGAAAGGACTTGCGCAGGCGAGTAGTCGTCTATTCTAGTTAGGAGAGCATGCGCACTAAAGATATTTTATGGCTCTGCTCGGTTGGTGGTAAAACGGTTTCTCGTGAAATATTTTTGACAATTGTGGTGTTTGGTTGATTATGTTATGATATATGTATAAAGTATATTTGTCATTGTCCCACTGTCCCACATCGCTCTAGCATTTTATTTTCACTTTCTATATAGCCTATAAATTGGATCTCTTGTACACTTGATTACATAAGTTGAATGTAAGATTATTCTTCTTGTCTCATATTTCTATCATGGTGTCAGAGCTGATACGGTCATAGAGTTTTGATTTGTGCTCGCTCTCCTCGTTCGAACTCGGTAGTTCCTTGTTACCGTCCAAGTATACCCATTTCTCAGACAGGTCCGATTGGGTGACGTGTGATCTCCAGATAGCCTCACCGCCGACAATAATCGCCTCGGAATCAAAACTCGAGTTGACCACCAAATTATCCTGGCAAACGGAGCAGAAATGTGCCCACACGCGCTGAAGATATTTGCTGACGTTGTTTTCATGCTCCCGCGCACTCACACGCGTTAGCTCGTCCAAAAGACGCGCCTGGATCACGGCGGCTTGACTTGTACACGCGGATTCCTATTCGGGACTTGGCTCGGCTCACAGCTCACCACTTCCGTGTGAGCCGACGTCTCAGCTAGCGGCTTCCGTGTCAGCCGCGGCTCACAATCAAGCTCAAGGCTTCCTTCCCAGCCGAATCAGCGATTAAATTCCTTAGGCGACTCATTCAGTATTTTTTGCTGACTTTATAAACTCTGGTGTCCTATTTGTATTGATTATGTTAGAAATACGAATGAGTAAGCACAATACCACTTGTTAGGAATTAAGAAGAGTGATGAGACGAAGAACAAGATGAAGAACAACACAAAAAGATTTAACGTGGTTCACTAATTTTGAGACTACCTACGTCCACGACCAAAACAACCCATTTTATTGATGAGAGAACCTATTACAATCAACGATACACCACTCACGTCAATAGCGACGACCTACACCCATATATAGGCCTAAACTACTGACTTCTGCTCAAAGAAACGGAGAAAGCATTCTAAATAGAACAAGGAAACAACGAAAATTGCCCCATACCAAAGTCTTTGTACGGACACCCGAAGTGTTCGCAGGAACATGTTCGTACGAACACTTTTTGATGTTTGCACAAACACAACAGAAACTCCAATTTTGCCGCTTCGTTCTTGCTTCCTCGCTTTCGCCATTGCTTTGCCGCTTCATCCGAATGTTGGCTAGGTACTTTGAATCACCCAAAAACCTAGAAAATCTCCACCTTGATTCAAATACCCTAGAAACCAATTCCATGCTCTCATCAATCCAACTGTGGATGCGCCTCAAGAACCCTTCCACCCAATTCACCAAATATTTTCTCTAATTGCCATCCGTGCTTTCAACGAATATGCCGATTGTGAATGCACCTCCAACAACAAAATTGAAGTGCTTCACCCAAATCGAAATGATCAATCAATCAAATGATTGAATGTATTCCCCAAAATTGCGGTGTTGAATCACATTACCTATGCGCAACAACAAGCGCGTATTTGCGTCTCAACAAACGTAGAGACTTGTGTGTCCCTATCAACACACCCTAATGCACCATGACACAGTGCTTCTCCCCAATAACATCACAATAACACTTGATGATGAAAGTTCCTATCAATCGATCAATGTCATGCCAATTGCGCAACCAAAGCAGCGCACCAATGCGCAAACCAAGACACGCCCCATAACGCGCCAACAATAAATGTGTGCAAAATAACACGCCACCAAACAATCCATGCCCAAGAAAATGTAGTACTTTGTGTAAGACGAGTGAACTTTCGAGATTTTCATATTGCAAAACTACTAAAGAGAAACATAAACTAGGAGTGACCAGTCAACTATTCATTCATTATTTTTGATATTTTACTCTTTATATTCATTGAGATAAGCGCCTGCATCGTTTACATTATAGGCTCGATTGTTGGAATTTCTTTCACGGTGGTCATTTTTTAAATTTGATGGTTTACATCATATTTTCTTAATATATTCAAATTAGCCCCTACATGTATTTAATTTTTGTCGCCAGCAACTTATGTTTCCCTTATTTTAAATACTTTAGTACCTCATTTTTTATAACTGGCTAGAAATTAATTTTTAAATTGATTACACCTTTTTAGTCCCTACTATGATTTTTTTTGTCCACGCATGTACATGATTATAGTCGGTTAGTACAAATCAAGATTATCATACACATTGTCTGAGATAATATAAAAGTATTTTCAAAATTTGTAAAGACACTCGGCGAATGCCAAATTGTTTGTATAACAAAATTTCTTTGTGAAGTGCAGGGTATTGTCTAGTATATAGGAGTAACTAACTGTACAACATCGCGGAATCTATATAAAATAAGTAGTAAATATAAATTATTTGGATCATAATTCTATGAACTCCGGTATCAACTTGAGCAAAAATGACAATTCTCTTTGAGAGAAACCGGGCGTCGTCGCCTTGCCCTGAATTTGATCCCCCTCCTCTTCTCCTTCGCTGGTTGACTTGATCATAAAAGAAACAGCTTCTGTGATTTCTTGAACCAAATCGACAATAACTCCTTCAACTCCCATCAAATGTTGCATGTATACAGCTTCCGGAATATTATTTAATTTCCCATAGGTTAGGAGCGCAAGATTCGCCGCTTGAATCTTGTTAACCGCAGCTAGATTTCTGAATATTCCTTCCGCCTCGGACACAATCCCTTCCAAACCACCCTCTAAGCAGAGCTTCATTGCCTCCTCCAGTGAATTTCTTCTAACATCATAGTAAATCTCGGTTCCTCCAGTTGTTAGGAAGAAAACCGGGTAGGTGTTTTGGAGTTGCTTGACAAGCAAGGCAGCATCTGGTTGGAAAGTCGAGAAGACTATCGGCCTCTCTCTCCCGTGCTCAAACACCACCTTCAAGATTGAGACAAGGGTTTGGGTGAGATGTTCATGTTGGTAGACAATGTGATCATCAAACTTCAACTCAATGTTGAAACCCATAGAAGGAGCAACTTTCTCAAAGGCTTCCTCAAGAGTACAGAGAGAGTCATCTTTCTCAACATCCCAACTCATTATCTTCCCTTCTTTGGTCTTTCTCAACAGAGACTTCCCAGTTTTACCAGCCTCCTTTTGTGGCCCATAGCTGAAAAACTCAGAGAGGCTCAAATCTGTCACTGTTCTTTCACATACTGTGCCATTATTGTCTTGACAAAGGATGGAGTCGTCATGAAAGATGACTGGATAGCCATCTTTGGTAACTTGAACGTCGAATTCAACGAAATCAATGGGGAAATCAGCGGCGGCGTTGAAGGAGGCGACGGAGTTCTCCTTAATCGCCTTGAATCTCCTGTCCGGCGACTGAGACTGATTCATACCATTCCCACGGTGCCCAATCACTAGAAACTTCGGAACCCTAAACCCTGATTTACCCACATCTAACCCATTGGAGAAGCGGGTGGAGTATAATGCAAGGGAAGTGTTTTCTTGGACTTGATCGAGATTTGGGACGTCGGAGACATGAACGGCCTTGAGCGCCATTCTAATAGATAGAAAGGGAGAGATTTAATGGAGAGACTTTTGTTTGGGGAAGAAGGAGAAACAGAGGATATGGGTATTTAAGGAGGAGGGAAAACAAAACCCAAATCGGAATGAAAAGGATTTCCGTGGGGAATATTCCAGCAACCTTATTCCCATGTTCAGGTTATGCTTTTTTTTTTAAAAAAAAAAAGAATCTACTTATTCCCTGTTGAGTTCGAGTGACGTTTTACATTTGTGCGAAAGCGACTATGTTTGGTCTGTAGATATATACTACCTCCGTTTTCTCTCTATCACACCGGTTTGACTTTTTGACTCTTATCTTGGTCACTTTGATTTGGTTATTTAGATTGTAAAATGACGCGATTTTTGATAATTTTGTCACCGTGTTATAGAGCAACTTTTATCCTACAATACCATGAAAATATTATTAAAAATTGCTTCGTTTTGCTACACAAATTACCGGGTCAAAATGACCGAATAAATAGTGACAAAAGTCAAACCGGTATGGTAGAGAAGAAACCGAGCAACTTTTATCGAATAGGTGATTTCCGAGCACTTCCCCAGCAGATTGAAGTCAAGTGGCGTTGTGTTCCGTCAGTGTCTCTTGGCCGGTCAGCGTTGGATTCAAAAGACCTGCCAGAAGGTCTACAATCCCCATTTGGCCATACGGAATCCAATCTAATCCAATCTCCTTGCATTCATTGGTTCCACGATTAAGTGTAAGTGATTGATTTTGGTTATTTTTTTAGTTAACAGTTCAGTGAGTTCTTACTTAATAGACATATAACTAGGTCAAGTTTTTGTGTGTAGCTTCTCCCATTGATCGTTTGGAAGTCTGTTGAAGTAGAAGGGAGCAAATTTCAGCAGAGGGACTTCCTTGTGTCAGTAAGGTGTCTTGAAGATCAAGGAATACTGCGACTTGATTATTCGTGATGAAGTCTTCGTGAGCTAATTCCAAGTAATATTTTAGTAATTTGTTTGCTTTGTTTTCACCTATTGGCCATGTTTTGTTTTACCGGTTTATTAGTTCCGATTTTGTTTACTCACACTTGTGTGGATGATTGTTTACCAATTATATTTACATATATAGTGTGATGTTTTGTGGGGTGATTTTGTCCCTCTTGTTAGGAGGGAGTTCTTTTCAAGTTAAATTCATGTGTCTTGCACTCCTCTGTTATTCCACGCTTGTTGGTATTAGTGTAGTTTTCGCATTCTACTCCACCGATTCAGCCCCGTGACCCAACACTAATCTTATATATAACATGATCGTAGGTACAATAAAGTTGAATCTTTGGTACGGTATCAACCTGACATAATTTGCACATTAAGTTCTTTTTATTTTTTTCCTGCAAAAATGTGTTCTTTCACTTTTCTGCATCTTTTCTTGAACATATAGACATATTATCTTTGTGATTATTGGACGTAATTCTGATCTTTACCTTGAGAAATTATATAAGACTGGATAGGGTTAATGATATGGGAATACACCCGTGTCCGCACACGGCTCCGCGATATCGTTACCAACCAGAGTATACCGATCGTTACCGTGAAAACATGAAGTGGCTTAATAGAAATTAGTCGTCATACTATTACTAATTATTTATTTAGTTGTTTATTTATTCATTTCTTTTATTGCGTTTAATTAGTTAGTTGGACTTTTGGCATGTAATAGTCTAGGATTACGTTTAATTTTCATTATTTAAACAGTTGTAGTCTTCGGTTTATTTTCAACAGATGAATTGAAAAGATAATTTCTTCGTTTGATCAAAATTTAGATCATTAGAACAACGCATTAGGCTATAAGCTACTTGAGAGTTTTGTCAAATTTCTCACAAAATCGACAACCCGATACCTTTGTGTATCAGTTAAGATTGAGAGTGGTGAATGGGCAACACACAAAATCAACTACGTGCGCCTAAAAGCTCTAGTACAACAACAACAGCAGCAGCACGAAGCAATGAAAGACGAGATGAAAAAATAGATTATCATCATTAGTGGGTTTACTTGTAGGATATGTATTGAACCAACAACATCAGCCAATATGTTTAGAAATAACAATGTCTGCAACCACCTTTTTTGCTTGGAATGCATATCCATGTACGTCCGAACGAAGGTCGTAGACAATAACGCTGCTGACATCCCCTGCTCTGACTTGAATTGCGTCAAAATCTTGGTCCCTGTTATTGTTTGACACATTGTTCCCCCCGAATTGTTTGACAAGTGGTGTGATAACTTATGCAGCTTCGCCGTTCAAGGGCTCAAAACATGTTATTGCCCCTATACCGATTGCTCAGTTTTGGTGGCTAATGAGTGTGGAGGTATTTAAAAGAAGACAACATGTCCGAATTATATTGTTAGAGGTTGTTCTGCTTCAACTCCCACGTAGAATGGCATGCAGGATATAAAAGCTTTGAAATCCAGAGCCGGAATGATGACAACAACCAGAAACTTTTAAACCTCGCGATGGAGAAACAGTGGAAGACTTGTCCTACTTGTGGTCACTATGTAGATCGGATAGATGGTTGCAATAAAGTCAGATGGAGGTGCGGTTCCTCGTTCTGCCATGGATGTAGGAGCAAAGAACAATGCATGTGTGATCTCTGCTACAACCTTGACACTGTATATGTATCGATGCTACCATATTCCATTGTGGCTATGGGGGGTGATAGTTATGCTGGCCCAACTATTTCTCTATAAAATGTGACAAAATTATTAGATGATTGACTCCTCAATCCTCATACAATTGTGTTTTTGCAAAATATGTGTTCTTGAGCAAAGAAAGAACTATGTTGAGAAAGGAAAACCTGGTTGAACAAAAAAAAAGAAAGGAAAACCTTATTTAAAAAATAAATAAATAGAATACTCTATTAGAGTGTTAACTCAATATTATCATAAATCACATTTTTAACTTCTTTTTTCTCTTCTCTCTTTTCTTTATTTTAGAATATACTTCATAATTTTCTCTTCTCACTAATTCATAATTTTCTCTTTCACGTTATAACTTCTGTTTGCATGTACACCTGCTGTTCAAGGTTTTGATTCCTTCAAAGATGCATATCTTATGTTCGTTTATGTACCCTCAACTTTATTTTTGTACTTCATGTGGCCATTATCTTTAAGGGATCATGTCATGTGGTTATATGAATAATATTATGGTATTGGTTGGAGTTTTGGGTTGATTTCTAATATTGCCCACAAGCTTTGAGATGCAACAAGCAATAATACAACGATTGAACTTCATCAGATGATCAGAACATGTAATTGTGAAACAGATATGTTACATATGAAGTAGTCATGGGCTCTGTTAAGTCGGCAGTAAAATGTTGTATATATAAAAAGATATTCTACGGCTCTGCTCGGTTGGTTGTAAAGCGGTGTCTCGTAAAATATTTTTGTCAATTGTGATGTTTGGTTGATTATGTTATGATATATGTATAAAGTATATTTGTCATTGTCCCACTGTCCCACATCGCTCTCGAATTGTATCTTCACTTCCTATATAGCTTATACATAGGATCTCTTGTACAATTAATTACTTAAGTTGAATGTAAGATTATTCTTCTTGTCTCATATTTCTATCATGATGTCGGAGCTGATACGGTCATAGAGTTTTGATTTGTGCTCGCTCTCCTCATTCAACTCGATAGTTCCTTGTTACCGTCCAAGTATACCCATTTCTCAGACAGGTTCGATTGGGTGACGTGTGATCGCCAGATAGCCTCACCACCGACACTAATCGCCTCAGAATCAAAATCGGAGTCGACCACCAAATTATCCCGGCAAACGGAGCAGAAATGTACCCACACGCGTTGAAGATATTTGCCGACGTCGTTTTCGCGCTCCCGCGCACTCACACGCGTCAGCTCGTCCAAAAGACGCGTCTGGCTCACGATGGCTTGACTTATACATGCGGCTTCCTATTCGGTACTTGGCTCGGCTCACAGCTCACCGTTTCCGTGTGAGCCGACGTCTCAGCTAGCGGCTTCCGTGTCCGCCGTGGCTCACAATCAAGCTCAAGGCTTCCTTCCCAGCCGAATCAGCGATTGGCTTCCTTAGGCAGTTCATTCAGTATTTTTTCCTGACTTTATAAATTGTGGTGTCCTGTTTGTATTGATTCCGTTAGAAATACAAATGCGTAAGCACGATACCACTTGTTAGGAATCAAGAAGAGTGATGAGACGAAGAAAGAGATGAAGAACAACACCCAAAGATTTAACGTGGTTCACTAGTTTTGAGACTACCTACGTCCATGGCCAAAACAACCCAATTCATTGATGAGAGAGCCGATTACAATCAACGATACACCACACACGTCAATAGCCACGACCTACACCCATATATAGGCCTAAACTACTGACTTGTGCTCAAAGAAACGGGGAAAACATTCAAAATAGAACAAGGAAACAACGAAAATTACCACATACCAAAGTGTTTGTACGAACACCCGAAGTGTTCGCACGAACATGTTCGTATGAACACTTTTTGATGTTCGCACAAACACAACAGAAACTCCAATTTTTCCACTTCGTTCTTGCTTCCTCGCTTTCACCATTGCTTTGCCGCTTCGTCCGAATGTTAGCTAGGTAATTTGAATCACCCAAAACCTAGCAAATCTCCACCTTGATTCAAATACCCTAGCAACCAATTCCGTGCTCTCATCAATCCAACTGTGGATGCGCCTCCCGATCAAGAACCCTTCCACCCAATTCACCAATTCTTTCTCCAAATGCCATCCGTGCTTTCAACGAATATGCCATTTTTGAATGCACCTCCAACAAAAAAAATTGAAGTGCTCCACCCAAATTGAAATGATCAATCAATCAAACGATTGAATGTATTCCCAAAAATTGCAGTGTTGGATCACATTACCTATGTACAACAACAAGCACGTCTTTGCGTCTCAAAAAACGTAGAGACTTGGGTGTCCCAATCAACACACTCTAATGCACCTTGACGTGAACCGCCAGTTTTGCGCTAGAATGCTCGCCTGATGCTCTATGACAAATAACCCGATAGCTCCCCCAGTAAGGAACCCGATAGCTCCCACAACAAGGAGCCCAATAGCTTCCACAACAAGGATCTGGGTGGGTGTATCAACCATATTCTCATCAAAACGATAGATCTTCATCCCAAACGAATTCTCCATCGCTCCTCGCCAAACCCTAACCCAACAACCAGCCTCTGATACCACTTGTTAGAATGCAAACAAACAAGACTGACGAGGAAACGTTGACTTGACAGCGTGAAACTAAAAAATTTTAGACTGGAAAAGCCTTTTTTTAACTAGTCTACTGTTCACTGTATTTATACAAATTGACTTGGTATATTTGTAATTAATAGCTTCCACATATATATATATATATATACATATATATATATATATATATATATATATATATATATATAGTCTAGTGAAGGTTTAATCAAGAGTAATGATAAGTGACCCACGCCTGTAGCAAGACTGTGGTGTGGAATGTCACGTCCATAGAGAGAGAAAGAATAAAAAAAGAAAATACAAGAAATGAAAAAAAACTAGAATGAAAAAGCAGGTAATGGAAAAAAATGATATATTTTTTTTCTTTTCCTTAATCAATCTTTTGTTGTGGCATGCCACATCCCATTCTTGCTATCGTTCTGGATATGGGAGTGGGCTACTTATCATTACTCTTTAATTAAACTGACAGTGAAACTGCCTCAATCTTCCAAAATAATGTTGTAACAGAACTCCTGTTTCAGAGCCCTGATACCCGTCTGTTTGACAAACACCTCACGAACGATAAACGAATAAAATAAGAACATGGAGTTTTACATGGTTCGCTAGCGAAAAAATCGCTAATTACATCCACGGCGGAAAATTACACTTTGTTTCACTAAGAGGAACTATTACACTTTGTTGGCATGCCTAATAGTGTGACTACTAAGTTCCTTAACGATAGCAAGAAGATGATATGGCATGCCAAATCATTAATCTCTAATCAAATTAACAACGAAACTGCCTCGATCTTCCAAAATGACTGTTGCAACAGAACTCCTATTTCAGAGCTCTGTTTCCGGGTTTTTTAACAAAAACACCCCACGAACGATATACGAATAAAAGAAGAACACAAGATTTTACATGGTTTGCTAGCGAAAAATTCGCTAACAACGTCCACGGCGAAAAAGCACCCTTTATTTCAATAAGAGGAACAATTACACTTTGTTTGCATGCCTAATAGTGTGGCTAATAGGTTCCTTATATAGTGCTAGGAAAAACCCCCAAGGAGGTGATGAAAAGCCCAATCCCACAAAACCAACCACCTCACAATTTTTTATTCGTAAACAAACTTTGCCGCCTTCGACTATTTAAGGAATATTCAACAAATCTCCACCTTGCCTTGAATTCTTCGTCAACAGCAACTACTCCTTTTCTCGTAAATAGAGCTACGTCTTCTCCGAACCCAATGTCTCTCGTCACAAAGACTCACTGGACCCCCACCGGGTCCGAACATGCCCATGGAGGGCCTCAGTGGCTCAAGATGTTGAGAAATTCCAGATAATGCTGGAACTTGCTCACCGGATTTGGCTTCGTAAACACATCTGCGGGATTGTCAGCTGTCCCCGCCTTCTTCAACTTGATCCTACTTTCGTTCCTCCGAAAGTGATACCTTACGCAAATTTGGCTTTTTGTTTCCGTTTGTGCGAACACCAAAATAGGTTCGTACGAACATGTTTGTGCAAACACTTTGTGTGTTCGTACGAGCACACTGGGCTGGGGCGGTTTCGTTGTTTCCTTTTTCAATTTTGGGATGTTTTCTCTGTTTCTTCGGCTACAAGTCGGTATTCTAGCCTATATATAGGGTTAGGGTCCTGGCTTACAGTAGTATGGTTGAATGTAATTGAGTTCTCATCAATAAATTGGTTTGTTTTTGTTGTAGACGTAGCTAGCCTAAAAACCAGTGAACCACGTTACACCGTTGTGTCGTTCTTCATCTTATTCTTCTTCTAATCACTCTTCTTGGCTTCCGCATTCGTTTCTAACAAGTATTATATACAAATTAACTTAATCCACGATTATTGGTTTTAGCAAGGTAGACTAGTTGCTGTAATGTTGTACCAATAATGTGTAAGACAAGATTGGTGAGGAAATGTTGACTTGACAGCATGAAATCAAATTAGAGGCTAGAATAGCATTTTACTTAACTAGTATGTTGTTGACGGTATTTATTCAAATTTACTTGCTATATTTGTAATTAATAGCTTCCATATGTATAGTATATTTAAGGTTTAATCAAGAGTAATGATAAGTGACCCACGCTTGTGGCCAGACTGTGGTGTGGAATGCCACGTCAACAAACTGAGAGAGAAAAGGAATAAAAGTACAAGAAAATGCAAGAAACCAAAATAAACTAGAATGAAAAATTAGGTAATGAAAACAAATGAAATAAATGGTATTTTTTCCTCCATCAATCTGTTGATGTGGCATGCCAAATCATTAATCTCTAATCAAATTAACAGTGAAACTGTCTCAATCTTCCAAAATGACTGTTGAAACAGAACTCCTGTTTCAGATCTCTGATACCAGTTTGTTATAAAAAAACACCCCACGAACGATATACGAATAAAAGAAGAACACGAGATTTTACATGGTTTGCTAGCGAAAAATTTGCTCACTACGTCAGCGGCTAAAAAGCACCCTTTATTTCAATAAGAGGAACAATTACACTTTGTATGCATGCCTAATAGTGTGACTACTAGGTTCCTTATATAGTGCTAGGAAAACCCCCAAGGAGATGATGAAAAGGCCCAAACCCACAAAACCAACCGCCTCACAATTTTTTTCCTAAACAAACTTTGCCGCCTTCGACTATTCAAGGCATATTCAATAAATCTCCACCTTGCCTTGAATTCTTCGTCAACAGCAACTAGTCCTCTTCTCCTAAATAGAGCTAAGTCTTCTCCGAACCCAATGTCTCTCGTCTCAAAGACTCACTGGACCCCCCACCGGGTCCGAAAATGGCCATGGAGGGCCTCAGTGGCTCAAGATGTTGAGAAATTCCAGACAATGCTGGAACTTGCTCACCGGATTTGGCTTCGTAAACATATCCGCGGGGTTGTCAGCTGTCCCCGCCTTCTTCAACTTGATCCTGCTCTCGTTCCTCTGAAAGTGATACCTAGCGCAAATTTAGGTTTTTGTTTCCGTTTGTTCGAACACCAAAATAGGTTCGTAGGAACATGTTTGTGCGAACACTTTGTGTGTTCGTACGAGAACACTGGGCTGGGGCGGTTTCATTGTTTCCTTGTTCAATTTTGGGATGTTTTCTTTCTTTCTTTGGCTACAAGTCGGTATTCTAGCCTATATATAGGGTTAGGGTCGTGGCTTACGGTAGTATGGTTGAATGTAATTGAGTTCTCATCAATAAATTGGTTTGTTATGGTTGTAGACGTTGCTAGCCTAAAAACTAGTGAACCAAGTTACATCATTGTGTCGTTCTTCATCTTATTATTCGTCTAATCACTCTGGCTACCGCATTTGTTTCTAGGGTAAAAGAAATTTTGCACCATCGTACTTTGGATTATATACAAAACCCCCCTGTTGTTCGGGGATATACAAAACCCACCCCTGAGCGTGGACGGAAGGAACGGAAACCTAACGGAAGGGTAAAAAGACATTTTTACCCCAACAATGAAGTAAAAGTACACAGTATTTAATCATTTCTTCTCACCCTCTTCTCATTTTTTCTAGCTCTATTCTCTCTCTTCCTCCCTTTCTCTTCCTTCTGTTCAATTCCCACGTCTCCCCCTGGCGTCTTCCTCCGTCCCCACATCTCTCTCTCCATCCCCGCTGCCTTCACCGGCCACAACCTTCCTCCACCACCGGCAAAAACCTTTCTCCACCACTGCTGCCCACCTCTCCTTCCTTACCTGCTTCTTCTCCCCCCCCCCCTCTTCTTCGTCCCCCTCCTCCTTCTCTGTCCTCTCCCAGCCTCCTCTCTCTTTCCGGGTCTTCGAAAAGAGATCTCGATGTCGCGGTCAAAACAAGAGGGAGAAAAGAGAGGCGAAGAAGACCACCACAACCCTATACGACGAGGATTTGACGAACGACCCAATCACAATCGTGGCTCGGTCATTCGGCGAAGAAGAATCCAGATCTGGTTTCTTATCTCCGGCGGCGGTAAGTAGAAAACCAATGAGCGATTCGTGGTTTCGTGCAAATCCTGCAATCAATTGACTGCCTCTTTTGTTTGTTGGTGGGTTTCTTCAGAATTGGGTCTCAATCGGTTTATGGAGGATTAGGGGTTCTGGGTTTTGTCCGTAATTGGTCTGGGATTTGGTCGGAGTGGATAGGGGAAGCAGATGGAGGTGATGGCTATTGATTCTGGGGAGAGGCCGATGGTTTATTTTGGCAGAGTAGTGGCCAGTTTTAGTGAAGGGCCACACAAGATTGTCACGTGAATTCGTATCGTGGAGTCTGATAGCAAGAATTTGGGGGTGAGGAAGGAAGGGATGTGGGTGGCCAATGCATGTAGATTCCAAGAGGGGTGGGGTCCCGAGTGTGAGATGAGGTTGGAAACAATGAGGTTTGGTTTGTGTCCAATTAAGGTGGCCGTGGATGGCTTGAGAGATGGAATCCAACGACCCTCACAAACTTTAACCGAAACCCCGTTGTGGATATTCCATCGGAGTCCATCCTTAAGGAGGTCATGTCCATAGAGGATGCTTCTCCAGGTCCAGGAGTTGGAGGGGCGAGGTTTGACATTAAGAAGGTCAGAGTTCTTGCAGTACTTTGCTTCAAGAGTGCGGGAGAGGAGGATATTGGGATGTGTAAGGATGAGCTAACTGTGTTTGGCAAGGAGAGCTTTGTTGGTGGTTCTGAGGTCCGAGAGCCCGAGGCCTCCCAGGGATTTAGATTGGAGGAGGGTATCTTTATTGACAAGATGAGGGATTTTGGGGAGGCGGATTTCCATCAGAAGTTCCTGATTTGAGCGGAGACGCGGTCACAGGTGGAGAGGGGAAGTTTGAAGGAATAGACGGTGTAGATGGGAAGGGTTTGGAGGACACATATGGCAAGGGTAAGCCTGCCAGCACTGTTGAGCCACTTACGTTGCCAACCGGTGGTTCGCTTGGTCACCTGGTCCGGGAAAAAGTTGAAGAATGTCTTTTTGGAGGCTCCTGGGTTTGTGGGGAGGCCTAGATATTTGGTGGGGTTATCAGAGAGGGGGTAGGTGAGGTGGCGTGACATGATCTGTATGGTTCGGAGATAGGCGTTGGGGCTCAAGATGATGGAGGTTTTATCTTGATTGATGGACTGTCCTGATTCAATGCAGAAGCTGCGAAGGGTATCTGTTAGACTATGACAGCTTCTTTTGGAGACTTTGAAGAATATCAGGCAGTCGTCCGCAAAGAAGAGGTGGGAGATGGACGGGCAGGGGGGTGTGGGTGCCGGGGCAAGAGTTACGGGCATCTAGGGAATGGAGGTTTTGTGATAGGGCCTCTAGGTAAAGGATGAAGATGTAGGGGGGATAGGGTCGCCTTTTTGCGGCCCTTGACCGGGGTTGAAGAGTTTTGTGGGGGTTCCGTTGAGCAGAATAGCCATGGAAGTGGTAGTGAAGCATTGGGACAGTAGATTGATCCAGTGTGGAGGGAAGTTCATTTTCGTGGGGAGGGTGGTGAGGAAGTGCAAGTCAACCCGATCAAAGGCTTTGCTCATGTCGATATTAAGGCAGCGAGGACATTGTTGTCTTTCTTTCTTCCGTTGATATAGTGGAAGAGCTCATTGGTAAGGATGGAGCTATATGTGACTTGCCTCCCATGGACTGAAGGCATTCTGTTAGGGGCTAATCAGAGGGTCAAGGATTGGTTTTAGTCTATTGGCTAGGGTTTTGGAGATAATTTTATAAAGTTTATTGCAGAGGCTGATGGGTCTGAAGTCCGACGGCTTTTGCGCTCTAGGTTTCTTGGGATTGAGGACAAGGTGGGTATGGTTGATTTCCCAGAGCATTCGCCCCCAGAGCAGAAAAGACAGGACGGCCGTTGTGATTTGGTGACCGACGATGTCCCAGTATTCTTAGAAGAAAAGAACTGGCATCCCATCCGGCCCAGGGGTTTTGTGGGCTCCTAGGTTGAAAGCAGCCGCTTTGATTTCTTTAGTAGTGAAAGGTTTGTTGAGGAGGTTGAGGTGTTCTTGGGTTAGAGATGTGTGAAATTTTTCCCAAGCATACCAGGTGGTGGAGTTTGGGTTTGGGCTGTTGGCTTTGAAAAGTTCTTCAAAGTATGAGACGAGATGCGAGGCAATGTCTTCTTCCGTAGTGAGGCAGCTGTCGTTCTCATCAATGATGGCGTCGATTCTCGAGGATGCTTGTTTGATCTTGAAAGCTCTATGGAAGACGTTTGTGTTTTTATCTCCTTTATAAAGCCACCTGACCTTTGATTTCTTGGCCCAATAGTCCTCTTCTGTGATGAGAAGGTGTTCCAGAGGCGTAGGGCTGCCTCTGTACAGGGAACTTGGTTGTGGCAGTGCAGTAGTTGTTGTCTAGTCTTATGGATTTTGCCTTTGAGAGGGGTAGATCCATATTGACTCCATTTAAGAAGAGCAACTCGGTTTGCTTTACTAAAAATCAAACATGGGATCGAGGGAGTATAAATATCTTTGTACTTTTTAAATCATAAACTGAACTCACACAATGTGTGAATATATTTCTGTGTTAGAAAGTGCGTTGAAGAGGTCAATCTTATAAATAACTGCTTACCATATACATTTATTACACATTTCTTTTCCATTCATGTTCTACGGTAAATTTTGTATTACATTCAAACACATATTATATCTGAGATGTCATTCAAACACATGTTTGGATAGTGCCATTGGCACAGGCATCTAACAAACGAAGTATAATAAAGGTGGTCAATTGTTTTGGAAATTATTTCGAACGTCGAAAAATTTATTCACGCATTCAAGAACGACACCATTTAAAAAATTCTCAATTGTTTAATGCCAACAATCAATATAGAGTAAGCATGCAAATAAGTGTTAGCTCAGTGGCAGAGCGTTTGAAATCCATGCATGAGGTCTCGGATTCGAACCTAACTATATGACGTAATTCTTAAAAAATATAGAGTAAGCATCGTGTTGCCACCCCAGTTCCAATACCCACGTGATGCCCCTTCAAGTTGTTGATTGCTTGGGATGAAGTCAAAACGTTGCTATCAGGTGTATTCTTGAAATAAACGAGAAGAAAAAATAAAATTTATTTAGAAAAAATGAGAAAATAAAATAAAATAAAATAAAATAAAATAAAATAAAATAAAATAAAATAAAATAAAATAAAATAAAATAAAATAAAATAAAATAAAATAAAATAAAATAAAATAAAATAAAATAAAATAAAATAAAATAAAATAAAATAAAATAAAACAAAACAAAATAGTAAAAGAACAACAACAACAACAACAACAACAACAACAACAACAACAACAACAACAACAACAACAACAGAGGCTTCTTCCTCCCTCAATCCCGATCTCTCGCTCTATGTGGGTGAAGGGCAAGCTGAAGCAGCCACTTTAGACTTCCTGGGCTGGCAGTGCACCGTGTTTCATACATGTTAGGTTGATAGCACATTTTATAATTATCACAACTCGGTTACTTTAGCAGTAATCCATGTTTCTTCTAGAAACTTGGCCCAAGTCGAACTTCGAATCTTGAATCTTCATTGATGAAGTAGTGAAGATTTTAGTTTCTGATTTTCAAAAAATTGTAAGTCTGTTACATAATCTATGACACAAATTTTTTACGCGTTAATATTAAGGGTAAAAGACACATACTTTGGATTATATACAAAAACCCCATGTTGTTCGGGGATATACAAAAACCACCCCTGAGCGTGGACGGAAGGTGACGGAAACCTAACGGAAGGGTAAAAAGACATATTTACCCCAACAATGAAGTAAACGTACACAGTATTTAATCATTTCTTCTCACCCTCTTCTCATTTTTTCTAGCTCTATTCTCTATCTTCCTCCCTTTCTCTTCCTTCTGTTCAATTCCCACGTCTCCCCCTGGCGTCTTCCTCCTTCCCCACAACTCTCTCTCCATCCCCGCTGCCTTCACCGGCCACAACCTTCCTCCACCACCGGCCACAACCTTTCTCCACCACCGCTGCCCACCTCTCCTTCCTTACCTGCTTCTTCTCCCTCCCCCCCCCTCTTCGTCTTCCCTCTCCTCCTTCTCTGTCCTCTCCTAGCCTCATCTCTCTTTCCGGGTCTTCGAAAAGAGAGCTCGATGTCGCCGTCGAAACAAGAGGGAGGACAGAGAGGCGAAGAAGACCACCACAACCCTGTACGGCGAGGATTTGACGAACGACCCAATCACAATCGTGGCTCGGTAATTCGACGAAGAAGAATCCAGATATGGTTTCTTATCTCTGGCGACGGTAAGTAGAAAACCAATGAGCGAGTCGTGGTTTCGTGCAAATCCTGCAATCAATTGACTGCCTCTTTTGTTTGTTAGTGGGTTTCTTCATAATTGGGTCTCAATCGGTTTATGGAGGATTAGGGGTTCTGGGTTTTGTCCGTAATTGGTCTGGGGTTTGGTCGGAGTGGATAGGGGAAGCAGATGGAGGTGATGGCTATTGATTCCAGGGAGAGGCCGATGGTTTTTTGTCGGAGAAAGCGGAGAGGAAGAGAAGGAGAAGAGGGAGAGAAGGAGAAGAGGGAGAGAAGGAAGAAGGAAGATGAAACCCAATTGGGGGTTTTGATTGATGAACGCCATGGTTGTTGTTTGGGTGGTGATTTGGGGAGGCAAATTGGTGGGCAATTTTGGATAAGGACTTCACAGTTGACACTTGCAGTTGAGAGCAAGCAATCAGTCGAACCCCAAACCGTGGTGGTGGTTTTGCTTCCGCTGTCTGCTCTTTCTTGTCATGCGATGTTGCTGTAAAAGTGATATGCAGGTTGTTGAACGGTGTACTAATGGTCGCTTAGGGTTGAATCAATCGGTGATTGTAAAGGTATTGTGTTCAGGTTTGGTCTGCTGGTTTTCATGGCGGATTGGAGGGTTCAGGTGGTTTTATGCAAATGTTTTGGTGATTGTCTGATGGTGAATCAGGTGGTTGATTATTGGAGAATTAGGGGTTTAGGTGCTGAATTGGGTTGTGGAACAATGGCAGGAGTTAGGTGGCAGTATAGGTTGGTGTTTGAATCAGTTTTGTTGATTGGATTGTAGTTGCAGGTCAGATTCAGTGGTCTATTGTTGAGGCGGTGGCTTGTGAATGTGGTGAAGGTACTGGTGTTGGTTAATGCTGGGTTGTGTAGGCATATTGTTGTTTCAGGTTGCTTGGGTGCTGGAAGGTGGTTAATTGGACAGGTAAAGGAATTCCAGGTGGTTATGGTGGATCTAGGGAGTTGCAGGTTGTAGGCTCATGGTGATGGTATAGGCAACTTTGGTGTTGTTGGTGATGGATTTATGGTGAATTGAAGTAGGTAGTTGGTGGGGTGTTGGCGGTATTGCTGGTGGTGTTGAAGAACACCAAGAACACCAAACAAAAACACGAAGAATAATGTGGTATGGTCATTTATGTAAATTTACCCTTTCAAGGGTATAATGGTCACATAAAAATTTGATTTAAGCTTTGGGTTTATTAATGATTTAATTTTGGACCATCTGAGTTTGGGTGGGTAGTAATGGTGATGGATGAATTTGTATTTTTATTTTAGACCATTGGTGGTGTTGCTGGTGGTGGCCAAGAACACCAAGCAAGAACACCAAGAACAATGTGGTATGGATATGTATGTAAATTCACCCTTAAGGGTATAATGGTCGAAAAAAATTTGATTTAACAGAAGGGTGTTATTTGTCTAACGTCCATCCAGTGACAGAGTGGTTTTATTATATTCCCGAACAACAGGGGGTTTTTCTATATAATCAAAAGTACGAGGGTGCAAAATGTCTTTTAACCTTGTTTCTAACAAGTATTTATCCACGATTATTGGTTTTAGCAAGGTAGATTAGTTGCTGTAATGTTATACCAATAATGTGTAAAACAAGACTGACGAGGAAATGTTGACTTGACAGCATGAAATCAAATAAGAGGCTAGAATAGTTTTATTTAACTAGTTTGCTATTGACGATATTTATTCTGATTTACTTGCTATATTTTTAATTAATAGCTTCCATAGGTATAATTTATTGAAGGTTTAATCAAGAGTAATGATAAGTGACCCACGCTTGTGGCAGACTGTGGTGTGGAATGCCACGTCAACAAACTGGGAGAGAAAATGAATAAAAGAACAAGAAAATGCAGGAAACCAAAATAAACTAGAATGCCAACGCAAATAATGGAAACAAATGAAATAAATGATATATTTTTTTTCTTTTCCTCTATCAATCGGTTGATATGCCATGCCACATCACATTCTTGCTATCGTTCTGGCTATGGAAGTGAGCTACTTATCATTACTCTTTAATCAAATTGACAGTGAAACTGCCTCAATCTTCCTAAACGACTGTTGTAACAGAACCCCTGTTATAAAAAACCACCTCACGAACGATATACGAATAAAAGAATAACATGGTTTGCTAGCGAAAAAATCCGCTAACTACGTCTACGGCGGAAAAGCACCCTTTATTTCACTAAGAGGAACAATTACACTTTCTTTGCATGCCTAATAGTGTGACTACTAGTTTCCTTATATAGTGCTAGGAAAAACCCTAAGGAGGTGACGAAAAGGCCCAATCCCACAAAACCCACCAGCTCACAATTGTTTCCTAAACAAACTTTGCCGCCATTGACTATTCAAGGCATATTCAACAAATCTCCACCTTGCCTTGAATTCTTTGTCAACATCAGCTGCTCCTCTTCTCGTAAATAAATCTACGTTTTCTCCGAACCCAATGTCTCTCGTCCCATAGACTCATTTGACCCCCACCGGGTTTGACATGCCCCGGAGGGCCTCGCTAGCTCAAGATGTTAAGCAATTCCAAACAATGCTGGAACTTGCTCACCGGAACTGGCTTCGTGAACATATCTGCGTGGTTTTCAGTAGTCCCCACCTTCTTTACCTTGATCCTGCTCTCATTTCTCATAAAATGATACCTGGCGTCGATATGCTTGGTCCTTTCATGATGAACATGGTCCTCATTAAAGCGAATCGCACTTAAGCTATCACAATTGACTATCACCTGATCTTGAAGTAGGCCTAGATCATTGACCATACCTCTAAGCCATATTGCCTCTTTTGCTGCTTCCATTAGAGCTATGTACTCCGCCTCCGTGGTTTACAAAGTCACTCTCGGCGGTAGCGTAGCCTTCCAACTCACAATAGAACCTCCCAAGTAAACACATAGCGAGTCATTGATCTCCAGCTATCAGTATCTCATGCATAGTTCGAATCCGAGAAACCAGCTACCAAAATGTCTTCATTAGCCCCATAACATAAGCCAATTTCTGTTATACCCTTAATGTACCTTAATATGCGCTTCACTGCCTGCCAGTGATCTTTACTTGGTTGAACTATAAAACGACTTGCAAAACTAATAGCGAATCCTATGCCTGGTCGAGTACTGACCATAGCATACATGAGACTTCCAAATGCGCTAGCATATGGAACCTTGGACATGTACTCCTTCTCCTTCTCAGTCTGAACGGTGTACATTCCTAGCTTGTTTTTATTCGCCATAGGATTATATATAGCTTTAGCTGATGGACATCCCGAATCTGTGGCAGGGAAGGTGAGTTACGGAAGGATTTGACCAAGACCTTCTCGATGCTCCCTCATGTGATAGGAAAAGCTTCTTCTTCTTTCTATCTATATAGATCTCAACTCCTAGAATTTACCGAGCAGCCCCCAGATCCTTCATCTCGAATTCCATGCTAAGAGACCTCTTCATTTCCTGTATGTCTTTCATATCCGGGGTTGCAATCAAGATATCATCCACATACAACACTAGGTAGATTTGTGTCTCACATTGCAAAATCTTGTGATGCACGCAACAATCATACACGCACTTCTTGTAACCAATCTTCAACATGACGCTGTCGAACCTCTTGTACCATTGCCTCGTCAAATGCTTAGGTCCATAGAGAGATCTTTTCATCTTGCATACTTGGTCTTCCCTTCCAGGAACTTGGAACCCTTCCGGTTGACTCATGTATATCTACTTTTCCAACTCTCGATGTAGGAAAGTTGTTTTCACATCTAGCTTCTCAAGCTCTAAGTCGTGGTGCTTCACCAGCGCTAGTAGCACCCTGATCGAAGACTGTTTGACCAACGGTGAGAAGATCTTGTTGTAGTCAACTCCTTCTTTCTGACTGAACCATCTTGCAACTAACCTTGCTTTATACTTGATGCCCTTTCCAGCTGTAGTTCCCTCTTTTCTTTTGAAAACCTACATGCAAGTGACTATCTTCCTTCCCGCTGGCAATTTAACAAGCCCCAAGTTGATTTCTTGCTATGAGACTTCCCATCGCGGCAATCCATTGTGCTGACTCAGAACTAGATATAGCGGCCTTGTAGGTGGAGTGCTCATCCTCCACCTCATCCACTACCTGTAATGCATATCCTACCATACCATTATCTCTGTATCTTGCTGGAAGCTTTATGATTCTTATTGGTCTTTCTTCAGCAATACTATGATGAACCAGTTTCTCTGGTAGCAAAGCATACTCATCAAACTCTTTCGCTTCTTCCTCTTCGATTTCCGGCGGCGGTGTAGGAACTTCGAACTCCTTAGGATTAGTAGGATCCAAATTTTCCTCCACCTCCTTCTCTGCATCTCCAATCTCTATCTCCACGGAATTCTTCAGCATTGAACTCCCATCAAAGACTACACTTCTGCTAAGTATAATCTTAATGTCTGTCCAAATATTGTATCCCTTCACACTCGTCCCATAGCCCATGAATAATCCCTTCTTCGCTATTGGTTCTAGCTTGCCATTATCCACATGAAAATAGGCAATGCAACCAAAAACCCTCAGATCCGAGTAAACAGCTGCTTTTTCCGACCAAACTTCAATAGGAATCTTGCATCCTATTCCTGTGTGTGGTCTCCGATTTACGAGAAAGCATGCCGTGGAAACTGCTTCTCCCCACAAACCCCTAGAAAGACCTGAATTTGAAAGCACGCGCCTTGATTTCGCTAAAAGTGTCTGATTCATTCTTTCGGCTACACCATTCTGTTGTAGTGTGTGTCGAACGGTGTGATGGCGAGCAATACCCAGATACCGGCATAATCCATCAAACTATGATGAACAAAACACCAAGCCGTTGTCCGTGCGTAGCCTATTCACCTTCTTTCCCACCTGGTTTTCTACCAAGTTCTTCCACTCCCTGAATTTTGCGAAGGCTTCACTCTTGTGCTTCATGACAAATATCTAAGTCAAATGAAAAATGGTGTGTGGCCAAGTGGTCTGGAGTAGTCGTCAATGATGCTCAGAAAGTATATGTACCCTCCGATTGCCTCAACTCGAGATGGACCCCAGCAATCTGAATTGATATAATCAAGAGTACATTTCGTTCTATGAACAGCCTTAGGGAACTTAATACGCTATATCTTCCTATACACGCAGTGCTCATAAAATCCTAGGCACTTGCGTGTGTGCCCAGTGAGATAACCTTTCTTGTGAAATTCCTACATTCCACGTTCAATCATATGACCGAGCCTCATATGCCATAGCTTGGTTTGATCAGCTTCTTCAATCTCGGATGAGACGACCCTGGGAGAACCTATGATCGTCGAACCTTGCAACATGTACAAAGTCCCACTCTTGACTCCTTGAGAATCACCTTAGAACCCTTGAAGAATTGTAGATCTCCACCTTCACCTCTGAAACTGTATCCCTTGCAGTCAGCTATACTCAATGAAATCAGATTCTTCTTGATAAGTGGTGCATGTTTAACTTGCTCTAATGTGCATAACTTCCCTTCATTCGTCTTCAATCTGACTGAGCCGCTCCCAATCACCTTACAGACGGCTTCGTTTTCCATATATACAGACCCCCCATATGTTTGGTTGTACGTGGAGAATAGCTCCCTGTTAGAGCAAATATGATAGGAAGCTCGGGAATCAAGGACCCACGCATGCTGAGAGTGCGTGACAACATCGGACGAGTTACCTTGTTCAGCTACGGCTGCAGATCTATTCTGCCCCTGCTGACCTCGTTTTGAGCAATCTCTCTTCCAGTACCCCTTTTTCTTGCACCAAAAACAGACATCCTTGGGAAACTAAGAACAAGAAAACTGTTTTTTCTTGTTCTTCTTACCCTTCTTGCTTTCCCCTATAGTCACAATTCCGGAAGCATGGTCCTCTGTACTTGTGTATGCGCCCTTTTGGCGCAATTCCCTAGCATGGAGCGCTATCTGAACTCCTATATGGTTAAGCTATTGTTATTCACAATAAAGGATTGCACGAAGTTCTTGTATGATGGAGGTAACGAGAGCAACATCCTTATCATTCACCTTCTCGTCAATGTTACGCAAATCAAGAAGAATTATTTTTAATTGATCAAGGTGATCCTTGAGTGTAACACTCCACGTATCCGGCTCGGTAGAGACCGGGAGAGTGCTACTTGAATAGCGGAAATCGAGAACTAAACATTCCATAAAAGTTAAATAACGAGTAATTACATTATTGTCTTTAGTCTACAACACGTGCTACAACATTATAATAATGAATTTAAACTAGTGTTCTCTTTGCAAAGTGATGATGCTTGATTATCTAAGTGTGTCTCGAATCCCGCTACTCCAAAATCCCAGCTCCTAGACCTGCGGGGGAATGAAACAAAGACCGCATTTTTTCGAAAGTCAGCAAGAAATGCTGAGTGAGTTACACCTTAGCATCTAAAAACAGGAAGGTTACGAAAGGCTTCAGGGTCACATGTTATATATAACAAGAGTAACGAAGTATGAGTATAAACTTTATCAGAGTTTGCAACGGCATAAACATCAGCGTCAAGTAATGAAATAGTCCAGAACAGAATCCAAGAATCCAACCGTTGATTCACAATAACTGGATATAAACACGCCAATGTAGGGCCTCCAAATAATAATGCCAACAGAGACGTTGAGTTATCAATTAACAAGTATCGATTGGTTTTCACGTAACAAATCCTTTTACCACGATGTCCCAATAAAATTTATGATACGTCAAAAGTTTCCAGATTAATTCTTTCAGATATGGTATGACTATTCGTAACACGACTTACAAATAAGTGTTTCTAAATATAGTAACCGTATTATTATTGATCCCACAGTACCCGGGTAGACCAGTGACCACAATCAGACATACTAGACCTTAAGTGTTGAAACACCCTCCTAAGAGCGTCAATCAAAGGAGTAGTACCTAGACGCTGGACCCTAGCCAACAAATAAAAGAGTTGGGGCACACGAAGTCCCGCATTTTAGGGACCAAAACCCACGGGATCGAAACCTGAGGGGCACACGGAGTCCTGCATTTTAGGGACCTGATCCCAGGGGATCGAACTCCGATAAGTAACATAACTGGTTCTGGTACATGTGAATCGTTTTACTTTACTTCGGGGATCAAACCCGAATATATCTTTAGGGACTAAGCCCAGGGAATCATCACCCAATATAAGTAATTCCGGGGATCGAACCCGACTATCTCTTTAGGGACTAAGCCCAGGGAATCATCACCTAATATATGAAGGAAACTCCCGAATCGGTGTTTCCTGCCGGAGCCAATAAGTCCAAGACTTCAATAAGAAGTCAGGGGAAACTCCAGATTCTGTGTTTCTGGCCGGAGCCAACATAATCATAGTCCATGACCACAACAAATAGTCAAGGGAAACTCCCTAGTATCGGTGTTTCCTGCCGGAGCCAACATAATCGTAGTCCATGACCACAACAAGTAGTTAAGGGGAACTCCAGCATCTGTGTTCCCGGCCGGAGGCGACAAAGATCCAAGAATCAACTAGTCAAGGGAAACTCCCCGGTATCGGTGTTTCCGGACGGATCCGATCATAACATTAAGATTAGGGGAATTCTGAAATATCCAACGTCTAGTTCCCATACACGAAATCTCCCGCATTACGTTATTAATAAATTTTCTGATTTAGTGTAACAAACACTAAGCTTTCCAATAATAGCAAGATAATGGCTCTAAATTAATTAAAGCAAGTTTGACAGCTATGTCCAATTAGACAAGTAGGCCCACAACCAAGCATGTATTTCAAAAGTTGTATTTTGAGACAAGTCACAAATATCACAATTTGACACGAAGAAAGCTAGGCAAGCTAGGCTAGGCATGTAAAACTCACAAGTATATTTTGAGACAGAAAATATGAATCACATTTTGACACGAAGCGAGCTAGGCAATCAAGGCTAAGCATATAACTCACCTGGTCCGATATCAATTATCACATAAAAGCTCTTACGACGGATTGTAGTCCTCGTCTACGGACCTGTCGCCTACAATTTACCAAATTTCTAATTACTACAATAATAATTCAAAAACGATAGCACTAGCTCTATACGAACGCTTGGCTAGGTCGATATTAAGTCCAACTCTCACGATTTCCCGAAACTCGTCTCAAGTTAATTTTCCATAAATATACAAAAAAATGTTTGTATAAATAATCTTGATATTAAATACTTGAGACAACATTTACGAATATAATCAAATAATACTTGAGACTATTTAGCGTCATAATTATAATCCCGAATGATAACAAAAGTAATTATTATAAATCGTTATTTTAACTAGAGAAAATAAATATACTTGTTGTTTGAAAGATCACTATTTCATTCTCGATTCCTATTCAAATAACACCAAGGCGACATTTAGTAAATAATTTGAACAAACTTTAATAAATAAAATACTCTTGTTATCTTATTTTTCAAGAAAACGGATTGTAGTTTTGTAAAGAAATTTATCTTCTCATTTCACTACAAACATATTTATTTCAATTATTTATTTTTCCTCAAAAATGTCTTTTTCTATAATATTCACCTCCAACTATTTTATGATAAATATAGTTATTAATTTATAAATAATAATCTAGACAAATTTAGGAAAAACTAATTTTGTCAATGAAACCGAAACTGAAAACTACACCTACCTCCCCAAAAGTTTCGGAAATGACATATGCCTCCCCTATAGGTTTCTGAAACAACACAATAACCCCCCCCCCTCCCCATACACTTTTTGAAAATTACAGTTTAACCCCCAAGGCAAGAACTTTCAAAGTAACTGATCAAAACATGGATTTGAAGCCTTAAACTCAATTTTGATTACTGTAAACAACTAAGAAGGAGATTTTAAGCATAACCATATCAAAAATCGCGAGAAACGGGACAGGTCGAACTCGCCGTCGACGTCGCCGGAGATGGAGCTTCGTCGGGGCTTCTTCGGTTGTTCTCGGCTGCGGCTAGGACCTCCTAGAGCTTGGTCGGACCCTCTGGAGGCTAGAGAGAAATGGGTGGAAGAGACTGGATCATCTTGGCTGCGTTCCGACGGTCTTCTCGCCGAAAATAATGGAGGTCGCCGGAGGTTTTGGGCTGTTGCTGCTGTTGTTGCGGCTCTTTATCCTTCTGGTGGCTTCGTCGAGCACGGAAGTAAGGGGGAGAGGAGAAGAGATTAGGGAAAGAGGGATATGGACGGAAGTGATGGTGGCGACCATCTTTTCCGGCGGTTCTCCAACGATGGCAGCGGCGGCAGTGGCTGCTTGCTGCCGCTGCTTCTGCTGTTCCTCATGGTCCGTGGGTGATCGGAGAAGAGAGGGAGGCAGGGATGGAGGTGAGAGAGAAGAGAAGTTGGAGGTGTTGGTGGTCGGGTTTGCCGGCGGGTTTCCGGCGGTGGCAGCGGCCAACGCCGCCGCTGCTACTGCCTCTTGTTGCGCCCGGCGTACAGAGAAGAGGAGGGAGAGATGATGGGTGAGAGAGTGTGAGAGAAGAGAGGGATATGGTGAGGGTGATGGTGGTGTCGGGTTGTGTTGTAGCCGAAGAAGAGAAGGAGAAGAAATAGGAGAAGAGGGAGGAGAGATAGAGTGACGAGGAGAGAGAGGGAGAAGAGAGTGAGAGAAGTTGGAAAAGACATCATGTGCCAAAACTTGGGAAACACATTTATTATTATTATTATTATTATTATTATTATTATTATTATTATTATTATTATTATTATTATTATTATTATTATTATTATTATTATTAATACTATTATTATAACATATGTAATAATACAAATACAGTATAAAATACAATGTGTACGGTATATAAAGTATACAAATACGTGTAGTATAGATACAAATACGATACACATACTAAAAGTGTTGTAAGAGACAAATAATACCTCCTCGTCAACTATTTTAATATTACAACTACCTCCCCGCTAGCTATATATTTCAAAATAACTGTTTAAACTTCAAGAAAAATACGTCAATAATACTTAATAAAAGACGGGGTCTTACATCCTTCCCCCCTTACAGAGAGCTTCGTCCTCAAAGCTAGAGCTGAAACTAGGGTCTTGGAGTCACCATTAAAGCTATAACGCTTAGCAAGTTACTAATACAAGTAGAATTCAGAGCATGCCACGAGGGTCCAGAGGTACAGTACATAGGATCGTCACCCTAGTCCGCCCTTAGTTCCTCGGGCTGGTACGGTACGTGGGATCTGTTGGAATAGATGCCCTAGAGGCAATCTAGTTTAGTATGAATTTATTATGGCCAGAACATTCATTGTATTATTTATTAGATATTTAATATAATAAAGTCCTTAGATTTACAATTGTGTTGTTTATCTTAAATATCCCTAGTCCAGTATAATGATTAATAGGACAATCATTTATAGACTAGGATGGGGTTGGATTGATATGGAGATATCATGATCCAACACATGGGTGTGCATTAAGGGTAATGGCGCACTGGATTGACCCATCTCCGAGAAGGCTACATACACGTTATGTTAAGTCACAAGTGCTTCTCGTGGTGCAATGGTATTGTCATCATTATACTCGAATTCTCTAGATATTCTATTTGTGAATTATTGTGATTTTGGTAGCGTCAAACGCTACACCGTAACTGGGTAGTTATAAAGGCGTGTACCGGATACAATAAGAAGCAAGCTTAGAGATCGTAGTGGACGTAGATAGAATTTGTCCCTCCCACATAACGGGAGAAAATATCCTAGGCCACTCGAGGGATAGTGCTTATATAATGTCTGGCCAGACTCAAATAAATCAATATGGGATATTGATGTTATTTGCACGAATAAGGCTATTCCCATGGATCGAGAAACTGTGGATTGGATATACGAGTATGAATTGTATGTCTCGTGTCTAATCCGGATATAGAGACAAAGGGATGAGACAATTACTTGTACAAGGTTTGGTGGATGACTATTCTATTAGTTGGCTAGAATGGGTGTTTTGCTCGAAACCACTCCATATTAGCAAATTGTTGCTACCAACTAGATAGAACCTATGGGGTCACACGCTATATAGAGTTGAACTAGATATGGGAATTAATTAATAGGATTAATTAATTAGAATGATCACTTTGCAACACCTTGCAAACTTCGTAGGACTAATTTGTAAGAAAGGGACTAAACCGAATTCTAGTAGGACTAGAATAGGTCGTTTAGGTAGTTGGAAAGGATTTGTTGGACTATAAAAAGGATGCTCATTCCTTCCTTCCCACACTTATGAACCTTTAGTTCATAACTTGAGTGGGAGAGAACAAAAGGAGAGAGAGCAAGCAAGAAAAGGAGGCCGAACACCCCCCTTGCCGCCGCTCCCTTCCCGTCGGCCCAACAAGGAGGACTCCACCTCCTTGTTGCCTCGTGTTGCGTGATTTCTTCTTCCTATTCCTCCGTTCTGGGCTAGCACAAAGGAGAAGGAAGATCTAGATCTCAACTCTAGGCGTGGATCAACTATAGAGAACGTGACACAATTCACGTTACAAGTCATCACAGGAGAAACCCTAAGGTGCGTAACTTTATTTCTTCCCTTACCATCGTTATGTCTCTTGTCCTGTGATCCTTGGAGGGTATTACATGGATAAATTATGTTTTTCCGCTGCGTATCCATGATCAAAACCCTACAGTGGTATCAGAGCCACAGGTCGTAGAGCATAAATGTGGTTTATGTGTTACATTTTGATAGTTTTACACTTTAAATTTACTGTTTATCCCGTAAAACAAGACAAATCAAGCATACGATGCAATTTGTCAATAATCAATCATAACAAGACCTAGTTTTTGCATTGGATGCATGAATTAGTTAGTTTGAGAAAATTTAGGATCTTAGATCTAGGGTTTTGGCATCCTATGGAAAGACGGAGTTCTTCCCATACAAGGAAACAACCAAACTTGGGCACCAAGCAAGGGAGTTGTTTTGGAAACAACTCCCAAAGGAGGTTCGGCCCCCCTAGGGGACCGCCCCTCCTTGCTTGCCTCCCAAGCAAGGGACGGACAAGGGGCCGGGGCAGCCCTAGCCCACGGCCTAGCAGTGTGGACTAGGGGCCGGCTGGCCCAAGGGCTTGGCGGTCCTCTTTAGGGGTCCGGGCAATTTGATTGTTGGGCCCCATGGACCGTTTTGACCCTAGAAAATCCTAAAATCAATTAAAATTGACCAAGCGCGTTAAAATTGGATTTTACCTGTTTATGTGCAAATCGCATGGTGATTGGATATGGCCTCGGGATGTAGTTTGGTGTGATTGTTTAATTATTGTGGTTTGGTTTACGGCCTGCGAGCTGATCAATTAATTATAATCATTAATTAGGGTTTTATGGCCTGCGAGCCATTTTTTTTCTCAACTTGTGAGATTTATTTATTTAGTATAGTTGTTAGCTAGTGCTAGATAGAATAGATTGTTAGCCAAGATTGAAGAAAAGAAGCCCAAAGCCAAAAGAAGCCACAAAAGATGGAGCATGGAGCATTCCACATGACTATGAAGGATGGACCAAAAGATGAAGACGCATGGAGATGTGTTTGCTTTTAGGGTTCATAGATAATTCAATTGGTTTGGAATTATCTTAGTCTAGAAAGGGCCATATCCACATCACGTTTTATTTTGTGGTTATTTATTTTATTGTCTTATTATTTTGTGGTTGGTGTATGGATGATGCATGCAATTAGGATAGTAAGATAATTAGACAACCCGGATCTATTATTAGGAGTTGTGTCCAAACTCAAATAGATAGATTAGTTGATATGGATCAACAAAAACAATTAAAATTGAATTGAAAAATCCCTCAAAATTCAAATTCTGCGTTTTGTCTTCTCGTTATTTAAACACTCATCATCATCATGATTTCCCAAGATCGTGCGTGCCAAAGCATGGCGACTTGGTTAATAATGATGTGGTGCGATGGCACACCTCGTGTGCAAATTGTTTAAGTAAGAGGTTGGACGCAACTAGGTGTTTAATTGGATTAAAACCTAGATACAATCAATTGGGATTATCCATACGGATGGATAAATAAGGAGTTATTTCCCCAATTGAATCAAGAGTTGCATAAGGGATGCAATTGTAATTGTTCCTACCTAAAGTAGTCAAATTATGGGTGACTTGCCAAAGCAAGCTCATAAGGAGATGAAACATGGATCTTGGCCTACTAGAAAATATAAGGATATTTCCGCATTAATATCTTGAGGGTTATTAATCCGTAGAAAAATAGTGGGAGCTATATTTGATAAACTAGCCATTATTGTATATAGTCAAAAATTCACAAATACTAAAACTTGCGTATTTTCCTTTTTGTAGAATTCCAAATGGCAAACAACTCATCGAGTTCACAACATTCCCTATGATCTGTCCTTGAGAAGGACAAGCTCTCTAGAACCAACTTCCTTGAATGGTACAGAAACTTGATAATCGTTCTCAAGCAAGAGAAGAAAATGTACGCAATAGAGGAGCAAGTTCCAGCGGGTCCAGAGAACAATACCCCTGCAGCCCTAAAGGCGTATCAAAAGCGTGTTGATGAAGCTAATGATGCAGCTTGCCTTATGCTATGCACCATGACTTCTGAGCTTCAGAAGCAACACGAAAACATGAATGTTGTCGATATGATCGAGCATCTGAAGCAGCTCTTCCAAGAGCAGGCAAGGGTTGAGAGGTATGAGGTCTCTAAGGCATTGTTCAAGTGTCATCTGGCAGAAGGGAACCCAGTGGGACCCCATGTACTCCATATGATCGGGTACTTGGAGAATCTCGCCCGACTGGGGTTCCCGGTCGGCCAAGAGTTGGCAACCGATCTATTGTTGCAATCGTTTCCCGAGAGTTATGAACAGTTCATCATGAACTATAACATGAACGAGATCGTTAAACCACTGCCAAATTTGCTCAATATGTTGAGGACAGCTGAAAAGCATCACAAGGGTAAGGGCAAGGCCATTATGATGGTGCAGAAAGGAAAGGGCGAAAGGTTTGCCTCATCCTCCAAGGGCAAAGGCAAGTCAGTTGCCAAGTCCAAGGAACCTGCCGTTAAACCTATTGGTGGCATTGCCAAAGGTGTGACTAAAGGTGAGTATCACTACTGCAGTCAGCCTGGACATTGGAGGAGGAACTGCCCAAAATATGTGGAGGACAAGAGGCTTGGAATAGTGATTCCACCACCACCAGGTATTTTTGTTGTAGATGTCAATTTAACTGTCTCTACATCATGGGTATTAGATATTGGATGTGGATCTCACATTTGTCGAAATGTGCAGGATCTAAAGAGAAGTAGAAGATTGGCTAAATAGGAGATAGATCTGCGCGTTGGGAATGGAGCAAAAGTTGCTGCGTTAGCCGTGGGCGTGTGCGAACTATCTCTGCCTTTAGGATTAGTTTTAAAATTAAATAATTGCTATTTTGTGCATGCTATGAGCAGAAACATTATTTCCATTTCTTGTTTGGACAAGGAAGGATTTATTATTTCAATAAAGAATAATTGTTGTTCCTTTCATTTTAATAATATTCACTATTTTAGTGCGCAATTATTTAATGGACTGTATGTCCTTGATCTAAGCAACCCTGTCTGCAACATTAATACAAAGATGATTAAAATACATGATTTAAATCCTGATTACTTATGGCACTGTCGTTTAGGCCATATAAACGAGAAGTGTGTATCTAGACTCCATAAGAATGGACTACTAGACTCATTTGATTTTGAATCATATAAGACATGTGAGGCTTGTTTATTGGGAAAAATGACAAAGTCCCCTTTCAATAAGAAAGGAGAGAGGACTAGCGAGCAATTGGCGCTGATACATACTGATGTAGGTGGTCCATTTGCCACGCCTGCCAGGGGTGGTTACGTCTACTTCATTACATTTACTGATGATTACAGTAGATATGGATTTGTGTACCTTATGAGGGCCAAATCTGAATCCTTTGAAATGTTCAAAGAATTCAAAAGGGAAGTAGAGAAGAAACTTGGCAAAAGTATCAAGGCTCTACGATCAGATCTTGGAGGAGAATACTTGAGCCAAGAGTTTGATGACTATCTTAGAGAGTGTGGGTCCCAACTCACTCCACCCGGAACGCCACAATGGAATGGCGTGTCTGAGAGGAGGAATCGAACCCTATTGGATATGGTTCGATCTATGATGTGTCAAACTGATCTTCCATTATCATTTTGGGGCTATGCTCTATTAAGTGCAGCTTTCACCATTAACCGTGTTCCATCTAAATCAGTCATGAAGACACCACATGAGATGTGGAGTGGGAGGCGTCCCACACAGTCGTTCATGAAGATTTGGGGCTGCGATGTCTATGTAAAACGTTTACAATCAGACAAGCTAGGGCCAAAGTCGGATAAGTGTAAATTTGTGGGGTACCCTAAGGAAACTAAGGGTTACTACTTCTACAATCCAACCGAGAACAAAATGTTTGTTGCTCGGACCGGCTTGTTTCTAGAAAGAGAGTTTGTCCCTAAAGAAGCAAGTGGGAGGACTGTAGAACTTGAAGAGATTCAAGAACCACAAATCACTGAACCGATTATGGAACATGAACAGGAACCACAAGCAGTTGTGGAACAGCCTGTTCAGGTAACACAAGAGCTTCGTAAATCCAGTAGAGTGCGCCAGGAACCCGAGAGGTATGGACTTCTCGTGACCGATTCCGGTGACACGATGCTCACAGACGATGAGCCTACTACCTATGAAGAGGCCATGAAAGGGCCAGACTCTCATAAGTGGCTAGAATCCATGAGATCCGAGATGGAATCCATGTATACCAAGAAAGTATGGACTTTGGTGGAACCACCCGAAGGGGCGCGGCCCATAGGGTGCAAGTGGGTCTTCAAGAAGAAGATCGACATGGATGGTAATGTGATTACCTATAAGGTCCGATTGGTGGCTAAAGGATTTAGACAGATTCATGGTATTTACTATGACGAAACCTTTTCACCAGTCGCAATGGCCAAATCCATCTGAATCCTACTTGCTATTGCAGCATAGTACGACTATGAGATTTGGCAGATGGATGTCAAAACAGCATTCCTTTATGTGAATATCCTCTAGGACGTGTATATGATACAGCCAGAGGTTTTTTAAGATCCAAAGCAATCCAACAAAGTTTGTAAGCTGCAACGATCCATTTATGGATTGAAGCAAGCTTCTAGGAGTTGGAATCGACGTTTTGATGAAGTAGTCAAAGAGTTTGGCTTCATCAGAAACAAATATGAGTCTTGTGTCTACAAGAAGGTTAGTGGGAGCTCTGTAGCTTTTCCGGTCTTGTATGTGGTTAACATACTACTCATTGGAAACGACGTTCCCATGCTGCAATCTGTTAAAGATTGGCTAGGGAAGTGTTTCTCAGTGAAGGACTTAGGGGAAGAAGCCTATATACTCGGTATAAAGATCTATAGAGATATATCTAAGAGACTGCTAGGCCTAATTTAGAGTACATATATTGACAAGATGTTGAAGCGGTTCAACATGCAAGATTCCTTGAAGGGATTCTTGCCCATGTCACATGGAATCACTCTTTCGAAGAGTGGTTGTCCTTCCAATGAGATTGAGAAGGAACGCATGAGTAGAATTCCCTATGCCTCGGCCATAGGATCTATCATGTATGCCATGTTATGTACTAGACCAGATGTGTCATTTGCCTTGAGTATGACAAGCAGATATCAATCGAATTCGGGTAAGAGTCACTAGATTGCAGTCAAGAACATCCTAACGTACTTGAGAAGAACTAATGATGCTTTCTTGATATTTGGCGGTGAGGAGGAGTTGCGTGTAAGGGGTTACACGGATGCAAGCTTCCAAACCGACAGAGATGACTTTAGATCACAATCGGGATATGTGTTTTGCCTGAATGGAGCAGCGGTGATCTGGAAGAGTTCCAAGCAAGAGACGGTGGCTGATTCTACAACAGAGGCTGAGTACATTGCTGCAAATGGCGCAGCAAAGGAAGCTGTTTGGATCAGAAAGTTTGTTTCTAAACTTGGTGTGGTTCCTAGCATTGCGGATCCAGTTGAGTTGTACTGTGACACACTAGGGCAATCGCGCAATCAAAGGAGCCCAGATCACACCATAAATCCAAGCACGTGCTCAGGAAGTTCCATCTGATTCGAGATATTATCGATAGAGGAGACGTTCGGATATGCAAGATTCCTACATATGAGAATCTGTCAGATCCACTTACAAAGCCGCTTGTGCAGTGGAAGCATGAAGGGCACACTAGGAGCATGGGCATACGAGATGCGTCAGATTGGCTCCAGTGCAAGTGGGATACTGTTAAAATAAATTCCCTAGAGGCAATCTAGTTTAGTATGAATTTATTATGGCTAGAACATTCATTGTATTATTTATTGGATATTGAATATAATGAAGTCCTTAGATTTACAATTGTGTTGTTTATATTAAGTATCCCTAGCCCAGTATAATGATTAAAAGGACAATCATCTATAGACTAGTATGGGGTTGGATTGATATGGAGATATCATGATCCAACACATGGGTGTGTAATGGCGCACTGGATTGACCCATCTCCGAGAAGGATACATACACGTTATGTTAAGTCACAAGTGCTTCTTGTGGTGTAATGGTATTGTCATCCTTAGACTTGAAGTCGCTAGATATTCTAGTTGTGAATTATTGTGATTTTGGTAGCGTCAAACGCTACACTGTAACTGGGTAGTTATAAAGGCGTGTACCGGATACAATAAGAAGCAAGCTTAGAGATCGTAGTGGACGTAGATAGAATTTGTCCCTCCCACATAACCAGAGAAAATATCCTAGGCCACTCGAGGAATAGTGCTTATAGAATGTCTGGCCAGACTCAAATAAATCAATATGAGATATTGATGTTATTTGCACGAATAAGGCTATTCCCATGGATCGAGAAACTATGGATTGGATATACGAGTGTGAATTGTATGTCTCGTGTCCAATCCGGATATAGAGACAAAGGGATTAGACAATTACTTGTACAAGGTTTGTCGGATGACTATTCTATTAGTTGGCTAGAATGGATGTTTTGTTAGAAACCGCTCCATATTAGCAAATTGTTGCTACCAACTAGATAGAACCTATGGGGTCACACGCTATATAGAGTTGAACTAGATATGGGAATTAATTAATAGGATTAGTTAATTAGAAGGCTCACTTTGCAACACCTTGAAAACTTAGTAGGACTAATTTGCAAGAAAGGGACTAAACTGAATTCTAGTAGGACTAGAATAGGTCCTTTAGGTAGTTGGAAAGGATTTGCTGGACTATATAAAGGATGCTCCTTCCTTCCTTCCCACACTTATGAGCCTTTAGTTCATAACTTGATTGGGAGAGAACAAAAGGAGAGAGAGCAAGCAAGCAAAGGAGGCCGAACGCCCCCCTTGCCTCCGCTCCCTTCCCGTCGGCCCAACAAGGAGGACGCCACCTCCTTGTTGCCTCGTGCTGCGTGATTTATTCTTCCTCTTCCTCCGTTCCGGGATAGCACAAAGGAGAAGGAAGATCTAGATCTCAACTCTAGGCGTGGATCAACTATAGAGAACGTGACACAATTCACGTTACAAGTCATCACAGGAGAAACCCTAAGGTGCGTAACTTGATTTCTTCCCTTACCATCGTTATTTCTCTTGTCTTGTGATCCTTGAAGGGTATTGCATCGATAAATTATGTTTTTCCGCTGCGTATCCATGATCAAAACCCTACAGGATCGTCACCTCAGTCCGACCTTAATTATATCAATAAACACTTGGATAAGTAACACACATTAAGTTGCACACAAAGCACGTATCAACAAATACTTTCTATATATTCAAGTCCTTGGCGCAAAGAGCACTTCACAAGCTGGCAATAGAGAATATCAACCAATCACGTAACATATATCTCGTCGAGGTATAAGAAGAATCTTCAGGTAGAGAAGACAACCATATGTCTGAAACAGCACTAGGGCCCCAACACGAAACAGGAAAATATCAGGTAATACATAGCAACTTATCATGAAAAAGTATATGAAGGATCGAGCACTCAAATACCCAGCTTTCCGTATTATATCTTTCCCTATGTTTATTTTAGGTTACCCTACAGGTTTTGAATTCCCTTTTCAGAACGAACTGCTCTGATACCACCTGTAACACTCCACGTATCTGGCTCGGTAGAGACCGGGAGAGTGCTACTTGAATAGCGGAAATCGAGAACAAAACATTCCATAAAATTTAAATAACTAGTAATTACATTATCGTCTTTAGGCTACAACACGGGCTACAACATTACAATAATGACTTTAAACTAGTGTTCTTTTTGCAAAGTGATGATGTCTGATTATCTATGTGTGTCTCGGATCCCACTACTACAAAATCCCAGCTCGTAGACCTGTGGGGGAATGAAACAAAGACCGCAGTTTTTCGAAAGTCAGCAAGAAATGCTGAGTGAGTTAAACCTTAGCATGTAAATACAGGAAGGTTACGAAAGGCTGCAGGGTCACACGTTATATATAACAAGAGTAACGAAGTATGAGTATAAACTTTATCAGAGTTTGCAACGGCATAAACATCAGCGTCAAGTAATGAAATAGTCCAGAACAGAATCCAAGAATCCAACCGTTGATTCACAATAACTGGATATAAACACGCCAATGTAGGGCCTCCAAATAATAATGCCAACAGAGACGTTGAGTTATCAATTAACAAGTATCGATTGGTTTTCACGTAACAAATCCTTTTACCACGATGTCCCAATAAAATTTATGATACGTCAAAAGTTTCCAGATTAATTCTTTCAGATATGGTATGACTGTTCGTAAAACGACTTACAAATAAATGTTTCTAAATATAGTAACCGTATTATTATTGATCTCACAGTACCCGGGTAGACCAGTGACCACAATCAGACATATTAGACCTTAAGTGTTGCAACACCCTCCTAAGAGCGTCAATCAAAGGAGTGGTTCCTAGATGCTGGACCCTAGCCAACAAGGAAAAGACTCGCGGCAAACGAAGTCCCACATTTGAGGGACCAAAACCCAAGGGATCGAAACCTGAGGGGCACACGGAGTCCCGCATTTTAGGGACCTGAGCCCAGGGGATCGAAACCCGATAAGTAACATAACTGGTTCCGGTACATGCGAATCGTTTTACTTTACTCCGGGGATCGAACCCGAATATATCTTTATGGACTAAGCTCAGGGAATCATCACCCAATATAAGTAACTCCGGGGATCGAACCCGACTATCTCTTTAGGGACTAAACCCAGGGAATCATCACCCAATATATGAAGGAAACTCCCGAATCGGTGTTTCCAGCCAGAGCCAATAAGTCCAAGACTTCAATAAGAAGTCAGGGGAAACTCTAGAGTCTGTGTTCCCGGCCGGAGCCAACATAATCATAGTCCATGACCACAACAAATAGTAAAGGGAAACTCCCTAGTATCGGTGTTTCCGTCCGGAGCCAACATAATTGTAGTCCATGACCACAAAAAGTAGTCAAGGGGAACTCCAGCATCTGTGTTCCCGGCTGGATCCAACAAAGATCCAAGACTCAACTAGTCAAGGGAAACTCCCTGGTATCGGTGTTTCCGGCCGGAGCCGATCATAACATTAAGATTAGGGGAATTCTCAAATATCCAACGTCTAGTTCCCATACACGAAATCTCCCGCATTACGTTATTAATAAATTTTCTGATTTAGTGTAACAAACACTTAGCTTCCAATAATAGCAAGATAATGGCTCTAAATTAATTAAAGCAAGTTTGACAACTATTTCCAATTAGACAAGTAGGCCCACAACCAAGCATGTATTTTGAGACAATTCACAAATATCACAATATGACACGAAGAAAGCGAGGCAAGCTAGGCTAGGCATGTAAAACTCACAAGTATATTTTGAGACAGAAAATATAAATCTCATTAAGCGATCTAGGCAATCAAGGCTAAGCATATAACTCACCTGGTCCGATATCAATTATCACATAAAAGCTCCTACAACGGATTGTAGTCCTCGTCTACAGATCTGTCGCCTACAATTTACCAAATTTCTAATTACAACAACAATACTTCAAAAATGATAGCACTAGCTCTATACGAATGCTTGGCTAGGTCGATATTAAGTCCAACTCTCACGATTTTCCGAAACTCGTCTCAAGTTAAATTTCCATAAATATACAAAGAAATGTTTGTAGAAATAATCTTGATATTAAATACTTGAGACAACATTTACGAATATAAGCAAATAATATTTGAGACTATTCAGCGTCATAATTATAATCTCGAATGATAACAAAAGTAATTATTATAAAGCGTTATTTTATCTAGAGAAAATAAATATACTTGTTGGAAAGATCACTATTTCATTCTCAATTCCTATTCAAATAACACTAAGGCGACATTTAGTAAATAAATTGAACAAAATTTACTAAATAAAATACTCTTGTTATCATATTTTTCAAGAAAACAGATTGTAGTTTTGTAAAGAAATTTATCTTCTCATTTCATTACAAAAACATTTATTTCAATTATTTATTTTTTCTCAAAAATGTCTTTTTCTATAATATTCACCCCCAACTATTTTATGAGAAATATAGTTATTAATTTATAAATAATAATCTAGACAAATTTAGGAAAAACTAATTTTGTCAATGAAACCGAAACTGAAAACTACACCTACCTCCCCAAAAGTTTCTAAAATGACATCTGCATCCCCTATAGGTTTCTGAAACAACACAATACCCCCCCCCCATAAACTTTTTGAAAATTACAGTTTAACCCCTAGTCAAGAACTTTCAAAGTAACGGATCAAAACATGGATTTGAGGCCTTAAAACTCGATTTTGATTACTGTAAACAACTAAAGGAGATTTTAAGCATACCCATATCAAAAATCGCGAGAAACGGTGAAGAAACGGGACGGGTCAAACTCGCACTCGACGTCGCCGGAGATGGAGCTTCGCCGGGGCTTCTTCGGCTGTTCTCGGCTGCGGCTAGGTCCTCCTGGAGCTTGGTCAGACCATATGGAGGCTAGAGAGAGATGGGTGGAAGGGGCTGGATCGTCTTGGCTGCGTTCCAGCGATCTTCTCGCCGGAAATAACGGAGGTCGCCGGAGGTTTTGGGCTGCTGCTGTTGTTGAGGCTCTTTCTCCTTCTGGTGGATTCGTCGAGCACGGCAGTGAGGGGGAGAGGAGAAGAGAGCAGGGAAAGAGTGAGATGGACGGAAGTGGTGGTGGCGGCCATCTTTTCCGGCGGTTCTCCGACGGTGGCAGCAGCGACAGTGGCTGCTTGGTGCCGTTGCTTCTGTTGTTCCTCCTTGTCTGTGGGTTATCAGAGAAGAGAGGGAGGAAGGTATGGAGGTGAGAGAGAAGAGAAGTTGAGGGTGTTGGTGGTCGGGTTTCCCGGCAGGTTTCCGGCGGTCGCAGCGGCCAACGCCGCGGCTGATGCTGCCTCTTGTTGCGTCCGGCGTACAGAGCAGAGGAGGGAGAGATGATGGGTGAGAGAGAGTGAGAGAATAGAGGGAGATTGTGAGGGTGATGGTGGTGCCGGGTTGTTTTGTAGCCGAAGAAGAGAAGGAGAAGAAATAAGAGAAGAGGGAGGAGAGAGAGAGGGAGAAGAGAGTGAGAGATGTTGGGAAACACATCATGTGCCAAAAGTTGGGAAACACATTTATTATTATTATTATTATTATTATTATTATTATTATTATTATTATTATTATTAATACAATTATTATAACATATGTAATAATACAAATACGGTATATAATACAAAGTATGGATACGGTATAGAAATTATAAAAATACATGTAGTATAGATACAAATACGATGCACAAACCAAAATTTTTGTAAAAGACAAATAATACCTCCTCATCAACTATTTTAATATTACAACTACCTCCCCGCTAGCTATATATTTCAAAAATAACTGTTTAAACTTCACGAAAAATACGTCAATAATACTTAATAAAAGATGGGGTGTTACATTGAGAGTCGTACCTTTGAGCATCCGCATGGTGAATAGACGTTGCTTTAGTATCAACTTGATGGTGAGTGACTTCGTCATGTAGAGACTCTCCAATTTCAGCCAAAGAGTTGCCTCCGTCTTCTGATCTCCAACCTGGGTGATCACGTCATCCGATAAGCACAACATAATGTTTGAGTGCTTTCTCCTCCATCAACCTATACTTAGATGATGCAACATTCATGCCTCCTTTGTCTGCAGTCAAAGGTGCCCATATGCCTTGCAATTTGAGAAAAGCCTCCATCTTTATCTTCCACAAACTGAAGTTGTTCCCTCCTGTGAACCTGTCGATCTTCAGCATCGATCAGGCCATCGTTCTTGGTGGATCTTGAACCCTAGCTGTGTGCTCCACCTAGATCATGAAACCCTATCTTTGATTTCACTAAATTTTGAAACCCTAGCTTTGCTCCGCCTTGACCTTGATCTTCAAACACCGCTAACCTTGGCTTTGATACCAGTTTGTTGTAACAAACTCATGTTTCAGAGCTCTCATACCAGTTTGTTGTAACAGAACTCCTATTTTGGAGCTATGATACCAATTTTTTTTATGAAAAACCACCTCACAAACGATATACGAATAAAATAAGAACACGGGATTTACGTGGTTCGCTGGAAAAAAATTCGCTAACTACGTCCGCGGCGGAGAAGCACCCTTTATTTCACTAAGAGGAACAATTACACTTTGTTTGCATGCTTAATAGTGTGACTACTAGGTTCCTTATATAGTTCTAGGAAAACCCCCAAGGAGGTGACGAAAAGGCCCAACCCTACAAAACTCATCGCCTTACAATTGTTTCCTAAACTAACTTTGTCGTCTTTTACTATTCAAGGCATATTCAACAATGACAAATCATACTCTTTCTCTTTTATTGTTTACATTCTTAACAAAGTCCACACTTCAATTTTGACCAATTTTTGTTTTTCTGTCTAATATGACTGATCAAGTTTGTCTCATAACAAATTGGTATAAGAGCCAGGTCCTTTCAGAGCTAAGACTTCAATTTTTTCCAAGAACTATGTCTGCTCCAAAGATCAAATTCTACAGGTTTACTAGGAGGGACGATTTCTGTATGTTCCAACTCAAGATGCGTTCTTTGTTGCAGCAACAAGGTCCTCGTCTATCGCTGACATCCGATAAGAAGGGCGTAGATACATCTACAGTTCAGTATTTGACGATGTAGGAGAAGATGCACGCAACGATCATGTTGTGCCTCGCAGAAGACGTGATCACTGAAGGGGCATATGAGTATTAGGTGGTTACTTTGGGGTTAATGTTAAAGATCCTCTAAATAACGAAGTCGCTGACCAACTTTGATGCTGCAACTGCATTTTTTTCAGTCTGTGGATGTCTGAATACTTATATCCAATCAGCAACTCCCCTCCCAATCGGTTAAGATTCAGAAAACTTATACCAAACCCCCTCCCAATTGGTTCAAGTTAACACTAGTGTCATGTGGTGTGAATGGAAAAGGAAGCGGCGGGCAGAGTTCGCGACAACAATGGTTTCTTCATCGCTAGTCAGACGAAATTACTCCCGTTCAAAAAATTGGCCAAAGAGGTAAAAGTCGAAGCGATTAAATTGGGAATCAAGCTTTCCATAGACATTGATCTTCCAAGACATTGATCGTCCTATTAATCAATATACTTGACTACGGATATTTAAGATAAACAACAACTGTAATCTAAGGACTTCATTATATTAAATATTTCCATAAATAATGAATTTAATATTCTTGCCAAAAACAATGTTCAAACTAAAATAAGATTGCCTCTAGGGTATTTACACCAATAGCTATTGACTTTCGGCATTCTCTAATGGTTTCACCATAACTTTTGAGGGCACGTCGATCTACCACACTTTTTATTTCTTTGTAAATCTCCCTTGCTTGATAGAGCAATCGGTGTTGATAACGTGTTGTGAAACGAGAGAGCTTGTAGAGACAAGAATAAGAAAATTAAGAGAGAGACAAGATGTAGCGAGATAGTGATGAGATTTGCATTATTCTCCAACCCAAAACCTCCTTATATAGGCATTAGGGTGGCTAATGGGCCAATAACAATATATAAATTGTCTTACAGCATGTGGTGGATATTCAAAAATAAATTAGCCCAATATTTCATAACAATTTCTAGTATCTTCTCCTCAAAAATAGATATACATATTTCTAGTAATTTAATTTCTCCTCCAACCTCAGCTCAAGATTAGATATTTCTTCCCCCACAATATAAGGCACATCCAAGCTACAAAGACGTGATGTAGGGTCGATCCTTCTATATACAAAATCTTGATAAAATTATCATCCGGAATGAGGAATTCAAATAGTCACAACAATTGATCTTAAATTTAAGAAGTTATTTAGACTTAGGAACATGTATACACTTATATAGACCTAGGAGATGCCTTCTTGCAGTCAAATCTACCCAAATCCTGTCCAAGACATGTCCAACTCTTTACGAGACTGTCCGGAACCTTCCTAGCCTTTTTGGACCAAACCAGTTCCCTTTAATCAAAGCCCTTGTCGCACGATCAGGATTGTCGATCGCACAATCAGAATTCTGGTTGTGCGATGTCCTTTCTGATCGTGCAATCTCCAGTGAGTTGCTCCTTTTCTACTTGATCCGTTTTTCCTCCTCTTGACTTGTTGCTTCGCTCCATCATTGTCGAGTCTTGGAAATTCTATTCAAGGCAAAATTATATTATTCCAGATGAAGAAGAGAGGAAAAAAGCATGTACTGTGTCAAATGCGTTACTGGAGGAGAACCACAAAAGGCCTTCATTTTTAGGTTTTGGTTTATGAACCCCATGAGCTCACTCTCTCTCTCTCTCCAAAAAAACCCTAACTTGCCTCCCTCAGGCGGCGGCGGCTCCTCCATGGAGCTGCTGGTCGCCACCCTCCACCATTGACACATTCGCGCCGCCTCCTCCACCCACACCACCACTGCCTCATCAGCCACTTCCGCTCCCACCGACTCCAATCGAGGCCTTCCCAACCCGTTTCGTCTAGAATCGGACTCGCGCAGCACCGGGTCCCCTCCGGTATCAAAGTCGGGAGCTCCCCTCTTTGAAGTCCTAGTGGGACTCCATGTATGTGCCTTCAACTACCCTGACCTCCTCTCTTTTTGCAGCCTCTTTCGCCATGATCATATTGAAGATCCGATGCCCCCACCTCCATGGAAGTCTGCGTCGCCTCCTACTTCAGTTGTCACCGCCTCTCTTTGCCTTTGCCTCCTCTCTGCCCTCCCCCCCCCCCCCCCCACACCCACCGGCCTCTCCCCATGGGTTGGCTGCACCTTTTGGTACCTTTTTCCCCCTGAACTCACCCCTCCACTTCCCCTTTTTCAGATCTGGCCGCACGTAGTTGCCCCCCCCCCCCTTTCCTAGGCTGGTACCCGGCCTTAGAAAGCCCCCTTGAAGTAGTCTCTTCACCGCACACCAACACTACGGAGAGCCGCATCTTTTTCACCTTCCTGGGTGATGTTTCTAGCCCACTTGGCTCACGTGGAACCAAATCTTGTGCTGGCCTATGACTGTTGGTAGAGATGGTTCCCGTTGTGACGGCTTGGTGGTTCGTTTTTCCCTTTCTTGTAGCAGTCGGTTCTGCATCGGCCTCCTCTGTTTCGGCCGAGGAGGTGCCATGTTTTGTTCGGGCCTTTGATATGGGATGTCTTTGAGGCGCTTAGACAAGGAGTTTGGAGGCTCTTGGGCCTTCCTAGGCCAATCCTGTTATGCTTTGGGTTGTTTAATGGGGCCATTAATCTTGTATTCCATTTGACTGTCGCTATTTTACAAAAAATATTCCCCGCCGTCTGTAAGAACGGACTTCATACGTTTAAATTTGAAGATTGTATATGCTAACCTACATCTGGGATCAAATGTACTACCATTTGACAAATATCAATATAAACTAGAAAGTGGGAAATATCATCACGTATTATTACAGTCGTTGATTGTTATATATTTTTTCTCTTTGTAGGTGGAATATGTAGCTACTTAAGTGGAATGCGATCATTTAGCAATTGTTACATACCCATGTTATCGGTGTTATCCTGTTTGTTGCGAACAAACAACCAACTGTATTTTGTTGACGGCAGGCAGGATTTTGCTGCTTACTACTCTTTATCATTGTGGTACTTTTTGGAGTTCGAATATGAAGGCGACAATACTTTCAAAGTTATAATAATGGATCTGACTGGCTGTGAAATTGACTACCGCTAGTATATTGAATAATGAAATCAAAGAATATGTTGCTTCTGTTGTGGAATTGATCATGTGAAGCCATGTTCGAAAAAAATTATGTTTCCTGTACAATCATTTGTTAAGAAGCCAGATTCTGGCATGCAACACAACTTTGAATAGTATTACTTGCTATGCTATTATACCAACTTTTGAGGTTGAATGAGTAGTTTTCTATCCTCTTGACTTCCAACTGGTTCATAGGTTATGTAACTCAACTTGGTTGATTCCTTCCATTATCTCAACATTAGTTTCATTATTTTTGCCATATGTTTGTCGTCCTATTCATATCGAGAAATATGTTTACATGTATAGCTAGCATGACCACAGTGGTATCAGTAAACGGGTGACCGTTGTGCTAATATGGAATTACTACTTACGAGTGTGGCAGTGCGAGTATGAACAATAACAACGGTGCACTACTTAGTTAATTTTCAGTAAACATTGCTTCTTCATGCAAGAATACCGTACAAAATGTCAATGTTCGGTTCTGGGACCGCATGACCTATAGTAATATTTTGCAATGTACAGATTTATGCAATGATGCTTACGATGAGGTGAATAACACGAAAAATACAATCGTGTGTATGGGTCTCCAGAACATCTGTTACCTGATTTAGGCTGGATCTTTCATCTATTACGAGTTTCGCTTTAGTATAAACGATACCCCCTCTAATTCAATTCACCGTTATAACATACTACATGCACTGTAATGTGTTGACATTGTAGCACTACTTACAAGATGCATAAAAAATCATAGGGTTAAAAAATCGGTCTCTTCAACTCAGGGGGTATCAATTGTCATTTACCAGTATATACCTCCAGAATGCTTTACCCACCACATCTTTGCGAATTCCAATAACACATTTGTTGAGTACACATTAGTTCTTACAATGTAATGCAACCATTTTTCTTTATAGATCATTTCACACGCCACTGCAATAGGCTCCAGCTGTTTGCCGTTACTGCTTAGACTATATCAGCAAAACCTAGGGAACATGTTGCGTTTCAACAGCAATACATTTTGTACGTTGTTTAGGTCTACTTAAAATTTTATGATGCCCATTTTAACTTGCGATTTGAATTCTTAACATGTTGTATGCATTCACCTGTCAATTTTCAAACCGTATACATCAGACTATTTGTTTTGTCGAATCCCGTAAAAAAAATGCATGCATATGTGAATGGGTTAGTTGCACAAAATTAGACATTGCAAACACACATAATAGTTCCCAAAAAGACGCTATCCAACTGTGTGAATGAAATGTATCCACTGATATTAACCTCCTCAACTTTGGTGACTATTATACATGTACGTAAATTCAAGCGTATCAATGCACGTTATTTACCATATCGCATATGACTGCCCTCGCTTTATTCCCATGCATTCTTATGGAGCTGATCTATTTTTCACCGCCCACTTACAAAGTAATGGTATGGAGCTGAAAATCAAAGTTAATTCTTCGGCGCCTACTTCATTCGACCGTACAATTTTTATCCGTACTACAACACCATCTATCTCTACGGCTTGTGTGGTACAATCCAAGGCAAATACGGCCCGCGCGTAACGCCCTCGGGGCAAAACTAGTTATTTATAAAACAAATTAAGACGGTTCAAGTTTCAAGAAACTGAAATGTGTTTTAGACCTTAAGATCAAATGAATCTTGACCATTAACTGATACCCACTTATAGAAATATTTGGAAAATAAGTAGGAGACACTTTTTAATGCTAAAAATATATATTCCATTGATTTTTTCTAAGGACCATATAGTTGGTATTAATGAAAGTTTTGGGAGTTAATAACATGGCTAAGTATATTTTAATATATAGGAACCACATTGTTAGTAGTGTAGAAAGTTGTTAGGAGTTAGGGCATGACCCCCTTCTTTGTGGGAAATTGCAAAAACATGCCTAAATATATTTTAATACTTAATCATGTTTTTTTATTGGAAACTTCTCCAATGTTACTGACTTCGTCCTTTTATTAGATCTACACTAACATTTAATGATGTCACTCTTACCATTTGAGAGCAACTTAGAAAACAAATAATATTGTGCACTAAAAAAAAAAGTTGACTAAAAAATTTAGGACAACCACAAATTGAATAGGTAACGAAAATTTTGCGATGAGAAGTTGTGGTAGTACCCAGAGGGTATGGGTTATGTTCTAGTTTATATAATAAAACAGAATAGTTCACGTGAAAATGATTTTTAATCCATTGAATCAAATGCATCTCAATTCTTGGACTGCACCCCACTTAATTTTTAGGGTAGTGATTCTTACACAGCAAATATGATGGTTACACCAGATTTATGCTAGCATGACTTAATTACCCCTCACTAATAGTATTTAATACTAAATTATCATATTTCCAATCCTTTATTTTTGACAAGTTCGACATTTCCAAAAAGTTCAAAATTAATCTCAATAAATTTGTTAATTCTTTTAAAACATTAATTCTTAAAAAAAAATCCCCGTCCTAAAAAAAACCTTTCTTTAGTGCTAATTCCCTTCTTTTGATATAAGCATTCTCCAACCTTTTCAAGTACACATAAACTAATAGTGTGAATGTTTTTTTTTTTTTTTTTTTTTTTGAGGAACGTGTGATTGTTTTTTGAACTCTTGTAAAAAAATGAATCCGAAATGGCTTCGTGTCGTACTCTTGGCTGGGTGAATTTGGATAGTATGAAATTGAATTCTCCAAGTTTCCGCAATCTAATACTATTCACGTGTATGCTTGGCTTTGTATTTTATTTTTATTTATTTGTTTGAAAAAAAAGACTTTGCCTACATGTGAATATACAATACTTCATCTGTAACGCCTCTTTCTTTACGTTTTGACTTTTATCACTATTTACTGGGTCACTTTGACCCGGTGATTTAGATAGCAAAATGATACAATTTTTTTTAAATCATTTCATAGTGTTGTAGAGTAAAAGTTGCTCCATAATACGGTGAAAAATTTATCAAAAAATTGAATCGTTTTACTATCCAAATCACTCAGTCAAAATGAGACAAATACGAGTCAAAAAGTCAAAGCGTAGAGAAAGAGGCGTTACGGAGGAAGTATGTTCTAATCATTTTTCTACAAAATGGCTTCCATACTCTCATTATTTTAGTTCTTGTGTGCAAATGTCATGTTCAAGTTAGAGTTTATACATAGTTTCTTCTATTTGGGATCGTCTTTTTGTTTATACACAACATATATCAACTTTTTTCAATAGACTTGTTAAAATTACGAAGTGTTGTTGTCTTTTCATCTAATTATTTTTAAGGAAGTAAACAGATCGACACTATTTTTTTTTTAAGAAACGGTAGGGAAGTTTTAATAAAGAGAAAGGTATTTTAAAAGGAATGTCAAAATTTATGGAGATAAAATCATGGTAAAACTTTAAAATATTATACTTGCTGAAAATAGATGATTGTAAAAGGAATAACTACAAATTTAACTATAACTATGGAGGGGGTACTTAAGTCACGTTCAACATAAATCTGGTGTAAGCATCAAAATTGCTGGTGTAAGAATCACTACCCAATTTTATTTTTATTTTAATATGGGGAAATTTTACGACACTATACAAGTGGAATATTTGAACCACAAAGATTCTCCACCCAATTACGAATACTAGAGTTCCTACAATTTTGGGACACTGTGATTGATTTTTGGGAAATGTGTTGGAAGGCATGTGACCATCATTTTGAGTTCCTACAATTTTTATTTTTATTTATTATTATTTTTTTTGAAAAATTAAAGTTTCCATAAATTTTAGACTCCATAAAGGTGTGAGCTACTTTTAGTACTAATGTCATTATAAGAAAATAGGAAAACTCAAATATTATTAAGAACAATGAAATCACAATAAAAGCTTCAAAAAATAAAAATAAAAAAATAACTCTTGCAATTTTGTTATTTCGAATGTTTTGTTATTAGTTTGGTAGTGGCCAGAAGTCACGGGTGGAGCAGACTTTTTAATAATACTAAAAAAAATGTTTCTCAACATTATTATTATATGGCCACTTCCACCTAGTAGTTGATAGAGGTGAGGGATTTGATAGTTATGAGATCAGTAGTTCATGATCATAACTACAAGAATTTAACGGATTTGTTACGAACTTTTAGCTACATATTAAGTTTGGTCACAAGATATCAAAATACCTTCGGCGGGACTTTTTTTGGTAGCGGGAAATCTCATTGTTACAAAATTGTAGTGTATCACAAAAAAGTTTCGTAACCAATAAATTAAAAAACTTATAATATTTTACTGTTACGACTCAGTTGTTGGAAAAAATAAGAACATCTACACGACTTTTTTCCCCACTCCACGAGCAACTCTCCACCCCAAAAGCCCTAAACCAATTTATGCCTCACATAAAACAAACAAAAAACCCTCATTAGTTATTTCTCAGAAAGAAGAAAAAAAGCCCTCACGAGTTACCTCTGTGAGACTCTGAGAGCGATTGAAGACGGTTGGAGGCAAAGAAATTTCTCCTACGTCTCTCCCTCTGCGAGGCAAGGTTGCCGATTTTCACTGTTCTTCTTTGTCTTTATCCTGAAACCCATAGGTAAGCTATGAAGTCGTGGAACAGGGTTCTCTTTGTAATACCCCTATTTCTTCTAATAGAGTATTTAGTGTATTATTCCTAAAGTTGGAGTTAGTTTCTATCTCTTATTGAACTGTAGGGGTGTATTTGTAGTTTACTAAACATAAATGTGGGGGTTAAAGTGTCTTTTCTCAAAAATGGGGTGTAACCCACTTAACTCTCTCTCTCTCTCTCTCTCTCTCTCTCTCTCTCTCTCTCTCTCTCTCTCTCACGATCGGGAAAAATGCCCGATTCTTCCTCAACTTCTCCCTCAACGTCTCTCCCCATTCTCTCCCACGAATCGACCCACGTTCTTCCCCAATTTCACCTCCAGTCGACATATATCAACACCTCCCTCTCCCTCGTCTCTGCATCTCAACCACTCCCTAATTTCATAAGCTAAAACAACTACCCAGTGCTCTGTTTTTCTCCGGATCACCGCCGAAAACCATCATCACCTCTGCCCTTGTTATTTCCGACGAAACCCACCAGAACCAGGTCGCCTCTCCTCCCTCTCCTTTCCGACGAACCAGCAAGTACAACAGAGCCTTCGTCGGCTCTGTTTTTGTGTCGGCCCAGCTCAGACCCGAATTCCCGACCCGGGTTTCTGACGAGAAACCCAGCAGCGCCATCACCATCTTTCTCTCGCCCCGTGGATCTCTCTTCACCGGCGACCACCTCCAGTAGCAGCAGTAGCAGCGGCGACTCTCCAATCGCCGCCGTCGTCTTCATTCCTCGCCGCTTTCGTTCTCCAATCGGTGAACACAATAACCCCCTCTTCTTGTTCTTAATTCGTTCATGTATCATGATTTCCGTTAGCCATGCCCATGAATTAGTTCCTAGGTGTGTGTAGTGTGAATTTCGTGAAGTTGTGTCACTGTATTATGATGGGGGGAAGATGATTCAGTCGAAATGGTTTAATTGAATTTTGGGTGTACTCTTTGCATTTTGTGAAATTCTTGGGGGGTGGTTGTTGTAACTTTCAGCAACTTTTGGGGAGGCTATAGTTAAAACTAGAAACTGCTTTCTTTTAATTATCATTCTTATATCTTTAATTAGTGTTTTATTTATTTATTTTAATTATAATTAACTAGTTTCTATAATATGAAAATAAATATAAGTTTAATAGTATAATTATATAAGAAGAGTTTTGTGAATAAAAGTGATTAGTTAATATTAAATAAAAGTAGTTTTCTTAAGAAGTTAGTTAACTTGACATTTGTGTCTTTGATTCCAATATTTTTGTTATAATATATATACATATAAATATGTTGTTCATTTACTCTTCCAATAATTACATATAGTTTTCTTTAATACTGATAGCTATTCTAAATATTACAATCCTTTCTAAATAATCAATTATCAATAAAGTTTAAGTATATTATTTAATAGTTTAAAGCTTGTTTTCTAATAATTTTAATTTTAAATACTTTTGTTCCTTATTATTATAATTATTTATCAGTAATACTTTTGCCAATATTATTGAGTCGCGTAAAAGGAGTTGGGGGTGACAATTAAATTGGGAACTTGGCGGGGAAATATTCTTTGCATTTGCATATAGGGCATAATTGCATTTGTTGAATGAGATTGGTTGTTTATTAATGTTAGGATTATTCGACTATTGTAGGGTTCGTAGACGATCAGCTCATTGAGAACCCGTACGACGAGTACTAGTTTTCGCGCTTGCTTGTGTGTGTGGAGCTTTTCTTTAATCCAAATAAGTTATATGCTCGACTCTTCTACCATCAAAATGAGTTTCCAAGATGTGTTATGTGCCAAATTTGTTACTGTTTTGATTATCGTACTACCCATTTGTTGAAACTCTGAAATCATGTCTATTTTGGCACAAAGTGTGAAACTGAAATCTCTGTCTTGAAAACACGAGTTATGTTTATCTTGGAACTGATTAGCACTTTAATCCTTGCTTTCCTTATTGGTTTTGAATACCAGGTTTGGATAGAGAATTACCTTCTTTCAAGAAATACTCATAAGATACTAAGTAACGTAAAGTGAAAGATAACTTGTACGAGCTGTTCTATAGTTCACTTCGGTGATTATTTTGTTAAGGACCATACGTTCTAGTCAAGAGATTTTGGGAGCCAAACTCTGGCGTACCCTTGGTACCCATAGTCCTACACTACCATGAGGACTTGGGGGTTCCTACTTGTACTACTCTAGCGGAGTTGCTAACCTCTAGGGGGTGTCGACACTTAAGGTCTTGTAGGTCAGTATTTGAGGCGGGAAGGCCATATTTAGAGGGGCTTTCACAACTGCAGGGTTGAAGTAGGGTTTGTTAGACCCGCGAAGTAACCTTGAGTTATTTATTTCCGAGGCAGGCGGGAACTCTGCATTCGCTCGTACAATGTTTAACTTCTGGGGCTCATGGGGCAGTAGAGCTAGCTGCTCCCGTGGCACGTGGCCAGGTGACCGCCAGAAAATTTTCAGAGGAGGACTTTAATAAGAAAGATTAAGTTGGAATATCAAATCCAAGTTTATCCCTTTATCTTTCTTGTTTGCCTTGTGATCTCAATTTAAAGCTTTAATCATCTTTTCCTTTACTTTTTCCTTTATTTATTCTTGAATTATGTGCCCAATCATCTGTTTACATGTTGAGGTATTTCTTACTCAGTTTAAACTGACTTTTAGAAAAACTGTGGTCGGCTTTTGCTATTTGAAAACCCACAGGTTAACACCGCTGCAGACTCTGGGGGAACGAATCACTAGCTTGGATCAGGGGAATCACTTTAGCTCTCACGGAATAAATCATTAGTTTCATGTTATCGTTTCCTTTCAAACAATTTGGTTTTGTTTTCAAGTTTCCACGTTTAGGACCACGTTTGGTCATTTCCTTATTGTAATAAAGTTGAATTTGAATTGAATTAGAAGTTTTGTTCTTTATGATTTGGTACGAGGCCGACGTTCTACTCCGTTCACAATGAGGTAAAACTCCTCGTGCGGGGGACATCTTAGCGGTTTGAGCTAGGCCTGAAATCGCGGGATGTTGCAGGTGGTATCAGAGCCCGGCTTCGTAACCTTACCTAAAGAACTAGGGTTAATTAACTAGTTAATCACAAAATGGAAAATCTTTTCAAAATTTTAATAATTGGATTAGGAAAGACTAAAACTTGGAAAGTTAATAAGTAAACAAGCCGCGGGGAGTGGGTAAATTAGGTGTTTTTACAATTCATGTGCTTACTCGTTGATTGAGCTTTTAATTGCTTATTGAGACATTTGTCCATATGAAAGTTATTTACCTACTTGTAAGATGTGATTCTCCTTTGCTATAGCTTCATTTTTTTTGGATATCATGCTATACATGAATAAGTTGCTTTAGGCTCATTATATTAGTTTATCGACAAGAGAGTAGTGATATTTCGACTTAGATGACCCTACGACCTTCTTTCCTCGTGGAAGCTTCTCGGTAAGCCGGAATTGGAAGTGATCGGTGACGCAGGTTTGGAGTATCCACCAATTAAGATTAGCTTTACGTCCTCTGTCTTTCTACGTTTTCCCACCCTCCCACTACCATTCTATCATCGTGAGAGTCGGTTTATGTTTTGATACCATGCTTATTTGACTTATCTGATTAATACTTCTTTGGTGTGCGTATGTTCTATTATTAAGTAGTAGTCATTTGGAAATAGGATAATGAGCGGTCAGATTTACCACTATTACACCAGGAACCGAACCCGTTCTAGAAATCCACAAGCAACCATTGACCAGGAAGCACGATTCGCCCGACTGGAGCAAATGACCTTGAACTTAGCTCAGATTGCCGAGAATAATAACAATCATGGAAATGATATAGCGCGTAAGATTTCCTACATTAATCCCGGCTTCTTTAGGGGCAAGGATGATCCAACTCTGCTTGAAGATTGGATTAGAGATTTCGATAGGTCTTTGAGTCGCTCAGCTAATCAGTGTGTCCCTTGCGCGGCATACTACTTTAAGGGAGAGGCAGACAATTGGTGGACCGCTAACAAGGTTGTGCTCCAAGCACAAGATAACTTTGGATGGGAGGATTTGGTGAAATCTTTGCGTGAGCGATTTTATCCCTTTCACGTGAAGAAGACAAAGTTTCGTGAATTCCTGGAACTCAAACAAGGTAATGACACCGTGGAGGAATACTATGAGAAGTTCTCGGAGTTATCAAGGTTTTCTGGAGCCTTAGCTCCAACCGAGGAAGAGAAGATTGATCGTTTCATTGAAGGTTTGAACTACAGTGTCTTGAAGTCTGTGGGGGCAATACAATTTGCCACTCTCCAGGATGCATATGGAAAGGCGATCAACATGGCTCGATATGCTGAACTCAACAATGAGAATAACAAGAAGCGTAAGGCGGAATCACAACCAGCAGGAGGTCAGCTTAAGAACCAATTTGGCAATGAGGATAAGCGCTCCAGGCAAAACCCTAACAACCAATTTGGGAACGGGTCAAACTTAGGTGGATTTGGAAACCGAAATGGAACAGCTCCTCGCACTCACAAGTGCAGGTTTTTCCCAAGGAATCATCCGGGAACAAATTGCCAGGGTAACAAAGTGCAATGCCGTAATTTTGGAATCATGGGGCATAGGATGTATGAGTGCCACAAACCGAATAACAACCAAGGTGGTGGTGGTAATGGAAGGTTCAATGGAGGCACCAACTATCGCGGAGGTAACCAAGGCGGAGGATACGGATCCAACAACAACCAAGGTGGTGGATATCGATCCAACAACAACAATGGTAACAATCAGGGAGGATACAACCGGGGGTATAACAACAACTACAACCAGCCACAAGTTGGGAACAACCAGGGAAATCGCAACTTCCAGAATGCCCCAGCAGCAACAACAGCTCATCCATCAGGCACTATTGCAGCAACCACAGCTACAACTGGTCAGGCGAAGGGTATCATTACTGTGATGAATCCTACAGAGGCAACAAATACTAACGCGGTGACGGGTACATTCCTAATCCATAATACTCATACTTTCATTCTATTCAATTCATGAGCATCCTATTCTTTTGGGTCATCATCTTTTGTTAGAAAGTTATATTTTCTTTCACCTTCCAAAATTTCTGTACCACTTTCTACCCCGAGTGGTCAAACCGTGGAGTGTGATACCATGTTTGAGAGAATAAGTGTAGAAATTCTGGGTTGTAAGTTTCGAACCGACCTTATCTTATGTGATCCGGACTTCTATTGATGTGTGACACCTACCCTAGACCAATCTAGAAGTGTAACTTGAAGTAAGACTACCGTCATACCTGGTTTAGCGATTTAGGAAACCCTGATATCGAGTAAAACTTGAGTGACGGGGACGTCACTCCCTTTAAGGGGAATGTGATGAAACACCCTATATGTGTTCACTTTTAGTATGATCTTTGCGTCTTACTGTGCATTAGAAATTTCATCATTTCATCGTGCTTATAGGCAAAATGTTTTCTCTGCGGAGTTATTGTTTTACGCTTCGAGGACGAAGCGTTGTTATAAGGGGGAGGTGATGTAATACCCCTATTTCTTCTAATAGAGTATTTAGTGTATTATTCCTAAAGTTGGAGTTAGTTTCTATCTCTTATTGAACAGTGGGGGTGTATTTGTAGTTTACTAAACATAAATGTGGGGGTTAAAGTGTCTTTTCTCAAAACTGGGGTGTAAACCCACTTAACTCTCTCTCTCTCTCTCTCTCTCTCTCTCTCTCTCTCTCTCTCTCTCTCTCTCTCTCTCTCTCTCTCTCTCTCTCTCTCTCTCTCTCTCACGATCGGGAAAAATGCCCGATTCTTCCTCAACTTCTCCCTCAACGTCTCTCCCCATTCTCTCCCACGAATCCACCCACGTTCTTCCCCAATTTCTCCTCCAGTCGACATATATCAACACCTCCCTCTCCCTCGTCTCTGCATCTCAACCACTCCCTAATTTCAGAAGCTAAAACAACTACCCAGTGCTCTGTTTTTCTCCGGATCACCGCCGAAAACCATCATAACCTCTGCCCCTGTTATTTTCCGACGAAACCCACCAGAACCAGGTCGCCTCTCCTCCCTCTCCTTTCCGACGAACCGGCAAGTACAACAGAGCCTTCGTCGGCTCTGTTTTTGTGCCGGCCCGGCTCAGACCCGAATTCCCGACCCGGGTTTCTGACGAGAAACCCAGCAGCGCCATCACCATCTCTCTCTCGCCCCGTGGATCTCTAGTCCCCGGCAACCACCTCCAGTAGCAGCAGTAGCAGCGGCGACTCTCCAATCGGCGCCGTCGTCTTCATTCCTCGCCGCTTTCGTTCTCCAATCGGTGAACACAATAACCCCCTCTTCTTGTTCTCAATTCGTTCATGTATCATGATTTCCGTTAGCCATGCCCATGAATTAGTACCTAGGTGTGTGTAGTGTGAATTTCGTGAAGTTGTGTCACTTTATTGTGATGGGGGGAAGATGATTCAGTCGAAATGGTTTAATTGAATTTTGGGTGTACTCTTTGCATTTTGTGAAATTCTTGGGGGTGGTTGTTGTAACTTTCAGCAACTTTTGGGGAGGCCATAGTTAAAACTAGAAACTGCTTTCTTTTAATTATTATTCTTATATCTTTAATTAGTATTTTTTTATTGATTTTAATTATAATTAACTAGTTTCTATAATATGAAAATAAATATAAGTTTAATAGTATAATTATATAAGAAGAGTTTTGTGAATAAAAGTGATTAGTTAATATTAAATAAAAGTAGTTTTCTTAAGAAGTTAGTTAACTTGACATTTGTGTCTTTGATTCCAATATTTTCGTTATAATATATATACATATAAATATGTTGTTCATTTACTCTTCCAATAATTGCATATAGTTTTTTTTAATACTGATATCTATTCTAAATATTACAATCCTTTCTAAATAATCAATTATCAATAAAGTTTAAGTATATTATTTAATAGTTTCAAGCTTGTTTTCTAATAGTTTTAATTTTAAATACTTTTGTTCCTTATTATTATAATTATTTATCAGTAATACTTTTGCCAATATTATTGAGTCGCGTAAATGGAGTTGGGGGTGACAATTAAATTGGGAACTTGGCGGGGAAATATTCTTTGCATTTGCATATAGGGCATAATGCATTTGTTGAATGAGATTGGTCGTGTATTAATGTTAGGATTATTCGACTATTGTAGGGTTCGTAGACGATCAGTTCATTGAGAACCCGTACAACGAGTACTAGTTTTCGCGCTTGCTTGTGTGTGTTGAGCTTTTCTTTAATCCAAGTAAGTTATATGCTCGACTCTTCTACCATCAAAATGAGTTTCCAAGATGTGTTATGTGCCAAATTTGTTACTGTTTTGATTATCGTACTACCCATTTGTTGAAACTCTGAAAATCATGTCTATTTTGGCACAAAGTGTGAAACTGAAATCTCTGTCTTGAAAACACGAGTTATGTTTATCGTGGAACTGATTAGCACTTTAATCCTTGCTTTCCTTATTGGTTTTGAATACCTGGTTTGGATAGAGAATTACCTTCTTTCAAGAAATACTCATAAGATACTAAGTAACGTAAAGTGAAAGATAACTTGTACGAGCTGTTCTTTAGTTCACTCCGGTGATTATTTTGTTAAGGACCATACGTTCTGGTCAAGAGATTTTGGGAGCCAAACTCTGGCGTACCCTTGGTACCCATAGTCCTACACTACCATGAGGACTTGGGGGTTCCTACTTGTACTACTCTAGCAGAGTTGCTAACCTCTAGGGGGTGTCGACACTTAAGGTCTTGTAGGTCAGTATTTGAGGCGGGAAGGCCATATTTAGAGGGGCTTTCACAACTGCCGGGTTGAAGTAGGGTTTGTTAGACCCGCGAAGTAACCCTGAGTTATTTATTTCCGAGGCAGGCGGGAACTATGCATTCGCTCGTACAATGTTTAACTTCTGGGGCTCATGGGGCAGTAGAGCTAGCTGCTCCCGTGGCACGTGGCCAGGTGGCCGCAGAAAAGTTTCAGAGGAGTACTTTAATAAGAAAGATTAAGTTGGAATGTCAAATCCAAGTTTATCCCTTTATCTTTCTTGTTTGCCTTGTGATCTCAATTTAAAGCTTTAATCATCTTTTCCTTTACTTTTTCCTTTATTTATTCTTGAATTATGTGTCCAATCATCTGTTTACATGTTGAGGTATTTCTTACTCAGTTTAAACTGACTTTTAGAAAAACTGTGGTCGGCTTTTGCTATTTGAAAACCCACAGGTTAACACCGCTGCAGACTCTGGGGGAACGAATCACTAGCTTGGATCAGGGGAATCACTTTAGCTCTCACGGAATAAATCATTAGTTTCATGTTATTGTTTCCTTTCAAACAATTTGGTTTTGTTTTCAAGTTTCCACGTTGAGGACCACGTTTGGTCATTTCCTTATTGTAATAAAGTTGATTTTGAATTGAATTAGAAGTTTTGTTCTTTATGGTTTGGTACGAGGCCGACGTTCTACTCAGTTCACAATGAGGTAAAACTCCTCGTGCGGGGGACATCTTAGCGGTTTGGGCTAGGCCTGAAATCGCGGGGTGTTGCAGGTGGTATCAGAGCCCGGCTTCGTAACCTTACCTAAAGAACTAGGGTTAATTAACTAGTTAATCACAAAATGGAAAATCTTTTAAAAATTTTAATAATTGGATTAGGAAAGACTAAAACTTGGAAAGTTAATAAGTAAACAAGCCGCGGGGAGTGGGTAACTCAGCTGTTTTTACAATTCATGTGCTTACTCGTTGATTGAGCTTTTAATTGCTTATTGGGACATTTGTCCATATGAAAGTTATTTACCTACTTGTAAGATGTGATTCTCCTTTGCTATAGCTTCATTTTTTTTTTGGATATCATGCTATACATGAATAAGTTGCTTTAGGCTCATTATATTAGTTTATCGACAAGAGAGTAGCGATATTTCGACTTAGATGACCCTACGACCTTCTTTCCTCGTGGAAGCTTCTCAGTAAGCCGGAATTGGAAGTAATCGGTGACGCAGGTTTGGAGTATCCACCAATGAAGATAGCTTTACGTCCTCTGTCTTTCTACGTTTTCCCACCCTCCCACTACCATTCTATCAACGTGAGAGTCGGTTTATGTTTTGATACCATGCTTATTTGACTTATCTGATTAATACTTCTTTGGTGTGCGTATGTTCTATTATTAAGTAGTAGTCATTTGGAAATAGGATAATGAGCGGTCAGATTTACCACTATTACACCAGGAACCAGGAAGGTGTCTGAATATATAGCCTTCCAAAGACTCCAGAGGATTGCCGAGAAGGCACACAGTCCTTTAGTGTTGGCTCTGAGGTTTCTGAGCCAGTGGTTAAGCAAGCAGGAGAGATCGAGGTTGGGGGTGTGTAAGGATGTTGGTGGTGAAAGGGGATCCGGCCTAGGTGGCTGAAGCCCTAGGGTAGAGATGAAAGATGTGGTTTGGAGTTTCATCATGAGCTGTACAGTGTTTGCAGGAGGCAGCGAAATGGGGGATTCTGGTCACTATGGTGTGGTTTGTGGGGAGGGTTTCTGAGAGGGTTTTCCTGATGACAAGTTTAATCTTTTCTGGGAGGAGGAGGCTCCAAAGGGCCTTCTATTGGTTGGGGGAACAGATGTGCTCGAATGGCTTAATGAGGGAGGCTGTGGCGAAGGTTCTGAGGCAAAGGAGATGTTGTGGCGGTATCCTGACTTGGCAGAGTAGTGGCCAATTTTAGTGAAGGACCACACAAGATTGTCACGTTAATTCGTATCGTGGAGTCTGATAGAAAGAATTTGGGGGGTGAGGAAGGAAGGGATGTGGGTGGCCAGTGCATGTAGATTCCAAGAGGGGTGGGGTCCAGAGTGTGAGATGAGGTTGGAAACAGTGAGGTTTGGTTTGTGTCCAATTAAGGTGGCCAGAGATGGCTTGAGAGATGGAATCCAACGACCCTCATAAACTTTAACCAAAACCCCCTTGTGGATATTCCATCGGAGGACATCCTTAAGGAGGTCGCGTCCATAGAGGATGCTTCTCCAGGTCCAGGAGTTGGAGGGGCGAGGTTTGACATTAAGAAGGTCTGAGTTCCTGCAGTACTTTGCTTCCAGAGTGCGGTAGAGGAGGAGATTGGGATGTGTAAGGATGAGCTAACTGTGTTTGGCAAGGAGAGCTTTGTTGGTGGTTCTGGATCCGAGAGCCCAAGGCCTCCCAGGGATTTAGGTTGGAGGAGGGTATCTTTATTGAAAAGATGGAGGGATTTTGGGGAAGCGGATTTCCATCAGAAGTTCCTGATTTGAGCGGAGACGCGGTCACAGGTGGAGAGGGGAAGTGTGAAGGAAGAGGCGGTGTAGATGGGAAGGGTCTGGAGGACAGATTTGGCAAGGGTAAGCCTGCCAGCACTGTTGAGCCACTTACCTTGCCAACCGGTGGTTCGCTTGGTCGCCTGGTCCGGGAAAAAGTTCAAGATGTCTTTTTGGAGGCTCCAGGATTTGTGGGGAGGCCTAGATATTTGGTGGGGTTATCAGAGAGGGGGTAGGTGAGGTGGCATGACAGGATCTGTATGGTTCGGAGAGAGGCGTTGGGGCTCAGGATGATGGAGGTTTTGTCTTGATTGATGGACTGTCCTGATTCAATGCAGAAGCTGCGAAGGGTAGCTGTTAGACTACGACAGCTTCTTTTGGAGACTTTGAAGAAGATCAGGCAGTCGTCTGCAAAGAAGAGGTGGGAGATGGACGGGCAGAGGGGTGTGGGTGCCGGGGAAGGAGTTACGGGCATACAGGGAGTGGAGGTTTTGTGATAGGGCCTCTAGGTAAAGGATGAAGATGTAGGGGGAGAGAGGGTCGCCTTGTCGCAGCCCTTGACCGGGGTTGAAGAGTTTTGTGGGGGGTTCCGTTGAGCAGAATAGCCATGGAAGTGGTAGTGAAGCATTGGGACAGTAGATTGATCCAGCGTGGAGGGAAGTTCATTTTCGTGGGGAGGGTGGTGAGGAAGTGCAAGTCAACCCGATCAAAGGCTTTGCTCATGTCGATATTAGGTCAGCGAGGACATTGTTGCCTTTCTTTCTGCCGTTGATATAGTGGAAGAGCTCGTTGGCAATGATGGAGCTATATGTGACTTGCCTCCCATGGACTGAAGTCATTCTGGTAGGGGCTAATCAGAGGGTCAAGGATTGGTTTTAGTCTATTGGCTAGGGTTTTGGAGATAATTTTACAAAGGTTATTGCAGAGGCTTATGGGTCTGAAGTCCGACGGCTTTTGCGCTCTAGGTTTCTTGGGAATGAGGACAAGGTGGGTAAGGTTGATTTCCCGGAGCATTCGCCCCCAGCGCAGAAAAGACAGGACGACCGTTGTGATTTGGTGACCGACGATGTCTCAGTATTCTTAGAAGAAAAGAGCTGGCATCCCATCCGGCCCAGGGGTTTTGTGGGCTCCTAGGTTGAAAGCAGCCGCTTTGATTTCTTCAGTAGTGAAAGGTTTGTTGAGGAGGTTGAGGTGTTCTTGGGTTACAGATGTGTGAAAGTTTTCCCAAGCAGACTAGGTGGTGGAGTTTGGGTTTGGGTTGTTGGCTTTGAAAAGGTCTTAAAAGTATGAGACGAGATGCGAGGCAATGTCTTCTTTCGTAGTGAGGCAGCTGTCGTTCTCATCAATGATGGCGTCGGTTCTCGAGGATGTTTGTTTGATCTTGGAAGCTCTGTGGAAGACGTTTGCGTTTTTATCTCCTTTATAAAGCCATATGACCTTTGATGTCTTGGCCCAATAGTCCTCTTCTGTGATGAGAAGGTGTTCCAGAGGCGTAGAGCTGCCTCTGTATAGCCGAAGTGCAGGGAACTTAGTTGTGGCAGTGCAGTAGTTGTTGTCTAGTCTTATGGATTTTGCCTTTGAGAGGGGTAGATCCATATTGACTCCATTTAAGAAGAGCACATCGATTTGCTTTACTAAAAATCAAACATGGGATCGAGGGAGTATAAATATCTTTGTAATTTTTAAATCATAAACTGAACTCACACAATGTGTGAATATATTTTTGTGTTAGAAACTGCGTTGAATAGGTAAATCTTATAAATAACTGCTTACCATATAAATTTATTACACATTTCTTTTCCATTTATATTCTACGGTAAATTTTTGTATTACATTCAAACACATATTGTATCTGAGATGTCATTCAAACACATGTTTGGGTAGTGCCATTTGCACGGGCATCTAACTAACCAAGTATAATAAAGGTGGTCAATTGTTTTGGAAATTATTTCGAACGTCGAAAAATTTATTCACGCATTCAAGAACGACAACAATTAAAAAAATGTTCAATTGTTTAATGCCAACAATCAATATAGAGTAAGCATGCAAATAAGTGTTAGTTCAGTGGCAGAGCGTTAGAAATCCATGCATGAGGTCTCGGATTCGAACCTAGCTATATGACGTAATTCTTAAAAAATATAGAGTAAGCATCGTGTTGCCACCCCAGTTCCAATACCCACGTGATGCCACCTCGTGTTGTTGACTGCTTGGGATGAAGTCAAAACGTTGCTATCAGGTGTATTCTTGAAAAACGAGAAGAAAAAATAAAATTTATTTAGAAAAAATGAGAAAATAAAAATAAAATAAAATAAAATAAAATAAAACAACAACAAACAGCACAGACAGAGGCTTCTTCCTCCCTCAATCCCGGTCTCTCGCTCTATGTGGGCGAAGGGCAAGCTGAAGCAGCCACTTTAGACCTCCTGGGTCGGCAGTGCACCGTGTTTCATACATGTTAGGTTGATAAAACATTTTATAATTATCACAACTCTGTTACTTTAGCAGTAATCCATGTTTCTTCCAGAAACTTGACCCAAGTCGAATCTCAAATCATCTCCAAACTTCGAATCTTCATTGATGAACTTTGAATCTCGAATCTTCATTGATGAAGTATGTGAAGATTTTAGTTTCTGATTTTCAAAAAATTGTAAGTCTATTACATAATTTATGACACAAGTTTTTTACGCGTTAATATTATATATTTTTTCTTCTGAAATGAAATTATTTTATGCGTAGATTTTGTTTTACTTTAGGGCCCCAAATGTCTTCGGCAGGCCCTGTGTGGCTGAGATCTAGCATTCCGATTCGGTTTTGCGTCTTGAGTGTTTCCGAGCTCAACAAAATGGGCTAGAGCTAAAGGGGTTATATATAGGGTAGAGGTATTGAGCTTGAAATATGTTTCAGAGCTAAATGGGTTACATTTAGGGTGGATGATACGGTATCCGTATCAATATTTATATGTTTATTTATTTACTAGTATTTAGTTACGTTATTTGATTATTTATTTAATTCATAAGTCGGGCTTGGCCCGTTAGGTTAGGGTTAGGGTTAGGGTTAGTATTAGTCTATTTAAGTGATGTAATTCCCCCGTTATTAGTCAGACAATAAATAAGTATTTCTCTCAACTCTCGTCTATCTATCTCTTTTATCTCTCTCGAAGACCGTAGCATCTCGAATCGCTACAACCCAATACGCTAAGCGTATCATTGGTGCTTTCATTGAGAGCGTCGGTTGGACTATTCGTTCGCGGCGCTCGCCCCCGGACTCATGAATCTCCCTTACGCTGTTGTCAATCTCAGTCACAAGGGTGTCCAACTGTTTTTTGATGAAATCGATGAGCTCTCCCGGCAAGGTGAAGCGATTTATTGTCTCACCTTGGCAGACTTAGAAAAATTTCAAACTAGTGGGTACATCACCCGAGCAGATCTGGAAGGGCTCAAAGTCAGATGGAATTAATTCCGATTGATTTCGACCGATGAGTTTTGTCGCCCGCAACACATCCTCAGAGCCGACGAACTGCCGCCAGTCGAAGAACAGCAGCCGCAGATGCAAGAACCACAGCAGCAAGAAATTCACGAAGGGGACGTCAAGCACTCAGATCCACCGCCACAAGGCCACCCACTGCCGCTGCAATCGCCACCCCTGCAGCCATTAATTTCGGCGAACCCACCATCGGAAAAACCCCGAACCCAACCCGTTCCAGATCCAAAAACAACCCACAACTCCATCCTCCAACCAGACCTCCATCCACGCCTCAAACCACTGTTACCTCCAGATCCGAACCCCTCTCTGCCATTAAATCAGGCAATAACATCGCCCCTCCCGCCGTCGGTACTGCCACCGGCCAAACCACCAGACCACTCCGGTCTCCCGCCCGATCCTCCACCAATTTCATCGCCCACGCCACCCAACCTGTCCGAGAACCTCCTCATCACCAACAACCTCAAGCCACCATCGCCTGGCACCGCCATGGAAGACGGCGAACCCCGTCCTCTCCAATCGGAGCCAATCTCGTCGGTGGTCTCTTCGCCATCGTCACCCGAACCTCCTGACCCACCGGACGACCGTCGTCCTCGTCCGAACCCACTTCCCCCGACTCTGCCAGCTCCGACGCCGTCGCCAACAGCGGAGCCACCGCCAGTCTATCTACTGTATCCGCCGCCGCCATCGCCAACCCTTACGGGGTTTTCTCAGCCTCTGGTTCGTAGGGCACCAGAGAAGGGATAAGTCAACAGTTGGGCTCCAACTTGCAATGGGCCACATTACTTGATTTGGGCCGACACACCTGATGGTATTGCATTTGTTTTTTCTCGATTTGGGCTCAATTCAATTTGGTCCAATAAAGTTGGGTCTAATTTATGTGTGGGTTACCAAATAAAATTGGGTCAGCCTATAACTTGTGTTGTTGGACTACAACCCACACTTTTCAAGACCGTTCGACGCCAATTTGATCCGGGCAAGATTAGTGGTAAGTTGAGACTACGAAGTGGCGTTTTGAAGACCGTTCGACGTCAATTCGATCCGGGCAAGAATAGAAGCGATTTTTTAACGTCCGCCTTGAGGGCAAGGCGATTTTCAAGCGTGGGGGAGTTGATACGGTATTCGTATCAATATTTATCTGTTTATTTATTTACAAGTATTTAGTTACGTTATTTGGTTATTTATTTAATTAATAAATCGGGCTTGGCCCGTTAGGTTAGGGTTAGGGTTAGTATTAGTCTATTTAAGCCTTTAAAAATTACTTTAGAAATCAGATAATGGTATAACATAATGGCTAAATGCAAAGGTCCATAAACATATTCTCTGCAATTGATATATCAAACATCTTTGGATGTGCAGTTAGTACGTTACTGTTTGCACAGCCGAATTAGGTTCGAGAGATCAACTTATCCCCTTAGCCTTATACGACATACACCAGAATGCAAATCATTGGTGATGTTCATTGCTGTTGAATAAGAGAAATACATGTGAAGCTATCAAATGCCAAGCGTCTTCAAATTCTAAACCTTTGGCAAAACCAACTAACAAGTACAACACCGACACTTGGAAGAGAACAGACAAGGAAACCTGTATGTATTGTGCTCATGTTGTCTGATTCACTGATTCAATCTAAAGAATTATTCTGGGAACTTCGTAATCAACATCGCATCCAACTCATTTATGTGTGGCTATATTTATGGACTCAGTTATTCCCAATAAAATAGATTAAGTTTTCAGTTAATACTTTCTCAGACAGAAAATGATATATCCCTGAGGAGAGATTCCAAAAATATCAGCCTACACCGATCTCTAGATACATAGACCAGCCACTCAAATTTATTTCAAGATTATATTTGTTTTTTGTTGTATGATTGGTAAATGTGGTGCCCCCACAGTGGATAGTAGCGAGCATATGAATCCTTTTGACTGGAGAGCCTGAAGGTTACAAGACAATGGATGGCAATGGCTTAAATGCATTGACTGAACTGTAATGCACATCTCCGGTTCATTCCTTTGATCAGCAATTGGCCCTATGTTATGCTACTACCGTTTTGTCTGGTTGTTTTTGGAAGCCATTTGAAGCTGTACAAGTAAAATATTAAAAGTTAGGTTTGAGTGTTGCCGTAGAAGGTTAACTCTCAACTTTGTTTCCGAGTACATCTTCTGTTATTTTGATCCCATTCACTGTGCCGAAGCAGATTTGATTGTCACTAACAGGACTTCATGCCGGCATATGGCGGAAAGAGACAACATTTGTTTTCACATCCTACAACATCCTGATTAACCGTACTTTCCTTATTCTAACAGGACCTAACACCAAATTCGCTGATATGTTTCAACTTGATTAACAATTTCTAAGTTTCTGGTCTGATACTTCTCTCTGATGAGCAATACTGGTACAAAAGCAAATGGTGAGTTAGAATCCATAAATGTGTATATACATGCCTCACCTCGACTAGGGTTTTCCATTACACACATCACATGTTGTATATCCAAGTCCTACACAGTACGGACATTTCGCTCCTTCATCCACCCATTCCATGAACTGAAATTAAGTTAAAGGCTTAAATAAGAGTGTGATAGAGATGAGAAGGATGATTCAAAAGAACTCGTTGATATCCTCTTACCTGTTCCTCAATGTTTGGCTCGCCCGTCCCATCACACTCTGCAAGTGTAATGAATGTCAACTGGGGATGGCTTTATAGACATGCTCAAAACTTTATCTAGCTAAGAATATTACTGACATTTTTAAGGGCTTCTGTCCGTCAAAATTGTTTTATATCTGCTGGTTACTTGCTCTTCTTATGATTTTCCATGCAGATCAAACTAAAATTATGAACAAAGGATCCAAAATAAAGTGTTTCAGGGAAATGATAGTCCTAATGATGTATTTTCTCCTTGTATTCAATTAAAGAGATCATGTTCTAGATTAACAACTAGCAAGGATCGAACGATTTGAACCCTGGACATGGTGCCTGGGGCATACAAGACTTTATCAACAGAGCTGGGGGCACCATTTGCAACTGCACACTCAGGAGGTTGTTTACTATGTGCTGACTACACGTATTATTTCCTTGGCTCAAGAGTCTTATAAGACTAATAAAAAATGGTTTGGAGTAAGCAACTTTATCTTGAAGATGAACGCCAAATCAGTATAGATTCTGAATCATTCACCATTTTACATTGACTTGAAATCAGAGTGAGCATTAGATGTGAACATGCGAGTACTTCTGAATCTTTTAATATTGGAATGGTATCAAATGAACCGGGAGTTGCATTGACGAGAACAACATATAGAATGACGGGCACATTTTACTTGAAAGTTTTTCTTGTTCATTTTCAACAGGTAGTGGATTATAGTGGTGTTTCTATGTACAACACACGACATAATGATCTGTTTCATTAAGGATTGAGAAGAATCAAAAGCATCTTAAACCCCCAATGTGGATGCAGAAATTCTAGACCACTGGACCTGTCTAGTTGGTTTAAGCTGTAAAAATGATAATTAGCACATTGGAACAGAGATATACCTAGGCATAATAAGCGACCCTCTCCTCGACAAGTAATGCACTTTGTTGTGAAAGAATCTTTACTTCCGGCTCCAGCAATTGTCTTGGTCCTGTCAGTTAGTCTAGAAGAATCCTCCCACCTGTTCTCCCCCAGCAGGAAGACACGGCCTCTAGTTTCTTCAACTTCTTTAACATTTTCCACAAGTTTCTGTTCAATTTCACCTGACGAAGCAAATACAGCTCCATTTCCGCCCTCCTAAATAACGAGAATGATCAAAACCATAAAGCGGTAAATAACATTCGTATGGAGCGATTGTAAGTAGTAAAGATAGCAAATACAGAATTTCGGCAAACAAGATTCCTCGCCTAATGATATTATATCCCAAGAAAAGTATGATACAGTACATAACTACATACACCCAGTTGCTAATTGAAGTTCGCTTCCAAGGTGTATTGCTAATTACCATCTACAACATATGGAGGATAGAAATGCTAAAATTTTCGAAAACCATACCTAGTAGGGCGGTCGCTCAAGATGTTGAAAATGTAGGGAAAGCTATGTGCTTAGAAAGGAGGATTACATGCCTGGCGATTGCCTTTTTATCCTTGTAATTTCCCGGTCTTGGTTTGGTTGAGAGCATTTAACTCTCAGAGGACGAGAGTTTTGAAAGAGCTTGCTTTTGGGTCGCTTTGATTGTGTAGCTTGATAGGTCTACGGACTTTTTTTTTTTGCTGGGGCATACGATGTACCCCTCGTAAACTTGTTCTTCATCTCTTTGTTTTATTCAAGGCATGTTCACCAATAGAGAAACTTCAATGCGAAAGTTCCCTACTGTTCATAGTAACTTCACGAGGGTAGAGAGAAAGCGAGAAAGGGCTGTAGTTTCCCTGTCTAACAGAGGCAAATTCTTTTTTAGGCCAAAATGTCTAAAACACAACTTGTGGATCAAAAAGCAGCAGAAGTTGAAGTTTAGCAGAGTAGAGGGAACATATATTTCGAAAATGTCTTATTAACTTCTAAAAGTCCACTCAGCTCCTGAACATTAGAGGAACAATGCAGCCAGAGATAGCCACAGCTAGTTGCATACGGATGACCTTCCATCACAAAAGAGTTGTAAAGACTTTGCCAGAAATGTCAAAGCACCAAAAGTTGACAAATAAATGGATATCCAGAGGAAGACATTTAGTAAATATTTAGCTGTAGATTTAGGCATGGTAATTCATTGAGCAATAGATAGTTAAAACGATACTGGACTATTGTAAGATACAGCAACATACTGGGTGGTAGCTTAAAGAAAATTGGTTGTCTCGATTAACAATTAACCGCAGGTGTATAGTCTATTATGCAAGGCAATAAGCACTAACCGCCAGAAGAGCAGATACATATAACTTCTCTTGGAGTTCAGGAGTCATAATCCCATCTTCCAGAGCACCTAGTGATGCCTGTCAAGCCAGATCATGTTGTATTGGTCATGTCAGAGGGACCTAGTCAGCAAAGAGAAAATATATAATCCTGTGAAAAAATTTAAGTTCAAAAAGTTTATACCATCATCACACTGCCGATGAAACTATCACGTTGAACTTAATTATAATGTCATTCATACTTACCTGCCACGTTTTTACAGCGCGATTGGTGCCGCTTGAGAACATGGAATATTCTATATCTTCCTCGCCAGAATAAAACCCCAGGTTTTGCAAAGCTTCCTAAAGAAACAATTCATGTCATGGAAAGGATGAAAGAAGGAAAGACTTCCATTGTTAACATTCTTAATTCATAGAGATGATTGCAATTTGGACAACAAACCTAGTTTTCTTACATAGAGTTCAAGTTTTCACGTGCACTGCATCGAACACAGTAATACATAGACCCAAGTAAAAAATATTAGGTAATTGGATAAATAAAAGTTTGAAATGAAGAAGACATTGAAAATTCTAAATGTTCACTTACATGATCTACAGCGTAATCCTTACAGTAATACTCTCAGGCTCCTAGTGTAGATAAGATTTGTTGGTGGACAGAGGCGGTTTCACAGGAATTAGATAAAGACAGTAAATGATGAAACAATAACACATCAATTTGACGTGCATCGGTAAATCGTCGACATCCACAGAGCAACCAAGTCAGATAGTACTTGCCCAATGGGAAGAAAAGTAGAAGAGCAAAATCTTGAACCGTAGTCCTCTTGTAGCATCAACTCTCTTATTTCTCTCTACAGGTCCACTTATTGGGATCAAAATATCTCATATAATATGAAATAATATGTGCTACTGCTAATCAATGATGTGGGAGTGCCCATGTATTTATAGTGTTTCTTAGCATAGGATTAGGAAACAAATCAACCAATGAGAAGGTGATCAAATTTGGACCAATCAAGAATACTTGGTCATCAAACTAGTCAATCGTGAGCAAATTAAATAATTTCAAACTATGCGGAGGCGGTGGATTTCTACCTAGGTTCAACAATCTTTACCTTGGTGACTGAATTGCTAACATCATAAGGTTCTACTTGGGTTAAACACCTCATACTCTACAAGCAGCTCCACAAATAATCTCCACCTTGAGCAGAAGTTTCTTTATCAATCAGACTCAGATGTCTGTTGCTTCCGATGTAGTGAGACATTTTCAGATTGAACCAAGCCCTTACATATCGTAAGTTTGGCTCTAGATTTACCATCAGTCAAAATCACTAGGATTCTCAAAAGTGTCAACCTGCGTCAGTAGATCTTCACCTTGAAAACTCCATTTAGATCACAATGGCAGATTCTAGTACCTTACGGATACCTTAAATTCCAAATTGTATATTTCTTTCATCATGGATCATGCAAATTCTGATAAACAATTTCAATAGCTTAAGCTTTCTTGTTTTTTGTGTACATTGTATACCACAAACTTGTCAATCAAGCTAACAGTAGTACATAGGGACAATTGAGCACTCGGCTAAAAGTGGGATGCGATGGGAACACTAACAGACTTGGTACAACTCATAGTTACTCGAATCATACGGTTCACTATTCGAATTATACAAATTAGATTGACTCGGAACACAACTCAATAGTTACCGGGTGTACTTTGATGTCTAATGGGTGGACTGACCGAAAAACATAGACACCTCACACATTTCTTAAATATTAGTCAACAAGGAAAGGTACTTCTCGAATCAATTGACACATCGGGGATGATAAAGAATCCAGAAGCATTGTTTGAGTTGCTTGATCAAAGTAATTATAGTTGTGTTGGAAATGGAGAAATAGGGGACAATAATGTCAATATCATTACAAAATTCAATCACGTGTAATACTAATGCATGTCCTCATAAAAAGTTGGAGTTTCGAAAACGGGCGATTATTATGGGACGGAGGGAGTAATTGATAGGCAAATGGAGAAATTCAAATATGTCAAGGGCCTCTTTGGGGAGAGCTTGACCATATTAACGAGAGAGAAAAAAAAACTGGAAAAAGAAAAAGAAAAAACAGCCATTAAAATTTACGTTCATCGTCTAATATTTTAGGAATTTTATTATTATTTCACTCATTACTAAATGATAGCAATTAGATTTATAATATTTGGTAGGCCTATGGTGGAGAGTTAGGGGCATGATTGCAAGGAGTTCAAAAATTTGCCGTGAGAGTGTCAAGCCAAACATGTATTGCCACAGGATGTGAGAGGAATTTGAATACTTTTGATCTTATCCATTTACAGAGAAGGCGTCGCTTGGGGCAACAAAGATTGGATGCTCTGATTTTTGTCAACTAAAGTATCCAATTACTTGAATTAAGACAGCTAAAGAGGCAAGGGCTAGGTGACACTTATGATCTAATTTATTTATCGGACATGAACTCGAACTATGAATGGATCATGGAAAATGGGGATCCTTGTTACCCACTGACCATTCGTGGATGGACGTACAAGAGTGCTTCTAGTAAGAATAGAGAAAGGGATCACAAATACTTTTGGTTGACGACGACGACGACGACGATGATGATGATGATGTCGATCACTCTGCTTTAGAGTTTAGACTGTTCTCAGGGATGGATTACTCCCATCAGGGATGTCTCCTTCCTTCTCAACTTGCAGATATGGTCACCACTGGTTCAACCTCTCCCTCTACCCGTACTCAATCTCAAGCAAGAATCAATTACTAGCTGATAGACACAGCTGCTTCTAATCATATTTCTACCGATCTCAACAACTTATGTCTCTCTGAAACCTACATGGGTAGTGATCAAGTCTCCGCGGGTTCTTGTCAGACTCTTCCTATCTCTAACACTCATCTCTAACACTGGTACTACTTATCTCTCCAATTCTTCTGGCTCCCTTATTTTGAATGATATTTTACATGTGGCTAACATGTCAGCAATCTTCTATCTGTCCATAAAATGTTTGTTCATCAAGATGCCTTCTATATCCAAGACATTCACTCGGGGGCCATTATATACCGGGGGAAGAGTGAAGGAGGCCTTTATCCCGTTCTATCTTGAATAAATTTTCTCACACAGTCAATCTTGGCAAAAGAATCTATGTTCCTATTCTTCATACTCGTTTGCGACATCCTAGAGATACCATGCTTGAAACATGTTTTTCCTAGTTTAACTCTTTTTGGTGCCTCTTGTATTTGTTCATGTTGCCTTCAAGGCAAGATGTTTCATTTACCTCATTCTACAATCTAAGACGGTGATTGACAAACCCCCGCAATAACTTAATAAAGAGACATGGTGACCTGCTTCTGTTAAATCCTATCATGGATATAGATTTTACTTACTGATTGTGGATAATTATCTTAAGCGAACTTTGGTATTTCCATTGATTCACAAGCCTGAAGTGTCACATGTCTTCCCTATTTTCAAGAAACAAGTCGAGAAGTTCCATGTCCATCCCATCAGAATGCTCATTGTCTGATGGAGGGGGTGAGTATATCTTCAGTTTGTTTAAGCAAATACTCATTGTTGATGGCAATAGTATAACACGCCGAAAATAGTGTCCTTACACTCCTCGACAAAACAGCATGGCTGAAAGGAAGCATATACGCATTGTGGAAATTGATGTAACCATGATTTCTCATGCTTCTTTATCTAAGTATGCAAGACGAATTCGAAGCTCTTTCACAGCACGAAACCTGAATTCTTGTTCGACCACCACCAAATGCCAACATTGTTGGCAATAAGTGGGTTCACAAGATAAAAAGACATTCTGATGGCTCAAGGTACAATGCTAGACATGTAGCTATAGGTTTCCATCAAACTCCAGGTATTGATTTCACTGAAATATTTTTCCTATTTTCAAGCATACCATTGCAAGACTAATATGCTCTTTGACTGCATCTTTATGTCCCTGGAGATCACCAACTTGCTGACATACTTACAAAAGGCCTTGCCAGTCCTCGATTTTTGGAACTTTGATGCAAACTCATGAATGTTTTACTTCCCCAAGTTTGAGATTTTGAGGGGCAGTATTAGCAGTAAACAGGGTTTTATATAAAGACAATAAAGATTATAGTGTACGAGTTGTAATAGAGTTGACTTGGACGAATAGTATGCATTTATGTTTTTAAGTATGATTAGGGTTTCTAACTGTGGTTAAACCATTGTATCTCTTTGTATTTTTCTCTTGGGTTAAGTGAGACGGTTCACTATTTTTTCTGCCTCTCCGTTGTTTGTCTTCTTCCTCTTTCTGTGAAACTATAGCAAGGGTTTATATCAATCTGCATCTCTTCCTTTGAGCCGGTGAGTTCCTACCCGGGTTCAACAAGATTTTGGTTCTTCATCTCCTTTTAGGTCCACCTTATAGCAAGGGTTTCTTTTCTTGTCTTTGGTTCTTTCCTCAACCAGACATGTCTCGTTCAATAACAGGGAACTACCTTCTCCTTTAAATGGCATTCTCTAGAGGAAGACAACATCTCGGTGTGGAATACAAAAGCATTAAGTTTGGCTCCAAGCTGCACTCCAGTTCAGCGAAGCCTAACTCAGAAATAAACTGAGGTTGCTCTTCTAATTACTGATTGACAAACTCCAAAGAAAAGAGGCAATCTGGAGGCTAGGAGAGTTTGAGAGATTGACGAAAGTAGACATTGAAAAACCTGTTTGAATTCAATAAAACCTGCCTATCGTTTTATGTAAAATTGTTCTTTCCATTGAGCATATTTCAAAACTGCAGTTACATGATAGAAAGTACAAAAGAACTACCCAAGATCTTTAGATTAGCCAGTTAGCCAAGTTAGAATATTGTGAAGCCACAGTCATGTAAAAGGAAATGACATTTCGGCTACGTTTGGTTGGCAGTAAAATGTTTTACGAGGGAAAATATTTTGTGTGAAAAACTTTTCTCTGCACTCATTTTCTCGTGTTTGGTTGACACTTGCTAAAACAGTCGGAGGTGACGGCAGTGGCAGTGATGGGTGGCGGTGAAGTTGGGGTGGCGGTGATGGGTTGTGGTGGAGGTAGGCGGTAGTGGTGGTTATTGGTGATGGAGGTGTTAGTATGAGTTTTTGTTGTGATCCTTCACTCTATGGAAAATGGCTTACGGGTTTGAAATGTGCAAATCAATTTACATCATTTGAGTGAAAATAAAAATATTTTACCATCAACCAAACGGAGCCCAAACACCAACACAACGGAAAACATTTTACAGGAAACTAATTTACCACCAACCAAGCGGAGCCTTAGAAAAACAATTTGCTCATCTACATAACAAGTTGCTATGAGGAATAAGCTATCGCCCAAAATGTGACATGTGCAATAGCTTATCCTCGCCATATTCCAGAAACTAAACACTTTCTAAAAAAAATAAAACATTTTAAGGATAAATTTTCCTTTTCATGGCACGGGTTATGCACTAGTTCTTTATAAACAAGGAATGTATATTTGGAAGCAAGCATACCTGCAAAATCCGGACATCTTCACCTTCTGCTCCCATTTTCAACGTCCTTACCCGCTTAGCCTCCTTCACTTCCTTCTTCCTCTCCTCAATCACCTCCTTCACAACCACCACCTCCTCCTCCTCCTCTTCCACCACAAAATCCTCCACAACCATAGGCACCGCACTCGAACCGCTCTCAGCAATCCGGTTCAGATTCCTCCCCAAATCCCCCTCCTTCACCGCCTTCAACAACGCCGCAACCTTATTCACCGCCTCCGAGACAGAGTCCCCTCCCTGCCGGCCATGAATCTGTTCCTCTAAGGCTGAGATCCGGCGGAGGAGGGAGTCCCGCTCGGCCTGCCACCGCGACTCCTCGCGGAGCCACCGCTGCTCTTCCCGGAGCCACCGCTGCTCTTCTCGGAGCCAGCGGGCCTCTTCTCGCTCGTAATTGGGGTTGTTATCGGAGGAGGAGACGGAGAAACAAACGAAAGGCCTCCTGAGGGTGTGGTTCTTGGGGGATAGGAATGGAGACGAGGTTGGATTCAGATGAAAATGAGTTTGGGGTTTGGAGAGTATTGGAAGAGTGGAGCTGAGGAGTAGTACTGCCGAGGAAGACATAGATATGAGGGGGAGAGGAAGCTTATCTGATCGGCACCGGCTATTTGTGTCCCAGAACACACAATTAGGTGGCGGGAAGCTAAGCTACGTTAAAAATAATCCGTTTACAGCACCCACTCTACCACTTGAGAATTGAGACCCATTTGCAACTTAGGAGAATTTTATGCTTGCTCCAAGGGTGAAATTCTTATTTGCTCCAAGAGCACCACGTCAGCATGATATGTGGTGCTCTACACCATTCAGTAACCGACACATATCTCCACTAGGGTTAACCACTACCCATATAGATTATAGAAAAAAAAATAAATTCTTACATGGCTATTTTCTCTCTCCCTCTCACCCCACTTTTAGTGTAGATGTCAACATGTGAGTGGAATAGAGCACCAGGTGTGATTTGCTCTATGAGCACCTAAGAATTGCTCAAGAGTATGACATGGTGTTATCTAATCTATATACTTTCTCTTTTTCTTCTCTTTCTTCCTACGTTAACTTTTATCACTTCTAGATACCTTTTATTCGCGTCACTATCAGTAACCAAGGAGAATTTTGGGAGGTAGGGTTTTGCCTTTGAAGATCGCGTTCCAATCTCCAAATGCAAAAGGGAGCTAATGTAGATACCCTTTATTTGTGTCACTATCGGTAAGCTACGTGGTGCATTGGAGAGGAGACACGTGTATTCACTCTGTGCTCCATAAAGCACCATAATATTTCTTCTGTCTACATGTATGCGAAGGATTCTAGGAAAGGGTCATTTGCATAATGTGTCTCGCGCTCACTTGACTTGGGGGTACGAGTGGCTCAGGAGGCTAGAGCAGGGATTGATGCATGCGAGACGCACATGCAACCCTCATATGTGTAGGGTTTTGATTCATGGATCGCGCAAACGGAAGCATAATCAAACAAACAACCATGCAAAACCCTCCAAGGATCACAAGTCTAGATGCATAACGATAGTGAAGGTAAGAAATCATAAACACACATTTGGGTTCTCCTTGATGACTTCAAACGCGAATAGTGTCACGTTCTCTATAGTTGATCCACGCCTAGAGTTGTTCCTAGATCTCCAATCTCCTTGGTGCTAGCCCGGATTGAAAGGAGGGTGAAGGAATCACGCAAAACGAGACACCAAAAGGGGGCTCGGCCCTTTGTGGCGTCGGGGACAAGGGGCGGCGGCAAAGGGGGCGGCGTCCCTCTTTGTGGCTTGCTCTCTCTCTCCTTTGTTCTCTCCTACTCTTGTTATGTTCTCTCTAGAGCATAAAGTGTGTAGGGAAGGAAGGAGGAGGGTCCTTTATATAGTCCAACAACTCCTTGTTAACTACCTAAAGGACTTATTCTAGTCCTACTAGAATTCAATTTAGTCCCTTCCTTGCAAATTAGTCCCTACTAACTTTGCAAGGGTTTGCAAAGTGATCCTTCTAATTAATTAATCCAATTAATTAATTCCACAATCTAGTACAACTCTATATAGCGTGTGACCCCATAGGTTCTATCTAGTTGGTAGCAACTCTTTGCTAATATGGAGCGGTTTCTAGCAAAACATCCATTCTAGCCAACTAATAGAATAGTCATCTAGACAACCTTGTACAAGTAATTGTCTCATCCCTTTGCCTCCATATCCGGATTGGACACGAGACATACAAGTCACACTCGTATATCCAATCCCTAGTTTCTCGATCCATGGAATAGCCTTATTCGTGCAAATAACATCAATATCCCATATATTGATTTATTTGAGTCTGGCCAGACATTCTATAAGCACTATCCTCGAGTGGCCTTGGATATTTGCTCCCGTTATGTGGGAGGGGCAAATCCTCTCTACGTCCACTACGATCTCTAAGCTTGCTTCTCATTGTATCCAGTACACGCCTTTATAACTACCCAGTTACGGTGTAGCGTTTAACGCTACCAAGATCACAATGATCCACAACTAGAATATCTAGTGACTTCAAGTCTAAGGATGACAATACCATTGTACCCGAGAAGCACTTGTGACTCAACATAACGTGTATGTAGCCTTCTCGGTAATGGGTCAATCCAGTGCAACATTCCGTAATGCACACCTATGTGTTGGATCGTGATATCTCCATACCAATCCAACCCCATACTAGTCTATAGATGATTGTCCCATTTAATCATTATACTTGACTAGGGATATTTAAGATAAACAACACGATTGTAAATCTAAGGACTTCATTATATTAAATATCCAATAAATAATAAATGAATTTCTAGCCAATTACAAATTCATACTAAACTAGATTGCCTCTAGGGCATCTATTCCAACAGTCTCCCACTTGCACTAGAGCCAATCTGGCGCATCTCGTATGCCCATACTCCTAGTGTGCCCTTCATGCTTCCACTGCGTGAGCGGCTTCGTAAGCGGGTCTGACAGATTATCATCTGTAGGAATCTTGCATATCCGAACGTCTCCTCTATCGATAATATCTCGAATCAGATGGAACTTCCTGAGCACGTGCTTGGACTTCTGGTGTGACCTGGGTTCCTTTGATTGCGCGATCGCCCCAGTGTTGTCACAGAACAACTCCACTGGATCCGCAATGCTAGGGACCACACCAAGTTCAGAAACAAACTTTCTGATCCAAACAGCCTCCTTTGCTGCGCCATTTGCAGCAATGTACTCAGCCTCTGTTGTAGAATCAGCTACCGTCTCTTGCTTGGAACTCTTCCAGCTCACCGCTGCTCCATTCAGGCAAAACACATATCCCGACTGTGATCTAAAGTCATCTCTATCGGTTTGGAAGCTTGCATCAGTGTAACCCCTTACACGCAACTCTTCCTCACCGCCAAACATCAAGAAAGCATCCTTAGTTCTTCTCAAGTACTTTAGGATGTTCTTGACAGCAATCCAGTGACTCTCACCCGGATTGGATTGGTATCTGCTTGTCATACTCAAGGCATATGACACATCTGGTCTAGTACATAACATGGCGTACATGATAGATCCTATGGCCGAGGCATAGGGAATCCTACTCATGCGTTCCTTCTCAATCTCATTGGAAGAACAACCACTCTTCGAAAGAGTGATTCCATGTGACATGGGCAAGAATCCCTTCTTGGAATCTTGCATGTTGAACCGTTTCAACACCTTGTCAATATATGTACTTTGACTTAGGCCTAGCAACCTTTTAGATCTATCTCTATAGATCTTTATACCAAGTATATAGGCTGCTTCCCCTAAGTCCTTCATTGAGAAACACTTTCCTAGCCAATCTTTCACAGATTGCAGCATGGGAATGTCGTTTCCAATGAGTAGTATGTCATCCACATACAAGACCAGAAAAGCTACAGAGCTCCCACTAACCTTCTTGTAGACACAAGATTCATCTTCGTTTCTGATGAAGCCAAACTCTTTGACCACTTCATCAAAACGTCGATTCCAACTCCTAGAAGCTTGCTTCAATCCATAAATGGATCGTTGCAGCTTACAGACTTTGTTGGCTTGCTTTGGATCCTCAAAACCCTCCGGCTGTATCATATACACGTCCTCGAGGAGATTCCCATAAAGGAATGCTGTTTTGACATCCATCTGCCAAATCTCATAGTCGTAGTATGCTGCAATCGCAAGTAGGATTCGGATGGATTTGGTCATAGCGACTGGTGAAAAGGTTTCATCATAGTCAATACCATGAATCTGTCTGAATCCTTTAGCCACCAATCGGCCCTTATAGGTAATCACATTACCATCCATGTCGATCTTCTTCTTGAAGACCCACTTGCACCCTATGGGCCGCGCCCCATCAGGTGGTTCCACCAAAGTCCATACTTTTGTTGGTATACATGGATTCCATCTCGGATCTCATGGCCTCAAGCCACTTCTGCGAGTCTGGGCCACTCATGGCCTCCTCATAGGTAGTAGGCTCATCATCTATGAGCATCGTGTCACCGGAATCAGTTACGAGAAGTCCGTACCTCTCGGGTTCCTGGCGCACTCTACTAGATCTACGAAGCTCTTGTGTTACTTGAACAGGTGGATCCACAACTGCTTGTGATTCCTGTTCATGTTCCATAATCGGTTCAGTGATTTGTGGTTCTTGAACTTCTTCAAGTTCTACATTCCTCCCACTTGCTTCTTTAGAGACAAACTCTCTTTCTAGAAACACGCCGGTCCTAGCAACAAACACTTTGTTCTCGGTTGGATTGTAGAAGTAGTATCCCTTAGTTTCCTTAGGGTACCCCACAAATTTACACTTATCCGATTTAGGCCCTAGCTTGTCTGATTGTAAACGTTTTACATAGACATCGCAGCCCCAAATCCTCATGAACGACAGTGTGGGACGCCTCCCACTCCACATCTCATATGGTGTCTTCATGACTGATTTAGATGGAACACGGTTAATGGTGAAAGCTGCACTTAATAGAGCGTAGCCCCAAAACGATAATGGAAGATCGGTTTGACACATCATAGACCGAACCATATCCAATAGGGTTCGGTTCCTCCTCTCGGACACGCCATTCCATTGTGGCGTTCCGGGTGGAGTGAGTTGGGACACGATCCCACACTCTCTAAGATAGTCGTCAAACTCTTGGCTCAAGTATTCTCCTCCACGGTCCGATCGTAGAGCCTTGATACTTTTGCCAAGTTGCTTCTCTACTTCATTCTTGAATTCTTTGAATACTTCAAAGGATTCGGATTTTGCCCTCATAAGGTACACAAATCCATATCTACTGTAATCATCAGTAAATGTAATGAAGTAGACATAACCACCCCTGGCAGGCGTGGCAAATGGCCCACACACATCGGTATGTATGAGCGCCAATTGCTCACTAGTCCTCTCACCTTTCTTATTGAAAGGGGACTTTGTCATTTTTCCCAATAAACAAGCCTCACATGTCTCATATGATTCAAAATCAAATGAGTCTAACAATCCATCCTTATGGAGTCTAGATACACGTTTCTCATTTATGTGGCCTAAACGACAATGCCATAAATAAGCAGGATTTAAATCATTTATTTTAATCCGCTTGGTATTAATGTTGTAGACAGGATTACTTAGATCAAGGACATGAAGTCCATTAAATAATTGCGCACTAAAATAGTGAATATTATTCAAATAAAAGGAACAACAATTGTTCTTTATTGAAATAATAAAACCTTCCTTGTCCAAACAAGAAATAGAAATAATGTTTCTGCTCATAGCAGGCACAAAATAGCAATTATTTAATTCTAAAACTAATCCTGAAGGCAGAGATAGCTCGCAAACGCCTATGGCCAACGCAGCAACCTTTGCTCCATTCCCAATGCGTAGATCTACCTCCCCTTTAGCCAATCTTTTACTTCTCTTTAGATCCTGCATATTTCGACAAATATGAGATCCACATCCAGTATCTAATACCCATGATGTAGAGACAGTTAAATTGACATCTACAACGAAAATACCTGGTGGTGGTGGAATCACTATTCCAAGCCGCTTGTCCTCCAGATATTTTGGGCAGTTCCTCCTCCAGTGTCCAGGTTGACTACAGTAGTGACATTCACCCTTAGTCACGACCTTGGCAATGGCACCAACAGGCTTAAGGGCTTGTTCCTTGGACTTGGCAACTGACTTGCCTTTGCCCTTGGAGGAAGAGGCAAACTTTTTACCCTTTCCTTTATGCACCATCATAATGGCTTTGCCCTTACCTTTATTGATGCTCTGTTCAGCCGTCCTCAACATGTTGAGCAAATCTGGCAGTGGTTTAACGATCTTGTTCATGTTATAGTTCATAATGAACTGTCCATAACTCTCGGGCAACGATTGCAACACGAGATCGGTTGCCAACTCTTGGCCGACCGGGAACCCCAGCCGGGCGAGATTCTCCAAGTACCCGATCATTCGGAGTACATGGGGTCCCACCGGGTTCCCTTCTGCCAGATGACATTTGAACAGTGCCTTTGAGACCTCATACCTCTCTACCCTCGCCTGCTCTTGGAAGAGCTGCTTTAGATGTTCGATCATATCGACAGCATTCATGTTCTCATGTTGCTTCTGAAGCTCAGAGGTCATGGTGCAAAGCTTTAGGCAGGCCGCATCATTAGCGTCATCAACACGCTTTTGATACGCCTTTAAGGCAGCAGGTGTCTGATTCTCTGGACCTTCTGGAACTTGCTCCTCTATTGCGTACAGCTTCTTCTCTTGCTTGAGAACAATTCTCAAGTTTCTGTACCAATCGAGAAAATTGGTTCCTGAGAGCTTGTCCTTCTCAAGGACAGATCGTAGGGAATGTTGTGAACTCGATGAGTTGTTTGCCATTTGGAATTCTACAAAAAGGAAAATACGCAAGTTTTAGTATTTGTGAATTTTTGACTATATTTAATAATGGCTAGTTTATTAAATATAGCTCCCACTATTTTACTACGGATTAATAACCCTCAAGATATTAATGCGGAAAATATCCTTATATTTTCTAGTGGGCCAAGATCCATCTTTTTCATCTCCTTATGAGCTTGCTTTGGCAAGTCACCCATAATTCGATTACTTCTTAGGTAGGAACAATTCCAATTGCATCCCATATGCAACTCTTGGTTCAATCGGGCAAATAACTCCTTATTTATCCATCCATATGGATAATCCCAATTGATTGCCTCTAGGTTTCTTAATCAAATTAATAGCCTAGTTGTGCTCAACCTCTTATCTAAACAATTGCACATTGTTACGTGCCATCGCATTCCATCATTATGAACCAAGTCGCCATGCTTTGGCACGCACGAACTCGATAAATAATGATGATAATGAGTGTTTAAATAACGAGAAGGCAAGAACACAATATTTAAAATTTGAGGGATTTTCAATTTAATTATTTTGTTGATCAATATCAACTAATCTATCTATTTGAGTTTGGGCACAACTCCAAATAATAGATCCGGGTTGTCTAATTATCTTATTATCCTAATTGCATGCATCATCCATACACCAACCACACAAATAATAAGACAATAAATAAACAACCACAAAACAGAAATTAAACGTGATGTGGATATGGCCTTTTCTAGACTAAGATAATTCCAAGCCAATGGAATTATCTATGAACCCTAAACAAACACATCTCCATGCGTCTTGATCTTTTGGTCCATCCTTCATAGTCATGTGGTGTGCTCCATGCTCCATGCTCCATCTTTTGTGGCTCCTTTTGGCTTTGGGCTTCTTTTCTCCAATCTTGGCTAACAATCTACTTTATCTAGCACTAGCTAACATCTATACTAAATAAAATAAATCTCACAAGTTGAGAAAATGGCACGCAGGCCATAAAACCCTAATTAATTATTACAATTAATTGATCGGCTCGCAGGCCGTAAAACCAAACCACAAAATTAAACATCCACATCAAACCACATCCTAAGGCCATATCCAATCACCATGCGATTTGCACATAAACAGTTAAAATCCAATTTTAACGCGCTTGGTCAATTTTAATTGATTTTAGGATTTCTAGGGTTAAAACGGTCCATGGGCCCAACAATCCAATTGCCCGGGCCCAAATAAGTGAACCATAAAGCCCTAGGGCCGGCCCGGCCCAAAACCCGCAAGCTAGGCCCGCGGGTTAGGGCCGCCCGGCCCCATAGGGCGCCAAGCTTGGGCGGCAAGCAAGGGGGCGGTCCCCTAGGGGCCGAACCTTCCTTGTGGAGGTTGTTTCCAAAACAACCTCCTTGCTTGGAGCCCAAGTTTGGTTGTTTCCTTGTTGTGGGAGAACTCCTTCTTCCCCAAGGATGCCCAAACCCTAGATCTAAGATCCTAAAATTTCTCAAACTCACCAATTCATGCATCCAATGCAATAATTGGGTCTTGTTATGATTAATTCTTTGACAAATTGCATCCAATGCTTGATTTGTCTTGTTTTACGCGATAAACAACAAATTAAGGTGTAAAACAACAAGAATGTAACACATAAACTACGTTTATGCTCTATGACCTGTGGCTCTGATACCACTGTAGGGTTTTGATTCATGGATCGCGCAAACGGAAGCATAATCAAACAAACAACCATGCAAAACCCTCCAAGGATCACAAGTCTAGATGCATAACGATAGTGAAGGTAAGAAATCATAAACACACCTTTGGGTTCTCCTTGATGACTTCAAACGCGAATAGTGTCACGTTCTCTATAGTTGATCCACGCCTAGAGTTGTTCCTAGATCTCCAATCTCCTTGGTGCTAGCCCGGATTGAAAGGAGGGTGACGGAATCACGCAAAACGAGACACCAAAAGGGGGCTCGGCCCTTTGTGGCGTCGGGGACAAGGGGCGGCGGCAAAGGGGGCGGCGTCCCTCTTTGTGGCTTGCTCTCTCTCTCCTTTGTTCTCTCCTACTCTTGTTATGTTCTCTCTAGAGCATAAAGTGTGTAGGGAAGGAAGGAGGAGGGTCCTTTATATAGTCCAACAACTCCTTGTTAACTACCTAAAGGACTTATTCTAGTCCTACTAGAATTCAATTTAGTCCCTTCCTTGCAAATTAGTCCCTACTAACTTTGCAAGGGTTTGCAAAGTGATCCTTCTAATTAATTAATCCAATTAATTAATTCCACAATCTAGTACAACTCTATATAGCGTGTGACCCCATAGGTTCTATCTAGTTGGTAGCAACTCTTTGCTAATATGGAGCGGTTTCTAGCAAAACATCCATTCTAGCCAACTAATAGAATAGTCATCTAGACAACCTTGTACAAGTAATTGTCTCATCCCTTTGCCTCCATATCCGGATTGGACACGAGACATACAAGTCACACTCGTATATCCAATCCCTAGTTTCTCGATCCATGGAATAGCCTTATTCGTGCAAATAACATCAATATCCCATATATTGATTTATTTGAGTCTGGCCAGACATTCTATAAGCACTATCCTCGAGTGGCCTTGGATATTTGCTCCCGTTATGTGGGAGGGGCAAATCCTCTCTACGTCCACTACGATCTCTAAGCTTGCTTCTCATTGTATCCAGTACACGCCTTTATAACTACCCAGTTACGGTGTAGCGTTTAACGCTACCAAGATCACAATGATCCACAACTAGAATATCTAGTGACTTCAAGTCTAAGGATGACAATACCATTGTACCCGAGAAGCACTTGTGACTCAACATAACGTGTATGTAGCCTTCTCGGTAATGGGTCAATCCAGTGCAACATTCCGTAATGCACACCTATGTGTTGGATCGTGATATCTCCATACCAATCCAACCCCATACTAGTCTATAGATGATTGTCCCATTTAATCATTATACTTGACTAGGGATATTTAAGATAAACAACACGATTGTAAATCTAAGGACTTCATTATATTAAATATCCAATAAATAATAAATGAATTTCTAGCCAATTACAAATTCATACTAAACTAGATTGCCTCTAGGGCATCTATTCCAACAATATGTTATCCAGAGATGTGTGATTTGACCGTTCGCATCCCTGTGTTTGCGGACCATTATATATATACGTACGGGCCACGAGTTATCTAATTAGGCGGACGTTGTGGCCACGCATCGTTACATCACCATCGCGGGTGTTTACCCACATCTTCCCTATTAGGCATGTAAAAGGAGGTTTGTCCTGTTTGGCATCATTCAGAATCATTGACGAGAAAAGTCCAAGCTACTACTATCCCTTCTCTAGATAACATATGTTGCCTTGTTGATACCCCAAAACCCGCTCTCACTCTCAAGCCCTAAATAGATTAAATGGCCTTGTTTGTTTTGTTCTCCTACTCGCAGGAACACAAGCTAATTTCTCCAGATCAATCATTTTCTACATTAGTTAACCCGACGTGAACAATTCAAAGAATCCACCCAGCTACTTGTTACCATATCTCTCAATGGTTCCACGAGGCGTCCGCGACGACAGAAACCTGTCCTCACCACCACCAGAACTATCCAACCATCAAGCTAAACGAAGTCAGCTCCCACACACCGAAGGCATCGGCCACGACACCATGGCTAACCTGATTGAGAGTCTCAATACCATCATCCAGAACCAAGTTGTGATACAGAATCACATGGCGCTGATGCAAGCTACAATGCAATATCAAATGACGCAAATGGCAGCACGCGCACGAAGAACTCCTACCAGAGCCCTCCCGCGTCCCCCGCACGTTAACCCATTATCACATGCGCAAACCTACGTGCTACAAATGACCACATGAATGCCAAAAAACTCCTTTCTTATTGGAGATCCCTCGCAGCATGAGTGCGCAATGGCTAATAAATGTGCTCATAATGGGCCAATATGCGTCAAACTTAAAACTGCTTCTCCGGAATATGGAAGATTTTCGCGGGTAAAGGATAATGGGACCATGATCAGACCCCATTTGTGAGGAGATTGTGAATCCCGAACCCATAATAAGTGGACAACCATAGAGGAAAAGCAAACCCTCGATCTAGTCGCTCATATGTGCGTTAATTCCATAAGAGTGCAGTTTAGAAGGAATTGCGGAAAAAAGTTGCAACAGGAATGTAAGAGGAGACGTCTTTTCCAATGCGCTCTTTTGCACACAAAATTTGGTTGAAGTCCACGAGGCAGAGAAGAGGTTCATCAATTGGGGCAACGATTGCCAAGATAAGGTCCCAAGTCGACTTTCGATCAGAAGAGAGGGCGCTTTGTAGATAAAAACAAGATACATGTCCCAAGATTGCATGAATATTTTCTCAATATCAAATTATTATCTTTGTAGACCAGGGTGAAATCAACAGGAGATTTCCATATAGCTATTAAAGCACTACTAAGACCAGCATCAACACCCGTTGATCGGTTGAAACTCATAGTAAATAAATACAAACTAGCTTGTTGAGCAGTGCATTTAATTTTGGCCAAAAAAAGAAAGAAAATGCGATAGTGCATGGCAAGTCGGCGCGTGGATTGAATTGTGAGGGAATGCCCTAAACCTTGCCAAGCCATAAGATTCACTGATGAGTTCGTGATTTTTTTTTTCTTTTTTTCTCTTTTTTATTTATTATTTATTATTATTATTTTTTTGTCAAACGCTCGTGATTGTTGATACCAGATAAATTTCGTCTTGGTGTGATGCTAAAAAGCTGGACAAGTATGTAGGATTATTTAATTCTTGTGTCGTCTCAATTAAAAAAAAAAAAAAAAGAGAGAGAGAGAGAGATTATGCATTGTTTTAATTTGTTTGTTGGAGGCATGCAGCAAGAATAAAAAATAAAGCGTTATGGTATATAACAAGTGCACGTGAAAGTTTACTCAAGTCCAGTTCATGAATACCATAAATAGAACATTTGAATGAACTAGAACATATTCAATAGTTGTGTGGTTTAGTATAGCTTCAATAAGATATGTAATATATTTTATAATTTTAAATTGCAATATATGTATAATAGAAGTCATAATTCACATAAAATATGGCACATAAATAACTAGAGGAACATTAACAACAAAAACAGATATCTTAGTTGTGAACTTGGGATGATTCGACTCGGTCCAATCTGAGAGAAACCATAAACTAAACCGCGTCATTAGTTTTTTTTGTTATTCTAAACTACAGTCGAACCAATCTGTCAAACCAAACTAACAAAACCCTGAAATATGCTTCAAATTGAATTGGTTTGGAGGGGTTGTCGGTTTGAGTGCACACCCCTAGCTTGCGCTACATTACAACACCTGACGACGGGATTGAGTTCCGCAGATCTCTTCTTATTTCGCACAACTTTTCATACAAAAAAATAATAGATAAAAAATATAGTATAAAGCCCTTGAACAGGAAGCCAAGAAATACAATTTCCAACAGAGTTAAGCTTCACACACTTCTTATTCTCAAGTCCTTTCCCTTCACTACTAACTGCCCAAAACCTTCAGTTATATTCTCAAGTCCATGTGAATAGTTGATAACTATTTGTTTCTTGTTGATCCTGACCGTAGCACCTGGAGCAAGAAGTAAACAAAGTCCAAGAGATCAGTAATTACAAAGCCACAGAACTAGAGAGATTACAAATGGAAGTATGCTACTCCAAAATAAAGGTAAACAGTTAAGGGTGCCACTCAAAGCAGAAAGTGAGATAGTAAACCTGAAAACATCGGGCAGTTTCCACGGAGAAAGATACGTTTCGCTGCCTCCTTAGTCGAGTTTAATATTAGAGTACAGAAGGGTGTCTTTTGTGATAGGCATGTACAGAAGGAAGTAAACCTGCATGGAAACCGTAGGACATCAGCAACCAATATGTATGCCAAACTATTCATTCTTGAACAAACAAAAAATAAAATAAAATAAAAAGGCTCTCTACCATATTCCAAAAGAGAAGGAATATCCAGCCGCCTCGGAATTAGCAATGAACAACAGTATTCTGTATATACTATATAATAACAAGCTTGAAAAACTACCCACGAGAACGTGCATTAGAAGGGACGCATGCGAGGAAATAAAGAGAATAAAACCCTGCCCAAACATATCTATCAAAAGCTCTCTTACGGCGTATTCCCGAAAAACTATTCAAAGGAAACTGATAGGCATGACAGAGATGCAATCTTATAATGCTAACTTTTCAAGGCCAATGGAGTGCTAAATAAGTGGTATCGTGATACAGGCTAGGTACCAAGGTCTGACCGAGGTACAAGCCTTAACCCCCTTCGTAGAATAGAATAGAATGCATGTTTCTGATAGCAAAAGAAATAAAAATAAAATAAAAAACAGTACATGTTTCGAGCAAAAAACATGAATGCCTCAACAGCACTGCAAACTACAAAAACGGTAGTTAGCAATTCACAAAACCACCGAGCAACAAAAGCATCGTTCAGTCTCCCTCTTCGCACATAAGCACCTTCAATAATAACCAACTAAAAAGGCAGCTTTTAAGGAGCTTTTCCTGTCAGGATAGCTATGCGCTCCAATGCCAATGAGCTAGCTAATAAGAGCATCTCCAATGGTAGTGGGCTAATTTTATGCAAATTATAAATTAAATTGTTCATTTGCATTTTTTATAGTGAGAATTTGAGTGTTCTCTAATGCTAGTTAGGCAAAAGTTCGGACAGACACTTTTTTCTTAATTCTTCCTGTGCAGAAACACTTCACACATAAATTGAGATGAGAGATGGAGAGAAATTTAGGAAAATAATTATTACTAGAAAACATAGGAAAAGTTGACGAGTATTTGTAGGAAGAACCTAAAAAGTAGGAAAAATCTAGATGGCTAGGGAATAATAATCGCCAAGTTTGGCAATTAGAATGCCTAATTTGTATTTTGCATAAGACGACGCATAATCCATTGGACTTAGACATTTTCCTAACTGCTTCATTTTTTGCCTAAAAAACCTTGTTTGCCTAATCCAGTGAGATGCTCTAACAAACGTAAACGTCTGCCATCTGAAAATGTTATACGAGCCCCCGGCTCCACTAACAGGGCTCTAGATATGCCAAGCGAATTTGTTACCTTTTTTGGGTTTTGAAATACTAGGTACTAATTTTTACACAAACCAAAAAAATTAATCATCCAAAAAGCAGCAACGAGTAGAGAAGCCATTTATAGATTGCATATGTAACTGGTAAATTCTAAATGCGGAAGAATTCTCAATACGATCTCTCATACGTGGCATCAACAGCCAAGCATGTCGACTTGATAATGAGTGGCAATTAATCAATGGGAACTCGGTCTATTTGACCTCGTGTTACCACAATTCGCTCTTACCCTAGTGAATGAACTGGATCAAGCCTTCCGAATCATGGGATACTGGCAAACCAAGTCGATGAATTTAGAGATCCAAAGAGATTCCACTATTTCAACTCAACTATTTAAATATGAGAGGAAACAGAAGTTAAATTTGCTAAGATACATGCATCTACAGAGTTTTGATTTCAAAATATAGCAGATATTGGGCAACTTTATAGCTTAAAAGATCCAAAAGCTGATAACATTCTTACCAAGATATCAAAAGAAATGTACCCCTCTCATACTGAATTCCTTAAGATACCGTGTTCCGCGGACCACGAACTGGTACGATTCGTGTTCCAGATAGCATAGATTTGACCAACATGGGGTGAAATAGTATGCCAATGAAACCATTTAAGGATCTAAGGGGTTCCAACTCGAAACCTATTGCAACGGGTGGAGTCCCGAAGGATTGTATAAATTGCATAAATAACATGAAAATTCATAATGCTTGAAACACAGGTTAATTCGTGAAGAAGAAAAGGTATTGCAGCTTAATCACACTTTCAGTAACCTAAGTATGCTTCAAGGGTAATATTTTATATTAAATACAAGAAGTTGTATAACTGCATTCTTTGATAACTCTACCCGGATAATCTTAATTTAAACACTTGAACAATATTCTCAGAGCAGGTGGTGCACGAAGACATCAATGAGCGTCCTAAAGTTTTTAAACTTCATCAGTTTGACAAAGACAACTACTTCAATTGAAAAGTTGGAATGTACTCCAATTATTTTTGAGTGCTGATTATCCAATATCTAGCAGATATGAAGATTAAGGGGCGTTCCTACTGAAGGAGGTGTAGTGTTATTCAACCAAAGAGAGATGATTGCCGAGGGATACGCAAACCACATTGTATGACCAACAAATCCACGTTTCCTCTTTGCATAAAAGCACATGAATAGCCCAGTCAACCATATGTCAAAATCCAATTATATAAGAGGCAGATTCAAAAGGCTTTGCAAGCACTCACCCCCAATAGTGTTGAAATCAAGAGAATGATTCCTGTTAGCCAAGCAAGTACAGTTCTGACCAACAGTACTTCTGCTATGCGAATGGCTACATCAGATGGACCCTCCTTTTCCTCCAGCATACGTGCAGTACGTTGAGGAGTAAACATCACGTTTGGTGCAGTTTCTGAAGGTGCTCCATTAAACAGGATGACTCCTACTATTTTCCCTGCTCGACCAATGCAGTTGTTGGTTTAGAATCCGGCAGAATGCAGCCAAAATAAAAAACAAAAAACTAATGAAGCCCGGAATATGAAAAGCCCACAATCACAAATAAGAAATAAAGATCCCCGAAGAGCAGCGATCATTAATCACAGTACATTCCTGACATGTGATCAACCGTAACATTTGTAAAGTTCCCCCTTATTTTATAACTTTAGGTAACATAGAAAAAAAATACTTAGAATACATTATATTCTTAGCTGTCCATAAGGACTTCGTCTATTTCCTTAAAAAAAAAATAAGGACTTCGTCTATTTGAAGAATAGATTTTGTTTAGACAGAGGTCCTAGGGAGACGACCAAAAGTAATCAAATTTAAGAACAAAGAATATACATGAAACAAAAAATGACCTTTGTAAGCAGCCTCCAACGCGTCAAAAATCTTGGAAACTGAAGCAAAGAATAATTCAAGTCCTTGCTGAGCAACACCTTCAGTTCCATACTCCTCTTGCAAAGCCTGCAAATATATTCAAACATCCGTCAACAAAGCACCGTCACTATTTTATGGGCTGTTTTTACCCAAACATATCCAAATCTGAATTAAGGTGAGAAAATGTAGCACCTTAATGCCATCAAAACTTCCTGTGATCAGCTCAGCTGGACTTGGGGTACTGCCAGATAAATCTGAATGACTATCCATTGCCCTTCGAGTTTCATGGATTAGAGATATAAGATTTCTGATGAATTCTCTATCTGCTTTCTACACATTCAAACAACATCTTTCAATATAATAGATAACAAGTAAATGAATTGTATTTCTCTCAATCAATGAGCAATTATACTAGTAGCAAGGCAAGAAAACCAATGGAGACCTTTGACATAAGCAGATTTAGCCGTGCACCACTAGCCAAGGGGATATTTAGTTCGCCACTAAATTGCTCCGAGGCATCAGCAGTGTATGTCCCTTCAAACCAGGATGCCTGAAAGGAAACAAGAATTACATACATTAAGTGATACTAGCAAAACATGGAAATAGGAAATGAGAGATTGTGGTAAGAGTCACGACTAACAAAATCAGTTAAATCCTTGTCAGTCAGCTTCACATGGGAATCAAGACTAGATGGCTCGTTCAAGGAGAACATAAAGACATCATCATCTGCAAAACAGTAAATGGAAATACTTCTTTCTTATCCATTCACATGGAATAATGATATTTACTTAACAAGTTTGATTTGCATGGTACACGAAGTATACCAGAGAGTTGAACCACAGCCTTTTCTGATCTTACAATAGCCTTCTTGCTCCTCATACAACTACCTAACAAAGCATTAGCCGATTGTATCAAGAGTTCAGGATCTGCATGCATTGAGGAGATTCATTAAAATATTTTAGATTGATAAAAAAGAAAAATCACAGCAAAGTACATCGTGTGATGCAGTTTAGAAACTATAGCAAGAACCTTCAGATACTTTGACATCTAGCATAAAAACAGCAAGAGGCCTGTCAAATGGATTTGGCATGAGCAGCTCATTCAACTGCAAAACATGATAAAACTTTTGCATCAATATACAAAATAAGTATTCCAGATGAGAGTACATAAGCTTCGATGACCATGCTGACCTTAGATGAACTGGCAGCGGAGAGGGTAGCAGGTGGCGCAACACCAAGCGCGACTGACACAGCAGCACCGACTTCGACAAGTGACATTGAATCAGTCTACACATAAGAAGGAATAGGCAGTCAGTGTGTCAGACCACCAAATAAGGCTGTATAATGTTGCTGGTGTTAATCTTTCTACCATGATAATTAAACAGATCAACAAGAAGCGAACTCTTTCTGCAGTATGAGATACGAAATTGCAGCTCAGGCGATTTTTCGGTTTCATCAAACCCTAACCTAGCCGCCCTAAATTACTTAGTGAAACAGTGATCAAATAATGGGTATACTATACTTTAAACAGAAACACAAATAAAGAATATTGCATTTCTATAAGTTCAAGAATGATGATGTTTACTTAGTTTGTTGATTACAATTTAACATAAGGTCATGGAAGATAAAGCAAGGTCTACAGTGCAAATTTTAATTTCTAGGTGTCTTTTTTTTCTTTTCTCGAGGATTGAAAATAATGAACTCTTTAAGATATTAGAAGGTCATTAAATATGGGCTAATCTAAGGGTTGAAGTACATGTACTAGGATTCTAGAGTAACATGGTTGCCACATATAATATAATTCATTAAACTCTATGGGTATCACCCATTCAACATTATGTACAAAAATCATTCATCAATTTCACCTTCAGTTTGACAGGATGTATAAGTGTGTAAGGGCTATGTATGAGCCACCATATGAATCAAGCGGCTCCAGTTGGATCTGTGTAATTCATTTCCTCCATTATGTATAATTTGACTAAATTGTGTCTTTTTGTCTCTACCTAGGTTAGTTATGATCTCCCTCTCGCTTGTCTACCACCGTCAATCTGAACCGTATCACTTCTCCCTAGCAGGGGCATCCAACAGTCTCCGATACACTTGATTAAACCACCTGAAACGAGCTCCCGCATACCGACTTCTATAGGTGCAACGTCTAAACTATTTCTAATTGTGTCATTCTGTATCATATCCTTCCTAGTTACACCACTCATTCACCTTACCTTTCACATTTGTGTGCACTCTTTTTTTTTCTTATACTCCCTCCGTCCCGCAAAGATAGTCCATTTTTGAAACTACAACTTTTTTTTGAAGACATGCAATTAATGCTTCCCACTACAAGTTGTTGACATGCTATTTCCACTATTATCCTTGATTTTGTTTTCTCCAAGAGTAGATGCATTGAATATGAATGGGTAGTATTGTAACTTCGTCGAATTTTTCACCTTGAAAATGTAAGTGGACAATCATTTTGGGACAGACCATAATAGAAATACGGACTATCTTTGCGGGACGGAGGGAGTATGTTTTCAGTAGCGCCCAACACTCCGTCCCATGCATTAAAGCAGTCTTACCAACGGTTCTATAAAACTTACCCTTCAACCTTGTTGGGATCCTGTGGTCATACGCTAAGTTATCTGGAACGCGGATCGTTCCGGTTCGCGGAACGAGAACGGGATCGCGGAACGCCATACCCTATGGAATTCGGTATGTCAGGGGTAGGCTTCTTTGGATACCTTTATAGGAGTTTTACCATTTTCAACAAATCATGAAGGTTAAAACTGCTCAATTTATATAATATTTGAAAGTCAATACTCTAAAATAGATGCAACTTAACATTTCTAAATTTAATTTTCCCTTCTACATAGATACTTCAGGTGAAAGTAGTGAACAAAACTGGGATCGCCAAATTAAGCGATCTGGATCGCTGGTGTTACACGTTTCGGAACGCGCAATCCAATTCGCAATTCGTGGGGGTATGACTGAATTGTGGTAACACTGTTCATACGTCACTCCAGATACACTCCTTTTTGTCTACCCTGCTTTTATCCTATGGGTATCACCATCGCCTATCTAACTACGTAGATTCGACCAAAAATATCTAAAACTACCATTCTTTGACACCTCTTTCCCACCAATAGTTATCGTCTCTTCTCGTCCGATGACCACTAAAGTTACACTCCACATACTGTGTCGCTGTGCGAGTAATCCGAAATCTTTTATGGCGTGTTTGGATGAAGCATGAAAACATGGGATTTCATTAAAACCTGGAATTTTGAATCCAATCAATTGAAATACTTTGTTTGGATAAATTATACGAGGAATTTTCAAAATTCCATGTCATTAAGAATTAGAATTTTGAGCCTCTAGATCTTAATTTGAAATGACATCAATTATGTCATTTCAAATTACGAGCATGTTGCTTTAAGTCACAGCTTAGTACAAATTTTCAATGTTAAAAGGAAAACAAAAGTCTCAATGACAAGGTAAGAATTTTTTGCACAGAGCCGTACGACCACCGTGGAACGACTCCAACCAACACGCCAATAACCACTCCAAACCAAAACACCACCACTTCCGCAGCACCTCTATTGCCACTTCTACCCCCCGAGGCAAACTCCACTTCAACCACCACCACCAGTCATCAACAACCGCCGCCATCACCATTATTTCGACCATGTCCATCAGAAACACACAACACCACCATGAATTCAAATATCGTTGTTTAAACAATCACAGACATGGAAATGTGTGCCACCATTGCTTCCACTCAAAGAACTACCACGAGTCTGTGACAACTTACTCGATCATCACTGTGGTAAGAAGCACCATCATTACCTCTAATTTTTCACCACTTCCGCACTAATCACCATCGCCACCATTAACGTGATCATCACCAACGCCACCTCTAACTCACCGCCGCGATTTGTCAACACAACCTGTCGTTATGTGCCAAACCATAAAAAATGAAGTAAAAGCCCACCCAGCACAAATAATCATCCAAACCATGAATTCCAATATCCCATCATTTGAAAGCCCGTCGTTTGAAAACCTTTCATCTTAAATCCCTTGAGTTTAAAAATTCTCAATCCAAACACACTATTAGATTCTAAATAATCCCTTCTTGATTTTAACTTCCCGTTTAGCCCACTCCTTGTTTCATCAATCAAAACTATTTGTCCGCAAATAACATGCACCATGGGACACCTTGGATACACATTGTAGCCTTTTATCACCAAAAGGGAACATTTATGGACTTAAAGCCGGCCCTTGGTGCAAACCTATTGTTAGGGGAATTGTCATCTCTCCTCCCACTGTACACACATACTAATATGGTACAGTTTGATTGATTGTACCAGATTGAATTTTGTTGATACTGTGAACTTCATATTTTTAAGTGTTTTACTACTTTCAACTCCAAAGATGATGATTCTCAGTTTCTTATAGTATTAGGAAAAGAGTTAAAGGAGACATGCCTTACACTACATAATACACATTATAAATCAAACTTAGAAAAAAAAAAAAAAAAAAAAAAAAAAACATACATTTAATATCTTTCAAAATCGGCCATCTATTCTATAAAATAGAACGGTTAACTTTATTACAACCTTTAGATTGAATCAACCCCAGCCTTTAGATTTCACCTACTTTATGACATAGATTTTGAAAAAAAATAAAATAAACACACAACCCCAACACACGATCGGGTAAGGAGAGAGAGAGTTGTAATGAAAAATTGTTTGGGTGCATTGGGTGCACCATAAGAGACGGAAATTTTACTATGATGTTTTTGGAGTATGAATAAGTTATGGAAATTATATTACAGACCCCTCAAGTTTAGAAAATGATAATAAGGTTAGGAAACATAAACTAGGGGTATTACACAATATCCCTGTCTGAGAACCATACAGTACGATTTCTTTTGGGTAGTGGCCTCGGCCACAGGTCATCCCCTAGTATCATTACATGTTAAATATTGTGTACAAGGTTTTCTAGATCGGGATCCTACGTAGGACCGTAGAGTGCCCATCGGGGATCATAGGATCGGATCGGGATCGTAAGATCCTACCAAATTTGTAATTTTTAATCCTGTTTCTACTTAAATGACTTATTTTCAGGTTCTTTATGTCATAAAAATGTGAATATATAAACTCAAGACCTAATATACCATGGAGAATCGTAAGATTCGGTAATTCTCTAAGTAAAGCGATTTCCGCTGCTTGTCTCTCGTGGAAAGTGATTAATTTATGGTGTAAACTCTTAATCTATGGGTAAGTAACATAAAAACGTCTCGGGTCGGGTTCATAGCACCTAAAGAAGAGAGTTCAATAAACTTCAGAACCATTCTGTCTTGTGAATATCGAAAAGGTCCTTTTGAAGAATCGTTTGGATCGTAAAATCGTATGAGATTCTAGGATTCCACTAGTAGAATTGGGATTTTACATGAGATCCTATGAGTTTGGGAGTTTACATGGGATCGAGATCGGCTATGCCTTCAAGGATCGTAAAATCGTAGGATCGTAAGATCCGGATCGGGAGTTTGACAACCATGATTGTGTACCATCACTTAAAACAACTTCTAGTATTCCCGAAAACAGTATGTGGTCTACTGTACTGTACTTCACTATTTATCACTCATCCACTAATATATTGAGGTAGATCCCACTTGACAACCATCTATCATATCTCCCATTATCCGTGAAACCGCAAATGTATATCATGCCTGCTATGTAGCGCAAAACTGGATTTCTCTTCTGTAATTTCTTAGATTAGAATCTGCACACTGCTTCTTATAGGGCGAGGCATAACATGCTAGTGAATGCAAGCTTGATTGTGTACGCATATAACCAACCGACACAAAAAGAATCAACGATTCAATTTAGACCTTCTGAAGGGACGAAAAACGACATCAAATCATTGATTCATGACCACGAGGAAGTATCCGCTGCAAGAATGATATAAAATCTAGAATCTCAAGCTAAATTTAACTATTAACTAGTAAGGTGCCACCCTAAGCTCCTATATTTTCAGATCAGTACAGAAGGATAGCCTATCTCTTTATCTCATTGGTTACCCGGAGTAAAAAGACTCTGATTCGTTGGTCATATTAATTCTACCATTTTAACTGTATTAATGTATGGAAATAATCACATAATCAAACCAATTAGAGTGTTCCGTGATACCACATCACCAAAATACCCGTGATACTGAATATTTTCTCTAGAATGTGTAGCTCTAAGAACATGTAAGTATTCCATTAATTTTTCAATTTTCAATTAATCCATTTTGTGATGAAACATACTAAATCAGTAGCGTCGAAGGTTTCAAACCCCCTGAACCTAACAAATTCAACTTACTTACATGTGAAAAGTGAAATTAATTACCTCAGAGAGAGCATGGGACGGTCGAAAATAGCGATGAGTAGGACTATCCAGGAACAAAACGGAGCCTGTCCCATCGGCCTGTATCAAAAATCGAGAAATTCAACGGATCAGATCCATCTATCTATAAAGAGCGATAAGCAGCAGATGTGATTGAAGAAATTCACCGTAGAGCGTAGACAGAGAAGAGATAGGACGAGAAGGCCGAAACTGTAGTGGAAATCCATAGCAGGAGAGGGAGAGAGGGGAGAGTTGTGACTTGTGATTGAATCTCTGATCTGTGGTTTTAACCAAGTAAGATGAGAACGAACAAGGTCGAGAGAGTCAGAGACCGGGCCAAACAGCTTCTCACGTTGTACCGATAGAACGGCGTCGTTGTGCTCCAGGGATAAGAGACGTCCACAAACTCCGACCCGACAAGAAACCTGGCCGGGTTCCATGCTATTTATCCACGAGTCTTCTTTTCAGGGAAAAATCATACCACTTTTTCACAAAAAAAAAAAAAAAAAAAAAAAAAAAAAAAAAAAAAAAAATCATACCACTCCGTTTCTTCTATTTCTCCCGCTAGTGATTTTTCATTGGTAGTTGGGTCATTTTGACCCGGTAATTTGGATGGCAAAACGATATAATTTTTTGATACATTTTTCTTCACATTGTAGAGTAACAGTTATTCTACAACACCATGAAAGAATTGTCAAAAAAAAATACTTCGTTTTGCTATCCAAATCACTGGGTCAAAGTGACCCAGTGAATAATGGTAAAAGTCAAAAGGGGGAGAAAGAGAAGGAACGGAGTGGTATTTAATTAAGAATTGGACGTCACATTAAGAATTGGACGTCACTCCCGCAAGATCAGTAAATAATACAATATATGTCCACTATGGGATTTGAGAATAATATAGGTCATATCCTCTTCATCTAAATATATTTGCACACAGCAGTGTCTTAGTTTATTATCGTTTCTACCCACGAAAGAAACAGATGAGGCTTGACAAGATTCCAACAGCAAACATCAATCATCACTGTGCGCATATAGGTTAAGGTTGCAAAAGCCTTTGTCCATCCTTCACCAGCTGAGCTGGTACGAGAATGTCAGTTTCCAACTCCCCAATCTCGTGGTGGAGCTCACGATCCAACTCAAGTCCAGTTTTGGTAGCTTCTGGTTCTGCCATGAGAGGAGACATAATGTGTAGAATATGCCGATGACGGGCTACTACGAAATGCCCCCATGGAGTTGCGCAGAACCCATCCCACACCCCACGCCGCACCCAACCTGACCCATGCAGCATATGAATTCACTTTGATGTAGCCATTTGCAGGACGCGACCAAGTTGCAAGAGTTGATGGTGTAGCCGAAGCTAGATCCCTGATCAAACCTCCCAAGAGTGTCTCTTTATACCATTGTATGTAACCTAAACCATAGTTAGCTATTTCCACAGGGGTATTTTGTTTACCGTTGAATTTTTTTGTCCATCGTTGCGCCAAATCACCCAAGTTATAGCAACAAAATGCTCGAAATATCATTCAGGTACTTCAAAAATATTTCAACTATCAGGTCTCGAATACTTCCCTTTCATGCGCGTATAACTACCAATCTTGGACATTGTTGTTGGGATTTGGACAATCAAACGCAACGGATATAGCAAAAAAATTACCTAAAATCCACCAAGGACCCATGTGAATGAGCATAACCTGATGATTAGAAGTTTAACTGACTGGTAACGATCACTAGCGCTGAAAAGAAGATTTGCCTCTATGTATCCACACAAACGGATTTGCACTGGACTCCCTCTTCACCGGTGCTAGCCTGTTGGAGGAAGAAGAATGATTGTCTCATGAAATTGGATGGACTTGGATGACTCCTCTCAAACCTTAGGTATCTTTTATCTGATAAGATATTGCTATAAAGCATTAATCAACCCTAGCCACACTGAAGGTATTTATAGGGATGAGAGAGTTCGACTTGCCCTTTCATCATAACAGTTAGGATTAGTTTACATTCAAGTTCGAAATTCACAATTTCTCTTTAGTCCAACTAATGAGCGTTTAATTTCAGTTTTGATCGATTCTCGTGTGTGACCATGTAGGCTCCTAATTAATTTTTTAACTCCCTGTAGTTTACTACAATTTGAGAAGTGAATATCCTAAAATAGTGGGGTCAAACTGCTATAAAAAAAAAAAAAAAAAAAAAAAAAAAAAAAAAAAAACTTTCAATTAGTTAAGGAGTGTGTCAGTTAGTAGTATCTGTTAACTCCTGCGCTTACAAGAACGCCAAAGAATGACATTGGGAGTGCTATTGAACTTAGTCGGGGTCAATTTGGAGTTAATCAAAGTTGGGGAGGCGATACGCAAAAGAGGCCCAAAGTTTCCTTTATTTGCACTTAACACCCCCTATGTGTCACTCATGAAAGCTAGCATGTGACAAGTGTCAAGTTCAGCATGTGAGGGCTGATATACATCTTATATCTCCCATTTTGACATGCAAGAGAGAGGGAGAGAGAGAGAGTGTGTGAGAGAGAGAGGCTACCCTACAACCACCAAGACCACCACCACATCACTACCGCTGGAACCACCTCAGACGTGTTCCAAATCAATAACTGTTTCTGCTGGAGATAGCCACGGGCATGGGGAAGAAAAGCCCCCAACCAATTCGAGAATCCATCAAGAGACGAGGGAGATAATCAAGATTGAAGGTGATGAACCCTAGGTTGTTTTTGCTCAAATTCTCCTTCTACACAGTGAATCAGGAGTTCTAATTAGTATATTTGTGATCCTGAGGACGATACAAAGCCAAGGGTACCAATTTTTCGCGCTAAATCGATGAAAAACGACTGCTGTCGTGTTCTTCACTTACACCGTCGCCGAAAAAACGCCATGGACAACGAAGCTCGGTGAGGCCTTCGTTCGTGCTTCTTTCTATCTGTAAATCACACCGTGGTGATCCCTGTAGGCTAAAGAATTATTTTTGGTTGTCCATCATTGCCTCGAGACCGTGAGGAAGGCTCCGTATGTCGCCGGAGTTCTAAGCCTTCGCCGGAAAGCTCCATTAGCGCTGAAAGCTTGGTAAGGCTTGGTTCTTGTTTGTTTCTTGTTGCGAACTGTGTCATAGTGATCCTGAGATCGTTAGGAATCATACTAGCACCCTGATTTGTGCAAAAAAATTGGTTTGGGACGGGTTCGAGGTGGCTGAGTTTCGTTTCCCGGCGAGCATTCATGCTATGTAAATGGTAGGATATCTCACTTGTTTCCCAACCAAATCAGGTGGGAATTGTCCCTATGTGTTACTGGGATTAGTATCTGCAATTGGGTTGGTTTAAACGACTTGATCTGTCTCTAACCCTCTCAAAATTCCAAGCAAAGTGGCTGCCTTGTTGCAAGTTGCTGGTGAACTAGCAAGACTTAGGTTTTTGTGCTGACTTGTAAGGGGTGTATCTCCCTCGATTCTTAACCAAATGACCTGATTCTTGGCCCTGTGAACTCCCCATTCATAATACTACATATAACTGTAAATAAAATTAACGGTAACAATCTGTGAGAGCCCCAAATTATAGCTTAAAGTCACTGCTTGAAGTGTTCTTGACATGTTTGATCTCTCAATTTTTTCCCCAACTTTGATTCTTTATTTATCTCTCATCAATTAATGAATTGGACTGGGGTTTTCTCCTTCTTATAGATGGTGTTTAGACCTACAAAAAAATATGCTGCATGCCCCATAACCCAATCTCAAACCCCCTGGATCTTGCCTCAAAGTAGCTACCTGTGATTGTTCTTCACTAATAAGAACTTCAAATTTTTCTAAGTATAGGGAGCTTGATTTTCACCCAACTTTGACATGCAACAACTCCTTGTGTATTTGGAGTTTGTCAGAGTTCTAATATGATCTAAAAACCTTGAACAACCTGTTACAAGACACCGTGCTCCCTTTTCCCAAATTTTTACTAAATTAATCACAAATCTTGATTGTCTGAAGTTGATTGAGTGAACCTTTTTCACTCAAATTTTGACTTTTAAGTTTGTCATCCAAAATGACATTTCTAGCACCCACCTTCTTAAGCAAAGTTTATCTAGATGTCACCCTGAGTCTATAGGTCAGATTTTACCGAGTTTGGCGTTCTAAAAATACATGATTTGGCAAACAATGTAAGAGGTAAAAAAAATGTAATTTTGCATAAAAGTTGCATTAAACTAAAATCTTTGATTTGGAACCAATGACCTAACTTATAAGGACGTTTAGAAACCTTAAGAAGATAAATTGACCTTAGCTTGACCAAGTTGAACTTAGGGGCATGTCTGTAATTGCCACTAATTGTAGGGGCCCTATGCAATTATTTCAAACTTCTATTTTGAAGCTAACTCTGGGGGCCTTTCTGCAATTCTGCTAACTTTCAGAGGCCTAAGTGCCAATCATTTGAGATTGTGTTACCAATCCTATGACTACCAGGGAGTGCTAGGGAAAGTAATTACAAATTCTTAAGGATAGTTGAATTAATTGGAGGTTTCGTGCCAATGAGGGGCCTTAGTACAATTTTAACAAACTACTTAGGCCTATGTACAATTAACATATAATTTGGGAATCACTTAGTTGGGTTTTACCAAAGATTCTAAAGCACCTTCAACCTTATAAGTTTGTACATCTAGCATAGACTTCAGACCAATTCGGACTTCTTAAATAATAATCGAAGCTTTAACTCAATCATCTCTAGTGTCATAAGTTATTAAAGGCTTTTTAGTAATCTTGTAGGATTCTCTTGTTCTCACTCCAAGCTAAACTAACAGGTTTGAGTGAGTTGACCTCCCTAAACTGGCCAGTTTGACCGAGCTGGGTAAAAGGGGTAGAGTGGTCATCTCACCATTCCTTATTAAATAAATCGGATCCTGAGACAAGACATGACCTCATGTCTATCTAGAAGCTTCCAAGGTACATGGAATTCCAATCTGGTCAATCGGGGACTGGAATAAGAATAATCATATTGTATTAGAGACACCAATGCGATCTAAACCATAGGCAAAGAACTAGGGTGTAAATAATCAGGGATGAGCAGGAGGGTACTAATTGGAACTCTGGGAGTCCTAGCACTCATAAGACTTGATAAATCTACCTTAATAAAATGACCTAAGATACTACTAGGATTACATTAAGAAGAATGGGACACCAGGGTAGATCATTGTATTGGCAAGACCTGTCAATTAACGGCTGTTGCATATGTGTTACTCCTCTATGATGGGGATCTATATGTTGTTTCAAATGTATCTATGTGTTGTTTCATATATCCATTGTTGTTTATGTATGCATCAGTCTATTATTATAGAATTTGTTGAGTCAGGGGATTGCTCCACTTACCAGAGAAGTGGATTGGCTTCTAGGTAAGCATAAGTGTGATTAATATTTTATTTGGGAACACCCGAGTATAGGTATGTGTTTGTGAGTACTTAAATACAGAAATATTGAAATAAATAACATTGGATCATGCTAATATGCATATATGTGGACATAGATATGAATCATGCCCGTCTTTAAACTACTTGGGTGATATATGATACAAGAATACTTTAGACCTTTGCATGGTCACTATAGGCTCCGGCCGTCTGCTCTGCTGCGGTATCAAACACTTGGGTCCCGGTCAGTGGGCTTAGCCGGTACATTGCTAGCTCCCGACTGGACAACTAGGTTCCGCCCTCTGGCTTGCGATCCATAAGGGGTGTGCACACTTAAGGCTAGTCTGTCTTGGAGGGTTTGTGGATACTTGTCTGCAGGAAAGCAATTGGAATATACTAATACTGGACATGGTTTTAAATAAAATAATGGAATACCACTGGACTTGGATATGAATATTGTATTGATTATGTTCTTGGCATTGCTATAGTTGGATATTACTAGAGTCTCTATGAATTGTGTGTAGGAGGGACCAGCTTAAGCGTTCTGGCGCATTAGTAAGAAAGGAAATACGGTCCTTGTTGATGAATTAAAATTGCATATTTTAGTATGTTAACGAACTCTTCTTAACTTGCTAATATGTGTAATTTATCTATTTTATCTCTCTTTCTAGACTTATGCTTGTTTTCGTAGTTTTGGTTGTTTTCTCTCATTTTGTAGGCAAAGAAGTGATTTAGAACGCAAGGGGCTAGTTATGAAAGCTTGAATGAGGAATTTGAAGACCTATTTGAGAAGACAAGAGAAGAATATGGGGTCGTTATTGAAGATTTAGAAGAAAAGAGGTCAAAATGAGAGTCAAAGGTTGAAGAGGAGGGCAAAATAGAGAAGAAACTAACGGAAGTGGGGCTTAAGTGCAAGTTTTGAAACGTTTTAATGGCTTATTTGAAGGATTTTTAACGGATTGGGGGTCAGATTGCCATTTTCAAAAGATTTTAAGTAAGGATCCGGGCCTTTTAAAACATTCCAGCAAGCTAGGGGGGAGCCGGGTGCAATTTCCCTAACCCAGCTCACCCCCAGCTCGTCTTTCTCACACGGCTCTTGATAACTCCACATTAGGAGTTATATTGTTTATGATCCATGACCTTTTTGCGAGCGTTTCGGTGTATTTATGCGAGAAATTGACCAAATCCGAGTTGTTTTGAGCATACATGACTTATTGAGCATTATTTTGTAATCCGGGCGTTTTTCATATGATTTATATATTGTTTATCGCATGTGATCTTCCGGGTTGTTTAGTGTTGTGTATCTCAGGTAAAAGAGGGGCAATGGAGCTTATGAGATGCTTGGACATGCTTGGAATGGAGCTAGATGAAGAGGAGAAAAGAAGACGCACAAACGAAGAGAAGTTGGAAAAGGCACACAGGACCAGCCTGCACTCTTTTCGATGCCCAGGAAAATCTACAAGGAATTTTGAAGCAAGGCTTGCGGCATTGGAAAGTAGACATCCGTAGCTTTCCAACGGTATATGGTAGGCCCGAAGACGAGTTCGTATGAGGGAGATACAGCCCGCGCAAAATCAGCAAAGACTTCTGTCCGGGAATTACAAAGTAAAGGGGCTGAAGTGCAATTTCGGCATAGTTTCATTAAAAAGCGTGTCCAGCTGCTAGAAAACGGGGAGAACGACCTAAGATCAGATTATTCACGCATCTTTGAAGATTTTGGAGCTAGGGAAGAAGGGAGAACAAGCTTGGAGCAAGGATCATCAACTACATTGAAGATTTTAGCGTTGATCTTCGTTTCTTCATCTTTTCTTCATGAACTTCATTATTTTGGATATGTTGAACAATATTATGTCTAGCTAAACTTCTTAAAGCTAGGTGATTGATGGAAAACTAGGGTTTGTTGGATGATTTTCCGGATTTTGGACTTGATGCATGCCTTTGCTTAATTCTATGAACGTTCTTGTTAGTTTATCTATTCTTGTACTCAATTCTTAGTGTTCTTGGCTTGATCACCCGTAGAATGTTACTTGTTGATAGAATTGCACGAAAGTGAATTCCTTGAGACGTGTTAAAGAATAGGTAGATAATCTTGTAGTTTCTTGAGACTGAGAGGAGATAGAAACTTGATTAATCGTGTGAGGGTAGTTTCGATTAATTGTGTTAGAACTTAGTGAATTCGGTGGACCGATAGGACCCGGTGAACGAAGCCTAACAAATTAATTAGATTGTAGTAGTAGACGGAGGTGGACCGAGAGGACCCGAAATCTATTATTTACACAAATTCACGTGAGATCGAGAGAAGATCGTGATGAGCATTACCCGATATAACTAGAATGTGAGTAGAGTGTTTCATGCATAATTCCGGAAATCATTAACAACCCTAGGGACCATCAATTTCCTAGTTCTTTCTCATTAATTGTAATCAAATCACTATTTATTTTTGTTAAAAATTGAAAACCCTAAAAAATAGTTAGTTACTCGTTATTTAATTTACGTCGCTTGTTTGTGGGTGACAACGTTACAAAATCACACACCATTTTTACCGGCTACTTAGATATCGTAAAGTTAATTTCTAGTTAGCTAGTAATCGTAAATTCCCTTGGGTTCGATATTCGGAGTCGTAAAATACTCCATATACTACTTGACCGTGCACTTGCGTATACACGTAAGAAATCGTGTCAAGTTTTTGGCGCCGTTGCCGGGGACTTTAATTAGGATATCTCTTTTATTTATTTTTGTTTAATTAGCTATTTGTTTTCTCACTTGTATTTGATTATACTTTCAGGTCGTCAGTGTATGCCCAGGATCCCTAGAGAACTTGTGCCCCCACTTGAAGACCCGGAACAGTTATTCAGAGATCAGAGGAGAAGACAGAAACAGAGCAAGATGGGTGATCAATTGACTAACGCGCAGCTCAATGAGAAAATGGAAGAGTTGGCGAAACTGTTGAATGATCGCAACGCTCAGACACCATACAACAAGTCTGGGCAGGCTATTGTGGAGAAATTCCAGACGTCCACGTATGGACACAATCCGGCAATTGTAGTGCCAGACATACAGGCTGAGCATTTTGATCTCAAGCCAGCTACGATCCAGACAGTCACCAATCAGTTCCAGTTTTATGGGAACAAGGATGAGGATCCCAACGATTTCATTGGGAAGTTTAATGCGTATATCAAGACTGTGAAGTATAAGAACGTGACTCCAGAGGCGTTGAAACTTATCCTATTTCCTTATTGTTTGAAAGGTGCAGCTGAGAAGTGGCTTGAGTCAAGAGCTCCGGATTCAATCACTACATGGGCTCAATGTGTGGATGAATTCATGGCAAAGTTTTACCCAGTTCAGCGGGTGATTCAGTTACAAGGTGAAATCCTTGGCTTTCAGCAGCAGGCCCATGAGACCGTGGTAGAGGCGTGGGATAGATTCATGCATTTGATCAGGAAGTGCCCAAATCACGATTTTGGGGACTACAAAATTTTGCAGGTCTTCTACCATGGATTAGAACGCCATAACCAGGAGTTAGTTAACAGGGAAGCTGGAGGAAATTTCATGTATTCAGTTGACAAAGAGGGAGCATTTGCACTTATGAAACAGCTAGCCAAGCAGGATACACAGTTTTATGATTCTAGAAGACTTTCGGCATTGCCTGAGGCGAAAGACAATGAGTGGAAGGATGGGATCAGCAAGATGGTGTCAGACTTGGCCAAGCATGTTTATAAGGACAAGAAGACAGTAGCAAGTGTTGAGGAGCCAGAATATGATGCAGCAATGGCACACATGGCAAATGAGGATTTGAACTATGTGGGGGCACACGGACAGAGGCAAAACTGGAATCAAGGGAACTACAGGCCAGGCACTAGAGATCATCCAGGATTCAGGTATGGGGATCAGTCTGGAGCGACATATGCACCGGGGTTCCAGCATAGGCCACAGGTTTCGCAGGCTCCACCAGCAGCTGATGCAGCACCAAGTTCAGAAATCTCTGTGTTGACTAAGGCATTGGCGCAATTGAGTGAAAACATGAATACTATGACCACCAATGTGAACAACATGTCCACGCAGGTTACTGCTGTGTCTGCGGATTTACAGGCTACGAAGACTTCTCTTCGTTCTCTTGAGGTACAGGTGGGTCAGATTGCTACTCAGCTCTCATCTAGAGCTCCAGGTTCTTTGCCTTCCAACACGGAAGAAAATCCTCGTCAGATTAATGCAATCACTACTCGAAGCGGGGTTGCATTGAAAGATCCGCCATATCCCACTCATGCTAGAGCCGATGCTTCTAAGGCTAAAGAGCATGAGATATTTGATGAGGATATTAATGTCGTGATCCCCCAATCAAAGGGCGCGACGGATGAGGAGGCGGTGAAAGACAAGGATGAGGTACGTATTGATACTACTATTTCTAAAGCAGTTCCATATCCGTTGAGAACGAGAAAGAGGGATGATTCTAGAGATTTTCAGAGGTTTATTGATATATTCAAGAAGGTGGAGATTAACATTCCTTTTGCAGAGGCTATCTCTAAAATGCCTACATATGCCAAGTTTCTCAAGGATATTCTTTCAGGAAAGAGACGCATGAGTGATTTTGCACAGGTGAATTTGACTGCTGAGACTTCTGAATGCGTCAGGAATGGATTGCCCAAGAAGAAGAAAGACCCTGGGAGCTTTGTGATACCGGTTACTCTTGGTGATTCTCTCACTATGACTGCATTGTGCGATTTGGGGGCAAGCATCAATTTGATGCCCTTGTCCGTATTCAGGAAGCTAGGTGTGGGGGAACCTCGTCCCACCCGAGTTACCTTGCAGATGGCTGACAGGTCGATCCGTAGAGCATATGGGGTGATTAACGACATTTTGGTCAAAGTTGGTACTCTTATCTTTCCTGCAGATTTTGTCATCTTAGACATAGAGGTTGGCGAAGTACCTCTCATTCTTGGCAGGCCCTTCCTAGCTACAGGGGAGGCGATTATTCATGTGAAGAGTGGAAAGTTGTCTATGCAAATCAATGATGAAAAAGTGGTCTTCGATGTGTTCAAGGCAATGAAAATGCCTTCATGTTATAACTATGAAGATTGCTTTAGCGTAGAGATCTTTGATGATGATATGGGAGATGAGGAAGCTAAATTGATGTGGGAGGAAATTGATGGAATGTACAAGGATGAAGATCAGAGTCCTCCCATGGATTTGTGTCACATGAGCAGCTGGACCAAGCTGGATTTATATGAGCAAGGGGAGCAGAAGTTAGCTCTTGTTCCTTCACTCAAGTCACCACCCGTGCTTGAGTTGAAGCCATTGCCTAGCCATCTCAGGTATGCTTTTCTTGGTGTTGATAACACATTGCCCGTAATTGTTTCTTCTGTTTTATCTCAGGCACAGGAGGAGCAGCTTTTGGATGTGCTAAGGAAGCATAAGGGAGCAATTGGATGGACTATCGCAGATATAAAGGGGATCGGCCCCGTCTATTGCCAGCACAAGATCCGGGTAGAAGAAGGAAAGAAGCCAGTGATTCAAGCACAGCGGAGATTGAATCCGCATATGAAAGAAGTGGTGAGAAAAGAGGTCATGAAGTGGCTAGAGGCTGGTATTATTTTTCCGATCTCAGACAGCACTTGGACTAGCCCGGTCCAGTGTGTGCCTAAGAAAGGAGGAATGACTGTGGTAGAGAACGACAAGCATGAGCAGATTGCTCAACGGACAGTTACTGGATGGCGTGTATGCATGGATTACAGGAAGCTGAATGAAGCCACGCTCAAGGATCACTTTCCGTTGCCGTTTATTGATCAAATGCTTGATCGTTTGGCTCATCACGAGTACTACTGCTTCCTGGATGGTTATTCAGGCTACAACCAGATAGCCATTGCTCCAGAAGACCAGGAGAAAACCACTTTTACATGCCCCTATGGCACATTCGCGTTCCGCCGCATGCCCTTTGGGTTATGTAATGCACCGGCTACTTTCCAGCGGTGTATGATGGCGATCTTCTCAGACATGATTGAGAGGAATTTAGAGGTCTTCATGGACGACTTCTCCTTATTTGGTGACAGTTTTGAGGATTGTCTACACCATCTTGGCCGTGTCTTAGTTCGTTGTGAAGACACTAATCTCGTGCTGAATTGGGAGAAGTGCCACTTCATGGTCACAGAGGGGATAGTTCTTGGTCACAAGATTTCACGCAGAGGTTTGGAGGTTGATAAAGCGAAGGTAGAGACAATCAAGCAACTCCCTTATCCGACTTCAGTGAAGGGGGTCAGAAGCTTCTTGGGACATGCAGGTTTCTATCGCAGGTTTATCAAGGACTTCTCGAAGATCTGCAAGCCTTTGTGTGAGTTGCTAGGGAAAGATGTCCCGTTTGTGTTTGATGAAGCGTGCAAGAAGGCCTTTGACTTTTTGAAGGAACAGCTCACCTCAGCTCCTATCATCACAACTCCGGATTGGAGTTTGCCATTTGAGCTCATGTGCGATGCCAGTGATTTCGCCATTGGAGCAGTATTGGGGCAAAGGAAGGAAAAGGTATGCCATGTTATTTACTATGCTAGTAGAGTTCTTAATGAGGCTCAACTAAACTATGGCACTACTGAGAAGGAGCTTTTAGCTGTGATTTTTGCTCTTGACAAATTCCGGCCTTATCTTGTGGGATCGAAAGTGATTGTCTTTACAGATCATTCAGCGCTGAAATATCTTCTTGATAAGAAGGATGCCAAGCCAAGATTGTTGCGGTGGGTTCTTTTGATGCAGGAATTTGATGTGGAAATCCGCGAAAAGAAGGGTGTTGAGAATGTGGTAGCGGACCACCTCTCAAGACTCGAGAATGGAACGGTGGAGAAGGTGCCGATTCAAGAGAACTTTCCGGACGAGAGCTTGATGTCTTTGGGGGATACTGAGCCTTGGTATTGGGCAATTGCTAACTATCTCACCAATGGGAAGATTCCGGAAGAGTGGACAGTGCAGCAGAAGAAGCGGTTCTTATATGTGGTGAAGCAGTACTTTTGGGAGGATCCATATCTATTCAAGATGGGAGCTGACAACATCATTCGGAAGTGTGTGCCTACTCATGAGATCTATGATGTGATCAAGCAATGTCATGCAGCGCCTAGTGGAGGCCATTTTAGCGGTCCTCGCACCGCCATGAAGGTACTACAATCCGGTTTCTTTTGGCCTACTATATTTAAAGATTGTCATGATTGGGTTGCAGGATGTGATAGTTGCCAAAGAACGGGTAACATCTCCAAGCGAGATGAGATGCCAATGTCTGAATGGCTTGAGGTGGAGCCATTCGATGTTTGGGGCATAGACTTCATGGGTCCGTTCCCTCCTTCGTATGGTAATCTCTACATCCTCCTTGCTGTTGATTATGTGACGAAATGGGTTGAGGCAATTGCGTGCCCCAAGAATGATGCAGCGACGGTAGAGAAGTTTCTGAAGAAGCACATCTTTACTCGGTTTGGCACACCAAGGGCAATGGTGAGCGATGAAGGTTCACACTTCATAAACCGAGTGTTTGCCAGAGTCTTGAAGACGTACGGGGTGTCTATCCATAAGGTTTCCCTACCTTATCACCCCCAAACTAATGGGCAAGCTGAAGTTTCAAACAGGGAGATTAAGGGGATTCTTCAGAAAACCGTCAACACCGGACGCAAGGATTGGGCTGTGAAGCTGGATGATGCATTATGGGCATACCGTACTGCATGGAAGACGCCTTTGAACATGTCTCCGTTCCAGCTTGTCTTCGGTAAGGCATGTCACCTTCCCGTTGAGTTAGAGCACAAGGTTTATTGGGCGATCAAGCGGTTGAACATGGATCCCGAGTTAGCAGGACAAGCAAGGAAGATGAAGCTTCTTGAACTTGAGGAATGGAGATTACAAGCCTATGATAGTTCCCGGATTTACAAGGAAAAGACAAAGAGATGGCACGACAGTCGTCTCAAACCGAAGGAACTTCGTGTGGGACAGAAGGTTTTGTTATTCAACTCACGCTTGAAGCTCTTTCCGGGAAAGATTCGTTCGAGATGGTCCGGGCCGTTCCGGATCCACCAAATCTATCCTTGGGGTGCGGTTGAGTTAGAAGATCCACATACGAATGAGTGTTTCCGCGTCAACGGAAGCAGAGTGAAACCGTACTTGGAATCCGCGCCAATTCCGGCCAAAGTGGATGTTATCTACTTTGACGAGTCGTGATCTTATTGAGGTAACTGGGTCGGGCCGTCGACCGTAAATTACAAAGCGCTTGTTGGGAGGCAACCCAACGTATTTTATGCATTAGTGTAGAGATTGTGTTTTAAATACTGTTGTGTGCGTTTTTAATTCCGTTTTTGTTATCTGAGAGGTGAGAGAGCGAGAATTTGACATTTAAATTGAGTCTCCGCAGGATTACAGGTTATTACGCGATTCGGACTCCCCTTCTTGATGTGCGTAACTCGCATGGAAATGCGCGCATCGGAGTTCGAACGTAAAAGAAAGGCGGAATTTGAGCGAGATATGATCACGACGAGATTTCCGAGAAGAATGGGAAATTCGTCACAAAAAAATGGGCTCAAGAACAAAAAGGGGAACGAGTAATGCAAAGCTAAGGACCCTCGAAGATCAAGCAAAGGAAACGGATCGAAAAAAAAAAAAAAAAAAAAAAATTCTGGAGTCAGGGGTGTTCGTGCGAACACCCCTTGTGTTCGCAGGAACAGCCAAGCTCAAAAAGTCACTGCTGGTTTTTAAGAACAAAAAAATATGTTCACAGGAACAGTGTTCGTGCGAACATGTTTTTTGTTCGCACGAACAAGGGTAAAAAGGGCAATTTGAAAGATTTTGAGGGTGAAAAAGGAAAATTCAGGCAAAATTTTGATGTAGATCGGGCAAACAGCGGGCTTCTCCTTCATCCCCACGAACACAGCACCATTCATCCTCAGCTAGGCCGATCGAATCACAGCGAGTCCTTCCAATCTCCGGCGTCTTTGCTCGATTCCCGTCGCGTCTCCGGCCATCTCTTCACACCGGCGACCTCTCTTCGCTCCGGCGACTCCAGCGAACCCAAAGCAGCCGCCACCACCATCTCAATTTCCGGCGAGCTTTTGGTGGTTTGGCCGTCGCAAATTCCGGCCGCCTGCAAATCCGGCGGCTTCTCACCAGCAGAACCACCCTTCCCCCCCGACGAGTTTAAGCCGCCAACTACCACCAACACTGCCGTCCCAAATTCCGGCAGTGTTGAGGTGGTTTCCACGCCATCTCTCAAGCCGCAGCAGCCTCTCACCCTCTCTCACTCCGGCGAACCCAAGACTCCACACAAGCAGCTTCCCTCCACCCGTCGGGTTCAAGCCACCAAAGGCCACCAACAAGCTGCCACCAGCCCATCACCACAAGCAGCCACCGTCCCCAATTCTCCGGCAGATTGACGGGGTTTTCCGGAGTCTAAACAAGCCTCTAACACCAATCCTTGGTGTTGAGGCCAATTGAAGTCAAATTTTCAGAATTGGGGAAGAAGAACACATCTAGGGTTCTTCGAAAAAAATTGTCAAATTGAAGAGGAAAGAGTTCGATTCAACTCTCGCGAAGGAAGAATTGACGGGGATAACAAGGAGAGGCTAGGAGCATCGTTCAATTGGAGTAATTCAACAAAAGAATTCGGCGCCCAAAATCGGATTCGTGTTGGAAAATTCTGCGTATTTTTTTTCGTCGGTACTCCTAAACTCTCTCTTTATTTCCGCATTACTCTCTTTGCTTTATTTGTTGAATTGGATCGTTGAATTGGATTGTTGCGTTGAATTGTTAAGATTGAATTTGTGGAATTGCTAGTTGTTGGACTTGCGTTATTTGAGTATAATGTCGAAAAGAAAAGCCGCTACTTTTGACGACCCTATCTTTCACCCCGTTAGGAGAGTAGGGCCCTCTAACGTAGATGAAATGGTAGTCGAGGACCCACCTATCGTACCACCCGAAGAGCCCGAGTATGTGGTGCCGGACTCTCCGCCACATCACATACTCCGCAAACCCATGCCCCCTAAGCCCCGTTTGAGAAAGGGTAGGTCGGACAAACGGCTCAAGATAGCCAACACAAATGTGTCGCCAACTAATTATTGCACATATCGGTTTGTGAGTTTTCAAGCTCATGTTGCGTCGTTTCGCGACCGATACCTTAAGCTAAGAGGTGCGGCCGAGAAACCCTACCCCATAGACGAAGATAAACTCATGCCTACCGAACTAATAGCCATTCATGAACGTGAGCGGTTACATAAGTGGTTTGAGTTGTGTGAACCGTCTAGTTCTAAAGTTGCGAGGGAGATTTACGTTAATCTCCGTTTCGGGCACGAGGGGGAGAGCAAGGACGATAGGATGGTGTATTGTCGGGGAACTTGGGTGCGGATAACACCGGAGATCATTAGCAAAGCCCTTAAATTTACAGAGTTAAACCCCAATACCCCTTGTGCGTTGCACGACATGCTTAGGCGACCCGATGTAGTCCCTATGGTCAATGCCTTTTGTTTTCCGGGTGAGGGGGCGGATCCTTGGGATAAATCGAAGGTCGAGTTGACAATGTGGACGGTGGAGAAGAAGTGCCTCCTCCCTCGTGCTAAGTGGGTGTGTGAGATGCTTGAGAATTGGGTCTTAGGCATCACACCGAACCCCCGATTCACATTCCGTCATTGTTGCATGTCCATGTGTGTTTGGTTAGGTCAGCGGGTTGACATTCCTCGCATGATTTGGCTAAACATCATGGCACGCAAATCGGAGAGGAATAGGATGGCCCCGGGTCACATATGTTTGTTGACCAAATTGGCTCGCGACGCGGGGGTAGACGTAGGGGAGATGGACATCATGCCACCCACTAAGCGCGAGTGGTCGAAGTATTTGCAACCCTCTAGGGCGTCTAGGTCTAGGAAGGGTAAGGAAAAGGTAGGTGAGTCTTCGAGCACCGACACACTTTTGCAGAGCATGCATAAGATGATGTTAGAGTCTAAGGCGGAGAATGCGAGGCGGTTTGCTCATGACCGAAGCAGCCGAAAGAAGTTAGGAGCCTCCGTAGAGACTCTAGGGAAGTGGGTAGCTCAGTTGGCTCATAAGAGCAATGTGGACCTAGACCCTAGCCCTGACAGTGAGCACTTGTGGTACGAGTCGAGCGATTTCGATGAGGCCGGTTCGGCAGACGAGGAGCTTGGTTCGGCAAACGAGGGGTCTGAGGATCAGGGTTCCGAGTCCGAGTAGATCCACCGCCCCTCACATTAGAGATGCTGAGTCCTCGGTTTTACTTCTAAATTTGTTGAGGACAACGAAGCAGTCTAGTGTGGGGGGATTTTTAGTCTTAACTAGCCAGTCCGTGTCTGCATTAACCTGTCACATATAGATTGTTAGTTTGTATTGTGTCATATTTGTGGTCCTTGTCGTGTCTATTTATAGTGGCATATTGTGATGTGATTAGCTCTCTATATATGTGTTAGTTGTTTAATTTTTGCTGCACGTTTACTTAATTGAGTCCACCTACCTGAATCGAGTCAGTTTCGAGTCTTCTTTCGTGTTTGGCCTTGCATTTAGAGTTAGGATTTACATATCTAAAAAAAAAATAGAAAAATTGAAAAATTCAAAAAAAAAAAAAAAAAAAAAAAATTAAAAAAAAGAGAAAATTTTGAGAAAAGGGCAATCGAAAGAGGCTAAAGTTTGATAAATTGCGAAGTGTGAGGATTTTAGACGTAGAGCATGATTTGCGACCGAGAGTGACGACGTGAGTCCCCCCTAGTAGGTATAGAGAGACTTTCTTTACGGGAGTGCCTACCTATTTCTAACACTCACGTGATTTTCAAAGTCAAAGTGTGTGCCTGTTTTCTTACAAGAGCTGAGCTAGGTGTGAGCTAAACAAGCCGAACATCCATGTGTACGTCTTAGGTAGTCGCCAACCCGCCTCGTAGTGGCACACGAAACAGCTGTGCGAGGACGTGTATTAGAGCACTCACTGCTTTTAGAACTCACCTTGTAGGACCATTAGACGTCCCAATTTGAACCTTGGATTCTTTGCTAGCCTTTGAACCTAGGGTGACGATTCTTGGCCTTCAACACAAATTGATTAGAATCACCACTTTAGTGCGTCACGAGGGGGTTGTGTAGTTGAGGGGGTTCGATGAGGGAGTGAGTATACATTTTTGAGTTCTACGTCTCGCTTGCACTTCATTGATTATCTACGAGGGGATGCGAGGGTGAGTGAGTGGGCTTGCGCACTTCGGTGTGGCGGTGTTCCATGCCATTACATCATGGACACAGTTGTGGAGAGCCTTGAGTGCGTGAATCAAATACGCACGGAATTGGGTTGGGTGAACTTAATTGGTGGATCGTGCTAGGTACCAGATTTGATTACTTTGGTGTAGGAGGATCGGTTGGATTAGGCACGAGATACATTCATCTTCGAGACTACTTGAGAGGGGATATGGTGACATTCGAGTGTGGGGGTGTCGACTTTGGACTCCGGACATTGAGTGTGAGCTTGCGACGACTCCACTCCCACACATTTACTTCATTGATTTTGCGGCTTGGATTTGATATGGACTTTGATTGAGTTAGGAGGAGATGATATTCTTTATGTGATATTCATTCATCGATTTACATGTTTCCATCTCCTAGCATATGTGATTGTTATTTGAAGACCACTCGGACATTATTGTTGCATTGTGATGGTATTTTGAAAAAAAAAAAAAAAAAGAGAGAAAGAAAAAAAAGAAGAAAAAAACAGAAAATAAACAAAAAAAAATGAGAGAAAAAGAAAAAGGAGAGATGAAATAAAGTATTGAGTTGAACTTGAATTGGAACGAGTGGTGGAGCTACTTTGACGACGACGGTTCACGTTTCATGCACGACGAACGACGATGGCCACGGAGATCACTAGTGTACCGGGGTTTGAGGGAATTGAGGGCCGGAGGTGGTGAGCGTTAGGAGTTATATTGAGATTGGGCAATCTCCATTGGCTTAAATCGATTATCATGAAGTGATGAGAATCCTAGGAACAAAGCATGAGTTGAAACTAAACTCGACAACGAGACTCTCCCCTAGTTAGTATAGAAAGCCTAACTTTACTAATTACAAGAGTACGCTACCTCTTCGCGTGTGCCACGAAATAAGAGACTACGCTAGGCAAAGCCACATCCAAGGTCCGAGCTCCTAATCCGCTAACGGTTTTCACATGATGAGGCTTAGGGACATATAGATAATCTCGTCGAAATAAAGTCCTAAGCGTCACATTCTCACATCAAACCCCACATTAAGAGTTATATTGTTTATGATCCATGACCTTTTTGAGAGCGTTTCGGTGTATTTATGCGAGAAATTGACCAAATCCGAGTTGTTTTGAGCATACATGACTTATTGAGCTTTATTTTGTAATCCGGGCGTTTTTCATATGATTTATATATTGTTTATCGCATGTGATCTTCCGGGTTGTTTAGTGTTGTGTATCTCAGGTAAAAGAGGGGCAATGGAGCTTATGAGATGCTTGGACATGCTTGGAATGGAGCTAGATGAAGAGGAGAAAAGAAGACGCACAAACGAAGAGAAGTTGGAAAAGGCACACAGGACCAGCCTGCACTCTTTTCGATGCCCAGGAACATCTACAAGGAATTTTGAAGCAAGGCTTGCGGAATTGGAAAGTAGACATCCGTAGCTTTCCAACGGTATATGGTAGGCCCGAAGACGAGTTCGTATGAGGGAGATACAGCCCGCGCAAAATCAGCAAAGACTTCTGTCCGGGAATTACAAAGTAAAGGGGCTGAAGTGCAATTTCGGCATAGTTTCATTAAAAAGCGTGTCCAGCTGCTAGAAAACGGGGAGAACGACCTAAGATCAGATTATGCACGCATCTTTGAAGATTTTGGAGCTAGGGAAGAAGGGAGAACAAGCTTGGAGCAAGGATCATCAACTACATTGAAGATTTTAGCGTTTGATCTTCGTTTCTTCATCTTTTCTTCATGAACTTCATTATTTTGGATATGTTGAACAATATTATGTCTAGCTAAACTTCTTAAAGCTAGGTGATTGATGGAAAACTAGGGTTTGTTGGATGATTTTCCGGATTTTGGACTTGATGCATGCCTTTGCTTAATTCTATGAACGTTCTTGTTAGTTTATCTATTCTTGTACTCAATTCTTAGTGTTCTTGGCTTGATCACCCGTAGAATGTTACTTGTTGATAGAATTGCACGAAAGTGAATTCCTTGAGACGTGTTAAAGAATAGGTAGATAATCTTGTAGTTTCTTGAGACTGAGAGGAGATAGAAACTTGATTAATCGTGTGAGGGTAGTTTCGATTAATTGTGTTAGAACTTAGTGAATTCGGTGGACCGATAGGACCCGGTGAACGAAGCCTAACAAATTAATTAGATTGTAGTAGTAGACGGAGGTGGACCGAGAGGACCCGAAATCTATTATTTACACAAATTCACGTGAGATCGAGAGAAGATCGTGATGAGCATTACCCGATATAACTAGAATGTGAGTAGAGTGTTTCATGCATAATTCCGGAAATCATTAACAACCCTAGGGACCATCAATTTCCTAGTTCTTTCTCATTAATTGTAATCAAATCACTATTTATTTTTGTTAAAAATTGAAAACCCTAAAAAATAGTTAGTTACTCGTTATTTAATTTACGTCGCTTGTTTGTGGGTGACAACGTTACAAAATCACACACCATTTTTACCGGCTACTTAGATATCGTAAAGTTAATTTCTAGTTAGCTAGTAATCGTAAATTCCCTTGGGTTCGATATTCGGAGTCGTAAAATACTCCATATACTACTTGACCGTGCACTTGCGTATACACGTAAGAAATCGTGTCAGCTCTCTCTCTCTCTCCCCCTCAAACACGCAGAAGCAACCCAGCAGCCATTGCCAAAGCTTCGCCGAAGCTTCCTTCGGCCCAAACCATGACCAATTCTTCACCAAATCGCGTGAAACCGGTACCAATCTTCTCCTTGTTCAACCCTCTTCCAAACCCACTGCTCAATTTGGCCCAAACCGAAGTGAAGAGAAAAGCCCCAAATGACCTAGGGTTCGTGAAGCTTCTGCAAATCAACGAAGGAGGAGCTCTGAGATGAATTGGAGGGTGAGGATTGAAGACTTGGAGGCTACGAAACCCCCTCTCACTGCCTATATAAGCTGAAGAGAAAGAAGGAAGAAAGGGGTGACGAACCACGCTTTTGCTGAGCCGAAGCTCTATCTCTCTCTCTTCTCTCTCGGTACTAAACCGATTCTGGGTTCGTTCTGGTGTTTCCGAGCTCGTCCTGAGCTAACACGGAGCCAGAAACAGCCAAAGGGAGAGAGGGGTAGGTCTGGTTGGATCTGGTTTTGAATTGCTCTGTTTTGGAGCACTGTTTTGTGCACTGTTCTTCATTTTGTGCTTGCAGCAGCAGTTAGCTGACTGTTTAGCTGCTGGTAGTTGATGATTTTGGTTAAATTAGCTGCTATTAGTTGGTTTCGTGTAGTTTGGAATCAAGTTGTAGTAGTTTGTTCATCATTCGGTAGCAAGTTGGTGTTATTTGGTGGAATTGAAGAGTATTTGAGCTTGAATATAATGACTATTTTCATGAATACTCTTGATTCTTGTTTCTTGCTCTTGAATATGAACAACTAAGCTACTTGTTGGGTTTGATTGATGAAGATAGATGACTTGTGTGTGAGAAATTCAATTGTTCTTCTAGTCTTATAAGTTGGATGTCGAATTCGTAGTATTCAAGTGTTGAATATCAAATCCGAATTGTGGCTTGATCTTTCATATGGAAACGCTCTCGTTTACATATGAAAGATGCTTGACATAACTCGATTTTGCATTTCACTCTTGAATACAAGAGCTAGACAAAATCCTCTTGCTATATAATCCATGCTTTTCTTTGACATAAACTTTGGGTGTTGATGCTCACACACAAGGCATCTATTGGAATCGATTGACCCAACTTACTCTCTTATTGGCAAACTCGTTTGAATCGTATTAGTAATAGTGTTAGTAGTTGTTTTCTTTCTTAGTTATTTGCTCAAGCAATATCAACAACTCTTGCTCCATCACTTGAGTGGTGGATTCAAAGCTTGGCTAGCTCTAAAGCCTTTGGGAAACTTGTTTTGTTAATTTAGTTAGTTGCTTAGTAAGTTTACTAGTTAGCTTAGAGTGTTTAATCTCTTTCCCAATTTTTGTGGAAATCGACCCCGTTCTTACTCGGGTACTACTCAGAACGATATTCCTATACTTGGGAATTATCGTGAACAAGTTTTTGGCGCCGTTGCCGGGGATTGGTGCTAAGAGACTCACTCTTTAGTTACTTTCTTGTTTTTCTTGTTTTTATTTTTTTTAGATACGCTTGAAGAAAATTCCGGGTTCGTTTTTGAACTTTGGAACCAAAAAAAGCGAAAAGTAAAAAATCACAAAAACATACTCCTAGCTTGTGTTAGGCAACCCTCTTGAACTTAATTTGAGCTTGGGTTGCATGAGTGTGTGGCAACGTGATAGTACTCATAGATTGCATCGCACTTTATTTGAAGAAGAGGGTAGAAATCCCTTTAGTGAAAATACTTCTACTAGTGATAGTAGTAGTTTAGCCCAATCCAACGATTTTAGCTCTCTTAATAGCTTTGAAATCATGGATGGAGAGGATGGGCATAGTAGCAACAATGAGATGATGCCATTTCGCTCACTAAGAGATTTGATGCATCCATCTCGACAAAGTTCACCATCTTGCTTTGTGTTTCCATTAAATTAAAGAAACTTTGATGTCAAACCGGGCACAATTCAACTTCTTCCCAAGTTTCATGGCCTAGAGTCCGAGAGTGCTTACTCTCATCTTAAGGATTTCAATGATATTGCCTCAACGGTTAATTGCAATGGTGTCTCTAGTAACACCATAAGGCTTAGATTGTTTCCTTTCTCTTTAAAGGACAAAGCCAAGGCATGGCTTCACTCCTTGAGACCTAGGACCATAGGCACATGGGAAGAGTTAGAGAAAGAGTTTCTTAAGAAATTTTTCCCTACTTACAAAACAAATGCCATAAAAAGGCAAATTGTTACTTTTTGTGCTAAGGAGGGAGAGCCACTTCCCCAAGCTTGGGAACGCTTCAAGGATCTCCTCATTGCTTGCCCTCACCATGGATTTGAGACATGGAGGTTAATTAGCTCCTTTTATGATGGTTTGTCATGCGACCATAAGCACACAATTGAATCCATGAGTGGGGGAGATTTTTTCACAAAAGGTGAAGATGAGGGTTGGGATTGTATAGATGAAATTTGTGAGAAAGTCCAATCTTGGGACATTAGTGAGCCTTCTAAGGATGCTAACTCTAAGCCTAAAGGTACTTTGTATCAACTTAAGGCTAAGAGTGAGGCATTGTGCTCATTTTGTAGTGATAACTCTCATGAGTTGAACAAATGTTCCGATTTTCTAAGAGCCCAAGAGCTCATGGGTGAGCAAGTGAATATGTTAAATTCTAACAATTATAGGAAGCCCTATAATAACTCACCCTACTCGGAGACATACAACTCCAATTGGAAAAATCACCCAAATTTCTCATGGAGACAAGGCCAAGACACACAAGTAAACCCCTCAAGCTCCACTTATGTTCCTCCTAACAAAAGGAGTATGGATGAGACTTTTGAGCAATTTATGGCTTCCCAAAACCAAACTAACCAAGAGTTGAGAAATGCATTAGCTAGGTTGGAGTCTACCATAAATGCTCAAGAGAAGGGAAAACTCCCATCTCAACCTCAACAAAACCCAAAGGGCCAAAGCTTTAACCATATGGAACATGCTAAGGCCATTACCGTTTTGAGAAGTGGGAAGGTTGTTAAAAATGGACTTCCAAGTGGGGAGTCCAATGAAAATGAGGGAGAAGAAGAGTGTGAGAAGAGTGATGACCAAGAGAGAGTTGTCGACTCACAAGAGTCACAAAGTAGTCTTGACAAGGGGAAACAAGTAGTGGAAGAAAGTGAGGAAATTAAGGTTCCTCCACCATTTCCCCAAAGACTTTTAGCCTCTACTAAGAAAGCTAGCAACCAAGATATCCTTGAGACATTCCAAAATGTCAAGATAAACATCCCTCTCTTGGATGCTATCAAGCAAATTCCGGCTTATGCCAAGTTTCTCAAGGATCTTCGCACTTTCAAGAGAACTCTTCAAGTGAGAAAGAAGGCTTTTCTCACCGAGCAAGTGAGTTCAATTCTCCAAAATAATCTCCCTCCCAAGTATAAAGATCCGGGTTCACCTACTATCACTTGCACCATTGGAGATCATAAAATTCACAATTCTTTATTAGATTTGGGTTCAAGTGTAAACCTCCTTCCATACTTGGTGTATGAGAAGTTGGGGTTGGGTGAGTTGAAACCCACAAGAGTGACTCTACAATTAGCGGATAGGTCCACTAGAGTCCCTAGAGGTATCATTTTTGATGTCTTGGTTCAAGTGAACCAATGTTATTATCCGGTGGATTTTATAGTTTTAGACACCTCCCATTTGGCTAGTGGCACTTCATCTATTCCTATTATTTTAGGAAGACCATTTCTCGCTACTTCTAATGCAATAATAAATTGTAGAAGTGGTATGATGAATATTACATTTGGAAACATGACGTTAGAGCTTAATATTTTTAATGCATGTATTCACCCAAGCTCACAAGATGATGATGATGTTTGTGAAGTGAGTTGGGTAGAATCATGTGTTGAAGATATTTATACTCTAGCTACATGTTCCAATGATTCAAGTGAGCTCACTTTAGAAGAATTGGAATTTTTGTATGATGATAACACTCCCCTTTCATCTCTTCTTATGGAAGAAGAATTTGATTTTGATGAAGGGGAGAGACTCTTTGGCCAACTTGACCAAGTTATTGAGTCGACTCATGAGCATTCTAGTGTTGATAGTGAGTTGCAAGGAAGTGAGATGATACCTCCCATTGAGAGGATTCCACCAATTTGTGAGTTGAAACCCCTTCCTTTAGATTTGAAATATGCACTTCTTGGGGTTAATGATACTTATCCTATTATCATCTCATCTTCCCTTAATGTTGAGCAAGAAAAGAGGTTGCTTGAAGTTTTGAAGGATTACAAGGGTGCCATAGGATGGTCCATTGAGGATATTAGAGGCATTAGTCCTTTCAGTTGCACCCATAGAATTCATTTAGAGGAAAATGCCAAAACTTCAAGGGAGCCTCAAAGGAGGTTGAACCCTCACATGCAAGAAGCTGTGAGAGCCGAGGTGCTCAAGTTGTTGAATGCGGGTATGATTTACCCCATCTCGGATAGTAAATGGGTAAGTCCTACCCAAGTGGTCCCTAAAAAATCGGGGGTCACCGTTGTTGAAAATGAGAAGGGTGAACTTGTGACCACTAGAGTTCCTACTAAGTGGCGGATGTGCATTGATTATAGAAAATTAAATGCCGTCACTAGGAAGGATCACTTTACCCTTCCATTCATAGATCAAATGTTGGAAAGGTTAGCGGGGCATGATTTTTATTGTTTTTTAGATGGCTACTCGGGTTATAATCAAATTGCCATAGATCCAATGGACCAAGAGAAAACCACTTTCACTTGTCCATTTGGAACATTTGCCTATAGGAGGATGCCTTTTGGTTTGTGTAATGCCCCGGCTACTTTTCAACGTTGCATGTTAAGCATATTTTCGGACATGGTAGAAAAATACATGGAAGTTTTTATGGATGATTTTTCGGTTCATGGAAACTCATTTGATACTTGTCTTGGAAATCTTGATATGGTTTTGAGAAGATGTGAAGAAAAGAATTTAGTTTTGAATTGGGAAAATGTCACTTTATGGTTAGACAAGGAATTGTTTTGGGTCACGTTATTTCCTCTCATGGTATTGGTGTTGACAAGGCTAAAGTAGATGTGATTTCTAATCTTCCACCTCCTAAATGTGTTAAGGATGTTAGATCTTTCCTAGGTCATGCGGGATTTTATAGGAGATTTATCAAGGACTTTAGCTCACTTGGTAAGCCCTTGAGCAATCTCCTTCAAAAGGAAAATTCATTTGAGTGGTCTAGTGCATGCCAAGAGGCCTTTGAAAAGTTGAAGAATTTATTGGTAACGGCCCCTATCATGCAACCACCCAAATGGACTCTTCCTTTTGAAATCATGTGTGATGCTAGTGACCATGCGGTTGGTGCCGTTTTGGGTCAAAGAGGTGAAGATAAGAAACCACATGTTATCTATTATGCAAGTAGAACTTTGAATGATGCTCAATTAAATTATTCCACTACGGAAAAAGAGCTTTTGGCCATGGTGTTTGCTATTGAAAAATTTAGGACATACTTGCTTGGTTCAAAAGTGCTTGTCTACACCGACCATGCCGCCTTGAAGTATCTTTTCACAAAGAAAGATTTCAAACCTCGTTTAATCCGTTGGGTACTTTTGCTTCAAGAGTTTGATATTGAAATCAAGGATAAACGAGGTGTGGAAAATGTTGTGGTGGATCACTTGTCTAGGATTGACATTCCCAAGCCAAAAATCTCCTTGCCTATTCTTAAAACTTTTCCGGATGAACATCTCTTTGCCCTTTTAAATGTTCCTTGGTTTGCCGATATTGCTAATTATCTTGCTTGTGGAATTTTTCCGGAAAATTTAAAAGGACAAGAGAAGTTGAGATTTGTGAGAGAATGCCGGAATTTCTTTTGGGATGACCCTTACTTGTTTAAATATTGCCCGGATCAAATTATTAGAAGGTGCATCCCAAATGAAGAGTTTCATAGTGTTATTTCATTTTGCCATGAGTATGCTTGTGGAGGCCATTTTTCGGCTAGAAAAACCGCCGCCAAGATTTTGCAAAGTGGTTTATATCGGCCTACTCTTTTTAGTGATGCATTTCATTTTTGCAAAGCATGTGATAGGTGCCAAAGGATGGGAGGGAATATTGGAAAAAGAAATATGATGCCCTTGAACCCCATTTTAATTATTGAAATATTTGATTGTTGGGGTATTGACTTCATGGGTCCATTTCCATCATCCTTTGGCAACTTATATATACTCTTGGCGGTGGATTATGTGTCAAAGTGGGTTGAAGCCATTCCTTAAAAAACCAATGATCATAGAGTTGTGATTAAGTTTCTTCAACACCACATTTTATCTCGTTTTGGCATGCCCCGAGCTATCATTAGCGATGAAGGGACACATTTTTGCAATAGGCCTTTTGAGAGCCTCATGAAAAAGTATGGGATTGTGCATAAAGTTGGCACACCATACCACCCACAAACTAGTGGGCAAGTGGAAGTTTCTAATAGGGAAATTAAAAGAATTTTGGAGAAAACAGTAAACCCAAATCGCAAAGATTGGTCTTTGAGGTTGGTTGATGCTCTTTGGGCTTACCGTACCGCTTACAAGACTCCCATTGGTGTGTCTCCATATAGACTAGTGTATGGTAAGGCATGCCATCTTCCGGTGGAGTTAGAGCACAAGGCCTATTGGGCTATCAAATTCTTGAATTTTGATCTTGCAAAAGCGGGGGAAGAAAGGAAGTTAAACTTGAATGAGTTAGAAGAGCTTAGAAATGAGGCTTATGAGAACACTAGGATCTCTAAGACAAGGACAAAGGCTTATCATGACAAACATATTGTTCCTAAGTCTTTTGAGCCTAATCAAAAAGTCATTCTCTTTAACTCAAGGATGAAACTCTTTGGAGGAAAGTTGAAATCAAAATGGAATGGTCCATATATTGTGAAGCATGTATATCCTTATGGGGCCATTGAAATTTTGAACCCCAAAAGTGGGAAAAGTTTTAAGGTGAATGGCCAAAGATTGAAACCATATGTTGAAAATTTTGAGGCCAAGGTTGAGTCCATTTGTCTTATGGACCCAACCTATACTAACCAGTGTTCACCAAAAGTATCACCTTTGTAAATATTAGTTGTAGTTCTTTTGCTCTTGATTATTTTGTAGGTTGCTCTTGGAGGAGGACTTATTCTTGGTGGCCAAGAAAGCGAAAAATGAGGTCCATCTATCCCTTGTCTCTTATATGAATTTGTATGCTCTTCCATTGATCTCACACATTGAGGACAATGTGATATCTTAGTTGGGGGGTGGAGTAGATTTTATTTCTTGTTTAAATGGTTACAAGCATGCTTTTTCTTCATTAGTGATTTACATGAAAAATACAAAAAAACGAAAAAATGAAAATCCAAAAAAAAAATTGAAAAATTGAAAAAATATGTGAATCTTTCATGAGAAGCATCACTCTTTCCCCGTGTCAAACCATAGAATTTTTATTCTTCTTTCTTTGGTAGTTTTATTTATTTTCACCTTTCATCTTGAGTCTAGATTTTATAGCTTTATTGAGTCTTAGGAAGTTATAGTTGAGTCACTTATTTTGAAAAAATGAAAAAAAAATGAAAAATGAAAAAAAAAATGAGAAAAGTGAAAAGGCGGAATTTTAGGAAGCTAGATGTTTTCAAAAAATGAAATTTCTTAGTCCATGTTCTTTTTATTTTTATTTTAGAAAGGAATTCTTTGCTTATACTCAATACATCTACACCAATATCCCACCTTCCGCGACATCATGCGTTCTCACAAAGCGACACACTAAATTTACGTTTCATGTTTAAGTCCTTCAAGCTAAGTTGATCACATAAACTTTGACGTCTTTTACTTTTGATAAAGGGTGCATTTTCTAAAGCTATTTGAACTTCACAAAAAGATTTTTCTCTATTCGTTTGCGGTGGAAACTTGTAGCCCATTGGAGTGGTGGTTACCAATGACACCCCATGCGATGTCTAAGAAATAGAGGGGTGTCCGGAGATAATGTTACGTCACCACCTCGATAGCTCCCTTGGTTTAGCTTAAAAAGCCCACTCGCGTGTATATTCCTCTATTTTGTTGCGGGTCTTGGAGATCCTTGGATTTGAGGTTAAAAATAAAATGTTAATGTTAAAATCTCAAAAAAAAAAAAAAATCATGATAAATCGCACCATACCAAAAATCCACAAAAGGATCATACAAGCCCACAACCACACCTCCCCTTCTTAAAAAATTTTTGTTCAAAGCTTTGGAAGTCCATCCTACATGGGTGCTTTTGAATAAGTATGAGAATGTCTAGTTTCATGAGATCCTTATTTTTGAAGGCATACTTTCTCGCAAATTGGACTTAATTTAACAAGTTTTGTAGTTCGCATGAGTCACCTTCTACCAAACACCGCCCACATTTGTATGAGTATATGCTTAGACGTCCTTAGGCTTCTTTCTCAATCTTCTTGGACTTTGAGAATTTATTTGAGGAGACATTTATGCACTCTTCTTTTTTTCCCCACCAAAAAAAATTAAAATTAGCTAGTAACTCTTAGTATTTTGTTTCTTTGAGTTCTCACTTAGGATAGATAATGTGTGTGTGCGTTTTTTGTAAATATTTGAGTCTAGTTTAGAATTGAGTCAAGCCTTGTCTAGTTGAGTGTGTGCCTCTCATGATTGGTTCTTTAAAAAAAAAATTAAATATCGCTCTCTTTGCTCGAGGACGAGCAAAAGGCTAGTTGGGGGGTGTGTTGATGAATTAAAATTGCATATTTTAGTATGTTAACGAACTCTTCTTAACTTTCTAATATTTGTAATTTATCTATTTTATCTCTCTTTCTAGACTTATGCTTGTTTTCGTAGTTTTGGTTGTTTTCTCTCATTTTGTAGGCAAAGAAGTGATTTAGAACGCAAGGGGCTAGTTATGAAAGCTTGAATGAGGAATTTGAAGACCTATTTGAGAAGACAAGAGAAGAATATGGGGTCGTTATTGAAGATTTAGAAGAAAAGAGGTCAAAATGAGAGTCAAAGGTTGAAGAGGAGGGCAAAATAGAGAAGAAACTAACGGAAGTGGGGCTTAAGTGAAAGTTTTGAAACGTTTTAATGGCTTATTTGAAGGATTTTTAACGGATTGGGGGTCAGATTGCCATTTTCAAAAGATTTTAAGTAAGGATCCGGGCCTTTTAAAACATTCCAGCAAGCTAGGGGGGAGCCGGGTGCAATTTCCCTAACCCAGCTCACCCCCAGCTCGTCTTTCTCACACGGCTCTCTCTCTCTCTCCCCGTCAAACACGCAGAAGCAACCCAGCAGCCATTGCCAAAGCTTCGCCGAAGCTTCCTTCGGCCCAAACCATGACCAATTCTTCACCAAATCGCGTGAAACCGGTACCAATCTTCTCCTTGTTCAACCCTCTTCCAAACCCACTGCTCAATTTGGCCCAAACCGAAGTGAAGAGAAAAGCCCCAAATGACCTAGGGTTCGTGAAGCTTCTGCAAATCAACGAAGGAGGAGCTCTGAGATGAATTGGAGGGTGAGGATTGAAGACTTGGAGGCTACGAAACCCCCTCTCACTGCCTATATAAGCTGAAGAGAAAGAAGGAAGAAAGGGGTGACGAACCACGCTTTTGCTGAGCCGAAGCTCTATCTCTCTCTCTTCTCTCTCGGTACTAAACCGATTCTGGGTTCGTTCTGGTGTTTCCGAGCTCGTCCTGAGCTAACACGGAGCCAGAAACAGCCAAAGGGAGAGAGGGGTAGGTCTGGTTGGATCTGGTTTTGAATTGCTCTGTTTTGGAGCACTGTTTTGTGCACTGTTCTTCATTTTGTGCTTGCAGCAGCAGTTAGCTGACTGTTTAGCTGCTGGTAGTTGATGATTTTGGTTAAATTAGCTGCTATTAGTTGGTTTCGTGTAGTTTGGAATCAAGTTGTAGTAGTTTGTTCATCATTCGGTAGCAAGTTGGTGTTATTTGGTGGAATTGAAGAGTATTTGAGCTTGAATATAATGACTATTTTCATGAATACTCTTGATTCTTGTTTCTTGCTCTTGAATATGAACAACCAAGCTATTTGTTGGGTTTGATTGATGAAGATAGATGACTTGTGTGTGAGAAATTCAATTGTTCTTCTAGTCTTATAAGTTGGATGTCGAATTCGTAGTATTCAAGTGTTGAATATCAAATCCGAATTGTGGCTTGATATTTCATATGGAAACGCTCTCGTTTACATATGAAAGATGCTTGACATAACTCGATTTTGCATTTCACTCTTGAATACAAGAGCTAGACAAAATCCTCTTGCTATATAATCCATGCTTTTCTTTGACATAAACTTTGGGTGTTGATGCTCACACACAAGGCATCTATTGGAATCGATTGACCCAACTTACTCTCTTATTGGCAAACTCGTTTGAATCGTATTAGTAATAGTGTTAGTAGTTGTTTTCTTTCTTAGTTATTTGCTCTAGCAATATCAACAACTCTTGCTCCATCACTTGAGTGGTGGATTCAAAGCTTGGCTAGCTCTAAAGCCTTTGGGAAACTTGTTTTGTTAATTTAGTTAGTTGCTTAGTAAGTTTACTAGTTAGCTTAGAGTGTTTAATCTCTTTCCCAATCCTTGTGGAAATCGACCCCGTTCTTACTCGGGTACTACTTAGAACGATATTCCTATACTTGGGAATTATCGTGAACAGTCCTCTTGGACCATACTCGATTAAGCCTTTCAAATAACTTGCATTACTTGCATCACCTTACTCAGAGTTATCTGATTTCCTGTTTCTTGTGTTTGCCTATATTTTGGGCAGGTGAGCGCGTGGGATTTTGGGAAGTCAATCAGAGGTTTAGAGCTTTAATTTGAGATAACTTGCACACTATGTTAGTAAGTTGATTTTAAAGTATTGTTTCTTTAATTTTTTCTCGTAACAGAACCATTAGATCAGTAACGCCTTATAAACACCCTGTGTTTAGCAAAGTGCGGATCCCGAGAGTTCAGGGGACTCAAATGATATTCTCCCGAACTCGAGGAAGGAGTAAGGTAGTATGACTCCTAGCTGGGCATTTCCGTGCTTAGCGGAGGACATCTCCGGAGAGTATGGGGGATCTATGTGTAGTTCTCGAGTACTCTAGGATGGGGGTGTTACAAATTCGGTAGTAACAATTACAAACATTGAGCGGTATCTAGCAATATATCAATGCTACCCAAGTGATAGCAATGTATGTGATCGGATGAACCATTGTGACCAATGTTACTGTGTCGTTTAATCCTATCTATCCACTTATCTGGATCTGACACAAGACATGGAGTGTCACCCTTGTATATCCGATCTATAGTTTCCCGATTTTGTGAGTAGACTTAGACAGAAAAGGACATCAATATCTCATATTGGTTCATTTGACGACGACCATGCATTTTTCTAAGTCACAATCATCGAGTGGTCATGGATATTTACTCTTGTTATGTAGGAGGGATAAATCATATCTACATCACTCACACTTCTCAGCATGTTTCATAACATGTCCAATTATTGACTTTATAGTCATCCTATTACAGCGTGATGTTTGATGATGTTAAAACATGTACTCCACAACTAGGGAATGTAGGGACTTCAAGTCATAGGATCACAACACCATTGTCACTATGAGAAGCAATCGTGACACTTACAAAACACCCAGCAGTTTTCTCATGGTTGGTCAATCTAGTGCGCCATTACTCTTAATGTGTACCCATGTGTTAGACTTGATATCTCATACCAATCTACCCACATACTAGTCTCGATGCATTAGACGTCTTGATTTAAATAAAACTAGACTAGGGACATTTAATAATATAATATGTATTCTAAGGACTTCATTATGTCAACATATCACAATGTAGATAACAAAATGAATAAACAACCTTTATTATTAAATGAATATCACGATAAATAGTTTGCCTATAGAGAATACTCCAACAACTGCTCCCAAACTTCCGGGGTTGTTTCACAGTTTAAGAAAGCATGCTCTTTGGTTTCCTCACCATCACAACCCAACTGACATTCTCTTGGAACGTCCATATCCCTATTACAAAATTGGGAGGCCACGGGGAGCGTACAATTCCAAAGACGCCATAATGGGAGTATGAGTTTTTTTTTAGGAATCTTTAATTTCCACATACGCTCAAGCCTTTGGCGATTAACTGGACCAACTGATGAATATGTCTCCTCCTTTGACCGGATAAGTTGAGCTATGTAGCCCGACGAAATTGAGTACAATCCATCATCCGAGTGAGCCCAAAAATATTCATCGGGAACCGGTTGAACTGCAAGGGGGAGTGTACGAATAATTGCAGCATCAAGTGGTAATAGAAGCTAAGCTAACCTGTCTTCGTCCCAAGTTTTAGCTGTCAGATCAATCAGTGAATCAACCATGGTTATTTTAAAGCCATTTGGCTGGTCGATATGACTCTGCGTGTGCTTCCTCGGGGGAGCCAGTTATCCCTTAATATCCTAATGCGACTGCGACTACCAACTTTCCAGTGCAATCCAATTTGATTAGATCTCGACTAGCAATAATATTTTATAAAGTGTGGGATGACTGACAATTTGAGCATCTACAACATCGAGAATTGTAGAATTTTGAAATTGTAAGGCTTGAAACCCTGCTAACTATGCAACAACCTCCTTATCCGGCTCGGGACAAGACCGGGAGGGCGATGCTTAATAGAAGTGGTGGATATCAAAATCAATACAATCCACAACATAAATTTATAATATTAAACATTAAACAAAAGAGTTCTATACATAGGTGCTTAATATTACACAATAACTTAACAATACTAAACACTACTCGTGACATTATAAGTCTAGGTGAGTCTCGCGCCCCTTCTATTCCTTAATTCCCAGCTCCTAGACCTGCGGTGGGAAGAAAACAACAAGAGCCGCAGTTTTCAAAGTCAGCAATAAATACTGAGTGAGATACACCTTAGCATGTAAAATAGGAAAGAGAATATAAACTATTGGGACACAAGTTAAATAACGTGAAAGTGACAGAGATTAAATAAAACTTTAACAGAGTTTGCAACGGTATAAACATCAGTATAAAATAAGAAACGTCCCAATATATATACCAATAACTCAATCGTTGTGCACAGTTGGCGAATATATTAATGCCTACAAAGGGCTTCCAATAATAATCAAGCCAACAAGGAAGTCGAAATACTTGTTTCACAGTACCCGGGTAGACCAGTGACCACATCAGACATTCTAGACTTAAGTGTTGCAACACCCTCCTAAGAGCGTCAATCAAAGGAGTGGTATCTAGTAGCAGTACTCCAGCCTACGGCGAAAGGATTCGGGGTGCATGTAGTGTTGTATCTTTAGGGACCAAAGCTCAGGGAATCCTCACCCGTAATGAGTAACAACACTGGTTCCGGTACATGCGAATCTTTTCACTTTACATTATCCACTAATTATTAATCATCGCGTGAGAGATTTCAAGAACAGTGGCCAACAGTTCAAATATTTGACAAGTATAATCAAATAATAACAAGTATATTTTGAGATAGGAAATAGAAATCACAATTCCACACGAAATGAGCTAGGCAGACAAGGCTAAGCATGTAATCTCACCTTATTCAACAACAATTGTCACATGCATCTCATACGGATTACCGTACCTCGTCTATGTACCTGTTGCCTACAATAACCAATTCTATAGTCACAGCGACAATATTTTTAAATAAATGAATGCTCGCATAGGTCTAAACTAAGTCTAACTCTCACGATCCCCAACGAAACCCCGATTTATAGTTGTATAGTTACAAAAAAGTATCCTTGAAATAACTTGATATTAAATCAACTCTTATAAATATTTATGATTAATATTAAATACTAGCAATAGTAAGAAAGAGCATTTGTTATATTTATAAAGAGTTATTTTGGCTAGAAGAATAATATCTAATATTCGCACACATAAAAAGATTAACCCTATTTAAAAGTCACTATTTACTAAATGAGATAAAGCGGCATTTAAAACGATATCATGTATACACAAATATTCTTATTAACTTATTTTTAAGAAAACAATTTATTATTACTACAAACATATTTGTACTACAAGTGTTTATTATTATAATTTTTTCTTTTGAAATATGATGAAAGAATTATAAATAGATAGAAATAAATCAATATGTAATATAATGTATATAATCTATAACCACCCCCCTCTAAGGTTTAGAAAACTACAAGTAGTTACCCCTCATAATGCAGTTGGCATAAAAGACAGCTCTCACCCCATAAAGCTTATGAAAAGTGCAACTAGCACCCCAAACAAGAGTCTCACGACAAACTCATGCCCAACCCGATCCAAAAGCAAATTCTAGCTACCAAGAACCAATTTTGACAGTAAATAATGAGCATGGATAAGATTTAGATCATACCCAAGCAAAGAAACGCGAGAAAAGGTGGAGGAACGGAGCAAATCGAGTCGCCGAAGTTGTCGCCGGTGATGGTGGCCGACGGGACTTTCTCCGGCCACTTCGGAGTGCGGGCAGGAGCTCGTGGAGCTTGGTCGAGCTTCCTAGAGGCTAGGGAGACAGGCATGGTTTGCCTAGGTTTGGTTGAGTCGTACTTTTGCCGAAAAACATGGAGCTTCGCCGGAGATGCTTGCCTCTGCTGCTGCTGCCTTCTTCGCCTCTGTTTCCGTGCTCTGATGGTCGCGAGGGAGAGAGAGATCAGGGAGAGAGAAGGGAGATAATGGGAATTGAATTATTGATGCTTGGTGGGTCTTTTCCTGTCGGTGGCAGCGGTGGTGGTGGTGGCCTTTGGTCGTTGTTACCTGCCTCTGCTGTTGTGGTGCTGCTATTGGACAGAGAGATAAGAGAGGGAGAGATGACCGCCCACATGGGTTTGTATGGATTTTTACATTTAAATTCTGGAGTGGCAAATTGTCATTGGCTAAGATGCATGGCCATGACCCTTGAACATGGTTTCTTCACGTGAGAACCTAGGGAGGCCAACGTGCAAGCATCACCATGCGGGCCCGCGGCTCCCAAGTACGACACATGTTTTGAACGAGCGAGTCACCAATATAGGAACTCGCCACGTATCTAGTTTGGCGAGTCATTGATGCAGGAACTCGCCACGTGCCCCCCTCGCACGTCGCAACACTACTCGTCAGCTTCTCCTATAAATAGAACCTGGCATTTTAGTTAATTCTCATTCCAAATTTCGATCAGTACTAGAGAGGGAGAAAGCTAGAGAGGTTAACGGAGGGCATTCTCGATATATTATTCGAAGACTCTGGAGGTTCTAAATTATTATATTAGCAGCTTTTTCGGACCGAGGTAGGGAATCTCAACGTTATAGCCCTAAACGTATTGTGTTGCCTGTTTATATGCTATTCGTTGTAGTGCTTCGATATAACTGTTATAATTATCGAATTGTTATTACTGTGTCGATGCTATGCCTGATTATTGTGAAACTGTAAGTTGATGTATGATTCATATGGAGGTGCTGCCAAATTGTTATTTGAGTATCTGAATCATACAAAGATGCTGCTGAAATTGCTATTCGAATATACTATTGATATTCGTGACTATGCTGGATACATGCTATCAATTGTGTTGATTGTTGATATGCTGTTAGCATGATGATATCGATGTTAATGTTCATGCACGATTTTCATGTGAAATTAAATATGAAAGTGGAAAGATAAATGGATGGGGTTAGGGATTGTACATCCTTTGGGTCAAAGACCCTGATTGCACCCGAGGCCTGGTGCAGAAAGCACTGCCGGCTTGATGGCAGGTGGGGAACTCCGCTCCCAGTTGAGAGTACGTATGCGGAGGGCGGCTGACTCACTCCGGGCTGCGACCGCGCATGTGAGTACCCCAGGTTCCATGAAGATAATGAAACGATAAAACTGGCATATGCATGACATAAACATGATTATATTGAACTATGATAGCATGAGAGCAGTGAGGTGATGGTGGTAGAAGGTGCTCATGATGGTAATGGTGGTTTTTTTCTGGAGAAGACCAAGAAGGAAGGGGGTGAGGTGGCTGTGGTGTGCCACGGTGGGGGTGAGCTGGGGTTTAAATAGACGAGTGAGGGCGGTGAGCTTGGTGGCGGTGATTGTGCAGGTGATGAGTTTCTTTCCCGTGAAAGACAAGCAAGAAGATGGAGACAAATGGTTTTACTTTTTTTTTCTCATTTATTTAAATAGCTAATTTGAATGGTTGGGTGTGGCAAGTGTGTAGGTGACGAGTTCGTCGACTACGAGTACGTAGAGTACTTTGATTGATTGCTATAGTTAGATTTGCTTTGAGGTAAGTAAACATGACAAGCCTAGTGTGCTTATCTCTTTCGTGTCAAATGAGTACTTTGATTTGTTACGTCTCAAAATGTGTTTACGTGCTACATGACTTGAAATACATTATTTCTACTTGTTAAAAGATTTTGCTGAAAACATCACCATGATATTAATGAACTATAATGTAAAGTGGAAGAAGTTGTGCGGGGCCATTATTATTATCTTTGGGCGTGTTGGCTACGGTCCCGTCCCTTTTTAATCCGGTTGCAAGTCCCCAGATAGCGGCATGTACTCACTCCTCTGGCCGACGTAGTCTTAGGGGGGTGTCGATACTTAAGGTCATGGAAGCTGTGGTCAATTTGAGTTCCCCCGTCACAACGAATTAATAATGATGGATTTTGATTTTCTTTAATGGAAAAGAGTTAATGATGGATTTTGGATTTCCTAATGATTATGGAATTGGTTGGAGATATTATGAAATTGTAAACTCTTACATTTTATTACAAGAGTCAACTTTGTTACTGCTGTGTTTGAGAAAAACTCTTACTTGCAAATGAGAATTTAATTTATAACTTTCCTATCATCGTTTTACATGTTTGGGTGTTTATTTACCAGTATTTCATGCTGATTTTGTACTGTGGTGTTTCTTTTTGATTCCGCACCACAGGTTTAGAAGATGGTTATCTGGCGTAGAAGGGGACGCGTATCATATGGATCACTAATATTTTTATTTGGAATTTGGACTCCTTAGTATTTCAAACTCTTTAGATTGTTTATGCCCGGTTTGAGGCTAGAATGTTTTGGATTGTAATAATGGATAGTTTCAGTTGATTTTAATTATTATTGTGGATGTTTTTGCTTGAGAACCATGTTATAAAATCTCCTTGTATCCGGGCTCCTCTCGGGTACGGAGTGACATCCCCGGGTCTCCGCCTTGGGCCATTTGGGGGTGTTACAGGTGGTATCAGAGCCCGGCATTCCAAAAAGGAAATCGAAACTTGTTAGGGTAACCAAACTGAACATAGGAAAAAAAATAACTAAAATTTGACAAGTCGTGGGAATTTGGGCAGTATGGATAGGACTATTATGTGTAAGTGTTTAGAAAATAGGATAGAAAGCAAGTATTTCCACCACCCATTCCGAACTAAGAGCCTTAGCCTATCCAAGATACTAAGAGATCGGATTGTTGAAGCGTTTCATTGGAGTTCAGGTTGGAAGCCTACTTTTAAGGAACGTTGTTGGGAAATTTCTTCAAGAGTCTTGTGATTATCAATTTGCAGTCTTAGGAATAATTATTGGTTTGCGAAGAGTAGTTATTTTTGGTTACGATATATATACCTTGTGCAATTAGAAATTTATTAAGTTGTTTCCTCTTGTAGATGACTAGAACTAAGCATACAACAAGAAAGCGTGTGATGCCAATTGAGAAGCACCCTGTTGTGACACGTTGGGTCGAAGGTGAAGACTTTCCAGATTTTCGTGACCGCGTGGTTCAGTATTGTGAGGATAGGTTCCATCCTTAGGTTTTCCTCGGTATAGAATCCAGCTTTTCAGGCTTACCGTATGGTGAAGGCATTACCTATGAGACCCATGTTTGGGGAAATTATTACAAAGTATAGCAACATCATGGGCAGGTTCAATCGTCTGAATGATAGGGATTATTGTTGCCAAGGTGAATGGACGGTAAGTGCATATTTTATATGCAAGCTGTTGATGGAGACTCATCTTAAGTGGCAAAGTTATACAGTTATTGAGATAGAGTCCAGTGATGAAGAAGACGTGATCTACATAAGCTCTAGTGAGGACGAAGAGGTGACCATTATAGACTCTAGTGACGATGAGGAAGTCGAAGAGGATGCAATGGAAGATGTCGATGAATACCCCGAGATTGAGGAAGGTCCCATGGAGTATGAAGAAAGTGAAGAAGACTCGAGTGAAGGTGAAGAGCACGAGTATGATGCTGATGAAGAAGATGAGTTGGATGAAAGCGATGAGGACTAGGATTAAGCTTGTTAGAATTCTTTAGATTTACTAGACTTGATGCATTTTGAGTTTTATTATAGGTTTGAATAAGGCTATGATGCCAAGCAATACTTTGAAGTTTTTAGAACGATTTTTGAATAGTCACTTTTGGGCTAGAGTTAAATTTTTATCGTTTCACTTTAGGATGATGAATAATGTTTATGCTTTGAGAACCCGATTTGGGAGTTTAATAAATTTAGTTCTGATTTGGAGTATGAATTGATGAATTAAGGTTGTGTTATGTTTTGTTATCATTGATTAAGAACATAGAAAGTGTTCATGGGGTTAGAACGCTAAAACTTTGATCTTTGGTATTGTTGACTCCGCGCAGCAGTGAGTTTTTGTTGTAGCAGTCGTATTCAATTTTGGAGTTGTTTTCCCCTGAATTTTCCCCCGAAAGTAGACATACCCAGGTATCTCCCATAAACATTTCAGCCCTATATGAGTTCTGGAGTATTAGTTAAGAATTTTCAAAGCAGAATTGCAAAATGACTAGCTGTAGCATTTTTGACGTTTACCTATCTTTCAGATCTTGTTTTGATCTCAAATTTTTATGGAAGCTAGTAGACACGTTTGGATAACTCTGGGAGAAAGCCTAGCTCTTTTTGAGAATTTAAAGTCAGTTTAAAGCTTTTCAAATTCAAAGTTTCTGTTCTGGTGGTCTGTGACAGCAGCTATAGTATTTCCTGTGTATCTCGAGTTCTACAATTGATTTTGAGTTTATTCTTCTTGATTATGAAATTATACTCAGAGTGGTTGTTGCACACCAAAATTTATAATTTTTTCTTGTCCTATTGATCCTTTTTCCAATTTTTGAAAAAGATGAAAAGTTGAGACGTGATCAGCCTATGTGGAAATGCATGTGTAATTGATTTAAATGATGATCAATGTGTGACATTACTTGTTTAATTGTGCACTACATGCCATATATGCATGATTGTTTGTACTTCTCGATACTTCATGAGTAATACAATAGGCTATAGTGTAGGGATTATGACTGATAGACCAAATCAATACTACACCAGGAGAAATCGCCAAGTACCAATGACAGCACCAAACAACAACAACAACAACATGGAGCAGCTCTTTGTGCAATTTGCTCAAATGGCGCAGAACGGAAACCAGAGAGAGCAGAATAACGCTAACTGGGCAAAGAAATTGGTTGACATGAAGCCAGGGAACTTTACAGGCAATGAGGATCCTGTTGAGCTCGAAAATTGGATCGACGAGATGGATAAGATCCTAGAGCTAGTTGAGTGCCCTGAAAACCGCAAGGTTGTTTGTGAGGCATTTTACCTGAAAATTCAAGGATTAGCAATTAACAAGTGCTCCCAAAGGTGACAGAAGAGTTAACTGGTGCCGACACCATCTTAGAATGAGACTCTAGGTTTAGATTACCTTTAGAGCACCGATATTGTTTGTGAAGAAGAAAGATGGAAGCTTGAGGTTGTGCATTGACTATAGAGAGTTGAATAGTGCAACGATCAAGAACAAATACCCTTTACCCCGAATTGACGACTTGTTCAATCAGTTGCAAGGGGCGAGCGTTTTCTCAAAGATAGACTTGAGATCAGGGTATCACCAACTTCGGGTAGCCGATAAGGAAATCCCGAAGACAGCCTTTAGAACGAGGTATGGACACTATGAGTTCACTGTTATGCCTTTCGGTCTAACCAATGCACCAGCAGTATTTATGGATCTCATGAATCGTGTTATGAGGACGTTTCTGGATCGTTTCGCGGTCGTCTTTATTGATAACATCCTTGTTTACTCAAAGAGCGAGAAAGAACACGAAGAACATCTCAAATAAGTGTTAGAGACATTGAGACATGAGAAGTTGTATGCTAAGTTCTCGAAGTGTCAGTTTTGGCTAAAACATGTCCCATTTTGGGTCACATAATCTCCAAGGAAGGAATATCCGTAGATCCAGGAAAGATTTCAGCAACAAAAGATTGGCCAACTCCGAAGAATGTGTCCGAAGTAAGAAGTTTTCTGGGATTAGCAGGATATTACAGGCGTTTTGTAAAAGATTTCTCGAAGATAGCTAGACCGCTGACTACGCTAACTAAGAAGATGGTGAAGTATCGGTGGAGCGAAGATTGTGAAGAAGCATTCCAGACATTGAAGGAAAAGTTGACGACAGCACCTGTGTTAGCTTTACCCAATGATTCTAGCGAATTTGATGTTTACAGTGACGCGTCGAAGAAGGGTTTAGGATGCGTGCTTATGCAAGAAAGGAGAGTTATTGCCTATGCTTCAAGACAAATGAAAACTCATGAAGAGAACTATGCTACGCATGACTTAGAGCTTGCAGCTATAGTTTTCGCACTGATGATATGGAGACATCATTTATATGGATTTGTGTGTAGATTGTATACTGACCACAACAGTCTCAAGTACATCTTCACGCAGAAAGAGCTAAACAACAGGCACAGACGTTGGTTAGAAGTCATAAAGGATTATGATTTGCGTATCCAATACCATGAAGGGAAGGCAAACGTAGTAGCTGATGCGTTAATCTGAAAATCGAGCCATACTTTATATACTATGCTAGTGTTTCCAGATCGGCTATGCCGAGAGTTCCGAAAGCTCGAGATTGAAGTAGTAGAACAAGGTGGAGTGAAGAATATCCTTGGGTATATGTCATTAGTGCCAGATGTCTTAGAAGATATAAGGAGTAACCAGACTGGAGATGTGAAACTGGAAAGGATAAAGAAGATGGCAGAAGGTCAAGCGAAGGATTTCAAAATTCATGAAGATGGAAGTATCCGCTACAAAGGAAGATGGTGTGTACCACACAAGTGTACGGAAACTAAGGAAAAGTTGATGCGAGAAGCGCACAACACACCCTACTCTGTAAATCCAGGGGGTGACAAACTCTATAAGGATATAAAGAAGAATTTTTGGGGGGCAAACATGAAAAAGGAAGTGGCAGAATTTGTGGCAAGATGTTTGACTTGTCAGAAGGTGAAGTTTGAACATAAGAGAATGGGAGGCTTAGTTCAACCATTGGACGTGCCAGTTTGGAAGTGGGATTCAATTTCGATGGATTTCGTGACTGCGTTACCGACATCAAATAATGGACTGAATCAGATTTGGGCCGTAGTTGACAGATTGACCAAGACAGCAAGGTTTATTCCGATGAAAGATACATGGAACATGGAACAAAGAGCTGATGCTTATATGAAGAACATTGTGAGGTATCATGGAGTACCAAGCTCTATAGTTTCCAACAGAGATCCCAACTTTCTTTCTCACTTTTGGAAAGCACTCCAGGAGGCACTGGGAACTCAGTTGAAATTTAGCACGGCATTCCACCCTGCTACGGATGGACAAACCGATAGGACAATTCAGAATTTGGAGGATATGTTAAGATCGTGTGTTATGGATTTTCAAGGTTCATGGGTTGATAGATTACCTTTGATAGAATTCTCCTACAACAACAATTATCATGTCAGTATTGGAATGGCACCACATGAGGCGTTGTATGGAAGAAAGTGTAGAACACCATTGTGTTGGAACGACATAAGCGAGACAATAGTAATTGGTCCACAACTTATCGAAGAGATGACATATCAAGTGAAACTTATACAGCAGCGAATGAAGGCAGCCCATGATAGACAGAAGTCCTACGCTGATCAGAAAAGGAGACCATTGGAATTTCAAGTTGGAGAAAAAGCATTTCTTAAAGTTTCGCCTACTAAGGGAGTCCTGAGGTTCAATCAGAAAGGGAAATTGAGCCCGAAATTCATTGGACCATATGATGTCACAGAGAAGATTGGAGAAGTGGCTTATCGATTGGATTTACCATCGAATTTGGGTCGTGTTCACAATGTATTTCACGTATGGCAGTTGAAGAAGTACGTGCCCGATGCATCCCATGTATTAGATCCCAAACCAGTAGAACTGGACCCGTCTTTGAGTTACGAAGAACATCCTGTCAAGATTCTAGACACCAAGACAAGGAACATCCGCAACAAGAGTGTCAAGATTGTAAAGGTCTTATGGACAAATCACCTCACTGAAGAGGCAACTTAGGAAGCGGAGGATGATATGAGGAAAAAGTACCCTCACGTGTTTGACGAGGTACCTTGAGTTCCGAGGACGTCACTCCTCTAAGGGGGAGAGGATGTAAACCGAAACACATCAACCTTTTTAATACAATAATACTTATAGTATATTGCATATCATTCATGGCCTTAGGTTTTCATTTAGTAGTTGTACCATTGAGGGGAGGTGCATACCTTATTGTGGTTAAGGTTTAGTTTAAACTTCGAGGACGCAGTTCTCGTTAAGGAGGGAGGTTTTAGTTTAAAATTCGAGGACGCAGTTCTCGTTAAGGAGGGAGGTTTTAGTTTAAACTTCGAGGACGAAGTTCTCTTTAAGGAGGGAAGGATGAAATACCCCGTTTTGTGACTATGGGTATTTTGTGATATTATTATAAGTGTTGGGGAGTTAATTTAATTGTCGAGAGTTAATTATAATGGTTACGAGAGTTTGGGGGATCTTTGTGACTTTAATCTAAAATTTTTAGTGTCTTTTACTTGAGTTTGGGGGAGGTAGTTGTCTTTTGACAAAATAAAGGGGGAAATAGTGTTTTTGACCTAATTATTCTTCCATTTAAAGTTTCCTAATTCAGGAGGGTTACTTCCTTATGAAGTTGATTTTTTCCAACTCTCATAAAACCCCCACTCTCCCTATTTCTCTCTATCTCTCTCACGTCTCCCTCTCTCACCCGTCTCTCTCTCACTCTCTCTCTCGTCTCTCTTTTGTGGCCGACGGCAACAACCACCGCCACCGCCGACGTCTCTCTCTTTCCCTGTTGAGTTAATCTTTCTTTCTTTCTCTCTTTTTCTTTCCTTCTTTCTCTCTCTCTCTGTCCGTCTCTCTCTCTTCCCGTCCGGCCTCCATGGGCGGCGGGTTAGAGCTAATTTTGTTTCTTCTTTTCTTTTCTCTTGTTGATCTCTTGTTCTCATGATCACTTGTTTATGATTCATGTATGTTGCATGTAATCTTTAATTTCGGTTTGATATTGTTAGGATCATTATTCATGGATTCGTATGATTTATAATCAAGTTTTAGGGTTTATCATGTTCTTGGGTGATGGGAAAAACCCTATTTTGGAGGAGAAGTTTGATTAAGCAAATTGGGTGATTGAATAATCATAGTATGTGGGTAACAATCTGATTTGATGTTGGGAATCATGTTGTATTAGGTTTAGTATGAATATAAGATGAACTAGATGCTTGGTAGAAAAGTTTCATGAAAATTGATAATTCTCGTATGGGTATTTTGAGTGAAATTGGAAATTTGAAACTAGTGTAACTTTTGATTCAGGAATCGAAATTAAGATCCGTTTGAGGCTAACCTATTATTTCGAATGTTTTGAATCCAATGGAACTCTTTTTGAGCCATGATCTGTTTGGAAAATGGAGTAATAAATTGTGGAGTTATGATAGGTTATGTATGCTTTAGGTTAGAGGACGTTTGGGCAAAGTTTTATGTTTTGTTTTGAAGTATGAATTAAGTGGGATGTTAGGTTGGTGTTAGAACCCTAAACCATTGACTATCATATGCATGTAACTATTATAGCAAGTGTATTGCTAGAATATTTTGTTTAATTAGAATATTGTTACGTGTAGGTGATGAGTTCGTCGACGACGAGTACATAGAGTACTTTGATTGATTGCTATAGTTAGATTTGCTTTGAGGTAAGTAAACATGCCAAGCCTAGTGTGCTTATCTCTTTCGTGTCAAATGAGTACTTTGATTTGTTACGTCTCAAAATGTGTTAACGTGCTACATGACTTGAAATACATGATTTCTACTTGTTAAATGAATTTGCTGAAAACATCACCATGATATTAATGAACTATAACGTAAAGGGGAAGAAGTTGTGCGGGGCCATTATTATTATTATTATTATTATTATTATTATTATTATTATTATTATTATTATTATTATTATTATTATTATTATTATTATTATTATTATTATTATTATTATTATTATTATTATTATTATTATTATTATTATCTTTGGGCGTGTTGGCTGCGGTCCCGTCCCTTTTTGATCCGGTTGCAAGTCCCCGTATAGCGGCATGTACTCACTCCTCTGGCCGACGTAGTCTTAGGGGGGGGGGTGTAGACACTTAAGGTCATGGAAGCTGTTGTAATACCCCTATATTTTAATAGGGTATTTAGGGTATTATTCTTAATTATTTGAGGTTAAAATCATTCTTTTTGAAACTGGGGGATGCATTTGTAGTTTTCTCAAACTAGGTGTGGGGGGTTAAAGTGTCTTTACCTTAAACAGGTGGAGAACCCACCTGTACCACCTCCCTTTCTCACTTCAACGAGAAACCCAGTGAACCCCGATTCTCCCTCAACAAATCCCCCGCTTCTTCCTCAACGTCTCTCCCACTCTCCCCCACGAATTCACCCACGTCTCCCTCAATTCCACTCCCGTCAACCTTAAATCAACACCCCCTTTATTCTCCCTCGTCACTTTCATCTCCAACACAACCAGTGCCCTGTTTTCAGAAGCTAAAACCACTGCCTCTGTTTCTCGAATCACATCGCTGCCAAACACCATCACCACCACCGCTCCATTCTCCGACGTAACCCACTGCAGCCAACTCGCCTCCAACCTCCATTCATCCCGGCGAACCACCAGGAAGTAACAGAGCCATCTCCGGCTCTGCTTTGCTCGGACACGATTCCGACCCGAGAACCGCCGGCGCCAAATCCGGCGACCCTCGTCCTTCTTTCCGTTCGACGCCGCCCTTTTTCCTCTCGCCACTTCATCCTCAATTTTCGGCAACCACCGCTGGTAGCAGCAGCAGCGACATCACCATCGTCGCCGCCCTTGTTCGTCTTCATCTTCTCGAATCGGTAACCCACAAAAGCCCTCCTTTTGATTTCAGTTTTATTCGAATGCTCCCAATTATTCATTTAGCTTCATACGAATCAGTAGTTGATTTGGGTTTGTATGTTTGTGAGGTTACAGTGAGGTTGAACTGGAGAAGAGGGTGAAATTGACTGTCGTAATTGGAAAGGGGGGGGGGGTACTTTGGTTTGATTGGAAATTTGCTGGGGTTGTTGTTGTACATTTCAGAAACTGTTGGGAGGTTTTAGCTATTAACTCTAAAGTGTTTTCTTTTTAGTTATTATTCTTATATATATATATATACATATGATTGATAATTTGATTTTTACTGGTAATTCTAATTTAATTAGTTTCTTTGAATATGAAAACAAATATAAGTTTGTCTAGTATAATTTTATTAGTAGAGTTTTATTAATAAAAATAAATAGTTGTTGCTAAATAAAATTTTGGTTCTTAATATTTAGAAAACTTTATCTTATAGGGTTATTTTGAGATATCTCTTTATAAAATATATATTGTTTATAATTAGATATTTACTCTTTTAATAAGTAAAGTTAACTTTTCTTTAATACTATTAACATCTTTCAAATATTATGCTCTTTTCTATATAACTACTTGTAAATAGATTTTAAAAATATAGTTAATTACTTTAAAGTTTGTTTCTATGATTTTAATTTATTATTATTATTTCTTCTTTAATATCACAACTTTATCAATTAGTATGCTTTTCCAATATTAGAGTCGTGTAAATGGAATTGGAATCTGGTTGGGGAATTGGATTGCATTGGCATATAGGGCATTGTTGTATTTACATTTGTCGTGCAAATGAATAAGTATTAATGTTAGGATTATGTGGCTATTGTAGATTCCGACTTCGTAGGCGATCAGTTTGTTGAGGATCTGTGCTACGACTATTAGTTCTGCTTGCTTGTGTGTCGAGCTTCCTTCGATCCAAGTAAGTTCATATGTACAGTTTTTACTCTCAAAATGTGATTACTTGTGAAAATGTCTTTGTATCTGCTTTATATATCTCCTGTTACGAATCTGTTCAAACCCCTGATTTGGAAAATACTTGTGAAAACTAATTGTTTGGAAATCATTGGTTCAGTGATAAAATAACGAAACATTAATCCACTATAATAGAAATAGGGCGATGTTCAGAGGATGTGTGTGGAGGCTAAGGCCGGAGGCGCTAGGACGCGAACCTCCTCGGGGGTAATCCATAGCGGTTACATACCCGCCCCTGTAGTGGCCAATATGCACCGATGTGCTGAGGTAGCGGGGGGTTATTTATTGTGAAAGCTATAGAATACTACCTATGCTAGTGTGGGTCACAACAGTATAGGGGTGTCGACACTTAAGGTCTTTTAGCTATGTGGTTGAGCGGGGTTGCATAGGGTAGCCCTTAACGCTCGGGTGAATTGGGATTTGTGATATCCCAAGAGGCACCTCTATTGATGATGTTTTATATTGCATCGTGACCTCTCTGAATACATCATTCCTGCTGGGCCTATGTGCTTCAGCTGAATTAATATCCAATTAAATGGTTCGGTTACTTGTTACGGTTCTAATTTCATTTCTAAAGCTTGTTTTTAAATTTATATTACTTAGAGCCCAAATCATCTGTTTTCACGTGCTGTAGTATGCTCTTACTCAATTTTTACTGACTTAAAATTTTCCTGCGGTCGGCTTTGTCTATTGTAAAACCCGCAGGTTGGCATTGAGGTGGGGGAAACGCGCACACATGGTGAAGCTTAGGAGTTTAGCTGCAAATAAAGTTTCTTTAAGTTTTATCACTTAGACATTTCAGACGATGTTACTTCAATGTTATTTCTTTGTTTCGAAACGTTGTTGGAGGTTTTTCTCCTTTTATTTATAAATAATGCACTTGGATTTTGGTTGAGTTGTACTAGCTGTGAACCGTGGTCCTTCGGGCTGTTTCAGCTGTGGTTTATTTGAGTTTCCCCGTCACATCGAACTAATCTCACAAGTATATTTTGAGATAGGAAATAGAAATCACAATTCCACACGAAATGAGCTAGGCAGACAAGGATAAGCATGTAATCTCACCTTATTCAACAACAATTGTCACATGCATCTCATACGGATTACCGTAGTCCTCGTCTATGTATCTGTTGCCTACAATAACCAATTCTATAGCCACAACGACAATATTTTTAAATAAATGAATGCTCGCATAGGTCTAAACTAAGTCTAACTCTCACGATCCCCAACGAAACCCCAATTTATAGTTGTATAGTTACAAAAAAGTATCCTTGAAATAACTTGATATTAAATCAACTCTTATAAATATTTATGATTAATATTAAATACTAGCAATAGTAAGAAAGAGCATTTGTTATATTTATAAAGAGTTATTTTGGCTAGAAGAATAATATCTAATTTAAACAAATATTCGCGCACATAAAAAGATTAACCATATTTAAAAGTCACTATTGAGATAAAGCGGCATTTAAAACGTTATCATGTATACACAAATATTCTTATTAACTTATTTTTAAGAAAACAATTTATTATTACTACAAACATATTTGTACTACAAGTGTTTATTATTATAATTTTTTCTTTTGAAATATGATGAAAGAATTATAAATAGATTGAAATAAATCAATATATAATATAATGTATATAATCTATAACCACCCCCTCTAAGGTTTAGAAAACTACAAGTAGTTACCCCTCATAATGCAATTGGCATAAAAGACAACTCTAACCCCATAAAGCTTATGAAAAGTGCAACTAGCACCACAAACAAGAGTCTCACGACAAACTCATGCCCAACCCGATCCAAAAGCAAATTCTAGCTACCAAGAACCAATTTTGACAGTAAATAATGAGCAAGGATAAGATTTAGATCATACCCAAGCAAAGAAACGCGAGAAAAGGTGGAGGAGCAAATCGAGTCGCCGAAGTTGTCGCCGGTGATGGTGGCCGACGGGACTTTCTCCGGCCACTTCGGAGTGCGGGCAGGAGCTCCTGGAGCTTGGTCGAGCTTCCTAGAGGCTAGGGAGACAGGCATGGTTTGCCTTGGTTTGGTTGAGTCGTAATTTTGCCGAAAAATATGGAGCTTCGCCGGAGATGCTTGCCTCTGCTGTTGCTGCCTTCTTCGCCTCTGTTTCCGTGCTCTGATGGTCGCGAGGGAGAGAGAGATCAGGGAGAGATAAGGGAGAGAATGGGAATTGAAGTATTGATGCTTGGTGGGTCTTTTCTCGTCGGTGGCAGCGGTGGTGGTGGTGGCCTTTGGCCGTTGTTACCTGCCTCTGCTGTTGTGGTGCTGCTATTGGACAGAGAGATAAGAGAGGGAAAGATGAGGAGAGCAGTGAGGTGATGGTGGTGGAAGGTGCTCATGATGGTAACAGTGGTTTTTTTCTGAAGAAGACCAAGAGGGAAGGGGGTGAGGTGGCGGTGGTGTGCCACGGTGGGGGTGAGCTGGGGTTTAAATAGACGAGTGAGGGCGGTGAGCTTGGTAACGGTGATTGTGCAGGTGATGGGTTTCTTTCCCGTGAAAGACAAGCAAGAAGATGGAGACAAATGGTTTTACTTTTTTTTCTCATTTATTTAAATAGCTAATATGAATGGTTGGGTGTGGCAAGTGTGCAGGGTACCGCGGTGGTCGCTACCGCTGTTGTTTAATTAGAATATTGTTACGTGTAGGTGACGAGTTCGTCGACGACGAGTACGTAGAGTACTTTGATTGATTGCTATAGTTAGATTTGCTTTGAGGTAAGTAAACATGCCAAGCCTAGTGTGCTTATCTCTTTCGTGTCAAATGAGTACTTTGATTTGTTACGTCTCAAAATGTGTTTACGTGCTACAATGACTTGAAATACATGATTTCTACTTGTTAAATGATTTTGCTGAAAACATCACCATGATTTTAATGAACTATAACGTAAAGTGGAAGAAGTTGTGCGGGGCCATTATTATTATTATTATTATTATCTTTGGGCGTGTTGGCTGCGGTCCCGTCCCTTTTTGATCCGGTTGCAAGTCCCCGGATAGCGGCATGTACTCACTCCTCTGGCCGACGTAGTCTTAGGGGGGTGTCGACACTTAAGGTCATGGAAGCTGTGGTTTATTTGAGTTCCCCCGTCGCAACGAATTAATAATGATGGATTTTGATTTTTGTTAATGGAAAAAGAGTTAATGATGGATTTTGGATTTCCTAATGATTATGGAATTGGTTGGAGATATTATGAAATTGGGAACTCTTACGTTTTATTACAAGTGTCAATACCGCTGTGTTTGAGAAAAACTCTTGCTTGCAAATGAGAATTTGTTTTATAACTATCCTATCATCGTTTTACATGTTTGGGTGTTTATTTACCAGTATTTCATGCTGATTTTGTACTGTGGTGTTTCTTTTTGATTCCGCACCACAGGTTTAAAGGATGGTTATCTGGCGTAGAAGGGGACGCGTATCATATGGATCACTAGTATTTTTATTTAGAATTTGAACTCCTTAGTATTTCAAACACTTTAGATTGTTCATGCCCGGTTTGAGGCTAGAATGTTTTGGATTGTAATAATGGATAGTTTCAGTTGTTTTTAATTATTATTGTGGATGTTTTTGCTTGAGAACCATGTTATAAAATCTCCTTGTATCCGGGCTCCTCTCAGGTACGGAGTGACATCCCCGGGTCTCCGGCTTGGGCCATTTGGCGGTGTTACAGTGGATCTGGAGCTTCTTTGTTGACAAGAGCAGTGATGACTGTTTCCAATTGAGTTTGGAGCTGGCTCATCTTCTCAGTCATGGTTGTGAGCTTGTCGTCCATGGAGGCCAAGGACTTAGTGTGGTGTTGCTGAGTAGCAGCGAGTTCAGCGCGCAAGGCAGCTTCAATATCATCAACCTTCCCCATGACAGGCTCTGATATCAGCTTATCACAACCTTGGATTGAGGACTCTCCAAAATGGAGATATGAGAGTCACTATATTTGTTGCAGTGAGCTTAAGAAAAGCAAAAATGGAGATTGGAAACAAAAAAATGAAGAACAGTGCAAAAAAAGGTAATAAAATGTTAATTTCTTTCTTAATTCTAGAGCTGGCAAAGTTGACCCGGACCTGTTAACCCGCCCGTACCCGCCAAGTTTAAACGGGTTCGGGTCTTGTTAAATTGTACAAACGGGTTGTAATGGGTGGTTTCATTCAACCCGCTGAATTAAATGGGTTACGCGGGTTGAGAAGTGAACCCGTCTAAACCCGTTTCTTCACTCAGCATCTCTCTGTTCTCACCTCAACTATAAAGGACTAAGGAATGAGTATCTTACCTTCATGTTTGGACAAGCTAACGAAAGAACGCTCAGTTTAGTGTTCAAGCAGATCGGAATATTCAAATTGAAATCGAAAACATGAAATCGATTATGCATCCGGATCGGAGCACTTTGTTTACCTCTATTCTATGTTGCCTCTACATCGATCGAGAACTTGAAATCGATTTTTCAAATTCTACTGAAGTCTTCGATTTGAGCCGGATTGACGAATTCTCCAAAATTGAAAGACTATAACAAGCCTTCAAATCGAAGGAAAAGACAGGGCGAGCATTAGAATTGCTGTTGGAAGGGTTTCTGATAGAGAAAGATGAAGACCGATCGTCTTTTTGTAGAACAAGAGCGCGAGATTGTCTATTTTTATTTTCTTATTTTCTTTTGACCAAAAAGTGATGTTTTCAAGAGAGACTATGTTTGTTTCTCTTCCAGTGCTAGGGCTGAACTTTAGATTTTTATTGTTTTTTTATTTTTTTGAGAAAAGTAGATTTTTCTTGTTGGGTGTTTTATTTATATAATATAATTTGTTAAATTTAGTCCCCCTTTTTGTAGAAAAATGAAAAATTTATGCTGGTAGTTTAAAAAGTAAAACAAAAAAGTGTTTAAAAAAACCTATTAATAGAAACATGTGGGTATGTGCCTTTTTCGATTTTAGCATATAGGGGTTCAAAACGGGTTAGAAATGGGTTAACGGGTCACATTGACCCGTTTATGACCCACCCATAAAACCCGTAACATTTAAACGGGTAAAACAGGTTGGACCCATGTACAATGAACCCATTTATAAACGGGTCGGGTCCACCCGAACCCGCCCGTTTGACACCTCTACTTAATTCTCTCCTCCCCTTTTCAGTACAGATATATCCCTATCGGGGATTCTAATCTTGTGGCTACAATGGTTGGAGGAAGCTTCCTAGAAAGAGGGAAAGGAGATAAGAACAACACCTGTGCTATAACAGCTGTGTTTTACAGATAAGATAAAATGAAGTTTGAACGAAAATATTACTAAACTAGGGGGTTATTCTTGTCTTTTGTGCCTCATAGTGACTCCATGCCACGTCCCCAAGCCAACGGTCATCTCTTCTCTTCCATTTAGTGCAACGACTACGTTTTAGGTCCTTATGCAGGGGTAATTCCGTCTTTCTCTTGTGACGGTGTAAGTTAACTTACAAGTCCAAAAAGTCATACCAAATTCACCCAAAATTGAGTTGTTCAGGGGCTGATCCAAGCCGAGAAGAAGACGGGTCAAGCCAGTCCTGACCCGTTTGACCCGAAGATGTCATCTTCAACCCGGTTCATGACAGAGAGAGAAAGGGGAAGAAGGAGGTGAAGATATCGGGGAGGGAGGCTGAGATAGGGAGAGAGGAGGAGATCGCGCGGAGATGGAGAGTCTCGCTTTTTACCGTCACTCAGGCACTCTGACGAACAGATTACAACCAAACCAGTTAAGAGGAGAACCACAAAAAGGTATTCATCACCTTATCAAAATCGTGTTGCAATTTAAGTTTTGAGGTCGTTCTTACACTTAAGCCTTTGACATTTGCTATATTCAAACTCGATAAGTAGCAATTGTAGTTTCGGGATTTCACACCTGTTTTGTCAGAATTACTAGTTGATGATATTTAAATCCTACTCTCTGAATTATGAATCCCACCTGCAACGGCACGTGAAATCATTTAGAAGTTCGACAATACAAGTATGAAGTAAGTAGTCCAACAATCTTTTACCTGAAATCTTATTTATGACATTATTTGAAAAATACTATCTACGAGGGTGTTAGGATACCGCTTGTTTGTACCGTCATATGGTTCAAAGATTTTTGGTACTACTTGATGGATGCTGGCAAACTTCTCAGCCTATTTTGGGATTGCCAGGGCGCTGAACTTTTTAATTGTTCTTGGGAGTTCTGTGGCTGCTTACCCTTTGACGTATCTAGATTCTAGAGTCATGGGAAATTTAATAACGTGAACGGATGATAAAGATCCCGTTGGTGCTGAAATCACTCAAATGCGTGATAAATTCACTGTGAAGTCGTCTAAGAAAATCTTGTACCAATTTGTTGATAACTCCTAAAACCTAACTAAAACCCAAGCATAACCCACAAATGAAGTAGATACCCTCAAAGAATTGCAAAGGAAAACACACTACCTATCCACAGCTCATTTTGCTGTTATGGCCAGCAAAGGGGTATCTCATATTGATTTACACCATCGGTCTAATCGATGTAGAGTTTGGGTTCCCACATCATCAAAATCATTGTGTAGCTTGGCCTGTTTCTGTTAACTTTCTTTTGCTTTGTAAGATTCGAAAAGGGATTCGGTTGATCCAAAACTCTGTACTTTCAAAGTGTTTCGTATAATGGCCTTATCGTGATTGTGAACTATATTATATTTACCTCTCACACAATAAAGGATGCCATAGTGCATTTATTTGGGTCTTAGATGTAACCTCCAGTAAGTCATTTAATAATCTTCAGTGACATAGTTACCTCTGCTGTTTTTCTCTTTGCTTGAGTTGCTGCACCATTGTAACTGTTGTATTTCTAACATCGCATCGAGGTTGATATGTTAACATCTTATGTCATTCTTTCAGCTTAGTTGCAGCTATGGTCTTCGAGGAATCTTTGCCCGCCTTAAGGTACATCCAATGAATATAAATATAATACTTGGTCTGTTTCTTCTCTTTCTTCTTAGTTGACATTTGGGAGTTCGTTTGACCAGGTGATTTGGTTAGCAAAACGATGGAAGAGTTTGATAATCTTTTCATGGGGTTGTGGAGCAAAGTTTTCTCTACAATACTATAGAAAAATTACAAAATTCTCACATCGTTTTGCTAACCAAATCACTGGGACAAAGTGTCCGGTGAATAGTTCACATGGAAGAGAGAGGTGGAACAGAGGAAGTGTGTGTGTTTGTGTATATATTCTCTATTTTTTCCGTATAACTTACATATTTGGGGTGATCTGTCAGTGTCGTATGCAATTGAGATTACTGGAGGGTTCGCTTATGCAAGACCTTTCAGATGCATGTAATCTTAAATTAAGTATACATTAAAAAAATCTTGTATCTTCTCATCTCATAGAATTTCAAGTTGAAGCTGACATGTTAGATGTGTGCAATAACTTGATTACTTGAATGAATTCACGTGTTGAACCATTGCAGGGAGCTGCTATAGTACATTCCAAGATGTCAGTGCAGAAACTAACTATAAGATGCACAACCATTCCCAACATCTTGGCCAATCTTGAGCTGGCATGGGACAGGCAAAACCGCCCCTTGACCCCGTCAAGGAAAACTTTGGACCCAGCAGTGCCCTTTTATGCCGGACAGTGGGAGTAACACCCAAGATTCTTATCTATTGTAAGGGATGACGGGGTAGAAGTCCGTGCTGCAATGAGCCGCAGTTTCTCTGAAGAAGAATTCATGGACGGTTGTCTATGTTGCACAAGTGCGGGTGCGTAAGGGGTGGAGGTACGACAAAATTACAAAATTTAAGGGTGTGGGTGCGATGAATTTATTTATATTTAAAATTTACATTATGTATTACATATTCATATATATATATAATAAATATATGTATATATATACAGATAGAGAAGAACTTGAGATTGACGAGCTTGATATCAAACGGCGATGGCGAACGCGACAGAACGATGAACGTCGACTCGTTTCGTCTCCTCTCTAAGTATCTATCTCTCTCAGTACGGGCTAGGGCTCAACTGGTAGGCGATGTTTTGTATATTTTTTCCATTATGAAAAATATTTGGAAATACTAGAAATCAACCCCAGAAGTTTAAAAAAATATTAAGTCGACCCCCGGTGCGTGATTCGGTTCCAAAATGAATAGCTTTTTCAACATAGACGGTTGTAGCATCCACGAGGGTGGCATGATAGGGCATGCATTATCTTTGAGGAGATCACGGAAGTTCTGTGGAAGTAGGTCATGTGAGAGGGCTATTCAGACCGATCAAAAAACGAGGTTATGATGTTATAATGATGATCGATATTCCATACTCTTTGACATTTTTGAAGAAGCTATATGCTCTTATAAAAGAGGTTAGTTTCTCTGTACAGAATCTGATCACTTCTCCAGAAATGTAACAACCATTCCTGAAGCCATTAATCTATAATACTCGAAAATGGATCTGACATTCTAGGAGACATGTGAAATTTTCAATTTAATGGACAGTAGGATGTTTAATAACAATAAATAAAGAATTGCTGGTACTCAAATCTTTTCTTGGTATTTATCCACACTTATTTTGGGTACAAAATGATGGTACATTCATTAATTTGTGATACCTATTTTAATCGAAGTTTAAAGGATATACGGACATGATCTAGAAGATGGATACGAAATGCGGCCACATGATGTAGATGTGGTATAAAATCTGCAATGTATTTAAATAGAAAGGGAATGTCTAGATCAAGAGTCTATATGTGCTCATATCGTAAAGTTTAAGACTTGAATCATCATTCTCGCCATTGTGTTAGTATCTTTCTTGCTGCTAATGATTGTTTCTCGTGTCTTTGATCACCAACAGTGCTTAGACCTCCCTACGGAATAGTATTGCTGGTTGCCAAAAAGAACTATGTCGGTTTCAACAGCACGGCTCGCGAGATGAGAAGTCTGTTGGATGAGGAAGGCATTTTGGGGCACGTGTTTTGCACGTGGGCTAAACTACAATGATTCTGTTTCGAGAAACCTAACTCTAATGATTTTGAGTGGTCCAGTTTACACTTCTTCTGCTACAGAGGGGTTAAAGAAGTGGGTGATGCATTAGATCATTGTTCTTCCCCCGGAATAGTCATTAACATCGATGGATTGAAGGCGTTGGTTGGGGGCGAAGAAGATTCGATTGATTCGGTGAAGTATGTGGTTTCAGAGATCACCAAATTGTTGGAGAATTATGGTGAAAACTGAGGTTGATTGGGGCAGCTGGGAGTGTTATGAGACATATGTGAAGATCTTGGCACAGTTTCCTTCAATCCAGAAGGGATTGGGATTTGCATATGTTGCTTATCACAAGCTCCCTTTGAGGTATGATTCTGAGCTCGTAATTCTACAGAGAAAACTTTCTGGCTACAACTAGCTGTAGCATATGAGGTTTGTCTTACTCAGTTATTGGGGTTGCATGGGAAGGTATAGAGTTGTACCCTTGGCCTTGTTTGGGTTGAGGATAAGAAATGACATGATCTGGAGTTTGAGTGTTTTACATATGCTGGGATATGAGGATTTTAAGACTTCAGCCCCTTTGAGGACGGTACATTCAAATCAGGGCACCTTTCGCCTCGGAAGGTATTGCTGGTATTATTGGCAGAGATGATACATACGGAGCCTTAATTATTAGTCTACTTTTTAGTCTTGGTAGAATAATCTTCAGATTATCAGCGTAGAAGTTCCTTGGAAGGTTATGTTGTACTAACTTTGTAGGAGGCCTGCAAAATTTACTAATATTTTTGAATTAGAAACCAACGCCCCCACCATCACCAAAGCTCTTCAGCGGATTTCTAAGATTCTTTGGTAAAATCATCCTATGACAGGGATGGAAGACTAAGGAGTTTTAGTAGCTAACAGGAATGCCCTCTACCTAAAGCACAATCAAAATATGTACTTGATGCTTCAACATGCAAGGTTGATCATGGTCGATATTTTTTTGAGGGGAAGAAATTTCATTAATTAACTTGAAGGCAAGTTAAAAAATTTCAGTTGAATTTGTTACAATGCTCCAATATTCAATTTGTTCGCCAATTTAGGTCTCGAAATTGGCGTTTGAAGGCTACATCAGATGTAAGATGTATGAGAGTTACTTGCAACACCGTACATTCATAAATTGAAGCATTGAAATATGTAGCAACGTACTTGATGTATCTAAACAAAAGGTATCCAAACACATTTTCAAAGAATAGAAGGCAATCAAAGTTCTTATTTTCTAAAATACTAATACCTGTAGGTGCCAAAACGAGGATGATTGCGATCCAAGGATGACCACAACGGGATTCAAGAAAGCTTCTATGGATGGACAATATTAAATAATGACACTATTGATATTGTTTTGATGAAATACAAACATGTATTTATCGCAGTATTGATATTGTATGATGTACTCGAAGTACGTCTTTCATACCCACCGCCACGTGCAGAGTGCGTGTTGTTTACTAGTAAATTCCTTAAAGAGTGAAGATCTAATAAAAGTATTTTTTAGATATGTTATTGTAAAATAGCCCCACATATAATCTTTATTCTTTATTTAACAAAAAGACCCCCAAAAATCTAATATGTCAGTATTTAACCCCTGCCTATGTATAATACCCCCACCCCACCCCCTTTTTATCTTGTCGACGATAGGCGATAGCCCTTGGACTTCCGGACGCCAAAATTTTCGAGAGAGTTATGGAACTTCCTCCACATCTCTTTCCTCCGACCTTAACCATGAACCTGCACATCTCGGATTGGAACGAAGTCTTCACGTAGTGTCCCAAAACATGCCATGACTTCTGCAGTTCTTCACAGAAGGGACGAGTGCTGAATGCGGTTGGGTTTTCCAGCCATGAAATTAAAATCCATAGTTACAATTCTGGTCGTGTAATCTTGGCAACAAACTCTAAAAATACTCTTTATAGGTGAGTTACTCTCTGGACTTGTCTATAGATCTGTCTGTATATGTTCTTATGCGCCTCATATGTCAGTTGATTGTTTCATCTTGGTTGATTAATATGATACACTCTGTGATAGTTATGCATTCAATTCGATAATGGATAAATGTTCATTCCTTCCCCAGATTTATTCCGGAGTTTGAAACGCTTAAATGGACCGTTACGGGTAATTTTTTATATTTTCACTCCATGGTTTAATTAACGGTGAATACAGTGAATTATTACGGAGAAACATTATTAATTTCCAATTCAACTCCTGACTTTGAAAGTCTGATACAAAGATTACATGGACATTGAACTATATGCTACAACATCTTTTCTGTTAAATTAAGATTATCATGCATTGTTTCAAATTCCAGATGAGATCATATTGTTTTGGGAGCGAGGTTGAAATCTTTACATGTTTAAGTGTGTTCCAGGTTATGCACTCGCATAGCTTCAAAATTGGCCAACGCTTCTTCTCGGTTAACATTTAGTTCAAATATTCAGGAGTTTGGATGTAACTTACTAAAAACTGTAAAAAAATGTATTATAGAGAATTAATTACTCAAGCACAAAAATTTGTAACTTGATTTCAATAAGATTAATCGTGCCTTACTAACTGATGTACGTTCTGTTTTTGCTAATAGTTTGGGGATATGCTTATTAGAAAGATGTTAGTGTGCCTGTGTAGTAGTTATTACTGTATGAGTATTCTTATTTGTATAGCATGAAGTAATTGGAGTGAGAAGAATTGGGAAAATTGTCAAATATTTAATCAGTTTGTCTACGTAGCTTATACCGTGCTACATGTTTATCGGGGTTTAACATGCTCATCTAATTTGACCGTTATATATATATTATTTGGTCTAGCGATTTTTTTTTTCTCTTGCCTCCTCTTATCTGTGTGTCTTGTAAGCCATCTATTTATATGGGTAAAGACGAACATTGTTTCATTCTGTAAACCCTCAGGTCATGATGTTTATTGGCCAAAAAAATTGACAAAGATTTATTAATCTTCTTTTCTTAGAGCTCCTTCCATTTGATATATTCTTGGGAAATAATTGCCTATTCCCATTACTGATGCGGTTGCTTGCACGGTTAGAACCAAAGATGAGTTGTTTGTTATTCCACATGATAAAACACCAATTAAGGTTTTCCGCGAGAAACAATTATAAGGAATTTTTTAATGAGTTTTAAGAGTGGATTATTTTTTGGAATTCATGTAATTGTTTACCTTAATTGCAACATTAGCCTTTTATGCTTTTTTCTCTTCTTGGCACACTATTTTGTAGCAGAAACTGGCTTGTTGCAGTCATGATTGATATAGCGTATGTCATTTTAGATAAATTGACACCTATACTTCCAGGCATTGCAATTTTCATAAATAAAAAAGAAATAGATAATACCTGCGGTAGAACAGTGAGATTCGACCTCCAATGAACCTGTGAATAAACAGAGAAGAAAGCCTCTGATAGAGAAGCAAACATAGGCATGAACTTAACCTTATACATGTACAGAGGTACTCCCAATTTTCATAAATAAAAAAGACATAGATAATACCTGCGGTAGAACAGTGAGATTCGACCTCCAATGAACCTGTGAATAAACAAAGAAGAAAGCCTCAGATAGAGAAGCAAACATAGGCATGAACCTAACCTTATACATGTACAGAGGTACTCCCAAGTCCCAACATAGGTATGCAAAGAATCAAGATTACTCATGGATAATGGCTGTAAGTAGATGATTAGGGAACATGGAGGAACAACTCCGTATTCCTGACCGATTATCTCAACAAAAGACGAAGCCATTAGAGCTGAAAATTCCCAAGTAAAATTAAAAGCCAGATAGAGGATTCTACACATGCATAAACATAAACCAGTACATAAACACTATCTCTACAAATCGAACCGATTATCTCAGTAAAATCGAAGAATGTAGAGAGAACATCACAGTAAACGCTTAAGCTAATCGATTAGCAATGCATTTGTGAAAATGCGTACACCGGGGCGAGAAAGAGAAGCAGTGAAAGCTGAGTGAGCCGAAAACAGAATCGAAAACCAGAATGAAGAGAAAAACGAGTACCTGAAGATCGGAAATACTAGGACTGGCACGCGGTTCGCAGAATGGGCTGCCGGAGAAGGAAGGAGTGAGGCGAGGGCGTAATCACAGGACTGGACTAGGGTTTGTACTGTCGTTGACCCTCTCTCTACTCGATACTTCCGTTTCTACTTGTGTTGAACTTATTTCTTATTTCTCTTCACTATTTGTTTCTCTTTGACTGCTATGCTTCTCTATTTATATGTCAATCAAATATTTTCACCTTTCACGTGGACTTCTACAATTGGTGGATGCTACGCGTCACCCATTTCTTTCACCTCCACCATGAATGTTAAAAATATAGACAATTATAGACACATAGTAAGTGAAAGTATTTGATGACATATAAATAGTGAAGTATAGCAGTCTATAAACAATTATAGACACATAGTAGGTGAAAATATTTGATGACATATAAATAGTGAAGCATATCAGTCAAGAGAAATAAGTGGAAACGGAAGTATCGAATAGAGTGAGGGTCAACGACAGTACAAACCCCTAGTCCAGTCCCGTGATTACGCCCTCGCCTCACACCTTCCTTCTCCGGCAGCTCATTCCCGCTCCTGTCTCTAGTCGGCGAAGCGCGTTCCGTGGCCAGTCCTAGGGTTTCCGATCTTCAGGTACTCATTTTTCTCTTCGTTCTGGTGTTCGATTCAGTTTTCGGCTGACTCAACTTTCGCGGCTTCTCTTTCTGTCGCCGCTGTGTACACATTTTCCCAAATGCAGTGCTAATCGATTCGCTTCAGCGTTTATTGCGATGTTCTCTCTAGATTCTTCGATTTTGCTGAGATAATCGGTTCGATTTGTAGAGATGGCTTGAGCTATCTCCCTCTGTGCTTATTTACTGGTTTATGTTTATGCATATGTTTAATCCTTTATCTGAATTTGGATTTCCTCTGGGAATTTTCACGAACATGCGTCAACCACTTCGTTTCACTGTTCCCTGAGCCATTCGGGCTGCGATTTTGTTGAGATAATCGGTCAGGATTGCCGAGTTCTTCCTTGAGATCTCTAATTATTTTCAGACAGCCATTAGCCATGACCATGAGTAGTCTTGATTCTTTGCATACCTATGTTGGGACTCGAGAGTACCTCTGTACATTTATATGGTTAGATTTATGCCTATGTTTGCTGCTCTTATTAACGGATCAATTCTGCTTTGGGCTTCATCAACATGCTTTGGGCTTCATCAACTTTGTTATTATTATTTGGGCCTGTCTTTATGCTACAGCCCAACTTTATGTCACAGCCCAGTTTATAAGGGCTTACCCTAGATTACATCTTCTCAGCTTCCTCTCTAGATCCTTCGTATTTGTCCGTTAGAATACATCCGTTGGATTGAATCCAACCGTTGCGATTACTTCTGTATTTAGCCTCTTCGGCTCTGCTGATGCGTGTATCTCTCATTAATGTAGATTCATTCCTTATTATGAAAACCCTAATTACTTTTGTTCATCTTTGTTCTTCATTTCTGCATTTCTGATTTTATCTTTCAGCTCTATCCGAGGCGGCTTTCTTCTTTGTTTATTCGCAGGTTCATCGGAGGTCACATCTCACTGTTCTACCGGAGGTATTATCTTTTTCATCTTGATCTATGAAAATTGTAATGCCTGGAAGTATAGGTGTCAATTTATCTAAAATGACATAGTATTTTTACATGCATTTACATTTTAGGGATGCTTATCTTCGTCTCTTGGTATATATATCTGCCTAGACCGGATCTTTATCTTTGTGATTATCTTTCATGTTTCTGCTGTTGGATAGACATGTCTGTTTGCGAGCTGATGGCATGTTTATGACATTTTGTATGAGTCTGAAACTCTCAAATGCTATGGAATTAAGTAGTTTGCTATAGGTTTGAAGATCTGCCGTGGACTCTCTCCTAGATTTGTATTATCTTTTTCTGTGCCCCATTATTAGAAATTCTAATGGTTTCTACTTGCTTGATTTTCTGGACTCTGTTACAAATTGTTGAAGGCCAATCCTAAACTTTGCTGCTTACCCTCAGAGTGGTTCTGTTGGATTTGTGAAGAAAAAGAAATTATTGCTTCATCGATATGTTTAATGAACAACACTGGTTGATTCTTATACTATGATGCTTTAATGCTTGGCATAAAACTAGTTCTAGATCTGTCTTTTCCTCTCTGAATATTTTGTTGAGTCAGAAACTGACAGTAAGAGACTAATTTAACTGTAGCCCAAGACTCTAATTTAACCGTACTCCACGAAATGATAAAGGTGACTTGGGACTAAACATGTATTTTATGTTATGATTGTTAATCTTGCTGCTAGTAGAAGCTGCGATTACATACCCTTGCCATTTGAGGTGTGAATGGTACCTGGATGGACTTTACTCCACGAAATGATGAAGAGTTTGTTTATGGCTATGAGGATGGAGGATACAGGGTCTAGAGATAATTAAATGACCTATTAGCAATTTTGAGGCTGGTTTGCATTCTCCGGTTTGAGCTTCTCTGACTAATTAGGTGAATGAATACCACAGCAAAATGTCAAGCATGCTGAATACAGTGTACTTACACTATACAAAACTGTATATTTGCTCTAATCTAATCACCCCTTCGTATCTCTATTTTGGTTAAATTTCAGACATAAGTTTGCTGATCCCTTTTTTCTTTTTCCCGAAACCCCATCCACCCTTATCCAGTTGGTAAGCTTTTTCTTTTTTTTTTTTTTTTTTTTGCTCCCAATACACCTAGACATACTTTGACGGATGCCACTAGTTTCAGGGGTACTATTTTCCTTGAACACTGACCAGGGAATACGTACCGGTACCTCTGGAATTTAGTACCAAGAACTTAGACGGAATGAATAGATGCCTTTCGCCTCACCAGAAAGGGATTAAAGGAAGTGGCTTACCCAGGCCCAAGCTTCGTGCGGGAGAACTAGCCAGAAGTGTGCCTGCCATCAAATTCAATAGGAAGGAATCATATCCTTCGATCCCATTAGACACCCTAGTCTTATAGGGGACTTCTTTCTCATTATGCCGGCCTTACTTCATTAATTGAGAGACTTATGATTTTTTCTAAGCAAGGCCGTAAGACGGAGTCTGTTTATGAAGTGGTTTCAGAATTCAGGTAAAGAAATGTTACCGTAGGAAATTGGGGAATAGGTTAAAGGAACATGTCAGGAATGGTTATAATGTGCTAACAAGGATGAAATGACTTGTCTGATACTTATGTAATATTTGCTATGATTTGCCCTACAAATGTAATCGTGTTGCATGCTAATACCCTTTTTTTTTTGTTTCAAGAAAGCTGGACAATGTCTGGTAATTCATATGGCAGAAATATTAAATGCTGATAATTCACATTATTCAATAATTGGCCTGTAGTTCTATACTTCTATTAGGCTTTTGTAGGTAGCGCATAAAAATTGTCACCTTGTCACTACATTTACGATCAACTTCTTGTTCTATTACTCCCCTAGCCTGGCATTAGGGTATCAATTGTATGAATTCATTTTAGGCTTGAGTAACTGTTTTATATTGGAGTAGACTGCTATAATTATGGCATATTGTAACTCCATTATTTATACTTCTATAATGTGGTCTGGTGAATGCATTGTTGTTGCTGTTTTTCTGTCTGGATACTGATGTTCTAAGATGTAGGGTTAGCTGAAAGTCATAAACTGTTGTTGATTAAGAAAAAGCGCTTGTGCTCACTGCCTTTGCTGTCTTAACATTGTGATGGGTTCTGTTGCGGTTTGATATCTTCTTGGTTAATTTTTAGTCTTGGTTAGTAATAAGAGGTGTTCTCTGAAAGTGTAAAAGGCTCAGACAACAATTTGTTCTTTGCTAGAATTATATCTGGCAACATTTTGAAATGACTTGTATGATTGTACCTTTGATTATATTTTTACTTTGGAAACATTCATTCTTAGCAATTGTTTTTTTGGTTAAACTGATGCCTGATACATAACTTAAAATAGGACCAGCAAGAATTCAATACACAATGTCGAGAAGAGGAGGAAGAGGCTTCTCTGGCACTGGTCGTGGATATGGCAAAGACAAAAATATTTCTCGGGGCTCTACTCCATTTACAACAAACAACAGTTCTTCAAACCCATCGGTACTGAACTCCAGTCAGAAAGCTTGGGGACAGCCTGATGTGGTTCAGAAGTTGGGCTTGGGAGCCAGCAGAGGGTTTGCAGAACAGAACCCTAATCAGAAAGCATGGGGACATCCCGATGTGGTGCAGAAGTTGGGTTTGGGAGCCGACAGAGGATCGGGCAGTAGTTCATCAACAGCTAATGCTGTTGCTCCACCACCTGTTCATGATTACATTGACAATGACGATGATTCCGATGCTTTCGACAGCGACGATGAACTGTTTAGCGACGAGTTCGATTGGGATGAGAGTGAGAAGAGTCACGGCACCCTCAAGAAATCCAAATGGTTCAATGAGTTCTTTAGAAAAATTGATGAACTAACTCTGGAGCAGATAAATGAGCCTTTGAGGCAGTGGCACTGCCCAGCGTGTGCAGGTGGTCCAGGTGCCATTGAATGGTACGTGGGGCTCCCGCCCCTGATGGCTCATGCGAGAACGAAGGGATCGAAAAGGGTGCAGCTCCACAGAAAGCTTGCACAACTCTTGGATGAAGAGCTAAGAAGGCGTGGGACTTCAGTTGTACCCGCTGGTGAGGCCTTCGGCAAATGGAAAGGGCTGACAAAAGAAGTCCAGGATCGTGAGATTGTCTGGCCACCAATGGTGTGCGTCATGAATACCCAGATGGAGCAGGATGATAACAACAAGGTGCGCTTGGTGTTTCTCATTTACCTATGAATAATGTTTGTTAGAATAGCTAATAAATTTCTTACTGCATTATCCTTCTTTTTTGTTCTAAGTTGTTTGCTTTATATGACTGTAAACATGTTTTTTTGAATGATATATGCAGTGGATTGGTATGGGGAACCAGGAGCTCCTCTCTTATTTCAGTACGTATAATCCATCGAAGGCCCGGCACTCTTATGGTCCACAGGGGCATCGTGGGATGAGTGTCCTGATTTTCGAGAACACAGCAGTTGGTTATCTGGATGCCGAACGTCTTCACAACCACTTCCATGACCAGAGAACTGGTAGGGACGAATGGAATCATCATCGTCGTTTAAAGCTACTCTCTGCCGGTGGTCAACGCCAGCTTTTTGGTTACATGGCTGAGAAACACGACATGGATGTTTTCAACCAACATTCTCCAGGTCTCTCTCTCTCTCTCTCTCTCTCTCTGTTTCTGTAGACGTACTAAATGCTTTCATGCTTGTGAAGTTACTAAGTCGCTATATAAGGCATACTATACAGCTTTATTATGTGTTTGTCCCGTATATAATTGACGCTTATGGTTGACCAGGTAAAACCAAATTGAAGTTCGAGATGAGATCATATCTGGAGGTGGTTGTAACTCAGCTGAGGCAAATGAGTGAAGATAATCAATCGCTAACTTGGCTGAAGAACAGGGTGGCTAAAGAGCAAAGGCACTCGAAAGCTCTTGAAGAGTCCTTTGGCTTTTTGACTGAGAAGCTACGCAAGACGATGGAAGAAAGCCGCATCGTTAAGCAGAGAAGCAAACTGCATGATCAAGAGATCAAGGAACAGGTATGACTCGATTCTGGTCTGTGTCCCTTCTACATACGTATGTAGTGTTCACCCTGCTCCCTGTGAGGTTTTACTTTTGTTTTTGGTGGCATAGTAACTGTTGATTTGCTTTGGCAGATGGACGCCCAAGAGCAATTCTACAAGGATCAGCTCGAAGCTCTTGTTAAAGCTCGGGATGCGAAGGAAGATAACTTTGAGATGATACAGCAGCAGGAGCGGGAGAAAGTGAAGCAGCAATCAAGTGCAAATGTTTCTGCTACACCGGGTGCAAGGCAGAGGTAACTTGTTTAAGATGTGGTCATTTATTCTTATTTCCTATCAAGCCTAACACATTGTGTTCTGAATTCGAGAATTGAATAGAAAATGTTTCGACAGTTCCATCGTGGGCTAGCTATTCTTTGAAAAGTATCTCTTCATCTTGTAATATTGACAGACACCTTGAAATCTGGAAAAACAGCCTTGGGATTCTAAAATTAATACCTAACATGGTGATGCAAGAAAACTATATCACTTTAGCATACTAACATGATTGGTATTATTACCTTCCACTGGTATTATCATTACTGTTTTTCTTATTTATGCCCGCACCAAACATGCTCTCATCTCAGTGTTTATGTGAAGCTCGTGTGAGCTAGAGAATACCATATTTGTCAATTCTAGTATAATACGGCGCAACTGAATTAACGAGTCCCTTCTCTGTTTGCTCTTCTGCTTTTTTTGCTCACGATGATGCCTTGTATGTAATTCTCAGGTCTGAGGATGAGGCAAAGTTCATCAAAATTCAAGAGAAAGAGATGGACGAGTTTGTGAAAAGGAGGGATCAACTGTTGAAAGCCCACGAGGAGAAGGAGATAGCAATGAAGAAAAGGCACTGGGAAGAACAGTTGAAACTGGAAAAAGAACTGGACGACGGCCTTACCCAGCTGATGGCTCAGTACACACCCACCAGTTCGGACCCAAGCAAGAGGAGTGGTCTGTGAAAGCTGAGAGAGATTTCTTAGCCCCCAACTTCGCCGAGGAGCTTCAGATTTTCGGTTTCTTGTTCTAATTACAACTATCTTTTCAATTTGCCGTGTTAAAGGAAATGTTTGTATCAGTGGTTCTGGTTGATAGACTATAGTTGTTGTTTTCATGTTCCTAAAACTTAGGATAGTTGGATGGATTTAAACCCAACCTCGAACAGTATCTCGGTATTGGACGGGTGAATCACCCGGTTGAGTTTCAAAAGGTTCTGTACCCTGTTGGGGTTGTTTTCTGGTTAAATGTCAAGGGTCTTTTTGATTTAGCTGTTATTTTGGCTTTGTGGCCTTATTCTCCTCTTTAGTAGTGGTATCTGTGGAGTGGTTCCTTTGCATTGCAACCTTTGCCAAGTAACTTGTGGCGTAGCTACTGGCAGTGAGTTTAGGTTGTTGGACCAAGACCTTCGGTTCCAACCGCTGTTTCTTCAGTTTATTGAGTTTTATTTTTTCTTATCGATGGAGCTCATTTGTTGCCAAGTGCCATAAGAGAAAAGAATGCTTCAGACTGGTAAGATGGTGGTGGTGGTGGTAATGTTGGTGGTATGGTTGGTGATGGTGGTTTTGGTGTAGGGGTGGTGGCTATCCGGAGTTTCAACCTAGAGCGGTAGACATCATAAGAAGTTTAAGGTTAGCTCACCCATGGGGGTTCACATCCCAGAAGTTTGAGGTTAGCCCACCCATGGTGGTTCACATCCCAGCGCTCACTTCTTGTACATGCACTTATTGGTTCTCGTCCAATGCAATTTTCAACTATGATGATTTAATATATACTTCCTCCGTCTCAAAACTATTCATAGACTTTTCAAAACTTTAATTAGATACTTTTGAACTTCACAAATTTATTAGATTATTTCTATTCATACACTCATATTTTACTACTTCTTGAGCAACGAGGAATGAAAAAATTGTAACTTTATAATGGTAAGGCAAGGCAATCATTTTAAGATTTTGTTGTTGTTGTTGTTGTTTTTTTTTTTTTTTTTTTTTTTTTTTTTTTTTTTTTTTTTTTTTTTTTGAGTAAAATTGTTGCTGTTGTTTGTTTGTAAAACAATGTGACAATGTAAATGAGACCGTGAGAGCATTTATTTATCTTTACTTTTTAAAAGATGGAAAAAATTTAAAGTAAAAAACAAAAATCACCCATTGAGTATAGATTATATATAACTGCACCCCTCGCGTTTGAATATATACCAATACCCCCTGTCAGTGGATGTACGTTGAACAAATACCACCATCCAGTTAGTGTCGGCTAGTGAATAGAACAATCTAATTATTTATGACCATTTTGCCCCTATTGTGTTTTTGTGCTCTTGTTCTTCTTCTTCACCACCACCACCACCACCAACAATTTTTTTTTCCAGAAACTGTAGAATATCATTGTGACGATCCGGTCACACATTTAACAACAACAAACGATTATTCGACAAAATTCCAGTTTAATATCAACTCGTTTGATACATTCAGACGTTCAAACCTCAACCAGAAGGACACACAGTCCACCAGACAACATTTTTAACCGACTTTCTGAAAAAACAAGTATGTGACTGAAATTACTATAAAGTTACACTAGCTTGTCAAAATGACATATTTTATAAATATCTGGTCGAAATAGTAATTTATAACAAATTGCTAAAAACAACTATTTTAGCTAAATAATCTACTTTTGTAGCAATTTAAATCGCAATCTGATCCAATTTAGCACAACCTGTAAAACAGAGGGGTGAGCCACACAACCCATTAGGTACCGCCTAACCACTGGCGTTGTTTTTTTTTTTTTTTTTTTTTTTTTTGAAATTCACTGGCGTAGAAATCTAAAATCTACTTAACACAACAGCCAATTATTACACATCAATATGCGACACCAAATACACAGTCAACGTGATTTATCAATCACCAGAAAATAATCAGATAGCTATAAAGCAGTAAAAGTCACACCAACAGATATACACCGTAAACTGCATAAAATTTTGAATATTATGGTTAGATTTTCATACCTTTTTCCAAATCGAGCCATGTCAATCTTCACTTCAAAGTCTAAACCATGAGCTGAAATCAATTCTTTTTTTGGTCTATGGCTAATAGAAAGCAGAGCAAACGCATGCATCATAGCTTGTTCTAATCTAACATCCCTTTCCACTCGTAAAGAGAAGAAAAATGACCCGTTTATTTGAAGATCCCATCACCTTGTGTCCTTCCTTCCCTCTCGATGTTACTTACTGTCCCAAAAATCACTGTAGAGATTACTCTCTCCGGCTCTAACTCACAAATTGATGCCCATGTGATTTGTGATGACTCACCACTTTATAAGAATGGTGGCATTTGATACATTTTGGATAACTATGCTATTAAAAATAAATAAATCAATAAAGTTCTCTTAATGCGACCGCCACAATCCATAAAGTTACAAAAAATTCCAAAATGAAATTCCACTACTAGATAAATTGTATACCACATGTAAGGATCAATAACATGTATCTGAAATATCACTTAAAAACTACTTGGAATTTAATTTTTTAGCAATATGTCAATCAATGCTCACTTTTGTTTGTCACTCAACATATGTAAACGTAAAAAAATTAATTTGCATTTTATGTCAATTTGACCGACACATGGATATAGCGTATGAACTACATAAGTTACTTATTCATACAAATCACGTATTAAAAGTTATTTCAGAGACTGGGGTCTCACAATCATCCTCCAACCAAGCTCTCTGTCTTACCTTGGTTCACATTCCTAAACTAAATTCTAGTTCTAAGCATAGCTATAGAGATAGAGAACTCTTAAATAAATCGACCAAACCTAAAACCTAACTACCACAGAGGCAATTAAACCCCAATTTTGACCCAGAAACTGACCAAGAACTAGACTTAGAAATTGACCAAACCTAACTATCACATAGAGTGACGCAAAAATTGGAATTCAAAAGCTGTTCAACCCAACTATCAAACTCAGAAATCGACCAAACCTAAAACCCCCTTCCTCGTCCTGGTTTGTCATCGGAAAAACTAGTCAAGTCCGTACGCCACCATTGCTGAAAAAGTAACTGTAGAACGCAGATCGACGACGAATTTGCGCTTGCTCGTCGAATCGAGAGAGGGGATTTCATTAGGGTTTCATATGAAGGATTTGTGCTTGTCGTTCCAGACGAATTAGCCCTTCACGACAGCGTTCCGGATGGAGAGGAGGTCGGAGGGGTCTTCGATTGGAAGGCGTACCGGGAACCTGAGCAGAGGTGCGCTGGTACGCTAAGACCCAGAGGTCGAGTGAAACACCCCTCGTGCCCCAGACTTTCCGTTCCGGACCGGAGAGACTAGGAGGGTGCTAGTCAAAATGAAGCGGCGGAAATCGAGACCAACACATCCCATACTTATATATTACATAAACATAATTGTCTCAACACGATGCATGACATACTATTACACATGGTGAACATTGTCTAGGCGTTCCATTATTTAAAGATACTAATACCACTAGATTAGTCTGCGAACCCCTTAAGCCGAGCTCCCATCACCTAGACCTGCATGGGAAATAAAAAAAGGCCGCAATTTTTCCAAAGTCAGCAAGAAATACTGAGTAAGCGAACACCCCAATGTGTAAACAGATAAGAGGCACATTTTTTCTTTTAGGAACATGAATAATAATAAGAAACCAGATATAGTAGTGCAAATTGCCAAGTATGAGATGTAATATATTTTTCCATTTGTTCTCAAGACAGTACCGTTATAATTCCATTGGAAAGCTTTCAACCACAATTCTGCTCGATTAGGGGAATATCTCCAGTATAAAATCTCTATTCATTTCTCATGATAACCACTGTTATTAATTAGTTGTAGCGGGGAACGGACCAATCAATCACAATATCCCATCATAGTATCTCATATTAAAGCCAACCATCTCGCAAGCATCCAAGACTTTAAGTGCCGGCACCCCCCCAAGACTTCTTGCGGCCAGAGAGGTGAGTACATGGAGCAACCCCGGGCTAATTGCAACCGAGTAAAATATATGGGCCGAGTGACCGCAGTCAACATCGACAATAATAAGAATCCGAACATGGTTCCACCGCTCAACTGTTTTCACTTTAAATTTTCGTGCATTATACATTTTCGTATGATAAGTTTGAAACAATCATTTGGACAAGTAATTGAAATCTCAAGTTGAACACCTATGTTACAAATCACATTTTGAGACATAAAATCATAAAAATATTTGGACACGAAAGGAGGACGCCACACTAGGTTAGACATGTTTACTCACCTCAAGTAGCAAGTCAATTATCCCGACAAAGCTTCTACGGATATACGTAGCCCACGTCTACAAACTCTTCACCTACAATTTATAATTCCTAAATTAATTATAGTCCAATCGTGCAAGTAAGCTATGCAAAATGCTCTAATTCCTAACGAGTCTCATCTGAAATTACCCCATTAATTATTAGCGTGCCACATTATAACAAATTTGTGCCAAATAATTATTTCCCTCATAACATATTCCAAATGATATAAATGCTTACTCTAAAAAGTCTTAAGTAAGAAATTGCATATTAAATTTATGGGTGTGGCTATGGTGCAAGCGAATTTTTAGGGTTCCTGGGGGCCCCAGCTTTTTTTACCGGTTTGGACCAAAAGTCAGCCAGTTTCGCCTTTATTAACGAAAATACCTGCAAAACGACAAAAGTTCTCGCGGGTTGGGACAAAAACGGTGCGCCCAGATGGTACGACTCGCCCAGTACTATGAAACATGTTACAAACGTCATGAAATATTCAACGGTTCCATTACTGGTTTCTGAAATACGAAGTAGCTTTTATGAAATAGATAAAAATTATTATAAAATGTTCTAGAGTGGATTGAAATGGATAATCCTGCACACATGTGAAGTAAACCATCGACATTGGTCATCAACCTTGGACATATTAGCACCATTACTCGTCGAAATAGATGCGAAATATGTTAAGACACCAAAAACAATTTGATTATGAGAATGTTTGTCTCCATCTAAGCCGGATTACACATCATAACTACATCCCTACAGTAACTGGACTTTTATGAACTCAAAGTAATGCCAATCAGTGCTCCACGACCATCACGCATGCATGGAATTGACAATCACAAATTGCTAGGACATCGCAAGTGACACAGTAACTGTCCCACAAAACCCACAAACCACCACCAAATGCGTCTGGGTCAGCAACGAATGCCCTGTCGAATCCAAGGCTGGCACACAAGTTCTTTGCCTTTTCCCCGGCGAGCCTTGTTTCCGTGATGAAAACAATGTTTGGATTATGCAACGCCATCTTGTCCTTGAAAATCTTTCATAACCTAGTAGAGTCTGCTTCAACATGATTCCATAACAAAACTTTAATTGGATAGTTTACAGCGACCGTGCGCGGCTCCATTGGTCCCCCAACCACCAACCAATTCTTTGGTAGTAGAGTGTGTTCGTACTCACCTGTGCACATGAAGTCCACAATAACACTAGCCTTTGGTGCAGCAAGGCACAACACCGAGACCTCTTAATCCTGTGTTGTAAAACGTCCCACCCAACACGACGTTGTTAGTTTTTCCTTTATTAGACCTTGCCTCCTCTTCTTGCTTCGTCCATGATCCTTTAAAGATACCACTTATTTCATCGAGTTTGCTTCTTCTTCGGCTACGATGGAGGTTAAGGCGTCCCCGGTGACACTAGTTTTCTCCACCCTGTTGCTCATAATCCATCGGTCCATTGAGCGCACCTGTGGGGCTGTCATCTGAATCACGATTGAAGAGTTTTATGTGTTTGGAGATGGGATGAACGGAACCGCATGGCACCATGATTCTGTCACAGATACCCAACGAGGTTAGTGAGCCATGTTCAATCTGCGATATTCTTTGATTGGGGTTGCAATGGGATTGAACACAACACACCCGTCCATTTCTGTATATAACGACTTTACAGGACGGTTTATCCGATGAACACCCACGTTTTTTGGGTAGTGGAAGAGTTGGGTTGCTTACACGTTTTCACATGCGTGCTTAGATGGGGGTAGTGCACGCATTAACAAAGGTTCGTGGGCATGAATTAGTTTCAGATTCTAACTTCATTCAAAAATTCACTCCCGATTACTAACTGTTTCGAAGTCTGACTGTTGAGAATTTTAACTACCAAGATTTTGTAATTAATGCTGGTTCCAATAGTGTAGTGCATTTCTACGACTTCATAGTTCTTTTTAGACTGTCCTGTTTGTTGACAACTGTTTCGAAGCCAGGACCTCATGCAGCTGCTTTTACATGCTATACCACTTGGGCTCGCACCCATTTGCTACGATTTCGTAGTTAGAATACAACTCATTGAATGTTTTTGCAAATATAGGTAGGATTATTCTATTGAAAAATGTGGTGTGTCTTGAATTGTAATTGGTTCTTTCATCAATAAATTATTTGGTTTGGCCGTGGATGTATCTAGTCTCAAAACTAGTGAACCACGTAATTCAAGTGTTCTTGATTTTACACATCAATAAATTGGTTTGGTTTGGCCGTTGATGTAGCTAGTCTCAAAACTAGTGAACCACGTCATTCATGTGACCTTTCGCTTTAATACCCTTACATTCATAAAATAAATCTTGACCTTTCCTGTTAATCTTTGGTTAGTTTCATATTATATTTTATGCATCATCAGATAGAAAGGCCCTTGCATCGTATAGAAACTATTTGATCTTTAAGTAGCTTTAGCTTCGAGGACGAAGCACTCCTTAAGGGGGGAAGGATGTAATACCCCATTTTAATAACGAAGGGTAAATTGGTAATTTGTGCGAGGAATTTGATTTGCGAGTGAAAAATTGGGTAATTTTTGGGTTCAAATTATAGTCGATACGCTTAATTAATATTCCTAGAAAACGATATCGTTATTGAGCATTTGTTTTTAGCAATTTATTATACTATGTAGTAAAATGTCTTGCGTAGTGGTGTGCCCGACACGTTTTTCACAAGTTTGTATTAAGTGTTTTGATGTATTTGGCAGGAGGGGAGCTAGTTGTAATTTAAGGTAGTTAATCAAATAGTTGTTTGGGGGGGGGAGTTGTAGTTTGTACAAACTTCATGACCAGGAGAGCAATTAAATAAAAAGGATTTAAAAATAAAACAAAAACAATTGTTTTTTTTTTCACAACTCCGCAACTCACCCTGCAAACCCAACTCCCCGTACATCTCTCCCTCCCTCTATATCTCCTTCCTCCTCCTCTCTTCTTCGGCAGACACACCCAACACCACCCCCGACTCCATTGCCACCATCACCCCAGCCTCCACCTCCCTCCTCTTCCTCCTCCACCTCTCAGCCTACTATCTGTCCCTCTCTGTCCTCCCTGTTCTGCAGGCGAAAAGCAGCAGCAGCTGCGGCAGATGGGAAGCCACAGCCTCCCCGACGGCAAAACCACCACCACAACCACCTGAATCTCTCCCTTTCTCCCGTTTGGACCACGTCTCCCTCCTCTCCTCTCTGTGTCGACAAGATGAGAATCAAGAGAAGCAGGAATCGCTGCAGAACAGACCCAAAACCCCCATCGCCGGCGGCATCGCCATTAACGCCGGCGACGAGCTCGGCTGAGCTACCAGACGCTACCCACCCATTTAAATCGATACCAAACCCCTCCCTGAGGTCCGAGGAATTCATATACGCAAAAAATATGATCCAAGAACGCCTCAATCGCCGGAATCGTTCATCACCTGCGGCCACCTCGACGGCGAACTCAACCGGACCCAAATCTTGACCGTTTCTCACGATTTTTTGCTTGGGTAACTTCTAAATCACCCTCTGATTCATTTTTTATCATCAAAGTACAATTTTGTTAACTCTAAATCGAATCGGGTTGTTGGGTTGTGAGACTTGTACGTGTGTTCATGCTTGGGGGGTTGTTTTCTATTTTCAAAAAAGTTAAGGGCGACTTGTGTAGCATAATAAAGTTGTATTGTTGATGGGAGGGTGATTAGCTGCCATTTATGAGAACTTGGGGGATATGGTTGTTGTTTAGACAAAATGCATATAAAATATAAAATTAGAAATGCAATTTTGTATTGGAATTAATTTCTAATATTTCTAGTTATTGTTTTAATTATATAAAAGAAGTTTTGCTACTAAAATTATATATGTAATAGTTAATATGAAATATTGTTGTCTTCTTGAAAAATAAGCAAGATAAATTATATAGTTGATTTAATCATATAAATTTAGTGTGATTAAATAAATATTTCAAGTACTTATAAAATTAGTGTTTTGAGTAAATATGTTATTTTCTTAATATTGATAAAATAAAATAAGTTAGAAATTTAAATAGGAAAATAAATTTTAAGAAAATTTCCTCTATTTATAAATAGTTCAAGCTTGATTATTATTTGTATATATTAGAAATTAATTTCTCTAAAATAAAGTTATAAATTATGTGTGACTAAACACTTGTTTTCTTTGAATAAACATTTTGTGAGTGTTATTTACGAGTTTAATTCTTTAATAATATATACATTTTATAATAAATAATTAGCAATAATTAAATTAGTTGGAATTAAATTTTTTAGTCACTTACAAATAATTGTGTTGTAAAATAGATCATTATTTTATTTTTTAAATATTAGAGTGTATAAAAAATATGCGATTTCTTAATTAATAATTTTTAAGAGTTAGCATTTATATAAGTAGTGATTTTTATGAGAAAAATACAATTTTCTACGTCTTCGAAATTATTATATAAATTTGGAACGCTAGTAATTAATGGGGTAATAGGGGGGGGGTAAATTCAAATGAGACTTAGAGAAATTTTGCATAGCTTACTTGCATACTTTGGACTTGTAATTAATTTAGGATTTATAAATTTGTAGGTGACGAGTACGAGGGCTACGTATATCCATAGAGGCTTTGTTGTGCAAATTGTTTGCTACTTGAGGTGAGTAAACATGCCTAACCTAATGTGCCGTCCTCCTTTCGTGTCTAAGTATTTTTATGATTTTATGTCTCAAAATGTGAATTGTGACATACGTGTTCGACTTGAGATTTCAATTGCCTGTCAAATGATTCCTTCAAACTTGCCACGTGAAAATATATAATGCACGATAACTCAAAGTGAAAACAGTTGAGCGGTGGAACCACGTCCGGATTCTTATTATTGTCGACGTTGACTGCGGTCACTCGGCCCGTATATTTTACCCGGTTGCAATTAGCCCGGGTTGCTCCATGTAATCACCTCTCTGGCCGCAAGAAGTCTCAGGGGGGTGCCGACACTTAAGGTCTTGGATGCTTGCGAGATGGTTGGCTTTGATATGAGATACTATGATATTTTGATTGATTTGTTCGTTCCCCGCTACAACTAACTAATAACAGTGGTTTATCATGAGAAATGAAAAGAGGTTTTATACATTGAGATTTTCCCTAATTGGGCAGCATTGTGGTTTGAACTAGTTTCAATGGAATTATAACGGTAATGCCTTGAACTGGAAATATTTATAATCTCTCATACTTGGTCTTTGGTACCATTATATCTGATTTACTATTACTACTCGTGTTCGTTAAAGAAACAAATACCTCTTATTCTGTTTACACGTTGGGGTGTTTCCTTTCTCTGCATTTCTTGCTGAATTTGAAAAAATTGCGGTCTTTGTGTTATTTCCCCCGCAGGTCTAGGTGGTGGGAGCTCGGCTTAAGGGGTTCGTAGACTCATCTAGTGGTAGCGGTACCTTTAAAAATGAAATGCCTAGACAATGTTCACCATGTGTAATATTATGTCACGTATCGTGTTGAGACAATTATGTTTATGTAATATATGAGTATGGTTGTGTTGTTATTGATTTCCGGCGCTTCATTTCGAGTAGCACCCTCCTGGGCTCTCCGGTCCGGAACGGAAATTATGGGGAACGACGGGTGTTACAGGGCGGACAATCCAAAAGGGAATTAAAACCTGTAGGGTAAATTAAAATAAACTTAGGATAATAAAATCTAAAACGTGACAAGCCGATTGGGGTTATGGGTACCCTATGTTTTACTAAGTCCCTCCCACCCGCGTCCTTCCTTTCCTTCGGGAGAGACATTTTTATTTCTTGTCATGTGATGATTGACTGGCCAGATTATGAGAGATACATATACTGCTTCATTCTTACTCGACTGGCTTCTGGAATTATGTTAGTCCCATGCTGGAGAATGAGTTCGAAATTTTGAGTTTTGGAAAGGAGCTAAGTTGATGAAAATTTTTGTGAAATTATATACGATATTTGATAATTATGTGTGATAGTCATGCTATGTGAATAGATATGTGTGTGAAATTCATGAGGTAATTATTTCTGAGTACCTATTCCATGATATGCATGACACTTGTGCAATGGGGATGAACATATGCATACTTCATGAAATGAATCGTCCTAAGTATTACCCCGTGATGGAATAAGCAATAATATAAAAGTGTTAGTGTAGGGATATGACTGACAGACCCCTGCAATACTACACCAAGAGAGTCAACCGAGAACAAATGGCAACTGAAGGGAACAACCAACCACCAATGGAACAACTAGTTTCATAGATGGCACAAATGACACATGTTGAGTCAGGATCCCTGAATGTGCTCTGACTGGTAATTGTTTTGAGTAATGAAAGACAAAAGGCTAATACATTAGCAGCAAAGACATTTCAGTTATCTCAAGGCCTTGAGATTGACTGAACTTCAAAGCCTTGAGTTACCTTATTCTGCTATGTGCTCTAACATTTTTGTGTTGTAGAATTGGATATCTGATTATGCAAATCAGTGTTTTATGGTATATACTTGTGGTTTATACTATTTATATATCTAACACAATTGCAGATGATCAGAACAGGAAGAATCAAAGTTATCTGGGTTTAACTTTTCAATGCTGTGAAGCAGGTTCAAAGCTCCAAGGCCTTGAGATATGCCTTGAGCTGCTGACAGTTTTTACAGAACTTAATTGATTCTTTCTTGCAAGTTATGATTCTTAGTATTGTGATTATTTACTCACTTCTAAGTGTCTTAAACTTATTTTTCATGTCTTATTTGTTCCAGAGAATATGCAGATTATTGTTCTAAGTTTATTAAACAGTTTTATCAGAAACTGTATAACCAAACAGTCTCGGTACTGTTAGATGTTTGGATTTTGTTGTTGCAGTGTTTCCATGCTGTTGCAGGTTTGTTAAACGTGCATGAGAAATCTCAACAAACTCCAACGGATATCCACCTGAAGCTATTTGAATTTAAGTCGAAAACAGAAGGAGGATTTGTAGGAACTGAGATCCTAAAATCTCTCAATCAGTTGCTGCTGTGGATAAAAGAGACTGGTTTGGATTTTTAAGGTGGGAGGCTTTCAGAATACTCTGAGAGGTGTGACAAATTCGTGGGAGATCATACATTCAAACACACAATCATTCAAGTTTCATTCCAGACTTCTGAAGATCAAATCAATCCAGTCATTCCTGAAGAACACTTCCACGCTACAACAACTTATTTTATACTGTGTTCTTCATCTGTACCTTCATCTGTGTATCTCTATATTATCTTAAACCTCACTTAACCTAGTGGTTGGTTGTTCAAGTGAACAACAAGAGGTTCTTGTTAGCTCAACAGTTAGTAGCTGGAACTAGATAGGTTTGGAACCACAAGCTGTATAGGTGTAAGGGAAATCACTCAGGCTTGAAGATCTAGGGCTATTTCTGTGTGAGTAATAAGAAGTATTTGCCCAATCCTGGTGGGATTAGATCCCTCAGGCAGAGATTAGGTCCATTGGGACTGAACTCTGTAAATTACTTTGTGTTCTTTACTTTTCTGTTATATTATTATCTGCTGCACACAACTCAAATCAAACTAGGGTTTAATAGCTTCTTAGAATTGTTCACAGCTCAAGGCCTTGAAGCTTACATTTTTGCCTTAGTAAGTTTCAGACATTGACACGATTTCTTACGTGTAGACGCAAGTGCACGGTCGAAGTAATAAAGATTGAGTATTAAAACTCAGGTTGTCGAACCCACAGGGACAAACTCGAGATTATTTAGCTAGACGATTAATTTAAAGTTAAAGTAACCGGAGGAAGAATTGGTTGATTTCGGAGTTCGTCACCCTCAAACAAGTGACTGAAATTAAATAAACGAACTAAACTAATATTTTTGTGATTTTTGTTTAATGATGTGAATTATCAACTGATAAAGACGAGACTAGGTTCTATACACATCCCCTAGATCAATTCACTTTCCCGGATTGCACTTAGAAACACATAACCTAAACTACGTTCTTGATCACATATACGTTCCTACAATCTTCTGTCGATCTCATGTAAGACTATGCTAAATTTCCACAATTGTCTTCTCTCGATCCATAAACTGTGTCACCTAGCATGCTTTACGAACAAGTCTATGTAACGACCCAAACCCTAACGCTTCTCCTGTCGGTCTATCACGATACGGGGTTTGCTTTCATTCTTCATTCTAGGCTAATCGTTTTCACCTGTCAGTCCATCAATTTTCACCAAGTAACAAGTATAGTTCGCGACACTACAATTGCATAAAATAAAGTACAAGAATGAAAGAAGAACGAAGTCTAGATCAAATTAAGAAAACAAGTTCATGAATCAAAGCTAACAATCCGGAAAAATTTCATGACCTAGGTTCAAACGTACGAACCTAGTAGAGAATTTAGTCACTCATACTAACGATTACAATAGAGAAGTTCATTGTAAACATCAAACGAGAGATAATAGAGAGAGAGAGTTTAGAAATCTCTAACGGAAAATCACAACTTCGGCATGAATACGAGCTCCCCCTCGAAGCTCCTGTTCTTCGTCTCTGTGTTCTGCCGTGTAGAATGATATGTGTAATTAAGCCCCTAAGTTTTTCAATACCCAATGGAATAAAAAGAATTGCATATTTGCAACTTCACCCCTCCAAAGTTGTGGGAGAAATCCTTGGCAATGAAAACCCTAGCTGCTGTGTTAGAACCCCCGTTCCTTTTCTTCTTTTATTTTTTCTTTATTTGCGTTTGTGCCCCAGCCACATAAATCAGCCTCCTGATAAGCAGAAGACGCGTTTCTATTGGACTCAAAATCCCCTGAGCACAGCTTCGGTCTTCTCTTCTTTCCCTCTGTTTTGCGCTTTCTTCTCTTCTCTGCTTCTTCTTGATTTCCACTGTTCTGCGCCTCTTCCTTCTTGCTCTGTTCTTGCGGCCTTGCTGGGTTCGCTTCTTGATTGATCGGAAGTGGTTGCTGGGTTTTGACCGAGTATGGAGGTGAATGGGTCTGGTTTGGATGGCCTTCGGTGATGGTGGAAGAAGGTGTATTGGAGGCGGTAATGGTCAGGTTCGGGAATTGGGTTTAGTTAGGTTTATGGGTCGCGGTTATAGAGGCTGCAGGTGGGTTTTGTGGTCGTGATTGGCAGCGGCTATGGCTGCTGGTATGTGGGTAGTTTAGTGGTGTATTGTGGGTTTAGCTTCAGGTTCGGAATTGGATCAGAGGTGGAGAGGTGGTCATGGTGGATATGGGTCAATTCATGGGTGAAGGCTGATGGTTGTTTATCAATGGGAATGGTAGTTAATTGTGGTGAAGGATGTGGCAGTGGGGTTTATTAGATGTTGTGGCTAATGTTAATGGAGTTGTGGTGTAGCAAGTTTGGTTGTCATTGGTTTGGTTATGGGGGTTTAGTTAATTGGTAGATTTGGCCATGGGGTGTTGTTTGGTCTGATGGTGAATTGTTGGTTTGTGGGCAGTGGGTTTAGGAGGTAGGTGATTTCTGGTGTTGGTCATTGAATTGACTATGGGTTAATTTGCTTGGAGGTTATTGAGTTGGTAAATGTTGTGATGAAGGTACTGGAATGGGAGGGAATGGGCAGGTTGTTTGAACTGGTTAATTGGCAGGTGGTATTGGTTGCAGCAACGTTGTTATTTTCTCTTCTCATTTTCCTCAAGCTAATTTCTTGAGCTTCATCGTTTCCGAAGTTCGTCTTCAATTCCATTTTACGCTCATGAGCCTCCGGTACCTGAAAATCAAACAACTACAAATACCGGGTATAAAATATGACAATTAAAAGCTCAAATATACTAGAAAACGCCCGGACTTAGCAATTAAGCACAAATAGCTCAAACACTCAAATACTTCACATTCATAGTGTAATTCTCATAATATTTACCCGGAATGCACGAAAAACGATAGGAAATGCGTAGAAGAAATATAACTCTATACAGAGTTATCAGACATTTTACAAAATCTCAAGGCCTTGAGATTTGAGTTTGACACAAAGCTTTCCTGTTAACTTTAAGTTTTGCAAAAAGTTTCCATATTCTATTCAACCCCCCTTCTAGAGTATTTAGGTCCTATATTTAGTCTACATTACACACTTTCAATTGGTATCATATGTTGTGTCACTGTTTTTAGATCTAACAATCTGGTGACTATGAGTAATGTAGGAGATGGTGGATTCTCACAAGGAAGGGCAGCCAGCAGACCTCCATAGTTCTGTGGTGACAACTTCATGCATTGGAAGGCATTGATGAATATGTTCATCATAGATCAAGACATGGAACTATGGTCAATAGTTCAGAATGGTCCTCATGAGTACTACTACACTATAATTGATGGAGTCAGAACTGTCAAGTCTGAGGAAATTCTCTCAGTTACTGAACTGGAAAAGGTATCCAAAAATTACAAAGCTATGAATTTGCTATACTATGCACTAATGCAGATGAGTTCAACAGAGTGTCAAACTGCAAGAGTGCCAAAGAAGTGTGGGATAAACTGGTGGTGACATATGAAGGAACCAGCCAGGTTAAGAAGACAAAAATCAACATACTTCTGAGGCAATATGAGTTGTTCAAGATGAATTCAGATGAGACCATCAAGGAAATGTTCAAAAGATTCACTGATGTGGTGAACAACCTGGAGTCATTGGGAAAGAAGTTCTCAAATGAAGAGAAGGTCAGAAATATTCTGAGAAGTTTGCCAAAAGCAAAGTGGGAGCCAAAGACAACAACCATTGAGGAAGCTTAGGACTTGAGTCTTCTTCAGCTAGATGATCTACAAGGAAAGCTTCTCACTCATGAAATGTCTATGAAGGATGTGGATGGTGATCTGAGTGAAAATATCAGGAACCTAGCTCTTAAGGCAAAAGACAGTGAAAAATCTCAAAGCCTTGAGACTGAGGAGGAACCTGATGATGAAGAGGCTTTAGCATTGATCTCCAAGGCCTTGGCCAGGATTCTAAAAAAGAAAAGAAACTCTGGTAACAGGGATTACAACAGAGAGTGATCAAGACCCTCAGGCAGCAAGGATCAAAATGGTAAATCTTCATCACAGTCACATAAAACTAAAGTAATGAATTGTTTTGAGTGTGGTGATGCAGATCATTTAGTAAGGGACTGTCCACAAAAGAAGAAGAACAGGAAGTTTCAGAAAAAGGATGGTGACAACAGAAGGAAGAAATCCATGATGGCTTCTTGGACTGATTCTGATTCATCAAGTGATTCAGACACAGAAGAAGAGCAAGCAAACTTATGCTTCATGGCAAAGCATAATGAGGAAAGTTCATCAGACAGACACATTGAAGACATGGTAAACAATTTACTTGCTAGTCCTTCTGATGTACTTCCTGAAATTCTCAAAAGTATGTTCTTGAATGAGGAAAGTTATAGAAATGAGTTTTCTGCTTTAAAGATTAAGGTTCACGAGCAGGTAAAAGAAAACTTGGACCTAGTATTTTCAAACAAAACTGTTGAAGTTTCTAAGACAAAGCTGGAAAAAGACTTCAAGACCTTGGACAGCAGGTTCAAAGTCTTGAAGGCACAGATATAAGAGGTTGTTGATCAAAACACTCTTTTAACTGAAAGATATGCTGATCTAAAGGCTCATTCTGAGAATTTAGAACAACAGATCTGTACTTTGAATGAGAAACTTCAAGACTCCAAGAAGGTCCTAGATAAGTTTACATGATCAGAACATAATCTAAATCTCATTCTCGGAGGAAGTCTGAAATCAATGCATAAAAGTGGGATTGGCTATAATCCAAATTTTCCAAAGAAAGGCCAAACTACTTTTGTCAAATCTGGTAGAAGACATTCTCCAAAATGTCATTACTGTGGAAAAATTGGTCATGTCAGATTAAGTTGTCCCTTCAGAAGATCAGAACCTCATATTATGAGGAATACTTATCCTTATCAGCTTAAGGGACAGGTTAGGCAGATTTGGGTTCCAAAAGGAATTAAGCCACCAAATATGGCTGATTCTGAGTATGACTCAAAGTTCTGCACTTGGTCTAACAGCCTGTTGAGGCAATGATTTGTTTTTTGCAGGATGTCACCAAGGCCTTGAAAGATCAGAAATGGATTTAGACAGTGTATGTTCCAGACATATGAGTGGAAATAGGTCTCTCTTTACCGAACTTACAGAAAAATTTGGAGGAACAATCACACTTGGTGACAAAGAAAAGTGCAATATCATTGGTATAGGTAGTATTGGTAATGGTTCTACAAATTCTATATCTGATGTTTATCTAGTAGATGGAATTAAGTATAATTTGCTCAGTATCTCTCAGTTATGTGATAAAGGTTATAAAGCTGTATTGACAAGGAGAAATGTGTGGTGCAAGATGAGAAATCTGGTGATTGCATACTCACTGCTCCTAGGTCATATAATCTATATGCTATGAATACTAACAATGTTGCAGGTGACAAGCTAAAGTGCCTCAAGGCCTTGAAGGAAGATTCAAAGCTTTGTCACAGAAAGCTTGGGCATATTAGTATACATACTTTGAATAAACTCATCTCAAAGGACTTGGTAAGAGGTTTACCATCACATAAATTTTCAGATGATGAGGTTTGCAAGGCATGTGTACAAGGTAAACAGACCAGAAGCTCTTTCAAGCCAAAGAAATTTGTAAGTACTTCTAGACCCTTAGAATTGCTGCATATGGACTTGTGTGGTCCTATGAGAGTTCAGACCCCAAAAGGTAAGAGGTATATGCTTGTTATAATTGATGATTATTCTAGATTTACTTGGGTGATGTTTATTAGAGACAAAACTGAAGCTTTATCTGAGTTTTCTAGATTGTGCAAAGAACTTCAAACTTTGAAAAACTTACCTGTTGCATCCATTAGAAGTGATCATGGTAGAGAGTTTGATCAACTTGACTTTGATTTGTTTTGTGCAAAGCATGGCATTTCACACAACTTTTCTGCACCTAGAACTCCACATCAAAATGGAGTAGTTGAAAGGAAAAATAGGACACTTGAGGATATGTCCAGAACCATGCTGCTTGAAAGTAATTTTCCAAAGTTTTTATGGGCAGAAGCTGTTAATACTGCCAATTATGTGCTGAATAGATGCTTGATCAGACCTATTTTGAAAAAGACTCCCTATGAACTGTTTAAAGGGAGAAAGCCTAATGTTTCTTATTTTAAGCCATTTGGTTGTATCTGTTTTGTGCATAATAATGGTAGAGACAATCTTGGTAAGTTTGATGCTAGAAGTGATGAAGGTGTATTTCTTGGATATTCTCAAACTAGGAACGCTTATAGAGTTTATAATAGAAAAACCAAGATTGTGGAAGAGAGATTTCATGTAATTTTTGATGAAAGTACTAAGGATTCTCTGAGTGAAAGTTTTGCAGATCTAGATTTGAACAAGCATGAATCAGATGATGATGCTGTGAAAGAAGAAAAAGGCAAAACTGTTGTACATAATCAACCAGCAGAATCTCAAGGCCTTGAACCTCCTGCTGAATCAAAATCTCAAAGCCTTGAGACAGAAGCTGAAACTTTCTATGATGCTCCCTCTACTGTTTCAAGGACTCAAAGCCTTGAAGGAGAGTACTCCTGGGTACCAAGAAAGAAGTTTAAGTACCTTGCAGACCATCCAGCTGACAACATTATATCAGATCCATCAACTGGAACACAGACAAGAGGAAAGTTAAAGAACTTATGTGCTTTCAGTGCATTTGTATCTTTGATTGAGCCTAAGAATACCAAGGAAGCTCTGGAATATGCAGAATGGATTATTGCAATGCAGAGTGAGCTTAATGAGTTTGAAAGGAACAAGGTTTGGAAGCTGGTCCCCAGACCTAAAGAGAAGTCAGTTATTGGAACCAGATGGGTATTCAGAAACAAGCTTGATGAGAATGGCAAAGTGGTAAGAAATAAAGCCAGACTGGTAGCTCAAGGATATAATCAGGAAGAAGGTATAGGTTATGAGGAGACTTTTTCTCCTGTTTCCAGGTTAGAAGCTATTAGAATACTTCTTGCTTTTGCATCTCACGATCACATAAAACTTTATCAAATGGATGTTAAATGTGCTTTCCTAAATGGATATTTACAAGAAGATGTTTTTTTAGCACAACCTCCTGGTTTTGAAGATGAAAACTTTCCTAATCATGTCTATAAACTGGATAAAGCTCTTTATGGTTTAAAACAAGCTCCAAGGGCTTGGTATGACAGACTTTCAAAATTTATACTTGAAAACAATTTCAGAAGAGGCTTAGTTGACAAAACTCTTTTCATTAAACACCAAAAAAGTGATTTGTTAGTAGTTCAGATTTATGTAGATGATATATTATTTGGTGATAATAATAATGCTCTTTCAAAAGAGTTTTCTAGTCTGATGTGCAGGGAGTTTGAGATGAGCCTAATGGGTGAACTAATTTCATTTCTTGGAATTCATATATTACAAATGAAGAATGGAATTTTTGTGCATCAAGGAAAATATACCAAGGACTTACGGAATAAGTACAATATGTCACAGTCCAAGGTGCTTAAGACCCCTATGAGTTCATCACTCTCATTAGACAAAGATTCAACTGGTAAGAGTGTGAATCAGAAGGAATACAGATATGGAGATTTTGCAGGTTATAAAGTAGACAGGAAGAGTACTTCTGGATGCTGTCAATTTCTTGGATCTTCATTGATCAGTTGGCATTCCAAAAAGCAAAATTATGTAGCATTATCAACTGCAGAAGCTGAATACATTACAGCTGGTGCTTGCTGTTCACAAGTGCTATGGATTTATTCAGCAACTTAGAGATATTGGCTACAACTTCAGAAATGTGCCAATTCATTGTGACAATACAAGTGCTATTTCAATCTCTAAGAATCCTGTTCAGCACTCAAGGACAAAGCACATAGATGTGAGACATCATTTCCTTAGAGATCATGCAAAACAAGGTGATGTTGTTTTAAATTTTATCTCTACTTCAATGCAGATTGCTGATATTTTCACTAAACCTTTGCCAGATGATAGGTTTTCATCTCTAAGGCTTGAATTAGGGATGTTAAACAAGGATGCATTGGTTTAGGTGGAGTATTAGTACCTATATGTGTATATGTGCTGGAATCTCAAAGCCTTAAGATTATACTTTCTGAAACCTTGAAAGTATAGCTCAAAGCTTTGAAGTTTCTCAAACTGCAGAAAATCTCAAGGCCTTGAGATTGTTCTCCAGGTCTTGATAATATCTGTATTTTTTTTTTGAAAATTGAATCATCAAATATTATATCTTATCTTTTTAGATAACTGTATAATATTTGAATTACTCAGAGAATTTTCTAAAATATCCCAAAAAGATTTTTCAAGATTCTATTTTTGCATGTAGATATTGCAGAGTCCTTTTATGACTCATCCTTTTCAACCTACTTAAGCTGAAAGTCAGGGCTTTTTCTTCTCATTCTCTTCCAATTTTCTGCGACTACTCTCTCTCTCTCTCTCTCTCTCTCTCAATTCCTCTCAATCACATTCTCTTCTCAAAACCTAAACCCTAAAATGGAGCGCAAATCAGCCAGAATTCAGCAACAGGGGAAGCCCTCTGGCAGATCCAAGAAGAGAGCAAACAAGAAGGAGAAGATAGTGATCTCTGATTCAGATTCAGAAAACACTCAAAGCTTGCATGAGGATACTCCTCCTGCAAAGAAGTCAAGGACAGAGAAGGGAGATGAAGGCTCAAGTGTTGATCCACAACAGGAGACTCAGGGTGGTGATCAACCTAGGTCAGAGAAGAAGAAAGGGGGAGAAAAGAAAAAGGCTACTGAAGAGAAAAAAGGGAAGTCAACTCAGGAGAGCCAGAAGAAATCAACTGAAGGAGTACAAGAAAAGAACAAACCCTCTGAGAAGAAGACTAGGGTTAAACAAGTTGCTGCTGCAACTAAGAAAGGATATCAAGGTAAGAATGTACTTCCAACTGAGTGGTTTATTATTTCTGAAGTTAGAACAGTTTGGATGCAAGGGTATGCATCTCCTAAAGTGGCTTTCTGTACCATGATTTCTGATGAGTTGTTGGATAAACTGGACATAAAATGCATGAGAAAATTGAGGGAAACTGCTGTTTGGAAAGTTTTAAATCCTAGTTCAAAGGCTTATCCTAGGTTAACTAGGTTATTTTATCTGAACATGGTGTCTGAAGGTGATGATAGAATGGTTTTAACATCTAAAGTGGCTGGTGTGGATTTGAGGTTAGATCATAGGACTTTTGCCAAAGTCTTGGGCATTCCTAGGAAATACAATGTTGGAGATTATCCTGACAAGAAGGAGTGTTTAGATAAGGAAAAGGAGATGTTCTTTGTTGAAGGTGTTCCCTCTGGTCCAAAGCAGTTGACACACTCTGTGCTCAACTGTGAAGCTAAGATTTTGTTTACTATTTTGATGAGAAGTGTAGTTCCCAGGGAGAACTCAAGAGAGTTGGTAACTGATAAAGTTCTGATTTTGATGTATCTGATATCTCAAGGGTTTGAGATAGATTTGCCAACAGTTGTTATGGAGCATATGCTTTACTGTGCAACCAGGACTAGAAACCATTCTCTTCCATATGACAACCTGTTACCTCTTTTCTTTGAATATTTTGATGTGCCTGTGAAAGGAGAAGAAAAGATTACTGGAGGTTTTGGGTTGATAGATGAGACTGCACTTCAGAGGATTGGGGTATTTCAGACTGGGAAAGGGCATTGGAAATTTTATTCTGATTTATCAAAGGAGGAACTTGCTGAGAAGGAGTTTGTGAAGCCTAAGGGGACTGCATCTGGGAAAGGGCAAGCCAATGAGGATTACTCTATGCTGGTTGAGAAGTTAGATGATCAGCAGGTTGAGATTGAAGATCTAAGACAAAGGTTGTTTGACCTGTCAACTGAATTTAACCAGTTCAACGGCTTGATGAATACTATGAATGGAAAGTTGGATGTTGTCATCAAGGGCTTGAATCTGGAGAAGATACCTTCTGCTACTAGTCATGACACCAGTGTGGATTCAGAAGAGAAGCTAGGAGATTTTCTGAAGAAGAAGAAGAAGAAGCCAATTCCAGTGGTGCTAGCTTCAAAAGACTTGTTTGAACAAACTGATGAAGAAGATGTTGATGAAGATACAGGTGTTGATGCAGCTACAGAGGTAGATTCAGTACAGGCCAAGAAGAAAGTGGATGAGATAATCCAAGAAGTGGTTGCTGAAGTTGAAGCTGAACAAGAAGGTAATCAGTCTACAGAAGAAGCTGCAAGTGAGGAAGAAATTGGGGAAGGCTCAGAGAAAGGCCAGACATCAAAGAAGAAGTGAAGATCAGAGACTACCAAAGCCTTGACCTTCTATCTCATTCTCTTCTATCTTTTCTGTCTCAAGGCCTTGACTTTTGTTTTAAGTTTATTTTCAAACTCTGAGTAATGATCCTACATATCTTCAACCTTATTTGATGAAAGTCAAAAAGGGGGAGAAAATGTGTGTTTTGTTTGCAGCATCTAGAAGTGTTTTGTTTGCAGCATCTAGTAATAATAAAAGTTGGCCTTTATTTATTTTGGTAAATTTTTGATTCTGTGGTAACTTGTAATGTTTATTCTCCTGTTTATCTGTTTGGGTTCAGTATATACTTTGTATCTGCAGATTGTGGTTATTTAATTTTTGAATATGAGTGGCAGGAAGATCTATGCAAGACTGTAGGTTTTGTCTTTCATCAAGGGGGAGATTGTTGAGTCAGGATCCCTGAATGTGCTCTGACTGGTAATTGTTTTGAGTGATGAAAGAAAAAAGGCTAAGACATTAGCAGCAAAGACATTTCAGTTATCTCAAGGCCTTGATATTTACTGAACTTCAAAGCCTTGAGTTACCTTATTCTGCTATGTGCTCTATCATTTTTGTGTTGCAGAATTGGATATCTGATTATGCAAATCAGTGGTTTATGGTATATACTTGTGGTTTATACTATTTATATATCTAACACAATTGCAGATGATCAGAACAGGAAGAATCAAAGTTATATGGGTTTAACTTTTCAATTCTGTGAAGCAGGTTCAGAGCTCCAAGGCCTTGAGATATGCCTTGAGCTCCTGATAGTTTTTACAGAACTTAATTGATTCTTTCTTCCAGGTTATGATTCTTAGTATTGTGATTATTTACTCACTTCTAAGTGTCTTAAACTTGTTTTTCATGTCTTATTTGTTCTAGAGAATATGTAGATTATTGTTCTAAGTTTATTAAACAGTTTTATCAGAAACTGTATAACCAAACAGTCTTAATACTGTTAGATGTTTGGATTTTGTTGTTGCAGTGTTTCCATGCTGTTGCAGGGTTGTTAAACGTGCAGGAGAAATCTCAAAAAACTCCAACGGATATCCACCTAAAGCTGTTTGAATTTAAGTTGAACATAGAAGGAGGATTTGTAGGAACTGAGATTCTAAAATCTCTCAATCAGTTGCTGCTGTGGGTAAAAGAGACTGGTTTGAATTTTGAAGGTGGGAGGCTTGCAGAATACTCTGAGAGGTGTGAAAAATTGTGGGAGATCATCGATTCAAACACACAATCATTCAAGCTTCATTCCAGACTTCTGAAGATCAAATCAATCCAGTCATTCCTGAAGAACACTTTCAGGCTACAACAACTTATTTTTATACTGTGTTCTTCATCTGTACCTTCATCTGTGTATCTCTATATTATCTTAAACCTCACTTAACCTAGTGGTTTTTTGTTCAAGTTAACAACAAGAGGTTCTTGTTAGCTCAACACTTAGTAGCTGGAACTAGATAGGTTTGGAACCACAAGCTGTATAGGTGTAAGGGAAATCACTTAGGCTTGAAGATCTAGGGCTGTTTTTGTGTGAGTAATAAGAAGTATTTGCCCAATCCTGGAGGGATTAGATCCCTCAGGCAGAGATTAGGTCCATTGGGACTGAACTTTGTAAATTACTTTGTGTTCTTTACTTTTCTGTTTGATTATTATCTGCTGCACACAACTCAAATCAAACTAGGGTTTATTAGCTGCTTAGAATTGTTCACAGCTCAAGGCCTTGAAGCTTACATTTTTGCCTTAGTAAGTTTCAGACAGTTTACAAAATCTCAAGGCCTTGAGGTTTGAGTTTCACACAAAGCTTTCCTGTTAAACTTTAAGTTTTGCAAAAAGTTTCCATACTCTATTCAACCCCCCCTCTAGAGTATTTAGGCCCTGTATTTAGTCTACATTACACACTTTCAACACAACTCATGGACCGAGTAGTAGGTTATGAGGAGCATGGAAGGCAAAGCTATGCTAAGCAGATAGCTGATTTGAACCCTCGCCAATTCATTGGCAAGGAGGATCTTGTTGAACTGGAGAACTGGATAAGGCATTTCGAGAAGCTACTTGTTGGAATAGATGCCCTAGAGGCAATCTAGTTTAGTATGAATTTGTATATGGCTAGAAAATTCATTTATTATTTATTGGATATTTAATATAATGAAGTCCTTAGATTTACAATTGTGTTGTTTATCTTAAATATCCCTAGTCAAGTATAATGATTAATGGGAAAATCATCTATAGACTAGTATGGGGCTGGATTGATATGGAGATATCACGATCCAACACATAGGTGTGCATTACGGAATGTTGCACTGGATTGACCCATCTCCGAGAAGGCTACATACATGTTATGTTGAGTCACAAGTTCTTCTCGCGGTGCAATGGTATTGTCATCCTTAGACTTGAAGTCACTAGATATTCTAGTTGCGGATCATTGTGATCTTGGTAGCGTTAAACGCTACACCGTAACTGGGTAGTTATAAAGGCGTGTACTGGATACAATGAGAAGCAAGCTTAGATATCGTAGTGGACGTAGATAGGATTTGCCCCTCCCACATAACGGGAGCAAATATCCTAGGCCACTCGAGGGATAGTGCTTATAGAATGTCTGGCCAGACTCAAATAAATCAATATAGGATATTGATGTTATTTGCACGAATAAGGCTATTCCCATGGATCGAGAAACTATGGATTGGATATACGAGTGTGACTTGTATGTCTCGTGTCCAATCCGGATATGGAGGCAAAGGGATGAGACAATTACTTGTACAAAGGTTGTCAAGATGACTATTCTATTAGTTGGCTAGAATGGATGTTTTGCTAGAAACCGCTCCATATTAGCAAATAGTTGCTACCAACTAGATAGAACCTATGGGGTCACACGCTATATAGAGTTGGACTAGATTTGGGAATTGATTATTTGGATTAATTAATTAGAAGGATCACTTTGCAAACCCTTGCAAACTTAGTAGGGACTAATTTGCAAGGAAGGGACTAAATTGAATTCTAGTTGGACTAGAATAAGTCCTTTAGGTAGTTAACAAGGAGTTGTTGGACTATATAAAGGACCCTCCTTCCTTCCTTCCTTATAACTTATGCTCATTAGTGAACATAACAAGAGTGGGAGAGAACAAAAGGAGAGAGAGCAAGCAACAAGGAGGCCGACCCGCCCCCTTGCCGCCGCCCTCACCCCGTCGGCCAAAAGAGGGCCGAAGCCCCTCTTTTGTCTCGTTTTGCGTGATTCCTTCATCCTCTTCCTATTCCGGGCTAGCACCAAGGAGTTTGGGAGATCTAGGATCAACTCTAGGCGTGGATCAACTATAGAGAACGTGACACTATTCGCGCTTGAAGTCATCAAGGAGAACTCAAAGGTGTGTTTATGATTTCTTACCTTCACTATCGTTATGCATCTAGACTTGTGATCCTTGGAGGGTTTTGCATGGTTTATTTGTTTGATTATGCTTCCGTTGCGCGATCCATGAATCAAAACCCTACAGTGGTATCAGAGCCACATGTCATAGAGCATAAACGTAGTTTATGTGTTACATTCTTGTTGTTTTACACCTTAATTTGATTGTTTATCGCGTAAAACAAGACAAATCAAGCATGGGATGCAATTTGTCAATAATTACTCCTAACAAGATCCAATTTTTGCATTCGATGCATGAATTGGTGAGTTTGAGAAATTTTAGGATCTTAGATCTAGGGTTTGGGCATCCTTGGGGAAGAAGGAGTTCTCCCAAAACAAGGAAACAACCAAACTTGGGCTCCAAGCAAGGGAGTTGTTTTGGAAACAACCCCCAAGAGGAGGTTCGGCCCCCTAGGGACCGCCCCCCCTTGCTTTCCGCCCAAGCTTGGCCGCCCTAAGGGGCCGGGCGGCCCTAACCCGCGGGCCTAGCTTGCGGGTTTTGGGCCGGCCCGACCCTAGGGCCTTGTGGTTCACTTTAATGGGCCCGGGCAATTGGATTGTTGGGCCCATGGACCGTTTTAACCCTAGAAATCCTAAAATCAATTAAAATTGACCAAGCGCGCTAAAATTGGATTTTAACTGTTTATGTGCAAATCGCATGGTGATTGGATATGGCCTTAGGATGTGGTTTGACGTGGATGTTTAATTTTGTGGTTTGGTTTTACGGCCTGCGAGCTGATCAATTAATTGTAATAATTAATTAGGGTTTTATGGCCTGCGTGCCATTTTTTTTCTCAACTTGTGAGATTTATTTTATTTAGTATAGATATTAGCTAGTGCTAGATAAAGTAGATTGTTAGCCAAGATTGGAGAAAAGAAGCCCAAAGCCAAAGAAGCCACAAAAGATGGAGCATGGAGCATGGAGCATTCCACATGACTATGAAGGATGGACCAAGAGATCAAGACGCATGGAGATGTGTTTGCTTAGGGTTCATAGATAATTCCATTGGCTTGGAATTATCTTAGTCTAGAAAAAGGCCATATCCACATCACGTTTAATTTCTGTTATGTGGTTGTTTATTTATTGTCTTATTATTTGTGTGGTTGGTGTATGGATGATGCATGCAATTAGGATAATAAGATAATTAAACAACCCGGATCTATTATTTGGAGTTGTGCCCAAACTCAAATAGATAGATTAGTTGATATTGATCAACAAAAACAATTAAAATTGAATTTAAAATCCCTCAAATTTTAAATATTGTGTTCTTGCCTTCTCGTTATTTAAACACTCATTATCATCATTATTTATCAAGTTCGCGACTTGGTTCATAATGATGGAATGCGATGGCACGTAACAATGTGCAATTGTTTAGATAAGAGGTTGAACACAACTAGGCTATTAATTTGATTAAGAAACCTAGAGGCAATCAATTGGGATTATCCATATGGATGGATAAATAAGGAGTTATTTGCCCAATTGAACCAAGAGTTGCATATGGGATGAAATTGGAATTGTTCCTACCTAAAGTAGTCAAATTATGGGTGACTTGCCAAAGCAAGCTCATAAGGAGATGAAAGATGGATCTTGGCCCACTAGAAAATATAAGGATATTTTCCGCATTAATATCTTGAGGGTTATTAATCCGTAGAAAAATAGTGGGAGCTATATTTAATAAACTAGCCATTATTAAATATAGTCAAAAAATTCACAAATACTAAAACTTGCGTATTTTCCTTTTTGTAGAATACCAAATGGCAAACAACTCATCGAGTTAAAAACATTCCCTACGATCTGTCCTTGAGAAGGACAAGCTCTCTGGAACCAACTTTCTTAATTGGTACAGAAACTTGAGAATTGTTCTCAAGAAAGAGAAGAAACTGTACGCAATAGAGGAGAATGTTCCAGAAGGTCCAGAGAACCAGACACCTGCTGCCTTAAAGGCGTATCAAAAGCGTGTTGATGACGCTAATGATACGGCCTGCCTAATGCTTTGCACCATGACTTCTGAGCTTCAGAAGCAACACGAAAACATGAATGCTGTCGATATGATCGAACATCTAAAGCAGCTCTTCCAAGAGCAGGCGAGGGTAGAGAGGTATGAGGTCTCAAAGGCACTGTTCAAATGTCATCTGGCAGAAGGGAACCCGGTGGCACCCCATGTACTCCGAATGATCAGATACTTGGAGAATCTCGCCCGGCTTGGGTTCCCGGTCGGCCAAGAGTTGGCAACCGATCTCGTGTTGCAATCGTTGCCTGAGAGTTATGGACAGTTCATTATGAACTATAACATGAACGAGATCGTTAAACCACTGCCAGATTTGCTCAACATGTTGAGGACGGCTGAACAGAGCATCAACAAGGGTAAGGGCAAGGCCATAATGATGGTGCAGAAAGGAAAGGGCAAAATGTTTGCCTCTTCCTCCAAGGGCAAAGGCAAGTCAGTTTCCAAGTCCAAGGAACAAGCCCTTAAGCCTGTTGGTGGCATTGCCAAGGTCGTGACTAAGGGTGAGTGTCACTACTGCAGTCAGCCTGGACACTGGAGGAGGAACTGCCCAAAATATCTGGAGGACAAGAGGCTTGGAATAGTGATTCCACCACCACCAGGTATTTTTGTTGTAGATCTCAATTTAACTGTCTCTACATCATGGGTATTAGATACTGGATGTGGATCTCATATTTTTCGAAATATGCAGGATCTAAAGAGAAGTAAAATATTGGCTAAAGGGGAGGTAGATCTGCGCGTTGGGAATGGAGCAAAGGTTGCTGCGTTGGCCATAGGCGTGTGCGAGCTATCTCTGCCTTCAGGATTAGTTTTAGAATTAAATAATTGCTATTTTGTGCCTGCTATGAGCAGAAACATTATTTCTATTTCTTGTTTGGACAAGGAAGGTTTTATTATTTCAATAAAGAACAATTGTTGTTCCTTTTATTTGAATAATATTCACTATTTTAGTGCGCAATTATTTAATGGACTTTATGTCCTTGATCTAAGCAATCCTGTCTACAACATTAATACCAAGCGGATTAAAATAAATGATTTAAATCTTGCTTATTTATGGCATTGTCGTTTAGGCCACATAAATGAGAAACGTGTATCTAGACTCCATAAGGATGGATTACTAGACTCATTTGATTTTGAATCATATGAGACATGTGAGGCTTGTTTATTGGGAAAAATGACGAAGTCCCCTTTCAATAAGAAAGGTGAGAGGACTAGTGAGCAATTGGCGCTCATACATACCGATGTGTGTGGGCCATTTGCCACGCCTGCCAGGGGTGGTTATGTCTACTTCATTACATTTACTGATGATTACAGTAGATATGGATTTGTGTACCTTATGAGGGCAAAATCCGAATCCTTTGAAGTGTTCAAAGAATTCAAGAATGAAGTAGAGAAGCAACTTGGCAAAAGTATCAAGGCTCTAGGATCGGATCGTGGAGGAGAATACTTGAGCCAGGAGTTTGACGACTATCTTAGAGAGTGTGGGATCGTGTCCCAACTCACTCCACCCGGAACGCCACAATGGAATGGCGTGTCCGAGAGGAGGAATCGAACCCTATTGGATATGGTTCGGTCTATGATGTGTCAAACCGATCTTCCATTGTCATTTTGGGGCTACGCTCTATTAAGTGTAGCTTTCACCATTAACCGTGTTCCATCTAAATCAGTCATGAAGACACCATATGAGATGTGGAGTGGGAGGCGTCCCACACTGTCGTTCATGAGGATTTGGGGCTACGATGTCTATGTAAAACGTTTACAGTCAGACAAGCTAGGGCCTAAATCGGATAAGTGTAAATTTGTGGGGTACCCTAAGGAAACTAAGGGATACTACTTCTACAATCCAACCGAGAACAAAGTGTTTGCTGCTCGGACCGGCGTGTTTCTAGAAAGAGAGTTTGTCTCTAAAGAAGCAAGTGGGAGGAATGTAGAACTTGAAGAAGTTCAAGAACCACAAATCACTGAACCGATTATGGAACAAGAACAGGAGTCACAAGCAGTTGTGGAGCCACCTGTTCAGGTAACACAAGAGCTTCGTAGATCTAGTAGAGTGCGCCAGGAACTCGAGAGGTATGGACTTCTCGTAACGGATTCCGGTGACACGATGCTCATAGATGATGAGCCTACTACCTATGAGGAGGCCATGAGTGGCCCAGACTCTCAGAAGTGGCTGGAAGCCATGAGATCCGAGATGGAATCCATGTATACCAACAAAGTATGGACTTTGGTGGAACCACCCGATGGGGCGCGACCCATAGGGTGTAAGTGGGTCTTCAAGAAGAAGATCGACATGGATGGTAATGTGATTACCTATAATGGCCGATTGGTGGCTAAAGGATTCAGACAGATTCATGGTATTGACTATGATGAAACCTTTTCACCAGTCGCTATGACCAAATCCATCCGAATCCTACTTGCAATTGCAGCATACTACGACTATGAGATTTGGCAGATGGATGTCAAAACAGCATTCCTTTATGAGAATCTCCTCGAGGACGTGTATATGATACAGCCGGAGGGTTTTGAGGATCCAAAGCAAGCCAACAAAGTCTGTAAGCTGCAACGATCCATTTATGGATTGAAGCAAGCTTCTAGGAGTTGGAATCGACGTTTTGATGAAGTGGTCAAAGAGTTTGGCTTCATCAGAAACGAAGATGAGTCTTGTGTCTACAAGAAGGTTAGTGGGAGCTCTGTAGCTTTTCTGGTCTTGTATGTAGATGACATACTTCTCATTGGAAACGACATTCCTATGCTGCAATCTGTGAAAGATTGGCTAGGAAAGTGTTTCTCAATGAAAGACTTAGGGGAAGCAGCCTATATACTTGGTATAAAGATCTATAGAGATAGATCTAAGAGGTTGCTAGGCCTAAGTCAAAGTACATATATTGACAAGGTGTTGAAACGGTTCAACATGCAAGATTCCAAGAAGGGATTCTTGCCCATGTCACATGGATCACTCTTTCGAAGAGTGGTTGTCCTTCCAATGGGATTGAGAAGGAACGCATGAGTAGGATTCCCTATGCCTCGGCCATAGGATCTATCATGTACGCCATGTTATGTACTAGACCAGATGTGTCATATGCCTTGAGTATGACAAGCAGATACCAATCCAATCCGGGTGAGAGTCACTGGATTGCAGTCAAGAACATCCTAAAGTCCTTGAGAAGAACTAAGGATGCTTTCTTGATATTTGGCGGTGAGGAAGAGTTGCGTGTAAGGGGTTACACTGATGCAAGCTTCCAAATCGACAGAGATGACTTTAGATCACAGTCGGGATATGTGTTTTGCCTGAATGGAGCAGCGGTGAGCTGGAAGAGTTCCAAGCAAGAGACGGTAGCTGATTCTACAACATAGGCTGAGTACATTGCTGCAAATGGCGCATCAAAGGAGGCTGTTTGGATCAAAAAGTTTGTTTCTGAACTTGGTGTGGTCCCTAGCATTGCGGATCCAGTGGAGTTGTTGTGTGACAACACTGGGGCGATCGCGCAATCAAAGGAACCAAGATCGCACCAGAAGTCCAAGCACATGCTCAGGAAGTTTCATCTGATTCGAGATATTATCGATAGAGGAGACGTTCGGATATGCAAGATTCCTACAGATGATAATCTGTCAGACCCGCTTACGAAGCCTCTCACGCAGTGGAAGCATGAAGGGCACACTAGGAGTATGGGCATACGAGATGCGCCAGATTGGCTCTAGTGCAAGTGGGAGACTGTTGGAATAGATGCCCTAGAGGCAATCTAGTTTAGTATGAATTTGTATATGGCTAGAAAATTCATTTATTATTTATTGGATATTTAATATAATGAAGTCCTTAGATTTACAATTGTGTTGTTTATCTTAAATATCCCTAGTCAAGTATAATGATTAATGGGACAATCATCTATAGACTAGTATGGGGTTGGATTGATATGGAGATATCACGATCCAACACATAGGTGTGCATTACGGAATGTTGCACTGGATTGACCCATCTCCGAGAAGGCTACGTACATGTTATGTTGAGTCACAAGTGCTTCTCGCGGTGCAATGGTATTGTCATCCTTAGACTTGAAGTCACTAGATATTCTAGTTGTGGATCATTGTGATCTTGGTAGCGTTAAACGCTACACCGTAACTGGGTAGTTATAAAGGAGTGTACTGGATACAATGAGAAGCAAGCTTAGAGATCGTAGTGGACGTAGAGAGGATTTTCCCCTCCCACATAACGGGAGCAAATATCCTAGGCCACTCGAGGGATAGTGCTTATAGAATGTCTGGCCAGACTCAAATAAATCAATATAGGATATTGATGTTATTTGCACGAATAAGGCTATTCCCATGGATCGAGAAACTATGGATTGGATATACGAGTGTGACTTGTATGTCTCGTGTCCAATCCGGATATGGAGGCAAAGGGATGAGACAATTACATGTACAAAGGTTGTCAAGATGACTATTCTATTAGTTGGCTAGAATGGATGTTTTGCTAGAAACCGCTCCATATTAGCAAATAGTTGCTACCAACTAGATAGAACCTATGGGGTCACACGCTATATAGAGTTGGACTAGATTTGGGAATTGATTATTTGGATTAATTAATTAGAAGGATCACTTTGCAAACCCTTGCAAACTTAGTAGGGACTAATTTGCAAGGAAGGGACTAAATTGAATTCTAGTTGGACTAGAATAAGTCCTTTAGGTAGTTAACAAGGAGTTGTTGGACTATATAAAGGACCCTCCTTCCTTCCTTCCTTATAACTTATGCTCATTAGTGAACATAACAAGAGTGGGAGAGAACAAAAGGAGAGAGAGCAAGCAACAAGGAGGCCGACCCGCCCCCTTGCCGCCGCCCTCACCCCGTCGGCCAAAAGAGGGCCGAAGCCCCTCTTTTGTCTCGTTTTGCGTGATTCCTTCATCCTCTTCCTATTCCGGGCTAGCACCAAGGAGTTTGGGAGATCTAGGATCAACTCTAGGCGTGGATCAACTATAGAGAACGTGACACTATTCGCGTTTGAAGTCATCAAGGAGAACCCAAAGGTGTGTTTATGATTTCTTACCTTCACTATCGTTATGCATCTAGACTTGTGATCCTTGGAGGGTTTTGCATGGTTTATTTGTTTGATTATGCTTCCGTTGCGCGATCCATGAATCAAAACCCTACATTACTTAAGGTTGTGCATTGCCCTGACAATGAAAAGATCAACTGCGCCATCATCTATTTGGCAGATGACGCAGATGATTGGTGGACAACCAGCCAAGAAGCCTTGCTAGCTCGACCCAATTTCACTTGGGAAGCCTTTAAGACTGCTATAAGGACGCGATTCTATCCAGCTCATGTTAAGAGAGGGAAGTGCAATGAGTTCAACAACTTGACACAAGGGAGCGGCTCAGTGACAAACTACTTCAAGAATTTCGTGGAGCTACTAAGGTTTGCAGGCCACACGGTACCTGACGAGGAGGATAAGATCAACAAGTTCATTTCGGGATTACATTTCCAGTTGTAGACGATCATGCGTAGTAGAACTTACGAGACTTTGCACGAGGCCTATGACTGAGAAGCTGACATGTGGCAAGTCAAGGAGGTACATGATGAGTTCCGCGGGAAACGCAAGGCGGATGAAGCCGGAGGAAGTAGCAACAATTTGGAAAGGGATAAGAAGTTCAAGCCTAATAATGGGGGAAACAACCAGAGCCAGGGCCACCAGCAGAATCCGGTAGCTCAGCAAGTGCGCCACTACAACTGCAAGAAATGTCAGCAAAACCATCATGCAACTGACTGTATGGGGAACCTAATCACATGCCACAACTGTGGAAAAAGGGGGCATCGAGCCTACGAATGTCGTTCCCAACCAGTCAGGAACCAGCGAAGGGACATAGGAGGAAACTATCAGAGGCAAACCCAGAACAACTATTATGTATACCGCCAACCGTATGAGAACCGGCAAACTGGGATCCTGCAGATCGGATATCGGAACAGGAACCCCGGAAACCGCAACAACCAGGGAGATGGCTATGGAAGGCAGCCGAACTACAACGAGAGGAATGCAGGACAGCATTGAGCTCAGAACCGCAACAACAATTCTGGTCATGGAGGCAACAACAACAATGTAGCTGGTGCTGGAGGAGCAGGAGCTCAGAATGTGGGAAGAATTGCTGTCATGACAAAGGCAGAGGCTGATGCTGCTTATGGAGTTGTCACGGGTACTTTCCTTATCCATGAGCAACCAGCTGTGATATTATTTGGTTCTGGTGCATCATAATCATTCATATCATCATCATTTGCTGAGAAATTGGGTTTCAATAAGTGCGCTAAGAAATCTATCCCAGTAGCAACTCCCACCGGCCAAATAACAGTCTGTGACACCGTATTTGATGGAGTAGGAATGAAAATCCTTGCATGCACCTTTCCTGCAGACTTGATTAAGTTTGATCTTAGAGGCCTAGATGTCATCCTAGTGATGGATTGGCTTAATAAATATCGAGCCGTCATTGATTGTTATGATCAGAAGGTTCGGTTAAGAGGACCCAACGGTGAGAGAATCTCTTACCGTGGAATCACGAAGGAGCCCTGTATTAGACTACTATCAGCGTTGACCATAGTCAACCAAGTGAAGAAAGGGAACTATGCTTATATATGTTACATCCAAGACGTTTCCAAGAGAGAGAATGTGTTAGAGGAGATACGAGTTGTAAAGGAGTTTCCTGATGTATTCCCAAACGAAATTCCAGGAATGCCACCAAGAAGAGAATTGGAGTTTACTCTGGACTTAGCTCCAGGAACCACACCTATCTCAAAGGCGCCGTACCGGATGGCACCAGCAGAAATAAAGGAGCTAAAAGAGCAATTACAGGAACTCCTGGATAAGGGGTACATACGGCCAAGTGTGTCACCCTGGGGAGAACCAGTGCTTTTTGTGAAGAAAAAAGATGAAAGCTTAAGGCTATGCATTGACTACCGTGACATGAACGGTGCAACCATCAAGAATAAGTACCCTCTACCCCGGATTGACGATCTCTTCGATCAATTACAAGACGCTAGTTTCTTCTCCAAGATTGATTTGAGAACAGGGTACTATCAGCTTTGGGTAGCCGAGCATGATATCCCGAAGACAGCCTTTAGAACAATATATGGCCATTATGAGTTCACTGTGATGCCTTTTGGTTTAACCAATGCACCTGCAGTATTCATGGATTTAATGAACCGAGTAATGAGGCCATTTCTAGATCGATTCGTCGTCGTCTTTATTGATGACATCCTTGTGTACTCGAAGAGCGAGGAAGATCACGAGGAACATCTCAGAGAAGTGTTGCAGACTTTGAGACAAGAACGACTGTATGCTAAGATGTCAAAGTGCGAGTTTTGGTTGGATCGTGTTCCATTTGTGGGTCACATCATCTCGAAGGAAGGAATATCAGTGGACCCAGGAAAGATTTCAGCAGTCAAAGATTGGCCAACACCGAAGAATGTATCCGAGATAAGGAGTTTCCTTGGCTTAGCAGGTTACTACAGGCGTTTTGTGAAGGACTTCTCCAAGATTTCCAGGCCACTGACCGCATAACGAAGAAGGCAGTAAAATATCAGTGGACCAAAAGTTGTGAAGAAGCGTTCCAGGCACTGAAGGAAAAGCTAACTACAACGCCAGTATTGGCCCTACCTAATGACTCAGGCGAGTTCGAAGTATACATCGATGCATCAAAGAAGGGGTTAGGATGTGTACTCATGGAAGACATAAGGGTGATTGCATATGCATCAAGACAGCTAAAGCCTCACGAGGAGAACTATGCTATTCACGACTTGGAGTTGGCAGCAATTGTTTTTGCACTAAAGATATGGATACATCACCTGTACGGAGAAGTTTGTAAGCTATACACAGATCACCGCAGCCTAAAGTACATCTTCACGCAGAAGGAGCTGAACAACCGACAACGGAGATGGCAAGAAATCATCAAGGACTACGACTTGCGCATCCCGTACCATGAAGGGAAGGCAAACGTAGTCGCAGACGCATTGAGTCAAAAGGCGAGCCATGCTTTGAATGCAATGGTAGTTTTACCAGAATGGCTATGCCAGAAATTTAGAAAGCTCGAGATCGAAGTCCTGGATCAAGGAGGAGTACAGAACTTACTTGGCAGTATGACAGTCGTACTAGATTTCTTTGAGGAAATAAGGAGTAATCAAGCATGGGATGTCAAACTGAAAAGAATCAAGAAAAAGATTGCAGCAGGACAAGCCAAAGAATTTCAGATTCAGGAAGACGGGAGCATACGTCACAAAGGAAGATGGTGTGTACCACAGAAATGTGCAGAAACCAAGGAGAAATTGATGCGTGAAGCGCATGACACGCCCTACTCGGTACATCCTGGAGGCGACAAACTCTACAAAGATTTGAAGAAGACATTTTGGTGGCCAAACATGAAGAAGGAAGTAGCAGAATTCGTAGCCCGATGTTTAATGTGCCAGAAGGTGAAGGTTGAACACAAGCGGATGGGAGGCCTAGTTCAGCCTTTGGACGTACCAGTTTGGAAGTGGGATTCCATTTCCATGGATTTTGTGACAGCATTGTTAACATCAAAGAACAGACTTAATCAGATTTGGTAGTAGTAGACCGATTAACCAAGACGCCAAGGTTCATTCCGATGAAGGATACATGGAACATGGAGCAGAGGGCAGACGCGTATGTCAAAAATATAGTGAGATATCATGGAGTTCCAAGCTCGATAATTTCTGACAGAGACCCTAACTTTCTCTCTCATTTCTGGAAGGCGCTACAGGAAGCAATGGGGACCCAATTATGATTCAGTACGACATTCCACCCAGCCACGGATGGACAGACAGAAAGAACGATTCAAACATTGGAGGACATGCTAAGGGCCTGTGTCATGGACTTTCAAGGTTCATGGGTTGACAAGCTACCACTAATAGAGTTATCATACAACAAGAGCTACCACGCCAGCATCGGCATGGCACCACACGAGGATTTGTATGGGAGAAAGTTTCAAACACCTCTATGTTGGAGTGACATCAGCGAGACAGTGGTTATAGGCCCACAAATGATCCAAGAAATGACCGACCAGGTGAGACTTGTCCAACAGAGAATGAGGGCAGCACAAGACAGACAAAATTCCTATGCGGATCAGAAAAGTTGACCATTAGAATTCCAAGTGGGTGAAAAAGCATTCCTCAAAGTTTCGCCTACGATGGGAGTGACAAGATTCAATCAGAAAGGGAAACTGAGCCCAAAGTTTATCGGCCCATATGACATTCTGGAGAAAATTGGAGAAGTTGCTTATCGACTAGACCTACCTTCTAATTTGGGACGAGTACACAACGTCTTTCGCGTTTCACAGTTGAAGAAGTACGTACCAGACCCATCCCATGTGCTAGATCCTAAACCAATTGAGTTAGACCCATCTTTGACTTACGAAGAGCACCCTGTCAAGATCCTAGATGCCAAGACGAGAGACACGCGTACCAAGAGCGTTAATCTAGTGAAAGTTTTATGGACGAATCATCAAACGGAAGAAGCTACTTGGGAAGTAGAAGATGACATGAAAAAGAAGTACCCTCATCTGTTTAATGAGGTAAATTGAGTTCCGGGGACGTCACTCTCCTAAGGGGGAGAGGATGTGACCTTTCGCTTTAATATCCTTACATTCCTAAAATAAATCTTGACCTTTCCTGTTAATCTCTGGTTAGTTTCATAATATATTTTATGCATCATCATATAGAAATACCCTTGCATCGTATAGAAACTATTTGATCTTTGAGTAACTTTAGCTTCGAGGACGAAGCTCTCTTTAAGGGGGGAAGGATGTAATACCCCGCTTTAATACAAGGGTAAATTGGTAATTTGTGCGAGGAATTTGATTTTTATTTGCGAGTGATAAATTGGGTAATTTTCGGGTTCAAATTATAGTCGAGACGCTTAATATTCCTGGAAAATGATATCGTTATTGAGCATTCGTTTGTAGCAGTTTATTATTTTAAACTAAGTAATAAAATGCATAGGGTAGTGGTGTGCCCGACACGTTTTTCACAAGTTTGTATTAAGAGTTTTGATTTATTTGGCAGGAGGGGAGCTAGTTGTAATTTAAGGCAGTTAATCAAATAGTTGGTTGGGGAGGGGGGAGTTGTAGTTTGTACAAACTTCACAACCATGAGAGCAATTAAATAGAAGGATTTAGAAATAAAACAAAAACAATTGTTTTTTTCACAACTCCCCAACTCACCCTGCAAAACCCAACTCCCCGTACATCTCTCCCTACCCCTATATCTCCTTCCCCTTCCTCTCTTCTTCGGCAGACACACCCAGCACTACCCCCGACACACCCGACGCCATCACCACCATCACCACAGCCTCCACCTACCTCCTCTTCCTCCTCCACCTCTCATCCTACTCTCTGTCTCTCTCTCTCTTCCCTGTTCTGCCGGCGAAAAGCAGCAGCAGCTGCGGTGGATGGGAAGCCGCGACCTCCCTGACGGTAAAACCACCGCCACAACCACATGAATCTCTCCCTTTTCTCCCGTTTGGACCATGTCTCCCTCCTCTCCTCTCTGTGTCGACAAGAGGAGAATCAAGAGCAGCAGGAATCGCTGCAGAACAGACCCAGAACCCCCATCGCCGGCTGCATCGCTATTAACGCCGACGACGAGCTCGGCTGAGACACCAGACGCTGCCCACCCATTTAAATCGATACCAAACCCCTCCCTGAGGTCCGAGGACTTCATATACGCCAACAATCGGATCCAAGAACGCCTCAATCGCCGGAATCGTTCATCACCGCCGGCGACCTCGACGGCGAACCAACCGGACCCAAATCTTGACCGTTTCTCGCAATTTTTTGCGTGGGTAACATCTAAATCACCCTCTGATTCCTTTTTTATCATCAAAATACAAATTTGTTAACTCTAAATCGAATTAGGTTGTTGGGTTGTGAGACTTGAACGTGTGTTCATGCTTGGGGGGTTGTTTTAAATTTTCAGAAAATTTAAGGGTGACTTGTGTAGCATAATAAAACTGTATTGTTGATGGGAGGGTGATTAGATGCCATTTATGAGAACTTGGGGGATATGGTTGTTGTTTATACAAACTGCATATAAAATATTAAATTAAGAATGCAATTTTGTATTGGAATTAATTTCTAATATTTCTAGTTATTGTTTTAATTATATAAAAGAAGTTTTGCTATTAAAATTATATATGTATTAGTTAATACTAGGTTCCACCCCGCGCGCGTTGCGCGCGGTGTGGCCTTGGCATGTTTGCTTGTCCGATGGGCGGAGATATACATTTGCTAATGCAGGATTCTTACGTACCGCGTTTGGATGCATCACATTTGTATTACATTGTATAGTCACGAGATTAGAATAACGAGATAGTAGGCATAGAGTATCTCAGCATCATAGTGAGGTAGTACAGGAGTAGTAGACGAGCGCGTCATTGATGGCAACTTAAATTGGCTACATAGATATTAGTTTTTGACAACATATATTGAGTACTATGTTTTACAATGATATAGTTCGGCAATCTTCCTTATTATCGGGCTGTAACTACATAATATATGGGTTCTGCAGTCAAACTTGGGAAACTTGTAGCGGCTGATATAATGCAGTGCTTTCAGATATTCAATGTTTGTGAGATAGGTATTGGGAATTCTCTTTGTGTTTTTAATTTATAGCTATAATTATCTTATTTTGCTCTCTTATGAGCATCATGAGCTCTCTGAGCCTAACAAAATCATACTCATAACATGTTACCTTCCAATGTCAATGCTTGTTATCTTCTCCAACCACCCAACATCTATGTCCTTCTGGTTTGGGTCTCATCATTTACATGCATTGGTTGATGTAAATTGAAGATTTATTCAGTAGATTGAGTTGGGCTTGCAGTATCTTGTGCTTGATTCACCTGTCTTGCAGGTTGCATTTATTGGAGATGTGTTTGTGTGAATATGCATGTCAATCAGTTCAATGAGAGGACATGAACGGATGCTATGTATTAACAGTTCATGCACAATCTATTCCACTGTCAACGCCTATTATCTTCCATAATGAGTCACAATCTCTCTCCTTCTGCTTTAGGTTTCATCATTTAGATGCATTGCTTGATGTGCATCGAAGATTTTTTAAGTAGATTGAGTAGGGTTTGCAGTGTTTGGTGGTTGATTGACCTGTCCTGCAGATTACATTTACTGAAGATGTGTCTGTCTAAGTAATCATGTCAATCAGTTTAATTAAAGGACATGAAAACTTGCTATGGTCTTTTGACATCCTTACTTACTTCTGGTATAAAAGCATAAGCAGTTGGCCTAAGTTACAACATACTGTAATTCAATGGACTCTGGTAAGGAAAATACTGATGACAAAGAGAGAAAGACTGCTAAGATGAAGAGGAAGGAGAAGATGAGGGAAAGTAAAAAATATCAGAGTGAGGAAGAATTCACAAACGATTAATCTGAGTGGGAGAGTTGGGCTGAACACGGTTATGTGGTCGGGAAGGGATCGGAGACTACGGTGTACTCAGATGCGGAGGAAGAAGATGACTTCTGGGGAATTGATACGGCTTCCTCGTATCCGCTGAAGTTGAAGCATTCTGTCTCTCGTTCTTCCAGTTCAGGTAGAAAGAAGAAGGAAAAAGTCATAGCCGGAGGTAGCGAAGACTCGCAAATGAATAAATCAAGTCTTCCGCCGGATGCGACACCAGATAAGGGCAGCAAGAGGAAGAATACTGGAGAAGATGTTCAAGATCCATGCAAGAAGAAACCAAGAGTATAGAGTCCTGTGTGTGTTATGTTATGGTGAATTGTAGTATGCCTCATGAGCAGTAATGTGGAGCTTAGTAATGTTTGCATTGTAATGGAGTTATGAATCAATGTTATCGTAATCTATATTTTGCGAATCGATACAGCTTTTATTTTTTTTTCATGACTTAATACTTGTTCGGAATGATGTATTAGATTATGTTATTCATAGATTGGCACAGATATTATATTTGGCAAACAATGAGCGACGAAGGAACGAATTGACACTGTGTCTGTGTGGCAATAAAATGAAACACAGTAATTCAGCTGTTTTCTTTAATAGGCATACATTGGATAATTGTTGGAAGCAACCATCTGCATAGGATGAAAGCGTAGCGGTGTTCACTGAATGTAGGAAACTTGATTCTTAAGATACAGATTGATACTCATTATTTGTACCGAAGACTTATCTATATACATGCACCAACTATCTATATAAACCACCCTCCACGTATTATTTTCTATCAACTCTCTCTGAAGTGCAACAGCACCAAGAACAAGGACACAATTAGCTATTTTCAACACAACCATGGCGCCGCTGAGGTCATCCGTAAGAAGAAGGAACACAAAGGAGAGCAATTCCTCCACCATCAACTCACTCCCGAAAGAGTTAATCACAGAAATCTTGGTAATTTTGGGATCTTGTTCGTCTGATGATTTGTTCACCGCAAAGAAAAGGTAATATCCTATGTTCTTCTCTTTCTCTATCTCCTTTGTTTCGTTTAATATTCATAATCTTCAAAGTTCAATCTGAATATCAATAGGAATAGTATTACAATATGAAGAATTTTATCAAATCATACCAATAGAGTTGGAGAGTTTTCAATTTTCACTTACCATGTTTGTGTACATGACCCAGTGTGTTTTTTTGTCTCTATAAAAGCTTCGACACGGACATGGGCGGATTTAGAATTTGGCCGTGTGAGTACAAGAAAAATTTCAAGTTTAATGACGGATCTTTTGATAAATTTTGAAGTATTTAATAGCTAAAATGACGAATTGATAGATTGTTGAAGTGAATGTATTATACGAGTGGGGGCTAATGCAATTATATTAATAGAATGTAGGCTAAATGTTGTGAATATTAAAACTTTGAGTGGGGGCTAATATAATAAAATAAATAAATATAGGGTAAAAATTGGAAATTTCAAAATTCGAATGGGGGTTGGTCTCCATATAAGAGTGCCACTGGACATAGAGATTGAAGACAGAGATTATGTCTATGTTCGTACATTTTAATAAACACGATAAACCATTTTTTGATCCGCTGTCTTCCTAGCCCTCAATTTCGAGCAATGAAGTAGTGTCTGTTTAGCAAAAGCTCATTCTTTAGGTGTTAGTGGTGGGAGCAATAGGAGGCGATCACCAGTTTCAGAACATCTGTATTTTGATTTCTGAATGTCCTCTTGTTTAGTCTATTTCAAACAATAACCCCTAATTAATGGAAACACATTAGATGATGAGGGATTAAACTGAAAACTTTACCATATTATAGGGGGTAAAGGACACTTTCACCCCCTCAACTTTGATGCAAAGACACTTTCACCCCTTTCCAGTTTGATGATTATCTGCAATTTTTTGCAACATGTAGCAGTTTGAAGATGTTCAATGAAGCATCTAACTATAATTGCGTATACGAGAAGGTGTCACTTAAGAAGTTCCCTGTCGTTCCATGGCGGTCCAGTCAGCAGTGGATTTGGGGATTCTCGCGTTTTATGAAGAGATGCAATGACAGTGGGAACCCAGAAGCTCTCTTTAGGCAAGGAATGGTAAGCGGTAGTTCTATTCATTTATCATAACGTGGAGCAAGAAGAAAAGCTAAGTTAATCGTTGTGAAGTGACATAAACTGACGTACATTTTTTTTTTATTTTTTTTTTACTTTTAGATTGATTACTTCAGTTTGTGCCGATATAGTGATGGCTTAGACGCCTTACAAAAAGCAGCAGAAGCTGGACTTGGAGAAGCACGTTATATAATTGTCATCATTTTGGTGATGAGTGGAGACAAATACCGTGAGAAGGGAATCGAGTTGTTCCGTGTAATGACAAAAGACAAGGAGATAGAAACAAAATTGGAGGAGTACCGGCAAAAGGTTAAGTCAATTTTAAGGAGCATCTGGATTAAAAATCCAATCATACAGATGCGGAAACGGCGTTTCTGTGCATCGCAACCCCAACACAGGTGGAGATCAGGATGGGCGCGCAACGAAGACAATATATTGTGTGATGCTTGTAGATGTGATAGGGAAGTGGACTTTATTTATAAGATATTTCCTCATAACTAAAATGTTTAAAAAAATTTTTTCCTAATAACAATATCAATGATCACAAAAATTGTAACTTAATACAAGAATTGCAAATAATTAGCAGATACTCGAGTATGGATTTGGGATCTTTTTTCTAAAGGGCTCTGAAAACTAAATTCAGGGTTAATTGTATTTTTTTCATCTTGCGGGTAGCAGTGTGTTGCAAAACACCTCATCTAATTTCAATAATATATTTGCAGGATGACGTGTGCACCGAACGATTTACAATGCCACAAAAAGAATTTAAGCAAATATAACTTGTAAAAACACTCCAGTGCGATCTACTTGCACTTAGAAGCATAAGCGATTAATGTGTTATGATGCCCAGCCAGAATTTCTCCCTGTAATAGTATACGTTCAGTTGTTGTTCACACTGTCACAAGAGCGTGGTTTAATACAATTTCAATAGCTATCCGAACTATTGTTGCATTTATGATTTGAGTTTAATCTTGTAGATGGCCGTATAAATCGCCGTTAAAATCAGGGATTAGATTTTTATTCGTCCTATCATGTGTTTTATATTAATTCGCCATTATACCGCATAATTGACTTTGCAATTAAGGATAAAATGTGTAACAAATGTAGTGGGGACATCATATTATGCAGACCGAACTACAATATTACGTGGACATTAACTGATAACAGAGCGTTGATTACAATAACATAAAAGACGACAATGGCACATTTTCTTAATTAGTTCGTCGATGGGGCTATGTTTTTATGTGTAAGCGTGCATCAAGCTTCAACTACATAGCGTACGGTCCAACCATTCATTGGAAATACATTTCCGTTGGTGCACCGGGAAAGGAGGAAGTAAAATCTTCTTGCGCCGCTGTTCGTGTTCACGGACTCAAGCACGCTTTGTTGTTCCTTGAAACAATCACAGTGCCGAATATAATAAGCTATTTGGGTATGGGGTATAATTTTAAATCGAGAAATTTTGTTTCATACCTCAGCCGACATTGATGACATGGTTGTTGCATTTATCCCCAACACAGTGTCTACTGACTGTCCGAAGATGCGTACCTGGAGTTCGGCACTACCATCATGAAGTTGCACAGTTATACGTCCCCTGGGGAGAAACAAGCAAAAAAACAACATTTGGCAGTTAGATTTCGCGTCTTTTTTGAAAAAAGGTGTTAAATTGATGTTGTGTAAAATTAGGTTGATACAGTCTACAGCGTAATGCTTGTTAGTGTCATTACGTACCACGGTATAGCATCACAATCATTATTTTGACAAGCAGAGCATTGGAATCTGTTGTTTGGATAACGATTTGCAACACGATTGCACAACTTGCATGCGTAATACCATGCTTGCTGATTTGTTGGTAAAGCATGAACGGTGGCTTGTACCCAAATCTCGCGTATTGTAGCCTGCAGTTACTCATAAAAAAAATACGATCTAAAATGAAACTGTTGGGAAAGCTGCATTACTAAGCTGGCAGTGATTGTTCGTTACTGAAGAAAATTCTCACCGGCAGTGTTGGCAGATCGACTATTGCACAGAGTGTCATTTCTTGTTTGTATGTTTGAAGACGATACAAACTTTGAAGCTTGGATGAATTGTTCTTGCGAGGTGCAAACACAGCTTATGGGACAAAGCAATGGTGCTTGGTTGTTGTGCATTATGAGGTAGTTGATCTGTATGTTAGTATTTATAGTAACATTTGTTGCAAGGGTTGGTGGGTACCTGAGCTATATGTAATATAGTTATATAATGTCCTGTGCTAAATGCTTTTTCTTTGCTGTTTTTGTTTGTGTGTTTTTTTTTTCTTTTTTTTGTTATAATTATTAGATATTTGTTTCGCATTCAGACTGAGACATGCTGTAACACTGAAATCACCTGGTGTGGGTGGTAATGTCATCTGTAAATAATTTGCATACGATGGCACGCATTACAAGAATACCAGCAACCTACTTATTTATCCATATACATAACTAAGTGATAAATTCTTTACAGCATGGTACGATGCATTTTTGTCAGAATGTAATGTGGCAAACGTACAAGATGCGTAACGATGACAAGTAATTAGTGGATAACCAATCCATTTTATTGATAGAACGATATTAGTTGTAACCACTGATGGTTATTCATTGCCACTATATGTTGAAGAACACATCGATCATTGGAAAGTTGGGGAAGCGTCTGGGGTTATGTTTTGTCTGTCAATGCAATATTGATTTGTGATGATTCCATGTTTGGGTAGAACAATTTATCATACCTTGCTAACTATACCTTGTATTGATTCTAGGCAGAGGTTGTAGTGTATGGTTTCGGTGTTTTTCGTGTTACTGTTGTTATATAATTCGGAGGAGGCATTCTTGTATGTGCATTGTGTCAGGATATTATTTGATCAAAAAACATGCCGGCAATACTCTTCAGAAGTGCATGTGAAACTCCTTGTGATGATGCACGCAACGAACGAAGAATGCAAATGTAACATCAAGATTGATGTACATGTCTGACTTTGTTTGCATTTATCGTATCGAACGAAGGGCACGAGCCCAATACATGATTTGCGTCTTGTAGAGTTTGTATTATCAAACGGGGATGGCAGCTTATGCAAGAACGACAAAACCATATTAAAGCTACTGCAATCAATGATTGTGCCCTTTGTATATGTGAGAACATTGATTATCATTTTCACTGGATATGCCTACCCTAATTTTGAATTTGATTGCTTCAGGTCTGAGTACATCGTGGACCTAGCTGGCTTGACATGAAGGATTGCCTATTAAGATATCTGGAATGAAATTTTACTTGTTAGACGCTTTCATAACCCACACGTCTATACAAGTTTTGATTAGTTGTCCTGTGAAATTCGTACGAATATTAGATCCATCTGCCAACACCCTTTGGACGTCTGCTTGTCGGATGAGCGGATAAATGTGGTTGTCATTGCCGGTCACTGTAAATAGTCTTAAGATATGTAGGTATAGTATATTTAGATTAATCGGATTCATAGCTGATAGTAGCTTCTCCATAACATGAATAGTTTAAAACTTGTGAATATTACATTCGAACAGCAAGAAGATAAACACTCGATATTGCAGCATTGCAGCAAGGAAAGTACATTGGCAGTCAACATGCATGGCATCAATAAAAGCCTGTACTATATTTGCCTTCAGTAATGGTTCTTATAAGTGTTTAGTCTGCCTTTTGAACCCGGCGAACGACCCACCTCGTTAATCTTGGGTTCCTGTTTTGTGTGCATCTGAGTATGCGGACGTAGAATTTTTGTGATGTTCCTCTTGCATTTGCGGCTAGTAGGAGATTCTGTTGTTCCTGAATATGAAATTGTGGTTGGTGTTGTTATCGAGTATATACATTGCCTATTTTAAAAGATAAGAATACCTGCTCAGACATTGTTGACATTGTGACAAGGGTGTTCTCTAAGACAGTTTCAACAGGTAGCCCAAATATTGTGGCATCCATTATCCCAGTGTCATCCTGTAGCTCAACATAGAGGCGGCCTCTGTATCAAAGGGTTGTGTGGTTGTTAGCTTGCATATATTTCATGTCAAGAACAAATGTAGTATAGAGTAGAAGAATTGTTGCATATATTGTACGCTGAATAGTTATCTAACCATATGATTGCATCCTGGGTAGAATTGCCGCATTTATTGCAGATCTGTCCCAAGCACTCATTTTTGCAATTTCGGCATGCTTTGAACCATGGCTGCTGGGTTGTTGGTATTGCAGTCATTGATACCTTAATCCATGTTTCTCTGTATAAGGGCTGTCATGTATAATTAATTAAGTGTTAGCTTTTTGCAATTGTTATGCTGTGGAGAAGATAACTAAATGGAAGAAACAACTCACCAAAGTAGCCCTAACTGCTGATATGTTGCTGACTTCCACTGAAAGTCGTCGCACCAATGCTGTATGTTGATAACAGTATAGATTCTGGAGGTACTGCTTATATAGGATGCTTGCTCTACTTAGTTAGTTGAACTATGGTGCACGGGATAGAATAGCACGCATTATTATGTGTTGCATACACCGAGGCCGCCGCATATCGATGAAATGAAACATGCTCAGCAAAGTTGGAATGAAATGATATACGAATGTTAATTGCGATGCTGTTGGTTATAGTGTCAACATGATTTAGTTATATATGCATGTTCTTATCGTCTTGTTCAGCATAACGGTAGGCATACAATTACATGGTCGATATAGTTGGGATTGGGTTGTAGCCGAAGTAGATATGGAAAATAAGTAATCCTTGTCTGTCTATGCTGTTGTGCTTACAGTCAATTATAGGAGTCTGTACACTATGCAGTATCAACAATAATGGCAAAGTAGAAAATATAACAAAATTTTATTCAATGCAACAAAGCCACACGGAAACATGGTACTGCACCACATATCGTACAACAAAGGGAAATGAAATATAACAAAGTACGTGACGAGAGAAATTTACGTCGATACATATTCATGACTGGATCTTATTCACTATTATTGCCATTGCGTCGTCACGTTCATGCAATCTTAACATGGCGGACCACCCACCTAAATATGCTGCGATTGGTTTGGTGAACGCCCTTTACAACACGCACATAGAAAGGTGTTGATGCATTGTTTGTGTTGGCATTGATGATGAGAGACTGGCATTCCTGGTGTTACATTATAACATTGAAGTGAGGCACAAATTTCATTGTAAATATGTTATGGATGTTGTATTATGTAGTTATATGATGTATTATTTGTAAATACTATATTGACACCTCTAGCGTCATTCGGGCCAAGGTTGCAGCTGTTGTGTTAAGCACAGTTTCCCCAGCTTGCCCAAACAGCGTAATATTCACTATACCGGTGTCATCTTTGAGCTCAACCATGAGACGGCATCTGTATCGAAATAAATATTTGTATGTAAAATATTGATCTAAACATCTTGTAATGTGAATTTGCATGTGTTATAGCTGGTTAACCTGGGAGTAGTGTTAGATTGGGAGTTGCGGCAAGTAGGACAGTTTGAATGAATACACTCTTGCTGGCACATATCACATGCATTGAACCATCCCTGCTGTGTGGTTGGGATGATACGAATGCAGACTCTTATCCAAGCTTCATTGTATGCTTCCTGAGAAAAATGTGGCAGTGATTCAATTTAATATCGCATTGTTATGTAGTAAGAGCTTACATGACCTGACATTGGAAAGTAATATGACAACAGTATTGTGTGAAGTAATGATACCAATGCCGACTGAAGTTCTCCAATCGTGGATGGTGTCATGATGTTCGGTCTGGCGATTGAATGTTGGTGGTGCAATTGTTGGAACATAAGATGCGTTTAATGGTACTGGATGCATGTCTCGTTTGGGCAGCTAATGGTTTATATAGTGCATAACTGGTAAGTGGTAAATTGTTTAGGAAGTATATTAAGAATACGATGTGGGGTAATGTGCTCTATTAGCAAAAAAATCATGTGTATTGTTAGCTGGGGATTCAAAGATTGTTTCGTATCCATGCCGATACCTAGAAATTAGTGAAGGAGGCGTATTTCTGTACATATTCAATCATGTTGTGTAATTTGCTACTTGTCAATTTACCAACAACAGGATAGTACTGTATTACACTGATAGATACTGTATCATCATCAATGTTATGGTTCGTGAAATGACTGCGATGTAGTTTTACAGATGGTTAAAGTTGTTATGGTATTGTTTGTGCCAAGTGTGTGGGTGCAATACTGTTGTGTGCCAAGTGTTTGGGTTGCATGGTAGATAGGCATATCTTGAGAATGCATGTGAGCAAGCTACCCGATAAAGCATTCAGAGTGTTTCATCATCATTGCACTGCAATTGTCAGTTTTGCATAGCTAACTTATCCATTTGTTGGCACACATTTCTATTTCATGGGGAAACTGATAATGAGATGGGTTTGGTATAATTGATCAGTTGTTAGTAGCTCAAATGTATCAGTATGTTATACTGAGCTTGCTTTTTAGATGGTTATAAGAGTCAAGCTTATCACAAGTTGTGTGTGTGATCTGAATTTGCAGAGATATGAAGTGTTGCCACAATATTGTTATGTGTCAGCTGTCCAAGTTGCATGTTGGATGCAAATTTCCTAAGCTTGCGGTATGCTTCTAAAGTTGAATACCAACTTTTGATGCTTGTGATGAAAGTGCCAGTCTCAGCATGTTTCATACGTTAACTGACTGGCACGCATACCTAGTCTAGTTGGGAAGATAGCCATTGTGTGAGAAAAGATTTTGATTTGGTGAAAATCAATCAGGGAAAAGATAATTGGTATATTACATATAACATGTGTGATATCGTGATAATACGTTATACACATATGTTGTGTAGCTGTTCAAAGCTAGGATTAATCTATTGGTATGAATGAATGCACAAATTGTGTGCCAGATATATGACCACTGCGTTAGCTTATTGTTCGCGGTAATGGTTGTCGTAGCTTACAAATCCCACTACACAAGTTCAATTCTTCTCCCGGTCAACTATACACATAAGGGATGTATGTGGTATTTGCATTTTCACAATTACAATGATAGGACCAAGTTATCAAGTTTTCCATGAAAATGTATGTATACGATTGTATGGGTAGGGAAATAAGCTATTTTTTGGGTGATGCTGGAGCATTACGTGACACGTGAATAGGCTAAACAACAGCCCACATACGTAAAAGTTAAAGAAGTTGGTTATTTGATCAACATCGAAATTAAAGTGATATATTGCTAAAAAAAAGGAAAAAAACCTTAAAATTAGGTATATGTACGGAGGACATTATCAATGTAATGCATTCAGTGCACAAGTAACACAGTAATCGAAGAATATTAGATGAAGCATGTAATGATACGAATTGTTAATTACATGACACAAACCAACAAGTATACAACTGGTCCGCAAGTATTAAGTTGCGTACTATTTCAGGAAAATCATATAATATATTTAACGCACAATAGTAGGGACCAGTCTAGGAAGCAGTAAAGCGGATACTGTTGGATCGTATGTCGATTTTGATAAGATAGCAAATAATGCGGTATAGTTTTTTATAAAAAGCCAGTATGAATCTCGATCGTAATAGTTAGTGGAATGTGATCTAGGAAAAGAAGCATCGTGCGAATATTCACATATCTTTTGAATTTCTTTAGACTGATCATGTTTAGAAATTATTGAAGCTACGTGCTTTCAAGGCTATATAGACTTATGTGCTAATACCCTGCCTTACCTATATAGGTTAATAATAAGGTTATGCATTTGGTCAATTTGATGTTTTAAGCATAGAGGACCTTATCGCTTGATTATACATGTGGATGTAACAATATAAGTAAGCAACATCAGAATCAGTAATTTCGAAATGCCAAACAACCACACGCTGAATATTTATTCAAGATATGATACAAATAGCTGGAATTATGCAGCTAATCCGTATCACTGGGTGACATATAACGACTACACGCCTCTAACTTGTCTTCTGTAATCAAATCCTGTATAATTTCTGGGGCCTCGTATAGAATTTTGCATTCATCTAATTGCTGTGCTCCCATACTTGCAAGCTGTTTGGCGACGCAATTTTCTAAGTAGTCGATATGATTTAGGGCTATGTGCATGTCTCGCAGCAGAATATGCCCCTGGTTGATTTGATTTCTCATACCTGCAGGAAAATCTCTGACAAAATGGAATATCTTTATTGCTTTGTAGCATGAAGTCTGTATTTCTATGTTACTCCAGTTTTTATCACAAGCTAAGTGAATGCCGTGATAGATTGCCCAAAGTTCACTCTCGAGTTTATTTGTTGCGTCTAATTTTCCTATGAAACCAATCATCCAGTTATCTTCATTGTCTCGGCAAACTGCACCGATACCACCACTGCTTGTTGCAGAAGCTGCAAAGCCATACACACTTATTCTGGCAATCCCTGTATCAACCATATATCATGCACATAATTACACCACAAATCATAAAACACATGCACATTTATGTTGTCGGTGATTAACATGATTGAATGTATTAGTACTTACTTTGCAAGTTAGGCACGATCCTAGGAGGGATTTCACCCTGGAAAGTTGTTGCACTGGGTAAAGTTCGGGATGTAGCAGATGAGTCTGACGACTCCTCCTTTGGAGATGACATCAAAGGCAGCGATTGTTAATTTTCCCAGTTTTGTCTAGCCGGTTGTTGTGGTGGTGCAACGTTGGGTTGTATGGAGAGGGAGATAGATGTAGTTTTATAGCTGACAAATTATGGCACGCATTTCAATAGTAGTACCTGGATATGTTGCCGTGTCTTCTGGTGCTCACGTATTCTGATCACGTGTATAAATTTGGATGCGCGTAATTGTGTCTACATTTATATACATGATTTGGATATGAATGAAGTGGCATTGGAGTACATTTCATACGCATTTGTAACTGTAAATGTATGGCAGTTAATATTTCAGTTGGTAGCAGTATCAACACAGTTGAACAAAAGGCAACGTCATGTAATGTGCGTAAGATGCCGTAATTGCAAAACTACACCCCATTTACGATACGTATTGGTATACGCGTACGTGATCGGCTACATGAGATGTCACAAATGCTGTTCAAGATAACGCTGTGTGCCGATTGAAGTTGATTACCAAGCTGAAGAGTAATAAAGCGAATTAGTGACTATATAGTGTCAATGTATGTATTCTTTTTTTTTTTTTTTTTTTTTTTTTTTTTTTTTTATGTTTCCCTCTTTTTTTTTAATGCTCCATTTTTTTTTCTTATTTTTTTTCTTTACCATTTTTTTTTACAGGTGTTTATTTAGTTTAACATGTTATTGCGTCCAGCTGCACCTTGAAGAGAATTATATCGCGTGGCAGACAACAGTCAGTGGATACAACTTCATATAGAATCGAGCAACGATGAATGCCAAGAACAACAACAAGACAGCAGTTTTGAGGAGGTTAGCAAAGAAACTGATACAGAAGAAGAAAATGCAAGTGCGATGAAGGATATTTTCGAAGAAGAAAGTACTTGTTAAAGTGACTGCATTCTGGTTGAGGTTCGGGGTCAACATTATACTCTCACGAGAGCAAAGATGACGATGGCTGGGGGTTTTTTATATTATGATTCTTTGAACTGGTAATGGTTTTACAAATGATTATAGAAAGTAACAATATGAATTTGGATTGTATCGTTTGCGGACAGTGTCAGCACCGAGTATTAATCGATCAGAGCTTTATTATTTTTTGTTTTTTTTTTGGTTTAATTTTTATTTGATATACAAACGAGAAATATACAGAGACACTGTATTTTGAAACTGATGCAGCTATCTTTGATACATTACACAAAACCGTGTAACTCTTTAATGCAACGAAATTGTATCTATATACATGGAACAATAAATACAACATTGAAAAAGGGATCTATGCAATGCATACAGTGGGTGGAGATTAAAACAGTCAGTGGGCTCTTCATCTTCCATTATAAAGCTGTTGCTATAAAAACATTCCTAAAACTTTCAAAAAGATTATATCAGAATAGCTATGGACAAGAAAGAGGACGGTGCAAGAAAGTCTCCAGAAACTGCAGAAAAGGAATCGAGCAGCAAGAGGAAGCGACACAATGAAGTCAAAAAGCGGAAGAAGCCGAAGTATACTGTAAGCACGGAAAGTAGTGAAAGTGATAATGAAGTTGATTTGGAAACATGGCATCAGCATGATTATGTTGTTGGCAAAGGATCTGAGACTCCAGTTTACTCAGGAAACGAAGACGAAGACGAGGCATGCGACAGTGATACGGCAAGATCGTACGAAAGGAATAAGAAAGCTATTTTAGCTATGTTTCGCCGACAGAGGGAGGCAGGACGTAAAGAAAGAGCAGAGCGACAGGAACGATTGAAAATGAAAGCCGACGATGTTAATGAAAAAATCTCAAAGAAGAAGCGTAGAAAATAAATTAATTATTATATCTTATTTGTAATATGTCGCATAATTTATGTTACAAATCTATTACTTGGGAATGGATGGCTATTTTAAATTTTTAAGTTCATATCAATGATGTTTGCTTTGGTTAGTTTCATTATGGAAAGTCATTGGTGGTCGTTGCATAATAATATACCACGAAAATGCACAAAATAGGAATTACATGGGGAAAAATATGAGCAAGAGTACTGCTGTATCTTGGATTATCAGACGTTTAGAATTCAATACAATCCAATGTATATTACGAATAGTATATTTCATGTAACTGTTTATTTTCTCCTATAATATGGAATGGATGTTATTACAGAAATGATATGAACATAGACGCACAGTATTAAGACTGTGATTGTATTCCCTTTGAACATCTACTATACAAAAGCATATCTTATGTACTTTAGAATACAATAAATAGTAGATTACCGATAATTTCATTGTGCATTAGCAATTGAACGATAGAGAAGTACATAATATTTAATCAGATACGTAGATGTCGTTAAATAGTATGTATAAATATCACAATGCGCACACAATTACAATAGCATAATTTTGACCACAATTAAACAAACAACTGACCAGACTATATATATCGGAGAAATTTCGGTGTGGTGAAGTTACCACCGGAGCACGACTAGTCAAAAAATACACGTCAGCATTAATTGAGGTTTCATACATGATCAACACCAAGTTTTACCAAATCAGATGATGTGTACGACACAAGTATGAAACATCTGTTCACAAAAGCCTAGTAAAACATGCAACTGTTAGCTTTGCTTTGATTACATTAGCAATGCAGTTCTGCAGAAGGGGGATAAACGAGAAATAACATAACAAAAAGCATACACAAATACCACAGATGATTGCTACGCATGACAAATTACTGGCGGTAGACTGTTGCCCGAAACATTGGAATACTGGGATCAACCAATTCAATCACGCATGCATCATTAAGCGCTAGCTGAGAATGCAGCACGTATTTAAACCAAGCAAGACGACGGTGGAAAGGATTTCCTGCGTGCGTGAAACCACATGTTGTTTCCCATCTCATGTAGCCATTATCCGATGTTTCTAGCCACACTTTGTTCGGGGTGCCAGTCAAGTATTCTCGCACAAAATATGTAGGAATGTTCTGCACAATTTAAAATAACCTGTTGATATCATGCATCAATGCAAATGTCTCAAGGAATTAGAAATTAAGTACTTACAACTCCGCCCTTTCTCGTAGTGTAAGAATGAATGATGCGGAATGCAAAGAATGGCACTTCAGTGTTGTGAGCTTGCGCACGAGCAAGAGCATGATTTTCTTGTGGACCCATTCGAAAGACAGAAGAATTGAGCCCGTAGTTGATTTCCACAGCAGATTCATCCATGATACGAACCTTGAAATTCAAATTGCCCTCATATTTGAACATAAGTACAGCCTTAGGAGGGATGCGATAAGCACTGGCAAATTGAAGCCATCCCATGCCAAAGTAATGCTCATTATCTACTTGATCAATGCAGATATTCCACGATGCCCCGTTGGGCACATGTAGGCAAACAATGGGTGCAATGCTGTCGTAGTGACGAGCAACATACTTTGGAGGGATTCGCTGCACAAGGAAAATGGTTATCCAACAGAGGTAGCTAATCAATAAATTGAAATTAAGGAGAACATATACACAAATTACCCGACATTGTTACCAGGGTGGTATCTTTCTTGTTAAATGGATCGTAAAGCTTGAAGAAGCGAGGTGCTATTTCTTGAATGCCTGCAGTAGCGTTGCTTTCCTGCTTAACAATACTGTGGTAAGTGATTTCGGTGCAAGTTGGATCCATTATCCTTATATCATAGCTCAGATTCGCTCTAAATTTGAAGAAAACAAAATATCCCAAAGTGATTGAGTTGAATTTGACCACAGTTTTCCACCCATTGCCAAGATACAGTTCATTGTTGCCTGCAAGAATCGTCGTGTCAAAGATTGCGCCGGAGGGAGTTCGTAGCTGGACAATCTTCCCAACATCTTTCCTGTATACATCAACAAAGATACGGGGCAAGGACTGCAAGCGGAACAACGATTGATTAGATTGCCTGCTTGAAATAATATTGTTAACTTCCTTGTATGCAGAACATGTACTTAATAACTATTTTCGAACCTAGGCATATACTCGTATTAGAAGCTTTATATATAAGCTTACCAGTCTGTCATTTTCTGGATCACTGGATACGATAACTTTGAAGAAATTCATACTGATTCCAATGCTGAGGCCTTAAATGCTAATGTTTGATTATAGAATGTAGGCTGTGTATACAAATGGCAACCACATCAGTTCTTTAATAAGTTCATATTGAATTACACACACACACACAAACGCACACTACAGTGACAAACCGGAAAGATCATAACATAGTTATGCATTCTCACAGTGACACAAACATAATGCGGTTCAAAGTACGCAAGAACTCGTGTTTTGTGTATTTATTCATTTACACAATTCAAATCTTCGGCATCTTGAGCATGCATACTTTGATGAAATAGTACATACAGGCTAAAGTACAGAAACAATATCGAAGGGGGGAAAACAGATTGTCACTATGGGCTCGCAATTGCAAACACTACAGATTGAAAATGTTGAATACAATAACACAAACAAGTGATAGCTGATTTCAATGAGTTGGGTACATATATATAAGCAGGTATTCTTATGAACTTGTGCAAATCCTTTTTTTTTTTCATGTGATATTACAGTTTGGAAGGAAAACCCTAAACGAAACGTACCTGAAGCAGGTGAATCCTGGCGGCGATACCTAAGATTTGCAATATGAAGGGTTGGGTGGGAGGAGCAGTGGGTGGTCATGAATACCCAACGAAGTTTTGCGCGATTAATTTATTATGCTCGACTAAAATTGCAGTGCAGGTCCTCCTATGTGTATATATTTAATATTATGCATATGACTGGCCGAGTTTAATCGAGAACTAATACATGATAGTTATTTGCTGGGAACTAATTGAGTCTTCGTTTAAGAAATTAATATATCTGCATCGGCGTTTAAAAATTATACGGAAGATTATTACGTATAAATTGGAGTTTAATCTTGCATTGTACTGAGGTTGCAATCTTACTAATAACTGATCTCATTAAGATTTTGTATTCATCAAAGTTTAAATTGCTATGTCATCTATCACACCGGCCTGATTTGTGCGTAGGTAAATTTAACTAACTGCTAATTTCATCAAAACAATGTGTCCATAATAAGTTTCGTATAGATGTCTATAAAAGACGTCTATTTTACAATGACACAACAATAATCGGACACTAAGTCGAATAATATATGCAAATACATGAATCATAGAAAATTACTGACGTTAAACAACATTGGATTGCCAGCAAACAATGTGAAGCTGGATATCTTAAAGAGATGGATGTGCAATGAATAAATATTAGAGGTGGCGTAGGAAAATATATGAAGGAAAAGCACCGATACAAAACAAACAAAACATTATATGTTATGTTACACATATGTTGTCCCAAAAGTGTACCCAAAAAATACCCAGGTCTCTGCTATGATTGGAGACATTACTTTACCCTTCCACTACAACAGAACAGCAAACTATATAGTATGGCATCTTCATATGCACAAAAGGACTGCCATGTTTTGCTCTGAAACTGCACAAAAAAATATTAGCAAAAGGCATAAAAATAACAACTGTGTAAGCACAAGTTGTTAATTTTATGCAATGCTATCTCCAGGATGCACTGCTAAGTGCAGTCCTTATATCTACATACATGTCTGATCACATAGTTCTACAGGCCTTCATCACAGAGTTAATTTTATGCAATCTCAACTTGGCGAACACTCCACTTGTTAAGCCAGCGTGGATTCTTGCAGCTGGATGGAGCCAGGCGGAAATAGAATCGTTTATCTACCGCTGCATCATTCGCCTTGGACAACACATCGCTCTGTTCCTGCATGGCAATATAAGACGACTATATTAATTAACATCCCATGGAATCAGCCGCATTTCAACTCAAAATTGCGATATATGGGCATAGTTAGCTTACATCTGGAGTCATTGCAGACAGGATAACCGCACTCTTATTTAGCACTGTTTCAACAGCATGTCCAAATATAGCAACCTCAAGTTCACCACTGCCATCACCAATTCGAACTCCGAGGCGCCCCCTGCACGATATCAATTTGTTTACATCACAATTAGAAATCATATACTTACATGAGAAAGACACCGTTGCTCACAAATGGACTGTTGCGTATACAACCATAGACGACATGAGTTATTGAATTCGTAAACATTAACTTCGAAAAAATTATGTGAGATGGAACGCGGCATACCATGGTGCAGAAATGCAGTCATTTTTTTCACAGCATGGGCAAGCAAATACTTCGCCTAGCACGTGGCTAGTAGCCCGGTTGCACTTGTTGCATGCGGTATACCACGGCCGCTGACTACATGGTGCTACAACAACAGACACTCTCACCCAGACTTCATCAAAACCAGCCTGCTGCAATGCAAAATAACATTAATTCAATCGGGAATATCATAGATAAACTTGCTCGCGATTACAATGCTAGACAGGACAAGTTACCGGACTACTTGGTAAGTCTGCAATCCTCACAAGTTTGAACTCAGATGTAGAAGTATTGGCAACTTTCTTTTTCAGTAACATCTCAGGGTCACTGATAGCATCAATTTTCTCGTAGTTAGCATCGCGCCTGCAATATCTTTAGATTGTTAACATAAACTACCAGACGACAACCTATGCACTACATATAGGTAGATAATGAAGGCAGTTTACCAATCCAACAATTCATCAACCCGTGCATCAGGAACGTCAGTCAAGAACATTGTAGACATAGTAGTTTTCAAGGAGAATCCTGGAGACACAGGAAAAGCCATTTATGAACATAACAGAAGGTACAAACATAACATAGCATACGTCAACATTTCAGCAAAAGATAGCATGTTGATACCGGAGTACTTCGATGCCACAACATTAGTGACGATGACCACCGGCTGGGACTTTGCTGACTTGGCCAGTTTTTCTGCATCAGTAGTTGCTATCTCATCCCAAGCTGAAAGGCACACTGGACTCAAACTGTTTGGCAAGGCAAATGAACTTAGAGAAAACAGCAAATAGATAGAGTGGATAAGATTCAGTAAGGGGAAGGGAAAAGACACCACATGATATCATCGATTACATAACAATTTTCAGCATATTGCATACACTGATGGTTCATTGCTCACAAGTCACATTGTACAAGCTTGATGTTGATCTAGTATGCGTTCATTCTTCTATTACTTTACAGAGCATAACAAAGCAATATTTGCAGTGTAGGAGACAATATTTAATTATACTATTGATTTAAAAACTTCCACTGCCTATAATGTGATCATACCTAACTAACAAGAATAGGCGCAGAGCAGTATATTAGAAGTAAGCAAGGCACATCCAAGAACTTACGTATCGTCGACAACAACTATATCTCGAACCTTCGAACGAGCACTCGAATCCTTCCATGGCACTGTTTTCGGCGACATGACAGCTATGATTATCACTGCAACATCTGCACATGGATACATATATTGTGAGTATGTAAATTTTGATGGAACGAAAAAAGATAGCCACGGCAAGCACAGCAATAACAAGCGCAACTAAATAAGAGCAACGCATAAACAACACAGCAAGCGATGCAGTGCTAAAATATTGGGGGAAACTACCAAATTTGTCAGGTTTCCCGATGAGGTCGCGGGCGTCAGTCAGATTCTTGAAATTGAACGTAATAGCTCCCCTTTCATCTGCAGCATCTTCGACTGGTACAATTTTCATCTGAGGATCCAGAACAAGGACATAATCGTGATCAATGTAGCGATGTTGCGGGTTAACACGGCGTACAGCTCCATCACTGAACCAGTATGAATGATATGGATGTAGCTGTTTGTCAAACGTTTCAATTTCAGCGTCAAAAGCTGTGGCCTGTATCTTTTTGCCCTGCACAGGACAAAGCAGGTAATGATAACTATGACACAGGTATTGGATGAGGTCAGTGTACTACTCGCTAACTAACCTCGCCATCACAAAGGACATATCGCTGATACTTAGTGTTGCCAAATCGAGCTGTTGTTGCACGGTACTTCTCAATGACGCGAAGTTTAATCTTCCATTCTTTCAATTGATCAGTTAGGGCAGATAACTTCAGCATATCACTTTCCATCCCTAGTTTACAACAGCAACACACAAACAGCATATATAAGCACCACATTTGTAGTTACATGCTTTTCAGATCGTAAAAAAACTTGATGCACGATCACGCAATCATTTAACTTTGCACCAAGTACATTTGATATAGCAAAATCAAGCGAACAACAAATTTAAACCACAATAATGCAGCCAGGCAAGATTATAGCAAGCACATATTCGGGGCCATAATTTCATGTGTCGTATTTCCAGTGACACGGACGAAAGCATGACAAAAAAAATAAAATAAAATAAAATAATAATAATAATAATAAATAAATAAATAATAATAAAAAAAACAAAAGATTATATATATATATGTATATATATAGTATATGCTATTCCTATTGTGAATCACTGTTATAATTGGCCCGATGCTCGACGCAGCAGATGTTTATACACAACATTCTGGGTACTGTCAACAGTTTGGATATTATCAAGTGGATGTATTAAAATTTTCACTGACGCAGACAACGTTGCTCGAGATAATGCAACATAGAGTTGACCGTGCGAGAATACTGGTTGAGGAAGATAAATACCAACATACTGCAAAGTTTGGCCTTGGGACTTGTTAATTGTCATAGCAAAGCACGGTCGGACCGGGAATTGTTTTCTTTCAAACTCAACTGGGTAGTTATCTGTCTCAGATGGCCTGAGTGGTATCCTAGGTATGAAGACATCCTTCCCTTTATTGTGTCCAATAGCTATTTCAGCATGTATGACATTAGGGAGGAGATTTTTACAAATGAGTTTCATACCATTAGACAGCCCGGCAGATGGATCTAAATTTCGTAACAACATCACAGGACAACCACGTTTTAAGCGTAGCTCATGAGGAGGCAGTCCATTAGGTGTAAGAGTATGTAAAAACTCTAAAGAATGATTATCTCGGCTACCAGGAAGACAATGATCAAAACTTGTGTAGACATGTGTGTTACCAGGGAATCTACCAAGTAAAATTTGATTCAGTAAATCAACACAATCACTTCTTGGTGTCAAGATGGCCCGATAGACAAGGTAATCAGACTTCAAGCAATCGCTTTCAAAGTTAGGGTAAACGTAATCAATGAAAGCATTAATCGATGCTCTTTCATTTACAAAAGGCACAACCATAGATTGCGGTAGCTTTAATAAGGATTCATCATTTTCTTGCAAGCTGCCATCCCCGACTGATAATAAAAACTCCGCAAAAGATGGATCATGTATTGCCCTCATGTTCGCCGTTAGACGTAATAGGCGCATATGAGGCCACAGGTGTGAAGCAACAATGCTGTTACATATGCATTCCTCCTTCGTTGCTCGCACTGTCACAGGAAGTACTTGCCTAAAATCACCACCGAAAACAACAACCTTCCCTCCAAACAATTCGTTGCTCGAGCATATATCGCGGAGCATAGATTCAAAAGCCTCGATATTCTACTTCTTTGCCATTGTGACCTCATCCCATATAATTACACTTGATTGTCGAATCAGCTCTGCTAAGGCAGTCCGCTTCCCAATGTTGCAGCAACTCTTCTCTTTTGTGTCCAGAGGTAGCTTGAAGCGAGAATGCGCTGTTCGACCCCCAGGTAAATTGGATGCTGCAATACCTGTGCTGGCAGTAGCCAATGCAATATAACCCATGCCACGAATACGAGCGAGGATAGCTCTGTAAAGGAATGTCTTCCCTGTCCCACCAGGCCCATCAACAAAGAAACACGCACCTTTCTTCCGCAAAACATGATCAATGATTACATCATATGCAGTTTGCTGGTCCTCATTCAGTTGCTTCGATGCCGCAATGTCTGCTGGAGGGATAGGAATTGCTAACTCTTCATCGATCTCTCGATTTAGCGGTGCAACTTCATCGGAACCATTAATATCCATTGGCAAGTTATAATCTCTCAACTGCCTTCCCATTGACTCGAGAACCATGTTTACATGTCTTAGAGTTCTTGAAAGGACCTGACCTTCACTATTGGCTTCTCCACGACGATAGTCTTCAGAAAGCTTAGCATAAAATTGTTCCCACAGCTGCCGAGGATTACTCGGCTGGCAGAAGACCAGAATGGTGGCAAACAGTCGTCGTGAAGTGTGTGGCATCTGGAATGTTGTAGCCTCTTCTAAACAATCTTCCAATGCAGTGTCTTTCTCAAGCAGCCCAAGTTTTTCGCAAGCATCACGATATGTTTCACACACATGACTACTGACGGTCCGAAGATGCTCGTATGATTCTGCACCTCTGACATGCATTAGTAGTACACGTAAGAAGAAACGCTCACCTTCCGCGGGATTAGCAGCCACTATACGACCAATAGCATCACCTCTCTTCCGAGGCGTCCACTCCGACTTCGTAGAATTCCATACATAATGTTCAGGAAACTCACTGTAGAGCCACCGCCTAGCTTCTGGATCCCGTTTATTTGTTTCAAAATATTCGGTTAACATCGTCTTCTTATATTTCTTATCCGTCCCAATATACGCAAGTTTCGTATATTTGTTGAATGCAATGGACTGCATTCCAGGTAGATGAAGCTGGAGGACAGTGACATGAGGATACATCTCATTCAGAGGAAACTTGAAGATACGCCAAGCAGCTTCGGGCGGGGAAATCCATCTAGCAGACTGAAAAGCCTTTATTTCATCTATGCAACCCTTCTGTTCCGATATCACTTGGAACACAACCCTGTCGTGACCTTTGTATATATATTTGTACAGATATTTAACAGCCTTTATGGTTGAGCATATTTCCACATTTATGTGGCAGTCATACTTAGCAAGCAAGTAAGGATTATACGGCACAACCCACCTGTTGTCCAATGTTTGTCCTCTTACCTCAACAGTTCGGCCATTTCTTTGCCGGCGATAAACTGCGAATGCATCATCACCAGTCCTTGTAACATCTGAAAATTCCCGGGGATATTTGTTCTTGCAGCCAGTTTTAGGTCGCATGCAAGGGCACTGTCGGTTAAACTCACCACATGGACCATGCATCATATGTTTCTTCACTGCATTATGTAAATGAGGATTTGCATGCGGGTCAGGTATTTCGGCAGATATGTACTTGTCAATTCTATCAGGACTCATCAACTTGGCAAATTTCTTTAGAATCAGTAGGAAATGCACATGTGGTAGACCCCGCTTCTGGTACTCGATCACGTAGGTGTAAGCAGCAATTGGGCCAAGTATCTCCCTATCAATCAAATCCCGCTTGAATTCTACTGTTTTCGCCCGGAAAATTCGCGCCACTAAATCAGGCCGGTTTTGAGGTTGCTCAAATGGTAGAAGCTCCGCACGAATCTCTGCCCAATTGGGATTGCATGTCATCGTGACAAGGTAATCAGGCTTTCCATATTTACGCACCAAAGCCATTGCATCCTGGTAACGACGCTTCATATCACGGGGCCCACCGACAAAAGACGGCGGCAACACGACTTGACGCCCGACATTATTTGGGTTCATTTCACCTGCAGTGATGCTGTCCAGTATTCCCTGGTAAAGTTCCGCTCGGATAGTGTCCTGATGCTGACGCACATAATCTAGCCTGCTTGTCTCAAGTTTCACATACATATCGACCATGTATTGCTGAAGCAGACGCCCAAAGAACAACATCGATGACCGGCGTATATCTCGCATCTGTAACCGGTAGCAGTAATACTGACGACAGCTAACAGTTGCACTGTCAGACTCTGCATCACTTGGACCTGCAATTAGAAGCTCATTACTCAGCAACACACCACACACAACGACACTGGTAACATGAACTCACACATACTAAGTAACAACATCAAACTACCTTTTCGTGGCTTCTTTTTCGGAGGTTTTTTATAAATTCTAGGATGCCATCCAGGCTGCCCACGAGGAAACATGATAGGATACTGAAGCGGATCAAAACAACCCAGATGATACTGAATACTCTTTCCTTCACCACCCTTATGCCTCACCCTAATATCACGGACGTATTTACCAGAACGCGACTCATCGTCAATCCAAATTGCTGCAACCTGATCAGATGTGGGTAAATTTTGCGTTCGCTGATCAAGTCCGGGATCACATTTAATCCGAACATCACAATCAGCAAATTCAGGGCTTGCACTAATAGACTGAAATGACTGGTTATAAGGATTGGCCTCTAGAATATCAGTCAAGCATGAAATAACAGCCGGATCAAGATTTTCAAAAGCCTTCAATCGGCTTTGCAGCTGGAAGGCTGGATCATAGAAATAAACCTGTAGATATCTAGGAGGTTGTTGGCCAGGATCAATATCATTAATGTAGTGGTATATCTGCCCTTGTACACGGAATGTATAGATCCCTTTGCTTCTATTCTTCGTGTCAGGATCAGCTTTCACACCCATCGAAGTGAAGGAAAACAGGCAATTGTATGCACGAATATTGTTCCGAAAATCTTCGCTAGTCACATTGTCGGACAGGAGCAACTCCGCCAACGAATTTGGGATCTCATGGGGGGGCAAGGACTACACACCCCTCACTGCAGCAAAAGCCATCTGGTTCGTACGCAAATAATTTAGCATCACAATGTGGACATCTCCGTGGAGAGGGCAGCATGCTTGGCTCCATAGGCGGGGGCGGAGCACCCCGCTCCCACTTTTTCGTACGTCTCTGCCCTACACAACCGAATGAAAAACCAATTAACAGATATCAAACCATAACTGAAAACACATATAAATACAAATGAAACCATAATCAAGAACAGAAGACTAACGGGGTGGTTGGGGAACTGGAGCAGCACCGCCAGCACGACTACTACATTCACCCACAAATACAGCAGGAGGTACGACAGAGGTCCCTCTATTCCCGGGAGGCGCATAGACAGTGTGTGGATGCTGTAATGAACCTGGCGATGAAGAACCCGACGCGTCTGAAGCAATATTCAGCAACCCAGATGACACAGCTTGCATGTAGGACAACACAGTATTTGGTAAACCATTATAGGCATCCAAAGCAGTACCATATCCGGCCGCAAAACCAACAGACGGTCTATTCAGGCCAAAACCCCTAATAGCCATGGAACCAACAGGCATGGGATACGGAGAAGCATACCTAGGTGCTTGCACACTACTACCTGGTATCGCGGTATAGACAACAGAACCGGTAACAGAGCCCCTTACATCTGCATTGTGCACAGACGGGCTGGGATTCGCGCTACGCCCCCTCGGTCTACCCGAGGGCCGCGGAGCTATGGCAGACGTATTACCTCCTGCAGATGAAGGCCCACTATTCGCATTTTCCGACCGCGGTCTACCCGACGGTCGAAGAGCCGGGCCAGGAGTGTTAACTCCTGCAGATAATCCTGATTAACTTCAACCACGGTAACAACATCACAGACACAAAATCTATACCAAATAACCAAGCAGTGGACAACCCACATTTCCACCGCAAATTCTCAGTCGCACCATCAATCCAGATTACACATGATTTATACCGATTCCAACCTGACCGAGATGCCTCATTATTAAAATAAACGCACCAGCTTAAGACACTGAGCCAGCATTACACATTAAACCAGGTAAAAGTAACTAAACCAAACAAACAAACAAAAAACCAAAGGGATGGCAAGACACAAATCCCACATGCTAGCAAGCCAGAACAGAAACACAGCAACAAACAACAGGCATGAAACTAAACACACACTGCCAACTCTAACAGATATGAACATACCAGATAAGCGATCAGATGAAGGCCCACTATCCGCATTTTCCAACCGCGGTCTACCCGACGGCCGAAGAGCCGGGCCAGGAGTGTTAAATTCTGCAGATAATCCTGAACCGCGTGCTAGCTCCTCCCCCGCTAAACCCCGGCGAGTACGTTTCCCAAGACTACCTGTAGGCATTTAGAAACTGCAGGCCACACACTACATAAAGCCACAAACATCAATTAACTTCAACGACGGTAACAACATCACAGACACAAAATCTATACCAAATAACCAAGCAGTGGACAAACCACATTTACACCGCAAATTCTCAGTCGCACCATCAATTCAGATTACACATGATTTATACCGATTCCAACCTGACCGAGATGCCTCATTATTAAAATAAACGCACCAGCTTAACACACTGAGCCAGCATTACACATTAAACCAGGTGATATTAACTCAACCAAACAAACAAACAAAAAACCAAAGGGATGGCAAGACACAGATCCCACACGCTAGCAAGCCAGAACAGAAACACAGCAACAAACAACAGGCATGAACAAAACACACACTGCCAACTCTAACAGATATGAACATACCAGATAAGCGATCACAACGAATTCCTTGCTCAACCAACAGCTTATCAACCTGCAAACACCAACACTGAATGTAAGCAAATGTGAATCATACTAACCAAGCATCATCTTATCAACTGGCTACAACCACCACCTGCAGAGCCTATATGTATATATAGTACACTTCTACATGCAGTAATAACACCATTAGCCAACAAAAAAACCCCACAACACACACATGCAAGCAATCAAACCACATACAAATACCTATTTGTTAATCATCATCATAAAAAACACACATGCAAGTAAGTATCACAACAACCCACATGGCAGAGTAAATATTCAATTCACAATCAACCAAATAAAACCCCCCCAACCACCAACTGCCCGAAAAAAAAATAAAAAAGTAAAACCCAAGTCAAAAAACCCAATTCAACAACCCTACAGAACCTGACAAACCGATACACACACCAAGTACCGGATAACGCACAACCCACCATACCAATTTCCGGCAGCCGGCGAAAACAAAACCCACAAGCCGTAGAAAATACAGAGACGAAGAGAGACGAAAGAACTAACCTGGTGACAATAGATTAGCAAATGGCACCAACATCAGAAGAGCCTTCTCCCACATTCTTAAGAATAAATGGCAAAAAGTCGACACCTGTCCCACTAACGATTGCCGGAAACCAGCCACAGCTACTCGGAGCATCGCCACCTGTCCCACCAAGAAGAACACCGACTACGGAGTTCATGTTCCAAAGCCCTGACCAACCAGAGACAGCTCAAAAGACAATATCGCCCTTCAACCACAGCCTATCTGTTCCACGTCAGCAAGGGCATAACCGACCTTTTCTACACGTCACTATTACATCAGCATTTCGCTGGCATTTTGGTCCGAATTGGCAGCACGTAATTGGACCACCACTGCCACGCAAACTGGCTGTAACTTCTTTTATATAGATAGTAGGATGAAATATTGTTGTCTTCTTGAAAAATAAGCAAGATAAATTATATAGTTGATTTAATCATATAAATTTAGTGTGATTAAATAAATATTTAAAGTACTTATAAAATTAGTGTTTTGAGTAAATATGTTATTTGCTTAATATTGATAAAATAAAATAAGTTAAAAATTTAAATAGGAAAAATAACTTTTAAGAAAATTTCCTTTATTTATAAATAGTTAAAGCTTGATTATTATTTTTATATATTAGAAATTAATTTCTCCAAAATAAAGTTATAAATTATGTGCGACTAAACACTTGTTTTCTTTGAATAAACATTTTGTGAGTTTTATTTATGAGTTTAATTCTTTAATAGTATATAAATTTTATAATAAATAATTAGCAATAATTAAATTAGTTGAAATTAAATTTTGTAGTCACTTACAAATAATTGTGTTGTAAAATAGATCATTATTTTATTTTCTAAATATTAGAGTGTATAAAAAATATGCGATTTCTTAATTCATAATTTTTAAGAGTTAGTATTTATATAAGTAGTGATTTTTATGAGAACATACAATTTTCTAAGTCGTCGGAATTATTACATAAATTTGGCAAGCTAGTAATTAATGGGGTAATGGGGGGTAAATTAAAAGGAGAGTTATAGAAATTTTGCATAGCTTACTTGCACACTTTGGACTTGTAATTAATTTAGGATTTATAAATTGGTAGGTGAGGAGTTCGTAGACGAGGGCTACGTTTACACGTAGAGGCTTTGTTGTGCAAATTGTCTTGCTACTTGAGGTGAGTAAACATGCCTAACCTAATGTGCCGTCCTCCTTTCGTGTCTAAGTATTTTTATGATTTTACGTCTCAAAATGTGAATTGTGACACACGTGTTCGACTTGATATTTCAATTGCTTGTCAAATGATTCCTTCTAACTTGTCATGTGAAAATATATAATGAACGATAACTCAAAGTGAAAACAGTTGAGCGGTGGAACCACGTCCGAATTCTTATTATTGTCGACGTTGACTGCGGTCACTCGGCCCGTATATTTTACCCGGTTGCAATTAGCCCGGGTTGCTCCATGTACTCACCTCTCTGGCCGCAAGAAGTCTCAGGGGGGTGCCGGCACTTAAGGTCTTGGATGCTTGCGAGATGGTTAGCTTTGATATGAGATACTATGATATTTTGATTGATTGGTTCGTTCCCCGCTACAACTAACTGATAAAAGTGATTTATCATGAGAAATGAAAAGAGATTTTATACATTGAGATTTTCCCTAATTGGGCAGCATTGTGGTTTGAACATGTTTCAATGGAATTATAACGGTAATGCCTTGAATTGGAAAATATTTATAATCTCTCATTCTTGGCCTTTGGTACCATTATATCTGATTTACTATTACTACTCGTGTTCGTTCAAGAAACAAATACCTCTTATTCTGTTTACACGTTTGGGTGTTTTCTTTCTCTGCATTTCTTGGTGACTTTAGAAAAACTGCGGTCTTTGTGTTATTTCGGCCGCAGGTCTAGGTGGTGGGAGCTTGGCTTAAGGGGTTCGCAGACTCATCTAGTGGTAGCGATACCTTTAAATAATGAATTGCCTAGACAATGTTCACCATGTGTAATATTATGTCACGTATCGTGTTGAGACAACTATGTTTATGTAATATATGAGTATGGTTGTGTTGTTCTTGATTTTCGCCGCTTCATTTCGAGTAGCACCCTCCTGGCCTCTCCGACCCGGAACGAAAATTCTGGGGAACGAGGGGTGTTACAGGTGGTATCAGAGCGGGCAATCCAAAAGGGAATTAAAACCTGTAGGGTAAATTAAAATAAACTTTGGATAATAAAATCTAAAAACGTGACAAGCCGATTGGGGTTATGGGTACCCTATGTTTTACTAAGTCCCTCCCACCCACGTCCTTCCTTTCTTTCGGGAGAGACATTTTGATTTCTTATCATGTGATGATTGACTGGCCAAATTATGAGAGATACATATACTGCTTCATTCTTACTCGACTGGCTTCTGGAATTATGTTACTCCCATGCTGGAGAATGAGTTCGGAATTTTGAGTTTTGGAAAGGAGCTAAGTTGATTAAAATTTTTGTGAAATTATATACGAGATTTGATCATTATGTGTGATAGTCATGCTATGTGAATAGATATGTGTGTGAAATTCATGAGGTCATTATTTCTGAATACCTATTCCATGATATGCATGACACTTGTGCAATGGGGATGAACATATGCATACATCATGAAATGAATCGTCCTAAGTATTACCCCGTGATGGAATAAGCAATAATATAATAAGTGTTAGTGTAGGGATATGACTGACAGACCCCTGCAATACTACACAAGGAGAGTCAACCGAGAACAAATGACAACTGAAGGGAACAACCAACCACCAATGGAACAACTAGTTGCCCAAATGGCACAGATGACACAACTCATGGACCGAGTAGTAGGTAATGAGGAGCGTGGAAGGCAAAGCTATGCTAAGCAGATAGCTGATTTGAACCCTCGCCAATTCACTGGAAAGGAGGATCCCATTGAACTGGAGAACTGGATAAGGCATTTCGAGAAGCTACTTAAGGTTGTGCATTGCCCCGACAATGAAAAGATCAACTACGCCATCATCCATTTGGCAGATGACGCACATGATTGGTGGACAACCAGCCAAGAAGCCTTGCTAGCTCGACCCAATTTCACTTGGGAAGCCTTTAAGACTGCTATAAGGACGCGATTCTATCCAGATCATGTTAAGAGAGGGAAGTGCAATGAGTTCAACAACTTGACACAAGGGAGCGGCTCAGTGACAAACTACTTCAAGACGTTTGTGGAGCTACTAAGGTTTGCAGACCACACGGTACCTGACAAGGAGGATAAGATCAACAAGTTCATTTCAGGATTACATTTCCAGTTGCAGACGATCATGCGTATCAAACTAACGAGACTTTGCACGAGGCCTATGACCGAGCAGCTGACATGTGGCAAGTCAAGGAGGTACATGATGAGTTCCGCGGGAAACGCAAGGAGGATGAATCCGGAGGAAGTAGCAACAATTTGGCAAGGGATAAGAGGTTCAAGCCTAATAATGGGGGAAACAACCAGAGCCAGGGCCACCAGCAAAATCCAGTATAAGTGCGCCGCTACAACTGCAAGACATGTCAGCAAAACCACCCTGCAACTGACTGTACGGGGAACCTAATCACATGCTACAACTGTGGAAAAAGGGAGCATCGAGCCTACGAATGTCGTTCCCAACCAGTCAGGAACCACCGAAGGGACACAGGAGGAAACTATCAGAGGCAACCGTAGAACAACTATCTGGGATACCGCCAGCCGTACGGGAACCGGCAACCCGGGATCCTGCAGATCGGATATGGGAACAGGAACCCCGGAAACCGCAAAAACCAGGGAGATGGCTATGGAGGGCAGCCAAACTACAACCAGGGGAATGCACAACCAGGGGAATGCAGGACAACATGGAGCTCAGAACCGCAACAACAATGCTGGTCATGGAGGCAACAACAACAATGTAGCTGGTGCTGGAGGAGCTGGAGCTCAGAATGTGGGAAGAATTGCTGTCATGACAAAGGCAGAGGCTGATGCTTCTTATGGAGTTGTCACGGGTAATTTCTTATCCATGAGCAACCGGCTTTTATATTATTTGATTATGGTGCATCATACTCATTCATATCATCATCATTTGCTGAGAAATTGGGTTTGAATAAGTGCGCTAAGAAATCTATCCCAGTAGCAACTCCCACCGGCCAAATAACAGTATGTGACACCGTATTTGATGGGGGTAGGAGTGAAAATCCTAGCATGCACCTTCCTGCAGACTTGATTAAGTTTGATCTTAGAGGCCTAGATGTAATCCTAGTGATGGATTGGCTTAGTAAATATCGAGCCGTCATTGATTGTTATGATCAGAAGGTTCGGTTAAGAGGACCCAACGGTGAGAGAATCTCTTACCGTGGAATCACGAATGAGCCCTGTATTAGACTAGTGTCAGCGTTGACCATAGTCAACCAAGTGAAGAAAGGGAACTGAAGAAAGGGAACTATGCTTATCTATGTTACATCCAAGACGTTTCCAAGAGGGAGAATGTGCTAGAGGAGATACGAGTTGTAAAGGAGTTTCCTGACGTATTCCCAAACGAAATTCCAGGAATGCCACCAAGAAGAGAATTGGAGTTTACACCTATCTCAAAGGCGCCGTACCAGATGGCACGAGCAGAACTGAAGGAGCTAAAAGAGCAATTACAGGAACTCCTGGATAAGGGGTACATACGGCCAAGTGTGTCACCCTGGGGAGCACCAGTGCTTTTTGTGAAGAAAAAAGATGGAAGCTTAAGGCTATGCATTGACTACCGTGACTTGAACAGTGCAACCATCAAGAATAAGTACCCTCTACCCCGGATTGACGATCTCTTCGATCAATTACAAGGGGCTAGTGTCTTCTACAAGATTGGTTTCAGATCAGGGTACCATCAGCTTCGGGTAGCCGAGCATGATATCCCGAAGACAGCCTTTATAACAAGATATGGCCACTATGAGTTCACTGTGATGCCTTTTGGTTTAACAAATGCACCTGCAGTATTCATGGATTTAATGAACCGAGTAATGAGGCCATTTCCAGATCGATTCTTCATCGTCTTTATTGATGACATACTTGTGTACTCGAAGAGCGAGGAAGATCACGAGGAACATCTCAGAGAAGTGTTGCAGACTTTGAGACAAGAACGACTGTATGCTAAGCTGTCAAAGTGCGGGTTTTGGTTGGATCGTGTTCCATTTGTGGGTCACATCATCTCGAAGGAAGGAATATCAGTGGGCCCAGGAAAGATTTTAGCAGTCAAATATTGGCCAACATCGAAGAATGTATCCGAGATAAGGAGTTTCCTTGGCTTAGCAGGTTACTACATGCGTTTTGTGAAGGACGTCTCCAAGATTGCCAGGCCATTGACCGCATAACGAAGAAGGCAGTAAAATATCAGTGGATCGAAAGTTGTGAAGAAGCGTTTCAGTCACTGAAGGAAAAGCTAACTACATCGCTAGTATTGGCTCTACCTAATGACTCAGGCGAGTTCGAAGTATACAGTGATGCATCAAAGAAGGGGTTAGGATGTGTACTCATGCAAGACAGAAGGGTGATTGCATATGCATCAAGACAGCTAAATCCCCACGAGGAGAACTATGCTACTCACGAATTGGAGTTGGCAGCAATTGTTTTCGCACTAAAGATATGGAGACATCACCTGTACGGAGAAGTTTGTAAGCTTTACACAGATCACCGCAGCCTAAAGTACATCTTCACGCAAAAGGAGCTGAACAACCAACAACGGAGATGGCTAGAAATCCTCAAGGACTACGACTTGCGCATCCAGTACCACGAAGGGAAGGCAAACGTAGTCGCAGACGCATTGAGTCAAAAGGCGAGCCATGCTTTGAATGCAATGGTAGTTTTACCATAATGGCTATGCCACGAATTTAGAAAGCTTGAGATCGAAGTCGTGGATCAAGGAGGAGTACATAACTTACTTGGCAGTATGAAAGCCGTACCAGATTTCTTTGAGGAAATAAGGAGTAATCAAGCAGGGGATGTCAAACTAGAAAGAATCAAGAAAAAGATTGCACCAGGACAAGCCAAAGACTTTCAGATTCACGAAGATGGGAGCATACGCTACAAAGGAATATGGTGTGTACCACAGAAATGTGCAGAAACCAAGGAGAATTGATGCGTGAAGCGCACGACACGCCCTACTCGGTTCATCCTGGAGGCTAGAAACTCTACAAAGATTTGAAGAAGACATTTTGGTGGGCAAACATGAAGAAGGAAGTAGCAGAAATCGTAGCCCGATGTTTAACGTGCCAGAAGGTGAAGGTTGAACACAAGCGGATGGGAGGCCTAGTTCAGCCTTTGGACGTACCAGTTTGGATGTGGGATTACATTTCCATGGATTTTGATACAGCACTGCCAAAGTCAAAGAACGAACTTAATCAGATTTGGGTAGTAGTAGACCAATTAACCAAAACGCAAGGTTCATTCCGATGAAGGATACGTGGAACATGGAGCAGAGGGCAGACGCGTATGTCAAAAATATAGTGAGATATCATGGAGTTCCAAACTAGATAATTTCTGACATAGACCTTAACTTTCTCTTTCATTTCTGGAAGGCGCTTCAGGAAACAATGGGGACCCAGTTACGATTCAGTACGGCATTCCACCCAGCCACGGATGGACAGACAGAAAGAACGATTCAAACATTGGAGGACATGCTAAGGGCTTGTGTCATGGACTTTCAAGGTTCATGGGTTGACAAGCTACCACTAATAGAGTTCTCATACAACAACAGCTACCACGCCAGCATCGGCATAGCACCACACGAGGCTTTGTATGGGAGAAAGTGTCGAACACCTCTATGTTGGAGTGACATCAACGAGACAGTGGTTATAGGCCCACAAATGATCAAAGAAATGACCAACCAGGTGAGACTTGTCCAGCAGAGAATGAGGGAAGCACAAGACAGACAAAAGTCCTATGCGGATCAGAAAAGGAGACCATTAAAATTCCAAGTGGGTGAAAAAGCATTACTCAAAGTTTCGCCTATGAAGGGAGTGACAAGATTCAATCAGAAAGGGAAGTTGAGCCCAAAGTTTATCGGCCCATATGACATTCTGGAGAAAATTGGAGAAGTTGCTTATCAACTAGACCTACCTTCTAATTTGGGACGAGTACACAAAGTCTTTCACGTTTCACAGTTGAAGAAGTACGTGCCAGACCTATCTCATGTGCTAGATCCTGAACCAATTGAGTTAGACCCATCTTTGACTTACGAAGAGCACCCTGTCAAGATCTTAGATGCCATACAAGAGACACGCGTACCAAGAGCGTTAAGCTAGTGAAAGTTTTATGGACGAATCATCAAACGGAAGAAGCTACTTCGGAAGCAGAAGATGACATGAAAAAGAAGTACCCTCATCTGTTTAATGAGGTAAATTGAGTTCCGGCGACGTCACTCTCCTAAGGGGGAGAGGATGTGACCTTTCGCTTTAATATCCTTACATTCCTAAAATAAATCTTGGCCTTTCCTGTTAATCTCTGGTTAGTTTCATATTATTTTTTATGCATCATCATATAGAAATAACCTTGCATCGTATAGAAACTATTTGATCTTTGAGTAGCTTTAGCTTCGAGGACGAAACTCTCTTTAAGGGGGGAAGGATGTAATACTCCGTTTTAATACAAGGGTAAAATGGTAATTTGTGCGAGGAATTTGATTTTATTTGCGAGTGATAAATTGGGTAATTTTCGGTTTCAAATTATAGTCGAGACGCTTAATTAATATTCCTGGAAAACTATATCGTTATTGAGCATTTGTTTTTAGCGATTTATTATTTTATACTACGTAATAAAATGCCTAGGGTAGTGGTGTGCCCGACACGTTTTTCACAAGTTTGTATTAAGAGTTTTGATGTATTTGGCAGGAGGGGAGCTAGTTGTAATTTAAGGTAGTTAATCAAAAAGTTGGTGGGGGGGGGAGTTGTAGTTTGTACAAACTTCACAACCATGAGAGAATTAAATAGAAGGATTTAAAAATAAAACAAAAAAAATTGTTTTTTTTTCACAACTCCCCAACTCACCCTGCAAAACCCAACTCCCCGTACATCTCTCCCTCCCCCTATATCTCCTTCCCCTTCCTCTCTTCTTCGGCAGACACACCCAGCACAACCCCCGACACCCCCGACGCCATCACCACCATCACCACAGCCTCCACCTCCCTCCTCTTCCTCCTCCACCTCTCAGCCTACTCTCTGTCTCTCTCTCCCCTCCCAGTTCTGCCGGCGCAAAGCAGCAGCAGCTGCAGCGGATGGGAAGCCGCGGCCTCCCCGACGGCAAAACCACCGCCACAACCACCTGAATCTCTCCCTTTCTCCCGTTTGGACCACGTCTCCCTCCTCTCCTCTCCGTGTCGACAAGAGGAGAATCAAGAGCAGCATGAATCGCTGCAGAACATACCCAAAACCCCCATCGCCGGCGGCATCGCCATTAACGCCGACTACGAGCTCGGGTGAGCCACCAGACGTTACTTACCCATTTAAATCGATACGAAACCCCTCCCTGAGGTCCGAGGACTTCATATACGCCAATAATCGGATCCAAGAACGCCTCAATCGCCGGAACCATTCATCACCGCCGGCCACCTCGGCGAACCCAACCGGACCCAAATCTTGACCGTTTCTCGCAATTATTCGCTTGGGTAACTTCTAAATCACCCTCTGATTCATTTTTTATCATCAAAATACAATTTTGGTTAACTCTAAATCGAATCGGGTTGTTGGTTTGTGAGACTTGTATGTGTGTTCATGCTGGGGGGGGGTGTTTTGTATTTTCAGAAAAGTTAAGGGTGACTTGTGTAGCATAATAAAACTATATTGTTGATGGGAGGGTGATTAGATACCATTTATGAGAACTTGGGGGATATGGTTGTTGTTTATATAAACTGCATATAAAATATAAAATTAAAAATGCAGTTTTGTATTAGAATTAATTTCTAATATTTCTAGTTATTGTTTTAATTATATAAAAGAAGTTTTGCTATTAAAATTATATATGTATTAGTTAATATGAAATATTGTTGTCTTCTTGAAAAATAAGCAAGATAAATTATATAGTTGATTTAATCATATAAATTTAGTGTGATTAAATAAATATTTCAAGTACTTATAAAATTAGTGTTTTGAGTAAATATGTTATTTTCTTAATATTGATAAAATAAAATAAGTTAGAAAGTTAAATTGGAAAATAACTTTTAAGAAAATTTCCTCTATTTATAAATAGTTAAAACTTGATTATTATTTGTAGATATTAGAAATTAATTTCTCCAAAATAAAGTTATAATTATGTGTGACTAAACACTTGTTTTATTTGAATAAACATTTTGTGAGTTTTATTTATGAGTTTAATTCTTTAATAATATATACATTTTATAATAAATAATGAGAAATAATTAAATTAGTTGGAATCAAATTTTGTAGTCTCTTACAAATAAGTGTGTTGTAAAATAGATCATTATTTTATTTTCTAAAATATTAGAGTGTATAAAAAATATGCGATTTTTTAATTAATAATTTTTAAGAGTTAGTATTTATATAAGTAGTGATTTTTATGAGAAAAATAAAATTTTCTACGTCGTCGGAATTATTATATAAATTTGGCACGCTAGTAATTAATGGGATAATGGGGGGTAAATTCAAATAAGACTTAGATAATTTTTTCATAGCTTACTTTCACACTTTGGACTTGTAATTAATCTAGGATTTATAAATTTGTAGGTGACGAGTTCGTAGACGCGGGCTACGTTTATCCGTAGAGGCTTTGTTGTGAAAATTGTCTTGCTACTTGAGGTGAGCCGTCCTCCTTTCGTGTCTAAGTATTTTTATGATTTTATGTCTCAAAATGTGAATTGTGACACACGTGTTCGACTTGATATTTCAATTGCTTGTCAAATGATTCCTTCTAACTTGTCATGTGAAAATATATAATGAACGATAACTTAAAGTGAAAACAGTTGAGCGGTGGAACCACGTCCGGATTCTTATTATTGTCGACGTTGACTGCGGTCACTCGGCCCGTATATTTTACCCGGTTGCAATTAGCCCGGGTTGCTCCATGTACTCACCTCTCTGGCCGCAAGAAGTCTCAGGGGGGTGCCGGCACTTAAGGTCTTGGATGCTTGCGAGATGGTTGGCTTTGATATGAGATACTATGATATTTGATTGATTGGTTCGTTCCCCGCTACAACTAACTGATAAAAGTGGTTTATCATGAGAAATGAAAAGAGATTTTATACATTGAGATTTTCCCTAATTGGGCAGCATTGTGGTTTGAACATGTTTCAATGGAATTATAACGGTAATGCCTTGAATTGGAAAATATTTATAATCTCTCATTCTTGGCCTTTGGTACCATTATATCTGATTTACTGTTACTACTCGTGTTCGTTCAAGAAACAAATACCTCTTATTCTGTTTACATGTTTGGGTGTTTTCTTTCTCTGCATTTCTTGGTGACTTTAGAAAAACTGCGGTCTTTGTGTTATTTCCCCCGCAGGTCTAGGTGGTGGGAGCTTGGCTTAAGGGGTTCGCAGACTCATCTAGTGGTAGCGGTACCTTTAAATAATGAAATGCCTAGACAATGTTCACCATGTGTAATATTATGTCACATATCGTGTTGAGACAACTATGTTTATGTAATATATGAGTATGGTTGTGTTGTTCTTGATTTTCGCCGCTTCATTTCGAGTAGCACCCTCCCGGGCTCTCCGGTCCGGAACGGAAAGTCCGGGGAACGAGGGGTGTTACAGCACACATATCTAAAAATAACTGATAGCATAAAAACATCAACCAACCATATCCTACAGGATCCAACATTATTACAAAAGCTTCATAAAACTATCAAATAGCAGCAAAATAGCAAATTCTTCTTCCCCTTTTTGACTTTCATCAAAGAAGTAGAAGAAATGTAGGATCATGTTCAAAGCTTTTTAAAAGGAAATAGTAAAAAGATCAAGTCTCAGAAAAGAAAATATAGAAATGTCTAGAATAGAATGTCTTCAAGTGCATTGAAGTCCCAACTTTTGCAGCTTTCTTGATAAACTTCTTTCCAACTTTAGCTTCTTCTTTACCTTTTTCCTCAGTCTCCACTTGTGCTTCTTCAGCAGTTTTAGCTTCTGATTCCTCTCCAGCATCAGCTTGTTCATCCTTGTGTTCATCTTGTTCCTCCACATTTTTGGCTTCTACATCAGCAATCACTTCAGCAATTACCTCCTCAACTGTAGCAGTTACTTTTCTGTTCATTCTTCAGCGTTTTCCTCATTTCATGCATCCTCATCAGCTTCCTCATCACCAGCTTGCTCATCACCAACTTCTTCATCAGACTCTTCAAATAAGTCCTTTTATGTAAGAACTATTGGGACCTTTTTCTTTTTCTTTTGCTTCTTCGAAGCTTCCCCAAGAATCTCATCTGAATCAATGCTAGTGTCTCTGCTTTCTGAAGATGGTATCTTCTCAATGTTCAAAGCTTTGATTATCACATATAACTTTGACTTCAACAAACCCTTGAACTTCAAAAAATAAGTAGAAAAATAAAAAATCCCCCGTCTAAGATCTTCGACACCATTCTCCAGCACTTCAACTCTATCAAGAACCTGAGAAAAATGCACACTAATAGAAGACTTTGATGCTGTAGCTGCTCTAGCTTTGATATACTCCTTTTCCTTTAATTCCTTTGCAGACAACTCAGAATAAAACTTCCACTTACATTTCATAGTCTGGACTACACCAATCCTTAAGTGAAGCCTCATCTACCAACCAAAAACCACTTGTAATATTATCCTCATTTTTCAAAGGAACTCCAAAGTGTTTAAATAGCAAAGGCAACATATTAGCATAAGGCAGTGAGTGATTCCTGGTTCTAATTCCACAATACAGCATATGTTCCATGATCACAATAGGCAGGTCAATCTCAAAGCCTTGACATATCAGATACACAAGATCAAAACTTTGTCTGTCACCAACTCTTTGGAATGCTCTCTGGGTACTACACACCTCATGATAACTGAGAAAATAATTTCGGCTTTACAGTTCAACATTGAATGTGTTAACTGCTTGGGTCCTGTTGGTGTTTCCTTCAAGAAAAACAAATATCTTGCCTTCTCCAAACACTCCTTTCTCTCTGGATGCTCATGAATCTTATTCTTTCTAGGAATGCCCAAAACTTTGGAGAAAACCCTATGATCTAGCCTCATACTAATTCCAGCAACTTTTGAAGTTAAAACATAACTCTCATTATCATCACTCTCTTGAACCAAGTTCAGATAAAACAACCAAGTCAATCTAGGATAAGCCTCAGGTGGTGGATTCAATATCTTTCCGATATAAGAATCTCTCAAACGCATAATGTAGTATCTGTATAATTTCTCCAAAAACTCATCACTTATAATACTACAAAAATCTATCTTTTAAGAAGCATAACCATCCATCCAAACATTTTAACCTCAGAATTAACGAACCAAGATTCAGGCAACGAGTGCTTACCATATATAGCAACTTTATTGGTGTTTATAGCACTGCGCTTAACACTCTTCTTCTATGATGGTGGATCCTTCTTCTCTTCCTCTGGCTTCTTTTCTTTTGAAGATGGAATATCCTTCTTCTCACTTGTCTTATTCACTCCACTAGCCTCTTTCTTCTTGCTTGACTGATCTTCCTTTTCTTTACCCTTATGCTCCTTGTCTTTCACAACCTCTTTTGTCTCAGAATCAAATTCAGATACATCTTCTTGAACCTCTTCTTGAACTGTTTTCCCCTTCTTTATCTTCTTTGAAGGAGAAGAGGCCTCTTGAATGCTGACTGTACCCTCTGAATCTGATCCTTGATTAGTGATCTTTCTCTTAGCCTTCCTCTTCATCCTCTTACCTGAACTCTGAACTTGCTGCTTCATCCTCTCAGATTTGCGCTCCATTGGGTTTAGGGTTTCAGAAGGTAAGGGAAAGAAATTGAGAGAGAGATAGAGACAGAGAGAATGAGGTAGAGGTTGAGAACAATAAGCCCTGAAGCTGGTTTAAGTAGGCAGAAGAGTTGGAATGAAAAATGACTGCATGAAAAATTGATTTAAATATATTTGATTGAGATATTTTTGGGATATTTACTCAAAATCCTCTGAACAGATCGAAAATTTTGCAATTATCTAAAAAGATATCACAAAATATTTGATGATCCAACTTTTAAATAATTTAACACAGCAGATTACTCACAGCTTTGAAACAGTGGCTCAAAGCTTTGAGAATTTGAATACTGCCAGAAAAATTTAAAGCTTTGAAGCATACTTTCAAGGCTTAAGAAAGTATGATCTCAAGGATTTGAGATTTTCACATATGATACATGTACGAACTAATACTCCCCCTAAACCAATGCATCATTGTTTAGCATACCCAATTCAAGCCTTAGGGTTGCAAACCTTTCAGTTGCAAAGGTTTAGTGAAAATATCCGCTATCTGCATAGAGGATGAAATAAAAGATAAAGATACATCACCTTTCTCAGCACGATCCCTTATAAAATGATGTCTCACATCTATATGCTTAGTTCTTGAATGCTGCACTGGATTCTTTGATATTGAAATGGAACTTGTATTATCACAGTTAATAGGCACATTCCTGAAATCATATCCAATATCCCTTATTTGTTGAGCATATCAAAGCACTTGAGAACATCAAGCACCAGCTTCAATGTATTCAGCTTTTGCAGTTGACAAGGCTACTGAATTTTGCTTCTTTGAATGCCAACTGATCAAAAATGAACCAAGAAATTGACAGCATCCAGAAGTACTCTTTATATCTACTTTGTAACATGCAAAGTCTTCATCTGAATAACCACTCAACAGGAAATTAGTTCTCTTGGATACCAAATCCCCAAGTCTTTGGTTTCATTCAAATATCTGAAAATCCTCTTAACAACCATTAAGTGACTTTACTTAGGATCTGCTTGAAACCTTTCACACATACATACACTAAACATAATATCTGGTCTACTAGCAGTTAAATACAAAAGAGAACCAGTCATAGCTCTGTATTCTTTTTGATTCACACTCTTACCACTTGCGTCCTTGTCTAAGGAAAGAGATGAACTCATTACAGTCTTCAATACCTTGGACTGAGACATGTTATAATTGTTTAACAAGTCCTTGTTATACTTTCCTTGATGTACAAATATTCCTTTCTTCATTTGATAAACATGAAGTCCAAGAAAGAAATTGAGTTCTCCCATCAAACTCATTTCAAACTCCCTGCACATTAGGCTTGAAAACTCTTTTGAAAGAGTCTCATTAGTAGCACCAAATAGTATATCATCAAAATAAATTTGTACTACTAACAAATCATTTTCATTATTCTTAATAAAAAGAGTTTTGTCTAGCAGACCTCTCCTAAAACCATTGTCAAGTAAAAACTTTGAGAGTCTTTCATACCAAGCCCTTGGAGCTTGCTTCAAACCATATAGATCTTTGTCTAGTTTGAAAACATGATTAGGAAATTTATCATCTTCAAAACCAGGTGTTTGTGCAACAAAAATTTTATTCTTGTAAATATCCATCCAAGAAAGCACATTTAACATCCATTTGATAAAGGTTTATATGTTTATGGGATGAAAATGTAAGAATAATTCTTATTCTTCTAACCTGTCAACAGGAGAAACTGTCTCCTCATAATCAATTCCTTCCTCTTAATTATATCCTTGTGCCACAAGTCTAGATTTGTTCCTCACAACCTTGCCATTTTCATCAAGTTTGTTCCTGAATACCCATCTGGTTCCAATAACAGATTGAGTCTTTGGTCTTGGAACCAAGTTCCAAAACTTGTTCCTTTCAAACTCATTTAGCTCATTCTGCATAGAAATGATCCAATCTGCATCTTCTAGTTCCCCTTTTGCATTTTTTGGATCAACAAGAGATGCAAAAGCACTAAATGCACAAAGATTCTTTAGCTGCCCTCTTGTCTGTGTTCCAGTTGTTGGATCTATAATAATATTCTCTGCAAGATGATCTGATAAGTATTTGAACTTCTTTCTTGGTGTCCAGGTGTATGGTCCTTCAAGGCTTTGAGATCTTGACACAGTAGTGGGAGCATCATATGTTCTGTCAATCTCAGTCTCAAGGCTTTGAGATTTTGGCTCAGAAGGATGTTCAAGGCCTTGAGATTCTTTTGACTGTTCCTGCATGATAGTTTTGCTTCTTTTCTCTTTTTCACAATCATCATCTGCCTCATACTTATTCAAGTTGAGATCTGCAAAACTTTCACTCAAGGAATCATCAGTACTTTCATCAAAAATTACATGAATTCTCTGTTCAACAATCTTAGTTCTCTTATTAAAAACTCTATAAGCCTTGCTAGTTTGAGGATAACCAAGAAACACACCTTCATCACTTCTAGCATCAAACTTGCCAAGATTATCCTTTCCATTATTATGCACAAAACAAGTACAGCCAAAATGCTTCAAATAAGAAACACTTGGCTTCCCACCTTTTACAAGCTCATAAGGATTTTTCTTCAAAATAGGTCTAATCAAGCATGTATTCATCACATAATTGGCAGTGTCAACAACTTATGCCCATAAATACATTGGAAAATTACTTTCAAGTAGCATGGTTCTAGACATATCTTCAACTGTCCTATTCTTCCTCTCAACTACTCCATTCTGCTGAGGAGTTCTAGGTGCAGAAAAGTTGTGTGAGATTCCATGCTTTGCACAAAACAAATCAAAATCAAGCTGATCAAATTCCCTACCATGATCACTTCTAATAGATGCAACATGTAAGTTTTTCAAAGTTTGAAGCTCTCTACAAAGCTTTGAGAATTCATACATTGCTTCAGACTTCTCTCTGATGAACATAACCCATGTTAATGTAGAGTAATCATCTACCACAACAAGCATATATCTCTTACCTTTGGGAGTCTGAATCCTCATTGGACCACATATATCCATGTGCATCAATTCTAAAGGCCTGGAAGTACTTACAAAGTTCTTTGGCGTGAATGAACTCTTGGTCTGTTTACCTTAGGTACATGCCTTGAAAATCTAATCATCTCTGAACTTTAGGTTTGGTAGGCCTCTTACCAAGTCTTTTGAAATGAGCTTGTTCAAAGTATGCATGCTAATATGCCCAAGCTTTCTATGCCAAAGCTTTGATTCCTCCTTCAAAGCTTTGAGGAACTTCATACTTTCACCTGCAACTTTGTTAGCACTAAAAGCATATATATTATGTGACCTAGGGGCATTGAGTATGCAATTTCCATAATTTCATCTTGTGCCACACATTTCTCCTTGTCAAAACCCACTATGTTACCTCTATCACATAATTGATATATACTAATCAAATTATACTTTAAACCTTCAACTAAATAAACATCAGAAATTGTACTTGCAGAACCATTACCAATGCTTCCAATATCAATTATATTACATTTTGCTTTGTTAACAAGCGTGATTGTTCCTCCAGAATGCTCTTTAAGATCAGTGAATAAATATTTTTTTCCACTCATGTTCCTGGAACATCCACTGTCCAAAAACCCATTTTGATCCTTCGAAGCTTTGGTGACATCCTGCAAAATACAATCGATGCCTTAAAAGGGTATTAGACCAGGTGTAGAATTTGGATTCATACTCTGAATCAACCATGTTAGGTGGTATGGCTCCTTTTGGAACCCAAATCTGTCTAACTTGTCCTTTAAGCTAATAAGGACAAGTGTTCCTCATTATGTGAGGTTCTGTCCTCCTAAAGGGGCAAGTCAACTTAATATGTACAAATTTTCCACAATAATGACACTTTGAGAATGTCTGCTTCCTGATTTTACAAATGTGGTTTGGTTCTTTTTTGAAAAATTTGGATTATAACCAATTCCACTTTTGTAAACAGAATGCATACTTCCTCCAAGCATGAGATTAAGCTTGTGTTCTGAGCCAGAAAAGGTTGATAAAATGTTTTTAGATTCTTGAAGCTTCTCAGTCGATGAAGTTTTTTGTTGCTCTAAATCATCTGAATGATTCTTTAGATCAACATACTTATCAGTTAAAAGAGAGTTTTGATCAACAACTTCCTTGACTTGTGCCTTCAAAACTTTGAATCTACTTTCCAAGGCTTTGAAGTTAATGTCAATTTTCAACCTAGTAGGTTCAAGACATTTGTTTTGAAATATCAAGTCTAAGTTCTCCTTGGCTTGCTCATGAACCTTCACTTTCAAAGAATCTATCTCATTTCTATAACTTTCCTCATTCAAAATCATACTTTTGAGGATTTCAGGCAAAACAGTAGAAGGAATAGACATAAGATTCTTTACCATATATTTAATAGGTTTGTTTGAGCTCATTTCATCATCATGCTCAGCCATAAGACAAAGATTTGCCTGCTCTTCATCAGAATCTGAGTCTGTTGAAGTTTTTGAATAACCCAAAGAAGAAACCATTGCTTTCTTTCGTCTGTTGTCATTTTCCTGTTAAGGAAATTGCCTGCTCTTCTTCTTTTGTGGAAAATATCTTACCAAATGATCTGCATCTCCACATTATAAGAAATTCATTACTTTAGATTTATTAGAATGTGAAAAAAATTTACCTATGTGATCCTTGCTACTAGAGGATCTGGATTTGTCCTTGCCGTAGTCCTTGTTTCCAAAGTTCTTTTTCTTCTTCAAGATTCAGGCCAAAGCTTTGGAAATCAAGGCTAAAGCCTTTTCATCATCATCATCATCATCATCATCCTGTTCAAGGCTTTAAGATTTTGCATTGTCTTTTGCCTTGAGTGTCAGGTTATTGATGTTGTCACTCATGTCACCATCTACTTCCTTCATTGAAATCTCATGAGTGAGTAGTTTTCCTTGCGGATCATCCAGCTCTAACATGCTTAAGTCCTGTGCTTCATCAATAGCAGTTGTCTTAGGTTCCCACTTGGCTTTAGGCAAACTCCTTAGTAACTTTCTGAATTTTTCTTCATTTGAGAAAGCCTTTCCCAAGGATTCGAAGTTGCTCACAATGTAAGTAAACTTCTTGAACATGTCCTTGACGGATTCATCAGAATTTATCTTGAACAGTTCATGCTGCCTCCGAAGGATTGATTTTAGTCTGCTTGACTTGGCTTGTTCCTTCATAGGTAACAGTGAGTTTATCCCAGATGTCCTTTGCACTCTTGCAATTTGATATTCTGTTGAACTCATGTCATGATCTATAATGTATGCATGCTGTGATACCAATTGAAAGATTGTAATGTAAGGAAAGGAACATGATCAAATACTCTAGAAGGGGGGGGGGGGGGGGTTAAATAGATTTTTGCTGAAAACAAGTCTTTTGAAACTTTAAGTAGATGCGCAGTTGATATCTCAAAGCTTTGGAGAATATTTGAGATGCTAAAGATATGACTGCAGCTCACAAAAGCTTCAAAGCTTTGAGATTTGAAATCCTACAAAGCTTTGGAGCTGCCTGTTCTTAACTGTAATGAAAAGTAATCAAAATAAATAACAAGAACACTGGGATTTTTACAGAGTTCAGTCACAATTGGTTCTAGTCTCTGCCTGAGGGATCTAATCCCTCACCTCAACACAAATTCTTACTAATCACTCAGATCTAGCCCTAGATCTCAAGCTTAAGTGAGCTACCTTACACTTATACAGCCTGTGGTTCCCAACCTATCTAGTTATTAGCTACAATCTGTTGAAAAAATATGAACCTCTTGTTGTTCACTTGAAAAACTAAAATACTAAGTTTATGAGGTTTAGAAAGATATAATGAATAATACAATTCAGTACAAGTAGAAGAAATCAGAAAGAATAAGCTAATGAAGCCTGGAAGAGTTCTTCATATTTGATGAATGATCTTCAGTCCCTGTAGTGTTGATTGGCCTGATTGTTTGAAGAGTTGTGCAACTTGATCTCTCATGTTTGTAATTTTATTCAAAACCCACGTTGATCAGACTCTCCTTGTGTCTGTAACTTTGAAATTCATACTCAGCTTATGTGTCAACAACCTGCAACAGTTCTGAGAGATTTTAGGAACTGACTTCCTACAAATCCTCTCCCCCGAGATGCTTCTTTCAACAGCTATGTTTGAATAGCTTTTGAATTTTATTTTTGGACGTTTGAACGACCAAAAGTCCTGCACAATCTCAGCAACAAATATCAAACATAATCTAAACAAACTAGTTACAAGAGATCAGATCTGTTAGACAGTCAACTCCTGCAAAAACCCTAACTGATTTTGCCTTAGATAAGTTTTAATATAACTAGACACATGTGAATATAATTGCAAGACAAGATAAGTATCATAATCAAAATTTAAAATAACTCCCAATCTAATCCTGGATTCATCATATCCATCCTGCACACAGAAAACAATTTAGCAGTTCTGATCATGGAAGCAATCTCAAAGCTTTGGAGCTTTGACTACATCTCAAAGCTTTGGAGCTTAGATCTGCAGTTCATACAATGAAACCTTCAATCTGTAAAACTAGTTCAATCCTTAGCATTAGCTTACATATATTAGGTGAAGACAATAATAAGTGATTGAATCACCATTTAATCAAATCTTCAAGCCTGCAAACACAGAAATCGTTAAAAGCAAACAGTATCTCAAAGCTTTGAAGCTTTAAGACTTATAACAGTTCTGATCCTTTTGGCTTTCATCATAAAAGATAAAACTCTCCTTGAGTTTGTAAACACATTTAAGTTCCAAAACTTGAACTATCATGTTATAACAATTATGACACTCTTGAGAAAATAAGCTAGAAGTGTTCATATATATAGTCTAACAACTCGTTGTTAACTACATAAAAGCCCCAATACTAATTATGTCCTTATATGGATTAGTCCACAGTGTAAATTAGTCCCACTAAGTTTGCATGTGGTTGCGCATTGATCCTTCTATTTAATTAATCACATTAATTAATTACCAAGTCGGGTTTAGTCCATAGGGAGTGTGACCCCATATGATTCTACTTAGTTGGTAGTAACGATTACCAACATGGAGCGGTGTCGAACAACACATCTATGCCACCAAACTAATAGAAATAGTCAGTAATCCGACAAACCTTGTGAAAGTATTATCTCATCCCTTTGTCTCTATATCCGAATTGGACACGAGACATACAAGTCATACTCGTATATCCAATCCATAGTTTCTCGATCCTAGGAATAGTCTTACCCCATGCAGATAACATCAATATCCCATATTGATTTATCTGAGTTTGGCCAAACATTCTATAAGCACCATCCCTCGAGTGGCCGCGGATATTTGCTCCCGTTATGTGGGAGGGATAGATTCTATCTACATCACCACCTTCTCTAAGCTTGCTTCTTATTGTGTCCTATAAGCGCCTTCATTACTACTAAGTTACGGTGTAGCGTTTGATGATGTCAAAACACAATATTCCACAACTAGAAGATCTAGTGTCTTCATGTCTAAGGATCAAAATACCTTTGTCACTACGAGAAGCACTTGTGATTTTACATAAATTGTATGTAGCCTCCTCGTTGTGGGTCAATCCAGTATGATATTACTCCTAATGCATACCCATGTGTTGTATCGTGATATCCCCATATCAATCCAACCCCATACTAGTCTATAGTTGATCATCATTTGCAATATAACGACTTCATTATATTAAATATCTTTATAGATAATACAATGAATATTCTAGCCAAAAGTAATGTTCATACTAAATAAGATTGCCTCTAAGACATCTATTCCAACACTGAAATGTAAATGCAAGGAACACAACGATTTTACGGAGTTCAGTCCTCAATGACCTACGTCCCCGAGGGATCTAATCCTTTCAGGATTTTAACAGATTTCTTATTTATTAAAAGCTAAGCCCTAGATTTCAGATCCGGGGAAGTGCCTTACTCTGTGCAGTTTGTGGTTCTTCCTAACCCATCTAGTACCTGCTCAAGCTAACTGATACAATGAGAATCTATTGTTGTTCATCTTGAACAAAACCACGAGATCAAGTGATAAATAAATATAACAATATGATATACAAATAATGCTCATATGAAGAACACTGTAACAGAGTGAAGCAGTTAAGCTCTAAGTGTTCTTCTGAAACTTGGATTGGATGATTTGATCTTCTTCAGTGATGCTTGTCAATCCTTGAGAGTAGTTTTCTCTGTAATGTTCTGTGCTTCATAATCTCTCTGTATGTCTCTCATTCTGCATATTTGAACTGCAGAATATATAAATCTTCAAAACTGAAATCCCTAAAAATATGCAGCATATCTTTAACTCTCAACAACTTGATTCCAATGAATAGTTGCTTACTTTTCAGATATGATTTTGATTTGATCTTTCATTTCAAGCTTAAGGAATGTCCACACAACCTTCCTTAATAATAGCACTGAATCTACAAACATTGATTGCCTCTTATACATCTCTGCAAAAAAGTAAACTTTACTAATCCTGCATACACATAATTTGTTAACAGTTCTTGCAAAAAAAAACTTAGGCAAATAATGAGATCGAGGCATGTTAGATCAAAAAATTAACTTGTCTATTATCATCTAATACAGTATGATCAAGTTCAAGGTTTTAGATAAGCACATGAGTATTAACTCCCCCCAGTTCATGCTCTTCAGTTTCAAGGCCTTGAAACAAGTTTCAAGCCTTTGAAACAAACTGTTAACTTGTAGTTGTGGATACATATACTAGTTTGATCATTCGATCCACTTTATTAAGCTCAACTGAAACTAGCCCCTAGTCATTTCTTGTACTTACCATACTAAAGCAAAGCATGTAGGAGGTGTCTATACTTATGGTCTTGGATGTTGCGAGATGGATCGAATTTGCAACTAGAATGGCTATGGATCGGTTCTTCTCTGTATCAACAAATAAATAATAAATATCGATCTTTAGAAAGGTTTACTTTTGGATGGAAATATAATATTTTTGATGTTTGATAATTCGTACAAGGGATATTGATGCATGGATTTTGGATAACCCTAAAAGGGAAATTGATTATGTATTTTGGAAATTCTTAAATGGAAAATTGATTATTATCATTGTAAATTCTTAAATGGAATATTGATCGCGACATGGAATATGGTTTTGGAAAGTTCCTCAATGAATTGGAATACTTTTACTTTGGTAATACAGGAAGTCGGAACTTTTTTTACCATATTATAAAAGATTTGATTCCGATGTGTATATAATTTTACTACATGAAACTATTTCTATAAACTCATCTGTTATCATCATGTTTTGCGTGATTAAGTGTTACTTACTCAGTCTTTTGTACTGGCTGTTATGAAAATGTGGTATATATTGTCTTAAATTCTCCACCTCACATCTATGTTTTGAAAGCTAAGTTTTTGGAAGCGACTAAATCAGATTATACTAGAATAAAATGCTTATTTCCTTCCATTTTAAGTTTCTAGTTTATAGCCAGTGTTCTTAGAACAAATAATTTGCCCGTGATTAAGGTAGCTACATTGTCAATGGATTGTAAAAGAAATTTAATTATTTGGTGTGGTTGGTTGTTATAGTTATCGACTGTTAAAAGTCCCATAATACTCGGGGTTATCTCGGGTATGGAGTAGCATGATTCTAGTTTTTCGGTGAGGAATATTTGGCGGTGTGACACAAAGGGTGACAAAATAGTTCAAAACGACTATGAAAGGTTTTGGCTTCAACAAATTTGGGAAAATAGGAGGTTCACTGACGGAGAGATATAATCCTAGAGTTCAAGATCTACCAGACTCCAATAAGAAGAGGTAGGCTTTAAAACAGATTTGACGTAAAATAAAAATATAAAGAATGAGTTCAAAAGATTAAGATTACAAACAATGAAATTTATATCGATGTCTCTAGACTCGGGCTGACTAATTGATAGAAGTTCTAGATCTGAAGAGAGAAGGATCTTGAACTGACTCTAAACTGAACAACGTATTGTACATGAACACCTATATGAAACAAAACAGCTCCTGAAGGAGACGAACAACGACATATCTATATGTGTTAGGTGTTGAATTAGAACACTGAAAGGAACAGCTCACCTGGTCAAACCTATAAGCTCTAGCATAAAACCCAAGAGGGTTCTCTCTCCTCGTCGAGCATACACAATAGAGACAACATACTCTCTCTCTCTCTCCTCGTGAAACTTGGGTGGGGTGAAGTCTTTCTATCTATCTCTATCTCTCATGTGTGGGCGAGGAGACTCTAATAGCTTCAAATTTCTTTTGACCCTAGGACTCTATTTAAAGAGTGAGATTACTGGTTTTCCAAATAAGAGAGTTCTAGAGAAATTCTACAAAGAATCTGGACTTTTAGAAATAAATTAAAAGTTAAACACTATCTAAAGGATGATTATCATATATTAAAAAAATTTACTCACCAGAAATAATTATTTCTAAAAGTACCAAATTCATAATTAATTTTAAAAAATATAGTTAAATTTATTATAAGAAATGGATTATACTTAACCATCAAACGAACTTTAATTCATTAATTGATTTCAATTTTCTATAAAATCTTAAATATTAGTTAGTAATTATTTAATAAACAATCACCGTATTTTCAATTATTCTAGAAGTAAAGTGTTGGAGTGATAATCGTAGATCAAATAAGAAAAATTATTATTTTAGTATGAATGATAATATGTATTAATAAATAAAATCATGTTCCCATCAAACTCTTATTACAACATATAAAATGACTTATAATGAATCCATTTCAATTTATTTAAATTAGAAAACTAACTTAATTCATAGAAGTTTAATACGATTTTTTTTAATAAAACATGTGTTTAATCACTAATATAATCATACTAAAGAAGAAATTTAATTATTTATTAAACACTCTTACATGGGAGAATCAAGTTTAGAAAACATAGGAAATCTAGAAGAAGAATTCATGATTGACAGAACTTCCAGATCAAGCAAGAGATGAAGTCTAGAGAGGTGAGTTACCATACCCTAGCCGCATCAGCTAGGTCACACGTCCATAGGGATACATGCGTGGTTGTGGGGGGCCATCGAGGCCCACCCTCATCTATATAGGGGTTCACTCTTTGTTAATTTGATAGTTCAGTTCATAGACTATTGGACTGATGCTACAAGAATGATCCTCGACTTACGATTAAGACTTGACAGTTGGAAATCAACGAAATACCTTGGATTAAATAATGATTACCAAATTTATTTACTCAATTCGAGGAACTTGAATACTTGTAAGAATAGGGTTAGCACCGCATATATATTTAAATAAGATTCCTCGTATCATTTAATAATAATAAAAAACTGTGCAATCTACATGATCTGAGATATTTGACCAAAATTTGACAATTAGTCAGAAATAGTCAAATAAGAATAAACTAACACTTCCTATTTCAGTTTCAATTATCTTTCATCCCATATGTATCACTTATCTCAGTAGGTTGATAAGGATGCCATGGCCAAGAAAACATGGAAGCAAATCCGACTTTTCGTTAATCCTAAGTGTGTTGATTTTTCTTAATCTCTTTAGTGTTTGTGACTCAAATAATTTCGTAATTGTACTAATTGATTGTTGAACTGTTATTTGGTTAATTGTTGACTTCGGATACCATCTATATTTAGTTGGATGCATGTCACCTAGGTCAAACACATCATGAAGTACATGTGCATTGTCATATGGTTATCAAAGTGATTCTTTTGTAATTAGGACTATGTATGTGTTCGTAGAGCCTTACATCATGAGAAACAAATGATGTGCACGTAGAAGCAGAACTAGAAGTTCTTCGGATCTCAATATGATTTTACATGCTTAGCCTATCTGCATTGTTCTTTCTTCTCGCGAGTTCACATGCTTAACCTCGCGTTCCTACTTTCTTTGTGTGAAATGCTTGCTTCTTAGGAATAAAATTGTCATACTTTTCAGTCTACTCGGTAAAATTGCTTTACTTGAAAAAAAAATTCACTTTACTACTCGTATTCAAACTCAAAAAATTTTGTTGTAAAGATGACACACTTATATAGAGTCATTAACTACATAAAGTGAAGGAATCACATGTACATGAACCAATAGGGAATCTGTACCTTCATTTCAGGACATTCGATTTCTGCAGGGAATCTTTTACCTTGGGCACCTGGTCCAAAAGTTTCGGGATACCTGACTCCTGTAAGGCATCAATTCTTTGAAATCCTACACTAGATTCTACCACTAAGTACACCCTTGTAGCCTTTTTCTTTAGAGGGATGTCGACACCTAAGGTATATTTTGACTTATTAATTGAATGGGGGGAGGAAATGTTTTTAGTAACGCCTGACATGGTGGGTTTGAATGTACCCTCTCATTGACTTCCTACTTTGGGGAAGGTTTTCCCAGTCATCGATCATTATATCGGATCTAAGAACTATTTCTATTAACTTGGTCTATCCAGGTTACTACGAATTAATAATCAAACATGTTTTGCTCCTAGGTTTGGTGAACTGTTATTTATAAGTCGTGATGTGATGGATATGTTACTTGTGAAAGATCTATATTATGAAAACATTCCACGTTCAAAAATCTTATGATTATCTAGGTAAGAAAAATGGTTACTTTATTTGTAACATATCATAATGGAACAAGCTATTTATCGGTAACACTGTTGACAACGACAAAGCGGGCTCTAATATTCATACTTTGATATTCATACTTGTACTCTTGGAACAACTCGAATCAGATATTCATACTTATACTTTTGAAACAAGTTCGAACTTCGTTAAACTCGAAACCCTTTAACCTTTCTCAGCTAATATGTTTACATACTAAGTTATTTATTCACGTAGGTCTTACTAATACTCTCACATCGGTGTTTGTATTTTTTTCCTTAAACCCACTGCAGGTACATGATTAATTATCTCAGGGTAATGCGCGAGAATCACGATTCTTCTCTCTCATAAGCAGTATTAAACTAGTAACTAGTTGGAAAGCTAGTTTATTGGTATCTTTTGTTGACTTGGTGTTAGGTTTTGACCTAGTCATTAATGCAATTAACTTTTATCATGACTTTATAGTTTGGATGATTTCCTTTAACTTATTTGTTTCTACTACTCATTGTACGAAAGGGTGACGTCTCCTGTACGGATGACACTGCCCTGGTCTCCGGCTTTGCCCAATATAGAGGGGTGTTATAGTTACCTTTCTTGCACATCCAATTAGCGTTAGAGTTACTTTTTATGATCAGGAACTCTTAGCCCTTCTCCATATCACGCTGAAAGACCTGAAATGTCTCATGGTTTTCTCATTTCATCTTTCATAGGTTTATGTAGTACCACCTTCATGAACTTTCTGTTGGAATAGGTGCCCTAGAGGCAATCTATATTTAGTATGAACAATGTATTATGGCTAGAATATTCATTTATTATTTATTGTGATATTTAATATAATGAAGTCTTTAGATACAATGTGTTGTTTATCTTAAATATCCCTGGTCCATTATATTGATTAATAGGACGATCAAATATAGACTAGTATGTGTGTAGATTGATATAGAGATATAAAGTCTAACACATGGGTATAAATTAGGAGTAATGGCATACTGGATTGACCCACAACGAGAAGGATACATTAGATAAATGTTAAAGTCAAAATCGCCTCTCGTATTGCTAATATAATTGGAATCTTTTGACTTGAAGTCACAAGATACTTTAGTTGTGAAATATCATGCTTTGATATTATCAAACGTTATGGTAACTGTGTACGAGAGAATCCTGCAGAGAGGACTCAATATACACCAATAGCAGAGGATAGAAAGAACACAGGAAGTGTGGGGTTGTGTGTAGGGAGAGAATAAGGCAATAGCACTGTATGAGAGAGAGACATGAGTTTGGCAGAGCTTCCGCGTATCTCAGGTGTGTTCTCCCCTGTATGGAAGGGTTAACGATCTATATATAACAGAGAATGTGACCGTTGTAGTGTGGTTAATGCGCCCATCAATGGCGGCTTAATTAGCTTAACCACAGCGGCACGTTCGTCCGTGTATATAGGAACCGTTACAGCACGCTATCCGCGTATACCGGAACCGTTACGAGGTTGACCGGGTTTGACCGGGTTGACCGGGTTTATGGAGCTCGTGCCATAAATATCTCAAAGCAGTTACTAGGGGTCGCGCGCGGGCTTGGTTGTCGCTCGCACGCAACAGGACTTACTCTAGCCTCCAAACCACTAAGTCTCTACAAGTCCCGTGAGGTGGTATGCGAGGGCCCTGTCTCGCAGCCCCCACGTGGATCAGCGCGGCTGGTGATCCAGTGTGTGTGAAGCACAGTATGGTGTGCTGGATGGTCGCCACGTGGTTAAGATCTTCCTGTCCAGAAAGCACTATCTACATTAGCCCCCTTTGTGCGCGTGAAGACTCACAACCGGATAGGCTTCCATGCGCAGGAACCAACGTACGCGTCGCAGCCACGCACCAATTCAAATACATGCAAATTCAGCCCCCATGCGTTTCATTATGACCTAAAATCCCTAGAGTCGTGCCGTCTGGTCTTTTAGGGTTTTAGGCGTGACGTCAGCTTGTCCTGTGATTGCGCGATTCGACGGTGACGGTTGCGATTCGACTACTGAAAGGACGCAACCCTTCATTGTTTTTGGATAAATACTCTGTGCTCTCCATTGTTGCAAAGCATTACTTCTTTCTCTTAAAGTGAATGATACCCGGAAGCCTCCAAGAGCAGATTCAGATAATCAATCATCAATTCTTTCTCATCAATCGTCTTCTTCAACTGTCTGCATCCAAGAAAACTTTACCAAAACAAGGTTGGCCTTGTTCAATTTTGTTTAACATGTCAATATATGCTTTGAGCTGTGTTGGATCTACAAACCCATGACTGTCTGAAACATGCTACCTCGTTGTAAACTGCGAAGGAGACCTTTTTCTCTAAACTCAGAACTAAATTAATCACTGAATTAGTCCCCAGATTGTAAGGGTTTTGAATGTGGGGTTTCTGAAATTCCCAATAATGCAAACGCTTCTGAACTTTCAAACCCCAAAATTGGCATTGAACTGTTCATCTTTCTTCTGATAAAGCCTCGTTGCTTCAAACTGAATCTTGAAATTCAAACTAAAGTGTGTTTATTTCTCCCCCCTTTTTTCTTACTTTTCCGCAGGAATGGCAAAGACAAAAGGAACTAAACCCGTTAAGGGGGTCGAAGAAATACCTGATCTCCCCCAGACCTTATGGCGAAAAGCCCCCTATCTGGGTGGCAAAGACTTTTACCATGCTAGGGTTAAGGTGAAGAACCTGCCAACCCCTGTTCCTGCTGAAGAATTGCAAACTCTAACCCCTCCTGGCAATGCGGCCATGCTCGAATTGATCGATTCCAAGGATGTGGTTCGATTGGGGGTCGAAAATGGGTTCTTCCCGTATATTTCGATTTCCACTCAAGCGTTTGTTCAGAAATTGGACTTTATGGATGAGTGGATTGACCATGTACTGACCCATCATGCCATTGCTTTGAACGATGCTGGCATATATTTTGCAGTCCGTGCTATGAAGGGTGCTGCCGTGAAGCTGGACAAGTCCATGCTTCTAAACCTTCTCTCGCGTTACTCGCCTGCGACCCACACATTCCACTTCGCTGAGTTTGAGGCTGCTCCCACTCTTGAAGATGTACGCATGCTGTATGATCTGTCTCCTGTGCGTGAGGTCGATCCTCTGAGTCCCTTGAGGACTGATGCAGAGGTTGCTTTGTACAAGCAGATGGAGGAGTGCTTGTCAGAGGTGAAGAAAATTTCCACCCGGTGGACACCTAGGGAACTTCTTCCTGATTGGCAACTGGTTGACACATCTGCGAAGAACACTTGGAACAAGTGGGTGCAATACTTCTTTCGTGATTATGCGAACAGTAGTATCACCAAGAAACTTCTGAGGCGGAACCCGAAAGTGAAGAACTATGTGAATGGCAAGGGTTATCACCTGACCCTATGTGCTTTTCTCTGCGCCTGGTTGTCGAGGTATTTGATCGATGGCAATCCGCATGATGGGGTCTTCTATCATGTGCTTCCTCTCGCTGTGAAATTGACCCTTGGTCAAAAGGTCACACTTGGGCCTCTAGTCTTGGGCACCCTGTACCATAGATTAGATCAACTGGTTGTAGCAATCAAGGACTCGCGCGGTCGCCTCGATGTGTTGACCTATGTCAATATTGCCTTCTTGACTATGTGGGTGTTCGAGTGATGGCCCTCTTATACTCCTGTTCCTTTTAAGCCCAGTAAGTGGTGTGTCCCGGGTGTGGAGGAAGAGCGTAATAGTGGCAGGGCTGCGAGATGGTTTGGAACTCACTTTCCTAAGTGCACCTGGAGCCTGATATGCGACAATCGCAGCGAGTTTACAGCCTAGCCTTATGCCACGCGCGTTGAGAATGTGCGATGGTTCCCAAAATTGTATCCTTCCAAGGCAGTTGCTCTCTCGGAAGATCTCCTTTTCGAGGGAGGAGAGCATTTCCACGAGCGTTATCGCGAATTTTTCTGCTGGTGTCTGAGAGGTTCTCTTCCTGCTCTTGCGGAACATGTTCGCGAGCTTACTCCTAGGTACGAGAGGATCACCGTGGATGTCGATCCTACTCGCGTTTCTCCCCAGTTTGGCTTCGATGCAGTGGCACCATCAATCTGGCCGCAGTCTATCATAAGAGGCTGCTACAAGCGATTACTGTCTGGGGAGTGTAAAACAATCTTAAGGAGCAACCTTCCCTTCTAACAACCCCCAGGTAACCGCGAAGGTGGCTACTCCAGGAACTGGTTCGCCTATTGGAATACCCAGCAGACAAGGTTTGAGACGCAGTCGACCCCTCGACCAAGCAGAGCTCCTGTGATCAAACGAATTTTTTTCCCTTTTCGTCCCAACTGTAGTCTGGACGATACCCATTATGGCTGCTATTCATTGCTGGACCACGAGAATCACTTGTGTCCCTCCACCATCCTTGAAGAGAAGATGGCCGCAGTTAAGAAAGGCGATTCGCATGTCATCAGATACAGCGAAACTTTCACCAAGGTAAACAATCTCTTTTGCGCGTGTTAAGTTTCTTTATTCCGATGCGTTGAGACTTATGCTTCATTTTCTGTCGCAGTGCTATGTGAGGAGGTTCGCATCTGGTGAGCGTTCCAAGTCGATGGTCACCACCATTGTTGCTGCGAGAAGGCAGGGTGAACCGGTCCGGCTAGCAATGAGAATGGCTCCCGCGGTTGAAACCCGGATTCGCCAGGTCATGGATGTTTTTGCTGATTCGCTGATAGACAACACTCCAGCCTTGTCTCCACCCAGGGATGATCCGTCTCCCCCAGCAACTGTTGCTCCACGGGCAAAGAGACCAAGGCAGAGGGGAATCAAAATTTCTTCCCCTAGGAGCGCCCCAACTTCTCCTCCTGCAAGGTCCATTACTTCTAGGGACAAAGGTAAAGGTCGCATGCGAAGCAAGGAATGGAAAGAGCTCGCAGTGGAGACCTTTGTTCCATTTGATAAGGAGGAAGAGGAGGAAGAGAGAAGGGAGGCGAGAGAAGGAGATGAGGAAGAAGAAAGAGTCGAAGATTTCAGAGACAGAGAGAGAGATGAGATACAAGAGGAAGAGTCGGGAGGTATCTCGATCGTTCTCCTCTTCTCATTATCTTTGACTTTCGCAACCTTGATTGAACAATTTATTCCTTTGCAGATGATGATGACGAAACCATCAGTGGCCTTTTAGCCAAGAGGCAGAAGAGGGGTTCTCCCTCTGGTGTTTCCAGCGAAGCCATAGACGAGGACATCCTTTCCGAGTCCAGGAGAACAGATGCGGAGGCTGCTGAAAGAAGAAGGAAGCGAGAAGAAGAGGAGCTTGAACGCGTAAAGAAAAGGATCCTGGAAGAGCAACACGTCGACGACTTGGTGCGTCCAACCGATGAGGGAAATGCGGTTCCAGAAGATGCGGCTCCTCAAGTTGATGAGGATGATGTGGTTCAGGAAGAGGATGCTGCTGCCCTGGAGCAAGTCCAAGCGGACTTTGAAGAGATCGCAGGCGGTAATGAAGGTGAGATTTTTAATCTTGCAGTAACTTACCGAGATGTGATTGTTGGTGCATTAAAGCACGGCTTATCCAAAGCTGACTGTTGATGAATTGAAATTGCATATTTTAGTATGTTAACGAACTCTTCATAACTTGCTAATATGTGTAATTTAGATATTTTATCTCTCTTTCTAGACTTATGCTTGTTTTCGTAGTTTTGGGTGTTTTTGATTAATTTGTAGGTCAAAGACGTGCTTTAGAACGCAAGGTGCTAGTTTGGGAAAGCTTGAATGATAAATCGAGACGCTTTGAAGGGGCCAAGATTGAAGACAAAGCAAGTTAGAAGGTCGGAGTTACATCAAAAGAGCTTATTTGAAGATAATTTAACAGAATTGGGGCTTAAATGGAGTTTCTCAAACGTTTTAAGGGCCACCATGAAGAGTTTTTAACCGAAAGGGGGTTTAAGTGACATTTTCATAAGCTTTTAAGAATGGCTGGGGGCCTTTTAAAGCCCCCAGCAAACTAGAGGGGGCAGGAGTGCAATTTCAGGCGAAACAATTCAGCAGAACGCTGAATCTTTCTCTCTCCCCGACGAAGAAGCGCAGAAACAACCAGAGACCTCCATTGGAGGCCGACCGAGCTCAAAACCGAACCCAAATCGCCCTCTTCTCGCACCCATTTCACTTCAAACCAAGCCCAATCTTCTCCCCTCGTCTCCCTCTCTCTTCTATGAACAAACCCACGCTGATTTAAGCCCACAAAAAGAAAGCCCCAATTTTCTAGGGTTCTTGAGTGAGAGGACGAAATCAACGGTAGAGGATGAATTGGTTCAATTAGAGGGCTGAGATGAGTTCTTGGAGGCCAAGAAACGTAGAAGAGACATCTATATAAGTGAAGATTGAAGAAATTTCGAGGGGGGCTACACACCCAGTCGGTCACACAGTGCTCTGTTTTAGTCCCCTGTTTCTCCTCTCTCTCTCTCCGATTTCTACCAGTTCTTTGGGTTGTTCTTGAGAGAAGAACAGTGAAAGAGGAAGAGAGGGAGAGAGGAGGCCGGATTAAGCCATTTCTAGGCTGTTTTGTTCATGTTGCAGTGCTCTATTCTTGAGAAAAATCTGGGTTCGTTATGTGACTACTGCTGCTGTTCTTCTTCTCTGTACTAGTGTTTTCTTGACAGTAGCAGCAGCAGTAGACTGAGATAGGTTCTTCATTTCTTAGTTATATTGTAGTTGAATCAATTTCTAGCTTAGTTTGGTGTATTTGAACCAAGTTTTGAGGAAGAATTGGTGATAACTTGTGTTGGATTCAAGTATGATGAATGAAATGATAATTTTCTCTACTTCTCTTGAATCTCTCATGTTTAGCTAGTTCACTTGCTTGGGTGATTTGGGATTATCTAGTGCCTTAATCCTCTTATTGATTCAAGTTGAACTTCAAGGATGAATGGGTTGAATTGGGTTCACTTGAATGCTTAGTGCAATGTTTAGATTTCTCTTGTTGAAGTATTTGATGCATTGAATAGGTAGATGTGCGGATACTTTTGACGTGTTTGATTTGAAGTTGCATTTGAGTGAGAGGAACTCATCAATCCTAACTTTGAGAAATCGAGTTCTAGTTAGGTGATTTGAGTGAGAATTTACAAATCTCATTTGTTGCTTGATCTTTCATGTGGAAACATCTATGTGTGTTTACATATGCTTGATGCTTGAAACACTTGAAATTTGGAGGATCTCATTTGAATAGCCTCTTTAGTACTTGATTAGCGTGTTGGATTTACACACTTCTCTTGTCGCGAGTTGGATTGTATGAGCAATCACTTCTTGAGATACTTGTCTTGTGGATTGACACATGCGAATTGAGAATCGGGCTTGAATATACTAGGAGGATTGGTCACTAGAGAAACCGATGATCCCTAGCCCTCATTACTTGGTATTTCGCTTAGTTTCTTGAATCGTAGCTCTAGTAGTCGTTTACTTTGTTCTTAAAATCAAACCTCAAACTTGCTCCATCAATTGATTTTGGTGGATTTGAATAGCTTGGCAAGCTTTAAAGCCATTGAGAGTTTGTGTTTTATTGTTTTAGTTAGTCGTTTATTCTAGTTTTGCAAGTCACTCTCTAATCCTCCTCTCCTTGTGGATTCGACCCCGTTCTTACTCGGGTACTACTTAGAACGATATTCCTATACTTGGGAATTATCGTCGAACACTGACATTCGCCGCTGGCTAGTAAGCAAGTGCGGTGAACCTTCAGGTAATCATTTGAACAACATTTGTGAACTAGGCTTAGTAACCCAAACATAATCATGACTGGTTTCTTCGCGCCCATGTCACGCTCATCTTAAAGATATGCTTAATGAAGATACATTAATAGGACATGGCTCCGCATCCTTAGCCTATGATGCAGATGCTGCAATCCCACCTTCGCGTAGAGGTGCTCTCTCTTGGCTTATTAAAATAATAATAACATATTGTTTGGAACAAGTTACCTCACATCATCCTGTCTTGTATCGCAGGTAATGCTGATGAAGCCATGCTGGGACAGAGGAGTCATCCTTCTGCATCTTATGTCCCGGTGCCAAGTTCTCATACCGAGAAGCCCGTCGCAGCTGCCGAGTACGCAGGAGAGCCCTTTGAGGACATCATTGAAGTTTCTGATGATGCCGAAGCTGACACCGTGCTGATGGAAGAAGATACCAATGCTGCTGCTGAGGAAACAGACGCAGCTGCTGCTGAGGCTTTCGCATCCGAAGACATCCCTAATCAAGCTACAACTTCTACCACTGCCATGCCTCCGACGAGGACTGAGCCTGCAGTGATTCTTCCTGCGTGGAACTTTTGGAGTTCGCAGGTAGGAGCTGCGATCGCACCTGGTGCGGCTTATACCCTTCCTGCGAACTATGAGGAGTTAGAGCTCGCAACTGACAGGAGAGCAATGGAGTGAGGTCAGTCTTCAGCTGCCCCGGCAATGCGCATTCCTTCTTTGCGCGAGATCCTTGAAGGAACCGGTATGTTACGATTGTTGTTCGCATCTTGCATTCTTCATTTACAAGCTCGATATTCTAACTTGATTTAACATTGCTTAGGGTTGAAGCGAGATGATGTGGACTGGCTGGTTCGGATGTGTCTCTCCCATCCTCGTTCATTTGTGAGGTCTCTGGAGATAGAACCTTTCGACAGGAGGCTGTTTTTGACCGAAGCTATCTGGATTTTGGAGCAGCTGTCTGCGGCCACACCTGCGACCATCTCTCCTCAGAGCGCGCAGTTGCTTCTCAACATGTGTCAAAACCTTCAAGCCAAAGTTCAAGGCAAGCTGGGCTTTGGGTATCTTGTCAACAGAGTCACCCAAATTTGCGCGGCTGTGAATCTGAAACGCGGCTTCCCTAACTTCGCAGCTGAGGAGCAGAAGGTGGAGCAGCAAAAGCAGAAAGCTGAAGAGGCTGTGAAGCTCTTCCATGAAATGAACGCCATCTACGAGCAGTTGAAGCGAGAAGTAGAGCAAGTGGCAAATTTGTCACGTCAGTTTACTCCTGATGACTCCCTGGTCAAAGGCTTATTTTGAACAATAAAAAATTTGTTTTGAACAAAATGTTAAAACATTATTGTAATGTTGGTAGGGTTTCCCCCCCCCCCCTTTTTTTTTAAAAAAAAAATTGACTGCCTGTTTTGCCCTTCCCGGGATTTGCTCGAATATCCATGTGCATATAAATTATGACGTCAGCTTAGCGATATTCTGCCTTGATTGTCGCGCTAATTGCTTATCAGATAAGCACGCTTTCCTTGGGAAGTCCATCCGTATCATGAACTTCCGTCATTAATTAGGATACGCAACTGAATCGTCGTAGCCTTTAGTATGGTAATTGAATGTTACCTCTTTTCAAGGCGTAAGTGATTGATTCTTACCCCTTTTTCAAGTTTTGCTGACTCATCTAAGCAACTGAAGAGTCTCAACTGGGTCTATATAAACCCCGCCTTCTGCTACTTGGGTTCTTCATCCCACAATGTGGCTTGCCATGAGTCCCTACGACTGCTGGCTTCAACGCTTGTCTTTCGTTGATTCGTGGCAACTTCAAGTTCTGAAACCTGAGTTTGTGCTTTTTTCCATTGAAATAGCTACCAAGATCTTCTTTACAAGGCTTATTGATTTTTATAACTATCGTAAAGAAGATGCACATAATACCTCATGCTTGCTCGAAGAATTTTATTCGTCTGTTATGTTTGCAGGTCATGCTTCTTACTGGTTCGTAATGAACGGCGGATTTCTCCTCTAGCTTTCCCGGAGGATAATCATTCGCCACCACGTTCTTGAACTCGGGGTGGCGAGCCATTGTGCTCGTCTCCGTGGACAAGGAGCTTCTTGCTCTAGGAGTTGCTACTTGCCTGTCCTTCGCCGGAACATGTGGTTCCTCAGGCACATCTCTTGGGGTGTTGATCAGACAGAGGCCTTGTCAGATTCTGGGATCTTGAACATGGCGTCGCATAGCTCTTGTAGCGTCAGTAGGCCGCTCGTTTTATAGGAACATCCTACTTGCTACAGATCTTTGGTCGCAGGCTATTATGCCGCATGGATTCTGTTAGGACCAGTAGGCCGTTCCTTCCACAGTAAGGATTCCCCCTATGTGTAAATTCCGCTTGTAGGCTGCTACTTAGATGAATTGTAAGCCATATTGGCTGTGTAATTAGCTCAGTCAGAGCCTTTCTCTTGTAAGCTGTTATCTAGACAGATAAATTGTAAGTCATTTTGACTCATAATAATAAATCGCTTTGTTTGATTTGCTGTTCTTGTCACAACAAATTGCAATTTTCGCATGCATATTGGCAAGCTTCACTTTTTTTTTGTAGTGTCATATGCGCAATGTGTATTCTCGCTATGATTTGCTATCCAACAGATAGATTCGCATGTTGAGAATCATTCGTGAGAACTGCTGTCTTAGCAGATGAGTTTTTAGATCGTTTGGGATCGCATATGCATAGCTTTGCTATCTTGGCAGATAGGCTTGAGAATCGCTTAAGATAAGACTCTAGTACGGCTGCTATCTTGGCAGATAGGCTTTGGATATCACTTAAGATCATACTTGCATAGTGCTGCTATCATGGCAGATAGGCTTAAAAGATCACTTAAGATCATAATGCTGCTATCACGGCAGATAGGCTTAAAGATCACTTTAAGATCGTAGTGCTGCTATCATGGCAGATAGGCTTAGAGATCACTTAAGATCATATTCGCATGGTGCTGCCATCATGGCAGATAGGCTTAGAAGATCACTTAAGATCATGTTCGCGTAGTGCTGCCATCGCGGCGGACGGGCTTAGAGATCATTTAAGATCATATTTGCATAATGCTGCCATCACGGTGGATGGGCTTTCTTTATTGAGACATGAAGAAATAAATAAAGAGATAAAGGCAGCTGAAATCATAAAGTTCTTCCCATTTGGGAGAAGTCTTTTTATTATAGAATAATCTCATATGGGAGAGTTGAGATTACAATTCCCTCGTATGGGAGAGAAGATGCATGAATTTTTAGCAATACAGAGCATAAAGTAGACGTTGTAATCTAACACATATAATGAGAGGAGTTAAGGATAATACTTCTTAATCTAGCGCATGTTGACTGAGCTTGGGGTCGAGGTCGTCCCATGTAGCCTTTGTATGTTGCAGTAGCCACTATCAAAGACTTCTGTGACTTCGAAGGGTCCTTCCCAGTTGGTTGCGAATTTTGGATGAGCCGCCTCTCGCATGCAGTGATCTGATGCGCGCAAGACCAAATCTTCAACTGCGAAATCTTGACGTTGGACTGTTTTGTTGTACGCGCGAGCGATCCTTTCTTGGTATCGTTTGTTAGTCCGCTTAGCCGGCTCCCGCTTCTCTTCAAACAGGACCAAGTCATGATCGCGTTGATTGTCGTATAATGCATGGAAAGCCAGTCTTGCGGAGTTGACTTTTACCTCCGCGGGTACTACAGCTTCAGCACCATAACATAGAAGAAATGGGGAGACTCCTGTGGGAGTCCTTGGAGAAGTCCGATATGCCCACAAGGCTATGTTCAAAGAATCAGCCCATTTCTTGTGGTCATCTGCCACCATCTTGCTCAAGATTCTTAACAACGTCTTGTTGGTTGCTTCCGCTTGACCATTCCCTTTCGGATAGTAGGGAGTAGAACATATCTGCCTTATGTTGTACTCTGCTAGTTTCGCAGTACCTGGCGATTGACGAAGGGGGTACCATTATCCGAGAGAATGGTGTTTGGAATTCCGAACCTGCATATGAAGTTCTCTTGGATGAAATGGACCACGGCTAGCGCATTTGCCGTCTTCAGTGGTATTGCTTCTACCCACTTAGTGAATAACTCGGTCGCTGTGAGAATGAACTGGTTCCCGTGCGAAGCTGGTCGGATAGGGCCAACAAAATCCAAGGCCCAAGTATGAAACGGCCATGGTGTTCCCAGCGCATGCAGATCTACAGCAGGAGCGTGTACTAGGTTTCCTTTGAATTGACACTCCTGGCATCTCCTTACTTTAGCGCGGCAATCTGCTTCCATGGTGGGCCAGAAGTAGCCAACTGTGAGGAGCTGCCTGCATAACTTCGCACCTCCTTGATGTTCTACTTGATGAGAGAGGTCCATCACTTCTTGTGCTTCCTTGCTATCTAGGCATCGCAGTAAGTTACCCTCGTGGCCCCTTCGCCAGAGTATATGCTCTTGCACCACATACCGGGCTGCCTTTCGTTTTAGCTTTTCGGCTTCTTTTCTCGACTCAGGCTCGATCCCCTACGTAAGAAAATCAAAGAGTGGCTTCCTCCAATCCACATCATCGTCAACCAGAGAAATTGATAGAGAGTCCTTGATCAGCGTGCAACTCTCGCAATTTCCTTGGATCAATCCCGCGGCCGTTGACATGTCCGGCCAGTGGATCCCGTACCTCTGGGCTTTCCGATAGATTGACACCTCACTTTCCCCACAAGTGTGTTGGTGAATCTTTTCTAACAGCATTTTCCCCTCCTGCTGTGAAACACATCGCATGAGTATTCCGCCTGGGCCTTTATAGTAGAGGGTGTTGTCATGAATGCAATACCCCTTTGTGGACACCCAATTTTCGTTGCTCGTTCCTTCTGCGATGGCACGCAATATTGACTTTCTCCAGTCCGCATCATCCATGCATTCGTCGTAGCACACGTCCTCTGTCAACGCCGAGGACGTTCGCACTTCAATCGAAATTCTCGCGGGACATTTATCCGCCCTAACCTTGGATCCCAGAGTGGCCAAAGCATCAGCATGCCTATTGTCTGCTCTGGGTCTATGCTCGTACCTGACATCGCAGAACTGCTGCACTAGCTTCTGTACCAAGGTCCGGTAGGGAAATATGTTTATCTCCTTCAAACCATACTCGCCTGAGGCTTGTTTAACGATTAGCTTGGAATCCCCCATAACTGTCAAGTTGCTTACTTCTAGTGCCCTTGCTGCGCGAAGACCTGCGGTAAGAGCTTCATACTCTGCTTCGTTGTTAGTAACAACAAAGTCAAGCTTCGCGGACATCTGTATGACCTCTCCATCAGGTTTGGTCAGGACTATCCCTATGCCTCCGCCTTTCCTCGTTGACGACCCGTCGAAATGGAGCGTCCAGTAAGGCAACTCAACTGCGTAGATTTCAGGTCCTTCCAATTCTTCCTCAATCACAGGCTCATGGCTATTATCAGGGAACTGTGCTAGCAAATCCGCCACCGCTTGCGACTTGATTGCCCGGGGTCGAACGCACATGATGTCATACTGGGAAATGGTCATATACCATTTTGCCAGTCTTCCCCCAAGAGTAGTGTGAGTCAGAAGATACCGTATAGGATCACTCTTTGTGACCACCACCACTTTGTGCGAAGCAAAATAGTGCTTTAACTTCTCTATTACAAAGAATAGGGCAAGGCAATGACGTTCGATGTCCGTGTACCTTGATTCTGCTGGCTGCACTATGCGAGAAATGTAGAGATCGGCCTTTCTTGCCCCTCATACTCCTGAGCCAGGAGTGCCCCTATAGACCTCTTCGTCGACGTCAGATACAGCAAGAGCGGTGATCTGAGCTGGGGTGCGATCATTACCTTTGACGATGTCAACAAGTCTTTTAGCTTTCCAAAACCAACTTCGTGCTCTGCAGTCCAGTTGTATACATCATCTTTCTTGAGAAGATCGCTGAAACAGAAGGTGATTTCGGCGATCGCCGGGATGAACCTTCGCAGGTAGGATAGCTTTCCCAAGAAGGTATTCAAAGCACTCTGGTTGTGCGGCGCCGTCATGCTGGTGATGGCCGATACTTTCGCGGGATCAGGCTCTATTCCTTGACGATGTATTACACATCCCAAGAATTTCCCCAATGTTACTCCAAACGCGCACTTCATGGGGTTCATCTTTAATTGAAAGCTTCTGCATCTGTTGAACACTTTCCGCAAATCCCCCAGGTGATCCGCCTCTTCCTTGGACTTGACAACCAAGTCGTCAACATAGAATTCTACTTCTTTGTGCATCATATCATGAAACAGGGCCATCATGGCTCGCTGATAAGTTGCGCCTGCGTTCTTAAGGCCAAAAGGCATAACTGTGTAATTGAAGACTCCCACCAGAGTGATGAACGCGGTTTTTCGTGCATCTTCAGGATCCATCTTGATCTGGTTGTACCCACTGAAGCCGTTCAGGAAGCTGAACATGCGATGACCCGCGGTTGAGTCAATAAGCAGATCAATGTTGGGAAGCGGAAAATCATCTTTGGGACAGAAACGATTAAGGTCCCGGAAGTCCACGCAAATGCGAAGCTGCCCATTCTTCTTCACCACAGGCACGATGTTAGCCAACCATGTAGGATGGTGATTCGGCTTGATGAATTTGGCATTCAGAAGCTTGAAAACTTTCTGCTTGATCTTAACGTTAAGCTCTGGCCTAAAGCTCCTCGTGCTCTGCTTTACCGGTTTGGATCCCGGGATTACATCTAACCGGTGCATGGTGATGCTGGTGTCCAGACCAGGCATTTCATCGTATTCCCATGCGAACACGTCTTTGTACTCAGTCAGAAGTTGTAGCAATCTTTCCTCCTCCTCGCCTGTGAGGTCCGCAATCAGAAAGACTGGCCTCTTCTTTTCTTCGTTTGGGCTTAGGAACACCTCCTTCAGCTCCCGCTTTTGCGGTCTGGGTTTGTCCTCAATGCATTCGGGTGCTTCTTTGAGCTTTTACTCTAAAGCACTTGGTGTTGGTTTGTCTAGTTCCATAACCTGCTCGATTTGATTGATTTGCCCAGGGATATCCCCATGTTCGCGTGGGGACAACCCCGCGCACCTTCATATGCGGTAACACTTCTTCCCGTTGGCGTAGAAGCTCTCTATCTCCTTGCCTTCATGATCATGTTTTGCTATCCTTTTCAAGGTATAAACGTTCTTTGGCTGGTAGGCAATCCGCGGTGCCTCCTCTCGCGCAGACGGCTTTTCTTTGGACTCCTCTCTTGTCACCATCACTCCTGCGGGTGACTGATCTCTGATGTCCTTCCAACGAGGCAAAGGAGTGGGTTGAAGGACCCCGACGTTTGCTCATATGCCATCTCAGTGAACCATACCGCGTCACTAAGATGCGCTTCATCCAGGTTGAAAGGGTTTATCGAGGCTGGTATCTCTACTATTCTATTATTCCAGATAGCTTTCATCACTTGGTGAGCTGTTGAAGGGACCGCATCGAAGCGATGAATCCAGGCCCGACCTATAATCATATGATACGTAGTGTTCGCATCAATGACATAGAATTTAGCTGATCATTTGATTTTGCCAATCTGGACACCCAGATGGATCCATCCTATCGTCATTCTGGAGTCGCTTCCTAATCCCATCAGCGGGGATGGACGCCTGACGATCTTGTGCTCTGGAATTCCTGCTAGCTTCAGAGTGTTGAGCGAGACGACGTTAACTGCCGCTCCTCCGTCAACGAACGCTCTTTTGATCTCCACACTGTTGATGATTGCTGTTACATACAGAGGCTTCTGGTGAATCGCATCTGTCTTCTTGTCGCTTGCGGAGAAGGTTATGACCTTTTCTGTAGAGCGGGACGACCTGACAACCTTTACACTAGAGACCACGATATTCTCCTTGTAATCTTCCGCTATCCTCAGGATCGCCTTTGTCATTTCCTTCCGACATTTCTCCGAGAAGTTCATCTCATCGAAGAATTTGCTGAACCCGTGCGACCCCTTCATCCGATCAGCACGTTCGTCCTCCGTGTCTATGCTGTAATCCTCGTCATTGTGGATCTCGGCAATGATGGGTAGACCATCCTCCGCAACCTCCTCAAGGTCCATAATCGAGATCATGGCGACCTCTTTGCCTTTCGGCTCTTGCTCTGCGTGGGCAGGCAGTGGATTGTTTCGCACATCTTGCCTTTGGTCGCTGACAATCAGTTCCCCATTTTTCATCTTCTGGCTTACCATGATTCTGAGCTTCTTACAGTCAGCTTTGGGATGCATGACTTTTCCGTGACACTCGCACCACTTTGGTTTCCTCACCATCTCCTTGGAGGGTGCTCTTTCGAGCGGCGGCAAGATACCATCCTTGCGCCATTGTCTGCACAGGTCACTCGCTTCTTCTACCGAACATGGTAGAGGTGGCGCGTCGAAGTTCACTACCTTCGGCTGCTTTTGGGGCGAGACCGTATTCAGTTCAGCCTCACGTCCTCTCTTTTAGCTGAATCTCCCAATTTTGAAAGTAGTCCCGCTCGGGATCTCTCAGGGGCATGTCTCTTTTTCTGCCTCTCCACTATGGGTTCAATATTCTTCGTGCATTCGATCAGCTTCGAAAATGTAGGCGTTCGCAGGTTGATAAGCATACCTTTGTACTCGTCTCGCATGCACTGCAGGCATATCTCCACGAGTCTGCTCTCGAGTATCACATCTTTGCATTCCAAGGACTTGGCCCTGAACTTCTTGATGAACGTCACTCCATCATCCTCGCGCTTCTGGTACATCCGCGAAAGATGAATCATTGTCACCTTTTATTCCATCTGGAAGAATTTGGTGTAAAACTTCTGAACCATGTCGTCCCAGGTCTTTACGGATCTGGCTTCCAACGTCCTGTACCACTTGTAGGCCACGTTCCCCATAGATTTTGGGAACTCGCGCATCAGCAGCTTGGGATAGGCCCCGTATGGCCCCATCACATCAATGAAACACATGACATGCTCATGGGCGTTCCCATTGACATCTTCGAACTTATCCCATTTAGGAGCCTTGTACCCAGCAGGGTTAGGCAAGAGGTAGATCTCTCGTGGAATAGGTGGATCGTTTTCAAGCTTAGGGATAATGGTGTCCGCGAACGATTGATGAGCCAGAATGGTTTCTATGCGCCGTTGCAGCGACGTCATACACTCCGGAGCACTTCCCTCAGCAGTAGGAGGAGGGGTTGTTGCAGGCGGAGGCGACACATATGCTGCGGGAGGGCTAGGAGCATATTGCGAATTCATGTTACCCCACGTTGCCGATGGGGGAGGCAAGGGGTATTGTGAGGCCGGATTGGGTGACAAAGTTGGAGGTTGAGGAGTGTGAGTGGCAAGAGGCAACATTTGAGCTGTTGGCCCCTGAATTGAGGGTAACTGCGTAGTTGCCGGTGGAGTTTGGAGGTTAGGATTGGGTGGTATGGTTGACACTCCCAATCCTTGAGTGGTGGAAGCTCCTCCTCCCTGAGAGACGGTGGTGGCTGCTGCGGGATTTGGGGCAAGAGTCCCCAGGATATCCATTATCCGTTCCAGCTGCACGGATTGAGCTTTGAGAGCCTTCGCCTGGTTCTGGATGGTGGCGTCCAAGGCCTCTAATGTCGGAGCTTCACCAGCGGCTGTGGAAGTACGGCGGGTCTCCTCTCCCGAGGTGGTCTCCGTGGAAGGCGATCTGTTACTGACATCATCTTCATGAGACATGGTTTCTTGCAATGGTAAGTTCAAGTCGGGTTCACCAAATTTGTACGAGAGAATCCTGCAGAGAGGACTCAATATACACCAATAGCAGAGGATAGAAAGAACACAGGAAGTGTGGGGTTGTGTGTAGGGAGAGAGTAAGGCAATGGCACTGTATGAGAGAGAGACAGGAGTTTGGCAGAGCTTCCGCGTATCTCAGGTGTGTTCTCCCCTGTATGGAAGGGTTAACGATCTATATATAACAGAGAATGTGACCGTTGTAGTGTGGTTAATGCGCCCATCAATGGCGGCTTAATTAGCTTAACCACAACGGCACGTTCGTCCGTGTATATAGGAACCGTTACAGCATGTTATCCGCGTATACCGGAACCGTTACGAGGTTGACCGGGTTTGACCGGGTTTATGGAGCTCGTGCCATAAATCTCTCAAAGCAGTTACTAGGGGTCGCGCGCGGGCTTGGTTGTCGCTCGCGCGCGACAGGACTTACTCTAGCCTCCAAACCACTAAGTCCCTACAAGTCCCGTGAGGTGGTATGCGAGGGCCATGTCTCGCAACCCCCATGTGGATCAGCGCGGCTAGTGATCCAGTGTGTGTGGAGCACAGTATGGTGTGCTGGATGGTCGCCACGTGGCTAAGATCTTCCTGTCCAGAAAGCACTATCTACAGTAACTATAAAGATAGTAATCGGGCATGATAGAAAGCAAGCTTAGAGATCGTAGTGATGTAGAGAGGATTTGTCCCTCCCACATAATGGGGGCAAATATCCATGTCCACTCGAGGAATGGTGGCCACTCGAGGAATGGTGCTTATTGAATGTCTGGCCAGACTCACATAAATCAATATGGAGATATTGAGGTTACCTGCTTGCATAAGTATATTCCCAGGATCGAGGAACTATGGATTGGATATACTAGTGTGACTATTTATGTCTCGTGTTCAATCCGGATATAGAGACAAAGGGATAGTGCAATACGAGATATTGGGCCCAAAGGTTTGTCGAGATCACTTACTTATTTCAATTAGTTGGGTTGCATGAATGTGTTGCTAGACACCGCTCCATATTAGTAATTAGTTACTACCAACTAAGTAGAAACCTATGGGGTCACACGTCAAATAGAGTTGAACTAGATTTGGGATTAATTAATGAGAAGGATCACTTTGCAATACCTTGCAAACTTAGTAGGACTAATATGCAAGGAAGGGACTAATTCAAGTTCATGTAAAACTAGGAAGGACCTTTATGTAGTTAACAAGGAGTTGTTGGACTATATAAATGATGATCTAGCTTCCTTCCCAAAACTAATGCTCATAACATAAGTGAGTGGGAGAGAAAGAAAAAGAGAGACCAAGAGACAAAGTAAGAGGGCCGAACCCTCCTAGCCGTCCCCTACGCGTCGACCACAAGAGAGGACCGAACCCCTCTCTTTGTTCCTTGTTGCTTGATTCGTTCTTCCCTCTTCCTCCGGTCCAAGCTAGCACTAGAAGAAGGAAGAATCTAGATATCACCTCTAGACATGGATCAACCGTAGAGACGAGGACAATATTCTTCGTGTTATCTCCCGAACCAAAAGGTACACATCTTCTATGTCCTTCATCATGTTTTGAATGTCTCTTCCTGTGATCCTTGGTGGGCTTTGAGTAGGAATTAAAGTTTCTTATTCCGCCGCGTAACCTACGTCAAAACCTAACAGTGGTATCAGAGCCACAGGTCGTAGTGCATAACATGATTTTATGTGTTACGATTTCAGTTTTACACCGTTTTATTCATATTACGCGAAACTGAATTTAATTGGCATAGTAGATGCAATAAACAATACCTAATTTAACATTGGGTGTGTAAATTGGTGAGTTTAATCACTTAGGATGTGAGGAATTCTTAATCAAGAACTAGGGTTTGGGCACGTGCTTGGAAAAGGGGTTTTTCAAGTATGGAAACAATTAAACTTGGGCATCAAGGCAAATGGTATTTTGGTAACAACCCAATAAGGAAGGAATTCTTTTGGAAACAGTTCCATGGGAAGGAGCGGCCCCACAAGGGAACCGCCCCTCCTTTGTTTTCCGTCCAAGACACACGGCCCGAGGGTGCTTGCGCACCCTAGCACATGGCCTAGCCGCGTGGGCTAGGGGCCAGTCGGCCCGGGCCTAGTGTGGTGGTCCCTTGGTTGGTTCGGCAATTCCCTTGGTGAACCTCTTGAACCTTTTTTGACCCTAGTATGTGCAAAACAACTAAAATTGACAAGCGCGTTAAAAATTGGTTTTAACTGTACTATGTGATTTGTTGCATGGTGGATGGATATGACCTTGGTTGTGGATGTTTTATGTTTTTGTGGTTTGGTTTACGGCCAACGAGCTGATCAAATTAGTGTAATAATTAATTAGGCTTTACGACCTGCGAGTCGTTTTTCTCCTCCACATGTGAGGCTTTATTTATTTATTTATTCTAGATGTTTGGCTAGAATTAGAAATATTTAGATGATAGCAAAGAGCATGGAGAAGAAGACCGGAGAACCAAGAAGCCAAAAGACGATGAAGACACCCTACCCTAGGCGTGCGGCTATGGTGGAGCACATGGAGATGAGCTTGTCACTTTAGGGCATATAGGTATTATCACTGGCTTGATAATATCTTAGTCTAGGGTCCATATCCATGCCACGTTATTTTTCTTTTTGTGGATGTTTATTATTTATGTCTTGTTATTTACTTTTGTGTGTATGGCGATACTAGCAAAACGTTAACAAGATAATAATAAACAAAGATGGTATTTTATTGTGGATTGTCCAATCCAAATAAGTAGATAATGTTGATTGGATCAACCAAATAAATTAAGAATGATCAAATCCTCAAATAAGATATTGCGTTTTGCCTTCTCTTGCCTAAACACCCTTCATGATCAGGGTCTATTAAAATTCGGGGTTGCCAAATCAATGCGATTTTAATTCACCATGATGTGTTGCGGACGACACAAGCTAGTAATGTGTTTATGTTGAAGAAAGAGGTTGGACGCAGCTGGGTAAGAATCAATTGGATTGATGAACCTAGAGGCATGACAATTAGGGGTTATCTAAAGGATAATGAATCAAGAGTTATTGACCTAATTGGACCAAGATTTGCATGGGATGCAATTGGAATGGTTCCTACCTAAATAACCAATTTTTTAGTGACTTGCCAAAGCAAGCTCAAGAAGAAGTGAAAATGGGATCTTGGACCTACTAGAAAATATACATGATATTTTCCACATTAATGGTGAGGGCTATTAATCCGAGAAAAATGGTGGGAGCTATGTTTAATGATCTAGCCATTCTTGAATATAGTTAAATTGTTCAAAATACTAAAATTGCACATTTCTCGTTTTGTAGAATTCCAAATGGCAAACAACAACGCATCGACTTCATCCCTGCGATCTGTCCTTGAGAAGGATAAACTGTGTGGAACAAATTTCCTTGACTAGTACAGAAACTTAACGATTGTCCTTAAGCAAGAAAAGAAGTTGTATGCCTTGGACACTCCAATTCCAGCCCCACCCCAGGATGAGTCTGTTCTAGCGGACCTAAGGGCACGTCAGAAACATATTAATGATTCTAATGACGTGACTTGCCTCATTCTCTGCACCATGAATGCTGAGCTTCAGAAGCAGCACGAGAACATGTAGGCCTATGATATATCATACACTTGAAACAATTGTTTCAGGAACAGGCAAGGCATGAGGGCTATGAGGTGTCCAAAGCATTGTTCAAGAGTAGTCTTGTAGAAGGGAATCCAGTAGGGCATCATGTACTCCGAATGATCGGGTACATTGAGAACCTTGAGAGACTCGGATTCCCACTTATCCAAGATTTGGCTACTGATCTTGTCTTGAAATCGTTTACTGACAGTTATAATCAGTTCATCATGAACTATAACATGAACGAGATCAGTAAAACTCTGCCAGACTTGTTGAACATGCTGAAGACTGCTGAACAGAGCATCAACAAAGGCAATGGCAAAGCCATAATGATGGTGCATAAAAGGAAATAGAAAGGAGTTGCCTCTACTTCCAAAGGAAAGCGCAAGAAAGTTGCACAATCCAAGGAAGCCCTAAAGCCTAGTGGGGGCGTGGCTAAAGGTGAATGTCACTACTGTAGCCAGCCGAGTCAATGGAGGAAGAATTGCCCTAAATATCTGGAGGATAAGAAGCTTGGAATAGTGATTCCATCACCACCAGGTATTTATGTTATAGACGTCAATCTTTCTATTTCTTCATCTTGGGTATGGGATACTGGATGTGGTTCTCACATTTGTCGGAATGTGCAGGATTTGAAAAGAAGTAGAATATTGGCTAAAGGGGAGATAGATCTGCGCGTCGGGAATGGAGCAAGAGTTGCTGCATTAGCTGTAGGCGTTTATGAGCTATCTTTGTCTTCTGGACTGATTTTAGAATTAGACAAATTATGTGGCTGCTATGAGCAGAAACATTATTTCCATTTCTTGTTTGGACGAGAAGGGTTTTTATATTTCAATAAAGGACAAGCGTTGCTCCATTTATTTTAATAGTATGCACTATTGTAGTGCGCATTTGTCTAATGGATTGTATATCCTTGATCTAAATAGTCCAATCTATAACATAAATAGTAAAAGGATTAAAATTAACGATTTAAATCCTACATATCTATGGCATTGTCGTTTAGGCCATATAAATGAGAAACGCATATCTAGACTCCATAAGGATGGACTTCTAGAGTCATTTGATTTGGAATCATATGAGACATGCGAATCTTGTTTATTAGGAAAAATGACAAAGTCCCCTTTCAATAAGAAAGGTGAGGGGACTAGTGAGTTATTGGCACTCATACATACGGATGTATGTGGGCCATTCCCCACGCCTGCCAGAGGTGGTTACACCTACTTCATTACGTTTACTGATGATTTCAGTAGATATGGATTTGTATACCTTATGAAGGCCAAATCTGAATCCTTTGAATTGTTCAAAGAGTTAAAAGAATGAAGTAGAGAAGCAACTTGGTAAAAGTATTAAGGCTCTACGATCAGATCGTGGAGGAGAATACTTAAGCCAAGAGTTTGATGAGTATCTTAGAGAGTGTGGGATAGTATCCCATCTCACTCCACCCGGAACGCCACAATGAAATGGCGTTTTCGAGAGGAGGAATCGCACACTACAGGATATGGTGCAATCTATGATTTCTCAAACAGATCTTCCGATATCGTTTTGGGGACATGCTCTAATGACGGAAGATTTTATTATTAACTGTGTTCCGTCTAAATCGGTCATGAAGACACCATATGATATATGTATTGGGAAGCGTCCCATAGTGTCGTTTATGAGGATTTGGGGCAGCGATGTCTATGTAATGCGTTTAAAAACAGAGAAGCTCAGGCCCAAAGCGGATAAGTGTAAATTTGTGGGATATCCTAAGGAAACGAAAGGATATTATTTCTACAATCCCACCGAGAAAAAAGTATTTGTGGCTCAGACCGGCATGTTTCTAGAAAGAGAGTTTGTCTCTAAAGAAGCAAGTGGGAGGACTGTAGAACTTGAAGAAATTCAAGAACCACAAATCACTAAACCGATGATGGAACATGAATAGGAACCGCAAGTTGTTGTGAAAGAACCTGTTCAGGTAACACAGGAACCACGTAGGTCAGGAAGGGTACGCCATGAGCCAGAGAGGTATGGACTTCTCGTGACTGAGCCCAGTGACGTACCACTCATGGATGATGAGCCTGCAACCTACGTGGAGGCCATGAAAGGCCCAGACTCCAAGAAGTGGCTGGAATCCATGAGATCCCAAATGGATTCCATGTACACCAAAAAAGTATGGACTTTGGTGGAACCACCCGAAGGGGCTCGGCCCATAGGGTGCAAATGGGTCTACAAGAAGAAGACCGACATGGATGGCAAGGTAGTTGCCTACAAGGGACGATGGTAGCTAAAGGGTATAGACTGATTCATGGTATTGACTATGATGAGACCTTTTCACCAGTCGCCATGACTAAATCCATTCGAATCCTACTTGCTATTGCAGCAAACTACGAATATGATATTTGGCAGATGGATGTCAAAACAGCGTTCCTTTATGGGAACCTCCTCGATGATGTTTACATGACACAACCGGAGGGTTTTGAGGATCTAGAGAATGACAATAAAGTATGTGAGCTGCGAAGATCCATTTATGGATTAAAGCAATCTTCAGGGAGCTGGAATCGACGTTTTGATGACGCAGTCAAAGAGTTTGGCTTCATCCAGAACGAAGATGAGCCTTGTGTTTACAACAAGGTTTGTGGGAGCTCTGTAGTGTTTCTTGTCTTGTATGTGGATGACAAACTAATCATTGGAAACGACATTCCTACTTTGCAATCTGTTAAAGATTGGCTAGGAAAGTGTTTCTCAATGAAGGACTTAGGAGATGCAGCTTATATACTAATTATAAAGATCTATAGGGATAGATCTAGAAAGCTTCTTGGCCTAAGTCAAAGTAAATATATAGACAAGGTGTTGAAAAGGTCCAACATGCAAGATTCTAAGAAGGGATTCTTGCCCATGTCGCATGGAGTCACTCTTTCTATGAATGACTGTCCTTCCAATGAGATTGAGAAGGACCAAATGAGTAGGATACCCTATGCTTCCGCCATAGGATCCATCATGTACGCCATATTGTGTTCTAGACCAGAAGTGTCATACGCGTTGAGTATGGTGAGCAGATATCTGTCCAATCCGGGTGAGAGTCACTGGATTGCTGTCAAGAACATCATAAAGTACTTGAGAAGAACTAAGGATGCGTTCTTGATATTTGGAGGTAAGGAAGAGCTTGGTGTAATTGGTTACACTGATGCAAGCTTCCAAATCGACAAAGATGACTACAGATCACAGTCTGGATACGTGTTTTGCCTGAATGGAGGAGCTGAGAGCTGGAAAAGTTCGAAGCAAGGGACAGTTGCTGATTCTACAAAAGAAGCTTAGTACATTGCTGTTGAGGAAGTAGCAAAAGAGGCAGTTTGGATAAAGAAGTTTATCACTGAGCTCGGTGTGGTCCTTAGCATCGTGGATCCCATAGAGTTGTACTGTGACAACTCTGGGGCGATCGCACCAGCCAAGGAACCAAGATCACACCAGAAATCAAAGCATGTACTTAGGAGATTCCATCTTATTCGCGATATGATCGATCGAGGAGATGTGAAGATGTGCAAGATTCCAACGGATGACAATCTTTAGATTCGCTCACAAAACCACTTGCGCAGCGAAAGCATGAAGGGCATGTGAGATCTATAGGCATACGAGATGCACCATATTGGCTCTAGTTCAAGTGGGAGACTGTTGGAATAGGTTCCCTAGAGGCAATCCATATTTAATATGAACAATTTATTCTGGCTAGAATATTCATTTATTATTTATTGTGATATTTAATATAATGAAGTCCTTAGATACAATGTGTTGTTTATCTTAAATATCCCTGGTCCATTATATTGATTAATAGGACGATCAAATATAGACTAGTATGTGTGTAGATTGATATAGAGATATCAATTTAACACATGGGTATGCATTAGGAGTAATGGCATATTGGATTGACCCACAACGAGAAGGATACATTAGATTATGTTAAATTCACAATCGGACAGAATTTTGAACATAATTTTAGACATAATTTCTATTTCTAGTGATTTTGATTACGTGTCAATGTTTCCTTAGAGTTTAGTATTTCTATAGTAGTGATTGATTTTACTACATTTCGAAATTATGTCTATGTTTATGTCTAAAATTCTGTCCATATAGCATTACTCCTTCTCGTACTACTAATATAATTGCAATCCTTAGAATTGAAGTCACTAGATACTTTAGTTGTGAAATATCATGCTTTGACATTATCAAACTTTACACCGTAACTGGATAACTATAAAGGTAGTTATCGGGCATGATAGGAAGCAAACTTAGAGATCGTAGTGATGTAGAGAGGATTTGTTCCTTCCACATAATGGGAGAAAACATCCTTGGCCACTCGAGGAATGGTGCTTATTGAATGTCTGGCCAGAATCATCTTAATCAATATGGAGATATTGAGGTTATCTACTTGCATAAGCATATTCCCAGAATCGAGGAACTATGGATTGGATATACGAGTGTGACTATTTATGTCTCGTGTTCAATCCGGATATAGAGACAATGGGATAGTGAAATACGAGATATTGGGCACAAAGGTTTGTCGGGATCACAAACTTATTTCTATTAGTTGGGTTGCATGGATGTGTTGCTAGACACCGCTCCATGTTAGTAATTAGTTACTACCAACTATGTAGAAACCTATGGGGTCACACGTAAAATAGAGTTGAACTAGACTTGGGATGATTAATTAATGTGAAGGATCACTTTGCAACACCTTGCAAACTTAGTAGGACTAATATGCAAGGAAGGGACTAATCCAAGTTCATGTAGAACTAGGAAGGACCTTTATGTAGTTAACAAGGAGTTGTTGGACTATATAAAGGATGATCTAGCTTCCTTCCCAAAACCAATGCTCATAACATAAGTGAGTGGGAGAGAAAGAAAAAGAGAGAGCAAGACACAAACTAAGAGGGCCGAACCCTCCTAGCCGTGCCCTACACGTTGGCAGAAAGCGAGAGCCGAACCCCTCTCTTGGTTCCTTGTTGCTTGATTCGTTCTTACCTCTTCCTCCGGTCCAAGCTAGTTCTAGGAGAAGGAAGAATCTAGATATCACCTCTAGACGTGGATCAACCGTAGAGACGAGGACAATATTCTTTGTGTGATCTCCCGAACCAAAAGGTGCACATCCTCTATGTCCTTCATCATGTTATGAATTTATCTTCCTGTGATCTTTGGTGGGCTTTTAGTAGGAATTAAATTTTTCTTATTCCGCTGCGTAACCTACGTCAAAAACCAACACTTTCTTTTTGGTGGCTTTAAACATTGTAAGATCAGATTGTGCAAGGCTTGGAATAGTTCAGCTATTTTAAGGCCTTGAACCAGCTTTCAAAGACTTGAATCAGTTCTCAGAGGCTTGACAATATTTTAGATATTTTCAAGGCCTTGAAACTGGATTCAAAGCCTTGAAAATGCTTAACCTGTATGAACATTCTCAGAGGGAGTTTTCTGCAAGCTCTCTGAGTTTATTCCCTCTCTGTCTTTCATATTTTTGATTCACTGTTATTAGATGATGAAAGAAAAATTATTCTAACACATTTGATCATAGAATATCATCTGTTTGACTTTGATATTGCAAGAAATTTTATTTCTAAGTTTTGCAGGATTGTTTCCTAAACCGAACTTCTGCAGATTTGGAAATAGTTGGACACTTTGATCCTGTGATCAATCAGACTTGCATGACAGCTTCTCAAGGTGTTTTAACGAAAGATCACAACAAAATCTCTGAAGATTGTGATCATCCAACCGTTGGAGAAGATGCCAAAGAAGTAAAACTTTGTTGCCTACAAAATAGGAAGTTTGTTGCTGAAAATCTAGGGAGATTTACAGAGCTGTTTGAAGTTTAAATAGAGCTCAATTCTGAAGCAACAAGATATAACACTCAACGGGCAAAAACAGAGAAAGATTTTTGGATTGACAAGCATCAAAGAAGTTCATCATTCTTCCAATCCATTCACAGAAGATCACTACATACTTCACTGCATTTTCTACACTCCAAGTGTTCTTCTGTATTGTACTCCATTGGTAGATCATTTCTGTATTATCTCTACATTCATTCTCAAGGATTTTTCAAAGTGAAAAAAAGAGAATTCTTAGTTAATCAGTTCGCTAAAGCAAGTACTAGACAGGTTAAGGAAAACCACAAGCTGTAACAGAGTAAGGGAACTCTCTGTGCTTGAGTTGTAGGGCTTAGTTTTGATTAATAAGAATTGTGTTAAAAATCCTGCAGGGACCTAATCCCTGAGGTAGAGACGTAGGTCCAAGTGGACAGAACTCTATAAATCACTTATCTCTTGCATTTACAATTCATTCTTTTTCATAGTATTTGCAGCTTACACAACTGTCTGTTTTTCAAGGGTTTGAACTTGTTTTCAAGGCCTTGAAAAAGGCTTACTTGCTTTATCCAAACTGCATTTCTTCCAAGGCCTTGAACTAGTTTTCAAGGCCTTGAACTTCACTGTTTTCACAAGTTTTCATCTTCCTGGCAAATTTTGCAAAAAGTTGGCAAACTCTATTCAACCCCCCTTCTAAAGTATCTTATTTGCATTTACACATGCACACTCACACTTTCAATTGGTATCAGAGCTTGTATCACTGTATAGATTTAACCATGCGGTGATCATGAGTACTGCAGGTGATGGTGGTTTCTCTCAGGGAAGAGCTGCTAACAGACCTCCTCTATTTTGTGGAGAAAATTTTGCTCACTGAAAAGCTTTGATGAAAATGTTCATCATTGATCAAGACATGGAGCTTTGGACCATTATACAAAATGGACCTCATACTTTCTACACAGATAAAGATGGGATTAGAACTCCCAAATATGAAGACTTACTCTCCTCTTCTGAATTAGAGAAATATTCTGAGAATTACAAAGCTATTAACATCTTATATTGTGCTTTTAGTACAGATGAATTCAACAGGATTTCAGGCTGCACTACTGTCAAAGAAATATGGGATAAACATGTGGTTACTTTTGAAGGAACCAGTCAAGTGAAGCAAACAAAGATCAACATCTATCTCAGGCAATATGAGCTGTTTAAGATGAATGCATATGAGTCTATCAGAGACATGTTCAAGAGGTTCACAAAAATTGTTAACAACCTTGATTCACTGGGAAAGCATTTTTCCAATGAAGAAAAGGTGAGGAAGATTCTAAGAAGTCTTCCAAAGGCAAAGTGGGAACCAAATACCACAACAATTGAAGAAGCTCAGAATCTCTCAACTCTACAAACTGATGACCTACAAGGGAAGCTTCTGACACATGAAATATCCATGAATGAAGTTGATGGAGAGCTACCAAAAAGTTTCGAGAACCTAGCTCTCAAAGCCAAGGAAAATGACAGAAATCAAAGCCTTGAAACTGAGGATGGTGATGATGAAGATCCAATTACCCTCATTTTCAAAGCATTGACAAGAATTCTCAAAATGAAGAAAAACTTCGGAAACAGAGACTCCAACAGAGAAAGGCATAGAACATCCAGTAGAAAGGACTACAAAGGTAAGTCTTTATACAAAATAAATAAAAAGTTATGAATTGCTTTGAATGTGGTGATGCAGGACTTTGATAAGAGATTTTCCACACAAGAATAGCAAGAGCTTTCAAAAGAATGACCATGATAGAAGAAAGAAAGCTATGATAGCTTCATGGAGTGATTCAAATAGCTCTAGTGAATCTGGATCTGAAGAAGAACATGCCAACCTATGCTTCATGGCCAAGCATGATGAAAGTTCAGAGAAGAACATTGAGGTAATGGTAAACTGTCTGATTTCAAAACCAAAAGAAGCTCTTTCAGAATATCTCAGAACAATGCTTTTAAATGAAGAAGATTATTTGAAAGAGATCAAACTTTTGAAAGAAAAAGTTCATGAGAAAGCAAAAGAGAACTTACAACTTGTTTGCGTAAATCAGAATCTTGAAAAATCTCAGAAGAAAACTGACAGTGATTTCAAGGCTTTGAAAACCAGTTTCAAAGCCTTAAAAACACAAGTCAAGGATGTAGTCACTGAAAAGTGTTTAATGAGTAACAGCCTTGGCAATCTAAGACATCAGATTGATGAATTAGCTAAAAAAAAGACTACTCTTACTGAGAAACTTCAAGAATCTGAATTGGTCAAAGTAAAGAATGCTGGATCAGAACACAAGTTGAACTTGAATCTTGGAGGAAGTTCACAGTCAGTTCACAAAGCTGGTATTGGATTCAATCCAAATTTCCCAAGAAAGAACAATACCAAATTTGTGAAGGCTGGAAACAAAACTTCTTGTACATGTCATTACTGCTGTAAAACTGGTCATGTTAAAATGACTTGTCCTTTCAGAAGAAGAGACCCTCACATAATGAGGAACACTTTTCCCTTTCAACTCAAAGGACAATTTAAGCAGATTTGGGTTCCTAAAGGGGTTAGACCACCTAACATGATTGATCCTGAATATGAATCCAAATTCCACACTTGGCCCACTCATACTTGATTGATTGGAACTCGCCTCTGGTTCAAAAGAGCACCGGATCTAACATTTGGGTAAGGCAGATTGGTGTTTGCAGGTTGTCACCAACATCAAAGAACAGAAGTGGTTTATGAACATTGGTTTCTCAATACACATGAGTGGAAAGAGATCTCTATTCTCAGAATTGAAAGAGCAATCTGAAGGTTCAATTACACTTGGTGACAAAGGCAAATGCAATATTCTTGGTATTGGTAAAGTTGGTACAAATTCTGAAAACTCTATCTCTGATGTGTATCTAGTTGAAGGTTTGAAATTTAAATTTCATAGTGTATCTCAGCTTTGCGACAATGGCAACAAAGTTATATTTGATAAAGAGAAGTGTGTGGTGCAAAATGAGAAACCAGGAGATTGCATTCTCACAGCCTCTAGATCAAACAATGTTTATACTTTTCGGACTAACAAAGTTGCAGGTGAAAGTTTGAAGTGTCTCAAGGCCTTGAAAGAGGATTCAAAGCTTTGGCACATGAAGCTTGGTCATATCGGCTTGCACACCTTGGTAAGAGGATTGCCATCCATTAAGTTCAAAGAAGATGAAATGTGCAAAGCTTGTGCTCAAGGAAAACAGACAAGAAGCTCCTTCAAGCCAAAGAAATTTGTAAGTACAACTAGACCTATTGAGCTGCTTCATATGGATATCTGTGGTCCTATGAGAACTCCTACTCCAAAAGGTAAAAGGTATATGCTAGTTGTTGTAGATGATTTTTCTAGATATATTTGGGTTATGTTTCTCAAAGAAAAATCTGAAGCACTCTCTGAATTTTCAAAGCTTTGCAGAGAACTTCAAAATATGAAAAACCTACCTGTAGCTTCAATTAGAAGTGATCATGGTAGAGAATTTGATCAATTAGAATTTGATTTGTTCTGTGACAAGAATGGTATTACTCACAACTTTTCTGCTCCAAGAACTCCTCAACAGAATGGTGTTGTTGAAAGAAAGAACATAACTCTTGAAGATATGTCAAAGACAATGCTCCTTGAGAACAACCTGCCAAAACATTATTGGGCAGAAGCTGTGAATACAGCAAAATATATACTGAACAGGTGCTTGATTAAACCTATTCTGAAGAAGACCCCCTATGAACTATTCAAAGGGAGGAAGCCAAATATTTCATACTCCAAACCCTTTGGATGTAGTTGTTTTATCCACAACAATGGAAAAGATAATCTTGGTAAGTTTGATGCAAGAAGTGATGAAGGTATATTTCTTGGTTACTCTCTGAATAGCAAAGATTATAGAGTTTACAATAAAAGAACCAAATTGGTTGAAATTCATTCATGTTATTTTTTAAGAAAGCTATGATGGTTCTTTGAGTGAAAGTTTTGCAGAATTGAATTTGAACAAGAATGAATCAGAGGAAGAGACTGAGAATCCACTGGGATTCAAGAAAGGCTCAGAAGAAGACAGAAAACATTTTCAAGACCTTGAAAATGGTGCTCAAGGCCTTGAAAATAAGCCTCAAAGCCTTGAAAAAGATGATTAGAAAATACAAGAGACAAAGCCACTACTTCAAGACCAGAGAAGATCTATGGAGAGCCTGAACCATGGTCTCCAAGAAAGATATTTAAATATCTCTCATCTCATCCAGTTGACAATATCATCTCAGATTCAACCACTGGTACACAAACTAGATCACAGTTGAAGAATTTATGTGCTTTTAATGCTTTTATCTCTCTTGTAGAACCAAAAGCTGTGAAAGAAGCATTACAAGAAGTAGACTGGATCATTGCTATGCAAAGTGAACTCAATGAGTTTGAAAGGAATAAGCTTTGGAACCTGGTTCCTCCACCCACAAACAAGTTGGTCATTGGTACCATATGGGTGTTCAGAAATAAGTTGGATGAAAGTGGCAAAGTGATCAGAAACAAAGCAAGGTTAGTTGCTCAAGGTTACAACCAAGAAGAAGGTATTGATTATGAGGAAATTTTTGCTCCAGTTTCCAGGTTAGAAGCAATTAGAATTTTGCTTGAATTTTCATCTCACAAGAACATGAAACGTTTTCAAATGGATGTAAAGTGTGCTTTCTTGAATGGCTACTTACAAGAAGAAGTGTATGTTGCACAAGCACCTCGTTTTGAAAATGAAAATTTTCAGATCATGTTTACAAACTTGACAAATCTCTATATGGTTTGAAACAAGCTCCAAGAGCTTGGTATGAAAGATTGTCAAAGTTTTTGCTTGAAAATAATTTCAAAATAGGTATAGTAGACAAGACTCTTTTCATAAAGATTCATGAGAAAGACTTGCTTTTAGTTCAGATATATGTTGATGATATCCTGTTTGGATCTACTAATGATCAATTGAGCAGAGAATTCTCAAGTCTTATGAGCAGGGAATTTGAAATGAGCATGATGGGAGAGCTGAACTTCTTCCTAGGACTTCAAATACATCAATTGAAGAAGGGAATCTTTCTGCATCAAAGCAAGTACACAAGAGACTTACTAGACAAATATAGCATGGCTCAATGTAAGGAAGCCAAGACTCCTATGAGTTCTACACTAACCTTAGACAAGGATGAATCTGGTAAGAGTGTCAATGTGAAAGAGTATAGAGGTATGATTGGATCATTACTCTATCTCACAGCAAGCAGACCAAATATTATGTTTAGTGTGTGTATGTGTGCTAGATGTCAAGCTGATCCAAAAGAATCATGATAGCTCGAAAATGGAGTTAGTTTGGGACACGTTTTTACCATTGGTTCTGACCCTGTTGAGATTGTTAGAAGCAGAGAAAGACAGGAGAAAACAGACAGAAAAGTGATCAAGTGTGTGCGTTCAGTTGCACACTCTGCGTTTGAACGCAGGAGACTTCAAAAATACTGAAGGTCAGAAACAGACAAAAATCAACCAGAAGACTAAGTGATGCGTTCAAACGCACATTGTGCATTCAAACGCATAATCTAGGAAGTCAGCAAGGAAAGTCAAAAATCAACATCAGAAAGTTGTGCGTCCGAACGCAGGGGATGTGCGTTAAAATGCGCAGGTGCGTTCAGATGCAGAGAGGCTGTGTTCAGACGCATGTTTGGATTTCCAGAATCTTCCAGGACGGGTTTAGACAGGGGCTGAACAAGAATTTAAGATATCAGTTTCAGATATTGTGGCAGTATAAAAGGAGGCGTCCCAGCACATAATTAGGTTACATAGACACACTTATCATCATCACAGAAGGAAGTACCAGAGCCGTCACTTTGGAGCGGAGCAGAGATTGGAGCAGTTTCAGTATTCTGCCATAACTCGTTTAATCTTTCTTCTTTCTTTTATGAAACAGTGTTTTTAATAATGTACGCTAGCTAAACCTTTAACCTAGATTCTCGGTGAACCTAGGGTTTATGAATTCAGCGACGTGGTTTGTTTTGATTTTCAGATTCATGACTACTTTGAAGTCTTAATACAGTATTGGATTGTTTATTATTCTGTCTTTGATTTTATATTTATGCATGAACGGCCTGATCACCCAGGAGTGCTACAGACAGGATCTGGTGCGCGAGAGTGGCCAGTGAGAGTTAGGAAGAGAAGACAGGATTTAGTACTCTGCCTTGATGGACTGAGAGGTGAAGAGAATCAGGGGACTAGCCCTGAAGCATTAGACCAACTGCTAGAAGTTTAGGGGGAGACTGAGAGGAGAACTTGTAACCCTAGCAGACTTAGAACAAACCTGCAGATTGAGGTGAATCTGGGGGATCCAAAAATCTGCCGTAGAGTGATAGATGCATGATACCGAGAGGAGATTGTATCATTCGTATGCTGGCATGAACAATACCGATGTGTGTTTCTGAAATCAAAGTAAACTATAAAAGCTGATTAGTAACCCTAGGGGATCCTGGATCCTTAATTCATCAATTTTCAGACTTAGAAAAATTCCCAAAAAAATGACATAAAAAAATAGTTTCTTTAAATACTGCTTTTATTGACTACAATTTAGTTTTAAGTAAATCACACACAACTAATCCTCCTTTTTACATCTTTGCATCTATTTCTGATTTCCAAAGTTAAAAATCGTTCCGTTCTCGTGGGTTCGATAATCAGAGTCACAAAAACGTACTCTATATTACTTGATCGTACACTTGCGAAAAAGCACATAGAATTACGCTGTCAACTTTTTGGCGCCGTTGCCGGGGAACGCTGACAGTTTCTCTTAGGAATCAAGAATAGTTTCAAAGTTTTTTTTCTCTTAGTTTTTTTTTCTAATTATCTTTCTCTTATCCCATTACTCTTGAACTCTGATTTTCAGGCCATTATAGTGTATGCCCAGATTGCCTCACAAACTGGTACCACCACTCGAAGATCCAGAAAAACTTTTCAGAGAACAAAATCGCAGACACCGAGCTAAGATGTTTGAACACGGAGAGGAGACACCAACAGAACCAGAGCAACGCACCCCAGCCCAGATGGCTCTTTATATTGAGGAGTTGATAGCAGCAGGCTTTGCTGCCCAGAACAATCAGAGAACTTACAACAGATTTGGGAGGGCGATAGTGGAGAACTTCGAAGTTCCTACCGGAGGACATGAGCCAGCCATCGTAGTCCCACCAATAACAGCAGAGCACTTCGATCTGAAATCATCCACTATCCAAACTACCCAGACCCATTGCACGTTCAATGGGAAAGCTCACAAAGACCCGAACGACTTCCTCGGGAAGTTTGAAGATTACTGTAACAAGATAAAATACAGAGGATTTGAAGCGGATACACTAAAATTGATCTTGTTCCCATACTGCTTGTTCGGGACAACGAAAGACTGGCTGGAATCCAGACCACCGAGATCCATCACAACCTGGGAAGGGTGTGTCGCTGACTTTTTGGCAAAATTCTATCCCGCTTTTCGTGTTATCAAACTTCAAAGTGAGATCTTATCTTTCAAATAGAAGATGGGCGAGACGGTGGTAGACGCATGGGACAGGTTGATGAGACTTGTTAAAAGATGCCCCAATCACGACTTCGGGGACGCTAAGATTCTGCAAGTATTCTACCATGCTCTGGACAGGGAGAATGCCGACAGAATTGACAGGGAAGCTGGGGGTAATTTTATGTACCATGTAGATAAATATGGAGCCTATGAACTAATGAAGCAACTAGCCAAACAGAACACTCGCCTGTTTGACGACCGCAGGCTCACAACACTAGCAGAACCAGTGGCTGATGACAGAATTGACAATCTGAAAAAAGTGGTGCAAGACTTAGTCAAGAAGGTCTATAAAGAGAAGAAAACTGTAGCAGCAGTGGACGAGCCAGACTTGGATGCAGCGATCTAGGAACTTCAGAATGAGGATGCCAACTATGTTCAGCAACATTGGGATCCAATCCGCTAAAGACCAGGCATACATAACCATCTTGGGTTCCGGTATGGAAACCCTAATGCAGCAGTCTATGCACCAGGTTTTTAGCACAGGCCACAGACACAACAGGCAGCACCTGCACAACAAGCACTAGCAGTACAACCACAGCGTAACCTATCAATACAACATTTCGAGAACTGCATGGAAAAATTTAATAAGCAATGGGAGGCCAAATTCTCGCAGATTGATTCACTCACTGCTGATGTAAGTCAGATGAAAATTTCAATCCGCAACCTGGAAGTACAGAATGGTCAGCTCGCACAGAATCAGGCAGAAAGAATTTCAGGGAATCTACCATCAAACACAATGAATAATCCACACGCTCAGATCAATGCCATCACAACTCGAAGTGGAATTGCACTACAGGATCCGCCGTATCCCAGTCATGCACGTGCAGAAAAGTCGAAGAACATCGAACACGAAGTTTTTGACAGGGAAGACAATTCAACCGCCAGCCCCCATCCGAAGGGCCCGGTCGGACAGGATGCAGGGCAGACTGATAAGGGTAAACCAGAAACAGTGCCAATTTCTAAGGAGGTGCCTTACCCTTTGAAGACACGCAAGGGAGATGACAGCAAAGACTACGCAAAATTTCTCGAAGTATTCAAGCAGTTGCAGATCAACATACCATTTACCGAGGCATTAGCCAAAATGCCCACTTATGCTAAATTCCTCAAGGACATACTGTATGGAAGGAGGCGAATGAGTGACTTCAAAACAGTAAATCTGACGGCAGAAGCGAGCAGTTGTGTGAAAAACGGGCTTCCACTAAAAAGGAAGGACCCTAGCAGTTTTGTTATCCCGGTAACCCTAGGCAGCACTTACACAGGAAAGAATCTGTGTGACTTAGGATCCATGATTAACCAGATGCCACTGACCATCTTCAAAATTTTGGGGGTCGGGGGCCCCAGGCCAACCATAATTATGCTTCAAATGGGTGACAGATCCATAAAATCTGCATATGGAGTCATTGAAGACATTCTGGTAAAAGTTGGGGAACTATTTTTCCAGCAGATTTTGTGATACTAAACATGGATGCAGGGGAGGTCCCGCTCATTCTGGGCAGACATTCCTAGCAACTGGATAAGCCATTATCAACTGCAAGAGTGGAGAGCTATCTATGCAAATTAACGAAGAAAAAGTGAAATTTAATGTTTTCAAGTCTCTCCAGCTCCCACATTATTATGGCCATGAAAACTGTTTTGCTGTGGAGGTAATTGATCAAAACCTGGAAAATGAAGAGATGGATGAACTATGGGCAGAATTTGAGGACATGTACCCAGAGGAAAATGAGGAGCACAAGGATGAGCAGGACATGAGAACAGAAAGCTGGACCACCTTATATAAAGATGAATAAGGCGAGCAGAAAATGGCCCTGGTACCATCACTCAAGGAACCACCAGTCCTGGAGCTGAAGAAACTCCCAGACCACCTCAGGTATGCGTATATTGGTAAAAATAATACTCTGCCAGTAATTGTTTCGTCTCTTCTATCTAAGGAGAAGGAACGGAAGCTGTTGGAAGTGCTGAGAGAACATAAAGAGGATATTGGATGCACAATTGCTGATCTCAAGGGAATTAGTCCCGACTACTGCATGCACAAGATAAGGATCGAAGAAGGAAAGAAGCTAGTAATTCAGACTCAGCGGAGACTAAATCCGATCATGATAGACGTTGTGCGCAAGAAGGTCATGAAGTGGCTAGAAGCAGGGATTATATACCCAATATCAGACAACACCTGGTTCTGTCCTGTCCAGTGTGTACCGTTACAGTGGTACAAAATGCTGATCAGGAACAGATCGCCTAGCGCACTGTCACAGGCTGGCGAATCTATATGAATTATCGGAAGCTGAACGACGCAACACTGAAGGACCACTTTCCGCTACGATTCATGGACCAGATGTTGGACAGATTGGGTCACCATGCCTATTACTATTTTCTTGACGGGTACTCCGAATACAACCAGATCTACATTAATCCGGAAGATCAAGAAATGACGACGTTCACTTTCCCATATGGTACGTTTTCCTTTAGACGCATGCCATTTGGACTATGTAACGCTCCAGATACATTCCAGCGATGCATGATGACCATATTTTCTGATATGATTGAGAAAAATCTGGAAGTTTTCATGGATGATTTTTCACTGTTTGGGCATAGCTTCGATGGATGTTTATACCATCTGGCCAGAGTTCTGATCCGCTGCAGGAAGACTAACCTGGTACTCAACTGGGAAAAATGCCACTTCATGGTTACTGAAGGAATAGTGCTGGGACACAGGATTTCTAGCAAAGGCTTCGAGGTGGACCGAGCAAAGATTGAGGTGATCAAGCAGCTGCCATATCCAACCATAGTTAAGGCGATCAAGAGTTTTTTGGGCCATGCAGGGTTTCACAAAAGGTTTATCAAAGACTATTCCAAAATTACAAAGCCATTATGTAATTTGCTGGGAAAAGATGTGCCATTCGTATTCGAAGAAGCCTGCAGAAAAGCCTTTGACGTACTCAAACATCCGCTAACCATTGCACCAATTATCGCGACTCCCGATTGGTCACTCCCATTCGAACTTATGTGCGACGCTAGTGACTATGCAGTTGGAGCAGTTTTGGGGCTGCGGAAGGGTAAAGTGTGCAGTGTGATTTATTATGCTAGCAGGGTTCTGAATGAGGCAAAAATTAATTATGGGACTACAGAAAAAGAGCTGCTGGCTGTGGTTTTTGCTCTGGACAAGTTCAAATCTTATCTGGTAGGGTCAAAAGTTATCATCTTCACTTATCACAGCGCACTAAAGTACCTGCTGGAGAAGAAGGATGCAAAGCCACGACTGCTGCGTTGGATCCTGCTAATGCAGGAATTCGATGTTGAAATCAGGGACAAGAAGGGAGTTGAAAATGTGGTGGCTGATCACTTATCTCGCTTGAGAACCCAACAGAGGAGTCAGTACCGATTCAAGAGAATTTCCCTGACGAGCATATTATGAAGGTCAAAGCCAACAGACAACCCTGGTATTACGCCATAGCCAATTATTTGGTTATTGGAGCACTCCCCGAGGACATCACCCCTTTGAAGAAAAAGAAGTTTATTTCAGAGTGCAGGCACTATTTCTGGGATGATCCCTTCCCGTTCAAACAGGGGGCAAATAACATTCTTCGACGATGTATCCCATGTCACGAGATTCTGGAGGTAATTCATCACTGTCACTCAGCACAGTGTAGGGGACACTTTAGTGGACCCAAAACAGCTCACAAAGTACTGCAATCAGGTTTTTTCTGGCAAACTATTTTCAAGGATTGCCATGATTATGCACAAAGCTGTGACGCTGCCAGCGCACAGGAAATATTTCCCAACGGAATGAGATGCCCATGAAACTTTGGCAAGAGGTCGAACCTTTCGATGTTTGGGGTATAGATTTCATGGGCCCTTTTCCTTATTCTCTGGGAAATCTGTATATCCTTCTGGCAGTAGATTACGTGTCAAAATGGGTGGACGCTATGGCCTGTCAGAAGAATGATGCAGCAGTAGTAGAACGATTTCTCAAACGCAACATTTTTACCAGGTTCGAAACACCTAGAGCAATGGTCAGTGATGAAGGCTCTCACTTTATTAACAAACTCTTTGCCAAAGTATTAAAGTAGTATGGGGTGTCTATCCATAAGGTATCACTGCCTTGCCACCCTCAAGTAAATGGGCAAGCAGAGGTGTCAAACAGGGAAATATAGAGCATATTGGAAAATACTGTGAATCCAGGACGGAAAGACTGGTCCTTGAAGCTTGATGATGCACTCTGGGCGTACAGAACTGCTTACAAAACCCCGCTGGAAATGTCCCCGTATCAGCTGGTTTTTGGTAAAGCATTCCACCTACCAGTAGAATTAGAGCACAGAGCTTACTGGGCAATCAAGCAGCTCAATATGGATCACAGTTTATCTGTAGAAAAGAGGAAGATGGCACTGCTCGAATTGGAGGAGTTCCGTAAAACAGCCTATGAGAGTGCCAAAACCTATTAAGAGAAAACGAAAAAATGGCATGACAACCGCATTCTACCAAAGAAGATAGGAATTGGGCAGAAGGTTCTCCTTTACAACTCAAGGATAAAATTCTATTCAGGGAAGCTGCGCTCGAGATGGTCTGGACCATTTATTGTGAAAGACATTACATCCTGGGGAGTAGTGGAGCCGGAAAACCCAAGGGACAATGCAGTTTTTAAGGTGAATGGGAACATAATCAAGCCATACAGAGATCTTCAGGAGATAATAGAGGTAGAGGCGATCTACCTCGAAATACCCTGACCAAAACTGAGGTAACAAAGTTGGGTTGTCGACTAAAAATCACAAGCGCTGGTTGGGAGGAAACCCAACGTAGAGTAGTTGTTTTTACATTCAGTCATTTATTAATTAAATAAAATGTTCATACAAAGAGAGAAAAGTGAGAAGAGGGGTTTAATGCTGAATTTAGTGTTTCAGGAAAACATGAGCAATTTTTGCAGAATCGAAGTCAGCGTTCAAACACAGATTTGTGCGTTCAAACGCAGAAGGCCACGTCAGCAAAAAATTGGCATAAAAATGAACAGTCAAAAGCAGGAGCTGTGCATTTCAACGCAGAAGACCTGCGTTCAAACGTAGATGTGCGTTCAAACGCAGGAACTCCAGGAAGGAATTTGACAAAAACATGTGCATTCAAACGCAGAAGATGTGCGTTCAAACGTAGAACAAAATCAGAAAATCTCCAGACTAACAGTTGTGCGTTCAAACGCAAAACGTGCGTTCAAACGCAGAAGACTTGGACGAAAAATTTGAAAAAAAAAGAATGTGCGTTCAAACGCAGAAGACTTAGTTCCAGAAATGTTTTAGAGAGGAGATGTGCGTTCAAACGCAACTTGTGCGTTCAAACACACATCATCCGAAATCTGCAGAACATCAAGAACTGAAGAGTTGCGTTCAAACGCAGAGCATGTGCGTTCAAACTCACATCATCACCGGCCCAGGAATTCCAGAAGTCAATAGTTGTGCGTTCAAACGCAGGATGTGCGTTCAAACGCAAACCATCAAGATTCAAATATTTTCCAGAAAATGAAACACTGTGTTCAAACACAGGATGTGCGTTCAAACGCACAATGAGCGGCATCAGAAAATTTTGAATTTTTTTGAAAAGTTTTGAATTCCAGGGGCCATTCTTCAATTTTTGAAAGTTTGCCTATATATACTGTATGGCTGAAAGTGACCCATTTTCACTTCAGTCAAACAGTTTTCCACTCTCTCTCTAGAAAATTCTCTCTGCCCTAGCCAGCCGCCAGCAGCAGTCAGCCGCCAGTAAACTCCGGCTACCACCGCAGGACTGCCAGACTGCCCAGAAATAGTGTGGGGTGATCACACTAGAAATATCAGACAGTTCCAGATCTGCTTCAGAGACAGTTTTCGGAACTATACTCGTAAGATTTACTCCAGGTACCCAGGTTCTGTTTTTTCTCTCTCTTTGCAGATTTCTTTTTCCGTCTTTTTGGTTTCTGAGATGGATGAGGACAGACCTTACATGCGTCCAAATAGGGCCATTGCCCCCTTGAACATCATAGACTTTCAGTTATTGAGGGTCGATCATTTCTGTGACCATAGCTTTGTCAATATGGAAGCCCACCGTTTCTTTCTGCAGGACAAAAAGATTAGGTATGACATACCGGCTGAGAGAACTTTTCCTCGTGATCTTGTGTCTATGCGGGAGAACCTGTTCAACTTTATCGGACATGATCATTTTGGGGACTTATTCACTGGATTTACCAACATACAGGTTAGTTCTGTGCTTGCTAAGGAGATTTTCAGTAATTTCCAGCAGTGCATGAACAGTGAGGCCCAGTCCATAGAATGGATTTACTGCTGAAAGACTTGGATTAGGATCACCCCAGAAAGTATCGGAGAGAGTTTAGGTCTGGAGTTTGTGTTGGACGACTGTCAGTTTCAGGAACTTAGGCGTCACCCCTCTGAACAACTTAGTGACCAGATCCTTCAGACCTGTGTGCGGGTGTGCCAGGCGCTGCATGGTATTACCCCGAGCGGAGTCCTGCCTATAGGAAACTTCCTTACCTACTTGATTCAAGAGGCGAGATGGTGGACTGAGTGGGTCAACAACCGGATCGTGGGCATTAAGCACATGACCCGGATGGACTATAATGTCGCACTGTTAGTGTACTGTTTGATGACCCGTGAGCCAGTTAGTCTCCCGGAGATTATTTCTGAGTTTTTTCGGGAAAGGAGGGAGTCCAACAATAAGAAGCTTTGGGTTTTTTGGGGATGTTGAACAAAATGGCCCAGGACTATTTGGTGCCAATTCCTGGCGAGCTGAGAGATATCCGACCAGTTCATGTACGAAAGTACTGAAAGATGAGATGTGCTTTGGAGGAGGCTCTGCATGGACCTCCATATTATGTCCAGGTGGATGATGATGATGATGATGATGATGATGATGATGATGATGGTTCACCCCCTCATGGTGGGGGTGATGACATGCCACCGCCGCCGCAACCTGGTGGTGGTGGTTTGCCTGCTTTACCAGATCCCCTTCGACTGCCCCCATCTGCCACTTCCAGTGAACCCAGGCAGACCGAGTATGACCACGGGCAGTCCAGCAGAGGGGCCAGGCACAGTTCTTGTGGGCTTCTGGAGAGGACTAGGCATGAGGAGTGGGTTAGAAAGGAAATTAAGGCCAAAGAAAAAATGCAGAACTACCTGGTGAGGACGGTCAAGAAAATGGCTCCGGGTCCTGGAAAACTGTTTAAGACCCAGAAGCACATCTACCATGCTAACACCGCTGCTCTGCGAGCTCATGAGTGTGCCCTCAACGAGATTCAGAGCAACATGCGTGGCAAGAGATTTAATTTCCCGGACCGCTATTCCAGTGATAACTGTCCCAGTTGGACGATGGAGGATAGCAAGCCCTATGACAGCTTCTCTGGCCATGACCCCACCCCGAGCCCGAAATACGCAGACAGTGTAGGTGACCCCGGCAGACCCGGTACCCAGTACCCGCCCAGACAGCACGCAGACGCAGGGGCCAGCAGTGCCCATCCTGGTGCCAGCCACGCTGGTAAAGCAGCAGCAGCAAGACAGGCTGCGAGAAAGAGACCCAGAGGGAAGCAGGCTCCCAAACCGTCTCCTGAGCCGACTGACCATTCTACTCCGGAGAACACATATTCTAGTTATAGACCAGATCAGTAGAGTCGTGAGGACGCGCCACCTCTAGTGTGGGGGTGGGGAATCGTGTCCTCCTGCATAGCCATGTCTGCATATTTTTGTTCATTTTATTTTAATTTTTGAGTCAGCACGTTTTTTCTTTTGAGTCCACCCACCTATGCTTCTGACCTTGCATTATTATGAAAAAAATAGATAATAAATAAATAAATAAATAAATAAATAAATAAATAAATAAATAAATAAGTAAATAAATAAATAAATAAATAAGCAAATAAATAAATAAAATCATTTGAGAAAGGAAAATAAATAGGATTATAAATTGGGAAGAATTCAGTGATTAAATCTCCAACAGGAAGGAAAATTGACACCGAGGTGTAGGAGTTTTGTTTTTCTGCGGATGGTTAGATCCAGTGCAACCCAGAATTCTGCCGTAGGTTGTAGCATGAGTTAGGAATCCGACTAGTTGTCACACCACCGTCACATAGGTAGTCGAAAACCTGCCTACGGGCGGCAGCACGGTCACTGCAGTTTTCAGTGGAGTGTTTGGCTTATAACGGACCTCACGTCCTGTTTCTCAGCCATAGGTACCAATAGTTAGCCCATGTGCAGCCGTTTACCCCTTCATTCACAACCACTGTAGCCTAGGAAGCCTTCTTTGTGACTTGCATCACTTGTTTAGTTGGCTAGTACTACGCGTTATGACAGAGGGAGTGAGTCTGGGAGGGTTTTAGATGGACGAGAACTTCAATTCAGATCAGTATGGGACAGCTTGAGGGTGTGACAGGGTGAGTTAGAGGCGACAACATTAATTTGCAGGAGGTGAATCACTACATTACACAGTGATCACAGGAGGAGAGTAGTCGCGTGCGTGATATCTTTTCCGCACATATTTGGAGTTCGGGGTTGTCAGGTTTAATTGGTGGTCGTGCCTATTTCTACATCTTTGGTGATGAGGAGGTTAGGTGGGACGGCACGTTATTTTCTAGACTACAAGGATCAGCGCTTAACGACTAATGTGGGGGTATTTTTTTACAGTTAATGCTTTTCGTACCCCACAGATTGGATTATTGCACTACCGAGCTCAGCTAGTTCGTATTTGTTGTTATTTTGTTCATATTTGTGTATTATTTATGAAAGGAAAAAAAAAAGAAAAAAAAAGAGAAGTACTCATTGTTTTAAGTTATTTTCAGTTTCAGTTAATAAAGTAGAGCTGAGTAGGGAACACTGTTTACATACTACTTCACAATTGTGGCTGAGTAGGGAACACTGTTTACATACTACTTCACAATTGTGGCCACAAGAACGACGAATCAGCACCAGGATTTCAGGAAATTGAGACACAGGGACTTAGTTGTTCTGGACAGTTTTCAGGGACTTGGTGAGGGGTGTGAGTTGGGAACAGTGAGATGTCATAACAAGTAGGATTGGCCTTACCTGATACATACAAAAATCCTACCGGTTTAGACTTAGGATCCCCTAATGGTAATTAGCTTGAAAGGTAGGATAACTAAGGATTTGCTCAGGATATAGAAGAAAGTAACAGTAAGGGAAGCCCGTGCTTATTTTCCACCCTGAGAATCAAACAGACTCGCCAATCGCATGTTAGCCGGTACTTCCTGGAGGTAGAGTGAACATTGAAGGACACATCAGTTTTAATTCTAGAGATTTCCCGATCTCAACCAAAAATCTTTTTTTTGTCATATGTCAATTTTGTATATTATTTGTCTGAGTCAGTTGAATAGTTGAGTCTTTTGGTCTATAGCATGAATCTGTTGGATGGGGAAGTATGCAATTGAAGTATGCAAAAACAGGGTCTGCAAGGCAGTATGCAAGGGTCTGCTCGGGACGAGCAGAGTTTAATGTGGGGGTATTTTGATAGCTTGCAAATGGAGTTAGTTTGGGACACCTTTTTATCATTTGTTCTGACCCTGTTGAGATTGATTTTGCCTATTTTCACTCAGTTTTCCACTTGATACGAGACAAAGGACGCTGAGAGCATAATTGATATATTTGCGTAATTTCATGCATAATTTTGTTTATTGGATATGATCGCGGGTATTTGTTATTGTGTGCATAAAACACGTATCGAGAAATGCATGAGAGAGGCTTGGAATGGAGGCAACGTATCATGGAGTCAAAGCAGAAAAAAAAGCAGAAAAAGCTAAGGCTGTGTGTTCAAACGCACAACGTGCGTTCAAACGCACAACTGTTAGAAGCAGAGAAAGACAGGAGAAAACAGACAGAGAAGTGACCAAGTGTGTGCATTCAGACGCACACCCTGTGTTTGAACGTAGGAGACTTCAAAAATACTGAAGGTCAGAAACAGGAAAAAATCAACCAGAAGACTAAGTGGTGCGTTCAAGCGCACATTGTAGGTCAAATGGATAATCCAGGAAGTCAGCAAGGAAAGTCAAAAGTCAACATCAGAAATTAGTGCGTCCGAACGCAGGGGATGTGCGTTCAGACGCACGTCAGGATTTCCAGAAGCTTCCAGGCCGGGTTTAGGCAGGGGTAGAACAGGAATTTCAGGCATCAGTTTCAGAGACTGTGGCAGTATAAAAGGAGGCGTCCCAGCACAGAATTAGGTTACACAGACACACTTATCATCATCACAGAAGACAGTACCAGAGCCGTCAGTTTGGAGCAGAGCAGAGATTGGAGCAGTTTCAGTATTCAGCCATAACTCGTTTGTTCTTTCTTCTTTCTTTTATGAAACAGTGTTTTTAATAATGTACGCTAGCTAAACCTTTTACCTAGGTTCTCGGTGAACCTAGGGTTTATGAATTCAGCAACGTGGTTTGTTTTGATTCTCATATGCATGACTAGTTTGAAGTCTTAATACAGTATTGGATTGTTTATTATTCTGTCTTTGATTTTATATTTATGCATGAACGGCCTGATCACCCAGGAGTGCTACAGACAGGATCTGGTGCACGAGAGTGGCCAGTGAGAGTTAGGAAGAGAAGACAGGATTTAGGGCTCTGCCTTGATGGACTGAGAGGTGAAGAGAATCAGGGGACTAGCCCGGAAGCATTAGACCAACTGCTAGAAGTTTAGGGGGGAGACTGAGAGGAGAACCTGTAACCCTAGTAGACTTAGAACAAACCTGTAGATTGAGGTGAACCTGGGGGATCCGAAAATCTGCAGGAGAGTGATAGATGCATGAGACCGAGAGGAGATTGTATCATTGGTATGCTGGCATGAACAATACCGCTGTGTGTTTCTGAAATCAAAGTAAACTATAAAAGCTGATTAGTAACCCTAGGGGATCCTGGAACCTGGATCCTTAATTCATCAGTTTTTAGACTTAGAAAAATTCCCAGAAAATTTACATAAAAAATAGTTTCTTTAATTACTGCTTTTACTGACTACAATTTAGTTTAAGTAAATCACACACAACTAATCTTCCTTTTTACAGCTTCGCATCTATTTCTGATTTCCAAAGTTAAAAATCGTCCTGTTCTCCGGGGTTCGATAATCAGAGTCACAAATACGTACTCTATATTACTTGATCGTACACTTGCGAAAAAGCACATAAAATTACGCTGTCAAATCACACTTGACTGTTGTGAAGAGAATATTCAGATATCTCAATGGTACCAAAGACTCGGGCCTTTGGTATCCAAGACATTCTAACTTCTTATTGCATGGTTTTTCAGATGCTGATTTTGCAAGTTACAAAGTTGATAGGAAAAGTACTTCAGGAACTTGCCAATTTATTGGATCATCCTCGATCATTTGGCACTCCAAGAAACAAAATTTCGTTGCTTTATCAAGAACTGAAGCTGAATATATAGCTGCAGGAGCATGTTGCTCACAAGTACAATGGATTGCTCAACATCTAAGAGACCTTGGATTTTAGTTCAGGAGCATACCTATCAAGTGTGATAACACTAGTGTAATTTCAATTACAAAGAATCAAGTGCAACATTCAAGAACCAAGCACATTGATGTCAGACACCATTTCATAAGAGATCATGCTGAGAAAGGTGATATTGTTCTTGAATTTGTTGCCACTAACATGCAAATTGCAGATATCTTCACTAAACCATTAGCAGATGAAAGATTCTCATCTCTATGATTGGAATTGGGAATGCTAAATAAAGATACATTGGTTTAGGGGGAGCATCAGGTAAGCAAGGTAAGTTGTATGTGTTTTCAAAGTCTTGAACTGATTTTCAAAGCCTTGAAAATAATTTTAAAGACTTGATCTTTACTTGTTGCAGTGTTACAGTCTTTCAAGACCTTGAAACCCTTTTCAAAGCCATGAAAATAAGTTTGCTACACTGATAGTCAATAATCTTGGATCATTATATGTTGAGTGATAGCTCTTTAGATATTTTCTTAATATAGCCCCTACCATTTTCAAAATTTTTTTTTAGCCAAAAATAGTATTAGAATATTTTATTTTCCAACGGCATAAAAGATTTGAATTCTCTCTGATTATTGCAAATCTTTTGAGATAAGAGAGATATTCTAGTTTCCTTTTGAAACTCAAACTCTCTCAGTATTTATCTTCTTCTCTTATCCTCTCTCCGTTTCATTCCACCTCTCTCTATTCTTCTCCCAAGCCCTAATGAGCACAAGGAGAGCCTCAGACAGAATCAAGATGGCTGAGGATCGAAACCTGTTTCAGAGAAGAAAAGAAAAGCAGCAGTGGATGAAGTTCAAGATATTAGTGAAGACTCTGCTTCAAAGAGCTCTACTGATGAAGAACAAGAATCTTCACCACCCAATAAGATGGTGAGAAAAGATCAAGCTCTGGCAAAGAAGAAACAAACTACATCATCTACACAAGAAAAGCAGAAGGGAATCCATATTGGAAGCCCTAAGAGAGACAAGAAAAAGACAGTCTCTAAGGTCAAAGGAAAAGGAAAAGGAATTCTCATTCACGACTCAGACCTAGACACTACTTCAGGATCCTATGGAGTGTACTCCATATACAACAAATGGAAACATGAGAAGGATCCATCCCAGTCTTTGGAAGCTTCAAAAGAAGGAAAGAAGAATCTCAAAACTGTTTCTCCTCAACAAAAAAGGTTAGCTGTAAAGAAGAAGCTGAATGAAGAAAGCCTTGGGAGGACTCACCTTCGTATTCAACAGTGTTATTGAGAAGATCAGCTCTTTCATTGAGGAACTGGATGTGGTTCAAGCCAACAATGAAGAAAGTGAGGAAGAAGCAGGGGATCAAGATGAAGATAAAGAACCTTAATCTTCCTACTCTTTCTTCCCCATTCTCTCTTCTTAAAGTTTTTCTTTAAGTTTTTAAAATTTTCCAGACACTTGATCCAACATCTTCTATCTTTTTGATCAAAGTAAAAAAGGGGGAGAAAATTCTAGGATTTAGTTTTTATTCTTAGGTGTTATTTTTTTGCTGAATTGTTTACTTTCTTTTGGTAATATGAATAAGTTGGATCTTTTTGAAATTACTGTGTTATTATAAATTGTAAACTAACCAACTTATTCATATTACCAACAGATCCAAAAAGAATTTGGTTTTGTCTTTCATCAAGGGGGAGATTGTAAGATAAGGTTGTGCAAGGCTTGGGATAGTTCAGCTATTTCAAGGACTGTGAACCAGCTTTCAAATCCTTGAATCAGTTCTAAGAGGCAAGGCCTTGAAACTGGATTCAAAGCCTTGAAACTGCTTAACCTGTGTGAACGTTCTCAGGGGGAGTTTCCTGCAAGCTCTCTGAGTTTATTCCCTCTCTATCTTTCATATGTTTAATTCACTGTTATTAGATGATGAAAGACAAATTATTCTAACACATTTGATCATAGAATATCATCTGTTTGACTTTGATATTGCATGAAATTTTATTTCTAAGTTTTGCAGGATTGTTTCCTAAACTGAACTTCTGCAGATTCGGAAATAGTTGGACACTTTGATCCTGTGATCAATCAGAATTGCATGACAGCTTTTCAAGGTGTTTAAATGAAAGATCACAACAAAATCTCTGAAGATTGTGATCATCCAACCGTTGGAGAAGATGTCAAAGAAGTCAAACTCTGTTGCCTACAAAATAGGAAGTTTGTTGCTGAAAATATGGGGAGATTTGCAGAGCTGTTTGAAGTTTAAATAGAGCTCAACTAGCTTTAAGCCCGTGCGATGCACGACGGACTTCGAATTTAAAAAAAAAATTCAAGAAAAGAAATAATTTGTGTCCCCAATTAAACGGAAATGTATTGTAGATGGTATGGTATGAAGACATAATAAGTACCACAAATTTTGGTTTCAGTGTTTTTTATCCAGCATTATAAGTACATAATATATTATTGAATAAGCACTGCTCAGATTTTTTACAATTGTGCTAAATCTTCCAAAGAAAAACATACGTTCCTCAAACCACCCATAACAAAGAAGAATAAAAAAATAATGTCTGTTATTTTTCACACCAGCAACGGGTGCAACAACAATAAATTTTATTCCTAATTCGATTTTAATCCATGTATTTCTATGACACTAATTTTATAAATACATTTTATTGGACGGTTTACTCGTTTAACTTGCTTTAATGGGTTGTGATTGATAAATATTCCTATCAACAACCACCACTGCAGAAGCGGACGGTCTCTTTCTTCTCATCTCTCACCACATCCTTGGGAGCTTCCACTGCAACAGAAATTTCAGCTTCTTTCTTCAAACCCTCATCCGTGACAGTCTCTTCTTTCTTACGGGATGGTACTGCCCCCTTTGGCGTTGCCGAGCATGAGCTATTTCAGTACAGCTCCAAGTCTCCAAACTGACAAGTCATCCCCCTATTGATAAAAAGTTGAAGAAATTGTGGAGAGAAGAATATGATGCAGTGCCTAGAACTGCAACACCCAATGCTATTTATAGGACACTCCCACCTCATGTGGCTGGTCAATGGTCATATTGATCTTTTCAGCTTTTTTGCTACTGTTATAATATGATTGATATTACTTTTAATGTGATTGATGAGAATAGTCATGTGTTTGACCGGATTATGTCAAAAAAAAATTAGGAAACAAAACAAATATTTCGTTCTCAAATCCTTAATTCCCCTTTTCTTGTATATCTCTCCGCACTATCCTAAGGATCATAGTCAAATGTGATTAATGAGAATGGTTGTGTTTGAACGAATTATCTCAAAACAAATATTTTGTTTCCAATTAGATTTATGTTAATATATATATATATATATATATATATATGTGTGTATATATATCCTATATATCCTATATATATATATGTATATATATCCTATATATATATGTATATATATCATATATATATATATATGGGGTAAGAAATTAATTATTAGTTGACGCCACGTGGCACTCTCTCATTCAAACTCTAAAAACCCATTCTCAAATAGTATATAAAGATTCCGAAGCAACAAGATATAACACTCAACTGGCAAAAACAGAGAAAGAGTTCTGGATTGACAAGCATCAAAGAAGTTCATCATTCTTCCAATCCATTCACAGAAGATCACTACATACTTCACCGCATTTTCTACACTCTAAGTGTTCTTCTGTATTGTACTCCATTGGTAGATCATTTCTGTATTCTCTCTACATTCATTCTCAAGGATTGTTCAAAGTGAACAATTGAGAATTCTTAGTTAATCAGTTAGCTATAGCAGGTACTAGACAGGTTAGGGAAAAACACAAGCTATAACAGAGTAAGGGAACTCTCTGTGCTTGAGTTGTAGGGCTTAGTTTTGATTAATAAGAATTGTGTTGAAAATCCTGCAGGGATCTAATCCCTGAGGTAGAGACGTAGGTCCAAGTGGACTGAAATCTATAAATCACTTGTCTCTTGCATTTACAGTTCATTCTTTTTCATAGTATTTGCAGCTTACACAAATGTCTGTTTTTCAAGGGTTTGAACTTGTTTGCAAGGCCTCGAAAAAGGCTTACTTGCTTTATCCAATCTGCATTTCTTCCAAGGGCTTGAACTAGTTTTCAAGGCCTCGAACTTCACTGTTTTCAAAAGTTTTCATCTTCCTAGCAAGTTTTGCAAAAATTTGGCATACTCTATTCAAACCCCCCCTCCCCTCCCCCCCTCTTAGAGTATCTTAGTTGCATTAACACCCGCACACTCACACTTTCAAACATCACATGAGAGTACTTATCTAGGACAAAGAGAAACAAGACCAAATGCCCCTGCTTCAGCAATTCAAACTCTCCTTGAACGAGGAATAAAAAACCCTTCGTATGCAAATGGTTTCCCTAAAAGCGTGCTATGATACCTTAAGATAGAAACTACACAACAACTAAGATCATTCTCTGCCAACCATTTCCACTATCACTCACTCTTTTCCCTTGGATCAACTATCTATGTTATTATTGTCGCCTTTGCTAGCACCACCAAGTGCTGAAGACAAATTGACACATCGCTACTTGCTTTGAACAAACAGCCTGGACCATCACCACCTTCCTTATTTTGCTGTGTTCGGGGCCGTTGTAGTTTGCGTTTGTAATCTTATTATCACTTTTTAATAACCATTTACCATTTTTTTGCAATCCCTTGCTCATAAAAACAGCTATTTGCGATCCTTCCACCTGCACCACTTACACTAACACTGCACATACCTTACATAAATCAATAACTTACATTTGCAAAAAGCCTTTCACAGCAATGAGCACAACATTTCCACAATTTGTTAACCACATTATTTCACATATCATTTCAACAAGTCATTTAATGGAGTAGCTAAAATCAAGAGCAAAGCAACATTCCCATCTCCCCATTTGATCATGATTTCAATACAATGATTTAAATGTTGGAAATCAGATCTTAGAAAGCTCAAAAAACTGAATAGAGGAATGTGTTATTGGATGTAACAGAATAGTTGCTATTTATATCCTTTTACACAGAAGAAAAATAACAAACTCCTATATGGTAGTGGCTAACAAACAAATCCTATCTCTCCTAAAGAATAGGTCTTATTGTTGTAACAAACTAGTTGAAATAGTAAACTCAAACAGAAACAGCTAACCTATAGCTAACATTCCCTCCCTTAAGCTAAAAAACATACGTATCTAGCTTACTTCTGATTCATTAACCACTCCAAGCATACCACGAAGTTTTTCAAACTTCTCTAGCTTAAGTGGCTTTGTCATCAAATCAGCAACTTGTTCTTGAGAATTGCAATACCTCAATTTCACAACACCATCATTCACCAAATCTCCGAGGAAATGAAATCTCACATCAATATGCTTACTTTTTCCATGGAAAACTGGATTCCTAGCCAGTTGAATGGCAGAACTGCTATCACACTAAATTACAGTACCTTCATTCTCCTCTATTCCAATCTTCCCCATAATCCTCTTGAGCCATATACACTGATGTGCACAAGAGAATCCGGCAGGGAGAACTCTGTGTACACCAAGAGCAGAGGATCGAAAATGGCACAGGAAGAGTTGGGTTGTGTGTAGGGAGAGAGTAAGGCAGTAGTAATGTCTGAGAGAGAGACAGAGGTTTGGCAGAGCTTCCGCGTATGTCTAGTGTGTTCTCCTTTGTATGGAAGGGTTAACGATCCTATATATAACGGAGAATATGACCGTTGTAGTGTGGTTAATGCGCCCATCAATGGCGGCTTAATTAGCTTAACCACAACTGCATGTTCGTCCGCGTATATAAGGACCGTTACAGCACGTTATGCGCGAATACCGGAACCGTTATGGGGTTGACCGGGTTTGACGGGTTTGACCAAGTTTATGGAGCTCGTGCCATAAATCTCTCAAAAGCAGTTACTGAAGGTCGCGCGCGGGCTTGGCTCGCACGCGACAGGACTTACTCTAGCCTCCAAACCACTAAGTCCCTACAAGTCCCGTGCAGTGGTATGCGAGGGCTCTGTCTCGCAGCCCCTACGTGGATCAGCGCGGCTGGTGATCCAGTGTGTGTGGAGCACAATATGGTGTGTTGGATGATTGCCACGTGGCCAAGATCTGTCAGCTCAGAAAGCACTATCTACATTAGCCCCCTTTCTGCGCGTGAAGACTCACAGCCGGATAGGCTTCCATGCGCAGGAACCAACGTACGCGTCGCCGCCACGCACACATTCAAATGTATGCAGGTTCAGCCCCCGTGCGTGCCATTATGACCTAAAACCCCTAGAGTCGTGCCGTCTGGCCTTTAGGGTTTTAGGCGTGACGTCAGCTTGTCCTGTGATTGCGCGATTCGAAGGTGACGGTTGCGATTCGACTACTGAAAGGACGCAACCCTTCGTTGTTTTAGGATAAATACTCTGTACTCTCTATTGTTGCAAAGCATCACTTCTTTTCTCTTAAAGTGAATGATACCCGGAAGTCTTCAAGAGCAGATTCAGATAATCAATCACCAGTTCTCTCTTGTCAATCGTCTTCTTCAATTGTACGCATCCAAGCAAGCTTTACCAAAACAAGGTTGGCCTTGTTCAATTGTGTTTAATATACTGATATATGCTTTGAAATGCGTTGGATCTGCAAACCCATAACATATTATCCACTGAAAACTTATGAAGAAGCTCTCGATCTTTGAATCCAATTTTGATTTAATCCCCAGATGATAAGGATCTTGAATGTAGGGTTTTTGAAATCCCTGATAATGCAAGCGATTCCAATCTATAATTTTGAAGATTGCCACTGGACTGTTCATCTTTCTTCCAATAGATCCTCGTATGCTTTGAACTGAATCTTGAAATTAAAACTAAAGTGTGCATATTTCTCCCCCCCTTTTTCTTGCTTTTCCGCAGGAATGACAAAGACAAAAGGAACCAAACCCATTAAGGAGGTCGAAGAAATACCTGATCTTCCGCGGGCCTTATGGCGAAAAGCCCCCTATCTGGGTGGCAAAGACTTCTACCATGCTAGGGTTAAGGCGAAGAAACTGACGATCCCTGTCCCTGGTGAAGGATTGCAAACGTTAACCCCTCCAGTTAACTCAGCCCTGCTCGAATCGATCGATTCCGAAGATGTGGTTCGATTGGGAGTCGAAAATGGGTATTTCCCGTATACTGCGATTTCCACCCAAGCGTTTGTTCAGAAATTGGACTTCATGGATGAGTGGATTGACCATGTATTGACTCATCACGCCATGACTCTAAACGATGCTGGCGTATACTTCGCAGTTTGTGCTATGAAGGGTGCTGCCGTGAAGCTTGACCAGTCCATACTTCTAAACCTTCTTTCTCGTTACCCGCCCGCGACTCACACATTCCATTTTGCTGAGTTTGAGGCTGCTCCCACGCTCGAAGATGTGCACATGCTGTATGATCTGTCTCCCATGGGCGAGGTGGATCCTTTGAGTCCCTTGAGAACAGATGCGGAGATTGCTTTGTACAAGCAGATGGAAGAGTGCTTGTCAGAAGTGAAGAAAATTTCCACCCGGTGGACTACTACAGAAGTCCTTCCTGACTGGCAGTTGGTTGACACATCTGCGATGAACACTTGGAGCAAGTGGGTGCAATACTTTTTCCGTGATTATGCGAACAGCAACATCACCAAGAAGCTTCTGAGTCAAAACCCGAAGGCTAAGAACTATGTGAATGGCAAGGGTTATCACCTGACCCTATGCGCCTTCCTCTGTGCCTGGTTGTCGAGGTACTTAATCGATGGCCACCCGCATGATGGGGTCTTCTATCATGTTCTGCCTCTTGCTGTGAAATTGGCCCTTGGCCAGAAAGTCGCACTTGGACCCTTAGTATTGGGCACGCTGTACCACAGGTTGGATCAGCTGGTTGTGGCAATGAAGGAATCGCGTGGTCGCCTTGACGTACTGACTTATATTAACATTGCTTTCTTGACAATGTGGGTCTTGGAGCGATGGCCCTCTTACGCCCCAGTCGCTTCTAAGCCTAGCAAATGGTGTCCCCCAGGTGCGGAGGAGGAGCGTAATAGCGACAGAGCTGCGAGCTGGTTTGGAACTAACTTTCCCAAGTGCGTTTGGAGCCTGATATGCGACAATCGGGAAGAGTTTATAGCTAGGCCTTATGCCATGCGCGTTGAGAATGTGCGATGGTTCCCAAAACTGTATCCCTCTAAGGCTGTTGCCTTCTCAGAAGAGCTCCTTTTTGAGGACGGGAAGCATTTCCACGAGCGCTATCGCGAATTCTTTTGCTGGTGCCTGAGAGGTTCCCTTCCTGCTCTTGCAGAGCATGTTCGCGAGCTCGCACCTAGGTATGAGAGGATTACCGTGGATGTCGATCCCACTCGCGTTTCTCCCCAGTTCGGCTTCGATGCAGTGGCACCATCAATCTGGCCGCATTCTATCATCAAAGGCTGCTACAAGCAGTTATTGTCTAAGGAGTGTAAAACAATCTTGATGAGCAATCTTCCCTTCGAGCAACCTCCAGGTAACCGCGAAGGTGGCTGTTCCAGAATATGGATCGCTTACTGGAACGCCCAGCAGACAAGGTTTGAGACGCAGTCGGTCCCTCAGCCAAGCAGAGCTCCGGTGATCAAAAGGAATTATTTCCCTTTTCTTCCCAACTGTAGCTTGGACGAGTCTCAATATGGCTGCTATTCGTTGCTGGATCGCGAGAATCACCTGTGTCATTCCATTATTCTTGATGAAAAGATAGTCGCAGTTAGGAGAGGTGATTCGCATGTCATCAGATATAGCGAAACTTTCGCTAAGGTAAGAAATTTCTCTTGCATGTGCTAAGATTCCTTACTCCAATATGTCAAAAGCTTCATGCTTCACTTTCTGTTGCAGTGCCATGTGAGGAGGTTTGCATCTGGTGAACGTTCCAAATCGCTGGTCACCACCGATGTTACTGCAAGAAGGCAAGGACAACCAGTTCGGCTGGCATCGAAGATGGACCCCGCGGTTGAGACCAAAATTTGCGAGATCATGAATGCTTTTGCTGATTCGCTGATAGACAATACTCCAGCCTTGTCTCCTCCCAGGAATGATCCATCTCCTCCAGCGACTGCTGCTCCGAGAGCGAAAAGGCCCAGACAAAGAGGAATCACAATCTCTTCCCCTAGGAGCGCTCCAACTTCCCCTCCTGCGAGATCCCTTACTGCCAGGGATAAAGGCAAAGGTCGCATGACCAGTAAAGCGCGGAAGGAGGTCGCAGTGGAGACTTTTGTTCCGTTTGGCCAGGAGGAAGAAGAGGAGAGAAGAGAGACAAGAGAAGAAGATGAAGAAGAGGAAAGAATTGAAGATGTCAGAGACAGGGAGAGAGACGAGATACAAGAGGAAGAGTCAGGAGGTATCTCAATCGTACTTCTCTTTTCATTATCTTAACTCTTCGCAATCTTATTTGAACGAATTGTTTCTTTGCAGATGATGACGATGAGACCATCAGTGGCCTTTTGGCCAAGAAGCATAAGAGGGGTTCTCATTCTAGTGTTTCCGACGAAACCATAAGCGAGGACATTCTTGCCGAGTCCAGGAGAACAGCTGCGGAGGCTGCTGAAAGAAGAAGAAAGCGAGAAGAAGAGGAGCTTCGAGCGCGTGAAGCAAAGGAGCCTAGAAGAACAACACGTCGACGACCTAGTGCGTCCAACTGATGAGGAAGATGTGCTTCCAGAAGAGGTGGCTCCTCAAGTTGAAGAGGAGGATGCGGCTCCAGAAGAAGATGCGGCAGCTCTAGAGCAAGCCCAAGCAGACTTTGAAGAAATCGCAGGCGGTAATGAAGGTGAGATTTTTAATCTCGCAGTAACTTACCGAGATGTTATTTTCGGTGCGCTAAAGCACGGTGTGTCAAAAGCTGACATTCGCCGTTGGCTAGTAGGCAAGTGCGGTGAACCTTCAGGTAATCATTTGAACAACATGTGTGAACTAGGCTTAGCAACCCAAACATAATCATGACTGGTTTCTTCACGCCCCAGGTCACGCTCACCTTAAAGACATGCTTAATGAAGATACATTAATAGGGAAAGGTTCCACGTCCTTAGCATATGACGGGGATGCTGCGCTTCGCGTGGAGGTGCTCGCTCTTAGCTTACCAAAGATAATAAAATAATATACGATACAAGTTACCTCACACCATCGTATTTTGTATCGCAGGTAATGTTGATGAAGCCATGTTGGAGCAAAGGAGTCAACCTTCTGCATCCTATGTCCCGGTGCCGAGTTCTCATACTGAGAAGCCCGTCGCAGCTGTTGAATATGCGGGTGAGCCCTTCGAGGACATCATTGAACTTTCTGATGATGCCGAAGCTAACACCGTGTTGATGGAAGAAGATGCCCATGCTGGTGCTGAGGAACAGGCACGAACGCTGCTGACGCTATCGCACCTAGGTATCCCTCATCAAGCTGCAACTTCTGCTGCTGCCATTCCTCCGGCAATGACTGAGCCTGCGGCACCTCTTCCTGCGTGGAACTTTTGGGGTTCGCAGGTCGGGGCTGCAATCGCACCTTGTGCGGCTTATACTCTTCCCCCCAACTATGAGGAGTTAGAGCTCGCAACTGATAGAAGGGCAATGGAGCGAGGACAGTCTTCAGCTACCCCCGCAAGGCGCATTCCTTCTCTGCGCGAGATCCTTGAAGGAACTGGTATGTCATAATTATTGTTTCGCATCTTGCATTCTTTATTTGCAAGTTCGACAGTCTAACTTGGTTTAGCATTGCTTTAGGGTTGAAGCAAGCTGGCGTGGACTGGCTAGTCCGGATGCGCCTCTCCTACCCCCAATCGTTTGCGAGGTCTCTGGAGATAGGGCCCTTCGACAGGAGGCTGTTTCTGACTGAAGCCATCTGGATTTTGGAGCAGCTGTCCGCGGCCACACCTGCGACCATTTCTCCTCAGAGCGCGGAATTGCTTTTTGGCATGTGCCAGAACCTTCTCGCCAAAGTTCAAGGCAAGCTGGGCTTTGGGTTTGTTGTCAAAAGAGTCACCCTGATTCGCGCGGCCGTGACTTTGAAACGCGGCTACCAAAATCTCGCAGCTGAGAAGCAGAAGGTAGAGCAGCAAAGACAAAAGGTTGAAGAGGCTGTGAAGCTCTTTCATGAGATGAACGCCAAATGCGAACAATTGAAGCAAGAAGTGGAGCAAGTGGAAAATCTGAGCCGTCAGTTTACTCCTAATGACTCCTTGATCAAGGGCTTGTTTTGAAAAGTAGCAAATAAGTAGCTGAAACATTACTGTAATGTTGCTAGGGTTTCTCCCCCCCCCCTTTTTTTCAAACAGAATTGAAATGCCTGTTTTGCTCTTTTCGGGATTTGCTCGAATATCTCTGTGCATATCAATTTATGACGTCAGCAATTGATATTTTGCCTTGATTTTCGCGCTAATTGCTCATTAGATAAGCACGCCTTCCTTGGGAATTCCATCCGTATCATGACTATCCGTCATTAATTAGGATACACAACCGAATCGTCGTAGCCTTTAGTAGGGTAATTGATTGTTACCTCTTTTCAAGGCGTAAGTGATTGATCCTTACCCTCTTTTCAAGTACTGCTGACTCATCTTGGTAAATGAAGAGTCTCCACAAGGTCTATATAAACCCTGCCTTTTGCTATTTGGGTTCTTCATCCCACAATGTGGCTTGCCGTGAGTCCTTACGACTGCTGGCTTCAACGCTTGTTTTTCGTTGTTTCATGGCAGCTTCAAGTTGTGAGACCTGAGTTTGTGCTTTGTGCCATAGAAATAGTTTCCAAGAACTTCTTCACAAAGCGTATTGATCTTTATAATTATCATAGAGAAGATGCAGATAATACCTCATGTTTGCTCGAAGAATTTTCTTCGTCTATTATGTTTGCAGGTCATGTTTCCGGCCGCCTCCCGGCGAGGTGCAGCACCGTACTGACCTTGCTACCGACTCGTAATGAACAGCGGATTTCTCCTCCAGCATGCCCGGAGGTTGATCATTCGCCACCACGTTCGTGAGCTTAGGGTGGCGAGCCATTGCGCTCGTCTCCGTGGACAAGGAGCCCATTGCCCGAGGAATGACTGCTTCCCTGTCTTGTACAGCCACATACGCCGGAACAGGTGGTTCCTCAGGCACGTCTCTTGGGTGTAAGACCAAAGAATGGCCTTGTCAGATCCTGGGATCTTGAACATAGCGTCGCATAGGTCTTGTAGACATGGCGGGCTGCGGGCTGTTCTTCTCGCAGGAACACCCTACTTGCTACAGATCTTTGGTCGCAGATCTTTGTATCGCATAGCTTCTGCTAGGACCGTTAGGTCGATCCTTTTCCAGTTAGGATTCCCCCGATGTGTAACTTCTGCTTGTAAGTTACTATTTAGATGCATTGTAAGCCATATTGGCTGCGTAGCTAGCTAGATCTGAGCTTTTTGCTTGTAAGCTGTTATCTAGACAGATAAATTGTAAGTCATTTTGACTCATAATGATAAATCGCTTTGTATGATTTGCTGTCTTGTTACAACGAATTACGATATCGCATGCACATCGGCCAATTTCGCCTTCTGTATTGTTGTATACACACTTTGCATTGTCGCTTATGATTTGCTATCTGCCGGATAGATTCGCAGATATGTTCTTAGATCATTCGAGATCGTGCTTGTGCAGCTTTGCTATCTTGGCGAATAGGCTTGAGATTTACTTAAGGTTAGACCCTAGTTTGAGCGCTATCTCAGCAGATAGGCTTCTGTAGATTACTTAAGATCATTTTGCATAATGCTGCTATCATGGCAGATAGACTTAAGAGATCATTTTGAGGTCGCATTCGTGTAGTGCTGCTATCGTAGCAGATAGGCTTGAAAGATCATATGAGATCATACTCGCATAGGCTGCTATCATGGCAGATAGGCTTTAGGAAATCACTTAAGATCACATTCGCATGAGCTGCTATCGTGGCAGATAGGCTTTAGGGGATCACTTAAGATCACATTCGCATAGGCTGCTATCGTGGCAGATAGGCTTTAAAAAGATCGCTTGAGATCGTATTCGCATGAGCTGCTATCGTGGCAGATAGGCTTTAGAAGATCACTTAAGATCATATTTGCATAGGCTGCTATCACAGCGGATAGGCTTTAGAAGATCACTTAAGATCGTATTTGCATAGGCTGCTATCGCGGCGGATAGACTTTCAAAAGATCGCTTAAGATCGTATTCGCATGAGCTGCTATCGTGGCAGATAGGCTTTAGAAAATAAATTAAGATCGCATTCGCATAGGCTGCTATCACAGCAGATAGGCTTTAGAAGATCACTTAAGATCGCATTCGCATAGGCTGCTATCACAGCAGATAGGCTTTAGAAGATCACTTAAGATCGTATTTGCATAGGCTGCTATCGCGGCGGATAGACTTTCTCTAACAGAAATAATGAAATAAATAGAGAATAAAGACAGCTGAAAGCATAAAGTTCTTCTCATTTGGGAGAAGTCTTTTCATTATAAAACTCTCATATGGGAGAGATGAGATTACAATTCCCTCATATGGGAGAGAAGATGTGCGAGCTATAGCAATACAAAGCATAAAGCAAACGTTGTAATATAACGCATATAATGAGAGAAGTTAAGGATAGTACTTCTTAATCCAGCGCATGTTGACTGAGCTTGGGGCTGAGGTTGTTCCATGTAACCTGCGTATGTTTCAGTAGCCACTGTCAAAGACTTCTATGACTTCAAACGGTCCTTCCCAATTGGCTGCGAATTTTGGGTGAGCTGCCTCTCGCATGCAATGGTCAGATGCGCGCAAGACCAAATCTCCAACTGTGAAATCTCGACGTTGGACTGTTTTGTTGTACGCACGAGAGATCCTTTCTTGGTACCGTTTGTTAGTCCTTTTAGCTTGCTCCCGCTTTTCTTCTAGCAGGACTAATTCATGATCGCGTTGATTGTCATACAATGCATGAAAAGCTAACCTCGCAGAGTTAACCTTCACTTCCGCAGGTACCACAGCTTCAGCTCCATAGCATAAAAGAAATGGCGAGGCCCCTGTGGGTGTCCTTGGAGAAGTCCGATAAGCCCACAGGGCTATGTTCGAAGAATCAGCCCACTTCTTGTGGTCATCTGCGACCATCTTGCTCAAAATTCTCAATAACGTCTTGTTGGTTGCTTCCGCTTGCCCATTCCCCTTCGGGTAGTATGGAGTGGAGCATATCTGCCTGATGTTGTATTCTGCTAGCTTTGTAGCCACCTGGAGATTGACAAAAGGAGTGCCATTATCCGAAAGGATGGTGTTGGGAATTCCGAACCTGCATATGATGCTTCCTTGGATGAAATGGACCACAGCTAGCGCATTTGCTGTCTTCAGTGGTATCGCTTCTACCCACTTGGTGAGTAACTCGGTTGCGGTGAGAATGAAATGATTCCCGTGCGAGGTCGGTCGAATGGGACTGATGAAATCTAGAGCCCATGTGTGAAACGGCCATGGTGTTCCCAATGCGTGTAGATCTACGGCAGGGGCGTGCACTAGATTACCCTTGAATTGACACTCCTGGCAGCGTCTCACTTTGGTGCGGCAATCAACCACCATGGTGGGCTAGAAGTATCCAATCGAGAGGAGTTGTCTGCATAATTTCGCACCTCCCTGATGTTCCACCTGATGAGAAATGTCCATCACTTCTTGTGCTTCCTTGCTGTCTAGACATCGCAGCAAGTTACCTTCATGGCCCCTTCGCCAAAGCAGATTTTCTTGCACTACATATCGTGCTTCTTTTCTCTTTAGTTTCTCGGATTCTTTTCTCGATTCGGGTAAAATACCCTGGGTGAGAAAGTCGAAGAGTGGTTTCCTCCAATCTACATCATAGTCGGTAAGAGCGATGAGTAAAGTGTCTTTGATCAGCGCGCAACTCTCGCACTTTCCTTGAATCAATGCTGCGGCCGTTGACATGTCCGACCAATGAATACCATACCTCTGAGCTTTCCGATAGATTGACTCCTCACTTTCTCCACAAGCATGTTGGTGAATCTTTTCTAACAGCAGTTGTCCCTCTTGCTCGGAGACGCATCGCATGAGTATTCCGCCAGGGCCCTTGTAGTAGAGGGTGTTGTCATGTATGCAATACCCCTTCGTGGATGCCCAGTTCTCGCTGCTCGTGCCCTCTGCAATGGCCCGTAAGATTGACTTTCTCCAGTCCGTATCGTCCATGCACACATCGTCGTACGCGTCTTCTGTCAACGCCGAGGATGTTCGCACTTCAATCGAAATTCTCGCGGGACATTTGTCTGCACTGACCTTGGATCCCAAGGTAGCTAAAGCGTCAGCATGCCTATTGTCCGCTCGAGGTTTGTGCTCGTATCTAACGTCGCATAATTGTTGCACCAATTTCTGTACCAAGGTCCGGTAGGGCAATAAGTTTATCTCCTTCAAACCATACTCGCCCGAGGCTTGTTTGACGATTATCTTGGAGTCCCCCATGACCGTCAGATTGCTTACTTCCAAGGCCTTGGCCGCGCGGAGTCCTGCGATGAGAGTTTCGTACTCTGCTTCGTTGTTGGTGACTGCGAAGTCAAGTTTTGCGGACATCTGTATGACTTCCCCATCTGGTTTGGTCAAGACTATCCCGATGCCTCCACCTTTCCTTGTTGACGAGACGTCGATATGGAGCGTCCAATAGGGCAGCTCAACTGCGTAGATTTCCGGTCCCTCCAATTCTTCTTCAATCACAGGCTCATGACTGTTATCGGGGAATTGCGCTAGCAAATCCGCCACCGCCTGCGACTTGATCGCCCGCGGCCGAACAATGTGATGTCATATTGGGAAATGGTCATATACCATTTTGCCAATCTTCCCCCAGGAGTGGTGTGAGTCAGAAGATATCGTATGGGGTCGCTCTTTGTGACCACCACTACTTTGTGCGAAGCAAAATAGTGTCTCAACTTCTCTATTACGAAGAATAAAGCAAGGAAATGACGTTCGATGTCCGTGTACCTTGATTCCGCGGGCTGCACGATGCGAGAGATGTAATAGATGGGCCTTTCTTGACCCTCATACTTCTGCGCTAGAAGTGCTCCTATAGACCTCCTTGTTGACGTCAGATACAACAAGAGTGGTGATCAGAGCTGAGGTGCGATCATTACTTTTGACGATGTGAGCAGCTCTTTTAGTTTTCCGAACGCAGCTTCGTGCTCCGCAGTCCAGTTGTATACAACATCTTTCTTGAGAAGATCACTGAAACAGAAGGTGACTTCGGCGATCGCCGGGATGAACCTTCGTAGATAGGATAGCTTTCCCAAGAAGGTTTTCAAGGCACTCTGGTTATGCGGCGGAGTCATGCCAGTGAGGCTGATACTTTCGCATGATCAGGTTCGAGTCCTTGACGATGTACCACACATCCCAAGAACTTCCCTGATGTTACTCCGAATGCGCACTTCATGGGGTTCATCTTCAATTGAAAGCGTCTGCATCTGTTGAACACTTTTCGCAAATCTGCCAGATGGTTTGCCTCCTCCTTGGATTTGACAACCAGGTCATCCACATAGAATTCCACTTCTTTGTGCATCATGTCGTGGAACAGGGCCATCATGGCCCGCTGGTAAGTTGCACCCGCGTTTTTGAGGCCGAAAGGCATCACCGTATAGTTGAATACTCCCACCGGGGTGATGAATGCGGTTTTCCATGCATCTTCGGGGTCCATCCTGATCTGATTGTATCCACTGAAGTCGTCGATGAAGCTGAACATGCGATGACCCGCGGTTGAATCGATAAGCAAGTCGATGTTGGGGAGCGGAAAATCGTCCTTGGGGCAGAAGCGATTAAGATCTCGGAAGTCTACGCAAATGCGAAGTTGCCCATTCTTCTTTACTACTGGCACGATGTTGGCCAGCCATGTAGGATGGTGATTTGGCTCTATGAATCTGGCATCCAGGAGTTTGACAATTTCCTGCTTAATCTTCACGTTGAGCTCCGGCCTAAAGCTTCTTGTGCTCTGCTTTACTGGTTTGGATCCTGGAATCACATCCAACCGATGCATGGTGATGCTCGTGTCCAAGCCAGGCATCTCATCGTATTCCCACGCGAATACGTCTTTGTATTCAGTCAAGAGTTGTAGCAATCTTTCCTCCTCTTCGTCTGTGAGGTCCGCACTTAGAAAGACTGGCCTCTTCTTTTCTTCTCCTGGGCTTAGGAATACCTCCTTCAGCTCCTGCTTTTGTGGTCTGGGTTTGTCTTCCATGCATTCGGGCGCTTCTTTGAGTTTCTCTTCTAGAGTGCTTGGCATTGGTTTGTCTGTCTCCAAAACCTGCTCAATTTGGTTGATTTGCTCAGGGATATCCCCATGCCCGTGTGAGGACACCCCCGCGCACCTTCAGATGCGATAACATTTCTTCCCGTTGGCGTAGATACTCTCTATCTCCTTGCCTTCAGGATCATGTTTTGCTATTCTTTTCAGAGTGTACACGTTCTTTCGCTGGTAAGCGATTCGCGACGCCTCTTCTCACGTAGGCAGCTTTTCCTTGGCATCCTCTCTTGTCACCATCACTCCCGCAGGTGACTGATCTTTGATATCCTCCCATCGGGGCAAAGGAGTGGGGTTGAATGGTCCCGGTGTTTGCTCATATGCCATCTCGGTGAACCACACCGCCTCACTGAGATGCGCTTCATCCATGTTGAATGGATTTGTCGAAGCTGGTATCTCGACTATTCTGTCATTCCAAATGGCCTTCATCACTTGGTGGGCTGTTGAAGGGACAACATCAAAGCGATGAATCCAGGCTCGACCTATGATCATGTGATACGTAGTGTTCGCATCTATGACATAGAATTTCGCTGAGAACTTGATCTTGCCGATCTGGAAACCCAAGAGGATCCATCCTATAGTCATTCTGGATTCGCTTTCGAATCCCATCAGCGGGGATGGAAGCTTGACGATCTTGTGTTCCGGAATTCCGGCTAACTTCAGAGTATGGAGGGAAACAACGTTAACTGCTGCTCCTCCATCAACGAACGCTCTCTTGAACTCCACGCCATTGATGATGGCTGTCACATACAGAGGCCTCTGGTGGCTCGCATCTGTCTTTTTGTCACTTGCGGAAAAGGTTATGAACTTTTCTGTAGAGCGAGATGCCCTAACGACTTTCCCATTGGAGACTAAGAGATCCTCCTCGTAATCCTCTGCTATCCTCAGGATCGCCTTTGTCATCTCCGTCCGGCATTTTTCTGATAAATTCATCTCGTCGAAGAACCTGCTAAACCCGTGCGACCCCTTCATCCGGTCTGCGCGTTCGTCCTCGGTGTCTATGTTGTAGTTCTCGTCATCATGGATCTCGGCAATGATGGGTAGGCCATCCCCTGCAACCTCTTCAAGGTCCACAATCGAGATCATAGCGACCTCTTTGCCTTTCGATTCTTGCTCCGCATGGGCAGGGAGTGGATTGTTGCGCACATCCTGCCTTTGATCACTAACGATCAGTTCGCCATTCTTCATCTTTTGGCTAAACACGATTCTGAGCTTCTTGCAGTCCGCCGTGGGATGCATAACCTTTCCCTGATATTCGCACCACTTTGGGTCCCTCACCATCTCCCTGGAGGGTGCCTTTTCGAGCGGCGGTATGACACCGTCCTTACGCCATTGTCTGCAAAGGTCGCTTGCTTCTTCCACCGAACATGGCAGAGGTGGTGCATCAAAGTTCACTATCTTCGACTGCTTTTAGGGTGAGACCGTATTCACTTCAGCCTCGCGTCCCCTCTTGTAGCTGAATCTCCCGATTTTGAAAGTAGTACCGCCCGAGGATCGCTCAGGGGCGTTCCTCTTTTTCTGCCTCTCCACTATAGGCTCGATGTTCTTCGTGTATTCGATTAGCTTTGAAAATGTAGGCGTTTGCAAGTTAATAAGCATACCTTTGTACTCGTCTCGCATGCACTGCAGGCATATCTCCACGAGTCTGCTTTCGAGTATCACATCTTTGCATTCCAAGGACTTGGCCCTGAACTTCTTGATGAAGGTTATTCCGTCTTCCTCGCGCTTCTGATACATCCGCGAGAGGTGAATCATCGTCACCTTTTCCTCCATCTGGACCATGTCGTCCCAAGTCTTCATGGATCCGGCTTCCAACGTCCTGTACCACTTGTAAGCCACGTTCCCCAAGGATTTCGGGAACTCGTGCATCAGCAGTTTGGGATCAGCTCCATACGGCCCCATCACATCGATGAAACGCATGACATGCTCATGGGCGTTCCCATTGACGTCTTCGAACTTGTCCCATTTAGGAGCCTTGTACGCAGTAGGGTTAGGCATGAGATAGATTTCTCGTGGGATAGGCGGATCGTTGTCGAGCTTCGGGATGATGGTATCCGCGAACGACTGGTGAGCCAGAATAGTGTCTATGCGTCGTTGCAGAGACGTCATACACTCCGGAGTACCTCCCTCGGCAGCAGGAGGAGGGGTTGCCGCAGGCGAGGAGACACATATGTCGCAGGAAGACTAGGGACGTATTGCGAATTCACGTTACCCCAGATTGCCGTTGGAGGAGGCAAGGGATACTGTGAGGCCGGATTAGGTACCAAAGCCGGAGGCTGAGGAGTATGAGCAGCGAGAGGCAACATTTGAGCTGTTGACCCCTGGATTGAGGGTAGCTGCGTAGTCGCCGGCGGAGTTCGCAGGTTAGGGTTGGGTGGTGTGGTTGACACTCCCTATCCTTGAGTGGTGGAGACTCCTCCTCCCTGAGATACGGCGGTGGCTGGTGCGGGGTTTGGAGCGAGGGTCCCCAAGACAGCCATGATTCGTTCTAGCTGTGAAGATTGAGCTTTGAGAGCCTTCGCCTGATTCTGGATAGTAGCATCCAAGGCTTCTAGCATCGGAGCTTCACCGGTAGCTGTAGGAGTACGGCGAATCTCCTCTCCTGAGGCGGCCTCCGTGGAAGGCGATCTGTTACTGACATCATCCTCCTGAGACATGGTTGCTTGCAATGGTAAGTTCACGTCGGGTTCACCAAAATGTGCACAAGAGCATCCGGCAGGGAGAACTCTGTGTACACCAAGAGCAGAGGATCGGAAATGGCACAGGAAGAGTTGGGTTGTGTGTAGGGAGAGAGTAAGGCAGTAGTAATGTCTGAGAGAGAGACAGAGGTTTGCTTCCGCGTATGTCTGGTGTGTTCTCCTTTGTATGGAAGGGTTAACGATCCTATATATAACGGAGAATATGACCATTATAGTGTGGTTAATGCGCCCATAAATGGCGGCTTAATTAGCTTAACCACAACGGCACGTTCGTCCGCGTATATAGGGACCGTTACAGCACGTTATGCGCGAATACCGATACCGTTATGGGGTTGACCGGGTTTGACCGGTTTGACCGGGTTTATGGAGCTCGTGCCATAAATCTCTCAAAAGCAGTTACTAAAGGTCGCGCGCGGGCTTGGCTCACACGCGACAGGACTTACTCTAGCCTCCAAACCACTAAGTCCCTACAAGTCCCGTGCAGTGGTATGCGAGGGCCCTGTCTCGCAGCCCCCACGTGAATCAGCGCGGCTGGTGATCCAGTGTGTGTAGAGCACAATATGGTGTGCTGGATGATTGCCACGTGGCCAAGATCCGTCAGCTCAGAAAGCACTATCTACAACTGACAAGCACACAATGCAGCTGCGATGTATTCGGCCTCAGTGGTAGATAAAGCCACAACTGGTTGCTTCTTAGAACACCATGATACAACCCCAGACCCTATCAAGAACACGTATCTAGAAGTACTCCTCCTATCATCAAGATCACCAGCATATCCACAGTCCGTGAATGCTAAGAGTTTTAAGTTGCCTTTTCCCTTCTTGTAGAAAATGCCTAGCTAGGTTGTGCCCTTCACGTACCTCATAATTATCTTCGCTGCCAACCAGTGTGACATGGTTGGCCTAGACATGTATCTGCTAATGAGACTTACTGCATATGTTAAGTCGGGACGAGTCGCAGTTAAATACATGAGACTCCCAACTACTTGCTTGAACAAAGTTGTATCAACTTTAGTTCCTCCTTCATCCTTTGACAGAATTGTACCAGGTACAATCGGATTTTTCACAGCATTGCTACTCGCCATCTCAAACCTTGTCAACACCTCTCGCGCATATCTTCTCTGAAAAATAAAAAATACCATTCGAATTTTGCACCACTTCTACTCCAAGAAAGTGCCTCATTCTTCCCAGATCAGACATATCAACCTCCAACATCATAGATTTCTTAAACTCGTTGCACATGCTTTTATCACTTCCACAGAAAATTAAATCATCTACATAAAGACTTACTATCAAACTATTACCTCCTTTTGACTTGGTGAACAAAGTATGCTCACTGGAACATTTCTCAAAGCCTTCACGCAGAAAATACGCCTCAATTTTGCTGTACCACGCCCTTGGTGCTTGCTTGAGGCCATATAATGCTTTCTTTAACTTGTAAAACCTTCCTTCTTCTCCCGCTTTAATGAATCCTTCAGGCTGGTGCACAAACACTTCCTCCTTGAGGTCTCCGTGAAGGAAAGCACTCTTAACGTCAAGCTGAAAAACTTCCCATCCACGTTGTGCTGCTAGTGCAAGTATGACTCGAATGGTGTCGAGCCTTGCTACTGGTGCAAATACTTCAGTATAATCTACTCCATAACGTTGTGCATAACCCTTAGCCACCAATCTTGCCTTGTATTTCTCCACATCCCCATTTTCGTTAAGTTTGGTCTTGAAAACCCACTTAACTCCAATGGGCTTAGAACTCTTAGGGTAAATCCACCAGTTCCCAAGTCTTGTTCTTCTTTATAGCTTCAAATTCTGCAGCCATGGCCTCTCTCCACTTCTTGCTCTTGACTGCCTCTTCAAATAAGATGGGATCATCCGATGTTGCAATCATTGCGAGCATATCCTCCTCTTCTGAAAGACCTTCACCTGTTTCATAATCCGCCATCCAAACCGGTGCTTTTCTGATTCTTTCGCCCCTCCCTTCAGCTACAACTTCTCCCGTGTTTACTTCATCTGGAAGTAAATTATCTGAACTGCTAATGCTGCCTGAAACATTCTCAATATCCTCCTTCTCAGTGTGCTCTTCAATACCCTCCATTTCATCTTCTAGCACGTCTAACTTCAAATCTTCTTCAGCATTTCCCCAATCCAACTCTCTTCTTCTTCAAATAGCACATCATTTCTAATGATAATCTTCTCAGTGGCCGGATCATACAGCCTATAAGCCTTGGATTCATCACTAACGCCCAAAAATATACACTTCTTACTCTTTGAATCTAACTTCTCTTCTGGTCTGGAATGTGGACATGCACTATGCATCCGACGATCCGAAAATAATCCACTGTTGGTTTCACACCACTCCATGCTTCTTCCGGATTTTTTTCTTGCATTGCCACAGTTGGACTCCTGTTCTGAATGTGCACACACCACTTCACAGCTTCAGGCCAGAAAGTTTTTGGAACTTTCTTCTCAGCTAACATTGAGCGCACTGTGTTCATGATTGTTCTGTTCTTCCTCTCAGCAACTCCGTTTTGCTGTGGAGTGTATGCCGCTGTCAATTGCCTTCTTATACCTTGAGATTTGCAGAATTCCCCGAATTCATTTGAGTTGAACTCACCTCCTCTATATGTTCTCAAACAAACTACATATGCACCAAGCTCCTTTTCAACACATGCTTTGAAATTGTTGAATGCAACAAAAGCTTCGGACTTCTCATGTAAAAAACAAACCCAAGTTTTATGTGAAAAGTCATCAATAAAACTTATGATGTACCTTTTATCACTGTTGGAAGTTGGTTTGATAGGCCCACATAGATCAGAATGCACAAGTTGAAGTTGCTTTGATGCTCTCCATGAACTACGCCTTGGTATAGATTCTCTGTGTTGTTTTCCAACCAAGCAAGCTTCACATAATCTCTCTGGAACTTTGAGCAGAGGCACACCATTGACCATCTTTCTGTATGCAAGCGTTCTCAACCTAGCATAATTCAAATGGCCAAAGCGACGATGCCACAAATGTGATTCTTTCTCAGACAATTCTTCAGCTTGAAGACACATAGAGTTCTTTGTTGATCCCTTAGATGCTGATAGATAAAACATCCTATTTCCACTCATGTTGGTCTGCATAATTAGCCCTCTTCTGGGATGATAGACTTTACAAGTCCCTTGCTGAATCACAATAGCTAAACCCTTCTCCTGAAGTTGTCCTATGCTCAATAAATTGCTCTTCAACTCAGGTATGTAAAAAACATTTGAAATTACGTGAGTGATGCCATTCACTTGAAGGCGTATACTTCCTTTAGCGACCACTGCCATTCTGGTGTCATTACCAAGCTTCACTGTTTGATTAAATCCTTCCTCCAGCTCCGAGAACCATTCCTTGTTTCCGGTCATGTGATTGGAACAACCAGAGTCAAGGAACCAGACTTCTTCTCTTTTGGTTTGCTGGCAGTCGACATAAGACATCAACAATAGTTCCTCTTCTTCTACATAATGTTCAGCATAGTTAGCTTGCTTCTCCCAATGAGGATACTCATACTGATAGTGTCCCAACTGATGGCATTTGAAACATTCTATAGTGGCTTTATGCTGCGACGACCTCCCTCTTCCTCTACCTCGTCCTCCTCGGAATGAACCTCTGCCCCTTCCTCTTCCTGACTTATCATCATAAGAAACTCCCAAGGCTTGTTCTTCCTCTTGGCACCCCTGCATCCTCTGTTCTTGAACCAGCAAACTTCCATGAAGCTCGTCAATGGTCATGGTATCTAAATCATTTGACTCCTCAATTGAACACACAACATAATTGAATTTGGGAGTCAAAGATCTCAAAACCTTACTGACCACTATGCTTGGCTGCACGTTTTCACCATTGACCTTCATCTTGTTCACCACTGTCTGAGTCCGCGCAATGAACTTATCGATCTTCTCTCCTTCCTTCATATTCAGCATTTCAAACTCCTTCCTCAATGCCTGCAACTGTGCCCTCTTCACCTTGGTGGAGCCTTGGTACTTCTGCTTCATCGAATCCCAGATTGCCTTTGACGTACTTTTTTCAAGAATAGTTTCCAAAATCTCTCTATCGATTGCTTGGAACATGAAATTCTTGACCTTTAGATCCTTGAGCTTAGCTTCCTCGACGCTCTTGCTCGGCGTCTCACTCGCTGATGACGGAATTCCTTCCTCCACCATTCCACATCTCTTTGCTCCTCAGGAAATTCTCCATCAACATCGACCAATGATCGTAGTGACCATCGAACTTTGGAGTCACAAATTTTTCTGAGGTTGCCATGCTTCACTCACTCTCACACTCATTTTTTTAATCAGGTTCCTTTCAGAGCTCTGATACCAAATGTTGGAAATCAGATCTTAGAAAGCTCAAAAAACTGAATAGAGGAATGTGTTATTGGATTTAACAGAATAGTGGCTATTTATAGCCTTTTACACAGAAGAAAAATAACAAACTCCTATATCGTAGTGGCTAACAAACAAATCCTATCTCTCCTAAAGAATAGGTCTTATTCCTATTGAAATAGTAAACTCAAACAGAAACAGCTAACCTGTAGCTAACATTAAATAATAATTGTTTCTATTCCTATTGAATTATGCACACACACCGACATTTTATTTCCTTCAGAAAAAGGGTGGAGAAAACCAGGGCTCGTCAGCCCAAAGGTTATTTAGGAACCAGCCTTATCATGTGAGCTAAGTATTCGCCATTGAAAAGCACTAGCAAAGCCCGAGTCACTGGAGTCAAACGTAGACCTTGCTTTTATCCCTAATGGAGCTCATAGCCCTATATATATGTCTTAGTATGACCACACACATAGTAAGGCCGCACTCGTTCTCATAGGATGTCAACTAAAAGCCTTCTCTAAGAGTCCATCGAAACCATAACCGGTGCTTTACCCCAAAACTTGAAGCTCAGTCAAATGACCTAATCCGAACTTCCACGTGGCCACTAGGAGGGAATTTCATTATTACAAAGCTTACCCCAAACCATGGATCACTTTCAAAAGACCTCATCTGGGAGAACATCGACGCCACCACAAGGGAATTTAACAATAACCAACACTTCAATCCACAAATGCAGCTCAACATAAAGGGCCTATCCAAGGAGTTATTGTTACCTCCACATGGGCATTTTTCAACATTTCACAAGACATGTCTATCAGAGTTTGAGGGCATGTCCCTCATTCACTCCATAGCATTGTGGGGGTCTAGTCGTCAGGTTACTGGTCATGCATCCTTAACGGATGTTGATCTGATCTTTACAATGCTACGATATTTTAGAATTTGTGATTCGTTGTATAAGACTGATGATTTGGTTGGCTAATCCTGTACTAATGAATGATTAACAATTGAATTAATCAAATGGCGTGTCCTAAACTTTTAGACGTCCAAGATCGTATCAAATATTGATATTGTTAAGAGCAGAGCTATCCTAGAATAAGTTGAGCTATACTACCGTGATTTGTTGCACGAGAAATGCTCGTACTCTGCCTCGACCTAATAGTCCAATTGTATCTTAAGAACTTGGGTTCATAAATTTCTTAGTGTCCTATAGACACGGGCAGAACCACCCTAGGACAAGAGGTGACACTTTTCCCCCTCCACTGGAGCTTCTAAACACTCTATTCGCATCCCAAATTTAGATTATATTGGTAGTGATGCGCTTTAATTAGATGTACAAGGGTTCTTGCAGATTCTGAACCCTCCCATGAATGTCTTTGTTATTGATCTTGTATTGAATTTGGTTCTGACTATTCATAACTCTAAACTCTACCACTCCTTATAGATGACATGAAACACATAGGAGTCATCACTCCAGCTTTTTATCATGGAGTATCAGTTATCTATGACCATTTAGGTATGACTAAGAAGGGAAAGAGAAAGTAAGACCTAGCTTGCATGAGTATGTTAAAGCTAATAATTATCAAATATTCCCTCTGTTTCGCCAGATTCTTCAAAAAGTTATTCGGGTATTATTTGGGCTTAGCAATTTGGCCAACAAAACAAAGTAAGAATTTGATAATTTTTTCGTAGTGTCATAGAGTAAACTTTGCTCTACAATACCACAAAAAATTATCAAATTTTTACTTTGTTTGGATAACCAAATTGCTAAGCCCAAATAATACCCGAATAACTTTTTGAAGAATCTGGCGAAACGGAGGGAGTAATTGTTTGGCTAGGTTTCTAGTCAAGACAATTCAGAAAAGTCCATGTGGCTTCCTGAGCAATAAATCAATAAAGCTAGAAAAAGTCATTTGCTAAAGGGATATGACACCACTGTCTCTTTGCATGTGGGTCACACACTCCTTTTGTTTCTTCAATCAGTGCCTTTGTCTGAGACACTGTTATGTAACCATCGAAGCAATGGGGCTCCCAAAAACAGCTATCTTACACATCCATTGTGTTCCAAAAACACACACATAGTAAGGGAGAGGCGAAACATTTCAGCTAAGAGACACACTTATCTTTCATCAGACACATCTAAGAGACGCACACTTATCTTTCATCAGACTAAGAGTGAAAACTCCCATGAACAGCAATAACAAAACCATTTTATCAAAATCCATCAGCACGCGATAGAACTTTACAAAAAAAAAAAAAAAAAAAGTAAGCAAAAGATAGTCTCAATGTTTGCTTAGAAGCTTAATCATGTCTAGCTCTCACCGGTTAATTTGACTCTGGATTTGGGCCACTGGGGACCCTATGAGCAGCTGCCTCAAACATCCCATTCATTGTGGTGGTAGTAGTGGTGGTTGTGGCGACGGCCTTGGTGGTTGAAGTAGTAGCAGGAAGCGAACCTCTTTCCCTCCGCGGATGACGCATTTCCATGGTTGGACGAGCGAGGAGAGGAACGATATTCAAGATAATCCCTAGAAGTACCAGAAGAAAAAGGACTTTTGATTTTCTTGTGCAAGATTTTGCCATAAGACGATTGTTAACAAGAAACCACACCCCCCAGTTGTCCACCGGAGATCAAACTCCATGTACCAGATTGGCCTCCAAAGTGGTGACAACGGTAAGAACAGACTAGAAACACGAAGAAAGAGGGACTTTGGAGATTCAGAGCCACATATGGTGAGAGCCAAGAAGAACCAAAAGAGGTAGTATATCAACACTCCTTTATCAAATGTGGAAGTTGTTGGGGGTGCCCCCTATTATAAATGGTAAGTTACTGGTGTACCCTTGTGACTGTTTGTAAATATTGTTGGCCTACTGGTCTATGTTTTGTTTGGGAGAGATCTCTAGTGATGCGAAAATGAACCAGAGGCAAAATAAAATATCATGAAGGTTTTGGAAACTTTTTCAAGGGAGTAATCGTTATTTCTAACATACTGAAATATGTGTTTACAGCTTGTTTGGTATCTGTTTAAAAACAAGAAAAACATTGTGGAAAAAACGTGCTTAAAAACACGTTTAAAAACAGAATCATAAAACAGTTTAAATCAAAAACACATTTGACAATATAACTAAATTTCAGTGTTAATTTATTTGAATATCATTTTTACGTACAATACCGACATATATTTGATATGTTTTGCATCTAATCATAGTTGAAATGTCTTTAAACACCAATAGTAAAAAACACCAAAAATGCACCACATTTGTTGTTGTTATAAACACCAGTTTTTTCATTATGTTTTTGTTTTTAAACAGGCATCATACCAAATGAGTTTAAAAGAAACACCCTGTTACGGGGATGCCAAACATGCACTAAATCTAAAATATAGCAGAGAACAGTAAAAAAAAAGAAATAAAAATAACTAGTAAAAGACAAACTCACGGATCGAATGACAGTCTCGTAGGTGTAGCACTATCTTCTTAAAGCAGATTTCTCCCCAGGCTTGGTGCTTAGTGTGGATGGTTTGGGCATCTGATTCCCAGGATGAAAGCTTCATGTGCAGTGAAGGAAAGCACGGTACGTCACCGCACACTGCAAACTTAACTGTGTTTGAAGAGAGTTTCTGGAGTTTGAAGGAAGTTAGAGGGATTTTTTTGTTGGTTCTGTCATCTAAAAACGAGATAGAGGGTCAGTATTTTAGAGGAGAAAATTGACGGTTGGTTGGTAACTGTTCATTCAGAACGATCAGAACAGTTACGATTTGTTGGTTGTTAACAGTTGCAACTGTTATTATTCTGAATTATTAACAATTAACAATCTTTTATGTACATGTTAGCTTTTGGTAAAAAAAAATGTAAGGAGGCTCAAACTAACTAAGCAACAAACCCACACCACGCCACGTCACCCCCCTCAAGATCGAGACTGAGCCGAGCTGGATGGATGGTCAGCGGCAGCGTGCGCCCGCGTGTGGTGGTTCTGACCACTGGTAGGTCCTCCCTCCTCCACAAAAGTGTTATGCCCTAAGGGCGTGCCCTCTAGGTGCAATTTAACACCATGTAAATATTTATAGGGGTCAAACTGCAATAATTTAAAATTTGAGTTAGTTGTGTAAATTTTTGTTCAGCAGTTTTGCTGACATCTGTGCAACACGGAACATCTACAAGTTAGAACTCAAGTTGGGAAAAATATATAAATATTGAGAAATTGGGGGCCAATATGAAATTCCTTAAAAACTGGATTTCTGGCTGGAATCTGGCCAATCTGATGATCACTGGAAGTCGTGGAATAGTTTGAGGATACTCTAAGCTATGGGGCCAGAGTTACAAATTTCATAAAATATGAGAAATAAATAAAATTAAAAAACTACCCAAAAGTTTGGCAGATACATTTGACCCCAGGTGCATGTGTACCATGTAAGTTCAGCATGTTTCAAAGGCTCAAGGCCTTGAAACTGTATTCAATGGTTTGAAACATACAATGCAGTATACAGCATGAACATAGGGGGAGTTTTTGTTCCTGGTCTGATTCCCAATCTCCTACGATTGATTATATGTATTTTTATGATGAAAGACAAATCATTTTGATGCTCTAAACTGTTATAAATCTATCTGTTTGAACAAGTTTCTGCAGGGAAAAGTTATTACCTATTTTGCAGGGTCAATTGCCTAAACTGTTTACTTTCAGAAAAGCAATATGTATTGATAGAATGATTTCGTGCTTATGCAAACATGTATGGACCTTCCTAACGTAATCATCTACACATTAAGTCAATGTCCTTGAAGATATTGAGCAACTAGACATTGGGAAGAGCTGTTAGACAAGTGAAGATGTGCAACTAATTGTTGTGAAAGTTTGTTATGAGAAGATCTGGAAGATCTGCTATTCAAACAAGCTTCATATGAGGGAATGACTGAAGATTTTCAAACAGACACGTAAACAGAGACTCAAAAAATTCTCAAGATTGACAAGAAACACATAAGGAGATTCATTTCACTCAATCCATTCCTCAGAAGATCACTGCACATTCAACTGCTTCATCAGTTCTCAGTGTTCTTCCTTCTAATCTATATTTGTATATCATTTAGATAATACTTGCTACATCTTATTCTCTTGAGTTTTTCAAGTGAACAATAGATAATTCTTGTCGAATCAGTTAGCTAGAGCAGGTACTAGATAGGTTAGTGAGAACCACAAGCTGTAACAGAGTAAAGGAACTCTCTGTGCTTGATATCTAAGGCTTGGCTTTTGATTAATAAGAATTGAGTTGAAAATCCTGCAAGGATCAAATCCCTCAGGTAGAGACGTAGGTCCAAGTGGACTGAGTTCTATAAATCTCTGTGTCTCTTGCATTTATTTTGATGTTCTATAATTTAGTCCATCTGCAGCACAAAACAGGTTTTTAGTTCAAGGGTTTGAAAGGTATTTCAAGGCCTTGAAAAATCTCAGCTTTTTCTTTGTTATCTACTTTGATTCCAAGGATGTGAAACTTATTTCAAGGACTTAAAATACTCATTGTTTTCTATAAACTTCTTTGAAACCACTCTTTTAGCACAAGTTGCAAAAAGTTTTCATACTCTATTCAACCCCCCCCCCCCTTCTAGAGTATTGATCCTGTTTTACTACCTACATTACTGTCTTTCATACCACTTGTCCCTCGCTACTAGTTGTTTTTTAAGCGTCTGCCGACCATATATGATTCCGCCCTTCGAGAACCGACCATTTTCCAAGCAAAATGGATTAAGTAACATACAAAACAATATTTTTTATGGAAAAAGAAGATAAAACACATTAGAAGACTACATTTGGACCCAAAAAACGTACTATCAATCCCCATTTAGGCAGGGGAAACGAATTCACCAAAATTTTGGGGAAAAATTTAGAGGCAAACTTTTAGGGGGAAAAATAAATTTTGGCAAAAAATTGAAGCCATTAACAAATCATACTAAACTTTCACTTTACCGAAAAAAACTCCACCCTCCCTCATCTATCTCACACAGTCCACCAAATTGTCTGAAACTTAAAAACTGATTCACCGGGAACGGACATGAATTCGAACCTTAGAACAACTGAAGGAGAGAGGGGTAGGGAGAATCATACGGTTATGTAAAACATCCGGCGAACCAAAGAGCAGTTTTTCCATGGAGTGTGGTCGTCTCGTCCCAAATTAGCCACATCGAAGGTAAAAGTACAAACTCCAGACTCGGGTAAGAAATCATAAGTTGTGAAATATGGTTATTTTATTTTTGATTTGGATGATTTTCCCCTGTTAACCCTATATTATAACCCATGAATCGAGTAATTTGGTATCGTGTTGTGCAGAGACCGATATTGAACCTCTTTGAAAGGAATTTTGAGATATGTTATGGCCCTACTTTGAACTCCCTTGATTCCTGGAATCTCTCGAGTGTTATGGTGCTTTTCTAGCTATTTTTGTTGAAATACTATGTGTTTGTGAAACCAAAGCTTCTGTTGAAACACCTGATTGAAACATTAAGAGTTTCAATTAGCTTGAATCATATGTTGATGTGGTATGTTGTAACTCTGATTGTACTCTCTTTGCTTTATGTGTTTATGAATCTGTTCCCTATAATATCCTAATTTCATTAACATAAATCATGCATATTCTTTATGGATTATTCTGAAATTCAACTCAAACATATCAACTCATAGTTTTTTATTCTATTTAATTCATGCATGTAAATTTGATTGATTATCTTTACACGGCTTGAATTTGCTTCAATACTTGTACAGTCATGCTCTCAACTAATGTTGGAAACATTTGCTGTCACCCACTTAAACCAATAATGAAGGTGAATTTTTACATCCTTTTGCTAGTTGAAAACTGGTGGCTTTACAGTAGCTTTTGATTCTTCGACAGATGACTTACTTAATATTCAAAACCTGTAAAATGATGTAATTACTTTTCCAATCTTTGAAAATTTCAATTATACACTTAATGATCATGAAATGAGTGTTCTCAATGCTTCTCTTACTGATACTGAAAATGCAGTTAGATTCGCAGTTTTCTTATTTTCTTTATTATGTTTGAAGAAACTAATGCCATTTACAGTATCGTTCTTTGCTCGCACGGATGTTTTTCTTATCTTTATCCAAGTTCCTGCAAGACGAAGCCAGGTCCAATTTCTAGATTATGAATATTGGTTCTTGTAGAAAAGGGGGGATCTGGGACAGTTCACATGTGTTCCTTTAAGAAGAATAACAAAACAAAAAACACATGGCTAACCTATTTGGGGGCCGAGGGTGACAGTAGGTTTGGGGTAAGAGTAAGGCAACGTATGTTATCTATAGAAGAGACAGTGATTGCTTGAGCTGAGTGTTGTAGCTGCTGTATTGGTTGTGTGTTCATGAATGGATAGTCCCCTCCATATCTACAGGCCATAGGATGGGCGTGGGTATATACAAAGGATGGTAATGGAACACCTCTTGACCCTTACATCTGCCTAAATAAACGGCTCGCGAAATGTATATGTAGTAATCATGGTCCGTAATTTCAGGGACGTGACAGTCCGTTCGCGGGTCTCTGGATAACATATGAGGGTCGCAGGCGAGACTGGCACCTCCCATGCAACAACCCTTACTCTAGCCTCCAAGCCACTTGCAACCCCAAGTCCCGTAAGCGTAAGGCCCATATGCGAAGGACCCTGCCTCGCACTCGTATGCATACGCGTAGGCGAAGGATGAGTAACAGGGTTATACAGAGCAGTAGGTTGCGGGGTGCCACGTGGCTCATAATAGTATTGCAGTTACATTAGCGCCCTTAATGCGCAAGGAGATCAACACACGGTCTTCGAGGGAAAAAACCCTAGACCCCATGAGTTATCTCGAACGGTAGTTATGCCTCCATTGAATGTTTTGATATAACCGATAAACTTCATACGCCATTATCACTTTTGACTTCCAAATAATAGTTAATGGATCTGAAGGTTACTCGTGGTACGATTCTCCACGCGTCGTGCATTAATGCCTCTAACACGTGTCCTTCCTGGGCACGAGAACTTTAATTGATTGGACTCTTACCGATAATTGAGATCACTTTACAGCTATAGTTAATTTCCACCTTTATTGCCGACCTTATCTCCTAGGAGAGTGGTGGTTCACGCTCAACTTTTATTATCGCGACCGTCCGTTTCAATTGTTGAGGATCTCAATTCCGGAGAATCTTTGGCTATAAAATGGGCACTTGTGCTCTGAGCCGTTCATCCAAAGAGTGATTCATTCTCCTCTTTCTTTCTTTCTTTCTTTCTTTCTTTCTTTCTTTCTTTCTTTCTTTCTCTCTTTCTTTCTTTCTTTATTTCTTTCTTTCTTTATTTCTCTCTTTCTTTCTTTCTCTTGAAAATGACCCTCCGGTGTAAGGGAGGTATTCTCACGTTGCTTATTTCTTTGACAGATTCAAGAAGTGAAACCACAGTAGTTTTGGTTCTTGAATCTCCCAAGTCGGCTCTGAGTGAATCAAGGTCTCTGGTTCCTTCTTGAGACGAGAGGGCAGTTGTAGAAGCACCGTTGTTGCTCGTAGATCGCATTTTTCACTTATTGAATCTACCAAATACAGGTAGCCTATATGGCGTTCTCGCTGCCAGGCTTGACTCTTTGCGGTTCTTATAGTAAGCTGGGGAAGCACTCCTTGCTTGCAATTTTATCAATCTTTTGAACTCGGGGACCAAGATTTGCAGTAATTGAAGCTACCAGCTTATTGGCCTGCCTCATCCACGGGACCGGGGACGGCCATTTGAAGTTGGAAAAAAGGATGCGATCTCCCATGTGATCCAACTCTGTCAACGACGGAGGGATATATTGGTATGGTGGGCGAACCCTTCTCCGAATGCCAGAGCCAGAAAGTCTGAAGCGCTCGAGGAAAGAACAAGGCTGCTTCAAGCGGTTCAGGGACATTCTCTTCATGGAAATATGAATGTGTAGAATCGAACACCGCCAACAGCGATTCATGTTCCCGTTGAAGAAAAACTTCAAGCCTGGTTCTGTTGGAGGTCGCTGTCACGCTAAGTCGCGCATCAAGCACTCTTTCGCGCGTGCAACACTTCCAAGTATTCTTTGCGCATCCAACACTCTTTCGCACATCTTGAAAATTTGTTGTAATTATGTTTCCTCTGTTGAGGTTTTCCTGTACTTGTGATGCCATTTATGAAATAATAAAATAACAGGTTAAGAATTTTAAGCTGAACTTCTTTTGCGCTTTTTTTTTTCACTTGCGAGCAGCTTTTAGGCACATGCCACTTGTAAAACGGTTCGCAATATGATGCCAATAACTAGGTGCGTCGCACCCGAAAAGAAAAACTTAGGTTCTGATCAAAAACATAAACTCTTTACAATTGCATAGTTCAAGGTTCCTTAGGGATGAGCCTCTTGACATTAAGTAAAAAAATAGGATCTTTGCAGTCTTTCACTCAGAAGATAAACCTTTTAGAGGATAGGCACCGCGTAGTTACTATATTTGAATATAGGATTTTGATCCCTTCGCGGGGAATTATAACCTCTTCGTAGTTTCTATCTCGGAAGATAGGCTTTTGATCCCTTAGATGGGAATTTCAGGTGCTATCTTAGCAGTTAGCTTCAAAATTTGTTAAGAAATAATTGGTGGTGCTATCTTAGCAGATATGCTTTTCATAGTTGCGATTAGCAGGACATTACCATCTCATATGCTATGAGCAGATGCTAGGCTTTACGTAGTTGCTATCAGCAAGTGATAGGATTTTTGCATTTGCTATTAGTGGGTGATAGTTTTTTGGAGTTCTATCAGCAGGTGATAGGATTTTCACAGTTTCTATCAGCAGGTTATAGGCTTTTCCCAGTTTCTATTAGTGGGTGATTGTCTTTTCGTAGTTGCTATCAGAAGGTGATAGGCTTTTTGCAGTTTCTATTAATGGGTGATAGTCTTTTCGTAGTTGCTATTAGAAGGTGATAGGCTTTTCGCAGTTTCTCTCAGCAGGTGATAAGCTTAGAGTGCGGCAGCTAACCCAGGAGACAAGCTTATATAGTTTCCTATCAGCCGGTGATAGGCTTAAAACGCGGTTGCTATTGCAAGGGATATGCTTACGCAATTGCTATCAGCATAGTCGACAATAATATGGGAGTGCATGTTATCAATCCCTAATATGGTAGGGTATTTTATTGATCAAATTCCCCATATTGAAGGAAGGTCAATCAACAAGACTCCCCGTATGGGAGGAATCGCATTCGGGAGATACATATCGAGTGCAAGGATGTGTGATAAAAATCCCCATATGATAAGAATCGCAATCGATAAGATTCCCTATTTGGGTGGAATCGCAATAAAAAGATACCCATCGAGACCAAGGAGACATGTTTGGTCTACATATAGTACCTCTTGAGCCATCGCATATTAATGGGGTGAGGATTAGTAGCTTGTCCCCCGCATCTTTTTATTTTGCAATACCCACTTTCAAAATTCTCTTTTACTACAAAAGGTCCTTCCCAACTTTTTGCGAAATTCGGATGTGCGGCATCACGAAGGCAATGATCCGTAGCTCCTAGGAAAAGATATCTTGAAACAAATCTTCTAGGTTTATCCTTCTTGTTGTAAGATATTGAAATCATTTCTTGGTATAGAATATTCCTTTTCCCAACTTTTTCTTGCCGCTCTTCAACAAGATCCAAGTCCTCTCCATATGTGCACTCAATGTTAGTCGTGCAGAAGGAATCTTGACCTCAGTTGGGATGACTTCTTCGTCTCCGTAGCATAATGAGAATATAGACGCACCTGTGGGGGTTCGCGGGGACGTGTGATAATACCACATGGAAACATGGATATAATTAACCCATTTCCTGTGATCTTCTGCGACCAACTTGCCGAGAATCTTAATGAGGGTCTTGTTAGACACATCTACCTGCCCATTACCCTTTGGGTAGTAGGGAGTTGAGGTTATTTTCCTGACATTGAATTGATCGAGCTTCCTCGCAACTTGGCTATTAACGAATGACATCCTTTATTTTGAAAGGATGGTGTTCGAAATACCAAACCTGTAGATGATGGTACTAAGAATGAAGTTAATTACCATACTCACGTGGCGATTCCTTACAGGGATCGCATCCACCCATTTTGTGCAGAGTTATGTTGCTGTTAGGATGAACTTATGGCCTTGGAATTCAAGCCTTACGATGCCAATGAAGTCCAAGTGACCAGGTGTGGAACGACCATGGAGTGAAGAATGCATGAAAGTTGATAGACGGGGCATGAATGAAATTCCCATAGACCTAGCACTTCTAGAATCTTTTGAATTTCAACTTGCAATCAACTTCCATGGTGGGCCAGATATAACCAATGTCCAAGAGTTACCTGCACAGCTTTGTGCCTTCTTGGTGTTCTGCCTAGTGTCTCGCTTCCATCGCTTTTTGAGTCTCCTATCACACGAGACATATCAGCAAGCATCCACCAAAGCTTTTCCTCCAAATCACGTTGTTCCTCATCTCGTATCTGGAGCTCTTCCTCTTGATGGCTTCCACGATATTCCTCTCTCCAGGGAGAACATTATATGGCAAATAAAGAGCGAATGGCTGTCTCCGATCTCGGGTTTCGTCGATGGAACAGATCTAAAGCATGACCTGGGCGCATTTGTCGCATTTTCCTTGCAAAACAGTTGCGTAGGTGCTCATTTGGGGTCAAAATATCCCTGGCTCTGCGCCTTTCATTATAGAGGTACTTTGTTTTGTCTACAATTCTCTTCATGCAACTTATCTAGATAATCCCTTCCTTCTCGCTCCATAACGTATCGCAGCAGGATTCTGCCAGGCCCTTGAGAGTATCCTTGGGCAACTTAGAACAAGAAAACTTCTTCTTACCCTTCTTGCTTTCCCTTGTCACCATCAATCCGGGAGCATGGTCCTCAGTACCTGTGCATGCGCTCTTGTGGAGCAATTCATAACATGGAGCGCTAATCAGACCTCATCTAGGGCATGCTGTCCTTTTCACAATGAAGGACTGCACAAATTTCTTGTATGATGGAGGTAATAAACCAACAACATGAGTGATGAATCCTCATCACTTACCTTCTCATGATTATTATGCAAATTAAGAAGAATTGTGTTCATTAATCAAGGTGATCCTTGAGATCCGTACCTTCAATAATCCACATGGTAAACAGTCTTTGCTTTAGCATCAACTTGTTGGTGAGTGAATTCGCCATGTAGAGACTCTCATACTTGAGCCATAGAGTCGGCGTCGTTGTCTGATCTGCGACCTCAGTGATAACGTCATCCGATAAGCACAACAAGATTGCTGAGTGGGCCTTCTACTCCATCATCCTATACCCCGATGATGAAACATCGATGCCTCCCTTGTCAGTAGCAAAAGGCGTCTGAAAGACAGAATGTAGGTAAGCAATACATGATTAAATACTATAGAAGGGGGATGAATAGAGTATGACAACTTTTTTCCGAATATGTTGTTTTAAAAAAAAGTGTGAAGAACTTAAAGTAGTTTCAAAGGATTGAACTTAGTTTCAAGGCTTTGAAACCAAAACAGACTGTCTAAAGTTTTCTGATATTTTTCAAGGCTTTGAAAAGCCTTTCAAAATCTTTCAAATAAAACATGTTTTGAAGCTGTAATAGAGACAAGTAAGGAATTGAAATGTAAAGCAATGAACACACTTATTTTTACGCAGTTCAATCCTCAATGACCTACTCTGCGCCTGACTAATCCCTCCAGTATTAGAACAAACTTTTTATTTATAAAAAGCTAAGCCCTAGATATCAGACCCAGAGAATTGCCTTACTCTGTGCAGTCTGTGGTTCTTCCTAACCTATCTAGTGCAGGTTTTTGTAACAGATTACGCAGCATAATTAAACTAGAAAAAGATCTGCACAAGAACCTCCAAGGATCACAGGAAGAGACTACATAACGCTAGTAAGGGATTAGTATCAAATAATTTTGGATCTCCTTTGATTACTCCTAGGATTTGAATCCGGATACTTCAAACCTTTTGTGTTAGCTAGGATTGAAGGAATAAGGGAGAGAAGATCAAAACCACGCAAAACGAGACAAAGGAAGGGACAACCCTTCCTTGGTGGCCGACGGGTGAGGGGCGGGAAAGGGGTTCGACCCTCTTTTTTGCTCTATCTATCCTTGTTTCTCTCTCCCACTCAATATTTTATGAGCATTAGTTATGTGGGAAGGAAGCTAGGAGTGCCTTTATATAGTCCAACAACTCCTTGTTGACTGCATAAAAGCCCCTATCCTAATCCTACTCATATGTGGATTAGTCCATCTTGCAAATTAGTCCTACTAAGTTTGCAACCTATTGTGTATTGATCCTTATTATTAATTAATCATATTAATTACATCCCTATTCCAGTATAATCGATAGGGAGTGTGACCCCATAGGTTTTTACTTAGTTGTTAGTAACAATTTACTAACATGTAGCGGCCTCTAGCAAGGCATCCATGCTACCCAACTAATAGAAATAGTCATCCTACATACCTTGTCCAAGTATTTTCTCATCCCTTTGTCTCTATATCCAGATTGGGCATGATACATACAAGTCACACTCGTATATCCATAGTTTCTCGATCCTGGGAATAGTCTCATCCAAGTAGATAACATCAATATCTTATATTGATTTATCTGATTCTAGCCAGATATTGTATGAGCACCATCCCTTGAGTGGCCGTGGATATCAACTCCCGTTATGCGGGAGGGAAAAATCCTATCTACACCACTACCATCTCTAAGCTTGATTCTTCATTGTATCCGAGGAACGCCTTTATAACTACCCAGTTACTGTGTAGCGTTTGACGATGTCAAAATCCAATAATCCACAACTAGAGGATCTAGTGAATTCAAGTCTAAGGATGACAATACCGTTGTCACTACGTGAAGCACTTGTGACTTTACATAACTTGTATGTAGCCTTCTCGTTATGGGTCAATCCAGTATGCCATTACTCCTAATGCATACCCATGTGTTAGATCGTGATATCTCCATATCAATCCAACCCCATGCTAGTCTATAGTTGATCGTCCTGTTAATCAATATAATCGACTAGGGATATTTAAGATAAACAACATATTTTCAATCTAAGAACTTCATTATATTAAATATATCCATAAATAATACAATGAATATTCTAGCCAAAAGTAATGTTCATACTAAATAAGATTGCCTCTAGGGAATCTATTCCAACATCTAGTACCTACTCTAGCTAACTGATACAATAAGAATTATCTATTGTTCTTCTTGAACAACACACGAGAATAGATGATAGATTAGTATAGCAAAATGATATTTAAATAAAGCTCAAAAGAAGAACACTGTAAAAACGGTAAAGTAGTGATGCTTGAAGTGTTCTTATGGGATTTGGAAAGGATTGAGTGAGTGTATAATCTTCTTCAGTCGATGCTTGTAAATCCGTGAGAGAGTTTGAATGCATGTGAAGAGCTATGTACTTCTGAATCTCTCAAATTCACTTCTCTTTTGCTGTCAATTTGAATTGCAACATAGTTACGAACTTCAAACAGAAATCCCTAATAATCATCCTGGGGATTTTTGGCTCTCAACAGTTTAATTACAACGGGTAGCTGCTTGATTTCCTCATTGATTTTGATTTGATCTTCCATAGACTTAAGGAAGGTCCAAACACCATTCCATAATAGTAGGATCAATTTGCAGACTTTATTTGTGAAGCATACAATCCAGCAAATATGGAAACTTTCTAAACCTGCATAAACATAGTTAGCTAGCAGTTCCTACAAAATACCTTAAGCAAACTATAAGATAAATGCAAGTTAAAACAGAGATTAAGTTTGTCTTTCATCACACAACATATCAAGATCAATTTCAGAAGATTAGAGAGACATAGGAGTAGAAACTCCCCCTCGGTTCATGTTCATATTTTTTTGAAGGCTTTGGAACAAGTTTCAAATCTTTGAAACCAACTGTGAGCAAACTTTGAACTTACAATCTCCCCCTTGATGAAAGAAAAAACCAACAATTCTGTTTGAACTGTTCTTCTGCAAAAGATAAGCACTAGTAGCATAGCTGGAATAGTTATATAAGATCATAACCAGATAACTAACAGTTATAAGTTGATTCAAAATCAAACTAAGCAAATAAAAGAAAAATAAGAAGATAAAAGAAAAATACCACAATCCAAAACATCCAAACAAACCAGATAATCCTGCAGCAAAAAAAATACTCCTAAAAATTTCCTGAATTTCTTCTCCTTTTTTACTTTCATCAAAAGAGTGAGAAAAATGTTGGACCAAACCTTATTCAAGAAAAAGTTTTACAAGATATGAAATTTTTGAAAAGAGAGTTCAAGGTTTTGAAATGGAAGAAAGAGAAGGTTGATTCAAGGCTTTGGGTCTGCATCTGTCTTGCCTCCTCCATTAGCCTCTTGATCATCTTCTTCCCCATACTCATCCTCTTGATGTTCATCTTCCCGAGAACCTTCATCTTTTGTCAAATTCTTCACCAGGTTCATCAGCTGACTCATCATCCTCAAACAGATCAGCTGAAGTGACAATTTTTGAAGTCGTTCCTTTCTGTTTCTTTAGCTTCAAGTCTTTGAGAAGCAATCCAGAGTCAACACTATTTTCCTCACCAGCTTCCTAATCCTCAGCAGTCTTTTCCTCAGCTTTTTTTATCCCCAATAGCCTTATCCCCAGAATTGTGCTCATTAAATAAGTCTCTGGTAGACCCAGAATTTCTTGAGCCTTAGGGAAATGGTGTATCCTATTTGTCCACATGAACCAAGTTGATACTTTTAAAGACACTCTCAATCATGTACTTCATTTGTGTGAAATCAACACCCAGCTGATATTGACCCTGCTTGAGCTCGTCTAGCTCATTCTCTATGAAGTCCAGCCTATGAAGAACTTGAGATTGGTCTTGAGTGGTAGAAGGTAGGGCTACTAGAGAGGTTAATGACTTCGGCTTCAAAAACTATTTGGCTTTCAACTCATCAGCATACAATTCATAGTATAACTTGCAATCTCCCTCACTGGTTTTCACAATTCCAACCCTTTGAAAAGACTTTGAATCTATCATTCCTAACCCAGAAGTAACTGTCTCTTCCATGTCAACAGGTATCTCCAGATGTTGAAATAAAAGTGTGAGGAGGTTGGCATAGGGTAGTGGATGCTTCTTATTCTTGGAACAGTTATAGAGCATGTGTTCCATCACAATTCTTGGCAAATCAATCTCATAACCATGCATTATCAGATACATTAGATACATTACCCTATCAGAAAGCAACTCATTTGAATTCTATTTAGGTACTACACACATCATCAGAATGGTGTGTTGGGTTTTGACGTAGGTAACGCAGCGGAATAACAAAAATTTAAGTCCTACTCAAAGCCCACCAAGGATCACAGGAAGTGATATCATAACATGATAAGGGACATAGAAGATGTGTACCTTTTGGTTTGGGAGATCAAAAAAAGAATATTGTCCTCGTCTCTACGGTTGATCCACATCTACAGGTGAGATCTAGATTCTTCCTTCTCAAGTGCTAGCTTGGACCGTAGGAAGAGGGAAGAAGGAATCAAGCAACCAAGGAGGCAAAGAGGGGTTCGGCCCTCTCTTTGACTCGACGGGAAGGGGGGCGGACGCAAGGGGGTTCGGCCCCTTTGTGTTCTTGCTCTATCTCTTGCTTTCTCTCCCACTCACTTATGTTATGTGCATTATTAACTTTAGTGGGAAGGAAGCTAGAGCTTCCTTTATATAGTCCAACAACTCCTTGTTAACTACCTAAAGGCCCTTCCTAGTTCTACATGAACTTGGATTAGTCCCTTCCTTCCAAATTAGTCTTACTAAGTTTGCAAGGTGCTGCAAAGTGATCCTTCTAATTAATTAATCATATTAATTAATCCCAAATCTAGTTCTACTCTATTTGACGTGTGACCCCATAGGTTTCTACTTAGTTGGTAGTAACTTATTACTAACATGGAGCGGTTTCTAGCAACGCATCCATGCACCCAACTAATAGAAATAAGTCGGTGATCCCGACAAACATTTCGTGCCCAATATCTCATATTGTAGTATCCCTTTGTCTCTATATCCAGATTGGACACGAGACATAAATAGTCACACTCGTATATCCAATCCATAGTTCCTCGATCCTGGGAATATGCTTATGCATGCAGATAACATCAATATCTCCATATTGATTTATCTGAGTCTGGTCAGACATTCAATAAGCCTCATCCCTCGAGTGTCCGTGGATATTTGTTCCCATTATGTGGGAGGGACAAATCCACTCTACATCACTACGATCTCTAAGCTTGCTTCCTATCATGCCCGATAACTACATTTATGATTACCCAGTTACGGTGTAACGTTTGATAACATCAAAGTACTATATTTCACAACTAGAGTATCTAGTGACTTCAAGTCTAAGAATTGCAATTATATTAGCACTACGAGAAGCGATTGTGACTTTAACATAATCTAATGTATCCTTCTCGTTGTGGGTCAATCCGGTATGCCATTACTCCTAATGCATACCCATGTGTTAGACTTGATATCTCCATATCAATCTACACACATACTAGTCTATATTTGATCGTCCTATTAATAAATATAATGGACTAGGGATACTTAAGATAAACAACACATTGTATCTAAGGACTTCATTATATTATATACAACAATATATAATAAATGAATATTCTAGCCAATAACATTGTTCATACTAAATATTAGATTGCCTCTAGGGAACCTATTCCAACAGGCTCCCACGTGCACAAGAGCCAATCTGGTGCATCTTATATGCCTATAGATCTGGCGTGCCCTTCATTCTTTCGCTGCGCAAGAGGTTTTGTTAGCGGATCTGAAAGATTGTCATCCGTTGGAATCTTGCACATCTTCACATCTCCTCGATCGATCATATCACGAATAAGATGGAATCTCCTAAGTACATGCTTTGATTTTTGGTGTGATCTTGGTTACTTATATTGTGTGATTGCCCCGGAGTTGTCACAGTACAACTCTATGGGATCCACGATGCTAGGGACCTCACCGAGCTCAATGATAAAATTCTTTATTCAAACTGCCTCCTTTGTTGCTTCCGCAGCAATAATGTACTCAGCTTCTGTTGTAGAATCAGCAACTGTCCCTTGCTTGGAACTCTTCCAGCTCACAGCTCCTCCATTCAGGCAAAACACGTATCCAGACTGCGATCTGTAGTCATCTTTGTCGGTTTGAAAGCTCGCATCAGTGTAACCAATTACACTTAGCTCTTCCTTAGCTCCAAATATCAAGTACGCGTCCTTAGTTCTTCTCAAGTACTTTAGGATGTTCTTGACAGCAATCCAGTGACTCTCACCCGGATTGGACTAATATCTGCTCACCATACTCAACGCGTATGATACGTATGGTCTAGTACACAAAATGGCGTACATGATGGATCCTATAGCCGAAGTATAGGGTATCCTACTCATTCCGTCCTTCTCAATCTCATTGGAGGGACAATCATTCTTCGAAAGAGTGACTCCATGCGACATGGGCAAGAATCCCTTCTTGGAATCTTGCATGTTGAACCTTTTCAACACCTTGTCTATATATGTACTTTGACTTAGGACGAGCAGCTTTCTAGATCTATCCCTATAGATATTTATACCAAGTATATATGCTGCATATCCTAATTCCTTCATTGCAAAACACTTTCCTAGCCAATATTTAACATATTGTAAAGTAGGAATGTCGTTTCCAATGATTAGTATGTCATCCACATAAAAGACCAGAAATACTACAGAGCTCCCACTAACCTTCTTGTAAACACAGGGTTCATCTTCGTTCTTGATGAAGCCAAACTATTTGACCGCGTCATCAAAACGTCGATTCCAGCTCCTGGAAGCTTGCTTTAATATATAAATGGACCTTCACAGCTTACAGACTTTATTGGCTTTCTCTGAATCCTCAAAACCCTCCGGTTGTGTCATGTACACATCCTCGAGGGGGTTCCCATAAAGGAACGCTGTTTTGACATCCATTTGCCAAATCTCATAGTCGTAGTATGCTACAATAGCAAGTAGGATTCGAATGGATTTAGTCATGGCAACTGGTGAAAAGGTCTCTTCATAGTCAATACCATGAATCTGTCTATACCCTTTGGCAACCAATCGCGCCTTATAGGCAACTACCTTGCCATCCATGTCTGTCATATTCTTGAAGACCCATTTGCACCCTATGGGCCGAGCCCCTTGATAAATCTCTATTAGAGTTATATTTCTTGCATACTTTATATCGTTTTGCGTGATTCCAGGGTTGAAATATGAGTTTTACACTATAAATGTTGAGAAAACGTAGAAAGTTGAGTTTTTAGCACTTTATTTTTAATCTCGGCGTTTCGATGTTATTTGTCACATTCAGTCGCTTGGTATGGTTGTTCATGTTGTCTTGACGGATGCTAAAAAATGGCTAGGAGGCATGAAACGAACTTCGGAAACAAAGCAAACTCAAGAGGAAGCAAGAGAAGCAAAGTTAGAAGAGCAAAAGTGACCAATATCCACTATTTTGATGTTATCTTGAGTTATACAATACATTTTGGAGTGAGACCAGTGGAAAATGAAAGTATAATCAAATAGCTTTCCAACGATAGGTCACGGAGCTAAAACGGAGATCGAACGAGAAAGATATGGTCCGTCAAAGAAGATGCAAATTTGAGAAACTCCCCAGGGGTGTTCGTGCGAACAAACTTTTGTTCGCACAAACACAATGCCTTAGAATTATTTTTGAAGGCCAAAAGAAGTGAAAAAGGGACTGCTAGAAAATAAGAACGAAATTCCTGTTCGCACGAACACTGTTCGCACGAACAGTCGGGTGTTCGTGCGAACAGAGTGGCCAGACGCAACTTTTTGGGGCTTTTTGGTGATTTCTTGAATGTTTAGAGACTCCAGCCTTCATCTAACGTTGGGGGACGACCCTAAGGGGGTATTCACACATATTTGGAGTCTAGAGAGCTGGAGAAGACGGGAGAACAAGCTTGGAGCAAGGATCATCATCTACATTGAAGATTTTAGCGTTTGATCTTTGTTTCTTCTTCTATTCTTCATGAACTTCATTATTTTGGATATGTTAAACGTTATTACGTTTAGCTAAACACTTTAAGCTAGGTGATTGATGGAAAACTAGGGTTTCTTGGATGATTTTCCGGATTTTGGACTTGATGCATGCTTTTGCTTAATTCTATGAACGTTCTATTTAGCCTAACTATTCTTGTACTTATTTATTAATGTTCTTGGCTTGATCACCCGTAAAATATTACTTGTTGATAGGGTTGCACGAAAGTGAAATTTTTGAGACGTGTTAAAGAATATTTTAGGTGATCTTTTAGTTTCTTGAGACCGAGAGGAGATAGAAGCTTGGTTAATCGTGTGAGGGTAGTTTCGGTTGATTTTGTCAGAACTTAGTGAATTCGGTGGACCGACAGGACCCGCTGAACGAGCCTAACAACTCAAATAGATTGTAATAGTAGACGGAGGTGGACCGAGAGGACCCGAAGGCTATTAATTGCACAAATTCACGTGAGATCGAGAGAAGATCGTGATGAGCATTACCCGATATAATTAGAACGTGCGTAGAGTGTTTCAAGCATAACCCGGAAATCGTGAACTACCCTAGGGACCATCAATTGCCTAGTTCTTATTTATTCATCGTATTCAATCACAAGTTATCTTTGTTTAAAAGTGAGAACTCGACAAAAATATTCAGGTAATTGTCATTTAATTTTAGTTGCTTGTTTGTGGGAGACAACTTTATAAAATCAAAACCCTTCTTACCGGTTACGTAGATATCTCATAATCAATCTCTAGTCAACTAATAATCGTAAATTCCCTTGGGTTCGATACTCGGAGTCGTAAAATACTCCTAATGCTACTTGATCGTATACTTGCGTCTAAGCGCGTTAAGAATTCGCGTCAAGTTTTTGGCGCCGTTGCCGGGAATTAAACGGTTTATTAGTTTAGTTAAAAATTAATTTATGTTTAATTTCTTTTTTTTAGTATCTGTTTACCTCACGGGTGTGCCAGTGTTGTTTTCTCAGATAGCTATGGTGGAAGGTAAAGGGCAGATTAGCCTCACCACAGAGCAGCTACAAGATTTGGTGGCTGAAGCTGTAGAGAAAGCATTGGCAGCAACATCTATACCGCGCCCGACCTCAATGCCATATAATCGATCAAGGAAAGCAATAATCCACGCATTTGAGGCGGATCTTCAAGGAAGGGAGCCAGCAATTGTGGTGCCACCAATTCAGGCAGAAACCTTCTGTCTCAAGATGGGCACAATTCAATTTGCTCAGGACCAGTGCACTTTTGTTGGGACGGACGAGGAAGACCCACATGCATTCATTGGGAGATTTCAGAGCCACTGTGGGCTAATCCGATATAGTGGGGTCACATCTGAAGCGCTCAAACTGATGCTCTTTCCTCATTGTCTCAAGGGAATTGCTACGGATTGGCTGGACTCTATGCCATCTTGTTCAATCAAAACATGGGAAGAGTGTGTCACACAGTTCATGAGTAAGTTCTATCCTATCTCACGTGTGATTCAGCTTCAGAATGAGATCTGGATGTTCATGAAAAGGCATGATGAATCACTTGTCAAAGCATGGGAGTGCTTCAATCATTTGCTACGTAGATGTCCCAACCATGGTATTGAAAAGCGACAGTTAAGCCAGGTCTTCTATGATTCACTTGGACAGCCCAACAGAGAAAAGATGGATACGGAAGCTGGGGACAACTTCTTATTTAACTGCGATCAGGAAGGGGCATATGCATTGATGAGATGCTTGGTTCAGCAATAAGAGAGCATGGATTACCAGTACATGCAAAGGGAACTGGTAAGAGATGAAAAGATGGATTATGAAACTGTTCAGGTGAACGCAATGGAGGTAGTGCACGATATAAACAGTCCAGAGATGCATCAGCAGCAGCCAGTACCACCATCAGACTTGACCGAGATGACAGGGATAATAAAGACGATGGCTCAGCACATGACAGACATGTCCACACAGGTCATCTCGGTAGCAATTTCACTTCAGGTAGCTCAAGCACAAATAAAAGATAAAAAGGAACAACTTGAAGAAAGAGCACTGGGTAGCATTGTTGACACATCGGAGGAACAGACTCAAGCCATCACCACTCGAAGTGGTATTGCACTTACAGATCCTCCATACCCGAGTCACTCCAGAGTAGAAGCATCAAAAGCAAAGGAGCATGAGGTCTTCGATTCTGTGAAGACTCCTGTCATGGTCCCCCAATCAAAGGGCATGACTCCACCAGCCAATGAGGAGCATACTCAGGTACCACTTTCATCTTCGCCTTCTTCTTCAGAACGTCCATACCCATTACGAACTAGGAATAAGAAGGATGATTCAGAAGAATACAGACGTTTTTTGAATGTCTTCTCTAAACTGCATTTCAATATCCCATTGATTGAGGCACTTCAAAATATGCCTAAGTATGCTCGATTTATTAAAGATGCAGTTCTTGGAAAGAAAGGGGTGGATGAATTTCAGAGAGTAAACTTAAATGAAGAGGTTAGTTCATGTGTTTTGCATGGGTTACCTAAGAAAAAGAAGGATCCAGGTGGCTTTGTCATTGAGGCTACATTGGGTGATTCCTACACTGGAAGAGCTCTCTGTGATCTGGGAGCGAGCGTGAATTTGATGCCGTTGTCGGTATTCAAAAAGTTAGGTGTGGGGGAGCCCCCGAAAACCTGGATAACTCTCCAATTTGCAGATAAATCGTCCAAGAGAGCATGTGGGATGATAAAAGATGTGCTTGTGAGAGTTGGGAGCCTGATAATTCCAGCTGACTTCGTAATACTAGACATGCCAGGGGGTGATGTGCCTATAATTCTAAGTAGGCCATTCTTGGCGACTGGTCGTACTCTCATTGATGTAGAGAATGGATAACTGATTATGAAGGTACATGATGACATGGAGTCTTTTCGGGTCTTCAAACCCTCACTCCAGTGTTCATGGGAGTATCAGCCAGGGGTGCCATTTGCTGTACAAGTGACGCGCCAAATCCCAGAGTTGCCGCAAGGTGATCCACCGGACTACTGGGAAAGAAATAAGCCATCAGCGGTGCACGCACATGAAGCAGTGCTTCAAATCCAACACATAAAAGCTAAGCTGGAAGCGGCAGAATGTGCCAGATCACCCTCATGAGGTGGCAGCGGTAACTAGGTCGGGTCGTCGACCTTAAATTACAAGCGCTTGTTGGGAGGCAACCCAACCTAGGAGTAGAATTATATACTTAGTTTAGTCGAATTTTATATATTTTTCTCCATAGGATATCTGTGAGATGTGAGAGAGAGGGACCGATGAGTTGTCTAGTTTTGCAGGTAATGTTAGCGAAGAATCTACCCCAGTGTGCCATGACACATTTGACCCACATGGGGACTCTTGAGGGAGTTGGGGATTTTTCGTGCATTTTTGCAGGATGGAGCAGTCTACCCCGGTGTGCGAGGCACACACGACCTTAGGGGAGTTACATTGTAGCTTGATGTAGCTTGGGGATTTCTTAGATGTTTTTCATCAGTGAAAAACTATCAACGGTCCACAAGACCCCTTCTTGTTGCATTTTCGCGGACACATTGCCCATGTAGTTCCGGGCACCTCAGGTATCTCTTACTCTCTCGGCATCTACGTTTTGAGCGATAATTGTGTAGATCCACAGCCTACACATTTAAGCGATGAGTCCTCTTATTATATCTATTAATTCGTTGAGGACAACGAAACGCTTAAGTGTGGGGGGGGGGTTGTTTATATTTTGCTAACCATGTCAGTTTTGCATAGCCTTGTTACATATAGATTGTGTAGTATTGTAAATAATGTGGTTAGTGTGTACTGTTTAATACATTGTCGTATTGTGTTAGGTTTAAATTTTGCATTGTTAGCACTTTTACATTATTGAGTCACTCTACCCAATCGTTGTGATTATCGAGTTGGCCAAAAGCATATAGAGTCTAGGAAAATATGAAAAAAATGAAAGAAAATAGAGAAAAAAAAACGAAAATCCATATAAATTTAAATTTTTTGAGTTGGGCAATTGATGAAGCTTGAAACTAGAGAGAGTTTAGTGAAAGAGTCTCAATGAATAGGAAGCACCGTAGTGGGAAAAACCTTAACCCCGAGTATCCTACGCACCGGTTTCACGAAAGGATGTCCCGGGTATTCAGGAAAATGTGGAAAGTAGATGTTGGGCATACCTTTAGTTCCTATAGTGTGCTAGGAGGATTTAGTCCTAAGGAGTTGAATTGTCCGTTTTCGAGTGGAAACTTGTGGCCTCTTGTAAATCTGGGGTCGACCTTCGTGTTGAGTCGCTTCCATGTGGTACTTTGCTCAAGCCTATGTGAAGTTAGGGAGTGTACACCACCATCCCTTAAGGCGTTTGAAGAGTTAACCGAAAAAGCCCACACTTAGTAGCTCTAATTGCACAGTTGAAAAAAAAAGTTATTAGAAGAGAATGAAAAATAAAAAGAAATCAAAATCTTCTCTTGGATTAGATACGGTGAACAACCTAATGTGCCTCCGTTCACGCGAGGAATTTGGATTCAATCCAATTAGAGCGATTAAGGAAAATTAAAGTCAAGCTGTACTACACGAAGTTGTGTCTCCCATCACTGGGACAATTTGTACTCAATGCAGTAATGGCTAACAGGGTCTGAAAACCTCAAATGACTTGGCCACGAAAGACTATCTCAGTACTTAAGATGCCTAGACCCTCTGAGCTAAAGGACGTGCCCGAGTCTTGGATTGTTTATGGTGGATGTTTGGGGACCCCTTAGTGATCTTGTGCGTATGATCATTTTACTTCAATTTCTTGCTATTGGTTGTGAAATTGCAAAAGAGACTTGTGAGAAATTGATGATTTTGGTTAGTGATAGCGAGATTGCCCGATCTCTAACGAAAAAGAAAAAAAAAATTGAGTTTTTACAATTTTTGCATTGTTTGATAATCGAGTTGCATTGTATAGAGCATGTAGATTGCATTGGGTGTGTGGGTTGTTTGTGTCACATGGCTAGTAAAGTTTTATGCAATTCGGTGGATTAAAACGTAGTGTAAGGTTTGATTTTTCTCGGGACGCGGAAAAAGGTAGTGTGGGGGAATTTGACAACTCTCTATTAGATTTATATTTCTTGCATACTTTATATTGTTTTGCGTGATTCCGGGGTTGAAATATGAGTTTTACACTATAAATGTTGAGAAAACGTATAAAGTTGAGTTTTTAGGACTTTATTGTTAATCCGGGCGTTTCGATGCATATTTCGATGTTATTTGTCACATATAATCGCTTGGTATGGTTGTTCATGTTGTCTTGACAGGAACGGATGCTAAACGATGACTAGGAGGCATGAAACGAACTTCGGAAACAAAGCAAACTCACGAGGAAGCAAGAGAAGCAAAGTTAGAAGAGCAAAAGTGACCAATATCCATTATTTTGATTGTATCTCGAGTTCTACAATACATTTTGGAGTGAGACCAGTGACAAATGAAAGTAGACTCAAATAGCTTCTAACGATAGGTCACGAAGCTAAAACGGAGATCGGACGAGAAAGATATGGTTCGTCAAAGAAGATGCAAATTTGAGAAACTCCCCAGGGGTGTTCGTGCGAACAAACTTTTGTTCGCACGAACACAATGCCTTAGAATTATTTTTGAAGGCCAAAAGAAGTGAAAAAGGGACTGCTGGAAATATGAACAAAATTCCTGTTCGCACGAACAGTCGGGTGTTCGTGCGAACAGAGTGGCTAGACGCAACTTTTTGGGGCTTTTTGGTGATTTCTTGAAAGTTTAGAGACTCCAGCCTTCATCTAACGTTGGGGTACGACCCTAAGGGGGTATTCACACATATTTTGAGTCTAGAGAGCTGGAGAAGACGGGAGAACAAGCTTGGAGCAAGGATCATCAACTACATTGAAGATTTTAGCATTTGATCTTTGTTTCTTCTTCAATTCTTCATGAACTTCATTATTTTGGATATGTTAAACGTTATTATGTCTAGCTAAACAGTTTAAGCTAGGTGATTGATGGAAAATTAAGGTTTTTTTGGATGATTTTTCGGATTTTGGACTTGATGCATGCTTTTGCTTAATTCTATGAACGTTCTATTTAGCCTAACTATTCTTGTACTTATTTATTAATGTTCTTGGCTTGATCACCCGTAGAATATTACTTGTTGATAGGGTTGCACGAAAGTGAACTTTTTGAGACATGTTAAAGAATAGTTTAGGTGATCTTGTAGTTTCTTGAGACCGAGAGCTGATAGAAACTTGGTTAATCGTGTGAGGGTAGTTTCGGTTGATTTTGTTAGAACTTAGTGAATTCGGTGGACCGACAGGACCCGGTGAACGAGCCTAATAACTCAACTAGATTGTAGTAGTATACGGAGGTGGACCGAGAGGACCCGAAGGCTATTAATTGCACAAATTCACGTGAGATCGAGAAAAGATCGTGATGAGCATTACCCGATATAATTAGAACGTGCGTAGAGTATTTCAAGCATAACCCATAAATCGTTAACAACCCTGGGGACCATCAATTGCCTAGTTCTTCTTTATTCATCGTATTCAATCACAATTTATCTTTGTTTAAAAGTGAAAACTCGACAAAAATGTTTAGCTTATTGTCATTTAATTTTAGTCGCTTGTTTGTGGGCAACAACTTTATAAAATCAAAACCCTTCTTACCAGTTACGTAGATATCTCATAATTAATCTCTAGTCAACTAATAATCGTAAATTCCCTTGGATTGTAGAAATAATATCCTTTAGTTTTCTTAAGATATCCCACAAATTTACACTTATCTGCTTTGGGACCGATCTCATATGGTGTCTTCATGACTGATTTGGATGGAACACGGTTAATGGTAAAAGCTGCCGTCATTAGAGCATGTCCCGAAATGATATCAGAAGATCTTTTTGAGACATCATCTATCGCACCATATCTAATAGTGTGCGATTCCTCCTCTCGGACATGCCACTCCATTGTGGTGTTCCGGGTGGAGTGAGGTTGGATACTATCCCACACTCTCTAAGACACTCATCAAACTCTTGGCTTAAGTATTCTCCTCCACGATCCGATATTAGAGCCTTAATACTTTTACCAAGTTGCTTCTCTACTTTATTCTTGAATTCTTTGAACAATTCAAAGGATTCGGATTTGGCATTCATAAGGTATACAAATCCTTATCTACTGAAATTATCAGTAAACGTGATGAAGTAGGTGTAACCACCTCTGGCAGGCGTGGGGAACGGCCCACACACATCGGTATGTATGAGTGCCAATAACTCACTAGTCCTCTCACCTTTCTTATTGAAAGGATACTTTGTCATTTTTCCTAATAAACAAGATTCACATGTCTCATATGATTCCAAATCAAATGAGTCTAGAAGTCCATCCTTATGGAGTCTAGATACGCATTTCTCATTTATATGGCCTAAACGACAGTGCCATAGATATGTAGGATTTAAATCGTTAATTTTAATCCTTTTAGTATTTATGTTATAGATTGGACTATTTAGATCAAGGATATACAATCCATTAGACAAATGCGCACTACAACTATCAAAATAAATGGAGCAACACTTGTCCTTTATTGAAATAGAAAAACCCTTCTCGTCCAAACAATAAATGAAAATAATGTTTCTGCTCATAGCAGACACATAAAAGCAATTGTCTAATTCTAAAATAAGTCCAGCAGACAAAGATAGCTCATAAACGCCTACAGCTAATGCAGCAACTCTTGCTCTATTTCCAACGCGCAGATCTATCTCCCCTTTAGCCAATCTTCTACTTCTTTTCAAATCCTGCACATTTCGACAAATGTGAGAACGACATCCAGTATCCAATACCCAAGATGACGAAATAAAGAGATTGACGTCTATAACATAAATACCTCGTGGTGGTGGAATCACTATTCGAAGCTTCTTATCCTCCAGATATTTGGGGAAGTTCCTCCTCCAGTGACCCGGCTGGCTACAGTAGTGACATTCACCTTTAGCCACGCATCCACTAGGCTTTAGGGCTTCCTTGGATTTTGCAAATTTCTTGCGCTTTCGTTTGGAAGTAGAGGCAACTCCTTGGCCATTCTTCTTATGTACCATCATTATGGCCTTGCCCTTGCCTTTGTTGACGCTCTGTTCAGCTGTCTTTAGCATGTTCAACAAGTCGTGCAGAGTCTTACTGATCTTGTTCATATTATATTTCATGATGAACTGATTATAATTGTTAGGAAACGATTGCAAGACAAGATCAGTTTCCAAATATTGGCCAAGCAAAAATCCCAGTCTCTCAAGATTCTCAATGTACCCGATCATTCGGAGTACATGAGGCCCCACTGGATTCCCTTCTGCAAGACTACTCTTGAACAATGCTTTGGACACCTCATAGAATTCATGCCTTTCCTGTTCCTGAAACAATTGTTTCAAGTGTATGATCATATCATAGGCCTCCATATTCTCGTGCTGCTTATGAAGCTCAGCAGTCATGGTGCAAAGCATGAGGCAAGTCACGTCATTAGAATCATCAATATGTTTCTGACGTGCCCTTACTTCCGCTAGAACAGACTCATCCTGTGGTGGGGCTGGAATCGGAGTGTCCAACACGTACAAATTCTTTTCTTGCTTAAGGACAATCTTTAAGTTTTTGTACCAGTCAAGAAAATATGTTCCAGACAGTTTATCCTTCTCAAGGACAGATCGTAGGGATGAAGTCGATGCGTTGTTGTTTGCCATTTGGAATTCTAGAAAACGATAAAGGTGCAATTTTAGAATTTTGAACAATTTAACTATATTCAACAATGGCTAGATCATTAAATATAGCTCCCACAATTTTTCTCGGATTAATAGCCCTCACCATTAATGCGGAAAATATCATTATATTTTCTAGTAGGTCCAAGATCCATTTTTTCACTTCTTCTTGAGCTTGCTTTGTCAAGTCACCCAAGAATAGGTTATTTAGATAGGAACCATTCCAATTGCATCCCATGAAACTCTTGGTCCAATTAAGTGAATAACTCTTTATTCTTTATCCTTTAGATAACACATAATTGTCATGCCTCTAGGTTCATCAATCCAATTGAGTCTTACCCAGTTGCGTCCAACCTCTTGCTTCAACAAACACACATTACTAACTTGTGTCGTCCGCAACACACCATGGTAAATTAAAATTTCTTTGCTTTTGCAAGTCCGAATTTTAATAAACCCTGATCATGAAGGGTATTTGGCAAGAGAAGGCAAAACGCAATATTTTATTTGAGGAATTAAAATCATTCTTAATTTGTTTAGTTGATCCAATCAACATGATCTACTTACTTGGATTGGGCAATCCACAATAAAATACCATCTTTGTTTATTATTATCTTTTTAACGTTTTGCTAGTATCGCCATACACACAAAAATAAATAACAATACATAAATAATAGACATCCACAAAATAAAAAAAATAAAAAAAAAAAAAAAACTCGGCATGAATGTGGAACCTAGACTAAGATATTATCATTCTAATTGCCCTAAAGTGACAAGCTAATCTCCATGTGCTCCACCATAGCCGCGCGCCTATGGTAGGGTGTCTTCTTCGTCTTTTGACTTCTTTGGTTCTCCGTTCTTCTTCTCCATGCTCTTGGCTATCATCTAAATATTTCTAATTTTAGCCTAACATCTAGAATAAATAAATAATAAAAGCCTCACATGTCGTGGAGAAAAGACGACTCGCAGTCCGTAAAACCTAATTAATAGTTAAATTAATTTGATCAGCTCGCAGGCCGTAAACCAAACCACAAAAAAATAAACATCCACAACCTAAGCCATATCCATACACCATGAAACAAAGCACATAATACAGTTAGAACCATTTTTTTAAGCGCTTGTTCAATTTTAATTGAATTGGGTATTTATGGTTACAACGGTCCAAGGGGTCCAACCCATGCATGGGCCTAAGCCCAAGAGGACCGCCGCCCGCCACGTGGCCCGGCCCAAGGCCGGCCGTCGTAGTGACCCGAGGGCCTTGCTGGGCGCGCAAGGAGGAGGGGCGGACGGCTAGGGTTTCGGCCCTAGTCTCCTTCCCTTCCTTCCCTGTTGTCCAAGCTTGGTTGTTTCCATATTGATGTTTCCATATAATTGTTTCCATAATTAAAAAACTCCTTTTTCAACTATGTGCCCATGAACCCAAATTTTCAAGAACCCAATAATTCACATCCTATGTGATTAAACTCACCAATTCTAACATCCAAAGTTAAATTAGATCTTGTTTATATTGAACCAAATTCAATTTTGCATCTACTATGCCAATTAATTTCAGTTTTGCGTAAAATTAACAATACGGTGTATAAACTGAAATCCTAACACATGAAATCATGTTATGCACTATGACATGTGGCTTTGAAACCACTGTTGCGTTTTGACGTAGGTAACGCAGCGGAATAACAAAAATTTATGTCCTACTTGAAGCCCACCAAGGATCACATGAATGGACATCATAACATGATAAGGGACATAGAAGATGTGTACCTTTTGGTTTGGGAGATCACACGAAGAATATTGTCCTCGTCTCTACGGTTGATCCACGTCTAGAGGTGAGATCTAGATTCTTCCTTCTCAAGTGCGAGCTTGGAACGGAGGAAGATGGAAGAAGGAATCAAGCAACCAAGGAGGCAAAGAAGGGTTCGGCCCTCTCTTTGAGTCGACGGGAAGAGGGCGGACGCAAGGGGGTTCAGCCCCTTTGTGTTCTTGCTCTCTCTCTTGCTTTCTCTCCCACTCACTTATGTTATGTGCATTAAAATTAGTGCAAAGGAAGCTAGAGCCTCCTTTATATTGTCCAAAAACTCCTTGTTAACTACATAAAGGCCCTTCCTAGTTCTACATGAACTTGGATTAGTCCCTCCCTTGCAAATTAGTCCTACTAAGTTTGTAAGGTGCTGCAAAGTGATCCTTCTAATTAATTAATCATATTAATTAATCCCAAATTTAGTTCTACTCTATTTAACGTGTGACCCCAAAGGTTTCTACTTAGTTGGTAATAACTTATTACTAACATGGAGCGGTGTCTAGCAACACATCCATGCACCCAACTAATAGAAATAAGTCAGTGATCCCGACAAACCTTTCGTGCCCAATATCTCATATTGCAGTATCCCTTTGTCTCTGTATCCGGATTGGACACGAGACATAAATAGTCACACTCGTATATCCAATCCATAGTTCCTCGATCCTGTGAATATGCTTATGCATGCAGATAACATCAATATCTCTCTATTGATTTATCTGAGTCTGGCCAAACATTCAATAAGCCTCATCCCTCGAGTGGCGTGTATATTTTCTCCCATTATGTGGGAGGGATAAATCCTCTCTACATCACTACGATCTCTAAGCTTGCTTCCTATCATGCCCGATAACTACCTTTATGATTACCCAGTTACGGTGTAACGTTTGATAACATCAAAGCACGATATTTCACAACTAGAGTATCTAGTGACTTCAAGTCTAAGGATTGCAATTATTAGCACTACGAGAAGAGATTGTGAATTTAACATAATCTAATGTATCCTTCTCGTTGTCGGTCAATCCAGTATGCCATTACTCTTAATGTATACCCATGTGTTAGACTGATATCTCCATATCAATCTACACACATACTAGTCTATATTTGATCGTTCTATTAATCAATATAATTTACTAGGGATATTTAAGATAAACCACACATTGTATCTAAGGACTTCATTATATTAAATATCACAATATATAGTAAATGAATATTCTAACCAATAACATTGTTCATACTAAATATTAGATTGCCTCGAGGGCACCTATTTAGACATGGTGAACAAGATTTTGGCTTCAACTGTTAACACATAGTGAGTTAACTGCTTAGAGGTAGTAGCTATAGCAGGTAAAAAAAAATCCTCCTTAGCCATATTTATACCATCAAACTTGCTAGGGTAATTTCCTGTATTTTACCTTTTTGGATAGCCCAACACATTAGCAAACTCAGCATGATCTAATTCCACCACAACACCAGCTACCTTAGATGATATGGTCCGGTTCAAGGTGTTTACTTGTTTCTGATTCAGGGATATGACACTCAGAGGGGTTAAGGATTTTCCAAAGAGAGCTCTGTTTAAGCCTCCAAATGCACTCCAAATTCATAGAATCTAGTGCTTTGATACTGATCATACTACAATAAGAAATAGGAGCGGATGAAAAAACATCTAGCCAGATTCCCCTAGTAGCATGACTGATAAACCATTTAGAAGAACGAGCTTTCTTACCAGAGGTTTTTTTTCTCTTTTGAGTAAATCTGAATCTCCTCACCCTTAGCTTTTCTGAAACCTGTAAATCCTTCCCTTTCACCTTTTCTGAAGTCTGTATCTCCTTCCCTTTCCCTGATTTATGAGGAGTCTTCACTTTCTTCACCTTCTTTGGACTACCAATTTGAATTCCCTTTTGCTTTTCTGATGTAGCCACATGATCTATCTTCTTCTTGCTAGTAACAGTCTAATCCTCCTTGTCTTTCTTGATTTTCTTTTTAAAAGGAGGAGGGGAGGGTTGGAGAGAGGCACTATCAGTCCTAGAACTGGAGCTAGCACTGATGGTTTGAACCTCTTTTTCTCCAGTTTTTCTTTTCTTCCTTGTATTCTTCTTTGAGCTTCCACCAGCCATGTTGATTCTTTGAGAGCTTCTCCGAGAATTCATAAGGTTAAGGTTTAAGAATAGATAGACAAAAAAGATAGAAAAGAGAAAGAGATAAGGGAGAAGATAAATACTAAAGAGTTTGAGTTAAAGAAGGAAAATGAATATCCTCAATCTTTTAAGAAGAGAAGTTTGACTGAAAATCAAATATGAGTGTGACGTGTGGAAAGGAAATTATTTTATACTGATTTGAAAAAGATTTACTAAATAAGGTAAAAATAATGTTAGCCAATTATCTACATAGAAAACACCGATCATTAGAGATCTAGTCATTGATTCTATAGTAAACATAATTTTGTCAAGCATTTAAAAAGAGTTTCAAGACCTTGAAATACTGTTATACTGCACATAAAATTTTCAAGGATTTGACAAGCTTTTCAAAGCCTTGAACTTTTCAAAATATTGAAACACATATAACATACCTGATGCTCCCCCTAAACCAGGGCTTCTTTATGCAGCATCCAAAATTCTAATCTCAGGGCTTCGAATCTATCTTCTGGCAATGGTTTAGTGAAGATATCTGCAAACTGCATATTCGTAGGCACAAATGACAAAGATACATCACAAAGCAAGCTCAAGAAGAAGATATCTCCACAAGATATCTTCAAACTGCATATTCGTAGGCTCAATGGTTTAGTGAAGATATCTCCACAAGATCTCTTATGAAGTGATGTCTACCATCAATGTGTTTATTCCTTGAATGTTGTACTGGATTCTTTGTAATTGAGATAGCACTAGTGTTGTCACATTTGATGGGAATATCTCTAAAGTCATAACCCCTATCTCTCATCTGTTGAGCTATCCACAGCACTTGTGAGCAGCAAGCTCCAGCTGCTATGTATTCAGCTTCTGCTTTTGATAAAGCTACTGAATTTTGCTTCTTAGAATGCCAGCTTATCAGGGATGATCGAAGGAATTGGCAACACCCAAATGTGCTTTTTCTGTGTACTTTATATCCTGCAAAATAAGCATCTGAATAGCCACACAAAGAAAATTTATACCTTTTAGGATACCAAAGCCCCAAGTCTTAGGTACCACTGAGATATCTAAAAATTCTTTTAACAGCAACTAAGTGAGACTATTTAGGATCATCTTGAAATCTAGCACACATACAAACACTAAACATAATGTCTAGCCTGTTTGCCGTAAGATAAAGAAGTCAACCAATCATACCTCTAAATTAATTATGGTTCACCCTCTTACCAGTCTGATCATTTTCTAAGGATAATGTAGAATTCATGGAAGTTTTGGCTACCTTGGATTGAGACATATTATACTTTTTCAACAAATCCTTGGTGTACTTATTATGATGTAGAAACATTCCTTTCCTCATCTAATGAACATGAAGTCCAAGAATAAATTTGACTCTCCCATCAAGATCATCTCAAATTCCCTGCTCATAAGACTAGAGAAATCCTTAGAAAGAGAATCATTAGTAGCACCAAACAGAATATCATCAACATATATATGTACTACTAATGTCTTTCTCATGTGTTTTACTAAAATATTTTCATCAACTAAGCCTCATTTGAAACCATTTTCAAGTAATATTTTGACAATCTTTCAAACCAACCTCTTGGAGGTTATTTGAGACCATAGGGAGCTTTGTCAAGCTTATAAACATGATTATGAAACTCATCACTTTCAAAACCAGGAGGTTAAGCAACATAAACTTCTTCTTGCAGATAACCATTTAGAAATGCACATTTAACATCTATTTGAAAAAGTTTGATGTTCTTATGTGATGCAAATGCAAGTAAGATTCTAATAGCTCCCAACCAGGCCGCAGGAGAAGAAATTATCCTCATAGTCTATACGTTCTTCCTGGTTTTAGCCTTGAGCTACCAATCTTGCCTTGTTTCTGAAAACCTTACCATTTTTACCCAGCTCATTTTGGAACACCCACCTTGTGCCAATAACAGACTGATCTTTGGGAGGAGGAACCATATTCCAAACCTTGTTCCTTTCAAATTCATTCGGCTCACTTTGCATTGCTATGATCCAGTCTGCTTATTTTAATGCTTCCTTCACATTCTTAGGTTCTACAAGAGACACAAAAGCATTAAAAGCGCATAAGTTTTTCAAATAAGATATAGTTTGTGTACCAGTGGATGGATCATAAGTGGTGTTTTCTGCTGGATGAGATGACATATATTTGAACTTATTTCTTGGTGCCCAGGGTTCTGGTTCTCCAAAATTCTTTTCATGGCCTTGAGAACTTGATGCAGTGGCTGACCACTCTGTGTTCCTTGAGGTTTTATTTCAAGGCTTTGAGAGTCACCTTGAAGGCTTTGAAAATCTCTTATGGTTTCTTGCATATTAGCCTTATAACCATTCTCTGGATCTGCATAAGCCTCTGACTCATGCTTGTTCAAATTCAAGTAAAGTTCTTTGGCTAGAATGAGCTTCTTGTCTATTTTCCTTGAGCACATGCCTTGCATACTTTTTCATCTTTGAACTTGATGGATGGAAAACTTCTGACTAATTCTTTGGAAACTAATTTTTTCATTGTATGCAAGATAATATGTACAATATTTCTATGCAAAAGCTTTGAATCATCTTTCAAAGCCTTGAGACATTTCAGACTTTCTCCAACTTTGTTAGTATTCAGTCAGTAGACATTGTTTCACCTTGGAGCAGTGATGATGCAATCACCAGGTTTTTCATCTTGCACCACGCATTTCTCCTTGTCAAAAATAACCTTTTATAACATATTTGATATACACTAAGCGAATTAAGCTTTAAACTATATACAAGATAAACATCTGATATAGAATTATCAACACCATTACCAACTTTACCAATTCCTATGATGTTGCATTTTCATTTTTCACCAAGTGTGATTTTTTCTCCTGATTGTTCTTTTAGTTCCATAAATAAAGAACATTTTCCACTCATGTGTCTAGAGCAACCACTATCCATGATCCACTTTTGTTCTTTGTTCTTGGTGACAACCTGGAAACACCATTCACTGCATTACCCGACTATTATATCAAGTGTGATGTTTAAATTCATACTCAAGATCAACCATGTTAGGTGGTCTGACCCCTGTAGGAATCTAAATCTGTCTCACATGTCCCTTAAGTTGAAATGGAATGGTATTCCTGATAATGTGTGGTTCTCTTCTTCTAAAGGGACAAGTAATCTTAACATGACCCATTTTCCACAGTAATGAAGTTTTGGAGAATGTCTGCTACTTGCTTTCACAAATTTGGTATTGTTCCTTGGAAAGTTTGGATTATATTCAAAACCAGTTTTGTGAACGTAATGCAGACTTCCTCCAAGAATCAAGTTGCGATTATGTTCAGAGCCAGCAAGTTATGTCAAAGCATTCTTAGAGTCTTGAAATTTCTCATCCAGAAGAGTCTTTTGTTCCTCTAATTCATCATGATGATGACTTAGAGCAATAAGGTTGTCACTCAAGAGAGAGTTCTCAGTTACAACCTCTTTGACTTGAGTTTTCAAGGCTTTGAAATTGGTTTCCAAAGATTTGAAATCTTTAACAGTCTTTGCCTGAAAAATTTCATGATTCTTGTTTGACAAACTAGTTGCAAATTTTCTTTAGCTTACTCATGAACTTTCTCGTTTAAGGACTTAATTTCTCTTAATTAATCTTCTTCATTCTGAAGCATAGTTTTCAAATTCTCAGAAAGCATATTTGAAGGTTTTGAAATAATATTGTTCACCATTACCTCAATATTCTTTTTTGAGCTTTGATCATGCTTGGCCATGAGACAAAGGTTGGCCTTATCTTCTTCAGAATTAGATTCACAAGAAGAGTCAGAATCACTCCATGAAGCTACCATGGCCTTCTTCTTTCTGTCAAGGTCTTTCTATTGAAAATTCTTGCTCTTCATGTGAGGACAGTCTATGATCAAGTGTCCTGCATCACCTCACTCAAAGCAATTCTTTACTTTAGATTTATGAGAAGAAGATTTTCCCTTGTAATCTGTGATACTAGAAGATCTGAATGTGTCTCTGGTGAAGTCTTTTTTCCAAAGTTCTTTTTTATCTTGAGAATCCTTTTCAAGGCTTCGGAAATGAGAGCAAAAGGATATTCTTCATCTGTTTCTTCTTTTTCAAGGCTTTGAGGTTTTTCACTTTCTTTAGCCATGAGTGCCAGATTCTTGACACTTTCTGGTAGCTCTCCATCAACTTCACTCATGGAGATCTCATGTGTAAGTAGTTTCCCCAATAAATCATCTAGTTAAAGAGAGGACATATCTTGAGCTTCTTCAATAGTTGTTGTCTTTAGATCCCATTTGTCTTTCGAAAGACTTCTCAAGATCTTCCTGACTTTCTCTTCATTGGAAAATGCTTTCCCGAAGGACTCCAGGTTATTGACAATATCACTAAACCTTTTGAACATGTCTGTAATGGATTCATCTCCATTCATCTTGAACTGTTCATACTGTCTAAGGAAGATATCGATTTTTTTTTCTTTACTTGGCTGGTTCCTTCAAAGGTTACCACCAGTTTATCCCATATCTCCTTAGAAGTCTTGCAGGTAGATATCCTGTTAAATTCATCTGCATTCAAAGCACAATATAAGAGATTCATAGCTCTATAATTTTCTGAAAGATGTTCTAATTCAGAAGTAGAAAGAAATTTGTGTACAGGTTTGGGAGTCTTAATCCCATCCTTTTTTGTGTTGAAGGTGTGAGGTCCATTATGGATGTCAGACCAAAGCTCAATCTCTTGATCAATGATGACCAATTTCATCAAGTCCTTCCAGTGTACAAAATTGCCTTCACAGAAAAAAGAAGATCTGTTAGCAGCTCTTCCCTGAGAGAAACCACCTTCAAGTACATTACTCATGATCACCGGATTTTTAGATCTATACATTGATACAAGCTCTTATATCAATTGAAAGACAGAATGTAGGTATGCAATACAAGATTAAATACTCTAGAGGGGGGGTTGAATAGAGTATGGCAAATTTTGCCAAATATGTGGTATGAAAACAAAGTGTGAAGAACTGAAAGTAGTTTCAAAGGACTGAACTTCGTTTCAAGGCTTTGAAACCAAAAAAAGATTGTCTGAAGTTTTCTGATAGTTTTCAAGGCTTTTAAAAGCCTTTCAAAAGATTTGAAATAAAACCCGTTTTGAAGTAGTAATAGAGACAAGTAGGGAGCTGAAATGTAAAGCAATGAACATAGTTAATTTTAGGGAGTTCAGTATTCAATGACATACTCTCCACCTGAGGGATCTAATCCCTCCAGGATTTCAACAGACTTCTTATTTATCAAAAAAGCTAAGCTCTAGATATTAGACCTAGAGAATTGCCTTACTCTGTGCAGTATGTGGTTCTTCCTAACCTATCTAGTACCTGCTCTAGCTAACTGATACAATAAGAATTCTCTTTTAATCTCCTTGAACAACAAACGAGAATAGATGATAGAGTAGTATAGAAAAACGATATACAAATAAAGCTCAAAACAAGAACACTGTAAAAACAGTAAAGCATTGATGCTTGAAGTGTTCTTCTGGGATCTGGAAAGGATTGAATGAGTGTATAATCATCTTCATTTGATACTTGTCAATCCGTGAAAGAGTTTGAATGCCTGTGAAAAGCTACGTACTTCTGAGTCTCTCACATTCACTTCTCTTTTGCTGTCAATTTGAATTGTAGCATATATAGGAACTTCAAACAGAAATTCCTAAAAATGCTCCAAGGATCTTTGACTCTCAACAGCTTAATTATAATGGCTAGCTGCTTGATTTCCTCATTGATTTTTATCTGATATTCCATATGTAGACTTAAGGACGGTCCAGACACCATTCCATAATGGTAGGATCAATCTACAGACTTTTTGTCAAGCATAGAATGCAGCAAATAAGTAAACTTGCTAAACATGCATACACAGAGTTAGCTAGCATCCAGCAAAATACCTTAAGCAAACAATAAGATAAATGCAAGTTAAAACACATATTAAGTTTGTGTTTCATCATACAACATAGCAAGATCAATTTCTGAAGATTAGAGAGACATACGAGTAGAAACTCCCCCTTAGTTCATGCTCGGTTCATGTACAAAGTTTTTTCAAGGCTTTGAAACTTTGAAAATCGACTGTGAGCAAATGTGAACTTACACCGTCCAGATGCCTTGCGACTTCAATAAGGCGCACATCTTGATCTTCCACAAACTGAATTTGTTCCCTCCCATAAACCTATGGATCATCAACATCGATCTGGACATCGTGCTTGGTAGAGTAATAACGACCTAAGCTCTGATACTAGTTTGTTTTGACACTCATGCCTCACGAACGATGAAAACGGAACAAGAAATTAAGCAACACGATATTAACGTGGCTTCGCTAGCTCAATTCGAGCTAAAACGTCTACGGCGAAGAGAAACCTTTATTTATCAAGAGGACCGAGTACACTATGTTGCATACACGTTTAATACACTTGGGGACATTTTATAGTGCTTAGAACTGACCTAGGACCGTCCTAGAGCGATTAGGAAACGTTTCCAAAATGCCAGACACCGACTCACATATCGTGCGACCTGCGCCAGGGTAGTACGACCTACATAAAATCATTGAAGCTCACATCCTTGTTTTACCTTGTTCCTTTTCTTCCTTTAGCCTCCTTTGGTTCTTGTTGATGCTCCAAGGTGATTTCTTCACCATTAAGGCACAATCCAACAGGTTGCTTAGGACATCAGGAGGGGCACCATTTTTCTCTCAAATTAAGGGTGACATATATTAGTGTTTTGCCAAATAATAGAGTAGTAGATAATTTACGGCAATTTGTGAAAAATCATGCTCATGTAAAACCCTAAAATCACTCATTTCCTTGTAATGCACAATTTGAACATAACTACTTCCTACTTTATCGCATCTTCTCGCTCCTTTCAAAATTCACCCCCTATATTCTCTCAAGAGAATTGTTTAATATAATTTCTTAGAGCCAAACATTCAATTAATTTGATGGTCACTGTGATGTAAATGGTCCTGCTAAATTTTTGGTGGCAATTAATGTCTGGTGTTTTTTTTCTGTTGAGAAATTTTCATCGTTGGTATTAGGAATTTACGTCACGGTTTCTTTTTTACTTTTCTTACAGTACTACAAAAGTTTACTTGTAATTATTGAAATATAATATTATTATTATTCTAGGCATGTTGAGTTGCTAGGACATGATGAGAGTCAAATTCCTATAATAACTTACACAAATTCTTCTAAAACTAGTGAAATTCTGGACATTGTACATCAACATCATTGCTATGCAGCATACTCCATCGGCAACTTCACAAGACTAAAGTATAGTGGTCTATAATACGAAAATATATTAATTTTTTACACATAAAATCTTGATACTATTTGTTGATGAATTAAAATTGCATATTTTAGTATGTTAACAAACTCTTCTTATCTTGCTAATATGTGTAATTTATCTATTTTATCTCTATTTCTAGACTTATGCTTGTTTTCGTAGTTTTGGTTGTTTTCTCTCATTTTGTAGGCAAAGAAGTGAGTTAAAACGCAAGGGGCTAGTTGTGAAAGCTTGAATGAGGAATTTGAAGGCTTAATTTGAAGGAGTCAAGTGATAAAGAGGCTAAAGTTGAAGACAAAGCAACTAATTTACAAGCTAAAAGTGAAGATTTGAAGACCTATTTGTGAAGACAAGAGAAGAATATGGAGTCGTTAATGAAGATTTAGAAGAAAAGAGGTCAAAATGAGAGTCAAAGATTGAAGAGGAGGGCAAAATAGAGAAGAAACTAACGGAAGTGGGGTTTAAGTGCAAGTTTTGAAACGTTTTAAGGGCTCAAATAAATTGTTTTTAACGGATTGGGGGTCAGATTGCCATTTTCAGGAGGTTTTAAGTTAGAGCCGGGGTATTTTAAAACATATCAACAAATAAGGGGGGAGCCGGGTGCATTTTTCCCGAAATAACTCAGCACTAGGCGCGTCATTTTCTCTCTCCCCGACATAGCAACACGCAGACTCCATTGTTGATGAACGAAGAGCTTCACCGAAGCTTCCTTTGGCCCAAAGCCAGCTCAAGTCTTCACCAAACTTGCCCAAATCGGTCCCAATCTTCTCCTTGTCCAATCCTCTTCCTAATACACCTCTCAATTCGGCCCAAAAACAACCCAAGAGAAAACCCCCAATTCGAACTAGGGTTCGTGAGCGGCTTCAAATCAACGATTCAGAGCGTTTAGGATCAATTCAACGGCAGAGATTGATGCTTGGAGGCTACTCAACTCATTCCCATCATCTATATAAAGCAAAGTTGAAGAAAATTTCGGCACTCTTCTCTGACCCATTCGGCAACGTACGGCTCTGTTTTGGGTTTCATTTTCTCCTCTCTCTCTCTCTGATTTCGCCTTCTTCTGGGTTGTTCTTGAGCTCTCTAAGGGCCAAGAACGAGAACGAGGAAGAGAGGGAGAGAGGAGCTGTGGGTTTTGATCCGATTTTGGACGAATTTTAGCTCTGTTTTGGGCTGTTTCTTGAGCACTGTGAATGCTCTGTTTCTGGGTTGATTTCTCAGTAGCAGCAGCAGTTCACAGTAGCCTTCTTTGCAATTGCTTCACTAGTTTGTAGCTTAGTTGTGTTTTTGGCTATTTTTGCTTAGTTTTGTGTATTTGAATCAAGTGGTAGTTGATGTATTGAGGTTGAATTGGTGAAAACAAGAGTTGGATTCAAGTATGATGAATGAAATGATAATTTTCTTTACTTCTCTTGAATTTATACTCATGTTTAGCTAATTCACTTGCTTGGGTGATTTGGGACTATCTAGTGTCCAAATCTCTCTATTGATTTAAGTTGAACTTCAAGGATGAATGGGTTGAATTGGGTTGACTTGAATGCTTAGTGCAATGTTCGGATTTATCTTGTTGAAGTATTTGATGCATCGAATAGGTAGATGTGCGAATACTTTTGACGTGTTTGATTTGTAGTTGCATTTGAGTGAGAGTAACTCATCAATCTTAACTTTGATAAATCGAGTTCTAGTTAGGTGATTTGAGTGAGAATTTACAAATCTCATTTGTTGCTTGATCTTTCATGTGGAAATATCTATGTGTGTTTAAATATGGTTGATGCTTGAAACACTTGAAATTTGGAGAATCTCATTTGAATAGCCTCATTAGTGCTTGATTAGCGTGCTGGATTTACACACTTCTCTTGTCGCGAGTTGGATTGTATGAGCAATCACTTCTTGAGATACTTGTCTTGTGGATTGACACGTGCGAATTGAGAACCGGGCTTGAATCTAATAGGAGGATTGGTCACTAGAGAAACCGATGATCCCTAGCCCTCATTACTTGGTATTTCGCTTAGTTTCTTAAATCGTAGCTCTAGTAGTCGTTTACTTTGTTCTTAAACTCAAACCTCAAACTTGCTCCATCAATTAATTTTGGTGGATTTGAATAGCTTGGCAAGCTTTAAAGCCATTGAGAGTTTGTGTTTCTTGCTTTAGTTTGTCGTTTTCTAGTTTTGCAAGTCATTGTCTAAACCTCCTCTCCTTGTGGATTCGACTCCGGACTTACCGGATTATATTACTTGAGACGATATCCTATACTTGGGATTTTGTCGAACAAGTTTTTGGCGCCGTTGCCGGGGAGAGGCTAGGTATTAGATTTGATTTTCTTTAATTAGTACTTAGTAGTTTTATTAGTATTCACTCTAGTTGCTTTGGATTGTCAAACTTGTGAGCTCCATGTCTTGTGCTCATGAAGAGTCTAATACTCACCGGAGTTCCTATGACCATGAGTATGACGCAATTGAACGTTTATTGGGAGGTACTCCGGTTGAGATTGATACTCCGACTCATGTAGACTCACTTACTACATGCTCCAAAGATTTAGATGATCTTACTTGGGAGGAATTGAAATTTTTGTGTTTTGGTGATGTCTCCTACTCATCTCTTCTCATGGAAGATGCATTAAATTTTGATAAAGAGGAGAGACTAGTGGCTCAAGATGACCAAGTCGATGACCCCACTCATGAGCCTAAGGGTTTGGATGTGGTTTCATGTTCTCAAATATTTTTATCTCTTACTTGTGAATCCACATCCCTAAATCCATGTGCTTCATATGTAAATGATGAGATTGAAGATTCACAAGTTGCCCCTACCTCTCAAATTGTGATTTTAAGTGAAAAATTGGCAACTTATGAAAACACATTCTATGATTCATGCCATTTGAGGATTTCGAACCCTTTTCTTAAGATGATGCATGATATAAGCACTTGCTCTAGCTTAATTGTTAGATTTTGCTTGCATCTCTTATTCATCTTTTGTGTCTTGCCCCTACTTCTCATTTCTATTCTAATTGATGAATCCAACTTTTTAAAGGAGAAGTACTTTTCTAAGATTGAAGTAGGGGCATGGCATGGAAAGAAATTTCCAAGATTGGGAGTGGGATAGCATCATTTCCTTTGTTCCACCTCCCTAGTTGTAAATAAATAAATTAGTTTATCTCTATTTCTTGCTTTTTTTTCTTTTCTTTTCTTTTACCATTTTGTAGGTTGCTCTTGGAGGAGGACTTGTGCTTGGTGGCCAAGAAAGCTACAATGAGGTCTATCTATCCCTTAACTCTTATATGAACTTGTATGCTCTTCCATTGTTCTCACACATTGAGGACAATGTGACATTTTAGTTGGGGGGTGGGAAGTAGATATATTACTTGGCTTAAATGGTTACTAGCATGCTTTTTCTTCATTAGTGATTTACATGAAGAATACAAAAAAAAAATGAAAAATTTGAAAAAAAATCATAAAAAAATGAAAAAATTGAAAAATTTGAAAAACAAAATGTGTGTGAACCTTTCATGAGAAGCATCACTCTTTTCCCGTGTCAAACCTTAGATTTTTATTCTTCTTTCTTTGGTAGTTTTATTTATTTTCACCTTTCATCTTGAGTCTAGATTTTATTTTCTTATTTGATAGCTTTATTGAGTCTTAGAAAGTCGTAATTGAGTCACTTATTTGAAAAAAATGAAAAAAAAAATGAGAAAAAGTGAAAAGGGGGAATTTTAGGAAGCTAGATGTTTTCAAATAATGAAATTTCTTAGTCCATGTTCTTTTTAATTTTATTTTAGAAAGGAATTCTTTGCTTATACTCAATACATCTACACCAATATCCCACATTCCGCGACATCATGCGTTCTAACAAAGCGACACACTAAATTTACGTTTCATGTTTAAGTCCTTCAAGCTAAGTTGATCACATAAACTTTGACGTCTTTTACTTTTGATAAAGGGTGCATTTTCTAAAGCTATTTGAACTTCACAAAAAGATTTTTCTCTATTCGTTTTTGCGGTGGAAACTTGTAGCACATTGGAGTGGTGGTTACCAATGACACCCCATGCGATGTCTAAGTAATAGAGGGGTGTCCGGGGATAATGTTACGTCACCACCTAGATAGCTCCCTTGGTTTAGCTTAAAAATCCCACTCGCTTGTATATTCCTCTGTTTTGTTGTGGGTCTTGGAGAGCCTTGGATTGGAGGTAAAAAAAAATGTGTTAATGCTATAAATCTCGAAAAAAAAAAATCATGATAAATCGCACCATCTACCAAAAATCCACAAAATGATCATACAAGCCCACAACCACATCCCCATTCTAAAACTCGTTTTTGTTCAAAGCTTTGGAAGTCCATCCTACATGGGTGCTTTTGAATAAGTATGAGAATGTCTAGTTTCGTGTGATCCTTATTTTTGAAGGCATGCTTTCTTGCAAATTGGACTTAATTAACAAGTTTTGTGGATCGCATGAGTCACCTTCTACCAAACACCGCCTACATTTGTATGAGTATATGCTTAGACGTCCTTAGGCTTCTTTCTCAATCTTCTTGGACTTTGAGAATTTATTTGAGGAGACAATTATGCATTCTTCTTTTTCCCCCACCAAAAAAAAAATTAAAATTAGCTAGTAACTCTTAGTATTTTGTTTCTTTGAGTCCTCACTTTGGATAGATGATGTGTGTGTGTGTTTGAGTCTAGTTTAGAATTGAGTCAAGCCTTGTCTAGTTGAGTGTGTGTCTCTCATTATTGGTTCTTAAAAAAAAAAAAAAGTCATAAATATCGCTCTCTTTGCTCGAGGACGAGCAAAAGGCTAGTTGGGGGGTGTGTTGATGAATTAAAATTGCATATTTTAGTATGTTAACGAACTCTTCTTAACTTGCTAATATGTGTAATTTATCTATTTTATCTCTCTTTCTAGACTTATGCTTGTTTTCGTAGTTTTGGTTGTTTTCTCTCATTTTGTACGCAAAGAAGTGAGTTAAAACGCAAGGGGCTAGTTGTGAAAGCTTGAATGAGGAATTTGAAGGCTTAATTTGAAGAAGTCAAGTGATAAAGAGGCTAAAGTTGAAGACAAAGCAATTAATTTGCAAGATAAAAGTGAAGATTTGAAGACCTATTTGTGAAGACAAGAGAAGAATATGGGGTCGTTAATGAAGATTTAGAAGAAAAGAGGTCAAAATGAGAGTCAAAGATTGAAGAGGAGGGCAAAATAGAGAAGAAACTAACGGAAGTGGGGTTTAAGTGCAAGTTTTGAAACGTTTTAAGGGCTCAAATAAATTGTTTTTAACGGATTGGGGGTCAGATTGCCATTTTCAGGAGGTTTTAAGTTAGAGCCGGGGTATTTTAAAACATATCAACAAATAAGGGGGGAGCCGGGTGCATTTTTGCCGAAATAACTCAGCACCAGGCGCGTCATTTTCTCTCTCCCCGACATAGCAACACGCAGACTCCATTGTTGATGAACGAAGAGCTTCACCGAAGCTTCCTTTTGCCCAAAGCCAGCTCAAGTCTTCACCAAACTTGCCCAAATCGGTCCCAATCTTCTCCTTGTCCAATCCTCTTCCTAATACACCTCTCAATTCGGCCCAAAAACAACCCAAGAGAAAACCCCCAATTCGAACTAGGGTTCGTGAGCGGCTTCAAATCAACGATTCAGAGCGTTTAGCATCAATTCAACGGCAGAGATTGATGCTTGGAGGCTACTCAACTCATTCCCATCATCTATATAAAGCAAAGTTGAAGAATATTTCGGCACTCTTCTCTGACCCATTCGGCAACGTACGGCTCTGTTTTGGGTTTCATTTTCTCCTCTATCTCTCTCTGATTTCGCCTTCTTCTGGGTTGTTCTTGAGCTCTCTAAGGGCCAAGAACGAGAACGAGGAAGAGAGGGAGAGAGGAGCTGTGGTTTTTGATCCGATTTTGGACGAATTTTAGCTCTGTTTTGGGCTGTTTCTTGAGCACTGTGAATGCTCTGTTTCTGGGTTGATTTCTCAGTAGCAGCAGCAGTTCACAGTAGCCTTCTTTGCAATTGCTTCACTAGTTTGTAGCTTAGTTGTGTTTTTGGCTATTTTTGCTTAGTTTTGTGTATTTGAATCAAGTGGTAGTTGATGTATTGAGGTTGAATTGGTGAAAACAAGAGTTGGATTCAAGTATGATGAATGAAATGGTAATTTTCTTTACTTCTCTTGAATTTATACTCATGTTTAGCTAATTCACTTGCTTGGGTGATTTGGGACTATCTAGTGTCCAAATCTCTCTATTGATTTAAGTTGAACTTCAAGGATGAATGGGTTGAATTGGGTTCACTTGAATGCTTAGTGCAATGTTCGGATTTCTCTTGTTGAAGTATTTGATGCATTGAATAGGTAGATGTGCGAATACTTTTAACGTGTTTGATTTGTAGTTGCATTTGAGTGAGAGGAACTCATCAATCTTAACTTTGAGAAATCGAGTTCTAGTTAGGTGATTTGAGTGAGAATTTACAAATCTCATTTGTTGCTTGATCTTTCATGTGGAAACATCTATGTGTGTTTACATATGGTTGATGCTTGAAACACTTGAAATTTGGAGAATCTCATTTGAATAGCCTCATTAGTGCTTGATTAGCGTGTTGGATTTACACACTTCTCTTGTCGCGAGTTGGATTGTATGAGCAATCACTTCTTGAGATACTTGTCTTGTGGATTGACACATGCGAATTGAGAACCGGGCTTGAATCTAATAGGAGGATTGGTCACTAGAGAAACCGATGATCCCTAGCCCTCATTACTCGATATTTCGCTTAGTTTCTTAAATCGTAGCTCTAGTAGTCGTTTACTTTGTTCTTAAACTCAAACCTCAAACTTGCTCCATCAATTAATTTTGGTGGATTTGAATAGCTTGGCAAGCTTTAAAGCCATTGAGAGTTTGTGTTTCTTGATTTAGTTTGTCGTTTTCTAGTTTTGCAAGTCATTGTCTAAACCTCCTCTCCTTGTGGATTCGACTCCGGACTTACCGGATTGTATTACTTGAGACGATATCCTATACTTGGGATTTTGTCGAACACTATTCGTAGACTATTTATCCGTAGATTTTTTAGTTGAACTGTTGATTATATTTACAACTTCTATTATGTTATTGGACAATAATTCATAATATTTAAAAAGGTAAAAGACACTAAACACCCCTGACTTTAGGATTAAATCCACTCAGTTACCCTGTGTTTTGGAAAAAGACACTCCACACCCATTTAACGGAATATTCCGTGGACACGTAACACCTTTTTGTATGTTCCGTTAAAAAAGTGGGTGATTGAATTTTTTCAGACCATATTACCCCTATGCATTTTCTGAATTTTTTACCCATGTTCATCAACAAGAACACCAAAAACACAAGAATAATGAGATTCACCAAGAACACCAAGTTCATTAATTTGCTTGATTCACACCCATATAGTACAATTGAAGCTAATAGAAAATTGACTCAAATCCGTGAATGCATAATTTTCAGAATCATATGTTGACAAAGATAGGCTTGGCACCTCTTCGACCTCATCTTCCAATTTCATCTTCTCTCTTTTAAACTTTTTATGCGAGTGAACCCTATCTCCTCTAAAACCTTCTCGGCCTTACCCGGATCTCCAGCAAATCTCCAGCAACAGGGAATCCGTATACTTTGTCCAAACCTGAAAATGTTGACGGGAAAACTCCATTTCCACCCCCCAAAATGTGAAGACCTAATCCTTAGATTCCAAAATCCCCTCTTTCTCAAAAAAAAAAAAAAAAAAAAAAAAAAAAAAAAAAAAAAAAAAAAAAAAAACCAACAGCATCAAGACACTCCAAAATCACCAAACCCAGCTGCTAAATGGAGTTTGTTCGTCCATTAACAACAGCAGACAGAAACCAAAGATCATTAAAAAGGGGGACGAAGGGAAAGCACAGACCTTTGGTTTTACTCAGCAACTCAATTGTTACCAAAGCGAAATTACAGAAAGAAAAAGAATTTCTGAGTAGAAATTTGTCAGATAATTCGTGAATTATCTGACCTAATTGATCTCAAACAACCACGAGAAGAATTGAGAAGAAGAATTGCAGAACTGAGAATTGGGGAAGAGAGAATTAGGGTTTGGAAGAAGAAATTCATATATCATAATAATGAAGAAAGATACATTGCACTGCTCATATAGGCGGGCATTAATGTAAATAACAAAAGATAGGGGCAATAACATAAATAAGTAAAATGAGTAACGGCCACACCGTAGGCGCCAGCTAAGCAACGGGTGACTCGCCCAGAACCAATCACCGCCCTCCAGCTGTCCACCTATCCACCTGTCCCGCCATAGCCAAAACGGTGCCGTCCTACTTATCCTATTTGAACCCAACGTTCACTTAGATCTAACGGCTGCCAACCATTTAGCCGTTTCTAATCGTACGGCTACTGCTACTCTCCCATCTACTGTTCATTTGGTAAAAATCAAATGAACTCCTTCAACTTCCAGTTCCAAACAGCCACTTTCATGACAATGCACCACCCTTAAGATTCATGTCCACATGAATCTAAGGCTGGGAAACGAGACTTTAGGTCATAATAGTCCTCCCAAGTGGCATCAGAGGGTGAGGAATTAGCCCATTGAACCAAAATTTGGACTGAAGAAGAATGTCCTTTTTTGACTAATTTTCTGTCAAGAATAGCCACAGGTTCAGCCAGTAGCTGACCATCTGGGCCAAGATGTGGAAGAGCACTGTGGTTGGGAAGGGCAACTCCATGAGCTAGCTTAAGTTGAGAAACATGAAATACAGGGTGAATGTGGCTACCTGGAGGAAGTTCAATCTTGTAAGCTACCTTGCCAATTTTCTGCAACACCTTAAAAGGGCCATAAAATTTAGCTGCCAGCTTCTGATTCCTTCTATATGAGACACTTGTCTGCCTATAGGGCTGGAGCCTGAGATACACCAGATCATTGACTTGAAAAGCCCTCTCACTTCTGTGTTTATTTGCATAATGACTCATTCTTTCTTGAGCTTTTGCTAAATTATCTTTGAGCAAACTCAGCATCTTCTTTCTTTCCTCCAGAAATTGATCAACTTCAGGTATTCCACTGTGGTTCAATTGATGAAAAGAGCAAGTTGGTGGTGGATGGCCATACAATGCCTCAAATGTGGACACTTGCAGACTGCTGTGGTAGGAGGTGTTGTACCAGTACTCAGCCAAAGCTAGCCATCTTGTCCATTTGTGTGGTCTATCAGCTGTCATACACCTCAGGTAATTCTCTAGGCATTGATTGAGCCTCTCAGTTTGTCCATCTGTTTGGGGGTGGTATGCAGTGGAGAAATGGAGCTTGGTACCTAGCCCTTTGAAGAGGGCACCCCAAAACTGGCTGAGAAAGATACTATCCCTGTCACTAACAATGGTCTCAGGTAGGCCATGGAGCTTGTGGATGTGCTCTAAGAACACTTTGGCTATATCAGTGGCAGTATAGGGGTGAGTGAGAGCTAGAAAATGCCCATACTTAGAGTACCTATCAATCACCACCAAAATGGATGACTTACCCTCTGATTTTGGAAGACCTTCCACAAAGTCTAAGCTAATGTGGATCCATGGCTTAGCTGGGATGGGTAGAGGTTGAAGAAGACCAGGGTATGCCACATGCTCAGCCTTCATTCTTTGGCACACTTCACACTCCTTCACCCACTTCTTGACCTCTTTATGAAGCCCAGGCCAGAAGAAAACTGCAGAGAGCCTCTTGTAAGTTCCATGAATGCCTGAATGACCACCAACCCCACTATTATGCATCTCTGTAATGAGTGTCTGTCTCAAGGTACCTCCACTTCCCACATAAATTTGGTGATGTTTTTTGAGTACTCCATCTTGCACACATAGAGGACCACCTGCATTAGGGTCAATGGTGATCTGGGCAATCTGACTCAGAGCCCACTCATCTGTCTCATAAGATTTCACCACCTCCTTCATCCACTTTGGGGTGGCTACTGTAATGGCTTGACATTCACCAATAGGGTTATCCTCATTGCCTTCTCCTGCCACTCTTGATAATGCATCTGCAGCCACATTTTCTTTCCCTTTCTCGAACACTATTTCATAGTCTAACCCCAAGAGTTTACTAACCCATTTCTGTTGGAGTAGAGTGCTGATTTTCTGTTCTAACAGAAATTTTAAACTGTAGTGGTCAGTTCTAATAATGAACTTTCCCACCTCCAAGTAAGATCTCCACTTCTTTACTGCTTGCACTACAGCTAGTAATTCCTTCTCATAGGTGGATAGCCCTAGGTGTTTATCTGCTAATGACTTGCTAAAGTAAGCAAGTGGCCTCCCTTCTTGCATCAAAACAGCACCTAATCCAGTGTGGCAAGCATCAGTTTCTAAGATGAATTCTTTAGAGAAATCAGGAAGAGCCAGGACTGGAGTGTTGCACATAGCAGTCTTGAGTTCTTCAAAAGCCAATTGAGCTTCATCATTCCACACAAATGCTCCCTTCTTAAGCAATGCAGTTAGTGGCCTGGCTATCAACCCATATTTCTGCACAAATCTTCTATAATACCCAGTAAGACCCAAGAAACCCCTCAAACTCTTGAGTGATCTGGGAGAGGGCCACTCTTGCATAGCTTTAATCTTGTTGGGATCAGCCATTACCCCATTCCCATTTATGAAATGTCCCAAATACTCAATGGTAGTTTGGAAAAATGAGCATTTGGACAATTTAGCAAACAACTGGTGCTGTATGAGTGTTTGTAAGGTTGTCTCTAAGTGTGTATAATGCTCAGCTGCTGTCTTGCTGTAGATAAGTATATCATCAAAGAAAACAAGGATAAACTTCCTTAAGTAAGGTTGAAAAACCTGATTCATCAAACTCTGGAAGGTAGCAGGGGCATTAGTGAGCCCAAATGGCATCACTCTGAACTCATATAACCCCTCATGGGTTCTAAAAGCAGTTTTGTGGATATCTTCCTCATTCATCCTTATTTGATGATAACCAGCTCTAAGATCAAGTTTGGAGAAGCAGCTAGCTCCCTGTAGCTCATCCAGCAACTCATCAATAATGGGGATGGGAAATTTGTTCTTTACAGTAGTCTCATTTAACCCCCTATAGTCAATGCAGAACCTCCATGACCCATCTTTCTTCTTAACCAGTAAAACAGGAGAAGCAAAAGAGCTGGAGCTGTGTTGGATTACACCATTAGCCAACATTTCTTGGACTAGCCTCTCAATCTCATTCTTTTGCACATGAGGGTATCTATAAGGCCTGAGGCAAACTGGGTGTGACCCAGGTTTTAGGGGTATGTGGTGATCTTGAGACCTGGGAGGAGGGAGTGTCTTGGGCTCTTCAAAAACAGTGGAGTACTTATGCACCAAGGCCTGAACTTCTGGGGTTAGGGATTCTTCTGTTTCAATACCATTGATGCTGTAGAGGTGACCTACAATAGTGCCTTCATGTGACTCACAATAAGCTTGGAGGGAGTTGTAATTTGCAGCTTTGTAGTCACAGGTGTCTCTTTGAGCTTCAAATGTCACAGCCTTGCCTTCTAAGTTAATAGAAAATGTCATTTGTTGGAAGTCCATGCTGACTGGTCTGACCTCTCTCAACCACTGTACCCCTAGAACAATGTCACAGCCTCCAAGTGGTAAGATTCTCATGTCAGCCACAATTAATTGTCCTTGTAGTTTCAGATTCACTCCTGTGCACACCCCTGGGCTCTCAATGTGACTACCATTGGCTACTATCACAGTCATTCCTTGAGTGTCCCATTTTGAGAAACTGAGTTTTTGAGCTAGACTCTTGTCAATGAAGTTATGTGTGCTCCCTGAGTCAATGAGCACACTAACCTTGTGACTGTCAACACTGCCTTGCAATCTTATAGTTTGGGTGCCACAGTTCCCAGTCATGGCATGGAGAGATATCTCAGCCTCTTGAGTGGCTGCTAAAGTGGAGGTGGGAGTTGTTGGTGATGGTGGAGATCTGGGTGGCAGTAGCTCCATTTTAGCACTCTCCTCTTCTGTCACCTCCTCTTCCTCTTCTTCACTCCCAGTGATTAAAAACAGCTGGGGTTTTCTGCATTTGTGTCCTGGGAAATACTTCTCTTCACAGAAGTAACACTGACTCTTGGCTCTTCTCTGCTGCATTTCTTCTTGAGTCAATTTCTTGTAAGGCTGATAAGAGTTTGTAGTGGACTTCTTCTCCCAATTTGTGGCTATTGGTGGTTTAATTGGGTTGCTATAAGACTTAGTTTGTAGACTTCTTTGTGTTCCTTTCATCATACTGTTTACTGTCTGCACTACATCTTGATGATGGTGGTTGCAGAACACCTCTTGAAGCTTAGCCATGGCCTTTGCTTGAGACAATGTGGAGGGTGCTAACAGTTGAACTGGATGTGCTATCTCCTCCTTCAAACCCCCTAAGAAGCTGTTGACAAAATAAGACTCATCTGCCCATGGAAGTATGGCTTTAATTCTGGGTCTAAATGTGTCAAACTGTATCTGGTACTCACTCACACTACCAGTTTGTGACAGCTTCTGAAATTTTCCCAACACATTTTCATGTCCAGGAGCCAGAAATTCATCACACACCATTTTGCTAAAGTCCTCCCAGCTAACATGGTCTAGGGTTTCAAATTCAGCCCTAAACCAGCTCTCAGCCTCACCAGTGAGGTTAAGAGAAACCAAAATCAACTTCTGTAGGTCATTCAATTGGTGGAGCTGAAAATATCTGTTAGTTTTGAGCAGCCACCCCAGTGGATCCATCCCATCAAACTTTGGAAATTCAATTTTGGGTATAGGGAGATTGTTGAACTGGTTAAATTTTAGGTTACCTTGTTGTGATTCAGCCAAATTCCCAGGCAAAGAGGTGCAGGTACTGGGGTTAATTGACTCCTGCGGTGCCTTCCCACGGCCTAGCAGGCTTGGCGGAGTCGCCGTTTGGCCACTGGAAGCCTCCATGTGAGCCTTCTCTCTGTCATTAGCCATGAGGTTGATGCAGTTCATCACCCTCCGGAGTTCCTCTTTGAGCTCTCCAATCTGACCTAATTGCACCAACTGGCCGTGAATTAGGTCTTGTCCATTTCGCAGATCGGAAATGGCCTCATCCACCGCTTGGAGGTGGTTCTGTACACCTTCGAGTGGATCCATTTCTGGGTTTTGGGTGTTCTTTCCTCGAGCCATAATCAGAGTAGCAGAGGAAGAAGGGCTCTGATACCAATTTGTCAGATAATTCGTGAATTATCTGACCTAATTGATCTCAAACAACCACGAGAAGAATTGAGAAGAAGAATTGCAGAACTGAGAATTGGGGAAGAGAGAATTAGGGTTTGGAAGAAGAAATTCATATATCATAATAATGAAGAAAGATACATTGCACTGCTCATATAGGCGGGCATTAATGTAAATAACAAAAGATAGGGGCAATAACATAAATAAGTAAAATGAGTAACGGCCACACCGTAGGCGCCAGCTAAGCAACGGGTGACTCGCCCAGAACCAATCACCGCCCTCCAGCTGTCCACCTATCCACCTGTCCCGCCATAGCCAAAACGGTGCCGTCCTACTTATCCTATTTGAACCCAACGTTCACTTAGATCTAACGGCTGCCAACCATTTAGCCGTTTCTAATCGTACGGCTACTGCTACTCTCCCATCTACTGTTCATTTGGTAAAAATCAAATGAACTCCTTCAACTTCCAGTTCCAAACAGCCACTTTCATGACAAAATTGATGTCAATCCCGAAAGGGAGAAAGACACCGAGCTTATATACGCTTCTCCCTCGGTGGTGGTGGTCGGAGACTGTCACTAATCGGAAGGCATTGAACAATCAGAACTACTAGTGGGAATTGGATAGCGATGGAATTGGATCTTAAGGAAATTAAATGCACATAACGGCGAGGTGTGATCGGAGAAGACCTCTAGCGATCGCAGAACTCGTCGTCGTCTTCCACCACCGGGTTGGATTTCTTAAAACCCAGAAGAACAGGGACTACGGGATCTGGGTTCACCGCCCAGAAGAACGGCGACGGCGGCAAGACGATGGCGGTTGGTCGGGGAAGAGAGAAGGAGAAGAAGAAGAAGGAGGAGGAGATGGAGAGGGAGGGAGGCGGCTGCTTGTTGCTGTGTTGGAAGAGAGAAAGAGGGAGAAGAGAGAAAAGGATTAGGTTAGAATGAAAGAGAGAGAGGGGGCTTAGGGATATAGGAGTAATTTTTTAACATTTTAGGGGTAAAATGGACTTTCTGTTGTGCTGTTAGTTGACTGTTGGCCTCCATCCAAAAAAAGGTGCAGAATGTCTTTTTCCAAAACACAGGGTAGCGGAGTAGAATTAACCCTAAAGTCAGGAGTGGTCAGTGTCTTTTACCCTATTTAAAAATGCATTTCGTCATTTAAATATAATTTTATTTATTTATTTTTTGCAAGGGCCTCTGTCATGCATTTTGCTTAAGGCCACCCGGCAGGTAGGTCCAGTCCTGACTAGCAACATGTAATGATTCATGAATCATTATACATGGAAGGTGATGCCAAACTTTCTAGTACGGATCAGTAGCTCTCAACTGAACTGGACCAGTCATCTGAACAAATAATTCGATGCCCTGCCCTGCTTGTAGTTTCCTTTACAGTGCAATTTACGAGTGATATTTTCAAACCCTAGACGAATCTTTCTTCTTAGGGGTAGTTTCGTCAATTGATTTGAAGGTGGCCTGCAAAGGTAAAAGCAGGTGATATTTTGGTAAGAAACAAAGGTGGTGTGGACGACTTTTTGGTTTGTTGGTTGGGCCTTTCGCCCCGAGAGATCTACAATCTTTGACTCGGGCAATCGTTGGGAAAACTACAGTTGGATGGTGTGTGGTATCTTTCATTTCTTTTCTTGATATATATGCAAATATAAAAATACAAAGAAAGCGTGGCATTCCTTTCTTTTTAAATTTCACATTTTACTTCGTACTTCATCTGTTCTTTCTCTATTTTTCAAGTTTGCATTTTGTCCCTATTCACCGAGTCACTTTAATTCGGTGATTTGATTAGTAAAACGATGCAAGAATTAGATAAACTTTGCAATGTATTGTTGAGTAAACTTTACTCTACAACACCATAAAAAAATTATCAAAAAATTACATCGTCTCGGTTATGGAAGAAAAAGTCAAACATGAAAGATAAAGAAAGAACGGACTAAGTACAATTCATAGCATACAGGTCTCCGAACAAAGTCGAGGCGCTTGAGAGCTTGCCGTTGTAGTGTATATTCATTCACATGTACTTGTACATAAGTTATATAACAACTAGATAAAGTATACTACCCCCGTTTATTCTCTTTCATTCCAATTTGACTTTTCAACTCGTAATTGAGTCACTTTGACTCGGTGATTCGCATAACAAAATAATATACATTTTTTGCAATTTTCTGTGATTTTGTAAAGTAAAGTAAAATTTACTTTACAAGACCATGCAAAGATTATCAAATACTTTGTTAGTTTTGCTAACCAAATAATCAGGTCAAAATAACTCATCGAATAGTGATAAAAAAAATGAAATAGACTTAAAGAGGAGAAACATATGCACTAGTCAAAGCATCTCCAGTACTAGAAACGAAATTTAGGTAAATTATTGAGAAAACTATTTTTTTACATAACAAATAATAGAGATTTCAAGATTCTTCTCCAGTAGTGATTAGGTAAAAAATATGTATTAAATTGCATTTGTGATACCCATAGTTTAGTTTTTGTGTGAATTTAGTACCCATAGTTACAACTGCAGCATCGACTGTACCCATACTTTCAATTCGTTGCAACGGTGGTACCCTCCGTTAACTTTCCATCCATATATGGATGAAATATATAAAAAGACTAGTATGCCCCTAGTTCTCACCCCTATAATTTTGTAAATAATTTATAGAATTATTTATTTACTTACATATATATATATATATATATAATATTATGTATATGTAAAAAATACTTTTCATAGTAATAATTAAAATTCTGATTATTTTACTCACAAGTCTAAATTTTATAATTATTAAATTTAATAATTTCCTTGTCATATTAAAGCTTAGTAACTTATCTATAACATTTTCTATCGAACGACATATTTATTGTGATAGCTATTACTTTTCAGTATAAATATATGTTATTTTAAATATATTATATTTTTTAAGTATAAATAAATAATTTTTTTTTGAAATAAATAATTAAATTTAAAAATTAATGCTATGTAACATTTTAGATTTGTAAAAGTTGCAATTTTATAAAAAAATTGGAGTGAAAATGAGGGGCATACTAGTCTTTTTATATTTTCGATCCACATATGGATGGAAAGTTAACGGAAGGTACCACCGTTGCAACAAATTGAATGTATTGGTAATGTGGATGCTTCAATTGAAACTATGAGTACTAAATCCACACAAAAACTAAACTATGGGTACCACCGATGCAATTTAGCCTAGCATTTTTAATTTATTTTATGCTAGAAATGTGGACACATGGATATATAATAGTGGAAGTTGGTGAGAAAGTTTAGGAAACATGTCATTACCCACATAAATAGGGGAGGAAGATGATTTTACATAACAAAAAATCATGGCCAAGTTTGGCGAAGTGGATACATAATTTGTGTTTTACCTATCAAGATACATATGCTATTGGAGCTCAATTTTTACAAAATTATTTATAATATACCTAACAAAACTGATTTACATAATCTATTGTAGATGCTCTTAGAGCATCTCCAAGGGATTAGGTAAACATGATATTTTAGGCAAAAATTAGCTAATCTATGAAATATTATCAATCCAACGGATTAGGCATGATCTTATCCAAAATTTAACATCGGCATCATTATCGCCAAAGTTGGCGATTGAGATTATCTTCGCTATGTACATCGTGGCCTGATTTTTAGGCAAAAAATCTGAAACTTATTTTTTCTGATGGTTTAATTAGAATTAATTTACCAACGGGAGACTACTTTTTCCATGTAGTGGTTATACTGGTGGAGTTTTTCCCGCGAAAGACAAGCACGATTCATTTTTTCCCGCGAAAGAAGCAGCAGGAGGAACATTGTTCCTTCTTTAATTTGATTTCGTTTCTCTGCTCTAACATATTGTTGAGAAGCCTCCTGAATTTCTCTTGAGGTTAGTCTTTCTCCTTCTGTGTTTTTAGGGTTTTATATATGAGTCCCTCATTACAGATTCATTGGTTTATGTTAAACTATTCATTCTTGTTAATAATTCTTTCTTGTTTCCGTATCATCTGTGGAGGATTTTTTGTAACTTCCCACGCCAGAGCTCGACGGTATCAGATATGTGGGGTTCGTGTAACGAAATTACTATTCATTTTCGTTCATGTTGATTCATATTTGAGAGAAAGAATTTGGAGCACTAACTCGTTTGATTTCTTAGTAACTCGGTCAGGCTTCTCAACAATATGTCTTTTGTTTAGCGAGAAAATATCCTGTAAAAGAGTGAAAAAAATTATTTGATTTCTTCTACTAATTCAAGAACAGGTGTTCACGATATACTTTTGTGGACGTTGCTGGTGTTGTTGTAGTTTTTTTTGCAATCAAGGAAAATCAACAAAATGAATTGAACCAGAAAAGATCTTTAATTCATTACAAAACCAAACAACAGTACAGCCAATGCAATCAAGGGAAGATCTAAATTCGTTGAAAACAATAGTTTCATTCTTTTCAAAATAATAGTCTATGCCCATTAGAGTTGCTCCATGAGCACAGCCAATGCAATCGGGTGATTGAGTACACTAGAGGACAGCTTAACTGATAAGTTAGCACGTTTTCGCAATTGGCTTCCATGACCTTACAGTCCCCCCATGCAAAATAGTAAGCTATAAGACACCTATGTTCCTTGCATCTCTAATCAAATCAGCCATGCATTCGGACTAATGTCCAGTTCAAGACCTGCTCCTTCACTGAAGCTATTTGCTTCAGTTTCTTCAGTGGCTCCCATTTCCTCACTCCAAATCCACGAAATGCAGCCTGTAAAATTAGTGCCGCTTCTTCCTCAGACATGTTCTTTCTCTTGACTTCCTTACAACTTTCCTTTGTATCATTTGATACCTCTTGCGACATGACCTGCACTTTTGCTTCTTTAGGACTGGCATTTCCTTCCTCAGTTGCTGCATTACTTGGTTTAATGGATCCTGTAGATTTCTTCTCTTCTACAACTCCATTCCCTTCATTTTGCTGCACATCTCTTGTCTTTTCCATGATGGAGCTGGAAGACCTCACGCCGTCTCTGGGTGATTTTTCTTTGTCACCAGGAGGGCTAGGAGACCTCGAACCCACGCTGCGACCCAAACAAAACAAGAAAAGATGGAAGCTTTTGCTTCTGTCTTCGCTTGTTGGTCGCTGTTTTCTTTTGTTTCCGATCTGGTGATGTTGTAGTTGTTGTCTTACTGGTCACAAAATACATAAATCAAAATCATGAGTGAGTTTTAGAAACTTTTTCTAGAGTATGTGAAGCTGCGATGATAACCTTTTGATTTTAGAGCAGGTAATGAGGCAAGTATGCAATTTTTGGCTCCAGAATGATTGGTTCTAAACCTTGAATTTGCTGAAGTACCTAGAAACTATTAAGAGAATGCGAGGTCAGATTTTAAAAAGAGATGTTGTAGGATGTTGTTGTCAGGCAGGGTTTTAGTTTTGTTATTGGATTAGCTGATGTTACTTTCTACATTTTTATTCTCCTAGAAGAAGAATATACATTGGGTGTATGCTCAATTCATGTACTGGTCATACTGTTGGAGTGTAATGTTGGAGTCTGATTCTCAAAAAGAACTTGCTAGGTGTTTTTCTATTGTTGTACTAAGGATACTGATCATGCCATGAACAAACAGAATTATGATATCACCTTTATTCCTTCATCAAATATTTTACTAATTTCATTTTGAATTATATTGAATGTTGTATAGATGGACTCTCAAGGGGGCATGTATTTCACGAGTCTTATTAGAAATGGAGTGAACCTGGATGACGAGAACGAAGTGAACCATGATTTAGATTCAGCCGCTGGATATCAGAATCAACCTAGTGACGCGTCGCAGTTTACATATGAAGCTGAGTTAGCAAGAGGGAATCAGTTTACGTATGAAGGCGTGGTAGCAAGAGGATATTCAAGACGGTCTGGTAGTTTTACGCAGGAGGAAGACGAGCTTTTAGTCTCGGCGTGGCTCAATATTAGTATGGATCCGATACATGGAAACGGACAGAAGAGTGGAAAGTATTGGGATAGAGTACATGAATATTTCCATAACCACAGAGATTTCACATCAGATCGTACCTCTAACTCTTTGCTAAATCGTTGGTCATCGATCCAACAAGCGGTGAACAAGTTTTGTGGATGCATTGCTCAGATTAATGAAAGGCGTCAAAGTGGCATAAATGATCAAGACAGGGTACGTACAATTAATTGTCTCGTCTTATAAGTTTTACAATCATACATTATATGATATCTGATATATTTTAATTAACTTTTCTAGATTGAACAAGCAAAACTGATGTACTCTAAGATGTATGATTCCACTTTTAATTTGGAGCATTGTTGGAATAAATTGAAGTTAGCACCGAAGTGGTTAGAGGACAGCGAGAAGAAGAAGACTAAGAAACCTAAGAAAACTAAGAAACATGCTCCAAATTGTTCTTCTACTCCTGATCCTATAAATCTAGAAGAAGAGAGTACACAAAATCATCCTACAACAAGCATTGAAAGGCCACCAGGTACACAAGGTGAGAAAGAAAGATTGAAGAGGCAAAGGGGAAAAGAAGCAATCGATGATAGATTAGTCGGGCTTATAGAAGAGATGCGGCAGGAGAAAAAGATTACGAGTTCTCGTAAAATTGAGTTGATGGAGAACTTAATGACATTTCAACAAAGGCAATTGACATTTCAGCAAAGGCAAGAGGAAGACCGGATTATGGCCATGGACTTATCTGCAATGTCTCCTGTGCAAGTAGAGTACTATACACGCCGGCAGAAAGAAATTCTTAATAGGATGCATTAGTTTTAAGTTTTCTAGTATATTTTGTTTTAGTACCTTTCAATTCTCTAATAGATAGTTGTGACACGTTTGCGATAAATAAATTCTGGAAGTTTGATGTTTGAATTTTAAATGTTTACGCAGTGCTTCTTACATTAAAATTGCAACTCTTAAAACTATGTTATTAGTCATTTAAGATTTGGGATGTTTGATTAACCTGGTGCCTTAATTGTCTAGTTGATTCTTGTTCGTCGTGTACTCGATGAGTATCACGACGAAATATTTATATGACACGAGAAACTACATTTCTTAAAATGCGAACAATCATGTCAGTAAAACCATAAATTTGCGAATAACAGGTTTAAGAAACTACATTAAAAAAAAAAATTCGATATCATGAAGAAAAAAAAGTGACAATGTCAATTGAATCGCGCAAACAAAACACACCTCTAAATAATTCAAGAAAAGATGCATAAGCAATAAAAACAACACCTAGTTCTTAATTATCTCCATGTAGCCTCCATAAATTCTCAACAAGGTCCGCTTGGAGTTGGCAATGCACATTCTTGTTCCTTAGTTGATGGTGTTGTCGAATAAACTCTAGAAACTCAGCAGTTGGCTCGTGTGATATACTTGGAGGGGAACTTTCACCAATTGTGTCATAGCCAAAATCTATCTCTGTCTCATCGCGCTCATCTTCAACAATCATATTATGTAATATTATGCAAGCTTTCATAATATAAGAAAGTGTCTCTTTGTTCCAAAAACGTCCCGGGCCACCAACAATAGCAAACCGAGCTTGTAAGACTCCAAATGCACGCTCTACATCTTTTCTAGCTGCCTCTTGAGCGGCAGCAAAAAACTTATTCTTATTACCTTGTGGAGATGGTATGGTCTTCACAAATGTTGACCATGCTGGATAAATGCCATCTGCAAGATAATATCCCATTGAATATTCATGACCATTAATTACAAACGAAACAGGAGGAGCACGACCCTCAACAAGATTACTAAATAAGGGAGACCGATCTAACACGTTAATATCATTGTGAGAACCCGGTAGTCCAAAAAATGCATGCCAAATCCATAAGTCGTATGAGGCAACGGCTTCCAAAATAATTGTTGGTTCATGACAATGGCCAGAATACATACCTTTCCAAGCTGTCGGACAATTTTTCCACTTCCAGTGCATACAATCAACGCTTCCTAGCATTCCTGGAAACCCGCGCCGCTCCCCTTCTGCTAACAATATGGCTATATCCGTGTTATTTGGTGATCATAAGTACTCATCTGAAAATATCTCAACCACTGCAGTCACAAATTTTTTAAGACTTTCAATTGCCGTGCTTTCTCCAATTCTCACATATTCATCAACAAAATCCGCAGAAACTCCGTAACACAACATGCGAAATGCAGCAGTAATTTTTTGCAATGAAGACAAACCCGTAATTCCCACAGCATCCTTCTTCTGAACAAAATAAGAATCGTGATTTTCGACTGCATTTTGAATTCTAATGAACAATGAACGATTCATCCGAAATCTTCTTCTGAAAAGTTTAGGCGAATATACTGGCACGTCTGCAAAATAATCATCGTACAATCTTTTGTGACCTTGGATTCTATCCCTCCAAATATACGTATGACCTTGAACAGAGCCACCGCGTTTTTTTCTGTTCTCACTATTTTCTTGCTCATTTTTCAAAGCAGCTAATGCCGCCAACTCTACGCCATCATCGGAATCCGAATCAGACATCATAAGCAAGAGCAACTGGTTGTCATTCATGAAGAAAATAACTATAGAAACCCAAAAATATGAAAATACTTAACTTTTCGAAGAGTGGATACAGGGAGGAGAAGAAGAATACTATCCAACCATCATTGATATTTCTTTCACATAACTTGATGTGAACACTCAAAAACTTTGATGTTATATTTTTTTTTCTTTAAATTTCATATACAGCACTTTGTTTTTGAGGTCAAATGATATCCCAATTTAAATGGTAGATCAGAGATTCTCAAGCACAAAAAATCTCCTAACAATAACTAACGCTCAAATTTGACCAAATCTCAGCCCAATTATAAATACATCATTTTCATTTGAGTATTTGTAATTTGACGTTTTAAAAGATAAAAAACAAAAGTAAATGATAATAAAAAAAAGTAAAACTGATTTGCCTATTTTGTTGCTAGCACCATTGTAGTGAATGGCTCCAATTACGCTTATGTAATATGCAAAACTATGATTATTATGCAAAATTTGCCTAAGTTTTACATAATAGCATTGGAGATGCTTAATGTAAAAGAATTAGTTTAGTTATAATTTACATAACTAGAAGAAATAATGAGCTCCAATAGGCTAGCTAAATGACCCAATATTATACATATTATGTATCCCACTCAATACAAGTAGCTAGCTAGAATGTAGGTAGTTAATTTTTTGTGTCTATCTCTCTCCTACTTTAATTTAATAAATATTTTAATTATAATTCAAAACCCACAAACTTATGTAAAATATATAACACCATTGGAACAAACAATAAGAAGTCATCTTAACTTGAGTTCATACTAGTTAAAATTTAGCTAAATAGTAATTTTATTGTTGGAGATGCTCATCTCCAGTAGTAGTAGCTAAAAGTTATTTACAATTTGATGAAAATTATACATTTTTATATTAGATATTATAAATTTTTAGTAAGTGCTCCAATAGTATTAGTTAAATGCTTAGCTAAATTACACGTGGCACATTCTCAATATTTACTGCAAGAGAATTTTAAGGAATTTAGGACATAACCGCTAAGAACAAGGTTAAAGAAAGTATGAAGTTATTGATCCGACTCTTCAAATATAATGAGGGGGATAACTATCCGCTAAAATAAAGAGCGGAGAAAAGAGCCTATGGGAGGTAACATTTTTCTCATCTTATTCATAAAAGATAACCGCTATATAGATGACCTATTGGAATAAGTCTTCCGAGTGCAAATAAATACATATTATCTTACCACACAAATGAATTATAATATTTAAGGTTTATTTTAGGAAGAAAACACATTCTATTAATTATGAAAGAATCTTAATAAAAATTCAACATCCCTATTAACTAGTCAGAGCAACCAAGCGACTTTGTAAGTATCCATCGTCGGTTCTCGGCACTCGTAGAGGCGTGCTTGGCTAATTGATGAGCCACGTCATTTCTCTCCCGTCCACATACGTGTATCTCGAGATCCACAATTTCCTCGGTTAAGGCAACCAACTCTTTCATCATCTCCCTTAGGCCACTGTGAACCAACTGTCCATTTCCCTTTTCTGGCACTCTCAAGCTTATCCAGCAGAAATTTTGCATAGCCATGGCGATTTTCTGGTCCTTAAAGATTTTAGCGATCTGCAACGCCTCAATACATGCCAGAGCTTCGCCTTCCTTGGCACTGTCACATCTCGCAGTTCTTTTTGCTACTCCTTGGAGGCACTCCCCATCTCTTTTTCGGACTAGGATTCCTGCAGTGGCCTTCTTGTCATGCGGGTGCCATCAACCATCGAAATTAATCAAGATTTCTATGTATGTCGCTCTGCATGACGGGTCTCTTGTCGCTCCAGTCGCATAGATGAGTTCTTCCCCTCTTCTAATCTTCTGTTCGTCATTGTTCTTCATGATTTGTTCAATATCTGAGTCCACCGTGAGTAGAGGGTTACAAAATAAGTTCTTATTTCTTAGTTTCCAAATACCCCCAAAGCACAATGGAGAAGTTAACAGCTTCCTCTTCTTTCAAATGTTTAATCTGGTTTTGGATCAAAACTGATACATTTATGGTGTTTAGTGGCAGATAGTGGTTCCCCATCGCTCCAGCCCAAATTGATCTGGAGAATGAGCAGTCCGTGAATAAGTGGTCCTGGTTTTTAGCATATCTCTAAACGAGCTTGCACTTTTCATCCATAGTGATCCCTCTTATCCTCAAGTTTGTTGCTGTTAGGAGCACTCTCTGAGTAATCCTCCCCTCCAGGTGCGCTATTTGCTTCTCCATCTTCAGTAGGCCACACCGTAGCCGTATTTGACCGAATATATCACAGGGTCTGTGTAGTGCCACCTCCACCATTCAGTCACAGGTGGATCGGGGAGCCTTATCCTGCTGATTTCCTCCACATTAAATTCCATTAGGTTTTGTCTCAGTTTTTGTCTATCCCAACATCTCTAATCTTCATTTATGAATTTTGTGTTGGTGTAGATGCCTTAGAGGCAATCTATTTTAGTGTGAACTTTGTTTTGGCTAGAATATTAATTTTATGTATATACTATATTTAATATAATGAAGTCCTTAGATTATAATTGTTGTTTATCTTAAATATCTCTAGATAAGTATATTGATCGATATGACAATCACTATGCATGGAGACTAGTATGTGGGTAGATTGATATGGAGATATCAAGTCTAGCACATGTGTATGAATTAGGAGTAATAGCATATTGGATTGACCCACCATGAGAAGGTTACATATAAATTATGTGAATTTCACAAGTGTTGTGTTATGATGCAGATTACGTAGCGGAAATACATGATCCTGCATCAAAACCCTATAGTGGTATCAGAGCCACAAGTCATAGCGCATAACGTGATTTATGTGTTACATGCCTTATCAGTTTACACCGTATTGTGAAATTTCATGAAAACTGATATTCGTATAATGATACAATTTTTTATGATTCAATAGGAAATAAGCCAATTTTACATAACGTGTAAAGATTAACTGATTTCGTATACATATGATGTATGTTTTGGTGATTTGAAAAGCAAGGATTTGGGTACAAGTAGGAAAAATGTGTGTTTGTCCTACAATTGGAAATCTTCCTGCAAGGAAGGGAAAAGTTATTGAAACTAGCCCTGTAGGGGTTCGGCCACCATGCCCGTCCCCTTCAACTTGGCGTGCATATTCGTGTCAACTGCCCACCGTCTCGGCTCGCGGCCGGTTTGACCGGGCTTCTTGTTTCAAAAGATGTGGTCTTGGTCCGATGAGTCATTATGGTACGACCAATAAGGATTGGTGCGACCATTTTGACCATTTTTACCCTAGAAACCTCAATTTCACTAACATTGACCAAGCGCGATAAAATGGATTTTAATTGTTTATGTGTTTTATCGCATGGTGGTTGGATGTGACCTAGGTTGTGGATATTTACTTTTTGCACATTACTAGCTTGTGCCATCGCGCCTTGTCATTATGAATTGAATCGCCTTGCTTTGGCAAACGCGAGTTCCATACATTATGATTGTTACGAGTGTTAAATCAAGAGAAGGCAAAACGCAATATTTTCGTTGAGGTATTTTTCTTGTCACTTTATTTGTTGATCATATCAACTGATCTACTTATTTGGATTGGGCAATTCCAAATAAAATATTTAAACATTTTCAACTATTATCTTGTTACGTTTTGCATTCATCATCCATACATCAAAATAAAACAAGACAATAAATAATAAATAATAACTTAACGTGGTATGGATGTGGCCCCTTAGACTAAGATATTCCCAAGCCAGTGAGAATATCCATGAGCTTGCTACTTTAGGGCTTATAGATATTTTCATTGGCTTGGGAATATCTTAGTTTTAGGGGCCACATCCGTACCATGTTTTATTTATTATTTATTTATTGTCTTGTTATTTATTTTCGATGTATGGTGGATGCATGCAAAATGTAACAAGAAAATAATTTAACAGTTGGATCTTTTATTTGGGATTGCCCAATCCAAATTAGTAGATCAGTTGATGTGATCAACAAATAAAAATTGACAAGAAAATCCCTCAATGATAATAATGCGTTTTGCCTTCTCTTGCTTAACACTCGTCATGATCAAGGTATATTAAGTTTGAGCTTGCCAAAGTAAGGCGACTTGATTCATCATGACATGACGCTACGGCACAAGCAAGTAATGAGCGATTGTTGAAGTAAGAGGTTAAACGCAACTAAGCTACTTCAATAGGATTGAAAGCTTAGAGGCAAGGCAATTGAGATTATCTATGTGATAGATAAATAAGGAATTATTTTCCCAATTGAACCAAAAGTTTCATATGATGCAATTGGAAGTTCTTCTTACCTAAATAACTAACTTTTAGGTGACTTTCCAAAGAAAGCTCAAGAGGAGGTGAAATATGGATCTTGGCCCACTAGAAAGTATGTGGTATTTTCCCCATTAATGGTGAGGGCTATTAATCCGAGAAATATAGTGGAAACTATATTTAATAATCTAGTTTTTAAATATAGTTAATTGTTCACAAATACTAAAAAATGCATATATCTCATTAGTTGTGGAATTCCAACAACAAACAATGAACAAACATCTATTATTGCGTATGGTCCTTGAGAAGGACCAATAGTCCGGAATAAATTATCTAAGACTTGTAAAGGAAATTAAGAATCGTTCTCAAGCTAGAAGAGCTGTATATAGTAGAGCAGAAAGTTCCTTCTCCATCAACTGCCAACACGAAGTAAAGCCTAAAGGAAGGAACATCAAATAATGGTTCTTTGGATGTGACTTGCCTCATGTTAGCTGCCATGAACTCTGAGCTTTGGAAGAATGATGAGAACATGGAGGTTGATAACTCTCTTTTAAGAGTTATTTTTATACTTCCATATTACTTGCAATAGGCTTATTTCACATGATTTATATGTTATATGTGCGTTAATATGTGGAATTGATGACTTATAAGCCTAAGAGTGAAAAGTTGTGTTTCTAGTTTATTTGTGCATGTTTTCTCTCATATTTGCGATGATAATTGCACGGGTTGTTTAGTGTTGTGTATCTCAGGTAAAAGAGGTGCATTGGAGCTTATGAGATGCTTGGATTTGCTTGGAATGGAGTTAGATGAAGAGGAGAAAAGAAAACGCAAAGACGAAGCAAAGTTGGAAAAGTCACTCCTGACCAGCCTGCACTCTTTTCGATGCCCAGGAAAATCTACAAGGAATTTTGAAGCAAGGCTTGCGGCATTGGAAAGTAGACATCCGTAGCTTTCCAACGGTATATGGTAGGCCCGAAGACGAGTCCGTATGAGGGAGATACAGCCCGCGCAAAATCAGCAAAGTATTCTGTCCGAGAATTACAAAGTAGAGGGGCTGAAGTGCAAATTCGGCATATTTTCATTAAAAAGCGTGCCCAGCTGGTAGAAAACGGGGAGAACGACCTAAGAGAGATATATTCACGCATCTTTGAAGATTTTGGAGCTAGGGAAGAAGGGAGAACAAGCTTGGAGCAAGGATCATCAACTACATTGAAGATTCAAGCGTTTGATCATCTTTTCTTCTTCTATTCTTCATGAACTTCATTATTTTGATCATGTTGAACCATATTATGTCTAGCTAAACTTCTCAAGCTAGGTGATTGATGGAAAACTAGGGTTTGTTGGATGATTTTCCGGATTTTGGACATGATACATGCGTTTGCTTAAATTCTATGAAGGCTCTAGTTATCTTACATATTCTTGTACTTCATTCTTAGTATTCTTGGCTTGATCACCCTTAGGATACTAGTCGTTGAGATTGTTGCACGAAAGTGAACTCTTTGATACATGTTAAAGAATATTGTAGGTAATCTTGTAGTTTCTTGAGACCGACAGGAGATAGAAACTTGATTAATCGTGTGAGGGTAGTTTCAATTGATTTTTGTTAGAACTTAGTGAATTCGGTGGACCGATAGGACCCGGTGAACAAGTCTAGCAAATCAATTAGATTGTATTAATAGACGGAGGTGGACCGAGAGGACCCAAAATCTATTGTTTACACAAATTCACGTGAGATCGAGAGAAGATCGTGATGAGCATTACCCGATATAACTAGAACGTGAGTAGAGTGTTTCATGCATAACCCGGAAATCGTTAACAACCCTAGGGATCATCAATTACCTAGTTCTTCTTTATTAATCGTATTACGTCACAATTTATCTTCGTTAAAAGTGAAAATTCTCTAAAAATATTTAGTTAGTTGTTATTTAGTTTAAGTCACTTGTTTGTGGGTGACGAACCTTCAAAACCAAACACCATTTTTACCGGCCACTTAGATCTCTTATAATTACTTTCTAGTTAGCTAATAATCGTAAATTCCCTTGGGTTCGATACTCGGAGTCGTAAAATACTCCATATACTACTTGACCGTATACTTGCGTTTAAGCGCGTAAAGAATTCGCGTCAAGTTTTTGGCGCCGTTGCCGGGGACTTTAACGGTTTATTAGTTTAGTAGAAATTGATTTAGGATATCTCTTTTACTTTTTGTTTAATTAGCTACTTGTTTTCTCACTTGTATTTGAGTCTGCTTTTCAGGTCATCAGTGTATGCCCAGGATCCCTAGAGAACTTGTGCCCCCACTTGAAGACCCAGAGCAGTTATTCAGAGATCAGAGGAGAAGACAGAAACAGAGCACTATGGGTGATCAATTGACCAACGCGCAGCTCAATGAGAAAATGGAAGAGTTGGCGAAACTGTTGAATGATCGCAACGCCCAGACACCGTACAACAAGTCTGGGCAGGCTATTGTGGAGAAATTCCAAACGTCCACGTATGGACACAATCCGGCAATTGTAGTGCCAGACATACAGGCTGAGCATTTTGATCTCAAGCCAGCTACGATCCAGACAGTCACCAATCAGTTCCAGTTTTATGGGAACAAGGATGAGGATCCCAACGATTTCATTGGAAAGTTCAATGCTTATATCAAGACTGTGAAGTATAAGAACGTGACTCCAGAGGCATTGAAACTTATTCTATTTCCCTATTGTTTGAAAGGTGCAGCTGAGAAGTGGCTTGAGTCGAGAGCTCCGGATTCAATCACTACATGGGCTCAATGTGTGGATGAATTCATGGCAAAGTTTTACCCAGTTCAGCGGGTGATTCAGTTACAAGGTGATATCCTTGGCTTTCAGCAGCAGGCTCATGAGACCGTGGTAGAGGCGTGGGATAGATTTATGCATTTGATTAGGAAGTGCCCAAATCACGATTTTGGGGACTACAAAATTTTGCAGGTCTTCTACCATGGCTTAGAACGCCATAACCAGGAGCTGGTTAACAGAGAAGCTGGAGGCAATTTTCTGTACTCTGTTGACAAGGAAGGAGCATATGCACTTATGAAACAGCTAGCCAAGCAGGATACGCAGTTTTATGATTCTAGAAGACTTTCGGCATTGCCTGAGGCGCAAGATAATGAATGGAAGACTGGGATCAGCAAGATGGTGTCAGATTTAGCCAAGCATGTGTATCGGGATCATAAGCCAGTTGCAAGAGTAGAGGAGCAGGAATTTGATTCAGCCTTGGCCCAGATTGCAAGTGAAGATGTGAACTTTGTGGGGGCACAAGGACAGCGGCAGAATTGGAACCAAGGGAACTACAGACCAGGCACAAGAGATCATCCAGGTTTCAGGTATGGGGATCAGTCTGGAGCTATTTACGCACCTGGGTTTCAGCACATGCCACAAGCACCAGTGTCGCAGGCTCCACCACCAGCTGTTGTAGCGCCAAACCCAGAGATTTCTGTACTCACTAAGGCGTTGACACAGCTGAGCAACAACATGAACGATATGACCACGACGGTCAATGCTATGTCTTCTGATTTGCAGGCTACGAAGACTTCTCTTCGTGCACTAGAGGTTCAAGTTGGGCAAATTGCAACGCAATTATCTGCTAGAGCACCTGGTTCTCTACCGTCTGACACAGAGAATGTGCGCCAGGTAAATGCCATTACCACTCGCAGCGGGGTTTCGTTGACTGATCCACCATACCCAAGCCATGCCAGAGCTGAAGCGTCAAAAGCTAAGGAGCACGAGGTCTTCGATTCTGAGAAGACACCTGTCATGGTCCCCCAATCAAAGGGCATGACTCCACATGATGATGAAAAGTCCAATGAGGTATTACCACCGCCCTCTTCTTCTAAAGATGTACCTTTTCCATTGAAAACTAGAAAGAAGAAGGATGACTCTGATGAGTACAGGAGATTTCTCAATATTTTCTCCAAACTGCACATAAACATTCCGTTGATTGAGGCGCTGCAGAAAATGCCTAAGTATGCGCGGTTTATCAAGGATGCAATCTATGGGAGAAAAGCTATGGATAACTTTCAGACAGTGAAACTGAATGAGCAGGTGAGTTCATGTGTCTTGCATGGGCTACCCAAGAAGAAGAAAGATCCGGGCCGTTTTGTGATTGAGGCTACACTTGGTGGGGCATATACAGGCAGGGCTCTATGTGATTTGGGGGCGAGTGTCAACCTGATGCCGCTCTCAGTATTTAAAAAGCTAGGTGTGGGGGAGCCTAGTAAAACCTGGATCAATCTGCAGTTCGCAGATAATTCGTCCAAGAAGGCCATTGGGGTGGTAGAAGACTTACTTGTGAGGGTTGGTAGTTTGATCATGCCAGCTGATTTTGTGATCCTTGACATGCCAGTTGGTGACGTTCCGATCATTCTTGGTAGACCCTTTCTGGCTACTGGTCGGACTTTAATTGATGTGGAGAATGGAGAGTTGATCATGAGGGTCAACGATACTGTGGAGACCTTTCAGGTTTTCAAACCGACTCCTCAGTACACTTATGAGGTGAAGCCAGACTTGCCATTTCCTGTGAAAGTTGTGCGTGGAATTTCAGAGCTGACACAAGGAGATCCGCCAGATCCTAAGGGTAAAGAATCGAGTGTGCAGGCGCACGAGGTAGTCATGAGTATCCAGCGCCAGAAGTTGGATGCGACACGACCTGCCAAACCACCTTTCTGAGCTTCATGAGGTAACTGGGTCGGGCCGTCGACCGTAAATTACAAAGCGCTTGTTGGGAGGCAACCCAACGTATTTTATGCATTAGTGTAGAGAGTGCGTTTTAAATACTGTTGTGTGCGTTTTTACATTCCGTTTTGTTATCTGAGGGGTGAGAGAGCGAGAATTTGACATTTGAATTGAGTCTCCGCAGGTTTACAGGTTATTACGAGATTCGGACTCCCCTTCTTGGTGTGCGTAGACTCGCATGGAAATGCGCGCATCGGAGTGCGGACGTAAAAGAAAGGCGGAAATTAAACGAGAAAGATGTGATCACGAGGAGATTTCCGAGGATGTGGGAAGCGTGTCACGAAAAATTGGCTCAAGAACAAAAAGAGGAACATGGAATTCAAGCTAAGGATCCTCGAAGATCAAGCAAAGGAAACGAAAAAAAAAAAAAAAAAAAAAAAAGAGAGAGAAAAAGAGAGCAATTCCAGCTCCAGACTGGTCTTATGATCAGCCAACTGGTCGTAGGACCACTTTGTACTTAGTCAAATATGGAGGAATCTCAAAACAAGGCGTCTGCTGGTCCCAGGACCAGTACCAATGGTCGTACGACCAGTTACGCGGGCGGGATTTTAGTTATTGTCCGGGGGTATTATTGGTAATTCAGGCATAGTTTAGAAGATAGATCGGGCAAACAGAGGGGCTGTTCTTCACCCTCCATCTCTCTGCAACTCGATCGAACACAGGACCCTCCATCTCTCTGCAACCCTATCGATTCCTCGCTCCTTCACCCTCCGGCGACCTCTCTCTCACACCGGCGGCTCTTTCTCACTCCGGCGACCACAGCGAACCCGAAGCAGCCTCCCGTTCTCACTCCACCCGTCGGTTTCAAGCCCTACAAATGACCCGTCGGCGTCACTGAGGTGGTTCTCAGGCCGTTTGTAACTCCGGCAATCAACCCTCTGTGACGCCGGCAATCCCTCTTCCCCATCTTCTCCGGCCGCCACAAAACAACCAGAACCCCCAATTGAACAACCCACCATCACCGCCTCCTCTCCTCTCTCCGACCAACGAACCACCTCTGCCCAACCTCTGTTCACCGCGGAATCAAAACCCAGGCCACCTCTCTCTGATTTCGTCGATTGGAGGTGTGACCCGAACCCAGACGCCGCCCTCTTGTACCCACGAAACCCAGACTCGACGAACATCCCCCTCAGAACCGAACCAAAACCGCCTTGAACTGCGCTTCTCTTCTTCTCCTTGATTTATGCTCTCTATTTTGCGCTTTTCTGGGTTTCTTCCAGTTCTGCGATTGCAGCTGCTGTGGCGCTGATTTGCTGGGTTCTCTTCTCTCTTTCTTTCTCTTCTTGCTTCACCTGCAATGCTGCTCTGTTTTGCTTCGCCTCTGTTTGCCCTTTTCTGGTGGTGCTTCGGTGATTTTGTTCTGTTTTTGATCGGTTATTGGTGGCTGCTGCTGCTGTTTGCAGCAGGTGGGTGAATTGGTGGCAGTGGTTGTGGTGTAATGGAGATAGGGAAGGTTACAGTGATGATGGCTGATTTTAGTCGGGTTTAGGTGGGTGAATTGGTGTGTTGGAGATAAGTGGTTTGTGGGTGTTGTAGCTGCTGTTGATTGTTTCAGGAGCTGGTTTCAATGGTGGGGTATTTACTGGATTGTGGTGGCTGTGATGGTGTATGGCAGATTGGTGATTAATGGAGAATGGAGAATTGACAGGTACTGTGGTAGTTTATTTGATGGGTGTCCTGGTACTGGGCAGAGGGTTTTGCAGGACATATGGGAACCCTTACTTTGGGAATTGTCATTACTTCAACTACAGCTCGGTACAAAAGAAAACAACATGGATCAGTTGCTACAGATTAGTCTGAGGTTAAAAGTGAAGGAAAGTTTGACGAAGACATCTACCCCGGTGTGCTACACCGCACACTCGACCGTTACGGGAACTCACATTGCGAGTTCGGGGATTCTTCGTTCTCTTTTCGTCTGCAGCAACGGATCAATCAACCCCGGTGTGTTTCGCACACTCGACCGCAAGGGAGCTTGCATTGTTCCGTGCAATGTTTGCTTGGGGATTGTTCTTGCTATCTCAGCCAGCACTTATCGGAGTTCGTCCCCGACCTTGTGTCGGTTGTGAGTATTCTTTTCTCTCTCTTTACTTACCGTTTAGGCACATCGTACTTGCTCTAGGATTTTATTTTTAGAATTCTAGGGAATTACTTGAGTACTTGCTTAATTTCGGTACACACAACTTGTCACGTGCACGTAGTTCGTTTTAGCTCTAAATGTTTTGAACTACCTTCTCGTACCGTGGCTTTGAATCCGAGTAGAATCACCGCCCCTCGCATTTGAATGCTGAGTCTTCTTGGTTGAACTCTAAATTCGTTGAGGACAACGAAGCAGTCTAGTGTGGGGGGATTTTAGCTATTTGCTAGCCAGTCAGTGTCTGCATCGCCATGTCTGCATATAGTTGTTTGGGTCGTATTGTGTCTAATTATGTAGTCAGTGTCGTGATATTGTGATAGTATGTCATATTGTGTTGTGTTAGTCGTGTATATACTTGTTTGTGTTTATGTTTAATATTGCACGTTTTCTTATTTGAGTCTACCTACCCTATCGACTGTTTTATGTAGTTTCGTTCGTGTCGGCTTGCATGTAGTGTAGGAATTATATGGAAAAAAAAATCAAAAAATCAGAAAAATTTAAAAAAAAAAAAATTAAAAAGAGAAAATTTTGAGAAAAGGGCAATCAAAAGAGGCTAAAATTTGATAAATCGCGAAGTGTGAGGATTTTAGGCGTAGAGCATGATTTGCAACCGAGAGTGACGACGTGAGTCCCCCCTAGTAGGTATAGAGAGACTTTCTTTACGGGAGTGCCTACCTATTTCTAACACTTACGTGATTTTCAAAGCCAAAGTGTGTGCCTATTTTCTTACAAGAGCTGAGCTAGGTGTGAGCTAAACAAGCCGAACATCCATGTGTACGTCTTAGGTAGTCGCCAGCCCGCCTCGTAGTGGCACACGAAACAGCTGTGCGAGGACGTGTATTAGAGCACTCACTGCTTTTAGAACTCACCTTGTAGGACCATTAGACGCCCCAATTTGAACCTTGGATTCTTTGCTAGCCTTCGGACCTAGGGTGACGATTCTTGGCCTTCATCACAAATTGATAAGAATCACCACTTTAGTGCGTCACGAGGGGGTTGTGTAGTTGAGGGGGTTCGATGAGGGAGTGATTATACAATTCGTGGAGTTCTACATCTCGCTTGCACTTCATTGATTATCTACGAGGGGATGCGAGGGTGAGTGAGTAGGCTTGCGCACTTCGGTGTGGCGGTGTTCCATGCCATTACATCATGGACACAGTTGTGGAGAGTCGTGAGTGCGTGAATCTAATACGCACGGAATTGGGTTGGGTGAACTTAATTGGTGGATCGTGCTAGGTACCGGTTTTATTACTTTGGTGTAGGAGGATCGGTTGGATTAGGCACGAGTTACATTCATCTTCGGGACTACTTGAGAGGGGATATGGTTACATTCGAGTGTGGGGGTGTCGACTTTTGACTCCGGACATAGAGTGTGAGCTTGCGACGACTCCACTCCCACACATGCATTTCATTGATTTTGCGGCTTGGACTTGACTTGGACTTTGATTGAGTTAGGAGGAGATGATATTTTTATGTGATATTCATTCATCGATTTACGTGTTTCCTTCTCCTAGCATGTTTGATTGTCATTTGAAGACCACTCGGATATTATTGTTTGATTTTGATGGGATTTTGAGAGAATTGTCAATAAAAAAAAAAGAAAAAAAAGAAACAGAAAAGAAAAGAAAATGAGAGAAAAAGAAAAAGGAGAGATGAAATAAAGTTTGAGTTGAAATTGAATTAAAACGAGTGGTGGAGCTACTTTGACGACGACGGTTCATGTTTCATGCACGACAAACGACGATGGCCACGGAGATCACTAGTGTACCGGGGTTTGAGGGAATCGAGGGCCGGAGGTGGTGAGATTTGGGTTTTGGTTCCTATCATCGTGGTGAGGGTGTGTGAGATGTGGGATTTGATGTGAGAATGTGACGCTTAGGACTTTATTTCGACGAGATTATCTTTATGTCCCTAAGCCTCATCATGTGAAAACCGTTAGCGGATTAGGAGCTCGGACCTTGGATGTGGCTTTGCCTAGTGTAGTCTCTTATTTCGTGGCGCACGCGAAGAGGTAGCGTACTCTTGTACTTAGTAAAGTTAGGCTTTCTATACTGACTAGGGGAGAGTCTCGTTGTCGAATTTAGTTTCAACTCATGCTTTGTTCCTAGGATTCTCATCACTTCATGATAATCGGTTTAAGCCAATGGAGATTGCCCGATCTCAACCAAAAAGATAAAAAGTGTGTTTTGTGTATATGTGTTTGTGTAGGATCGAGTCGTAGTTTGCATTTGCATCATATTGTTGCATTGTCGAGTCTTGTGTCGTTTGCGTCTTGAGTTGGCTAGTAAATAGTGATTTTGCTCGGGACGAGCAAAAGCTAAGTGTGGGGGTATTTGATAACTCTCTTTTAAGAGTTATTTTTATACTTCCATATTACTTGCAATAGGCTTATTTCACATGATTTATATGTTATATGTGCGTTAATATGTGGAATTGATGACTTATAAGCCTAAGAGTGAAAAGTTGTGTTTCTAGTTTATTTGTGCATGTTTTCTCTCATATTTGCGATGATAATTGCACGGGTTGTTTAGTGTTGTGTATCTCAGGTAAAAGAGGTGCATTGGAGCTTATGAGATGCTTGGATTTGCTTGGAATGGAGTTAGATGAAGAGGAGAAAAGAAAACGCAAAGACGAAGCAAAGTTGGAAAAGTCACTCCTGACCAGCCTGCACTCTTTTCGATGCCCAGGAAAATCTACAAGGAATTTTGAAGCAAGGCTTGCGGCATTGGAAAGTAGACATCCGTAGCTTTCCAACGGTATATGGTAGGCCCGAAGACGAGTCCGTATGAGGGAGATACAGCCCGCGCAAAATCAGCAAAGTATTCTGTCCGAGAATTACAAAGTAGAGGGGCTGAAGTGCAAATTCGGCATATTTTCATTAAAAAGCGTGCCCAGCTGGTAGAAAACGGGGAGAACGACCTAAGAGAGATATATTCACGCATCTTTGAAGATTTTGGAGCTAGGGAAGAAGGGAGAACAAGCTTGGAGCAAGGATCATCAACTACATTGAAGATTCAAGCGTTTGATCATCTTTTCTTCTTCTATTCTTCATGAACTTCATTATTTTGATCATGTTGAACCATATTATGTCTAGCTAAACTTCTCAAGCTAGGTGATTGATGGAAAACTAGGGTTTGTTGGATGATTTTCCGGATTTTGGACATGATACATGCGTTTGCTTAAATTCTATGAAGGCTCTAGTTATCTTACATATTCTTGTACTTCATTCTTAGTATTCTTGGCTTGATCACCCTTAGGATACTAGTCGTTGAGATTGTTGCACGAAAGTGAACTCTTTGATACATGTTAAAGAATATTGTAGGTAATCTTGTAGTTTCTTGAGACCGACAGGAGATAGAAACTTGATTAATCGTGTGAGGGTAGTTTCAATTGATTTTTGTTAGAACTTAGTGAATTCGGTGGACCGATAGGACCCGGTGAACAAGTCTAGCAAATCAATTAGATTGTATTAATAGACGGAGGTGGACCGAGAGGACCCAAAATCTATTGTTTACACAAATTCACGTGAGATCGAGAGAAGATCGTGATGAGCATTACCCGATATAACTAGAACGTGAGTAGAGTGTTTCATGCATAACCCGGAAATCGTTAACAACCCTAGGGATCATCAATTACCTAGTTCTTCTTTATTAATCGTATTACGTCACAATTTATCTTCGTTAAAAGTGAAAATTCTCTAAAAATATTTAGTTAGTTGTTATTTAGTTTAAGTCACTTGTTTGTGGGTGACGAACCTTCAAAACCAAACACCATTTTTACCGGCCACTTAGATCTCTTATAATTACTTTCTAGTTAGCTAATAATCGTAAATTCCCTTGGGTTCGATACTCGGAGTCGTAAAATACTCCATATACTACTTGACCGTATACTTGCGTTTAAGCGCGTAAAGAATTCGCGTCAGAGGTGTATGAGATGATCATACATTTAAAGAAGCTCGTTCAAAGAGCGAGCTAGACATGAAATGTTTGAAGTGACAAGAGCTTTGTTCAAAAGCAGTTTACTCAATATGATTGAGAACTGCTAAACAAAACACAAGTGAGGGAAACGGCAAACTATATTGATGGTTAAAAGAGGAAGAACCAAATGGTTTGCCCGAAAACCAAAAGGTAAAATCAAGTTTGTTGCTAAGAACAAGAAGTTCTCCTTAAAGCCCAAAGGTAGTAAATTGGAAGAGGAACTGCCCAAAAATATGTGAAAGACAAGAAGCTTGGAATAGTGATTCCAGCACCACCAGGTATTTTTTTATAGATGTCAATGAGTTTATATCATCATCACGGGTATTAGATACTAGATGAGGATATCACATTTATAGAATTGTACAAGATCTCGTGAGAAGTAGACCATTAGATAAAGGAGAGACACACCTACATGTGGGGCAATGAAGCAAAAGTTGCTTAAATAGCCGTAGGAACTACATGTATCTCTACTTTCTGGAAATTATCTATGAATTATACAAATTCCTTTATTCCCCTACCATGAGTGGGAGCATTATAGGTTTCTTGTATTGACAATAAAGTTTTCTATCATAATAACGGACAATTGTTGCTCCAATCATTTTTGATAGTATGCATTATTGTAATGCTCTTTTGTCTAATGGATTGTATGTCCTCAATACAGAGAATTTCGTCTATAACATAAATACCAAGACGATTAAAACTAATGATTTAAACCATACTTATCTATGGCATTGTCGTTTAGGCCACATAATTGAGAACACATTTTTAGACTCCATAAGGATGGACTTTTGGACTTACATATGAGACATATAAATCTTATTTATTTGGAACGATGACTATGTCCCCTTTCAACAAGAAAGGTGAGAGGAATAGTGAGCTATAGTCACTCATACATATTGATGTGTGTGGACCACTTGCCACGCCTGCCAGAGGTGGTTATCTTTACTTCATCACATGTACAGATGACTTCAGTAGATATGGATTTGTATATCTTATGAAGAGCATGAATCCTTTGAAAACATCAAGGTATTAAAGAATGAAGTAGAGAAGAAACTTGGCAAGAGTATTAAGGCTTTACGATCAGATTCTGGAGGAGAATACTTAAGCCAAGAGTTTGACGACTATTTTAGAGAGTGTGGGATCTTGTTCCAACTCACTCCACCCGGAACGCCACAATGGAATGGCATGTCTGAGAGGAGAATCGAACATTGTTGGATATGGTTCAATCTATGATGTGTCAAACTAATCATCCAATATCATTTTGAGGCCATGCTATTTTAACTTCAACTTTCAACCTTAATCGTGTTCCATCCAAATCAGTCATGAAGACTCCATATGAGATATGGACTGGGAGGCGTCCCATAGTGTCTTTTATGAAGATTTAGGGTTGCGAGGTCTATGTAAAGCGTTTAAAATCACACAATCTTCGACCCAAGTCGGAAAAGTGTAAATTTGTGGGATATCCTAAGGAAACGAAAGAATATTATCTCTACAATCCATTCGAGAACAGAGTATTTATTGCTCGAACCAGTGTGTTTCTAGAAAGATATTTTGTCTCTAAAGAAGCCAATGGGAGGACTGTAGAACTTGAAGAAGTTCAAGAACCACAAAATACTGATCTTACAATGGAACATGAGCATGAACCGCAATCTTTTGCAGAGCAACCTGCTAAAGTAACACAAGAACTTCGTAGGTCGAGTAGGGTACGTCAGGAGCCAGAGAGGTATGGACTTCTCGCGACTGAGCCCGGAGATATACTACTCATGGATGATGAGCCTACTACCTATGGAGAGGCCGTAAGATCCCTTACGCGTCGGCTATTGGATCTATCATGTACGCCATGTTATGTACTAGACCAGATGTGTCATATGCGTTAAGTATGGCAAGAAGATACCAGTCCAATCCGGGTGAGAGTCACTCGATTGCTGTCAAGAATATCCTTACGTACTTAAGAATGACTAAGGATGCATTCTTAATATATGAAGGGGAGGAAGAAATCAGTGTAACAGGTTTCACTGGCGCGAGCTTCCAAACAACCAAGGATGATTTTATATCGCACTCGAGATGTGTGTTTTTGCTTAATGGAGGAATTGTGAGCTGGAAAGGGTTCCAAGCAAGATTCAGTTGCCGACTACAATACAAAACTGAGTATATTATATCATCAGATGCGCATACTCAGGAGATTCCATATCATTCTAAAGATTATCGAAAAGGAGATGTGAAGATATGAAAAGTAAGGAAAGCTGTCGTCCTTGCGGACTTTCTTGTCAAACCCCTTGCTCACCGAAAGCATGAGGGCCGCGCTAGATCAATAGGCATACGAGATGCACCGGATTGGCTCTAATGCAAGTGGGAGACTGTTGGTGTAGATGCCCTAGAGGCAATCTATTTTAGTGTGTACTTTTTTTGGCTAAAATATTCATTTTATTATATATGGAGATATTTAATGTAATGAAGTCCTTAGATTACAGTTGTTGTTTATCTTAAATATCCCTAATCAAGTATATTGATCAATAGGACAATCACTATGCATGGAGACTAGTATGTGGGTAGATTAATATGGAGATATAAAGTCTAGCACATGGATATCCATTAGGATTAATAGCATACTAGATTACCCACCATAAGAAGGCTACATATAAATTATATTAATGTCACAAGTGCTTCTCGTAGTGGCAATGGTGTTGTTGTCCTTAGACTTGAAGTCACTAGATGCTTTAGTTGTGAATTATCATGTTTTGATATTATCAAACGTTACACCGTAACTTGGTAGCTATAAAGATGATAATTGGACATGATAGGAAGCAAGATGAGATATGGTAGTGACATAGATAGGATTTGTCCCTCACACATAATGGGAGTGAATATCCATGGCCACTCGAGGGGAGAGGTTATGGAATGTGTGGCCAGACTCAGATAAATCAATATGTGATATTGTTGTTATTTGTTCAGATAATCCTATTCCCAGGATCAAGAAATTATGGATTGGATATATGAGTGTGACGTTTATCTCTCTATCCAATCCGGATATAGAGACAAAGGGACAAGACAACACGGTTGTTGGGTTTTGTAACAGATTACGCAGTGGAATAAAACAAACAAAGATCCGCACAAGACCCTCCAATGATCACAGGACTATACATCATAACGATAGTAAGGGATTAAGTATCAAATACCTTGTTTGTCTCCTCGGATGAATTCAAACGCGAAATAGTGTTCACTTCTCTAAGGATAGTCCACTCCTTGGATTGTCTTGGGATCCTCCACACCTTTTTGCTAGCTGGAGATTAAGGATGAAGAAGAAGAATCACGTGAACCAGAGCAAAAAGGGGGGCGGCACCTTCCTAGAGGCCGACGAGTAGAAGGGCGACACTAGGGGGTTTCGACCCTCTAGTGTTTTGCCCCTCTCCTTGCTTTGTTCTCTCCTTGTGTGATAAAAATTATGAAACTCTCATGAGAAATAAGCTAGGAGTGTTATTTAAATAGTCTCTAACAACTCCTTGTTAACTACATAAAAGACCAAATACTAATCCAGTCCCTACATGGATTAGTCCACTTTGCAAATTAGTCCTACTAAGTTTGCATGTGGTTGCACATTGATCCTTCTATTTAATTAATCATATTAATTAATTCCCAAGTCCGATTTAATCCATAGGGAGTGTGACACCATAGGTTCTACTTAGTTGGTATTAACAATTACAAACATGGAGCGGTGTTTAGCAACATATCCATCCCACCCACCAAAAGAAATAGTCAGTAATCTGACAAACCTTGTGCAAGTATTGTCTCATCCCTTTGTCTCTATATACGGATTGGACACGAGATATACAAGTCACACTCGTATATCCAATACATAGTTTCTCGATCCTGGGAATAGTCTTATCCATGCAGATAACATCAATATACCGTATTGAATTATCTGAGTCTGGCCCGATATTCTATAAGCACCATCACTCGAGTAGCCATTTTCTCCCATTATGTGGGAAGGAAAAATTCTATATACATCACTACCATCTCCAAGCTTGCTTCTTATTGTGTCCGACATGCTCCTTTATTACTACCTAGTTACGTGTAGCGTTTGACGATATCAGAACACAATATTCCACAACTAGAGGATCTATTGACTGCAATTATAAGGATGACAATACCGTTGTCACTGTTGGAAGCACTTGTTACTTTACATAACTTGTATGTAGCCTCCTCGTTGTGGGTCAATCATGTATTCCATTACCCCTATTGCATACCCATGTGTTGGATTGTGATATCTCCATATCAATCCAACCCCATACTATTCTATAGTTGATTGCCATTTTTATCAATATAATCGACTAGGGATATTTAAGAATATAACATTCATATTCTAATGACTTCATTCATGTCAACATATCTCCATATCGATAACATAATGAATAGTAAATCCATATAAATGTCACAAGAAATAGATTGCCTCTAGGAATTCTCCAACAGTTACCCACTTGCACTAGATTCAATCTGGTTTATCATATTCCTATTGATCTAGCACAACCCTCACGCTATCGCTGCGCTAGGGGCATAGTAGGCGAGACCTCTACTGGTACTTTTTCATATATTCACATCTCCTATATTAACAGTTGATTGAGATTGAATATTCTGAGTAAGAGCATCCGATGCAGTAATATACTCAGTCCTTTGTGCTAGAATCGACAACTGTATCTTGCGTGGAATCCCTTCCTGCTCACAGTTCCTCCCACTAAGGAAAAACACAAAACTTGACCATAATATGAAATCATCTTTGTTAGGTTGGAATTTTTCATCTGTGTAACCTTTTACAGTGAACCATTCCTATCCTCCATATACCAAGAGTTCATCCTAACTTCTTCTCAAGTAATTTAAGGATATTCTTAATAATTATCCAGTGACACTCACCCAGATTTGACTGGTATCTTTATGTCATACCATATGACATGTTAGGCCTAGTACATAACATGGCTTATCTCGTGAATCTTATTCATACGGTCTTTTCTCAATCTAATTGGAAAGACAATTAGTCTTCCAAAGACTAATTCCATGTGACATGGGTAAGAATCCACATTCTTATATGTTTAACCATTTCAACAGCGTGTTAATATATGTACCAAGACTTAAGCCTAACAACTATCTTGTTCTATCTCCATAGATCTTTATAGATTGTCTCGCCTAAGTATTTTATTGCGAATCAATTCCCTAGACAATCTCTACAAGATATCCGAGTAGGGACATAATTCTCAATGATTACTATGTCTCTACATGAAAGACTTGAAATATAACTATGCTCCCACTAACCTTCTTGTAAACACAAGCCTCATCTTCATTCTTGATGGAATCAAACAATTTGATTACATCTTTAATTGAAGATTCCAACTCCAAGAGCTTACTTTGATCTTTAGATAGATCGCTGTAACTTGCACACCTTTGGGTATGCTCTAGATAAAAAATCCATTAGGTGTGTCATACGCATCCTCAAGGAGGTTTCTATATCCATCTGCCAAACTGTGCAAGCTACAATTGCAAGCGAGATGTGAATGGATTTAAGCATCGCAAATGGGGAAAGAGTTTCGTCATAGTCTATACTATGAACTTACATGAAACTCTTTTCCACCAACCGTCCCTTAAAAGTAATCATATTACCATCCATATCAGTTATCTCAAAACTTCACTTGCACCCTACGAGTCTTACCCTTTCAGGTGGTTTCACCAAAGTCCATACTTTGTTGGCACACATGGATTCTGTTTCGTATCCCATGGCTCCAAGCCATTTTTGAGAGTATGGCCCACTCGTGGCCTTCTCATATGTTGTAATCTCATCTCCATGAGAAGCACAACAACGGGTTATGAGAAATTCACATTTCTCTAGCCCCTTGACATATTTAACCTACGAGGTTCTTGTGTTACCTGAGTAGGTTGCTCCACAACACCTTGTGATCCTGCTCATGTCCCATCTAAAGGATCAATGTTCTGTTGTGGTTCTTGAAATCCTTCAAGTTCTACTGTCCACCCACTGTTTCCTTTTAGAGACAATCTCTATCTAGAAACACAGCGGTTCGAGCAACAAATAATTTATTCTCGATTGGATTGTAGAGATAATATCATGTGTTTCCGCAGGATATTCCACATAGTACATTTACCCGACTTTGGTCCAAGTTTATCTGTAAACTATTTACATAAACTTCATAACCCAAATTATTTATGAATGACATACTAGGAAACTTCCTAAACATATCTCATATGGTGTTTTTCGTAATTGATTTTGATGGAACAAGGTTAAGGGCGAAATTTATTGTGTATTAGAACATGGCCCCTAAAGAAAAATGGAAGTTCTGTTTGACGCATCATGGACCGAACCCTGTCCTAATAGGGTCTCTCCTATTAGAAACGCAACACCCATGTGGCATTCTAGGTTGAGCGAGTTTGGATCATATCCAATACTCCCATAGATGCTTGTCAGACTCTAGGCTTAAGTATTCTCCTCCACAATCCAATCGTAGAGCCATGATACTTTTTCCAAGATGGATCTATAATTCATTCTTGAATTCCTTGAAACTTTCAAAGGATTCTTTTGTTCCCAAAGATCATATCTTGCCCATTAAACAAGTATTTCATGTCTCATATGATTCAAAATCAAATGATCCCATAAATCCATCCATATGGAGCCTAGATATGTATCTCTCATTTATGTGGCCTAAACAACAATGCCAAAGATTAGTGAGGTTCATATCAATATATGCAAACTGAAAGTGTGTAATGTAGACCAAATACAGGACCTAAATACTCTAGAAGGGGGGGGGCTTGAATAGAGTATGGAAACGTTTTGCAAAACACAGATTTTAACTAATTAACTTTGTGAGAAACTCAAATCTCAAGGCCTTGAGATTTTGGAAAACAGTCAGAAACTTTCAAAGGCAAAAAAGAAAGCTTCAAGGCCTTGAACTTTTACCAGTTCTGAACAGCTTATAAACCCTAGTTTGATTTGAGTTGTGTGCAACAGCTCAATTTATTTTCCAGTGATGGCAATGCAAAACTGTAAGGTAAAGAACACAATGCAATTTACAGAGTTCAGTCTCAATGGACCTAATCTCTGCTTGAGGGATCTAATCCCACCAGGATTGGGCAAACACTTCTTATAACTCACACAGAAACAGCCCTAGATCTTCAAGCCTAAGTGATTTCCCTTACACCTATACAGCTTGTGGTTCCAAACCTATCTAGTATCAGCTACTAACTGTTGACCTAACAAGAACCTCTTGTTTTTCACTTGAACAATTAACCACTAGGTTTAGCGAGGTTTTATATATACAAAAGATAAGCAGATTACAAAACAGAAGAAGAACACAGTAGAAGAATAAGCTTGTGAAGGCCTAAATGTGTTCTTCTGGAAACTGGAATGATTGATCTTCTGAAATCTGGAATTGAAGCTTGAATGTCTGTGTGTTTGAATGATTGATCTCCCACGAATATTTCACACCTCTCTCAGTTTTCTACAAGCCTCTCAACCTTTCAAAAATTCAAACCAGTCTTTTATCTACACACTGCAGCTGAATGAGAGATTTTAGGATCTCAGTTCCTACAAATCCTCTTCCGGTTTCAACTGCAATTCAAACAGCTCTGAGTAGATATCCGTTGGAGTTTGTTGAGATTGCATTTGCACGTTTAACAAACCTGCAACAACATTAAAACATAGAAAAAACAAAATCTATAAATATAACTGCACTAAGTCTGTTTGGATTTCCAGTTTCTGAATAAAAACTGGATGAATGAATAAAACTATAATCGGATTAACTTATGAAACATATAACTCATGATATACTAGTTTAAGACTCTTAGAATTCATTAAACAATCACAATAATAAATATCAAACCCTGCAAGAAAGAATCAAATTAATTCTGTAAAGCTGTCAGCAGAATAGATGACCTAGAGGCAATCTAGTTTAGTATGAATTATTTGTGGCTAGAAATTCATTTATTATTTATTGTATATTTAATATAATGAAGTCCTTAGATTTACAATTGTGTTGCATATCTTAAATATCCCTAGTCCAGTATAATGATTAATGGGACAATCATCTATAGACTAGTATGGGGTTGGATTGATATGGAGATATCATGATCCAACACATAGGTGTGCATTGGGAATGTTGCACTGGATTGACCCATCTCCGAGAAGGCTACATACACGTTATGTTGAGTCAAAAGCGCTTCTCGCGGTGCAATGGTATTGCCATCCTTAGACTTGAAGTCACTAGATATTCTAGTTGTGGATTATTGTGATTTTGGTAGCGTTAAACGCTACACCGTAACTGGGTAGTTATAAAGGCGTGTACTGGATACAATAAGAAGCAAGCTTAGAGATCGTAGTGGACGTAGATAGAATTTGTCCCTCCCACATAACGGGAGAAAATATCCTAGGCCACTCGAGGGATAGTGCTTATAGAATGTCTGGCCAGACTCAAATAAATCAATATGGGATATTGATGTTATTTGCACGAATAAGGCTATTCCCATGGATCGAGAAACTGTGGATTGGATATACGAGTGTGACTTGTATGTCTCGTGTCCAATCCGGATATAGAGACAAAGGGATGAGACAATTACTTGTACAAAGGTTGTCGAGATGACTATTCTATTAGTTGGCTAGTATGGATGTTTTGCTAGAGACCGCTCCATATTAGCAAATAGTTGCTACCAACTAGATAGAACCTATGGGGTCACACGCTATATAGAGTTGATATAGATTTGGGAATTAATTAATTGGATTAATTAATTAGAAGGATCACTTTGCAAAACCTTGCAAACTTAGTAGGGACTAATTTGCAAGGAAGGGACTAAAATGAATTCTAGTAGGACTAGAATAAGTCCTTTAGGTAGTTGGCAAGGAGTTGTTGGACTATATAAAGGACCTTCCTTCATTCCTTCCCACATAACTTATGCTCATAATTGAACATAACAAAGAGTGGGAGAGAACAAAAGGAGAGAGAGCAAGCAACAAAGGGACCCGACCGCCCCTTTGCCGCCGCCCGTCCCCGTCGGCCACAAGGAGGCCGAGACCCTCCTTTTGGGTCTCGTTTAGCGTGATTCTTCTTCCTCTTCCTCTTCCGGGCTAGAACCAAGGACTTGGGAGATTCTATGATCAACTCTAGGCGTGGATCAACCATAGAGAACGTGACACAATTCGCGTTTGAAGTCATCAAAGGAGAACCCTAAGGTGTGTTATGATTTCTTACCCTTACCATCGTTATGCCTCTTGACTTGTGATCCTTGGAGGGTTTTGCATGGTTTTATGATTGTTTGTGTTTCCGTTGGGCATCCATGAATCAAAAACCTACACTCAAGGCATATCTCAAGGCCTTGAAGCTCTGAACATGCTTCACAGTCTTTCAAAGTTCAGACCAGAAATCTTTGATTCTCCCTGATCAGGATATCTGCAATTGTGTTAGATATATGAAGAATATAAAACATAAATATTTGCAGCAAAACTCTGATCTATATAATCAGATAGCCAATCTGCAACACAAGATTGTCAGAACATTCAGCACAATAAAGCTACTGTCAAGGCTTTGAAGCTCTGTCAGTATCTCAAGGCCTTGGAGCATCATAAATGCTTTGTCTTTGTCTTTCATCACTCAAAACAATTACTTCTCAAAACACATGTAAGGGTATTTGAGTCAACAATCTCCCCCTTGATGAAAGACAAAACCCATAATCTTGTGTAAATATCCCTGCAACTCCTTGTTAGAATTAGATATCAACATATTGCAGATACAATAGAAAATAATACCAGTCAAACCATCTTAACACAAATAATTAGTAATTCTCAGATAACAAACATAATACCAGAGCACAACTGATTAACAAAAACATCTAAATATTATTATTCAAGTACTGAAAGTAACCACAAAAACCACATAATTTCTCCCCCTTTTTTACTTTCATCAAATAAAGGTGAAGAAATGTTGGATCATTACTCAGAGTCTTAAAAAAAACTTAAAACAAAAACTTTATTCCTTGAAAGTCAAGGCCTTGAGAACAGAAAAGAAGAAAAGAAATAGATAGAAGGAAAGGATCAAGGCTTTGGTCTTCTCGGATCTTCATTTCTTCTTTGACGTCTGGCCTTTCTTTGAGCCTTCTCCAACTTCTTCGTCACTTTCAGCATCATCAGCAGACTGATTTTCATCTTTTTCAGCTTCCACCTATGCAACAAATTCCTCAATGATCTCATACACCTTCTTGTTCTTAACTTGCACTGAATCACCCTCTGTAGCTGCATCAACACCTGTGTTTTCACCAACATCTTCTTCATCAGTTTGCTCATATAGATCTTTTGAAGTGAGCACCACTGGAATTGGCTTCTTTTTCTTCTTCAAGAAATCACCTAGCCTTTCATCAGAGTCAACACTGGTTTCATGACTAGTAGCAGAAGGGATCTTCTCCAAGTTCAAACCTTTGATGAAAACATCCAGTTTTCCATTCATCACATTCATCAAACCCTTGAACGGGTTAAACTCAGAAGACAGATCAAACAATCTTTGTCTGAGATCTTCAATCTCAACCTGCTGATCTTCAAATTTCTCAACCAACAAAGAGTAATCCTCATTTGCTTTTCCTTTTGCTGATGTAGCCCCCTTTGGTTTAACAAACTCCTTCTCCTCAAGCTCAGCCTTTGACAACTCTGAATAAAACTTCCAATGACCTTTCCTAGTCTGAACTACTCCAATCCTCTGTAAGGTAGTTTCATCAACTAACCCAAAACCTCCAGTAATCTTTTCCTCCCCTTTTACAGGTACATCAAAATGCTCAAAGAAAAGAGGTAATAGGTTGGCATAGGGAAGAGGATGGTTTCTAGTCCTAGTAGCACAGTAGACCATATGCTCCATAACCACTGTTAGCAAGTCTATCTCAAACCCTTGACATATCAGGTACATCAGAATGATAATTTTATCAGTAACCAAGTCCCTTGAGTTTTCCCTAGGAACAACACTCCTCATCAGAATTGTAAACATAATCTTAGCTTCACAGTTGAGCACAAAGTGTGTCAACTGTTTTGGACCAGAGGGTACACCATCAATGAAAAACACTTTTTTTGCCTTTTCTAGACACTCCTTCTATCAGGATAATCTCCAAAATTATACTTCCTAGGAATGACCAAGACTTTGGCAAAAGTCCTATGATCTAGCCTCAAGTTTATCCCAGATTCAGATAAAATAATCTAGTTAACCTAGGATAAGATTTTGAACTAGGATTTAACACCTTCCAAACTGCAGTATCCCTTAACTTCCTCATACAATCAATATCCAGTTTATCCAATAATTCTTCATAAACCATACTACAAAAAGCAACCTTAGAAGAAGCATATCCTTGCATCCACACAGTCCTAATTTCAGAACTAACAAACCAATCTGAAGGAAGTACATTTTACCTTGATAACCCTTTTTGGTTGCAGCAGCAACTTGCTTAACCCTTGTTTTCTTCTCAGTGGGTTTGCTCTTCTCTTGTTCTCCTTCAGTTGACTTCTTCTTGCTTTCTTGAGCATATTTCCCCTTTTCTTCTTCACTAGTCTTTTTCTTCTCTCCCCCTTTCTTCTTGTCTGACCTAGGTTGATCACCACCCTGAGTCTCTGTCTCCTTCTGTGGATCAATACTTGAACCTTCATCTCCCTTTTCTGTTTTGATCTTCTTTGCATGAGGAGTGTCCTCATGCAAACTCTGAGTATTCTCTGAATCCGAATCAGAGATCACAATTTTCTCCTTCTTGTTTGCCCTCTTCTTGGATCTGCCAGAAGGCTTTCCCTGTTGTTGAATCCTGGCTGATTTGCGCTCCATTGTGGGTTTAGGGTTTTGAGAAGAGAATGAGATTGAGAGAAAAAGAGAGAGTAGAGAGACGTAGAGAATTTAGAGAGAATGAAGAAGAATAAGCCCTGACTTTCAGCTTAAGTAGGTTGAAAAGATGAGTCATAAAAGGACTCTACTGAAATCAACATGCAAAAAGAATCTTTGAAAATATTTTTGGATATTTTAGAAAATTCTATGAGTAATTCAAATATTATACAGTTATCTAAAGAGATAATATATAATATATTATGATCCATTTTTTTAAAAAAAAATTACAGATGTTTCAAGACCTGGAGAACAATCTCAAGGCCTTGAGATTTTCTGCAGTTTGAGAAACTTCAAAGCTTTGAGCTATACTTTCAAGGCTTTGGAAAGTATAATATCAATGCTTTGAGATTTCAACACATAAACACAAGTAAGTACCAATACTCCCCCTAAACCAATGCATCCTTGTTTAACATACCCAGTTCAAGCCTTAGGGATGAAAACCTATCATCTGGCAAAGGTTTAGTGAAAATATCAGCAATCTGCATTGATGTAGAAATAAAAGATATAACAACATCACCTTGTTCTGCATGATCTCGAAGGAAGTGATGTCTCACATCTATGTGCTTTGTTCTTGAGTGGTGGACTGGATTATTAGAGATTGAGATAGCACTTGTGTTGTCACAATGAATAGGCACATTTATGAAATTATAGCCAAGATCTCTAAGTTGATGTACAATCCATAACACTTGTGAACAGCAAGCTCCAGCTGCATGTGTTCAGCTTCTGCAGTTGATAATGCTACAGAATTTTGCTTCTTAGAATGCCAACTGATCAGTGGAGATCCAAGAAAATGGAAACATACAGAAGTACTCTTTCTATCTACTTTATATCCTGCAAATTCTGCATCTGAATAGCCACTCAACATAAAATTAGATCTCCTTGGATACCAAAGCCCCAAGTCTCTGGTTTCATTCAAATATCTAAAAATTCTTTTGACAGCAGTTAAATGACTTTCCTTAGGATCTGCTTGAAATCTAGCACACATACAAACACTTAACATGATATCAGGTCTACTAGCAGTTAAGTACAAAAGAGATCCAATCATACCTCTGTATTCCTTTTGATTCACACTCTTACCATTTGAATCCTTGTCTAATGAGGGTGATGAACTCATAGGAGTTTTAAGCACCTTGGACTGTGACATATTGTACTTGTTCAATAAGTCCTTGGTATAGTTTCCTTGATGTACAAATATTCCTTTCTTCATTTGTATAATATGAAGTCCAAGAAAAAAATTTAGTTCTCCCATTAAGCTCATCTCAAACTCCCTGCACATCCGACTTGAGAACTCTTTTGAAAGAGCATCATTAGTAGCACCAAAAAAAATATCATCCACATAGATCTGAACTACCAACAAATCACTTTCGTGTTGTTTAATAAAAAGAGTTTTATCAACTAGACCTCTCTTGAAATTGTTGTAAAGTAAAAATTTTGAAAGTCTATCATACCAAGCCCTTTGAGCTTGTTTTAACCCATAAAGAGCTTTGTCTAGTTTGTAAATATGACCAGGAAAGTTTTCATCTTCAAAACCAAGAGGTTGTTCTAGAAAAACATCTTCTTGTAAATAATCATTTAGAAATGCACATTTGACATCCATTTGATAAAGCTTTATGTGGTTGTGATATGAAAATGAAAGAAGTATTCTAATAGCTTCTAACCTGGCAACAGGAGCAAAATCTCCTCATAATCTATACCTTCTTCCTGATTATATCCCTGTGCCACCAGTCTGGCTTTGTTCCTTACCACTTTGCCATTCTCATCAAGCTTATTTCTGAACACCCATCTGGTTCCAATAACTGATTTCTCTTTTGGTCTGGGAACCAGATTCCATACCTTGTTTCTTTCAAATTCATTCAGCTCACTTTGCATTGCAATGATCCTGTCTGCATCTTCCAGTGCTTCCTTGCTATTTTTAGGCTGAATCAATGATACAAATGCACTAAAAACACACAAGTTCTTCAACTGTCCTCTTGTCTTAGTTCCAGTTGATGGATCAGATATGATATTGTCAGCTAGATGATCTGCAAGATACTTAAACTTCTTCCTTGGTACCCAAGAATATGTTCCTTCAAGTCTTTGAGTTCTTGAAACAGTAGAGGGAGTATCATAGAAAGTTTCAGTTTCTGTCTCAAGGCTTTGAGATTTTGGCTCTGCAGGAGGTTCAAGGCCTTGAGATTCTACTTATTGATTCTGCACTTTAGTTTTGCCTTTGTCCTCTTTCAACGCATCATCATCTGACTCATGCTTGTTAAAATTTAGATCTGCAAAACTTTCACTCAGAGAATCCTTAGTACTTTCATCAAAAAACACATGAATACTCTCTTCCACAATCTTGGTTTTTCTATTGTAAACTCTATAAGCCTTTCTAGTTTGAGAATATCAAAGAAATACACCTTCATCACTTCTAGCATCAAATTTACCAAGATTGTCTCTACCATTATTATGCACAAAACATATACAACCACAAGGTTTGAAATAAGAAACACTAGACTTCCTACCTTTAAACAGTTCATAAGGAGTATTTTTGAAAATATGTCTAATCAAGCATCTATTTAGCACATAATTAGCAGCATTAACAGCATCTGCCCACAAGAACTTTGGCAAATTACTTTCAAGTAGCATGGTTCTAGACATATCCTCAAGTGTCCTATTTTTCCTTTCAACTACTCCATTTTGATGTGGAGTTCTAGGTGCAAAGAAGTTGTGTGAAATGCCATACTTTGCACAAAATAAATCAAAGTCAAGTTGATCAAATTCCCTACCATGATCACTTCTAATGGATGCAACAGGTAAATTTTTCAAAGTTTGAAGCTCTTTACACAATCTAGAAAATTCAGATAAGGCTTCAGTTTTGTCTCTAATAAACATCACCCAAGTAAATCTAAAATAATCATCTACTATAATAAGAATATACCTCTTACCTTTTAGGGTCTGAACTCTCATATGACCACACAAGTCCATATGCAACAGTTCTAAGGGTCTAGAAGTACTTTCAAAGTTCTTTGGCTTGAATGAGCTTCTGGTTTGCTTACCTTGTACACATGCCTTGCAAACCTCATCATCTGAAATTTTTTTTGATGGTAATCCTCTTACCAAATCCTTTGAGATGAGTTTATTTAAGGTGTGTATGCTAATATGCCCAAGCTTTCTGTGCCAAAGCTTTGAATCTTCCTTCAAGGCTTTGAGGCATTTTAACTTGTCACCTGCAATACTGTTAGTACTCATAGCATATAGATTATATTATCTAGGAGCAGTGACTATGCAATAACTAGATTTCTCATCTTGCACCACACATTTCTCCTTGTCAAATATAGCTTTATAACCTTTATCACATAACTGAGAGATACTAAGAAGATTATAATTAAGTCCATCCACAAGATAAACATCAGAGATAGAGTTGGTAGAACCATTACCATACTACCTATACCAATAATACTGCATTTTTCTTTGTCACCAAGTGTGATTGTTCCTCTAGATCTTTCTGTAAGCTCAGTAAAGAGAGATTTCTTTCCACTCATATGTCTGGAACATCCACTGTCTAATATCCATTTCTGATCTTTCAAGGCCTTGGTGACATCCTGCAAAAGTAAATCATTGCCTCAACTGGTTGTTAGACCAAGTGCAGAAATTTGATTCATACTCAGAATCAGCAATGTTCGGTGGTCTAATTCCTTTTGGAACCCAAATCTACCTAACCTGTCCCTTAAGTTGATAAGGATAAGTATTCCTCATAATGTGAGGTTCTGATCTTCTGAAGGGACAAGTTAATTTGATATGACCAATTTTTCTACAGTAATGACACTTTGGAGAATGTCTGCTACCAGATTTGACAAAAGTAGTTTTGCTTTTCTTTGGAAAATTTGGATTATAGCCAATCCCACTTTTATGCATTCATTTCAGACTTCCTCCAAGAATGAGATTTAGATTATGTTATGAGCCTGTAAAAATAGCTAGGACCTTTTTAGACTCTTGAAGTTTCTCAGTCAAAGAACAGATTTGTTGTTCCAAATTCTCAGAATGAGTCTTTAGATCAGCATATCTTTCAGTTAAAAGAGTGTTTTGATCAACAATCTCTTTTATCTGAGCCTTCAAGGCTTTGAACCTGCTGCCCAAGGCCTTGAAGTCCTTTTCAATTCTTGTCTTAGAAACTTCAACAGTTTTGTTGGTAAAAACTAGATCCAGGTTTTCTTTTACCTGCTCATGAATCTTAATCTTTAAAGAAGAAATCTCATTTCTATAACTTTCCTCATTTAAAAACATACTCTTGATAATTTCAAGAAGTACATCAGAAGGACTAGCAAGAAGATTTTTTTACCATTTCCTCAATATGTCTGTCTGATGACTTTTCTTCATCATGTTTGGCCATGAAGCACAAATTTGCTTGATCTTCTTCTGTGTCTGAGTCACTTGAAGAATCAGAATCACTCCAAGAGGCCATCATGGCTTTCTTCTTTCTGTGGTCACTGTCTTTCTTTTGAAAGTTCCTGTTCTTCTTCTTTTGTGGAAAATCCCTTACTAAATGATCTTCATCACCACACTCAAAACAATTCATTACTTTAGGTTTATGTAACTGTGATGAAGACTTACCTTTGTAGTCCTTGCTTCTTGAAGGTCTTGATCTCTCTCTGTTGTAGTCCCTGTTACCAGAGTTTCATTTCTTCTTGAGAATCCTGGACAAGTCCTTGGAGATCAATGCTAAAGCCTCTCATCATCATGCTCATGTTCATTCTCAAGGCTTTGAGATTTTTCACTGTATTTGGACTTGAGTGCTAAGTTCTTGATATTTTTACTCAAATCACCTTCTACATCCTTCATATACATTTCATGAGTGAGCAGCTTTCCTTGTAGATCATCTAGCTGAAGAAGACTTAAATCATGAGCTTCCTCAATGGCTGTTGTCTTTGGCTCCCACTTGACTTCTGGCAAGCTTCTCAGAATGTTCCTGACCTTTTCCTCATTTAAAAATTTCTTTCCCAATGACTCCAGATTATTCACCACATTAGTGAATCTTTTGAACATCTCCTTAATGGTCTCATCTGAGTTAATCTTGAACATCTCATATTGCCTCAGAAGTATGTTGATTTTGGTCTGCTTAACCTGGCTTGTCCCTTAATATGTCACAACCAGTTTGTCCCATACTTCTTTGGCACTTTTTCAATTTAACACTCTGTTGAACTCATCTGCATTAAGAGAATAGTATAACAGATTCATAGCCTTGTAATTTTTTGATACATTTTCCAGTTCAGTAACTGAGAGATTTTCCTCAGACTTGATACATCTGAATCCATCTATGGTTGTGTAGTACTCATGAGGACCATTCTGAACTATTGACCACAGTTGCATGTCTTGATCTATGATGAATATCTTCATCAATGCCTTCCAGTGCATGAAGTTATCACCAAAGAACAATGGAGGTCTGTTGGCTGCCCTTCCTTGTGAGAATCCACCATCTCCTACATTATTCATAGTCACAAGATTGTTAGATATATATTAGTGACCTAAGCTCTGATACCAATTGAAAGTGTGTAATTTAGACTAAATACAGGACCTAAATACTCTAAAGGGGGGGTTGAATAGAGTATGGAAGCTTTTGGCAAAACACAAATTTTAACTAATTAACTTTGTGAGAAACTCAAATCTCAAGGCCTTGAGATTTTGGAAAACAGTCAGAAATTTTAAAAGACAAAATAGAAAGCTTCAAGGCCTTGAAATTTTACCATTTCTGAACAGCTTATAAACCCTAGTTTGATTTGAGTTGTGTGCAACAGAAAATAACAAAACTGTAAAGTAAAGAACACAATGCAATTTACAGAGTTCAGTCCCAATGGACCTAATCTCTGCCTGAGGGATCTAATCCCACCAGAATTGGGCAAACACTTCTTATTACTCACACAGAAACAACCCTAGATCTTCAAGCCTAAGTGATATCTTGTGAAGGAGAAAGAATGAATTCTCCACAAGAATGACCGTATTCATGCTCAAATTCAATCTCTTTCAGAGGAACTAGATCAAGCTGTGGAATAAGGGAAACAATCCAAGAAACAGAAAATGGATAAACTCTCTCTAAATCTCATACTCAAATCTTAGATTTATCTTCTTTCATAGAAACTTCTTCAATTAGAGCAAGAGAAAGAAACTTTGGCCATCTAGTTTAAGGATACTAATGTGATGTTGAACAATGTGGCCAATTCTTAGCCCTGTATTGAAAACATTTTTATAGGGTATAAACTACCAATGGATTACGTGAAGACAATTTGATTCACTCACTCAAGGCCAAAACTGACTGTTCATCACTAATGACTAGTGACTCCACGACTGTCTCTGAAGAGCCGCCGAAGACAGTTCTTCCCAACACCAAGGAGATTGAGTTCCTCTTTCTAGGACTAACATATGTGAGTATAAAAGAATGCCGATTTGCCTCGATGTAAGAAAAAGGGCATGTTGACTCCTCTTACCTGATCCCAGTATGTCTCCCAAAACCTTTTTTAAATGTTGTTCTTTCTGCTCATGTATGTCACCACTGTGGAAAGACTGAACACAAAATTGCTATGATTATCTTAAGTACATGTTAGGAAGGAGTCACTCTTTTGGTTCTTCTAGCCATTTTCATCCCTTAAGCACGTATAATAGAAATATCATTCATTCTGTCGAATCCCATACTATAAATGCCCCTTTGTCTTACATAAGGATGCATGTGTGATCAGTGAAGGGAGTTCCCACTCATATTCCAAATTCAACCAATATATCGGTATGGAGGAACATGACACGACAACAGAAGAGACCATCGCAGAAAAAATTGTTTGTAAAAGTCAAAGATCCGTTGGAGACAATATCAAAGAAAACTTCCAAACCAAAATAAAAAATGTTAGAGATAAGACTTTCACCTTCAATGTTGTGCGTATTATGATGATAAAAAATGAGTCCTGCCATGATTGTAAAGTGATAGGTAAATTTATACTTCGGTGTCCCGCCCTCTTGTGTAGCTGCTGTAGTTTTTTTTTGTCTTGAAAGGGGTCGGCAAGTGCAAAGATTTCTTCTTCTTTCTTTGCACGATGGACTAGATGTTTCTAGTGCTTTCGAGCAACCTATAAAATATTGGAAAATTTTGGTTGATGAGTACTTCTTGTTATTCAATCATCACTCCTTGGGGGCATACTCCACAAGCATCTGTTCTAGAACCTCTTATACGCATTCAAGTGACTTCAATTGGTACATATTGATGAATGTATTGCCTTCTTCTTCCTGCCTCTGCAGCACGCAGTAGATATGGATGGTTGTTAATTTTTCTTCAACTTGTAAAAACCTGACGTAGAATTTCTTTACAATATCCTCCCATGTGCGACATAGTTTGGCTACGAAACTATTTATACACCACCCGCCCAAAGGATATGGAGAACTCTCGCATCCTCAGGTTTTTGTATGCACCACATGGTCTTGAGCACTTCCACTTGCTTCATCTAAATGTTCACATTTGGGTGCTTTGTATCCCGCAGGATTGGGCATAGGTAGACTTTCATGGGAATGCAGAGTGGCGGAAGATGTACCCAAGGCTTGGCAATATGTTGGGGTAGGGTTTTGGCTGGCCATAATGAAATACCTCCTTTTAATTATAAGGGTTAAAATTTTCTTTTTAGATCTTTTGGGGGAATTATCGATAATCGATGACAAATTTGGGGGCTTTGAAAAAGTTGTGTAAAGTTAGTTTGGATTAGATTGAATTACATTAGTTCCAATGGATTTTTCTAACAACCCTATAATCCTTCTCCTTCTCCTACTCTTATTATTTTTCTTATATTTTTCTTTTCTTTTTGTCCTACCCGTGCTCGTCTCTCTCTATCTATCTTTCTCTCCCTCTTGCTCTGGGTCTGGCCCGATGTCGCACAACCATTGTCCTCGCTCTCTATTTATATTTTTTTTGTTGAGTTCTCTATCTCTTACTATATTTTTATATATCACTCAATCAATCTCACACTCTATCGTTCTCTACCATGATCACAAACAAGGGTTTCTCACCCAATTTTTTGTGCTTTGAATATTTTGATTTTCAGTTACTCCATTGTGATCACCGTTACATTCTTGTTACTGGTATGTGAATCAAAACTCTAGTTCAATTCTTCATCCTAATATCTTAATTTTCAGATTCGTATAGATCATCTCAGAATTCATGAATTCGTTAGATCAATAGCCAATTCTTAGTACTCATCATGTTCATAGTTTATGAGTAACAATCTAGATGAAGAAGGGATGTTTAATATAATCTTAGGTGGGTAAGACCTTATTTAAGAGTGAGTAACCCCTGGACTTTGAATTTACATTGAAGAAGAAATCGTTAACTAGATGTTTAGGCGTTATATTATGTAGAAAACCTGAATGTTGGTATTAACAGCTCATGGTGGCAAGACTGGCCGGCCCGCGTGCCAATATGCCCCGACACGCTCCGAACCGGCCTAAAAAAGCCCCGGAACGGACCATATTCATTCTGAACCGTGCACGGCCCGAACGAGGGTGTGCCAAGCCCGTAACACGGCCGGGTCGATTTTCCCCTCCCACTGACCCATGCACTGCCCGGCCCGCTCTGCAATGGTCAGACCCGTCACGTGCTAGAGCGGGTCGGCCCATCCTCACGAGTTAATTTTTTTTTCCTTTCCTTCCCTTTCCAACTGTTGGAGATAAAGAAAGTCTCTTTTGCCCTCCATCTTAAAAAAACGGCTAGTAGGAGGGCAAAAGTGTCAACCTGTCCTACTTAATTGTTTTTTCCTTCATTTTTATCTTTATTCAAATAATAATTAATAATAATAATAATATAATAATATATACACATATTAATATAAAAAAATAACAATTCGCCCGACCCGGCCAGCTACCGGGTCAGCACGTGCAAATGACCCGGGCACGACATGGGTCAATGATTCCGCCACTTCGAGCACGGCCCGCCCCGCCCTACCCCTTGGATCAGCCCATCCCAGCCACTTGCGCCTAGGCACGACCTTAACCCGGCACGGCCTGGACCGCTGCCGCCATGATTAACAGCGGGTAAAAAGTGTTGTATTTGCTGAAATTGTAACTAGTGAGTTTAAAGAGGGCACAAATTTTGTTTCCGTATTCCAAATTCAATTTCTTTTGATGCTAGAAAGTTTTTTCATAAATGTTTTCGATCTCAAGATATTATTTTTAGCTTGATATATGTTTGGGAAGTTTTGAAAATAAATTAGTGAAGTTATGATGGGATATGTACATATTGAGTTATGGAATTTTGGATCAATGTTTTGGGTTATGTTTTGGGGTATGAATTAAGGGTGAGCTAGTTGCATGAAACAAAACCTGGTAGGGTCATTATCTTGTAAAGTAGGAGTTGTATAATTATTTTTAGTATTGTATATGATTAGTGAATGATTAATTTGTAGGCGACGGTTTCTTTGACCAAGGATAACTCGGGTATTACCGGGAAGTGATTCAATGTGAGTTAATATTCCAGGCATTGAACCTTATCTTCTTTCGTGTATAAACGAGTTTTTTATATACTTCTCCAATGTGTTTCATGTTTACATGCTTTACTTGATAAGTTGATTTTACTTGAATTATTCTTTTGGAGCAATCACATGGAAAGTTATTAATGCGTGATGACATAAAGTAGAACGAGTTGTACGGAGATTAATAACTGACATAGTATTCTGTTGACTACGGTCACTTGAATTATTCTTTTGGATCAATGTGATGCCTTTTTATATTACTCGGTCGTTAATTAGCCCCGAGTTGTCCTAGCACTCACCTCTCTGGCCGCAAGTAGTCTGTGGGGGTGTCAACACTTAAGGTCTAGGTTGGTAGTTTTATAGATGTTCGTTACTCTTCTCTGTATTATACAAGCACAACATAATATTTTGTTGATGGACATATTTATTTTCTTGGAGAAGGATAAGAATAGATTTTGGAAGAAGTTATTTGGAAATTTAAATAAGAAAGGGGAATAATTTATTCACTTGTGAATTTTTATGGAATTGTTTTATTCAAATACTCTTGTTAGTACTTTTAAATAATGTTTTTACATGTCTGTTTGTGTTTACATGCTTGGGTATTATCTTCCTCAGTATTAGTTACCGATTTTCGAACTGTGGTGTCTTTATTTTCTTTCTGAAAAATAGATTTAGGTGATGGAGGCATGAACTAGTTTTCTCCGTACAATACAAGCACGAAAAAGTAGAAGTTTCATTTATTCTTAGTAGTTTGTGCCCAATTTGAGTCAAATAATGTTAGGATTTTACAATTTAATATTTTGGACTAATAAAGGATTGGTAGTTTGGTTGGATTGTCGCCTTTAAATTTCCTTGCACTTGAGAGTAATTCTCTTGTGTGGAGTGGCACCCTTCCAAGTTTCACGGGGATAGATATCGGGGGTGTTACAGGTGGTATCAGGGCTCCGCAGTCCAAAATGAATTGAAAAATATGTAGGGTAACTAAAATGGATATAGGGCAATTAATAAAAATTTGACAAGGCGTTGAGAATTGGGTAGTCTTAGTTGATGATTGCTAAGTGTGTCATTGTGTAGAAGTCAACCTCGGGATACCCTATGGCAGATTCATTCTTACATTTTTGTCTTATATGTTATAGATATAGAAACCAACCTAGTGAATCCGACAGCATAAGATTTTTACCTTAGCCACTCGACAAGAACGCCTTTCTTGGAGGGGATGTCAATTGGTGAATTCGTTGAAGAAGTTGTGGGGAGATGTAATTATTGGGAATTTTCCTTTGTTGGTGGAGAAGTATTCATCAACCTTCTAGTTAAGAGCAATTGCACTGCAAAGTCTCTACCTAATGAACACCCTTGGAGTCCGACTAAGAGACAATACAATGATTTGGTTAATGAGGGAGGATGGTACCTTCCCAATCAAAAATATTTACATCAAGGTCAATGGATGATAACTCTGAACTTCATAAAGTGTACATTTTTGTTTGCTCACAAGCCTTGGGAGGAATCTATAGAAAATCCAAGAGAAGTTGTGGAATAAATAGTTGGCGTAGGAAATAAGGATTTCTCACTCACCCTCACCTAAAAAGTATTTTTGGTGTATCGTGTCTTATGGTTTGTTAGGATATTCTAATTTTATTTGGAGTTTTCTTAAAAAAATTTAGGGGAATTATCCTTTTAGGGTATCAGTTAGATTACTTATGTAATGAAAGCTTATTGGAGTATTGTCTTTCAATGAATTTTTAGATTTTTCTTTCTTTTTTTATGAGTTGGAGTATTGTTACCTAGTCTTAGTGGAATCTATTCGTACTAGAGTTTATGTATTTTCCTATCTAATCTCATCCATAATTGTGGAGGTCATCTTTATGTTGTTTCTCTATCTTCTCTTTTTGTAGATGGCTAGAACTAAGATCACAGCAAGGAACAATATCTATAGGCTAGTGGAGCAACCTATCGTGCCCAGGTGGAGAGAGCCTGGAAATTTGTTTGCATTCCATTACGGTGTCGTATCTCGTTGTGATGAAATATATGAGGAGCGCCATATATAACGTTATATATATATATATATATATATATATATATATGTTGTTAAAGTGTTTTTGCATGCTCAAAGTCTTACCTAAGAGGCGGATGTTCAATAGGATTTCAAGGAAATGTAGTGACTTGATTCTTGGACGTTATGAGAGACACAACTTTCGAGAGTATAAATACCAGAATGAGTATATGACAGATCCCACATCGCTTTGCCAAGAATATATGAAAGCTCATAAAGCATGGCTTCAAGAAAGTGACGACGAAGAAGATGGTGAATTTGGCGCATATCTAGAATCCGAAGGCAGTGTGGGGAATGTGATAGAGATTGACTCAAAGTAGTTTAGTTTATTGTATCTAGGCTTCAGTTGTATTTTATTTTAGATTGAGTAAGGTTTCAAGGCCAAACTATGTAGTTTTCATTTTCTTGGTTTCGATTTCAATTTTCAAAAGCGTGGCATCTATAAAAGAAGTTTTTGAATAATTTTGTTTGGGAATTTCTTGTGAATTTAGATTCTCATTTTGGTATTGAAATTTGGGAATTGAATATTAGATGAGTTTATATTCTTAAGTGTTGAGTATGTTATGCTTTTAACTCCAAACGGAGAAGTATTGAAAATGTTGGAGTGTTTTGTTGAAAATTCAGCATTGTGCAATTCTACGTAGCAATTATTAAATTCTTCTTACATCCTTAGACTTCCCATTATTTTTGGAAGCTTTTTTCCTGGATACAATACATATACGGGAAATTAGTGTAAAAATTTCAGCACAAGACCTCGTCTGGAGACATCCTGAGACTTAGATAAAATTCCCAAAGTTGTATGTTTTCTAGTAGAATGACCAGTCGTAGAATTTTTGAACCATAATCTGTCTTTCGATTCTCAAATATGGTCAAGTTTTGAGGGATGAAATTACAAACATAGGGATTTATTTTAGCCAAATCCTAGACTCGTTTTTCTTAAAATAAAGTTGGTTAGGGATGTTGTATGGTTGAAGTTTTGGCCCTGAATTTTTGTAGCAGCAGATGTAGTATTTCCTTTGTTACATGAGTTGTATTCTAGTTATTGAGTTGATTATTCTTGCTAATAAAAGTAGACACTTTTGAGCAGGACGGATTTCATAATTTTTACTTGTCTGATTGATGTGATAAATCTTTTGTTGAATGTCTATGTGCTCAGTGTATGTTATTGTTGTATGATTTATTTTATAGCGTTATACAATTAGTCACGAGCTGGAAATGGTCAACCAGAAAAGTTCACCGTCAACAAATGGTCAACCAGAACAACAACGTTGAGCAATTCTTTGCTCAGATGAACCAAATGATGAATAACCCCAAGAATGGCACTAATTGGGCAAATAAGGTAGCTGATATGAAGCCTGGAAGCTTCATGGGCAATGAATATCCGGTAGAACTTAAGGACTGGTTCCATGAGATGTACAAAGTTCTTGAAACCATCAAATACCCTGAAGATCGCAACGTTAATTACACAATATTTTATCTTAACAGTGAGGCAAATCTGTGGCAAAAAGGTTCGAAAAATTATTGTTAGACCAACCCAAGTTCAACTGGGAGGCCCTACAAACAGCTCTTAGGAATCAATTCTATCCAGCTTATGTGAAGAATCAGAAATATCATGATTTCATGAATCTCAGGCAGGGAAGTGACTTTGTCACTCAGTATTTCAGGAAATTCTTGGAACTGACCCAATTCGTCGTCAATATAGTACTTGATGAGGACGCCAATGTTTCCAATTTATTTTTTAGCTGCACCTATAGCTACAGAAAGTGTTGCTGAATAGAAATTATGATACTCTCCATGAGGCTTATGATCAAGTCGTAGATATCTGACGAGTTCTAGCGACCAAGCTGAAGTTTGCGGGAAGCGGAAGAAAGTTAAGACTAGAGGTAGTAACAACCAAATGAAAAAGGGAAATGAAGTTGGAACCGAGACAAAATTCAAGCCTAACAATGGAGGAAACAATCAAGGACAATACCGTGGTAAACAAAGGAACCAAGCTAATCAACAAGTTTGACGCTACTTCTGCAAGCTATGTTCGCGGAACTATCCAGCAGAAGACAGTTCCGGGAATCTCATGAATTGTAGGAACTCTGGTAAGAAGGAGCACAGAGCTTACAAATTTCTATCACCGCCGGCTCGTAACCAGCAAGGCAACCAATGAGGAAACTATCAGAGAAAAAATCAGACCACCTATCAAGGAAACTGACATTACAACGGAAACCAGCAGAATGGGAATGGCAATAGAAGGTATGGCGACCGTAACTACAACAACAATGGTAGAAACGGTTATGGTAGATAGCAGAACTACAAATAGTGGAGGCAAAAATGGAACCCATAATGCGAATAATAATATTGGGAATGCAACTAATAATAACAATGAAAGTGGTACAAGAGGAACTAGAACCCTGAATGTGAATGTAGGGAGAATCGCAGTCATGACAAGGGATGAAGCTGAGGAAAAGAATGGAGTCGTTACGGGTACTTTCTTTATCCATGAGAAACATGATTTTGTGTTAATTGATTACGGTGCATCGTATTCGTTTATATCTATGTCATTTGCGGGCACATTAGGTTAAATAAGCTGGTTAGTATATCAATTCCCATAGCAACACCATATGGCCAAGTGACAGTGTGTGAAACCATGTTCGAGGGGGTAGAAGTTATAATTTTGGCGAGTAAGATGCCAAATATAGGAATGGATTGGTTGAGGATGTATCGAGCGTCTATTGACTGTTATGATCAAAAGATCCGACTGAGAGGACCCAAAGGGGAGAAAGTGTCTTACCATGGCATCACAAAGGAGCCAGTGTTAGAACCGAATCATTCCTAACAATTGTAACCAAATTAAGAAAGGAAATCCAGCATATTTGTGTTATATTCAGGATGTCTGAAAGAAGGAAAACGTATTGGAAGAAATACCTATAGTGAGAGAATTTCCGGATGAATTTCTTGAAGATATCCCAGGTATGCCATCAAGAAGGGAGGTTGAGTTCACCATTGACTTGACACCATGTACAACACGAATCTTGAAAGCACCTTACCATAGGGGACCAGCCGAATTTCAATAATTAAAGGATCAATTGAACGAGCTCTTATAGAAGTGGTACATTAAACCAAGTTTTTTTCCCTGGGAGCTCCTGTATTTTTCGTGACTAAGATGGATAGAAGGCTAAGATTGTGCATCGACTATCATGAATCGAATAGCGTCACAGTCAAGAACAAATATTATTTACCCCGACTTGATGATTTGTTCGATCATTATAAGGGGCAAGTGTGTTCTCGAATATTGACTTGAGGTATAGATATCATAAGTTACGTGTTTGTAAAAAGGATATTCCAAAAACAACCTTTAGAACAAGATATGGTCATTATGAATTTACCATTATGCATTTTGCACTGATTAAGCCACATGCCGTGTTTATGGATCTGATGAATCGTATCATGAGACCATTTCTGGATGAATTTGTGGTAGTCTTCATTGATGACTTTCTTGTGTACTCCAAGAGTGAGGAGAATCATGAAGATCATCTCAGGGAAGTGTTTCCAACCTTGAGGAAGGAGCAGTTGTATGCTAAACTGTCTAAATGTGAGTTTTGGCTACAACAAGTTCCATTTATGAGTCACATAATCTCAAATGAAGGATTAACAGTAGATCCAGCAAATATTTCGGCAAACAAGGACTGGCCAACATCGAAGAATGTGTCAGAAACATGAAGCATTCTAGGATTGGCAAGGTATTATAGACGTTTTTTGAAGGGTTTCTCAAATACTTCTAAGGCACTGACCGGTTTGATGAAGAAGACAGTAAGGTATAAATGGAGTGAAAGTTGTGAAGAAGTGATAACTCCCCACTAAGAGTTACCGGTGAGCATAATTTGAGGGGAATTTATGTCATAATTGAGGGTTTTAGCCAGATTTCAGCCCTGTTTAGACCTGGAATCTAAGACTAAGTATGTCGAGCTTCTTTATGCATTACTGCTTTATTTCACGCATTTCGACACAAAATCGCGGGGTTTGTTTGTGTTGTCTATAGAGGATCAAGACTTGTGAAGGATCCAGGAAAGAAGCATGGTTGCAGGAGGAAGAGCCAGGGAGGCTGAGGATGCAGAAACAGGCATGTCTGCGTGGCTAACTACCAGCTACGCAGCAGGACGCAGGCAGGAGCAGCCATCTGGCCAAGTTTGGAGAGAAGAAGGCTGATGCCTGCGTGGCTAATTGCAAACTACACAGCAACTACGTAGCATGACGCATGTAAGGAAGAGATATATGCATCTGAGTCACTGGAGGTTCTTGTCTACGTGGCTAATTGCCAACTACACAGCAACTACGCATCAACTACGAAGCACCACGCATGCAGGGGCTAGAGAGAGATTTCTGGAGCATAAAAAGTCACTGTCTGCGTGGCTAACTGCCAGCTACGCAGCAGGACGCAGACAACACCTATTTCTGAGGCAGTGTTGGCCAGTGGCAGTTTCATAAATTCAGGAAGTTTTCCGGAAGCTTCTCAGCACTATATAAATGAACGTCTAGAGCTCGTTTTTGACACAGTACACCCACGGAGAAGTTAGAGCATCCTCGGAGAGCACGGAAGTGCGAATCAAGAAACCGAGACCCTCATTTGATTTCACTCTCTCTTCATTTTAGAAAATTGTTATTTAATTATGTCATTCATTAGCTAAACTTTTTACCTAGGTTCTCGGTGAACCTAGGGTTTCGTATCCAGTATCTAGTCCTGTTTTTTACTATGGATTCGTGATCTCGGGATCTTAATCTCAGCAACTTTTATTCGTTATTCGGTCTTTAATTTTACTGTTATGCATGCTCGGCTTGATCACCCAGAATTGCTACAGCTTCGAATCGGTAGGTGAAAACGGCTGGTTAGGGTTAGGAAGAGAAGACATAATTTAGCACCTTGCCCTGATGGACCAAACAGAGACGGGGAGATATGACTAGCCTAAAAAGTTTGACCAACTGTTAGTGGTTTTGATCGAGGCCTTTAGGACATGTTAGAAACCCTAGAATACTTAGAATGAGACTGCAAATTTAGGTAGCTTAAGAGGGGTCGAAAATCTGCAGAATTGGGATAACGTGCAGCAAAAGAAAAGACACTGCACACAACCGGTACGTGGCCTGGATAAGTGACTGCTATGTGTTTTCATATCAAACAGAACAAAAAAATGAAGAGACCCTAGGGGATCCCAGGACCTAGTGCCTTAAACCCTAGTTTTACAACACTCACTATTATTCAGAAAAATTCTCATAAAAAGATTTACTTTTCAGTATTTACTTTCAGCACTTAGTTAGTAACCAAAATCTCGATTTATTCCCCTATTTTACACTCTGTCTTTTGAAGCCGAATACGTAATAAAACCGGAAATAGTCCTCGTGGGAACGATAACCCGAGTTGAAATACACCCGTTACTACTTGTTCGTACACTTGCGACCAGCACGCTAATTTGCGCATCAATAAGCATTCCAAACTTTGAAGGAGAAGTTACTACAACACCTGTATTGGCACTACCGAATGATTATAGAGAATTTAAAGTGTATAGTAATGAATTCAAGAAGAGAATAGACTTATTCAAGATAGAAGGGTATCACTTGTGATTCAAGGCAACCGAAACACATGAGGAGAATTATGACACTCGTGATTTGGAATTAGTCGCTATCGTTTTTGAATTGATGATATGGAGATATCACCTATATGGATTGTTGGAATAGATGCCCTAGAGGCAATCTAGTTTAGTATGAATTTGTATATGGCTAGAAAATTCATTTATTATTTATTGGATATTTAATATAATGAAGTCCTTAGGTTTACAATTGTGTTGTTTATCTTAAATATCCCAAGTCAAGTATAATGATTAATGGGACAATCATCTATAGACTAGTATGGGGTTGGATTGATATGGAGATATCACGATCCAACACATAGGTGTGCATTACGGAATGTTGCACTGGATTGACTCATCTCCGAGAAGGCTACATACATGTTATGTTGAGTCACAAGTGCTTCTCGCGGTGCAATGGTATTGTCATCCTTAGACTTGAAGTCACTAGATATTCTAGTTGTGGATCATTGTGATCTTGGTAGCGTTAAACGCAACACCGTAACTGGGTAGTTATAAAGGCGTGTACTGGATACAATGAGAAGCAAGCTTAGAGATCGTAGTGGACGTAGAGAGGATTTGCCCCTCCCACATAACGGGAGGAAATATCCTAGGCCACTCGAGGGATAGTGCTTATAGAATGTCTGGCCAGACTCAAATAAATCAATATGGTATATTGATGTTATTTGCACGAATAAGGCTATTCCCATGGATCGAGAAACTATGGATTGGATATACGAGTGTGACTTGTATGTCTCGTGTCCAATCCGGATATGGAGACAAAGGGATGACACAATTTCTTGTACAAAGGTTGTCAAGATGACTATTAGTTGGCTAGAATGGATGTTTTGCTAGAAACCGCTCCATATTAGCAAATAGTTGCTACCAACTAGATAGAACCTATGGGGTCACACGCTATATAGAGTTGAACTAGATTTGGGAATTAATTAATTGGATTAATTAATTAGAAGGATCACTTTGCAAACCCTTGCAAACTTAGTAGGGACTAATTTGCAAGGAAGGGACTAAATTGAATTCTAGTTGGACTAGAATAAGTCCTTTAGGTAGTTAACAAGGAGTTGTTGGACTATATAAAGGACCCTCCTTCCTTCCTTCCTCATAACTTATGCTCATTAGTGAACATAAAAAGAGTGGGAGAGAAAAGGAGAGAGAGCAAGCAACAAGGAGGGCCGACGCCGCCCCTTGCCGCCGCCCTCGTCCCCGTCGGCCAAAAAGAGGCCGAAAGCCTCTTTTTTTGTCTCGTTTTGCGTGATTCGTTCATCCTCTTCCTAATCCGGGCTAGCACCAAGGAGTTTGGGAGATCTAGGATCAACTCTAGGCGTGTATCAACTATAGAGAACGTGACATTATTCGCGTTTGAAGTCATCAAGGAGAACCCAAAGGTGTGTTTATGATTTCTTAGCTTTACCATCGTTATGTCTTTAGACTTGTGATCCTTGGAGGGTTTTGCATGGTTTATGTTTGATTATGCTTCCGTTGTGCGATCCATGAATCAAAACCCTACAGTGGTATCAGAGCCACATGTCATAGAGCATAAACGTGGTTTATGTGTTACATTTTGTTGTTTTACACGTTAATTGATTGTTTATCGCGTAAAACAAGACAAATCAAGCATGGGATGCAATTTGTCAACAAATAATTATAACAAGATCCAATTTTTGCATTGGATGCATGAATTGGTGAGTTTGAGAAATTTTAGGATCTAGGGTTTGGGCATCCTTGGGAAAGAAGGAGTTCTCCCAAAACAAGGAAACAACCAAACTTGGGCACCAAGCAAGGGAGTTGTTTTGGAAACAACTCCCATAGAAGGGTTCGGCCCCCCTAGGGACCGCCCCCTTGCTTGCCGCCCAAGCTTGGGATCCCTAAGGGGCCGGGCGGCCCTAACCCGCGGGCCTAGCTTGCGGGTTTTGGGCCGGGCCGGTCCTAGGGCCTTGTGGTTCACTTTGTTGGGCCCGGGCAATTGGATTGGGCCCATGGACCGTTTTAACCCTAGAAATCCTAAAATCAATTAAAATTGTCCAAGCGCGTTAAAATTGGATTTTAACTATTTATGTGCAAATCGCATGGTGATTGGATATGGCCTTAGGATGTGGTTTGATGTGGATGTTTAATTTTGTGGTTTGGTTTTACGGCCTGCGAGCTGATCAATTAATTGTAATAATTAATTAGGGTTTTATGGCCTGCGTGCCATTTTTTTCTCAACTTGTGAGATTTATTTTATTTAGTATAGATATTAGCTAGTGCTAGATAAAGTAGATTGTTAGCCAAGATTGGAGAAAAGAAGCCCAAAGCCAAAGAAGCCACTAAAGATGGAGCATGGAGCATGGAGCATTCCACGAGACTATGAAGGATGGACCAAAAGATCAAGACGCATGGAGATGTGTTTGCTTTAGGGTTCATAGATAATTCCATTGGCTTGGAATTATCTTAGTCTAGAAAAGGCCATATCCACATCACGTTTAATTTCTGTTTGTGGTTGTTTATTTATTGTCTTATTATTTGTGTGGTTGGTGTATGGACGATGCATGCAATTAGGATAATAAGATAATTAGACAACCCGGATCTATTATTTTTAGTTGTGCCCAAACTCAAATAGATAGATTAGTTGATATTGATCAACAAAACAATTAAAATTGAATTTAAAATCCCTCAAAATTCAAATATTGTGTTCTTGCCTTCTCGTTATTTAAACACTCATTATCATCATTATTTATCAAGCTCGTGCGTGCCAAAGCATGGCGACTTGGTTCATAATGATGGAATGCGATGGCACGTAACAATGTGCAACTGTTTAGATAAGAGGTTGAACACAACTAGGCTATTAATTTGATTAAGAAACCTAGAGGCAATCAATTGGGATTATCCATATGGATCGAAAAATAAGGACTTATTTGCCCGATTGAACCAAGAGTTGCATATTGGATGCAATTGGAATTGTTCCTACCTAAAGTAGTCAAATTATGGGTGACTTGCCAAAGCAAGCTCATAAGGAGATGAAAGATGGATCTTGGCCCACTAGAAAATATAAGGATATTTTCCGCATTAATATCTTGAGGGTTATTAATCCGTAGAAAAATAGTGGGAGCTATATTTAATAAACTAGCCATTATTAAATATAGTCAAAAATTCACAAATACTAAAACTTGCGTATTTTCTTTTTGTAGAATTCCAAATGGCAAACAACTCATCGAGTTCACAACATTCCCTACGATCTGTCCTTGAGAAGGACAAGCTCTCTGGAACCAACTTTCTTGATTGGTACAGAAACTTGAGAATTGCTCTCAAGCAAGAGAAGAAACTGTACGCAATAGAGGAGCATGTTCCAGAAGGTCCAGAGAACCAGACACCTGCTGCCTTAAAGGCGTATCAAAAGCGTGTTGATGATGCTAATGATGCGGCCTGCCTTATGCTTTGCACCATGACTTCTGAGCTTCAGAAGCAACACGAAAACATGAATGCAGTCGATATGATCGAACATCTAAAGCAGCTCTTTCAAGAGCAGGCGAGGGTAGAGAGGTATGAGGTCTCAAAGGCACTGTTCAAATGTCATCTGGCAGAAGGGAACCCGGTGGGACCCCATGTACTCCGAATGATCGGGTACTTGGAGAATCTCGCCCGGCTTGGGTTCCCGGTCGGCCAAGAGTTGGCAACCGATCTCGTGTTGCAATCGTTGCCCGAGAGTTATGGACAGTTCATTATGAACTATAACATGAACGAGATTGTTAAACCACTGCCAGATTTACTCAACATGTTGAGGACGGCTGAACAGAGCATCAACAAGGGTAAGGGCAAGGCCATAATGATGGTGCAGAAAGAAAGGGCAAAAGGTTTGCCTCTTCCTCCAAGGGCAAAGGCAAGTCAGTTGCCAAGTCCAAGGAACCAGCCCTTAAGCCTGTTGGTGGCATTGCCAAGGTCGTGACTAAGGGTGAGTGTCACTACTGCAGTCAGCCTGGACACTGGAGGAGGAACTGCCCAAAATATCTGGAGGACAAGAGGCTTGGAATAGTGATTCCACCACCACCAGGTATTTTTGTTGTAGATGTCAATTTAACTGTCTCTACATCATGGGTATTAGATACTGGATGTGGATCTCATATTTTTGAAATATGCAGGATCTAAAGAGAAGTAAAAGATTGGCTAAAGGGGAGGTAGATCTGCGCGTTGGGAATGGAGCAAAGGTTGCTGCGTTCGCCATAGGCGTGTGCGAGCTATCTCTGCCTTCAGGATTAGTTCTAGAATTAAATAATTGCTATTTTGTGCCTGCTATGAGCAGAAACATTATTTCTATTTCTTGTTTGGACAAGGATGGTTTTATTATTTCAATAAAGAACAATTGTTGTTCCTTTTATTTGAATAATATACACTACTTTAGTGCGCAATTATTTAATGGACTTTATGTCCTTGATCTAAGCAATCCTGTCTACAACATTAATGCCAAGCGGATTAAAATAAATGATTTAAATCCTGGTTATTTATGGCACTGTCGTTTAGGCCACACAAATGAGAAACGTGTATCTAGACTCCATAAGGATGGATTACTAGACTCATTTGATTTTGAATCATATGAGACATGTGAGGCTTGTTTATTGGGAAAAATGACAAAGTCCCCTTTCAATAAGAAAGGTGAGAGGACTAGTGAGCAATTGGCGCTCATACATACCGATGTATGTGGGCCATTTGCCACGCCTGCCAGGGGTGGTTATGTCTACTTCATTACATTTACTGATGATTACAGTAGATATGGATTTGTGTACCTTATGAGGGCAAAATCTGAATCCTTTGAAGTGTTCAAAGAATTCAAGAATGAAGTAGAGAAGCAACTTGGCAAAAGTATCAAGGCTCTACGATCGGATCGTGGAGGAGAATACTTGAGCCAAGAGTTTGACGACTATCTTAGGGAGTGTGGGATCGTGTCCCAACTCACTCCACCCGGAACGCCACAATGGAATGGCGTGTCCGAGAGGAGGAATCGAACCCTATTGGATATGGTTCGGTCTATGATGTGTCAAACTGATCTTCCATTATCATTTTGGGGCTACGCTCTATTAAGTGCAGCTTTCACCATTAACCGTGTTCCATCTAAATTAGTCATGAAGACACCATATGAGATGTGGAGTGGGAGGCGTCCCACACTGTCGTTCATGAGGATTTGGGGCTGCGATGTCTATGTAAAACGTTTACAGTCAGACAAGCTAGGGCCTAAATCGGATAAGTGTAAGTTTGTGGGGTACCCTAAGGAAACTAAGGGATACTATTTCTACAATCCAACCGAGAACAAAGTGTTTGTTGCTCGGACCGGCGTGTTTCTAGAAAGAGAGTTTGTCTCTAAAGAAGCAAGTGGGAGGAATGTAGAACATGAAGAAGTTCAAGAACCACAAACCACTGAACCGATTATGGAACATGAACATGAAACACAAGCAGTTGTGGAGCCACCTGTTCAGGTAACACAAGAGCTTCGTAGATCTAGTAGAGTGCGCCAGGAACCCGAGAGGTATGGACTTCTCGTAACCGATTCCGGTGACACGATGCTCATAGATGATGAGCCTACTACCTATGAGGAGGCCATGAGTGGCCCAGACTCTCAGAAGTGGCTGGAAGCCATGAGATCCGAGATGGAATCCATGTATACCAACAAAGTATGGACTTTGGTGGAACCACCCGATGGGGCGCGGCCCATAGGGTGAAAGTGGGTCTTCAAGAAGAAGATTGAAATGGATGGTAATGTGATTACCTATAAGGGACGATTGGTGGCTAAAGGATTCAGACAGATTCATGGTATTGAATATGACGAAACCTTTTCACCAGTCACAATGACCAAATCCATCCGAATCCTACTTGCAATTGCAGCATACCATGACTATGAGATTTGGCAGATGGATGTCAAAACAGCATTCCTTTATGGGAATATCCTCGAGGACGTGTATATGATACAGCCGGAGGGTTTTGAGGATCCAAAGCAAGCCAACAAAGTCTGTAAGCTGCAACGATCCATTTACGGATTGAAGCAAGCTTCTAGGAGTTGGAATCGACGTTTTGATGAAGTGGTCAAAGAGTTTGGCTTCATCAGAAATGAAGATGAATCTTGTGTCTACAAGAAGGTTAGTGGGAGCTCTGTAGCTCTTCTGGTCTTGTATGTGGATGACATACTACTCATTGGAAACGACATTCCCATGCTGCAATCTGTGAAAGATTGGCTAGGAAAGTGTTTCTCAATGAAGGACTTAGGGGAAGCAGCCTATATACTCGGTATAAAGATCTATAGATATAGATCTAAGAGGTTGCTAGGCCTAAGTCAAAGTACATATATTGACAAGGTGTTGAAACGGTTCAACATGCAAGATTCCAAGAAGGGATTCTTGCCCATGTCACATGGAATCACTCTTTCGAAGAGTGGTTGTCCTTCCAATGAGATTGAAAAGGAACGCATGAGTAGGATTCCCTATGCCTCGGCCATAGGATCTATATTGTACGCCATGTTATGTACTAGACCAGATGTGTCATATGCCTTGAGTATGACAAGCAGATACCAATCCAATCCGGGTGAGAGTCACTGGATTGCAGTCAAGAACATCCTAAAGTACTTGAGAAGAACTAAGGATGCTTTCTTGATATTTGGCGGTGAGGAAGAGTTGCGTGTAAAGGGTTACACTGATGCAAGCTTCCAAACCGACAGAGATGACTTTAGATCACAATCGGGATATGTGTTTTGCCTGAATGGAGCAGCGGTGAGCTGGAAGAGTTCCAAGCAAGAGACGGTAGCTGATTCTACAACAGAGGCTGAGTACATTGCTGCAAATGGTGCAGCAAAGGAGGCTGTTTGGATCAGAAAGTTTGTTTCTGAACTTGGTGTGATCCCTAGCATTGCGGATCCAGTGGAGTTGTTCTGTGACAACACTGGGGCGATCGCGCAATCAAAGGAACCCAGATCGCACCAGAAGTCCAAGCACGTGCTCAGGAAGTTTCATCTGATTCGAGATATTATCGATAGAGGAGACGTTCAGATATGCAAGATTCCTACAGATGATAATCTGTAAGACCCACTTACAAAGCCTCTCACGCAGTGGAAGCATGAAGGGCACACTAGGAGTATGGGCATACGAGATGCGCCAGATTGGATCTAGTGCAAGTGGGAGACTGTTGGAATAGATGCCCTAGAGGCAATCTAGTTTAGTATGAATTTATATATGGATAGAAAATTCATTTATTATTTATTGGATATTTAATATAGTGAAGTCCTTAGATTTACAATTGTGTTGTTTATCTTAAATATCCCTAGTCAAGTATAATGATTAATGGGACAATCATCTATAGACTAGTATGGGGTTGGATTGATATGGAGATATCACGATCCAACACATAGGTGTGCATTACGGAATGTTGCACTGGATTGACCCATCTCCGAGAAGACTACATACATGTTATGTTGAGTCACAAGTGCTTCTCGCGGTGCAATGGTATTGTCATCCTTAGACTTGAAGTCACTAGATATTCTAGTTGTGGATCATTGTGATCTTGGTAGCGTTAAACGCTACACCGTAACTGGGTAGTTATAAAGGCGTGTACTGGATACAATGAGAAGCAAGCTTAGAGATCGTAGTGGACGTAGAGAGGATTTGCCCCTCCCACATAACGGGAGCAAATATCCTAGGCCACTCGAGGGATAGTGCTCATAGAATGTCTGGCCAGACTCAAATAAATCAATATGGGATATTGATGTTATTTGCACGAATAAGGCTATTCCCATGGATCGAGAAACTATGGATTGGATATACGAGTGTGACTTGTATGTCTCGTGTCCAATCCGGATATGGAGGCAAAGGGATGAGACAATTACTTGTACAAAGGTTGTCAAGATGACTATTCTATTAGTTGGCTAGAATGGATGTTTTGCTAGAAACCGCTCCATATTAGCAAATAGTTGCTACCAACTAGATAGAACGTATGGGGTCACACGCTATATAGAGTTGAACTGGATTTGGGAATTAATTAATTGGATTAATTAATTAGAAGGATCACTTTGCAAACCCTTGCAAACTTAGTAGGGACTAATTTGCAAGGAAGGGACTAAATTGAATTCTAGTTGGACTAGAATAAGTCCTTTAGGTAGTTAACAAGGAGTTGTTGGACTATATAAAGGACCCTCCTTCCTTCCTTCCTCATAACTTATGCTCATTAGTGAACATAACAAGAGTGGGAGAGAAAAGGAGAGAGAGCAAGCAACAAGGAGGGCCGACGCCGCCCCTTGCCGCCGCCCTCGTCCCCGTCGGCCAAAAAGAGGCCGAAAGCCTCTTTTTTTGTCTCGTTTTGCGTGATTCGTTCATCCTCTTCCTAATCCGGGCTAGCACCAAGGAGTTTGGGAGATCTAGGATCAACTCTAGGTGTGGATCAACTATAGAGAACGTGACATTATTCGCGTTTGAAGTCATCAAGGAGAACCCAAAGGTGTGTTTATGATTTCTTACCTTTACCATCGTTATGTCTCTAGACTTGTGATCCTTGGAGGGTTTTGCATGGTTTATGTTTGATTATGCTTCCGTTCTGCGATCCATGAATCAAAACCCTACATGGATATGTTTGCAACTTGTACATGCACCACATCAGTCTCAAGTACATATTCACCCAAAAGGAGCTCAACAACCGACAACGTAGATGGTTGGAAGTAATCAAAGACTATGATCTACATTTCCAATACCATGAAGGAAAAGCTAATGTAGTAGCTGACGCTTTGAGTGGAAAGTCGAGTCATGCAGTGAATGATATTCCAGTTTTCCCATATTTGTAATATCCCTTCTAATTACTAGAGGTAAAATAGTAGTTTGGGGAGTTAAATAAGAATTTAGTTGCGAAATTTCTGCTTTTATCGTCAAGAAATCCGTGTGAAATTCTAGAAAACATTAGACTAGTATTCGTGATTTAATACCCGAGTGTTTTATTTATTTTAAACGTTAATTAGTGTGCAACCACCGCCACACTTTATAGTTGTGCTACACCCAAACACACTTCCTTTTGGTTTGCCCAACCATGCCTTAACCATTCTTCCAACTTCATCTTCTCCAAGCAAAACTCGTTCGGGGGAATTCTCTTCACCGCCATGGTCAACATCACTGACCCACTTTAGGAAGATCACTTGCCCAAGAAACCCCATCTATTTAATCTCTATTATCCTCCCTGCTCAACCACCACCATCACTACAAAACCATCTTCATCACCATCGTGTTCATCATCATCACCACCTCCAACAACACTCTCGGAAAAGTAAAAACCACCACCAAATCCATCTCTCTCTCACTCCCAGCACAAAGAATTTGATAAGTACTGTTCCGAGATTAGCACCCTTAAGAAGCTCTTAAAGCTTGCCCTTAGTAACCAAATGAGATTATGAGCACTTAAGTGGCTATACCTGACCATACCTTTACTTGATCTTGTGTGTGACGATTTGTGTATTAGATGGTGATTACTTGTGTGAAATTACTTGCTTGAAATGTGATGTTAACTCTGATAATTAGTTATTTTTGGGTGGCTATTGGTATTGTAATACCCCGATATTTATGTAGGGAAGTTATTTAATAATTTTTATAGAGTTTGGGGGTTATATTGTATTTTTACGGAAGTTATAAATTAACTTAATTTAAGAATGGGGTTTAAATTATAGATTTGAGGAAGTTATAAAGTAGTTTGATAAAATTTGGGGGGTTACAATTGTAATTTTCAAAAACATAAAGTTGCTAATTTGAAGAATAGGGAGATAAATGTAGTTTAGAAAACTTAATAACTAACTTATTTAAAGGAATTGGGGAGGTAAGTGTAGTTCAAATAAATTCAAAAACTAAATTCTTAAAAGCTTGTGGAGGTGTGTACAAGAGAATCCTGCAGAGAGAACTCTATGTACACCAAGAACAGAGAATAGAAATGGCACAGGAAGTGTTGGGTTGTGTGTAGGGAGAGAGTAAGGCAATAGTACTGTATGAGAGAGAGACAGGATTTTGGCAGAGCTTTCGCGTATCTCAGGTCGTTCTCTTGTGTATGGAAGGGTTAACGATCCTTTATATATAACAGAGAATGTGACCGTTGTAGTTTGGTTAATGCGCCCATCAATGGCGGCTTAATTAGCTTAACCACAACGGCACGTTCGTCCGCGTATATAGGGACCGTTACAGCACGTTATCCGCGTATACCGGAACCGTTATGGGGTTGACCGGGTTTGACGGGTTTGACCGGTTTGACCGGGTCTATGAAGCTCGTGCCATAAATCTCTCAAAAGCAGTTACTAGGGGTCGCGTGCGGGCTTGGTTGTCGCTCGCACGCGACAGGACTTACTCTAGCCTCCAAACCACTAAATCCCTACAAGTCCCGTGCGGTGGTATGCGAGGGCCCTGTCTCGCAGCCCCCACGTGGATCAGCGCGGCTGGTGATCCACTGTGTGTGGAGCACATTATGGTGTGCTGGATGATCGCCACGTGGCTAAGATCTGCCTGTCCAGAAAGCACTATCTACATTAGCCCCCTTTTCTGCGCGTGAAGACTCACAACCGGATAGGCTTCCATGCGCAGGAACCAACGTACGCGTCGCCGCCACGCACCAATTCAAATACACGCAAATTCAGCCCCTGGGCGTGCAATTATGACCTAAACCCCTAGAGTCGTGCCGTCTGGTCTTTTAGGGTTTTAGGCGTGACGTCAGCTTGTCTTGTGATTGCGCGATTCGACGGTGACGGTTGCGATTCGACTACTGAAAGGACGCAACCCTTCATTGATTTTGGATAAATACTCTGTGCTCTCCATTGTTGCAAAGTATCACTTCCTTATCTTAAATTGAATGATACCCGGAATCCTTCAAGAGTAGATTCAGATAATCAATCATCAATTCTCTCTTGTCAATCGTCTTCTTCAATTGTGCGCATCCAAGCCAGCTTTACCAAAACAAGGTTGGCCTTGTTCAATTTTGTTTAATGTACCGATATATGCTTTGAACTGTGTTGGATCTGCAGACCCATGACTCTCTGAAACATATTATCCACTGAAAACTATGAAGGAGACCTTGTTCTTTGAATCCAACCTTGATCTAATCCCCAGATTGTAAGGGTTTTGAATGTAGGGTTTCTGAAATCCCCAATAATGCAAACGATTCTGAACTTCAAACCCCAAAATTGACACTGGACTGTTCATCTTTCTTCCAATAAATCCCCGTATGCTTTGAACTGAATCTTGAAATTCAAACTAAAGTGTGTGTATTTCTCCCCCCCTTTTTTCTTGCTTTTTCCGCAGAAATGGCAAAGACAAAATGAACCAAACCCGTTAAGGAGGTCGAAGAAATACCTGATCTCCCCCAGACCATATGGCGGAAATCCCCCTATCTGGGTGGAAAAGACTTTTACCATGCTAGGGCTAAGGTGAAGAACCTGCCAATCCCTGTCCCTGCTGAAGAATTGCAAACGTTGACCCCTCAAGCTAACGCGACCATGCTCGGATTGATCGATTCCAAGGACGTGGTTCGATTGGGGGTCGAAAATGGGTTTTTCCCGTATACTGCAATTTCCACTCAAGTGTTTGTTCAGAAATTGGACTTTATGGATGAGTGGATTGACCATGTACTGACCAATCATGCCATTGCTTTAAACGATGCTGGCATATATTTCGCAGTCCGTGCTATGAAAGGTGCTGCCGTGAAGCTGGACCAGTCCATGCTTCTAAACCTTCTCTCGCATTACTCGCCTGCAACTCACACATTCCACTTTGCTGAGTTCGAGGCTGCCCCCACTCTTGAAGATGTACACATGTTGTATGATCTGTCTCCTGTGGGTGAGGTGGATCCTTTGAGTCCCTTGAGAACTGATGCAGAGGTTGCTTTGTACAAGAATATGGAGGATTTCTTGTCAGAGGTGAAGAAAATTTCTACCCGGTGGACACCTACAGAAATTCTTCCCGATTGGCAGTTGGTTGACACATCTGCGAAGAACACTTGGAACAAGTGGGTGCAGTACTTCTTTCGCGATTATGCGAACAGTAGTATCACCAAGATGCTTCTGATCCGGAACCCGAAAGCTAAGAACTATGTGAATGGCAAGGGTTATCACTTGACCCTATGCGCTTTTCTCTGCGCTTGGTTGTCGAGGTACTTGATCGATGGCCATCCTCATGATGGGGTCTTCTATCATGTCTTTCCTCTCGCTGTGAAACTGACCCTTGGTCAGAAGTTCACACTTGGGCCTTTAGTCTTGGGCACCCTGTACCACAGATTAGATCAACTGGTCGTAGCAATCAAGGACTCGCGCGGTCGCCTCGATGTGTTGACCTATGTCAACATTGCCTTCTTGACTATGTGGGTCTTCGAGCAGTGGCCCTCTTATGCTCCTATTCCCTCCAAGCCCAGTAAATGGTGTTCCCCAGGTGCGGAGGAAGAGCGTAATAGCGGCAGGGCTGCGAGGTGGTTTGGAACTCACTTTCCTAAGTGCGTTTGGAGCTTGATATGCGACAATCGAGAAGAGTTTATAGCCAGGCCTTATGCCACGCGCATTTAGAATGTGCGATGGTTCCCAAAACTGTATCCTTCCAAGGCTGTTGCTTTCTCAGAAGAGCTCCTTTTCGAGGGCGGGGAGCATTTCAACGAGCGCTATCGCGAATTCTTCTGCTGGTGTCTAAGAGGTTCTCTTCCTGCTCTTGCAGAGCATGTTCGCGAGCTCACCCCTCGGTACGAGAGAATCACCGTGGAAGTTGATCCTACTCGCGTTTCTCCCCAGTTTGGCTTCGATGCGGTGGCACCATTAATCTGGCCGCAGTCTATCATAAGAGGCTGCTACAAGCGATTACTGTCTGGGAATGTAAAAGAATCTTAAGGAGCAACCTCCCCTTCGAGCAACCCCCAGGTAACCGCGAAGGTGGCTATTCCTGGAACTGAGTCGCTTATTGGAATACCCAGCAGACAAGGTTTGAGACACAGTCAACCCCTCGGCCAAGCAAAGTTCCTGTGATCAAGAGAAATTCTTTCCCTTTCCATCCCAACTGTAGCCTTGACGACTCCGAATATGGCTGCTATTCGCTGCTGGATCATGAGAATCACTTGTGTCCCTCCACCATCCTTGACGAGAAGATGGCCGCAGTTAATAAAGGTGATTCGCATGTCATCAGATACAGCGAAACTTTCTCCAAGGTAAACAATCTCTCTTGCATGTGTTAAGTTTCCTTATTCCACTACGTTGAAACTTATGCTTCACTTTCTGTCGCAGTGCTATGTGAGGAGGTTCGCATCTGGTGAGCGTTCCAAATCGCTGATCACCACCATTGTTACTGCGAGAAGACAAGGTGAACCAGTTCAGCTAGCAATGAAAATGGCTCCCGCAGTTGAAACCCAAATTTGCCAAGTCATGGATGTTTTTGCTGATTCACTGATAGAAAATGCTCTAGCTTTGCCTCCACCCAGGGATGATCCGTCTCCCCCAGCAACTGTTGCACCACGGGCAAAGAGACCAAGGTAGAGAGGAATCACCATCTCTTCCCCTAGGAGTGTTCCAATTCTCCTCCTGCAAGGTCCCATACTTCTAGGGACAAAGGTAAAGGTCGCATGCCAAGCAAGGCACGGAAAGAGCTCGCAGTGGAGACTTTTGTTCCATTTGATCAGGAAGAAGAAGAGGAGGAGGAGAGAATGGAGGCGAGAGAAAAGGGTGATGATGAAGAAGAAGAAAGAATCGAAGATGTCAGAGAAGGAGAGAGAGACGAGATACAAGATGAAGAGTCGGGAGGTATCCCCATCGTACTTCTCTTCTCATTATCTCAACTTTCGCAGTCTTGATTGACCAATTCGTTCCTTTGAAGATGATGATGATGAGACCATCAGCGGCCTTTTGGCCAAGAGGCAGAAGAGGGGTTCTCACTCTGGTGTTTCCAACGAAACCATAGACGAGGACATCCTTGCCTAGTCCAGGAGAACAGCTGCGGAGGCTGCTTAAAGGAGAAGGAAGCGAGAAGAAGAGGAGCTTGAACGCGTAAAGCAAAGGAGCCTAGAAGAGCAACACGTCGACGACTTAGTGCGTCCAACCGATGAGGGAAATGCGGTTCCAGAAGAGGCGGCTCCTCAAGTTGACGAGGAGGATGCGGCTCCAGAAGAAGATGCGGCTGCTCTAGAGCAAGTCCAAGCGGACTTCGAAGAGATCGCAGGCGGTAACGAAGGTGAGATTTTTAATCTTGCAGTAACTTACCGAGATGTGATTGTTGGTGCATTAAGGCATGGCTTATCAAAAGCTGACATTCGCCGCTGGCTAGTAAGCAAGTGCGGTGAACCTTCAGGTAATCATCTTAACAACATTTGTGAACTAGGCTTAATAACCCAAACATTATCATGACTGGTTCCTTCGCGCCCCAGGTCACGCTCAGCTTAAAGATATACTTAATGAAGATACATTAATAGGCCATGGTTCCGCGTCCTTAGCCTACAACGCAGATGCTGCAATCCCATCCTCGCGTGGAGGTGCTAACTCTTGGCTTATCAAAATAACAATAAAATATCATTTAACACAAGTTACCTCACATCATCCTGTCTTGTGTCGCAGGTAATGCTGATGAAGCCATGCTGGGACAGAGGAATCATCCTTCTGCATCTTATGTCCCTGTGCCAAGTTCTCACACTGAGAAGCCCGTCGCAGCTGCTGAGTATGCGGGAGAGCCCTTCGAGGACATCATTGAATTTTCTGATGATGCCGAAGCTGACACCGTGTTGATGGAGGAAGATGCCAATGCTGCTGCTGAGGAAACAGAAGCAGATGCTGCTGATGCTCTCGCATCTGAAGGCATCCCTAATCAAGCTGCAACTTCTACCGCTGCCATGCCTCCGGCGAGGACTGAGCCTGCAGTGATTCTTCCTGCGTGGAACTTTTGGAGTTCGCAGGTCGGAGCTGCAATCGCACCTGGTGCGTCTTATATCCTTCCTGCCAACTATGAGGAGTTAGAGCTCGCAACTGACAGGAGGGCAATGGAGCAAAGACAGTCTTCAGCTGCCCCGGCAATGCGCATTCCTTCTTTGCGCGAGATCCTTGAAGGAACTGGTATGTTGTGATTGTTGTTCGCATCTCGCATTCTTCATTTACAAGTTCGATATTCTAACTTGGTTTAACATTGCTTAGGGTTGAAGCAAGCTGACGTGGACTGGCTGGTTCGAATGCGTCTCTCCTATCCTCGATCATTTGTGAGGTCTCTGGAGATAGGGCCTTTCGACAGAAGACTGTTTTTGACCGAAGCCATCTGGATTTTGGAGCAGCTATCTGCAGCCACACCTGCGACCATCTCTCCTCAGAGCGCGGAGTTTCTTTTCGGCATGTGTCAAAACCTTCACGCCAAAGTTCAAGGCAAGCTGGGTTTTGGGTATCTTGTCAAAAGAGTCACCCAGATTCACGCGGCCGTGAATTTGAAGCGCGGCTTCCATAACCTCGCAGCAGAGGAGCAGAAGGTAGAGCAGCAAAAGCAGAAAGATGAAGAGTCTGTAAAGCTCTTCCATGAAATGAGTGCCAACTACGAGCGATTGAAGCAAGAAGTGGAGCAAGTGGCAAATTTGTCACGTCAGTTTACTCCTAATGACTCCCTGGTCAAAGGCTTATTTTGAACAATAACAAACTTGTGTCGAACAAAATGCTAAAAAATTACTGTAATGTTGCTAGGGTTTCTCCCCCACCCCTTTTTTTTCAAAAAAATTGAATGTCTCTTTTGCCCTTCCCGGGATTTGCTCGAATATGTCTATTCATATCGATTATGACGTCAGCTATTGATACTCTGCCTTGATTTTCCCGCTGACTGCTTATCAGATAAGCACGCTTTCCTTGGGAAGTCCATCCGTATCATGACCTTCCGTCATTAATTAAGATACGTAACTGAATCGTCGTAGCCTTTAGTAGTGTAATTGAATGTTACCTCTTTTCAAGGTATAAGTGATTGATGCTTACGCCTTTTTCAAGCTTTGCTGACTCAGCTAGAGATTTGAAGGGTCTCCGTCGGGTCTATATAAACCCTGCCTTCCACTGCTTGGGTCTTTCATCCCATTATGTGGCTTGCCATGAGTCCCTACGAATGCTGGCTTCAATGCTTATCTTTCTTTGATTCATGGCAACTTCAAGTTGTGAAACCTGAGTTTGTGCTTTGTGCCATAGAAATAGCTTCCAAGATCTTCTTTACGAGGCTTATTTATCTTCATAACCATCATAAAGAAGATGCACATAATGTGTCATGCTTGCTCGAAGAATTTTCTTCGTCTATTATGCTTGCAGGTCATGTTTCCGGCCGCCTCCCGGTGAGGTGCAGCGCCGTACTGACCTTGCTACTGATTCGTGATGAACGGCGGATTTATCCTCTAGCTTTCCCGGAGGAGGATCATTTGCCACCATGTTCTTGAACTCGGGGTGGCGAGCCATTGTGCTCGTCTCCGTGGACAAGGAGCCTCTTGCCCTAGGAGTTGCTGCTTGCCTGTTCTTCACCGCCGCATACGCCGGAATAGGTGGTTCCTCAAGCACATCTCTTGGGGTGTCGATCAGACAGAGGCCTTGTCAGATCCTGGGATCTTGAACGTAGCGTCACATAGGTCTTGTAGACATGGAAGGCCGTTCGTTTTGTAGGAACACCCTACTTGCTACAGATCTTTGGTCGCGTGTAGGATCGATATGCCGATCCTTTTACAGTAAGGATTTCCCTTCTTTGTAATTTTCGCGTGTAAGCTGCTATCTTTGATGAATTGTAAGCCATGTTGGCTGTGTAATTAGCTCAGTCGGAGCTTTTCCGCTTGTAAGCTGCTATCTAGACAGATAATTTGTAAGTCATTTTGAATCATAATAATAAATCTCTTTGTTTGATTTGTTGTTCTTGTTACAACGAATTGCAATTTTCGTATGCATATTTGTGCTGGAATTGTGCCCTAGAGGCAATCAATTAATTGTGACATTTATGGATTTACGATTCATTATGTTATCGATATAGAGATATGTTAACATGAATGAAGTCCTTAGAATATAAGTGTTATATTCCTAAATATCCCTAGTCGATTATAATGATTAATAGGACAATCCTCTATAGACTAGTATGGGGTTGGATTGATATGGAGATATCATGATCCAACACATGGGTGTGCATTAAGGGTAATGGCGCACTGGATTGACCCATCTCCGAGAAGGCTACATACATGTTATGTTAAGTCACAAGCGCTTCTCGCGGTGCAATGGTATTTTCATCCTTAGACTTGAAGTCACTAGATATTCTAGTTGTGGATTATTGTGATTTTGGTAGCGTTAAACGCTACACCGTAACTGGGTAGTTATAAAGGCGTGTACTGGATACAATAAGAAGCAAGCTTAGAGATCGTAGTGGACGTAGATAGAATTTGTCCCTCCCACATAACGGGAGCAAATATCCTAGGCCACTCGAGGGATAGTGCTTATAAAATGTCTGGCCAGACTCAAATAAATCAATATGAGATATTGATGTTATTTGCACGAATAAGGCTATTCCCAGGATCGAGAAACTATGGATTCGATATACGAGTGTGACTTGTATGTCTCGTGTCCAATCCGGATATTGGGGCAAAGGGATGAGACAATTACTTGCACAAGGTTTGTCATGATGACTATTCTATTTGTTGGCTAGAATGGATGTCTTGCTAGAGGCCGCTCCATATTAGTAAATAGTTACTACCAACTAAATAGAACCTATGGGGTCACACGCCATATAGGGGTGAACTAGACTTGGGATTTAATTAATTAATATGATTAATTAATTAAAAGGATCAAATCGCAACAACTTGCTAACTTAGTAGGACTAATATGCATACATGATTAGGATTTGCCAAGGTGGCCTAATTCATGTAGAGACAAGATTAGGATTAATTGCAAATAGAACTGATCCATGTATTGACATGATAAGGACTATTTCGCAAAAGGGACTAATCCAAACTTGAGTAGGATTAGGAGAGGGGTTCTTTAAGTAGTAGGACAAGGAGTTATTGGACTATATAAAGGACACTCCTAGCTTATTTTTCTCTTGACACACCACACATCTATATGATAGAGTAGGAGAGAACAAAGCAAGGAGAGAGAGAGAAAATCCCACAAAGGGTCGAAACCCCTTGGGATTGCCGCCCCACCCGTCGGCCTACATGGAGGTGCCGCCCACCTTGGCTTGCCTCGTTTTGCGTGATTCTTCTTCCTCTTCCTCTTTCCGGGCTAGCACCAAGGATTGGAAGATCTAGATCTCACCTCTAGGCGTGGATCAACCTTAGAGACGTGACACAATTCGCGTTTGAAGTCATCAAAGGAGAACCCTAAGGTGTGTTATTGATTTCTTCCCCTACCATCGTTATGTCTCTTGACTTGTGATCCTTGGAGGGTTTTGCATGGTTTATGATTGTTTGTGTTTCTGTTGCGCATCCATGAATCAAAACCCTACAGTGGTATCAGAGCCACAGGTCGTAGAGCATAAACTTGGTTTATGTGTTACGTTTTGTTGTTTTACACCTTAATTTGATTGTTTATCGCGTAAAACAAGACAAATCAAGCATGGGATGCAATTTGTCAATAATCTTTCATAACAAGATCTCATTATTGCATTGGATGCATGAATTGGTGAGTTTAAGAAATTTTAGGATCTTAGATCTAGGGTTTTGGGCATCCTTGGGGAAGAAGGAGTTCTTCCAAAACAAGAAAACAACCAAACTTGGGCACCAAGCAAGGGAGTTGTTTTGGAAACAACTCCCTATAAAGGTTCGGCCCCCTTAGGGGACCGCCCCTCTTGCTTGCCGCCCAAGCTTTGGCCGCCCTAGGGGCCGGGTGGACCTAGCCCGCGGCCTAGCCGCGTGGGCTAGGGGCCGGGCCGGCCATAGGGCCTTGCGGTTCACCTTTTTGGGCCCGGGCAATTGGATTGTTGGGCCCATGGACCGTTTTAACCATAGAATATCCTAAGATCAATTAAAATTGACCAAGCGCGTTAAAATTGGATTTTAACTGTTTATGTGCAATTCGCATGGTGATTGGATATGGCCTTAGGAAGTGGTTTGATGTGGAAGTTTAATTTTGTGGTTTGGTTTTACGGCCTGCGAGCTGATCAATTAATTGTAATAATTAATTAGGGTTTTATGGCCTGCGTGCCATTTTTTTTCTCAACTTGTGAGATTTTGTTTTATTTAGTATAGAAGTTAGCTAGTGCTAGATAAAGTAGATTGTTAGCCAAGATTGAAGAAAAGAAGCCCAAAGCCAAAAGAAACCACAAAAGATGGAGCATGGAGCATTCCACATGACTATGAAGGATGGACCAAAAGATCAAGACGCATGGAGATGTGTTTGTTTTAGGGTTCATAGATAATTCCATTGGCTTGGAATTATATTAGTCTAGAAAAGGCCACATCCACATCACGTTTAATTTTTGTTTCGTGGTTGTTTACTTTATTGTCTTATTATTTTGTGGTTGGTGTATGGTTGATGCATGCAATTAGGATAATAAGATAATAAGACAACCCGGATCTATTATTTGGAGTTGTGCCCAAACTCAAATAGATAGATTAGTTGATTTTGATCAACAAAACAATTAAAATTGAATTTAAAAATCCCTCAAAATTCAAATATTGTGTTCTTGCCTTCTCGTTATTTAAACACTCATTATCATCATTATTTATCAAGATCGTGCGTGCCAAAGCATGGCGACTTGGTTCATAATGATGGAATGCGATGGCACGTAACAATGTGCAACTGTTTAAATAAGAGGTTGAACACAACTGGGCTATTAATATGATTAAGAAACCTAGAGGCAATCAATTGGGATTATCCATATGGATGGATAAATAAGGAGTTATTTGCCCGATTGAACCAAGAGTTGCATAAGGGATGCAATTGGAATTGTTCCTACCTAAAGTAGTCAAATTATGGGTGACTTGCCAAAGCAAGCTCATAAGGAGATGAAACATGGATCTTGGCCCACTAGAAAATATAAGGATATTTTCCGCATTAATATCTTGAGGGTTATTAATCCGTAGTAAAATAGTGGGAGCTATATTTAACAAATTAAATCCTTGTTGAATATAGTTAAAACGTCACAAACTTTGCATAATCCTTTTGGTGTTAAATACCCATGGCATTAAACAAACAAAACACGCCTAGATGTCCATAAGATGGACGAATTGTCTGGAATCTAGATTGGTATAAAACTGAGAATTGTTCTCAAATAAAAGGAAATTGTTGTAAATAGTAGAACATAAAGCTCTCTTCCTACCAACTACCAAAACACACTAAAACCTATGAAAGGAACACCAAAGAATGATTCTTTGGTTATGACTTGCCTCATGTTAGCTGCCATGAACTCTGAGCTTTGGAAGCAAGAAGAGAAACATGGAGAAGTATGATATGATCATACATTGAAAGAAGCTCTTTCAAAAGAGGGAGCTAGACATGAAAGGTTTGAAGTGTTGCTCCACTTTGGGTTATGCAAATATACTAATTCAATATGATTGAAATATTAGTGAATATACATTATGTATGAGATAGATAAAGAATAAAAGGTTATTCACCTAAGTGGACCAAGAATTGCATTGGATGCAATTATAGTTTTGTTTTAAAGTTGATTTACTCAATATGATTGAAAAATCACTAAAACAAAACACTAATAATGGGCATGGGCAAAGTTGTTAATGGATAACAATATGGGTAAGGGCAAAATAGTTTGCGCCAACCCCATGGGTATAAAGCAAGCTTGTTGCTAAAACCAAGTTGCCCTTGAAGTCCCGTAGATGGTGTAGAGGAAGAGAAACTACCCAAAGTACCTGGAAGTAAATAATAAAGGAATTATGAATTCCGATTTGGGTATTTTTATTATATAAATCAATGTGTCTATCTCATCATCATAAGTATATGATACTAGATGAGGATCTCACATTTATAGAAATGTTGAGGATCTCAAGAGACGGATACAATTGGATAAGGAATAAATAATCCTACACGTGGGGCTATGAAGCAAAGGGTTGCTGAAAAGCCGTAGGGAATTATTTCTACCATTCAGAAATTGTTCATGAATTAGACAAAAGGGATAATGTCCCTGCTATGAGTAGGACCATCATCATAGTTTTCTTGTTTGGACAAGAAAGCTCCATATTATAATAAAAAGACAAATGTTGTTCCATTTATTATGGTATGCATTATTGTAATGCAATTTTGTCTAAGTGGATTCTATATTCATGATCATGATAATTTCATCTATAACATTAATACCTAGAGGTTTGCATATAATGATATGAACTTCACTTATCTTTAGCATTATCGTTTAGGCCCCATAAATAAGTGATACATATCTAGAACTCCATGAGGATGGATTTCTGGGACTCATTTGATTATTGAATCATATGATACATGTAAGACTTATTAGGCAAAGATATGATCTTTTGGGAATCATACATATTGATGTATGAAGGCCGCTAAGCACAAATACTAAAGATGGTTTTAGTACTTCATCATATTTACTGATATGATCAGAGAAATATGGATTTGTGTATCTTATGAAGAAACAAATCAGAATCCTTTGAATTGTTCAAAGTATTCAGGAATGAAGTAGAGAACCAGCTTGGCAAAATCATTAGGGCTCTACGATTGGATCATAGAGGGGAGTAATTGAGCCAAGAGTTTGACAAGAATATATGGGAGTGTTGGATGTGATCCAAAACTCGCTCCACCTAGCACACCACATGGGTTTGGCGTGTCTGAGAGGAGAGTTCGGACCTTGTAGGACATGGTTCGGTCCATGATGAGTCAAACAGAACTTCCAGTTTACCTTTTGGGGCTATGTTCTAATTACAGCAAATTTCGCCCTTAACCTTGTTCCATCAAAACAGATTATGAAAAGCACCATATGAGATATGGACTAGGAAAGTGTCCTAGTATGTCATTCATAAAGATTTTGGGTTATTAAGTTTATGTAAAACAGTTTACAAATAAACTTGGACCCAAGTTGGATAAATGTTTTGTGGGATATCCTGAAAAGGATATTATTTCTACAACCCAATCGAGAACAAACTGTTTGTTGCTCGAACTACAGTGTTTCTAGGTAGAGATTGTCTCTAAGAGAAACATTGGGAGGGCAGTAGAACTTGAATAAGTTCAAGAACCACAACAGAACATTGATCATTTTTTATGGAACATGAGCAGGATCACAAGGTGTTGTGGAGAAACCTACTCAGAAAACACAAGAACCTCGTAAGTTAGGTAGGATATATCAAGGGACTAGAGAAATAAGGATTTCTCATAACCCATGATATAGTTCTCATAAAGATGAGCCTACAACCTACGAGATGGTCATGAATGGGCCATACTCACAGAAATGGCTTGAATCCATGGGATACAAAATGGAATCCATGTATACCAACAAAGTATGGACTTTGGTGGAACCACCTGAAATGTGCAAGTGGGTTATGAGGAAACCAACATGGATGGTAATATGATTACCTTTAAGGGACAATTGGTTGGGTAAGGATTTCCTGTGAGTTCATAGTATAGACTATGACGAAATCTTTTCCAGTTGTGATGCTTAAGTCCATTAGTATCTTGCTTGTAGCAATCTGTTTATAGATTGAATCAAGCTTCTAGGAGTTGGACTCTTCAAATCGATGATGCAATCAAAGGAGTTTGGTTCCATCAAAATTGAAGATGAGACTTGTGTTTACAAGAAGGTTAGTGGGAGCATAATTATGTTTCTGGTCTTGTATGTGGAGACATACTTAATCATTGGGAACGTTGCCCCTACTTGGCAGTCATACGCAGATTGACTAGGGAGTTGACTTTCTAATGGTAGACTTAAGCGAAGCAACTTGTGAAGATCTATTGAGGTAGATCAAGATGGTTGTATAGCTTAGGTCATAGTACATAAATTGACAAAGGTGTTGAAAAGAATATTGATTCTTACCCATGTCACATGGAATTAGTCTTTGGAAGGCTAATTGTCTTCCCAATTAGATTGGGAAGGGACTGTATGAATAAGATTCATGAGATACGCCATGTTATGTACTAGGCCAGATGTGTCATATGGTATGACACAAAGATACCAGTCAAATCCGGGTGAGAGTCACGGGATTAATTATCAAGATTATCCAGTAGTACTTGAGAAGCACTAAGGATGAATTTTTGATAAATAGAGGATACGAAGAGTTTACTGTAAGGGGTTACAGTGATGCGAACTTCAAATCTGAAAAGAAGATTCAGATTATAAGTCGAGTTTTGAGTTTTGCCCTAGTGGGAGCGACTGTGAGCTGGAAAGGTTCCAGGAAAGATTCATTCACTGATTCTAACATAGAGGACTGAGTAAATTAATGCATAAAATGCATTTACTCAGAATGTTGAATCTCAATCAAATTGTTGATGGAGGAGATGTGAATATATGCAAGGTAACAGCAGATGTCTCCCCCTACGCAGTGTAAGCATGGAGGGTCGCTCTAGATCAATAGGCATATGATGCAGGAGATTGACTCTAGTGCAAGTGGGAGACTGTTGGAATTGTGCCCTAGAGGCAATCAATTAATTGTGACATTTATGGATTTACGATTCATTATGATATCGATATAGAGATATGTTAACATGAATGAAGTCCTTAGAATATAAGTGTTATTTTCCTAAATATCCCTAGTCGATTATAATGATTAATAGGACAATCATCTATAGACTAGTATGGGGTTGGATTGATATGGAGATATCATGATCCAACACATGGGTGTGCATTAAGGGTAATGGCGCACTGGATTGAGCCATCTCCGAGAAGGCTACATACATTTTATGTTAAGTCACAAGCGCTTCTCGCGGTGCAATGGTATTGTCATCCTTAGACTTGAATTCACTAGATATTCTAGTTATGGATTATTGTGATTTTGGTAGCGTTAAACGCTACACCGTAACTGGGTAGTTATAAAGGCGTGTACTGGATACAATAAGAAGCAAGCTTAGAGATCGTAGTGGACGTAGATAGAATTTGTCCCTCCCACATAACGGGAGCAAATATCCTAGGCCACTCGAGGGATAGTGCTTATAAAATGTCTGGCCAGACTCAAATAAATCAATATGAGATATTGATGTTATTTGCACGAATAAGGCTATTCCCAGGATCGAGAAACTATGGATTCGATATACGAGTGTGACTTGTATGTCTCGTGTCCAATCCGGATATTGGGGCAAAGGGATGAGGCAATTACTTGCACAAGGTTTGTCATGATGACTATTCTATTTGTTGGCTAGAATGGATGTCTTGCTAGAGGCCGCTCCATATTAGTAAATAGTTACTACCAACTAAATAGAACCTATGGGGTCACACGCCATATAGGGGTGAACTAGACTTGGGATTTAATTAATTAATATGATTAATTAATTAAAAGGATCAAATCGCAACAACTTGCTAACTTAGTAGGACTAATATGCAAGTTGGACTAATCCATGTATATACATGATTAGGATTTTCCAAGGTGGCCTAATTCATGTAGAGACAAGATTAGGATTAATTGCAAATAGAACTGATCCATGTATTGACATGATAAGGACTATTTCGCAAAAGGGACTAATCCGAACTTGAGTAGGATTAGGAGAGGGGTTCTTTAAGTAGTAGGACAAGGAGTTATTGGACTATATAAAGGACACTCCTAGCTTATTTTTCTCTTGACACACCACACATCTATATGATAGAGTAGGAGAGAACAAAGCAAGGAGAGAGAGAGCAAATCCCACAAAGGGCCGAAACCCCTTGGGATTGCCGCCCCACCCGTCGGCCTACATGCAGGTGCCGCCCACCTTGGCTTGCCTCGTTTTGCGTGATTCTTCTTCCTCTTCCTCTTTCCGGGCTAGCACCAAGGATTGGAAGATCTAGATCTCACCTCTAGGCGTGGATCAACCGTAGAGACGTGACACAATTCGCGTTTGAAGTCATCAAAGGAGAACCCTAAGGTGTGTTATTGATTTCTTCCCTTACCATCGTTATGTCTCTTGACTTGTGATCCTTGGAGGGTTTTGCATGTTTTATGATTGTTTGTGTTTCCGTTGCGCATCCATGAATCAAAACCCTACAATTGGCAAGGTTCACTTTTTTGTGTAGTGTCATATTCGCACTGTGTTATCGTTACGATTTGCTATCCAGCAGATAGATTCGCAGGTTGAGAATCATTTATGAGAACTGCTGCCTTAGCAGATGAGTTTTTAGATCGTTTGAGATCGCATTTGCATAGATTTGCTATCTTGGCAGATAGGCTTGAGAATCGCTTAAGATAGGATTCTAGTACTGCTGCTATCTTTGCAGATAGGCTTTGGAGATCACTTAAGATCGTACTTGCATAGTGTTGCTATCATGGCAGATAGGCTTAAAAGATCACTTAAGACCATAGTGCTGCTATCATGGCAGATAGACTTAGAAGATCACTTAATATCATAGTGCTGCTATCATGGCAGATAGGCTTAGAGATCGCTCAAGATCATAATGCTGCTATCATGGCAGATAGGCTTAAGGATCACTTAAGATCATATTTTCATAATGCGGCCATCGCGACGGATGGGCTTTCGCTATTGAGAGATGAAGAAATAAATAAAGAAATAAAGACAGCTGAAATCATAAAGTTCTTCCCATTTGGGAGAAGTCTTTTTTATTATAGAACACTCTCATATGGGAGAGATGAGATTACAATTCCCTCGTATGGGAGAGAAGATGCACGAGTTTTAGCAATACAGAGCATAAAGTAGACGTTGTAATCTAACGCATATAATGAGAGGAGTTAAGGATAATACTTCTTAATCCAGCGCATGTTGACTGAGATTGGGGTTGAAGTCGTCCCATGTAGCCTTTGTATGTTGCAGTAGCAACTATCAAAGACTTCTGTGACTTCGAAGGGTCCTTCCCAGTTGGCTGCGAATTTTGGATGAGCCGCCTCTCGTATGCAGTGGTCTGATGCGCGCAAGACCAAATCTCCAACTGCGAAATCTCGACGTTGGACTGTTTTGTTGTACGCGCGAGCGATCCTTTCTTGGTATCGTTTGTTAGTCCTTTTAGCTTGCTCCCGCTTCTCTTCTAACAGGACCAAGTCATGATCGCGTTGATTGTCGTATAATGCATGGAAAGCCAGTCTTGCGGAGTTGACTTTTACTTCCGCGGGTACTACAGCTTCAGCCCCATAACATAGAAGGAACGGGGAGACTCCTGTGGGAGTCCTTGGAGAAGTCCGATAGGCCCACAAGGCTATGTTCAAAGAATCATCCCATTTCTTGTGGTCATCCGCCACCATATTGCTCCAGATTCTTAACAACGTCTTGTTGGTTGCTTCCGCTCTACCATTCCCTTTCGGATAGTAAGGAGTAGAACATATCTGCCTTATGTTGTACTCTGCTAGTTTCGCAGCTACCTGGCGATTGACAAAGGGAGTGCCATTATCCGAGAGAATGGTGTTCGGAATTCCGAACCTGCATACGATGTTCTCTTGGAGGAAATGGACCACGGCTAGCGCATTTGCTGTCTTTAGTGGTATTGCTTCTACCCACTTGGTGAACAACTCGGTCGCGGTGAGAATGAACTGATTTCCGTGCGAGGTTGGTCGGATGGGGCCAACAAAATCCAAAGCCCAAGTATGGAACGGCCATGGTGTTCCCAACGCATGTAGATCTACAGCAGGAGCATGCACTAGGTTACCTTTGAATTGGCACTCCTGGCACCGTCTTACTTTAGTGCGGCAATATGCTTCCATGGTGGGCCAGAAGTAACCGAATGAGAGGAGCTGTCTGCATAACTTCGCACCTCCCTGATGTTCCACTTGATGAGAGAGGTCCATCACCTCTTGTGCTTCTTTGCTGTCTAGACATCGCAGCAGGTTACCCTCATGGCCCCTTCGCCAAAGCATATTTTCTTGCACCACATACCGTGATGCTTTTCTCTTTAGTTTCTCAGCTTCTTTTCTCGACTCAGGAACAATACCTTGCGTGAGAAAGTCAAAGAGTGGCTTCCTCCAATCCACATCATCATCGGTCAGAGCAATTGATAAAGAGTCCTTGATCAGTGCGCAACTCTCGCAATTTCCTTGGATCAATGCTGCGGCCGTTGACATGTCCGGCCAGTGAGTCCCATACCTCTGGGCTTTCCGATAGATTGACACCTCACTTTCCCCACAAGCATGTTGGTTAATCTTCTCTAACAGCGCTTGTCCCTCCTGCTCCGAGACACATCGCATGAGTATTCCGCCAGGGCCTTTGTAGTAGAGGGTGTTGTCATGTATGCAATACCCCTTTGTGGATGCCCAATTCTCGTTGCTCGTGCCTTCTGCGATGGCACGCAAGATTGACTTTCTCCAGTCTGCATCACCCATGCATTCGTCGTCGCACGCGTCCTTTGTCAACGCCGAGGATGTTCGCACTTCAATCGAGATTCTCGCGGGACATTTATCCGCACTAACCTTGGATCCCAAGGTAGCTAAAGCATCAGCATGCCTATTGTCCGCTCTGGGTTTGTGCTCGTACCTGACATCGCAGAACTGCTTCACCAGTTTTTGTACTAAGGTCCGGTAGGGCAATAAGTTTATCTCCTTCAAACCATACTCGCCCGAGGCTTGTTTGACGATTAGCTTGGAGCCTCCCATCACCGTCAAGTTGCTTACTTCTAGTGCCCTTGCCGCGCGAAGACCTGCGATGAGAGCTTCATACTCTACTTCATTGTTGGTGACTGCGAAGTCGAGCTTTGCTGACATCTGTATGACCTCTCCATCTGGTTTGGTCAAAACTATCCCAATGCCTCCACCTTTCCTTGTTGACGACCCATCGAAATGGAGCGTCCAGTAGGGCAACTCAACTGCCTAGATTTCAGGTCCCTCCAGTTCTTCCTCAATCACAGGCTCATGACTGTTATCAGGGAACTGTGCTAGCAAATCCGCCACCGCTTGCGACTTGATTGCCCGGGGTCGAACACACGTGATGTCATATTGAGAAATTGTCATATACCATTTTGCCAATCTTCCCCCAGGTGTAGTGTGAGTCAGAAGATACAGTATAGGATCACTCTTTGTGACCACTACCACTTTGTGCGAAGCAAAATAGTGCTTTAACTTTTCTATTACAAAGAATAGGGCAAGGCAATGACGTTCGATGTCTGTGTACCTTGATTCTGCTGGCTGCACTATGCGAGAAATGTAGTAGATCAGCCTTTCTTTCCCCTCATACTCCTGAGCCAGGAGTGCCCCTACAGATCTCTTCGTTGACGTCAAGTACAACAAGAGTGGTGATCCGAGCTGAGGTGCGATCATTACCTTTGACGATGTCAACAGGTCCTTTAGCCTTCCAAACGCAGCTTCGTGCTCCGTAGTCCAGTTATATAGAACGTCCTTCTTGAGAAGATCACTGAAGCAGGAGGTGATTTCAGCGATCGCTGGGATGAACCTTCGCAGATAGGATAGCTTTCCCAAGAAGGTCTTCAAGGCACTTTGGTTGTGCGGCGCCGTCATGCTAGTGATGGCCGCTACTTTCGCAGGATCAGGCTCTATTCCTTGACGATGTACCACACATCCCAAGAATTTCCCCGATGTAACTCTGAATGCGCACTTCATGGGGTTCATCTTTAATTGAAAGCTTCTGCATCTGTTGAACACTTTCCGCAAATCCCCCAGGTGGTCTGCCTCTTCCTTGGATTTTACAACTAAGTCGTCCACGTAGAATTCTACTTCCTTGTGCATCATGTCGTGAAACAGGGCCATCATGGCTCGCTGGTAAGTTGCGCCTGCGTTCTTGAGACCAAAAGGCATAACTGTGTAATTGAAGACTCCCATCAGAGTGATGAACGCGGTTTTCCGTGCATCTTCGGGGTCCATCTTGATCTGATTATACCCACTGAAGTCGTCCATGAAGCTGAACATGCGATGACCCGCGGTCGAATCGATATGTAAGTCGATATTGGGAAGTGGAAAATCATCTTTGGGACAGAAACGATTAAGGTCTCGGAAGTCTACACAAATGCGAAGCTGTCCATTCTTCTTTACTACCGGCACAATGTTGGCTAACCATGTAGGATGGTGATTTGGCTCAATAAATTTGGCATCCAGGAGTTTGACAATTTCCTGCTTAATCTTCACGTCAAGCTCCGGCCTAAATCTTCTTGTGCTCTGCTTTACCAGTTTGGATCCAGGAATTACATCCAACCGGTGCATGGTGATGCTCGTGTCCAGATCGGGCATCTCATCGTATTCCCATGCGAACACGTCTTTGTACTCAGTCAAGAGTTGTAGCAATCTCTCCTCCTCCTCGCCTGTGAGGTCCGCACTCAGAAAGACTGGCATCTTCTTTTCTTCGCTTGGGCTTAAGAATACCTCCTTCAACTCCTGCTTTTGCGGCCTGGGTTTGTCCTCCATGCATTTGGGTGCTTGTTTTAGCTTTTCCTCTAAAACACTTGGCGTAGGTTTGTCCGGTTCCATAACCTGCTCAATTTGATTGATTTGCTCAGGGATATCCCCATGCTCGCGTGAGGACACCCCCGCGCACCTTCATATGCGATAGCATTTCTTCCCGTTGGCGTAGAAACTCTCTATCTCCTTGCCTTCAGGATCATGTTTTGCTATCCTTTTCAGAGTATACACGTTCTTTCGCTGGAAGGCAATCCGCGGCGCCTCTTCTCGCGTAGACGACTTTTCCGTAGCCTCCTCTCTTGTCACCATTACTCCTGCGGGTGACTGATCTTTGATGTCCTCCAATCGGGGCAAAGGAGTGGGGTTCAACGGCCCCGGCGTCTGCTCATCTGCCATCTCAGTGAACCATACCGCCTCACTGAGATGTGCTTCATCCATGTTGAAAGGATTTATCAAAGCTGGTATCTCAACTATTCGGTCATTCCAGATAGCTTTCATCACTTGGTGAGCTGTTGAAGGGACAACATCAAAGCGATGAATCCAGGCACGGCCTATAATCATGTGATACGTAGTGTTCGCATCTATGACATAGAACTTGGCTGAACATTTGATTTTACCGATCTGGAGACCCAGACGGATCCATCCGATCGTCATCCTGGAGTCGCTTCCAAATCCCATTAGCGGGGATGGACGCCTGACAATCTTCTCCTCTGGGATTCCTGCTAGCTTCAGAGTGTTGAGCGAGACAACGTTAACCGCTGCTCCTCCATCGACAAACGCTCTTTTGAAATCCACACCATTGATGACTGTCGTTACATACAGAGGCTTCTGGTGGCTCGCATCTGTCTTCTTATCACTTGCGGAGAAGGTTATGACCTTTTCTGTAGAGCGAGATGCCCTAAAAACCTTCCCGTTGGAGATCACGATATCTTCCTCGTAATCTTCTGCTATCCTCAGGATTGCTCTCGTCATTTCCTTCCGGCACTTCTCCGAGAAGTTCATTTCATCGAGGAACCAGCTGAACCCGTGCGACCCCTTCATCCGATCAGCACGTTCGTCCTTCGTGTCTATGCTGTAGTCCTTATCGTTGTGGATCTCGGCAATGATGGGAAGACCATCCTCTGCAACCTCTTCAAGGTCCATAATCGAGATCATGACAACCTCTTTTTCCTTCGGCTCTTGCTCCGCGTGAGCAGGCAGTGGGTTATTTCGCACATCCTTCCTCAGGTCGCTGACAATCAGCTCCCCATTTTTCATCTTTTGGCTTACCATGATTCTGAGCTTCTTGCAGTCACCCCTGGGATGCATGACCTTTCCATGACATTCACACCACTTTGGGTCCCTCACCATCTCCTTAGATGGTGTCCTTTCAAGCGGCGGCAAGATTCCGTCTTTTCGCCATTGTCTGCACAAGTCACTCGCTTCCTCTACCGAACACGGCAGGGGTGGTGCATCGAAGTTTGCGACCTTCGACTGCTTTTGGGGCGAAACCATATTCACCTCGGCTTCACGTCCCCTTTTGTAGCTGAACCTTCCAATTTTAAAGGTAGTCCCGCTCGGGGACCTCTCAGAGGCATGCCTCTTCTTCTGCCTCTCCACTATAGGCTCTATATTCTTTGTGCATTCGATCAGTTTCGAAAATGTAGGAGTTTGCAGGTTGATAAGCATACCTTTGTACTCGTCTCGCATGCACTGCAGGCATATTTCCACGAGTCTGCTTTCGAGTATCACATCTTTGCATTCCAAGGACTTAGCCCTGAACTTCTTGATGAATGTCACTCCATTCTCCTCGCGCTTCTGGTACATCCGCGAAAGATGAATCATGGTCACCTTTTCTTCCATCTGGAAGAATTTAGTATAAAATTTCTGGACCATATCATCCCAGGTCTTCACGGATCCAGCCTCCAGTGTCCTATACCACTTGTAGGCCACGTTTCCCAGAGATTTGGGGAACTCGCGCATCAGCAGCTTAGGATCAGCCCCGTATAGCCCCATCACATCGATGAAACGCATAACATGCTCGTGGGCGTTTCCATTGACATCTTCAAACTTGTCCCATTTAGGAGCCTTGTACCCAGCGGGATTAGGCATGAGGTAGATCTCGCGTGGGATAGGTGGATCATTGTCAAGCTTCGGGATGATGGTGTCCGCGAACGATTGATTGGCTAGGATGGTTTCTATGCGCCGCTGCAGCGACGTCATACACTCCGGCGCATTTCCCCCAGCAGCAGGAGGAGGAGTTGTTGCAGGCGGAGGCGACACATATGCCGCGGGAGGGCTAGGAGCATATTGTGAATTCACGTTGCCCCACGTTGCCGATGGAGGAGGCAAGGGGTATTGTGAGGCCGGATTGGGTACCAAAGTTGGAGGTTGAGAAGTGTGAGTGGCAAGAGGCAACACTTGGGCTATTGGCCCCTGAATTGAGGGTAACTGTGTAGCTGTTGGTGGGGTTTGAAGGTCAGGGTTGGGTGGTGTGGTTGACACTCCCAATCCTTGAGTGGTGGAGGTTCCTCCTCCCTGAGAGACGGGGGTGGCCGATGCGGGATTTGGGGCGAGAGTCCCCAGAATAGCCATTATCCGTTCCATCTGCGCAGATTGAGCTTTGAGATCCTTTGCCTGGTTCTGGATGGTGGCGTCCAAGGCCTCTATTGTCGGAGCTTCACCGGTGGCTGTAGGAGTACGGCGGGCCTCCTCTCCCAAGGTGGTCTCTGTGGAAGGAGATCTGTTGCTGACATCATCTTCATGAGACATGGTTGCTTGCAATGGTAAGTTCACGTCGGGTTCACCAAAATGTGTACAAGAGAATCCTGCAGAGAGAACTCTGTGTACACCAAGGACAGAGAATAGAAATGGCACAGGAAGTGTTGGGTTGTGTGTAGGGAGAGAGTAAGGCAATAGTACTGTATGAGAGAGAGACAAGATTTTGGCAGAGCTTTCGCGTATCTCAGGTCGTTCTCTTGTGTATGGAAGGGTTAACGATCCTATATATATAACGGAGAATGTGACCGTTGTAGTGTGGTTAATGCGCCCATCAATGACGGCTTAATTAGCTTAACCACAACGGCACGTTCGTCCGCGTATATAGGGACCGTTACAGCACGTTATCCGCGTATACCGGAACCGTTATGGGGTTGATCGGGTTTGACCGGTTTGACCGGGTCTATGAAGCTCGTGCCATAAATCTCTCAAAAGCAGTTACTAGGGGTTGCGTGCAGGCTTGGTTGTCGCTCGCACGCGACAGGACTTACTCTAGCCTCCAAACCACTAAGTCCCTACAAGTCCCGTGCGGTGGTATGCGAGGGCCCTGTCTCGCAGCCCCCACGTGGATCAGTGCGGCTGGTGATCCAGTGTGTGTGGAGCACATTATGGTGTGCTGGATGATCGCCACGTGGCTAAGATCTTCCTGTCCAGAAAGCACTATATACAGGAGGTAATTGTATTTTATATAAGTAATTGTATGTTTATACGTATTAAATACTTGGTACAACCCGTATTTGACTTTACCTGACCCGTATATTGGTATGACCCGGTAATATATACTGTATAATTGTATCTACCCGTGTTTTTAGATTAAAACCCGACCCAAAACCCGTATTTTTATTTATTTATTATTTTTTCTTTCTTTTTCTCTCCCTCCCATCTTTTTCTCTCTTCTCTCTCTCTCTCTTTCCTTCACCGGGAGACAACTCCCCCTCCTCCCTCACACACCTTCATCTCTTATCCCTCCCTACAACTCTAGCTCCCTATACCCTACTACCCAAATTAATTCCCCTTCATCCTCCTATTCTTCGATAAATTAATGCTCCTCCTCCTCCATTTTTTTTCATCACCATCTCTTTCTCTCTTGTTTCTTCACCCGTACACACAAAACACCCCTCCCTCTCTACCAACTTGGTACGTTCCCCTTGTTTTCTCTTCTCCCTCCCTCACGGCACATACACACACTCACACAACACACATAACACCTCCCCCTAATGCTACTCCCTCCTCTATATAAACCCCTCAATTTTTTCTCCCACACAACAACAACAACAACAAAACCATGGTCTTCTTCTTCCTTGGTGATACAACCACTACCACCTCTCTTCTCCCTACACCTTCATCACCATCCCCTCATATCCTCCCTCCTCTGCCACAACAAATAGCAGCAGCAACAGCAGACCCCCAACACCACACCACTGCCGACACCAACACTACCACCACCACCTCCTCCATTAAACCACCAGCATAACCACCAAATTTTCTCCTCCCTATCAATCTCATCTCCCCTATTTTTCCCTCTCTCTGTTCGAATGAAACATCAGCAGCAGCGGCAACAACGACAACAACAACAGCCGCTAGCATCACCGCAACCATCACCGTCGCGTCGCCATCACCACCACCTCCAGACCCAACTCTCTACCCCTAGGCTCCTTAATCTCTCTCTCAACCTCTTTTCTCCCTCTCTGGTCGCACAAAACAGAGGAAGCAGCAGGAGTCATGGCTGGAGCCACCCCTCCACCAGACCCGAAGGCCACCGACGGCGATTCGACAGGCAATCCGACGGGTCCCCTCCTCCCTTTCTTCTTCCTTTCTGGCGACTTCCCGAACTCCCTAGAGGTGTGACCGAGGTCAAAGAACCCCGATTCCAGCGACCCGTTCACCGGAGTGCCATAATTTCCGGTGAGAAGCTCGACCCGAACACAAACTCGGTTCTCTATCATTCAGTATCCGATTTTGATAATTTTTGACATGAATCGCATTCTCTTGACTTTAATTTGAGATTTATATCATTGAAATCATATGGGTAACAATGAATAATCAGATTCGTGAATTTGGGGTTGTTGATTTTGAAGAAGATGATGAAAGGGGGTGATTTTTTTCTTAAAGATAAACTGGAGGGTATAAAGTGTTAAATCTATAACTTTGGGGGGGGGGGGCACTGCCTTTTACCTAAACCATTATTACTCATGTAATTACATTATTTATATTATTGAGGTTAACTAAGTAACTATTGTAAATAAATAAAAGAAAACAAATATGTTTGAAGTAAAAATAAATGCTTAAATTTCTATAAGATGGAAATTAGTTATAGTTAACATTGTAATTCATTTTCTTGAAAAATTAATCAACAAAAGATATGTTTTGTATAATCATCAAATAAGAGCAAATTTTTTCGCTTATATAACTCTTATTTTATAGCAAGTTTCTAAATGTTCATAATTATTTCATATTCTCTTAAAATTAGGTGTTATTTTCATGGAATAAAGAAAATTAGTTGTAAATTAGAAATAAACTAGCCTTGAACCCGTGCGATGCACGGAAACATGACTTCTATTGAGGCAAGGTCATTAATGTACGATATGATGTTTAAGACTTAAGAGGAATGAATGTAGTACTCCCAACGAAAACGGATAGAACAATTACACAATCCATATCTATATGTATTATATATTTTCCAATTTTGAAAAAAAAAATATCAAGATATGTTTTGACTAAAATTGTATTTCAGATTCTTAAACAAACCTAACTAATAAAAGGGCACCAAATTTGTTACTTTTACATAAGTCCAATATTAGCATTTCTTAGTTACTAACTTGATTTTTATCTTAATTAATCTATCATTTTCTTTTCTTATCCAAAAATGTATAAGTTAAGATTTTTAATGTTTATGTGAATTCCAAAAGTTAAAGAGTAATTATCTCATTGAATAAGAAATGATAGACCTTGTTTCAAATAACTTTTGCATTTGCAAAGTTTTTCATATCACTCATTTTATTTTGCACACACAGTTTTCACTCATTGCTCATTTACTTTTAGAAACACAAAACTCTAAAATAAACTTGTATGAACTCATTATTTATACTAAAGTAAATTAGAAGGACCTGTTGTTACATGTGAATATCAATAATTGATTCGTTACATTAAGAAGGTACATCAACATGTAAATGGTTTCAATAAAAAAGACGAATTAATTCTATCCCGTACAATCAGTTTAACTGAAAATTTAAAGAAAATAAAAAACCTTATAAACCCGGAGACGGGATTTCAACTCCACACATTTCTTTGAAAATGTAGTTCAGTTTTCCTAAAGCATGGCCCTACTAAGCTGTGCTGCACTATCAATATTTCATAAGCTTGCCAGAACATGCACTTGCCGGAACATAGCAATGTAAAGATCCTGGCTTTTGCACCTTTACCTCGAGTCGTCTTTTCAGCAAATGATCTACCAAACGCCAAACAACATACATGAGGCACAATACATAGTGCATTAGACATAAGATATAATCAAAAGAAGTTACCAATATAGTGAAATGAAACAAACATTTTGCTAGCCATCGAAGATAAAGACTGAAAATAATTCCCAATGAGTTGCTTAGCATATCAAAGACCATCCTACCAAAATAAACAATTAAGAGAACCGGCTTTTCTCTCAGAGTAGGATCGATGCCATGGTTGTGTTCGCCTAATCGGGACTCGTATATGGAAGGGGTCATTGATATGACCTGGGTATGTGTGACTCAATGCTGCTAGAGACCGCCTGCGGTTGTCGCTGGTTGCTGCCTGAGTTTCTTGGAGGAGGCGGAGTGAGAAGGGGGGGGGGCTTCTCTGGACAAGTTTGAGTTTTCTCTCGCAAAGTTTTTTCTAGAACATAGAATTTGAAAAAAACTGGGTTTGGAAAAAGTGGGGCTTTCTCCAGTAGACCAAAGTTGATTTATATATAAATATTTGAACCAATCACATTTGACATTTTTTGGTACTACATAGGTTTGATTGATGCAAATAAATTATTTTTATTATTTTACATTTCTATTTTGAGTGACAATTTAAACCGCATTGTTTCGCATTTCCTTTATAAGACGGATTTCCCATTTTTGCTCATGTATTTGGGGATGGATTGTCTATTTTTATATGACAACTTTTACATCGATTTCCATGTTGGTCGTTACTTACAAAAATGTTTGAAAAACTTTACCAAACATGATGTAATTTCTCCTAAAAAACATGAGGTAATTAGAAGTTACCATATGTTTTATTTTTATTTAAGACAAACGGAATAGACAAATGAATCAATTATATTAACATTTAATAACAATTTCCATATATGAATTCTCACATTTTGTTTATTATATATTGATTAATTATTTAAAATTCCACGTGGCATTTCCTCACGCAAAGCTTGAGAGGACATTCTCAAATATTATATATAGATTCCTTAAACATCACTTTTACAATTACAAGAAATATTGTTTCACATGACTTCGATAGTAAACAAAAAGTATGAGGGGGATGATTGATTATGTTATTCAAAAATTTCTTGGGGTTTAGTTGTAGCTTACACAAACTGATTTTTTTTAATATTTAATTTAGTATTTATAATTATATATTTATAACCCAATTATCTATATAAGTAAATACTTTTGCATAATTGTTTAAGAAAAGAATATTTATGAAAGCTTGGCTATGATATTATCATATTTTGATGGACTATGATATGTATATTTCTTAAATGAGATTTTGTAAGCTCCTAAATGATAGTTTAATTTTATAAATAGTTACTCTAGTAAGACTAATTAAAGATAGTATTTGTATAACTTGGAATTATAGCCAAACTTAAATAGCTATATTTTAGTTTATTGGAAATCTATGGACTAGAAATGTATTTTAAGAGGGAAAATATTATTGGAATTTTCTAAGTATTGAATTAATCTAAATAAGGAAAAAGTTAATATTTTATTTTCTTTAAATAAATTTTCCACTAGATTAAAGCTTACTATATGACTTGTGGAATACCATAATCCGGAATTTCATAATTAGAAGAAGTATATGATTAATCATGTTTTTTATGACAAAAATATTAGTATTCATTATTGAAAGTGTACATTGTTTTCTCTTTAATAATGAGAGCACAACTACTACGGTTTTCACAGTAAATACTGAATTTGATATGGAACTCTGTTAGCAAGCTAAGCCGAGGAGTATGGAGGTGTCTTGGAATAAAATAAGGGAATCAGAATTAGAACATGCATCGCATACTTGCATTATACATGCTAGTTGATATTTAGATTGATTAGGAATTATACTTGTAGACGTCCAGTTCGTAGGCGACGAGTTTGTCAAGAACGAGTACGAGTTCTAGGACTCCCCTTGTCGTGCGAACACTAATCTACTTGTTACCGGTAAGCTCATATGTGCAATACTTGAACTGTCAAAATGTGATTTTTGCGTGCGTGAAATATTTAAATTGTTATAACTTGAAATACTTGGAATTTATCATACTTTTGTGAACTACGTTTTGATAAATTTTATTTTGAAATATCTCGATTGGAAATTATGAAATCTTGAAGATGATATGACACCATTGTGAAATGACAATTTGAGAATAAATGATAATGTTGTGATTTGACGGTTTGGAACCGGCAGTTATTCTTGATGAATAATAAATGAATAATGCACTATAACAGATTTGCGGCGATGTACAGAGGATGTGTGTGAAGGCTACGGCTGTAGGCGCATGTGAGTCGGTCCTCCTTCGGTGCTAATCGTACAAGATTACATACCCTACCCGTGGTTAGCCGATAAGCACCCGGGATTTATTTATATGTGAAAACTATAGATTACTACTTATACCAGTATGGGTCACTACGGTATAGGGGTGTCGACACTTAAGATCTCATAGTTATGATTTCGAGCGGGGATTGACGTAGGGTCTCCCATAACGCTAGGGTGAATTGGGAATCGTGTTATTCCAAGAGGCACCCTATTGCGATATATTGCATCGTGTCCTCTTTGTGGACATTCATTACCCGCTGGGCTCTAATTCGCACCAGCTAAACTAATGATGATAACGAAAATCGGGTTATATTGACAATTAGGTGGATCCTCTTTAATTATCATATGATTATTTATGAATTTTGTACCAAAAATTGTTTTTACATTTGCAGTATGAAATTACCCAGTTTTTACTGATCAAATGTTTTTCTGCGGTCGACTTGTACTATTTCAAAACCCACAGGTTATGAGTAAGGTGGGAGACGCTCACGACACCGCTGACTAGGATATTAAGCTGCTCAGTAATTCACCTAGCATTTTTCATTTTGAAAATTAATGTAATTATTTCTGTCAGACAATGTCACTGGTTTATCCCGAATGTATAATAATTATATTTGGATATTCTATGGTTGTACTAACTGTGAACCGACGATCCTTATCTGTTCCCAATGAGGCTCATCACCTCGGGAGAAGACATCTTTCCCAATATACGGTTCGGCCGGCCGTGTGATTTGGAGGGGTGTTGCAGGTATCCTAGTTATTTGTCTAATCATATCTTGGAGGAAGAAGCCCTATTTAAGGGGGGAAGGATGTAATACCCCGTCTAATTATTAGGGGTAAAATAATAAGTTGGGGAGTTAAATAAGAATTTAGTTGTGAAAATAAGGTTGGGTAAATTATTGTGCTTTTATCGTCAAGAAATTTGTGTGAAATTTCAGAAAATATTAGAATAGTATTCATTATTTAATACGCGAGTGTTTTCTTTATTTTAAACGTTAACGCGTGTGCAACCACCGGGAGACTTTATAGTTGTGCTATACCCAATCACTTTTCATTTGGGTGTGCCCAACCGCACCTTAACCTTTCTTCTAGCTTCATCTTCTCCAAGAAGAACTCATTCGGGAGAATTCTCTTCACCGCCATTGTCAACATCACCGACCCACTTTAGAAAGATCACTTGCCCAAGAATCCTCATATATTTAATCTCTCTTATCCTCCCTCCTCACACCACAACAACCACCACTTTCAATCCACTACCATCTTCATCACCATCGTGTTCATCATCATCACCACCATCAACTACACTCTTGAACAAGGAAAAAACACCACCATATCCATCTCTCTCACACTCCCAACACATAGAATTCACCCTCTGTCACTAGCTGTTCACCGGAGAAGGTCAGGAGCAAAGACCAAATTCCCGAGCAGCTGCCACTCCCGTCGGCAACCACCACATGACCTCCATTGTTGGTCGACCAAGCTTTGGCCAAGCTTCACCAGGCAGCACCCACCCCCTCTCGTAGCTTCCAGTCAACTCCTAGGAGTCCAAGGAGTGCAGTAGAAGGCTTAGAAGCAGACTAGAACGTCTCAATAGTCGCCACCACTCACCATCTCCAAGCACCTCATCGGCAAACTTAACCCACCTCGTTTCTTGACTGCTTCTGGCCATTCGTGGCCTAGGTATGTCTTAAATCACTCTCTAGTTAGTATTAGATAATCAAAATCGTATCTAGTTTGCTTGAATCCATTCCTAGGTTGATTAATCAGAATTTCATGTTATGGGAGTTAAAGTTTATTTTACATAAACTAATTACAGTTTTATTATGGGGATTCTGTTTGTGTTTAAACAAACAGTTAGGGGGGTGTAGATGGTGCTTTCAAGACAGACAGATCACATCCACGTGGCATCCATCCAACACACCTAGATGTGCTCCATGTACACTGGATAACTACCCATGCTTATCCATTAGGGGACTGCGAGACAGGGCCCTCGCGTACCAGCAACACGGGACTTAGTGGTTTGGAGGCTAGAGTAAGGCCCGTCGCGCGAGAGCGACAACCAAGCTCGCGCCCGACCTCTGGTAATTGACAAATAGGTTTAAGGCTCGTGCATCCCATAAAGGCGGATGATCTCATAACGGTCTCCGATATATGCGGGCAGGTGCATAACAGTCCCTATATATGTGGTCGAACGTGCCGTTACAGGGGCAATCATTAAGCCGCCATTTATGGTGCATTAACCCCCCTACAACGGTCACTTACCCACTATATATAGGATCGTTAGCCCTCCTGGAGACTCTCTCTAGCTCTCTGACTCTCTTGGACACCTTAATCTCTCTCAGATCTCTTGTTAGTTTACTGTCTCACTTTCAGGAGCAGTTAAATTTGCTTACTCTCTCCCTACTCACTCCCTACTCTTCTCCGTATCCTAATATTTTACTTGAGGTGTACACTTGGATCTCTTTTGAGGATTTCCTCATACACAATTTGGTGAACCCGACGTGAACCCATCCACCTTCAAAAACTCCGATCCATTCACCGAACAGCCATGCCTCTTAAGGGTTATCTTTGGGACGGTGACCAATCTCCTTTGAGAGAGAAAATCCCAAGAGAGGAAACTCCTAATACCAACACACAAACAGCTACTGAAAGCTGTCCTTCTCTGGAGGCTTTGCAGGCGACGATTCAGAGCCAGTCCAAGGTCATGCAGGCTCAGTCCGCCCAGATTGCCCAGATCATAGTGCTTCTGGGAGGACTTGTACAGAACACAGCTCAGGGGAACTTGAGCCCCACCATTAGTGACTCAGTTGCCTCCACCGGGGGTAACCACCCTCTCTACGGCGCGTACGTCTGCTCCACATAATGCATATCCTATTCCTAATGGCCCCACGCCTCATGCAAAAGGACTCCAATCAGACCCGTCCCTAATGTCTACGCCTCCTCTTCACCCCACAATGCCTCCACATGTGAATGGGGAACCAGGGAGTTATGCACTCCGTCCTCCTCCTCCTTATGATCTAAATATTCCCTATATCCCAGGCTTCGCCGCGACATCGTTAATAACTTCTCGGGGAAGTACGCACGCCAGCCTCGCAGCCCTGGAACAGCGAATAGATAACATCATCGCGAATCAGAGCTTCGCAGACACTGTCCCAAAAGTTGACAGTGGACCCCCCATCAACGGGACATATATTTTGTAAGATCAGGTTGTGCAAGGCTTGGAATAGTCTGACTATTTCAAGGCCTTGAACCAGCTTTCAAAGCCTTGAATCAGTTCTCATAGGCTTGAAAATAGTTGAGCTATTTTCAAGGCCTTGAAACTGTATTCAAGCCTTGAAAGTGCTTAACCTGTGTGAACAATCTCAGGGGGAGTTTTCTGCAAACTCTCCTGAGTTGATTTCCTCTCTATCCTTCATATGCTTGATTTATTGTTACATTATTATGAAAGACAAAGCATGCTAACTCGTTTGAACATAGTACATCATCTATTTGACTTTGTGTTTGCATGAGATTTTATTTCCTAAGTTTGCGGAGATTGTTTCCTAATCTGACTTATGCAGGGAAGGAAATAATCAATAAGATGATTCTATGTTTGATCTGAATGACTTGACAGCTTCTCAACCTATTCAAATGCAATGTCACGACATTATCTCTGAATATTGTGATCACTTAACCGTTGTAGAAGATTGTCAAAATTCAAAGTCTGTTGCCTACAAAATAGGATTTGTTGCTGAAAATATGGGAAGATATTCAGAGCTGTTTGAAGTTCAAATAGAGCTCAATTCTGAAGCAACATGACACAACACTCAACGGGCAAAAAGAGAGAAATAGTTCTGGATTGACAAGCATCAAAGAAGTTCATCAATCTTCCAATCCATGCACAGAAGATCACTTCATACTTCACTGCAGTTTCTACACACTAAGTGTTCTTCTGTATTGTACTTTATTGGTAGATCATTTCTGTAAATTTTCTATCTTCATTCTCAAGGATTGTTCAAGGTGAACAATAGAGAATTCCTAGTTAATCAGTTAGCTAGAGTAGTTACTAGATAGGTTAGGAAGAACCACAAGCTGTAACTGAGTAAGGAAATTCTCTGTGCTTGAGATCTAGGGCTTAGCTTTTGATTAATAAGAATTGAGTTGAAAATCCTGCAGGGAGAAGATCCCTGAGGTAGAGACGTAGGTCCAAGTGTACTGAACTATATAAATCTCTTGTCTCTTGCACTTACAGTTCATTCATTCTCATAGTATTTGCAGCACACAAAACTGTCTGTTTTTCAAGGGTTTGAAACTCTTTTCAAGGCCTTGAAAAAGGCTTATATTCTTTGCCACAAACTGCATCTCTTTCAAGGCTTGAACTAGTTTTCAAGGCCTTGAACTTCACTAGTTTTCACAAGATCTCATCTTTCTAGCAAATTTTATTAAAAGTTGGCATACTCTATTTAACCCCCTCCCCCCTTCTAGAGTATATTAGCTGCATTACCACCTGCATACTCACACTTTCAATTGGTATCAGAGCTTGTATCACTGTATAGATTTAACCATCTGGTGATCATGAGTACTGCAGGTGATGGTGGTTTCTCACATGGAAGAGCTGCTAACAGACCTCCTCTATTTTGTGGAGAAAATTTTGCTCACTCGAAAGCCTTGATGAAAATGTTCATCATTGATCAAGACATAGAGCTTTGGACCATTATTCAAAATGGACCTTACACTTTCTACATAGAGAAATATGGGATTAGAACTCCCAAATCTGAAGACTTACTCTCTTCTTTTGAATTAGAGCAATTCTCTAAGAATTACAAAGCTATTAACATCTTATATTGTGATTTGAGTACAGATGAATTCAACCGGGTTTCAGGCTGCACTACTTCCAAAGAAATCTGGGATAAACTTGTGGTAACTTTTGAAGGAACCAGTCAAGTGAAGCAAACCAAGATCAACATCTATCTCATGCAATATGAGCTGTTTAAGATGAATGCAGATGAGCCTATCAGAGATATGTACAAGAGGTTCACAGACATTGTTAACAACCTTGATTCACTATGAAAAAAGTTTTCCAATGAAGAAAAGGTGAGGAAGATACTATGAAGTCTTACAAAGGCAAAGTGGGAACAAGAGACCACATCAATTGAAGAAGCTTAGAATCTCTCAACTCTACAACTTGATGACCTACAAGGGGAGCTTCTGACACATGAAATATCTATGAATGAAGCTGATGGAGAGCTCCTAGAAAGTGTCAATAACATAAGCCAAAGAGAATGAGAGAACTCAAAGCCTTGAAACTGAGGATGGTGATCATGAAGATCCATTTGCTTTGATTTCCAAATCCTTGACAAGAATTCTCAAAATGAAGAAAAACTTTGGAAACAGAGACTTCAACAGAGAAAAGCATAGACCATCCAGTAGCAAGGACTACAAAGGTAAGTCTTCTTCACAAAGTAAATCAAAGGTTATGAACTGGTTTGAATGTGGTGATGCAGGACATTTGATAAGAAATTTTCCACACAAGAAAAGCAAGAGCTTTCAAAAGAAAGACCATGAGAGAAGAAAGAAAGTTATGATAGCTTCATGGAGTGATTCAGATAGCTCAAGTGAATCAGAATCTCAAGAAGAACATGCCAACCTTGCTTCATGGCCAAGCATGATGAATGTTCTGAAAAGAACAATGAGGTAATGGTAAACTTTCTGATTTCCAAACCAAAAGATACTCTTTCAGATTATCTAAGAACAACCCTATTAAATGAAGAAGATTATCTGAAAGAGATCAAACTTTTGAAAGAAAATGTTCATGAGCAAGAAAAAGAGAACTTACAACTTGTTTGTCTAAATCAGAATCTTGAAATCTCTCAGAAGAAAACTGACAGTGATTTCAGCCTTGAGAACTCTCTGATGAGTGACACCCTTGTCAATCTGAAACATCAAGTTGATGAATTAGATACACTAAAGACTGCTCTTACTGAGAAAATTGAAGAATCTGAATTGGTCAAAGTTAAGCTTGCTGGATCAGAACACAAGTTGAACTTGATTCTTCGAGGAAGTTCACAGTCAGTTCACAATGGATTCAATCCAAACTTTCCAAGAAAGAACAATACAAGATTTGTGAAGGCTGGAAACAAAACGTCTCCTAAATGTCATTACTGCTGTAAAACTGGTCATATTAAGTTGACTTGTCCTTTCAGAAGAAGAGACCCTCACATAAAGAGGAACAGTTTTCCTTTTCAACTCAAAGGACAAGTTAAGCAGATTTGGGTTCCTAAAGGGGTTAGACCACCTAACATGGTTGATCCTGAATATGAATCCAAATTCCTCACTTGGTCTAACAGCAGGGTAAGGCAGTAATTGGTATTTTCAGGGTGTCACCAAAGAACAGAAGTTGTTTATGGACAGTGGTTGCTCAAGACATATGAGTGGAAAGAGATCTCTATTCTCAGAATTGAAGGAGCAATCAGAAGGTTCAATTACACTTGGTGACAAAGGCAAATGCAATATTCTTGGTATTGGTAAAGTTGGTACAAATTCTGAAAACTCTATTTCTGATGTGTATCTAGTTGAAGGTTTGAAATTTAACTTGCTTAGTGTATCTCATCTTTGAGGCAATGGTAACAAAGTTATCTTTGATAAAGAGAAGTGTGTGGTGCAAAATGAGAAATCAGGAGATTTCATTCTCACAGCCTCTAGATCAAATAATGTTTATACTTTTCAGACTAACAAAGTTGCAGGTAAAATTTTGAAGTGTCTCAAGGCCTTGAAAGAGGATTCAAAGCTTTGGCACAGGAAGCTTGGTCATATCAGTTTGCATAAATTGAACAAGGTTATTTCCAAAGACCTGGTAAGAGGATTGCCATCCATCAAGTTCAAAGAAGATGAATTATGCAAAGCTTGTGCTCAGGGCAAGCAGACCAGAATCCCTTTTAAGCCAAAGAAGTTTGTAAGTACAACTAGACTTATTGAACTGCTTCATATGGATCTATGTGGTCCTATGAGAACTCCTACTCCAAAAGGTAAAAGGTATATGCTAGTTGTTGAGATGATTTTTCTAGATATACTTGGGTTTTGTTTCTCAAATAAAAATTTGAAGCTCTCTCTGAATTTTTCGGCAGAAGCTGTGAATACAGAAAACCATATACTGAACAGGTGCTTGATCAGACATATTCTGAAGAAGACCCCCTATGGACTATTCAAAGGAATAAATCCAACCATTTTATAATTCAGGCCCTTTGGATGTACTTGTTTTATCCATAACAATGGAAAAGACAATCTTGGTAAGTTTTATGAAAGAAGTGATGAAGGTATCTTTCTTGGTTACTCTATAAATAGAAAATCTTATAGAGTTTACAATAAAAGAACCAAACTGGTTGAAGAAAGCATTCATGTTATTTTTGATGAAAGCTATGATGGTTCTTTGAGTGAAAGTTTTGCTGACTTGAATTTGAACAAGCATGAATCAGAGGAAGAAACTGAGAATCCACTGGGATTCAAGAAAGGTTCAGAAGAAAACAGAAGATATTTTCAAGACCTTGAAAATGGTGCTCAAGGCCTTGAAAATAAGCCTCAAAGCCTTGAAAAAGATGATCAGAAGGATACAAGTGAAAAAGCACTACTTCAAGACCAGAGAAGATCTATGGAGAACTTGAACCCTGATCTCCAAGAAAGAGATTCAAATATCTCTCATCTCATCCAGTTGACAATATCATTTCAGATCCACCACTGGTACACAAACTAGATCACAGTTGAAGAACTTATGTGCTTTAAATGCTTTTATCTCTCTTGTAGAACCAAAAACTGTGAAAGAAGCATTACAAGAAGCAGACCGGATCATTGCTATGCAAAGTGAACTCACTGAGTTTGAAAAGAATAAGGTGTGGAACCTGGTTCCTCCACCTACAAACCAGTTTGTCATTGGTACCATATGGGTGTTCAGAAATAAGTTGGATGAAAGTGGCAAAGTGATCAGAAAAAAAAAGCAAGGTTAATTGCTCAAGGTTACAACCACGAAGAAGGTATTGATTATGAGGAAACATGAAATTAATTTAAATGGATGTGAAGTGTGCTTTCTTGAATGGCTACTTACAAGAAGAAGTTTATGTAGCACAACCTCCTGGTTTTGAAAATGACAATTTTCCAGATCATGTCTACAAACTTGAGAAAGCTCTTTATGGTTTAAAACAAGCTCCAAGAGCTTGGTATGAAAGATTGTCAAAGTTTTTAATTGAAAATGATTTTAAAAGAGGATTAGTAGACAAGACACTTTTCATAAAGACTCCAGAAAAAGATTTGCTTGTAGTTTAGATCTATGTTGATGATATCTTGTTTGGAGATACTAATGATCAACTTTGCAGAGAATTCTCAAGTCTTATGAGCAGGGAATTTGAAATGAGCATGATGGGAGAGCTGAACTTCTTCCTAGGACTACAAATACATCACTTGAAGAAGAGCATCTTTCTACATCAAAGAAAATACACAAGAGACTTGTTAAGCAAGTATAGCATGGCTCAATGCAAGGAAGCCAAGACTTCTATGAGTTCTACACTATCCTTGGACAAGGATGAATATGGTAAGAGTGTCAATGTAAAAGAGTACAGAGGTATGATTGGATCATTACTATATCTCACAGCAAGCAGACCAGATATCATGTTTAGTGTATGTATGTGTGCTAGATTTCAAGCTGATCCAAAATAATCACACTTAACTGCTGTGAAGAGAATATTCAGATATCTCAATGGTACCAAAGACTTAGGGATTTGGTATCCAAGACATTCTAACTTCTCATTGCATGGATTTTCAGATGCTGACTTTGCAGGTTACAAAGTTGATAGGAAAAGCACTTCAGGAACTTGTCAATTTATTGGATCATCCCTGATCAGTTGGCATTCCAAGAAACAGAATTTAGTTGCTTTATCAACAGCTAAAGCTGAATATGTAGCTCCAGGAGCATGTTGCTCACAAGAAGTATGGATTGCTCAACAGCTAAGAGATCTTGGATTTGATTTCAGAAGCATACCTATCAACTGTGATAACACCAGTGCAATTTCAATTACAAAAAACCTAGTTCAACATTCAAGAACCAAGCACATTGATGTCAGACACCATTTCATCAGAGATCATGCTGAGAAAGGTGATATTGTTCTTTAATTTGTAGCTACTAACATGCAAATTGAAGATATCTTCACTGAACCATTAGTAGATGAAAGATTCTCAGCTCTGAGATTGGAATTGGGAATGCTAAATAAAGATGCATTGGTTTAGGGGGAGCATCAGGTAAATAAAGGTAAGTTGTATGTGTTTTAAAATGTTTGAACTGATTTTCAAAGTCTTGAAAATCACTTCAAAGCTTTGATTTTTATCTGTTGCAATTTTACAGCATTTCAAGACCTTGAAAACCTTTTCAAAGCCTTGAAAATGAGTCTGCTATTCTAGTAGTCAATAAACATGGATCATTCTGTATTGGGTGATATATCTGTAGATATTTACTCAATATAGCCCTTACCTTTTTCAAAAACACGTTTTAGCCACAAATAGTATTAAATTATTTTATTTTCCAACGGCCTAAAAGATTTGAATTCTCTCTGATTATTGCAAATCTTTTGACATTAGAGAGATATTCTAGTTTCCTTTTGAAAATCAAACTATCTTAGTATTTATCTTCTTCTCTTCTCTTCACTTCGTATCATTCCTACCTCTCTCTATTCTTCTCTCAAACCCTAATGAGCACAAGGAGAGCCTCAGACAGAATCAAGAGGCTGGAGGATCAAAACTTGGTTCAGAGAAGAAAAGAAAGGCAGCAGTGGATGAAGTTCAAGAAGTCAGTGGAGACTCTAGCTCTAGAACTCCTAGTGCAGAGACAGTTCCAGATCTTCCTCCACCCAAGAATAAAGTCATGAAGGTTACAACTTCCTCCTCTAAAAAGAAGAAGAAGCAGAAAGAGAAGGCTGTTACAGAGAAGCAACCTGAAACAGAGATAACCAGTTCCAAGAAGCTGAAGAAGAAGGCAACTTAAGCAGAAAAAGGGAAAGGAAAGGTGACAGGAGAACAGCCAGAAGATCACTTGGAGAAGGCCTTGCAGATCTATTCAAAGACCTCAACAAAGAATACAAATCCTGATGAGACTTGGTTTATCTCAAACATCTCCAAAGGTCAGTGGTTAGATGGTTTTGCTTCCAGATCTATTGGTTTCTGTAGTATGATCAATATGCATATAGTGGAACACATGAAACTTAAGTGCATCTCTATGTTAAAGAAGAGCTCTCTGTGGTCTATGCTGAACCCAAAAGAATTAGCCTACCCTAGACTCACCAGACTCTTCTACCTGAACTTGACTCAAGTTAAGAGATATTCACACTTGGTGATCGAATCTAGAGTTGCTGGGATTGAAATTGAATTGGACCACTCTGAGTTTGTCAATGTGCTAGGTTGTCCCAAGAGGTATGACACTAGCAATCATCCACCTAAGACAGAAACCCTGAAGCTAGCCAAAGATGAGTTCTTTCTTCCAAACATGTCCTCCTCAGCCAAACAGTTAGCACATTTTGTGTTAAACGTTGAAGCCAAGGTCCTTCACACCATTTTGGTTAGGTGTATTTTTCTCAGAGAGAACTCTAGAGAATTAGTAACTGAGAGGATGTTTTCGCATCATGTATCTGGTTATGCATGGCTATGAGATTGATCTTCCCAAACTAGTGATTGAACATATGCTCTTTAGCCTTACTAGTGAAAGGAAACACCCTCTACCTTATGCAAATCTGCTCACTTTGTACTTTGAACACTTTGAGATTCCAACTGGTGGAGAGGAATCAGTTACTTCTGGTTTTGGAATGCTTGATGAGAAAGCTTTTGAGAAAATTGGAGTGGTAAAGACTAAGGCAAAAACTTGGAAGTTATACTCAGATTTGACTGAAGAAGAACTGGTGCAAAGAAGTTTCTCAAGCCCAAGACCTTGACTCCACTTCAAGTCAGACTTCTCAGTCTACAGATAATAAGAGACGTGATGGTTTGGAGTTGGATTTGGAGGACATAAAAACAACTTTTTATGGACTTGAAACTGATATGGGGCAAGTCAAGTACATAGTGGAAAGCATCTTCAGAAGCATGACTTTGCTTGATGTTCCTGAGGATGATGAAGGTACAAAGAAAGGAGACTCTGAAAAGGATCTGCCTAGTGAACATTCAAACCAGGAAGAAGTTGCTCCAGTCTCAGATAAAGGAAAGCAGGTGGCAGAACAAGCGAAGGGATTCTTGCCCATGTCGCATTGTGGATCCAATAGAGTTGGTGTGGTTTCCTAGCATTGTGGATCCAATAGAGTTGTATTGTGACAACACTGGGGCGATCGCACAATCAAAGGAACTTAGGTCACACTAGAAATACAAACACGTACTCAGGAAGTTCCATCTTATTAGTGATATCATCGATAGAGGAGATGTGAAGATATGCAAGATTCCTAAATATGAGAATCTGTCGAATCCGCTTACAAAGTCGCTTGTTCAATGCAAGCATGAAGGGCACACTAGATCTATGGGCATACGAGATGCCTCGATTGGCTCTAGTGCAAGTGGGAGACAGTTACAATAGATTCCCTAGAGGCAATCTTCTTAGTATGAATAGTGTTGGTGCACAAAGGGAAGGGAAAAAGGTTTGCCTATACCTCTAAAGGAAAAGGCAAGGCAGTTGCTAAATCCACGGATGTTGCTCTTAAGCATGTTGGTGGCGTTGTCAAAGGCGTGACTAAGGGTGATTGTCACTACTGCAGTCAGCCTGGACACTAGAAGAGGAACTGCGCAAAGTATCTGTAGGATAATGTAGGGTTTTGATCATGGATACGCAGCGGAATAAATAATAATTTATCCGATCAAGACCCTCCAAGGATCACAGGAAGAGAATTCATAACGATAGTAAAGGATTTGTGTCATGTACCTTGTAGGTCTCCTTTGATGACTTCAAACGCAAAAAGTATCATGTCTCTATGGTTGATCCATGCCTAGTATTGAGATCGAAATCCTCCAATCTCCTTGTGCTAGCTAGGAATAATGGAAGAGGAAGAAGAAATCACGCAGTGGAGCACCAAAAAGAAGGCTTCGACCTCCTTGGTGTGGCTGACGGGTAGAGGGGGCGACAAGGGGGCGGACGGGTCTCCTTGCTTGCTCTCTCTCCTTGCTTCTCTCCTACTCAACTTATGTTATGAGCATTTGTTTTAGGGTAGGAAGCTAGGAGCATCCTTTATATAGTCCAACAACTCCTTGTTACTACATAAATGCCCTCTCCTAATCCTACTCAAGTTCAGATTAGTCCAACTTGCATATTAGTCCTACTAAGTTAGCAAGTTGTTGCGATTTGATCTTTCTAATTAATTAATCATATTAATTAATTATCAAGTCTAGTTCAATCCATATGGTGTGTGACCCCATAGGTTTATACATAGTTCGTATTAACTATTTACTAATGTGGAGTGGTCTCTAGCAAGGCATCCATACTACCCAACTAATAGAAATAGCCATCCGACAAACCTTGTGCAAGTATTGTCTCATCCCTTTGTCTCAATATCCAGATTGGACACGAGACATACAATTGTGTTTTTTTATCTTAAATATTCTATCTAGTTTGTTCATACTAAACTAGATTGCCTCTAGGGCATCTATTCCAACAGATAAAAGGTTTGGAATAGTGATTCCACCACCACCAGGTATTTTTGTTATAGATGTCAATATTACTTTCTCTTCATATTGTATATTGGATACTTGATGTGGATCTCAAATTTGTCGAAATGTGCAGGATCTTAAGAGAAGTAGAAAATTGGCTAAAGGGGAGATAGATCTGCGCGTTGTGAATGGAGCAGAGGTTGCACCATTGGTCATAGGCGTGTACGAGCTGTCTCTACCTTCAGGATTAATTTTAGAATTATATAAATGCTATTTTGTGCCTGCTATGAGCAGAAACATTATTTCTATTTCTTTTTTGGACAAGGAAGGTTTTACTATTTCAGTAAATGACAATTGTTGCTCCATTTATTTCGATAGTATCCACTATTATAGTGCGTAATTATTTAATGGATTATATATCCTTGATCTAAATAATCATATCTATAACATAAATACCAAGAGGATTAAAATGAATGATTTAAATCATGCTTATCTATGGCACTGTCGTTTAGGCCACATAAACGAGAAACGGGTATATGGAGTCCGTAAGGATGGATTTCTAGACTCAGTTGATTTTGAATCATATGAGACATGTGAGGCTTGTTTATTGGGAAAAATGACAAAGTCCCCTTTCAATAAGAAAGGTGAGAGGACTAGTGAGCAATTGGCGCTCGTGCATACTGATGTGCGTGGGCCATTTGCCACGCCTGCCAGAGGTGGTTATGTCTACTTCATTACGTTTACCGATGATTTCAGTAGATATGGATTTGTATACCATATGAAGGACAAATCTGAATCCTTCGAAAAGTTCAAAGAATTCAAGAATGAAGTAGAGAAGAAACTTAGCAAAAGTATCAAGGCTCTACGATCAGATAGTGGAGGAGAATACTTGAGCCTAGAGTTTGACGACTATCTTAGAGAGTATGGGATAATATCCCAACTCAGTCCACCCCGAACGCCACAATGTAATGGCGTTTCCGAGAGGATGAATCGAACACAGTTGGACATGGTTCGATGCAAGATTACAAGAAGGGATTCTTGCCCATGTCGCATGGAATCACTCTTTCTAAGAGCGATTGTCCTTCCAATAAGATTGATAAGGAACGCATGAGTAGGGTACCCTATGCCTCGACCATAGGATCCATCATGCACGCCATGCTATGTACTAGACCAGATGTGTCATACGCATAGAGTATGACAAGAAGATATCTGTCTAATCTGGGTGAGAGTCCGTGGATAGTGGTTAAGAATATACTAAAGTACTTTAGAATAACTAAGGGTGTGTTCTTGATCTATGGAGGGGAAGAAGAGTTGCGTGTAATGGGTTACACGGATGCAAGCTTCCAAACCGACAGAGATGATTTCAGATCGCTTTCGAGATTCGTTTATTGCCTGAATGAAGGAGTTGTGAGTTGGAAGAGTTCCAAGCAAGAGACGGTTGTTGATTCCACAACTGAGGCTGAGTACATTGCTGCGTGTGGCGCAGCAAAGGAAGCTTTTTGGATTAGGAAGTTCATTACTGAACTTTGTGTCGTTTCGTAGCATTGTGGATCCAATAGAGTTGTATTTTGACAACATTGGGCGATCGCACAATCAAAGGAACCCAGGTCACACCAGAAATCCAAACACGTACTCAGGAAGTTCCATCTTATTCGTGATATCATCGATAGAGGAGATGTGAAGATATGCAAGATTCCTACATATGAGAATCTGTCAAATCCGCTTACAAAGTTGCTTGTTAAGCGCAAGCATGAAGGGAACACTAGATCTACGGGCATACGAGATGCGCTGATTGGCTCCAGTGCAAGTGGGAGACTGTTGTAATAGATGCCCTAGAGGCATTCATTTTAGTATGAATACTGTTTTTGGCTAGAAACATTCATTGTATTATTTATGGAGATATCTAATATAATGAAGTCCTTAGATTGCAAATATGTTGTTTATCTTAAATATCCCTAGTAATTTATATCGATTAACCGGACGATCAAACTATATACTAGTATGGTGTTAATATGGAGATATCACGGTCCAACACATGGGTAGGCATTAGGAGTAATAGCATACTGGATTCACCCATAACGAGAAGGCTACATATGGGTTATGTAAATTCACAAGTTCTTCTCGTAGTGTCAACGGTATTGTCATCCTTAGACTTGAAGTCACTAGATTGTCTAGTTGTGAAATATTGTGTTTTGACATCGTCAAATGCTACACCGTAACTTGGTAGTAATAAAGGCATTAGTCGGATACAATAAGGAATCAATCTTAGATATGGTAGTTACGTGGATATAATTTTTCCCTCCCACATAAAGGAGAAAATATCCACGGCCCCTCGAGGGATGGTGCTTATAGAATGTCTGGAAAGACTCAGATAAATCAATATAGGATATTGATAAGACTATTCCCAGGATTGAGAAACGATGGATTGGATATACGAGTGTGACTTGTATGTCTCGTTTCCAATCCGGATATAGAGACAAAGGGATGAGACAATACTTGCACAATATTTTTCGGATGACTATTTCTATTAGTTCGGTAGCGTGGATGTCTTGCTAGAGGCCGCTCCATGTTAGTAATAGATACTACCAACTAAGTAGAAACCTATGGGGTCACACTCCCTATGGATTAGACCGGACTTGGGAAGTAATTAATATGATTAATTAATTAGAAGGATCAATACTCAACTACTTGCAAACTTAAAAGGACTAATTTGCAAGAGGGACTAATCCTTGTATGGACATCATTAGTAGAGGGACCAATATGTAGTTAAAAAGGAGTTGTTGGACTATATAAAGGACACTCCTAGCTTCCTTCCCACACTAATGCTCATAATACATTGAGTGGGAGAGAAAACAAGGAGATAGAACAAGAACCAAGGAGGCTGAAACCGCCTTGATCCGCCCCTACCCCGTCGGCCACAACAAGAGGGACGAGCCCCTCTTTTGGTGTTTATTGTGTGATCTTCTTCTTATTCTTCCATCGTTCCTATCCAGAATAAGGTGTTGGAAGATCCGGATTCTAACCTAGGAGTGGACTAGCCATAGAGACATGAACACAATTTCAGGAGTGAAGTCATCAAAGGAGAACCAAAAGGTATTTTGTTACTAATCCCTTACTATCATTATGAATTCTAGACTTGTGATCCTTGGTGGGTCTTGCATGGATTAATTATTATTTATTGTGCTGCGTATCCGTTATCAAAACCCTACAAGTACGTCATGTCGGCCTGGTTTCCGATGGCTAATATGCCCTTTTATTATACTTTTATTCCACTGAATTGCAGCTCAGGGAGTCGGGAAGAAAGAGTCTAAGGTCGGGGTTGGACGACATGCATCTTGGTTGGTCCCAGCGCCACTAGAGATTGGAGATATATTCAATCTTATTTCTAAATAAAAAAGATTGAATTATTATTTAAATATCTGTAAGACCAAAACGGGGAAACCAAGAAAGAAAGCCCTTCTTTTAAGTTCCTCCCACCCATTCTAGGATGAGTTGGAAGAGAAATTCCAAATTCTTACGCGGATGAGGATGGTACGGAGTGCTAAATCCCTCAATTCGATCTATCAAATCGATGGTTTGGTTTCGCTACCAACATCCATTTTGATAATTTGATGTGGTAACTGAGCGATACGTATGGAAAAACATGTCTAACCAGACGATAAAGCACTTTCTTGAAAAGTGTGTAATTACCAATAACCTTATAAACACATCTCTTTCGGTACAAGCCCTCTCCTTGGATGATGCATGATACCGAATTTAAGATCGAGGTAGGAAAAGCAAGATCGGGGAACAAGCCCAACAAATGAAGATTTTTGGTTAAAAAAAATAACTCCTAAGAATCTATCCTCTCTTTTATGAGGTACTCGCACTATCTTACCACATTTACCTTCGTTTATGATTAGTGAAACCTCCTTCCAATTACTACTTGATGCAATGACTTTTTGCATGGAACGGGACGGAATGAGATGAAAGGTTGAACCTACGCAGCGGCTCTTGTACTTGCTATGGCTTGTGGCTATTGCCCCTCGGAAGGAAGGGGTGAAGGGCGCGAGCTTGCGAGACCAATGCATCTCATGCTTAATAACAAACTCGTATTCGATCATTTTAAAACACAAGTTCGCTACCAACTGTAGCGGCACCCTACAGGAAAATGGGCCCCATTTTAATGAATCTACCCTGCAAAAACTGGGATTTTTGATCCATACAAGTCTTTTAGAGAACACTTGGAGCTCGGAATCATTTATTTGATCTCTTCTTTCCTTGTTTTTCTTTGTTTTCTTCATGATCTTGATAAAACTTGTTTTCACGATCATGAACCGTAGTAGCTAAACACTTATTAATGGGATTTCTCCATGGTAGCTAGGGTTTGAAGCCATTTCGATGAATTATGGATTTGATTCACGTTTAGCTTGAACTTAATAGATTATGAACGTTCTATTATGTTTAATTCATTTTCATAATCTATCATACTATTGTGAGGCGTTGCATTAGGATGATTTTAGGTGATGTGTGGAAGCAACAAATTACCCAGATAGTTGAATTAAACACTTAGTCGCTAGGTTAGAGGAATCAGCCTAATTAACTGAGAACATTGAGTAGAATAGAAGGCCCTAATGTGTGTCGTCGATTCGTGAGTTAGTGAAAGCAATTCACATTCATAGACATAGGTTTTTCTAATCAGTAGAGACTATTGCTCGTTTGGCAAATAAAACGATTATCTGCGTTTACTCGTTAGCGGTGGATAGTGATCCTAGAAAAATCATGATACTTGTCCATCATCGTAAAATCAATTTAGTAATTTAGTTTGTTTTTTCAATGCTTAGTTTATTAAACAACTCAAATTTCTATCCCACACAAAGCTAATAGTGCTAAGCAATTCACAGTAAGTCCTTTGAGTTCTACAATCCGGACTTTTTTTATTATTACTACACTGACAGCCATACACTTGTGGTTTGAACGCGTCATCTATGTAAATCTATTTCCTGTGAGTCCTTCTTCTTTGGCCATTGCGTGTGTTTAGAGTTACTTTTTTATTAATAAATTCCCTTTTCCCATCGTATTGTAAGTCAGGTTGAGTGACTGTGAGATAAACCATACTACCAACAATATGTCGGTATTGAGTATGATCAGAGAGAGGTTCACCTTCTAAGAAGTGATCTTCAGATTGGGCTCCAATGGCGTGGAGGCAACCTTTGGATCGGTCAGTCCTGCACGAAAGTATATCAGAAGCATACTTCTTCTAAGAGAAAGAGTAACCGTCAGCATCAGAAGTAACCTCAAGACCTAAGAAATAGTTGAGAGGTCCCAAGTTCTTCATCTCAAAATGACGGTTCGAGGACTTCTTTAGCTTACGAATACCGGCGAGATCATCCCCAGTAATGATCATATCATCACCATATATTAACAAGAGAATAATTCCACGATTCGTATGACGAATGAAAAGATTTGAGTCATAAGAACTAGCGGAGAACCCAAGATGGAGCGTAGTAGAAACTGAACTTATCAAACCAGACCTGAGGGTCTTGATTCAGACTGTATAATGAACGACGTAGAAGATCGACCTGTGAGGGGTGAACATCAAGACCATGGGGAGGTTTCATGTAAACCTCCTCAGTAAGATCACCGTTAAGAAATGCATTCTTAACATCCATCTAGAACAAGATCCAACGTCGAATAGCAGCTATAGCAATCAGAGTGCGAACCGAGGTAAGTCAAGCAACAGGAGCAAAGGTCTCCTCATAGTCAATGCCATACTCATGTGTTAAACCTCTAGCTACTCGTCGAGCCTTATATCTCTCAGTGGAACCATCAAACCTAGTCTTGATCTTATAAACCCACCTGCAGTCTTAACAGAAGGTATTGAAATAAGTCCCAAGTATGGGTTTGGACAAGAGCATCCAACTAATCTCGCATTGATTTTTGCCACATAGGATCAAAATTAGCTTCCCGATAGGATTGCGATTCATGATGCTGAAGAATAGCAGAAGTGATGTAATCATGAAGCCGAACATGTTGTGTGCTTTCTATGGTGACAAGCTGTAGAAGAAGCAGACTCGTCTATGGCACTCTCAGGATCTGAGGAGGCATCATCTGCAGAACCATAAACCAAATTCGGAGCTTGTGGAGCCAGATCTGGAGCAGGAAGAGTAGCAGGAGCATGCGAACCTGGAATATGACCATGTGTAACTGGAGCAGGAACAGTAACAGGAGCATGCAAAGCAGGACCATGATCATGTATAAGCGGAGCAGGAGCAGGAACAGGGGAGATAACTTCATCAACAAACAAATCTAGAGGAGGAGTCTGTGATGAAAAGGAAATGTTGCCTAAAGAATCCTCGAAGAATGGATGAAACGATGTATCAGTAAAACGCGGATGGTAAAAAGTGATGGAAGCATCGAAGGACGAAATTTTATAGAACACCTTATGTTCCATAAAGACCACGTGGCGAGAGAGTCAAAGACGCTTCAAAACTAGATCCCAACATCGGTATCCTTTATGTTCAATACCATATCCACTAAAACAACATTCTTGATCAAGGTTCCAACTTATTATGCTCGTGAGGCTGAAGAAGAACAAAACAGACACTTCCAAAGACTCAAAGAGAAGAATATTCAGGGTCCATGCCATATAATGTTTCATATGGAGTCTTGTTCTTAATAACAAGTGTAGGAACCCGATTCATAGTATACACAGCAGTTAAAGCAGCTTTCCCCCCCCCCCCAAAGCACTCTGGACGTGAAGAAGAAAATAGGAGATCGCCTGTCATATAAAGAATATGGCGATTCTTGCGTTCTGCCGGCCATTCTGCTGAGATGTGCCGGGACAATATATTTGCAGAAGATTCCCATTCTTGTGAATAGTAGCCAAGAAATCAGATGACTTATACTCCATCACATTATCAGTCCAAGAAACTTTGATCTGGCACGAGAACTGTGTATGGACTATAGCTTTAAAGTCAATATAAATTTGAGCCAACTCGGAATGATTTTTCACCAGAAATATCCAAGTATATCTAGTAAATTCATCCACAAACATAACAAAATATCTTGATCCACCCATAGTGGCATGAGGGGAAGGCCCTCAAACATTCAAATGAACTATGTCAAAAGGTGATGAGGAAGATGTCACACTGTGAGGAAAAAGGCAAAAAAGCTGCTTAGCCAACTTACAAGGCACACAGTGAAGATGCTCATCCTCGACAACGCTAATTTACTAGTGGAGACAAGGGAATGAACACGGCCAATAAAAGCATGACCCTACCATGAATGCCACAAGGGAAGAGAAGATGATACCGGAGATGAGGCTGCACCAACTGAAGAGATCGATGGGAGATTGAGGCTTGTGAGTTGGAATAATCGTCCAACTTTACGACCAAAGCCAAGTGTCTTTCCACTTTCAGGATCCTGCACACGACACCCACTGGATGAAAATACAACATCCAATCCAAGTGCACATTTTTGTCCAACAAATACAAGATTGAGACCAAGATTTGAACTAAAAAGTATCAGGAAATGATAGATTATCTCGTGAGATATCCCTAGTATGAGTAACGCGCATACGAGAACCATCAACAATATGAATAGTCTGAGTAATACTACTATTACGTTGAGAACTAAATATCTCAGGATTAGATGTCATATGATCGCAACATGCTTAGTCAAAATACTAAAAGTCATTACCTGAGGTGGCAGACCGAGAATTAGATTGAGTCTTCTCACGAGTAGTATCAAGGATACCCTTGAGAATAATAGCCACCCTGGAGAGCGATGAAGCATCAAGAGGTGATGAAGGAGGACCCGGTTTCAGTGATAGACCAGGTTTGGACTGAAATCTAGGATTCTCGGGGCATTTAGACAAGTAGTGTTCATGCTGCTTCTGCACGCAAAAACGACAATGGCGAATTGGGCAATATATGAGTTTATGCCCATTCGCATGAAAATATGAGCGATACTCCTCCAAATATTCGATAAAGGATGGGAAACATCGAATCTATCCATTTTGATAAGTCAACGAATTAATAACACCAGGAAAAAAAAAGAGCAAGAACACGGGTAAAATAACCCTAACGTACCAAGGAGCAGTGATTAGAAGTGCAAATCTTAAAAAACGGTGTGTGGAAACAGAACTAGGGGACCAAAAAACCTTAGGGAACCGGTGAGATCAGCTTCAAATCAGAAGTAAAATACCATTGGAACATTGTTCTAATGTCTCTTATCGGCACTGGAATAAAGCAAAACGAAACGGAACCGAGCTGGAAGCAACGGAGCAGCTGCTAAGTTAGATGACTAAAGAGTTGAGCCGTTCGACGTCATGATCTTCCTCACCTCCCGCAACGACCGCAAGAATAATACAATATTTGAGCTTCTTCTGGTGCCATGGCGGTTTTCGGCAACACACTCACCAACAACCCGATTCTTCACCTTCGAAGCCTCACAAAACCCGATCTAAGCGTCGTTGACTGTCAAAACGTAACATTTCCAACCGGGTATGGAGAAGAGAATGAATTTTCTCCTCTCTTCTCCATCACCGACCTCAATTGTCACCCAAAATCAATGGATGGGGGAGAAGAAGAAATCCGTGTAGTTGATCGGAGGAAGAAGAAGATTGAAGGTGGAGGAAAATTAAGTAAATGGTGGCGATTGTGTGATTTTTTTGGAGTGATTACTTATTACATAAAGAGGGGAAGATCGAAATTATGGTATCTCCAATTAGGATACCAATTCAAATCCTAAAGTTAGCATCTGGATAGCAATTTTGGATACATTTATCATTTCATGCTTAAATGTATAAATAATATGTAATTGTGTTTCAAATTATAACTACAACTTTCACCTCCAAACCACTAATTTTAGTGACTTCGTGAGATTGAAAAAAGCCTCTCCAAGACTTTCGGAGACGAAACCCTAAACTATGGCAGAAACATCGGCGGCGGGGTTTGAGACGCTCAAACTGACGGCGAAGGAGGCAGCGGTGATAGATTTTGAGGATGATTTCTGCAGCAAGGCGGAGCAGGGCTTTGAATGGTGCTTGATAGCACGGTTTCTAAAAGGGGAAGAGGTTAACCCGAGAGCTGCGAAGGCCTTCTTGTGGAGGGTGTGGACGAAGGGGGACCAGGTAAACTTCTTCTACGTCAGTCGCAATACCTTCCTTTTGAAATTTCCAAACAAAAGTCTGTTGGACCGCATCTCGTCGGGAGGACCGTGGGTGTATGATGGGGCAATCCTGATGCTTAAACCGTGGAGACTAGGGGACGAGACACTCAACCCTAGATTTTCAACTATGGATGTGTGGGTGCAAGTTCATAGCCTACCGATCCATCTGATCACAGAAGAAGCGGGGAGGAAAGCGGTCCGCAATATAGGAGAGATTCTTGAGTCAGACCCTAGGGTGGACAGTGAGGGTATGGAAAATTTTGTGAGGGTACGGATGAGAATGGCACTCTTCGAACCCCTCCCGCGAGGGGTTTACATCAACGTCAAGGAGAAACGAGAATGGGTGGACTTCAAGTACGAACGTATCCCATCCCTCTGTCAATGGTGTGGTTATCTGGACCACCATAGCAACGACTGCGATCAACATGAAGCAGGAGATGATCCTGAAGCGGAGGCAGGTTATGGTGACTGGATGCTTTTCCAGCCACCAAGGAAGGGCAGACAAAACCTAGCACGGGCCCCAGTGTCGAGAAGGAAGGAAGGAAGGAGGTAAGGAAGGCTCGACGGAGAAGACAAGAGAGGGACTGGGGACCTTTGATCTGAACCAGATTAGATGAGCCTATCATCGAGGACGTAGTGATGGGAGGGGGGAGAAAGTACTGCCCAGGAGGAACAATCGACGGGGAGTTCGATCAAGGAGACAGTTCCCAGGGTCGGGCCACAAACCAAAGAACAAGGAGGGGAATCAGGGGTTGACAGGCAGCAAAGGACGGATGCAGAAGTGCAATTGCAGGGGAAAGGGGAGAGTGCTCCAGTCCCTAACAAGCCAGTCCCTACCGTTAAAGCTCCTAACAATGCAGAAGAGGCCAAAAAAGGGGAACAGGGCACTCAGAGGAAAGACAGTGGAAAGAAGTCAACGGGGGAGGACGGAATTGGTGAAACAATGATAGGAGCACGACCGGTGTCACCGAAGAGGAAGACAGCGCCGGACTTAAGCCCAGCTTCACTACAAATGAATGAAACCTCGAAAAGAAATAAACAGCTGGAGCTAGAGCGACGTTATTTGGGTGCAATAAGGGGGAGTAAGGAGGAGGAAGTACGCAATGCAGTTGAAACAAAGGCGAGGAGTGCCTCAAAAACTCTAAGTGCACGATTGGCGGAGGGCGCTAAGCAGCCCCGCCAGGCGCAATGAGTCTCCTCAGCTGGAACGTGCGGGGGCTTGGGAACTCCCCCACGGTCCTCTCGCTTCGCGACTTAGTGAAGCATAAAGACCCCGACTTGGTTTTTTTGATGGAAACCAAAGTCTCAAGGAAAGTGATGGAGACTATTTGTAAGCAGGTAGGGTATGCAAAAGGTTTCTTTGTGGAACCAATTGGAAGTGAAGGAGGGTTGGGACTAATGTGGAAGGATCATATAAGGGTTACCGTTAAAAGCTCCACGATTCACCATGTCGACGCAATCGTTGAAGAAGAGTGTGGAAAGGTGTGGAACTTTACGGGGTTTTATGGGAATCCGAAAAAAGAAGAAAGGAAGAACTCGTGGGAATTGCTAAGACGTTTGAGAACTAACCCGGATAATGCATGGCTTGTGGTAGGAGATTTCAATGCTATATTTTCGGGAGAGGAGAAAATAGGAGGTCGGGAAGTGACGTATACCCAAGTCGCGGACTTCAAGGAAGTGCTTAATGAGCTTGAGCTCCATGATTTGGGTTTCTACGGCAACGCGTTCACATGGAACAACAATAGAGTTGAGGCCAACATAAGGGAACGTCTTGATAGAGTGGTTGCGACAACCCAATGGATGGACATGTATAGGGGAACAAGGGTGACTAATCTTGTATGGCCAAACTCGGATCATAAGCCGGTTCTGGTCCAATGGGAGCCGGTCCGCTTTCCAAACAGTGGCCGTCGCTTCCAGTGTGAAAGTATGTGGTATAGACATGATGGATTTGAAGACTTTGTTAGAGAAAACTGGGAGTTATCGATCGGGGAAGAGCTGCACAATCGCTTGAAGAGGCTGGGCGGCGAATGCAAAATGTGGGACCGCAATGTGTTCGGTTCAGTTAAAAGAAGAACGGCAGCGTGTAGGGCGGAGCTGGAAAAGATTGATATCTCTCCTTTAACGGAACAGAGTTTTCGAAGGAAGAAACAAGTAGAGCAAGAATATAACAAGGTACTCGAAGCGGAGGAAGTAATGTGGAGACAAAGGGCAAGAGTTGATTGGCTAAAGAGTGGGGATAGAAACACAAGATTGTTTCACCAAAGAGCAACGATACGAAGAGCAAAAAATGAGCTGGGGGGGGGGAATTGAGGACGCCAGCGGGAAGTGGGTCACTAGTGAGGAAGAGATTGCGGAGCTGTTCGAGGATCACTTCGGGAGGATATTTCAGTCAGACAGACCGAGTGCGGATACTGATGCAAGTGTGTCCCAAGAGGAAAGGGGTTTAATGGAGGCAGACTATACGAGAGAGGAGGTCAGAGAAGCCTTATTTATGATGGCGCCGGACAAGGCACCAGGCGTAGATGGGTTTAATGCTGGCTTTTTCCAAATATTTTGGAAGTTGGTGTGGAATGAAGTCACAGATACGTGCTTGGCGATACTCAACCAAGGGCAAAGTCTTGAGGAGAATAACCAAACTCTCATTGCGCTAATCCCTAAGATTAAGCAGCCGAGGACACCAGGTGACTTTCGTCCTATTAGTTTGTGTACAATAATCTATAAAATTGTTGCGAAGACTATTGCAAATAGATTGAAAAGGGTGCTGCCAAACATCATTAGCGAGAACCAAAGTGCTTTTGTACCTAGACGATTGATTTCGGATAATATATTAACGGCCTTTGAGATGATCCATTCCCTAAAAATGCGAAAGAAAGGAAAGAAAGGTTTTTTGGCGTTAAAGGTGGACATGAGCAAAGCCTATGATAGGGTGGAATGGCAGTTTCTGTGTGACACGCTAAATCAGTTGGGGTTTGGCCCTAGATTTAATGCCCAGGTGATGAACTGTATTAGCACAGTTAAATTTTCGTTTATCCGAAATGGTGGTATAACGGGGTGTGTTATCCCCGAAAGAGGATTGAGGCAGGGGTGCCCGTTGTCCCCGTACCTTTTCCTAATATGTAGTGAAGTGCTATCAAGGGCTGTGTCTGCGGCGGTGGATAGGGGGTATTTGGCAGCAGTCACAGCCTCGCGGGGTGGACCGGCAGTGTCCCACCTATTTTTCGCTGACGATAGTTTGTTCTTTTTACAGGCAAATACAGAATAATTTTCTAAGCTACTCTACATTATTGATACATACAGTGCAGCCTCGGGCCAAAAAATAAATGCAGAAAAATCGGCTATCGTATTCTCGGCAAAAGTCACGGCAGACACAAAGAAGGCGGTATTGGACCTGTGCGGCATGGTAGAAGTTGCAAAGTACGACAAGTATCTGGGACTTCCTACAACAATGGGGAGGAACAAGTCAATATCTTTCAATCAGCTACTAGAAAAACTGAGTAGTATGCTAAAAGGCTGGAAAGAACGTACACTCACACAAGGGGGAAAAGAGATTCTTATAAGAACGATTGCTGAAGCGATCCCAACATATGCAATGTCTTGCTTTAAGTTGCCAGATGGTATCTGCGAGAAGATGGAAAAAATTGTTAGACAGTTCTGGTGGAGTAGAACAGGTCAAGACAGAGGAATTCCTTGGGTTAAATGGGAGACGATGCAGAAAAAGAAAAAGGAGGGGGGCTTAGATTTTCGGGACTTCAAAGTGTTTAATAAAGCGATGCGAGACTCTATCCAGATCTATGGATCTCCCCACCCCAAATCGAAGATTACAAGCTCCTACCGAAAGAGAAGAGAAGGTACATGAGCTTCGGGTAACCAAATATGAATTGGTACCATAGGCACTTAGCCCAATCGAAGAAATAGCATGTATTTTCTTTGGAAACAAGAGGTAACTCAACGACATCCCCGATGGAACGTAAATGGATTCATTAGAAGCAGTGATCGTTCGGTAAGAACGCAATAAGAACTGCTGGTAATGATTCGACTTCTTTTGGTTTGGTCTTAAGTCTCACTTATGCAAAACAGTGTTGGAGAATTATCCAAAGACCAAACTCAATTCTTGCACGGGTACTTCGATCGAAATATTTTGCGCATGAGGCCTTTCTGGACGCCAAACTTGGGAATAACCCATCGTATGCGTGGAGAAGTATTTTGGAAGGCCGGGACTTATTAAACAAGGGCCTGAGATGGAAGGTAGGGAATGGTGGGTCAGTCCATGTGCACGATAAGTGGTTACCAAGGAGGGACTCTTTCTCGGTGATAACAAAGACCCCAGAAACGGAAGGGATGCTAGTGAGAGACCTGATACATACACAAGGAAATCAGTGGAATGAGAACAAAGTAAGACAAGTGCTAAAACCATGGGATGTAGAGGAGGTGCTGAATATTCAATTACCCAAAAGACAATAGAAGATAAACTGATGTGGCATTTCGAGGAAGACGGTGTTTACCGTGTAAAATCTGGGTATCAAGCAGCCATGGAAATCGAGCATAGGGCCAAGATAGGATCATCCGAAGCAACAACAGTTCCAATCTCGAAGGTGTGGAAGCTACGGATCCCTTCAAAAATCAAACATTTTATTTGGCGAGCTAGCAGAGATAGCCTTGCAACTACAAAGAATTTACAAAAAAGGGGTATTAGAGTGGAAAGAACTTGCCCTTTCTGCAGAAAGTTTGAAGATTCAAGTAAACATTGGGGCCAGCAATGCAAAGTTACAAGGAAAGTCTGGGAGAACCTGTTCGGCAGAAGGTTCATCGACGAAATGGAGGACATGAAAGCCCAGGATTGGATCCACAGCCAATTCCAGAACCACCACAGTAAGCACCAGACCCTGTTCTCACTCACGTTGTGGGCTATCTGGCTTAAACGTAACAAAATCATCTTTCAAGGGGAATCACCAGATCTGGAAAGCCTACCAAACGAGATCATTTCAGGATTCGAGGAATTGGAAGAAGTGCACAAAAGAGATACATGAGTAGTACCTGGAAACGTCGAAACCTCAGTGTGGACACCGCCGCCGAGGGGAGTGGTGAAAATCAACTATGACGGTGCGTGGAACCCATCAGCTGGTGAAGCAAACGGAGGGATACTCTTTCGAGATGCACAAGGGGGCTTTGTTCTTGCCGGATCTAAAAGCTTCAAGGTTTGTGTTTCAGCTAAAGAAGCGGAAATGAAGACAGCTTGTTTCGGTTTGGAAGTGGCAATTTGCAGAGGAATTAGGAACGTCATCCTCGAAGGGGATTCAACAATTGTGACAAAGAGTATCTCAAAATCTCTAAGGGGAGAAACATGGACGGACTACTCAAACGCCGGAGATGAATTGGAGATAATGAAGGTGAAGTTTCGAGAAATGGAGAGAATTAAAGCTGAGGCGGTCCCGAGGAGAATTAACCACATAGCCGACCACGTGGCCAAAAGACATGACAAGTCAGTGGACTTATCACTTTGGGAAGAGACACCGGCTTGGTTGCAACAGCTCATAGATATAGACAATGACCTCCCAGTTCCCTAGATTGTAGTAGGGTTTGTTTAATTTCGTTCTATCCTCAAAAAAAAAAACAAAAAAAAACCACTAATTTCACGATACCATCAACTACCATGTTAATTTTACTCAAAAAAACTACCATATTAACATACTCTTCAATACTTTTGTTATTTATATTTTACCACTTATATTTTGTATGAGCAATATGACATTAAATTAAGATTATGCTCTTTGTCATAATTTTATTATGATATCCAATTATTTATTTTAGAAGTACATTTTTAAGCTAGTGTGCAGATGTTGAAAATTAGTTAAAATTTACAATAATAAAATTTATGTAATTACACCCACTTAACAATGTCGTTAAAAAGTACAATAATGATATTTAGGTAAATGAACTCCCATAATAAAGTAGTTGAAGTACAAAATATTGGCATTTGTGTAAACAATAATCAAGAAATTAATGGATAGAATCATGTTTCTATCTAATAGCACAATGCTAAAGGTTGTTTTAAATTTGAAACCAAATTTAGCATAATGCTAAAGATAGAATAAAAGATAGCAACCCATTTGAGCACAAAATGCTATAACTTTAGAATTGTGACCATCTTTAGTACCTCGTTGGAGATAGTCATAGGGTTGCAATTTTAATAGTGTCATTTTGTTGCAATGCTAGGAGTGGAATTTTTTTTTTCACTGTAAGCCTCAGGTCTGTTAGCTACGAGGGGTGTCTTTATCAAAACACGAAGGGGTAAAGTGTCTATGTGCCTACACGAGTGGGTTAAAGTATATTTTATCCATAATTTTTAAACTTGCAATCCTAAAAACCAAATGTTTTTGATATTTTGTTTAGAGATATTTATCTTCTTTTTTGAGATAGTTTTGATATATTTTATTTATAAAAATCTATTTAAATTAAATTGCTACAGTAAGGTCCTGCTTTCTTTACCTAATTTAGATACTTTTTAGTTCTTTGTAGGTAACTTTTTTTTTAAAAAGGTTGTTTACATATGTTCTATTTTAACTCCTGAAAAATAGATTTAAGGAGTAAAATGTAAGAAAAGATGAAGTTGGAAAAAACTAACTTTTTTTAGTCTTATAAAAAGGTAAAAAAGTTACGTAACATGAATTGTAACAAAATGAGTAAATTAAAACTTTTTTTATGACTTAGAAAAGGTAAAAAAGTCACATAATTTTAGGCAAAAAAAGCAGGGCCAAAATTTGATCTTAACAAAAAATTGTAATAATAATCGGCAATTGTAATAAAAATTGGGTGCCGAATTTACTGCCAGCTCCCAATTCGGAAGAAAAAAAAAGTTTTGATTGTGAATTTGGGGTATTTGGAATGCAAGAAAACGTAAAATATCCAAAAATACCACCAGAACTGCGGACGAAGTAATTGTTCAATTAAGGAAACTCTTATTTGAGCAATCGGCAATTAATAATCGCTCAAGCAGAGAATCATCTCCGGGTAGGGACCTCAGGTTGAAGTGGAAGCCACCGATGTTTTGTCACGACCCGCCACACGTTTATTTACAAAAATATCGATTTATGATAAAAACGAATTATGATCGACCAGTCTAAAATTTTCAGAGATCCAAGACTCCACCAAGAGGACACACAAGTCCACCAAACAACATTTGTTTTATCAAATTTCTGAAAAACAGGTACATGACTGAATTTTCCCAAAAACAATATTAAGATGACTTTTTATAATGAATTATCACGTTTCAGCAATATATTACAACTTTCACTATAAATCGTTAAAAATAATAATTTTAGCTAAAAACACGTTATTTAGCAACTACTCCGCGATCTAGTCGCGCTCCGGCCCAACGTCTAAAACAGAGTATTGAGCCAAACAATCCAGTAGGTACCGCCTAACCACTGGCATAGAAATCTAAAATCTACTTAACACAACAGTCATTTATCACAGAACATCATGTGGTACCAAATACACAATCAATTTATCAATCACCGGTCAATAATCAGATACCATAAATCTGTAAAAATCACACCAGCAGTATATACAAATATACAATGTAATTGGAGAAATTTGAAAGTTAGATGTGTCGTACCTCAGTCAAAACCAGGACAAACAAGTCTTGGGATTACTCTGAAATTTCTGGTTGAATCAGAAATCCACAAACCAACAATTATCTTTTCTCTTTCAAGCAAGTGAAAGCCATTACCTATGACTACCTTTCTTTTCTCATCTCCTCCTCATTCTTTGTCATTTCTTGATCTGGTAAAGAAGCCAGGCTATGTCTCTCACTTTGATAGCTACAACCTTGTGCAACCCATTTCTCTTGTGCATGAGAGTAGAAACTCTCACATCCTCTTCTTCTATAAATTATACAATGAAAACATGTAACTTCCCCCTTCACTATTTCAGCAAGTCAGTTGGTCTAACCACCCACACCAAAATAGACAACTCTCGACTCTCTAAGTCAAAACAAGAATTAACACTAGCCCATTTTTCTTCTGAAAAGCCACATCCGGCTTTATGTCCACCCACAATCCTTATTGTTCTACTATAATAATCATTGTTCTTGTTGCTTTACGGCCAAATGCAAAATACTCTCGCCAAAATGCACTCCCTCCCTTTTTCTACCTGAGAGTTCCCTCCTCTCTTCCTCTAACTCCCTTTTATAAGTCACCACAGAGGTATCATACAATTTTTTTTTTTGTAATAGCTAGTCAGAATATTGTGTAATTATGCTAGAGACACATGTCATGGTCCACAAAGAAGATAAGAGCTAGGATCAATCATCAACTACCACTAAAATTTCATTCCTTAGCACCAAAGTTACGTAGAGTGTGAGATGCCTAACATGATCATTGTCAAATATCACAATCACTCCCTACGTTTATACAAACCAGAAAAAATCTACTTAAGTAGAAGGAACATACAAATAAACTTAAAGAAATTAGGTCCATATGGCACATGTCCACCTGAATACTAATAGTATAAAAATCAAGTTAATAACTTTATGTCGAATATATAGGCAAGGTCAATTTTCATATGCAGACATCTTATTCCTGGTCACTCAAATGTATCGTATACAAACAACTTGCACTTGACTTTAAAAAATGAAAATTATGCTTAAAATGTTATTTTCATAATTGCAGGTTTTTTACATTCTACCTACTTATAGAAATTTCGTCTTGAAGTTTTTATACCAATTGGATACCATTCTGCTTCCAAACGTAATCTATCACACGTATTTTACGCTGAATCCCTGACACTCATTTGAACATTAGTACACTGACAAACTCAACTGGTAACTTGTAGCTGCATAAGGTGAATAGGGTAATTTGTAATAGATAAATGCAAGTAAACCAAAGGCTACATCACAAGCACTAAGCGGAAATCACTTTGCGCAATACAATTTAGAATCAACCCATGCTAATGCTATGTATTCTTTGCCGTTAGCAACACGTTTCTAGGCTTCTCAAGCGAATGTGACACTCTATTCCCCCCCCCCCCCCAAATGAAGTCAACCGTTCATAAGCAGAATGAAAAATGTACTGTCAACCGGTCTGTTGCTCACATAAATCAACATTGATACAGTAATCCATTATCAACCCTCACTTAAGAGGAACACACCTCGTTTAATGAGGTACTATCATTGAAAATTCGAATTAATACACAGTCTTACAACACAAATGCGCCAACAACATGATTCACAACAAAAAATCGGGAGATCGCTTAAAAGATGTGAGTAACATAGTAGAATCACACCATAAATATATTTATATATACACCGTACCTGCAGCATATTTGAAAAATAAATTTCTCTTACCTTAACTGAGTTGAAATGATAATGTCCATGGTAAGCTGAAGCCAACTAAATCACAATTATGCTCTTTAAAGTCCCCAGTGATGAATAAACCAACATGTACTATATAAGTTTTCTAAAAAATCATCTCCTCCAAACTAAAATCTCTTAAGTATTGGGAAAAAAAATTCTGCAGTAAGACTTACACACTTTTTATTTTCTCTCAGCCCAAACGAGAACTGTCATCACACATTCCCAGAAAAAAAAAAATATATATATATATATATCAACTCACTTATTATCTTTTCTACACTTGAACAAAAATTTAAAATTGTACAAAAGAATTTGTCTATATAGCTTCATTGCTCTTACCTGCCAAATTAAATCAGTGAACGTAACTAGAAGAGCTTAAATGTCAATTTATCCCGAGTAAACGTAATTTTTCCAACTTTTACGGTTTTCTGTGTACCCTCTGCCCATTATGAGATAACTAACTCTATTTATTCATATTATTTCTTTGATTTCTAAACCAAAAAAGAAAAATTTATTTTTCGTGAATTTTTTTACCTTTTTTGTCTTTAACCATAACACTATGCTCCAAAAAAACAGCATGGACATGCTAACTACTTTGTCGTAATGAAACCGCACTAACCATGAAGCACACAGCTCCTTAAAGTAACCCTAACCAATTACTTATAACTATGTGAAATAAATATGTTTTTGGGAGAAAATTCAGAGCTGAATTTTGTTAATGTCATACACCAATAGTGGATATGAGAACAAATATTTAATTTCTAATAAAATTAATGTAATTGTCACTTACAACTGAAGTAAACAAATAAATTTAAGATATAGCATAACAAAGATACAGACACATGCATGTGCGTGACTTAGTGAGTATAATAGCTAAAAACATGCATTTTGTTTGTTTCCTAAATACATCTCGCAAAAAAGCAAGTCGGGTCGAGGGCATTTCTCCACTACTTTTTATAGCAACAAAAGTACCTAGTCACCAACGATTCTTATGTTAGAATTACGAATAAATTCAATCAGAAAACAAGGCTGCACATATATAAATTGTAAATGCGGAATCCTATAAATTAGAGTTCTCCTATCTCTCTCTGCCGGAGTGCTAATTGAAGCAAATCGAAAAAGACCGACCCTTTTTGTAGTTCAACGTTTCATCATAACCTTAATTTTAAACAAGAATGGAGACTTCCATAGAAAAATTAGTAATTCATAAATTCATTCTCTCGTTATCACAAAAGAGACCAACTTCTACTCAAAATATTTACCTAAACGAGCTAACCCTTCACCCCCCCCAAATTCCCCGTATTATATATATATTTTTCTCCCCTTTTAAATTTCTTAACCCTTAGGTAATGACAATACCATTCAATGGCTTAGTTTTAGTCGAGGAGATGTTACTAATAATAGGAGGTAAAACTAAAGATTGACACGTCGCAACACCAATACCAATCATGGACACAAAAGTTGACTCCATTTACAATTCGACAAACATATGTGTAGGGTTTTGGTCATGGATACGCAGCGTAAGAAAGAATTATCCATTCAAAACCCTCCAAGGATCATAGGAAGAGAATCATAACGATGGTAAGGGAAGAAACAAGTAACACTCATTTGAGATCTCATGTGATGACTTGTAACGTGAATTGTGTCACGTCTCTACTATTGATCCACGCCTAGGGTTGATGTTTAGATCTTCCTACTCCTTTGTTCTAGCTTGGACCGGAGGAACAGAAAGAAGAAATCACGCAACGAGGATCAAATGGAGGGCTCGACCTCTCTTTGTGGCCGACGGGTAGGGGGCGGACCAAGGGGGCTTCGGCCTCCTTGTGGTCTTGCTCTCTCTCTCCTTTGTTTCCTTTCCACTTAACTTATGTTATGAGAATTAGTGTGGGACCTTTATATAGTCCAACAACTCCTTGTCAACTACCTAAAGGCCCTTCCTAATCCTACTTGAATTCGGATTAGTCCCTTCCTTGCATATTAGTCCTACTAAGTTTGCAAGGTGTTGCAAAGTGATCCTTCTAATTAATTGATCATATTAATTAATTAACAAATCAAGTTCAACCCAATTGAGCATGTGACCCATAGGTTCTATCTAGTTGGTAGCAACGATTTGCTAATATGGAGCAGTCTCTAGCAAGACATCCATTCTAGCCAACTAATAGAATAGTCATCCAACAAACCTTGTGCAAGTAATTGTATCATCCCATTGTCTCCATATCTTAATTGGAAACGAGACATAAAATTCACACTCGTATATCCAATACATATTTTCTCGATCCTGAGAATAGCCTTATTCGTGCAAAGAACATCAATATCCCATATTGATTTAGTTGAGACTGGCCAGACATTCCATAAGCACTATCCCTCAAAAGGCCTGGGATATTTTCTCCATTTATGTGGATGGGACAAATTCTATCTACGTCTACTACGATTTCTAAGCTTGCTTCTTATTGTATCCGGTACATGCCTTTATAGCTACCTAGTCACGGTGTAGCGTTTGACGCTACCAAGAACACAATAATCCACGACAAGACAATCTAGTCACATCAAGTCTAAGGATGACAATACCTTTTTCACCACGAGAAGCGCTTGTGACTCTACATAACTTGTATGTAGCCTTCTCGGATATGGTTCAATATAGTATGCCATTACCCCTAATGTATACCCATGTGTTGGATCATGATATCTCCATATCAATCCAAGCCCATACTATTCTATAGATGATTGTCACATTTAATCATTATAATGGACTAGGGATATTTAAGATAAACAACACAATTGTAAATCTAAGGAATATTAAATATCCAATAAATCATACAATGAATATTCTAGCCAAAATAAGTTCATAGTAAACTAGATTGCCTCTAGGCATCTATTCCAACAGTCTCCCACTTGCATTAGAGCCAATCTGATGCATCTCGTACACCAATGCTCTTGGTGTGCCCTTCATGCTTGAATATCCGAGCGTCTCCTAATTGTAAGTGGATTTGACAGATTCTCATATGTAGGAATCTTGCATATCCGAACGTCTCCTCTATCGATAATATCTCGAATAATATGGAATTTCCTGAGCACGTGTTTGGATTTCTGGTGTCACCGGGGCTCCTTTGATTGCGCGATCGCCCCAGTGTTGTCACAACACAACTCTACTGTATCCGCAATGCAAGGAACCACACCAAGTTCATAAACGAATTTCCTTATCCAAACAGCTTCCTTTGCTGCGCCGTTTGCTGCAATGTACTCAGCCTCTATTGTAGAATCATCTACCGTCTTTTGCTTGGAACTCTTCCAGCTCACTGCTACTCCATTCAGGAAAAACACATATCCCGATTGTGATCTGAAATCATCTCCGTCGGTTTGAAAGCTTGCATCCATGTAACCCCTTACACACAACTCTTCCTCACCGCCAAATATCAAAAAAGCATCCTTAGTTCTTCTCAACCACTTTAGGATGTTCTTGAATGCAATCCAGTGACTCTCACCTGGATTAGACTGGTATCTGCTTTGTCATACTCAAGGCATATGACACATCTGGTCTAGTACATAACATGGCGTACATGATAGATCCTATGGCTGAGGCATATGGAATCCTACTCATGTGTTCCTTCTCAATCTCATTGGAAGGACAATTACTCTTCGAAAGAGTGATTCCATGTGACATGAGCAAGAATCCCTTCTTAGAATCTTGCATGTTGAACCCCTTCAACACCTTGTCTATATATGTACTCGGATTTAGGCCTAGAAGTCTTCTAGATCTATCTCTATAGATCTTGATACCGAGTATATAGGCTGATTTCCCTAAGTCCTCTATTGAGAAACACTCTCCTATCCAATCATTAACAGATTGCAGCATAGGAACGTCGTTTCCAATGAGCAGTATGTCATCCACATACAAGACCAGAAAAGCAACAGAGCTCCCACTAACCTTCTTGTAGACACAAGACTCATCTTCGTTTCTGATGAAGCCAAACTCTTTGACTACTTCATCAAAATGTCGATTCCAACTCCTAGAAGCTTCCTTCAATCAATAAATGGATCGTTACAGCTTACAGACTTTGTTGGCTTGCTTTGGATCTTCAAAACCCTTCGGTTGTATCATATACACGTCCTCGAGGAGATTCCCATAAAGGAATGATGTGTTGACATTCATCTGCCAAATCTCATAGTCGTAGTATGCTGCAATAGCAAGTAGGATTCGGATGGATTTGGTCATAGCGACTGGTGAAAAGGTTTCATCATAGTCAATACCATGAATCTGTCTGAAACCTTTAGCCACCAATCGGCCCTTATAGGTAACTACATTACCATCCATGTCGATCTTCTTCTTGAAGACCCACTTGCACCCTATGGGTCGCGCCCCATCGGGTGGTTCCTGATAACCCTCTTTTAGGAGTTATTTTTATACTTCCATATTATTTGTAATAGGCTTATTTCACATGATTTAAATGATATGTGTGAATTTAACTATTTCTAAGCCTAAGAGTAAAAAGTTGTGTTTCTAGCTTATTTGTGCATGTTTTCTCTCATATTTGCGATGATAATTGCACGGGTTGTTTAGTTTTGTGTAACTCAAGTAAAAGAGGTACATTGGAGCTTATTTGGGGCTTGGAGATGCTTGGAATGGAGCTAGATGAAGAGAAGAAAAGGAGACGCAAAAACGAAGCGAAGTTGGAAAAGTCACACAGGACCAGTCTGAACTCTATTCGATGCTCAGGAAAATCTACAAAGAATTTTGGAGCAAGGCCTGCGTCATTGGAAAGTAGGCATCCGTAGCTTTCCAACGATATATGGTAGGCCCAAAGACGAGTCCGTATGAGAAAGATACAGCCCGCTCAAGATCAGCAAATAATTCTGTCCGGGAATTACAAACTGGAGGGGCTGAAGTGCAATTTCGGCCATATTTCATTAAAAAGCGTGCCCAGGCCTTGGGGAACGCATTCTTAGACCAAAAACAAAGAAGCTTCTGGGGAACGAGGGAGGAAGACTAGGAGAGAAGAGGAACATGGAGAACGACACCGGAGTTGCCGGAACGCGAATTTCGTCACGAGTTTGACTATCCCTCCTATATTTTCTATCTTTTCTCAATAGTATGAACTTGTTAGCTTATATTTTCAGATTATTTGAGTAGTTTTATTGGATAGGCTCTATGGAGATCCTAGGGTTTTGTTAGACACCGTCCCGGATTTGTTTGTTTTATTCACGCTTATGGATTCACGTTATTGATTAATTTTCTTCTCTATTGGTGTATTGTTGACCTAGAACTTTTGACACGTTTTAGGTAGGATATGAATGCTGAATAGAGATGTCTTTGATCCAATACGTTTATCTTAGCTTAAAGTAATAGTGAATTTGCTTCTTCTAGTAATCTTGTTCTTAATATTATGTTAACCTAGCGTCATGAACTAGGGTAACTACTTGGTGAAAGATTGATGGACTGACATGTGAAGATTGATTAGCTTATGAATCTAGGATTGCTAGCAACCCCGTATCATGATGGACTGGAAGGAGAAACGTTAGGATTGGATCAAAATGTAGGATTATTCTTAATGCTTGTTAGGTGATATAGTTTATGAATCGACAGATGACGACTATTGAATCTAACATTGGCTTACATGAGATCGAAAGAAGATTGTGAGTAGTTAAACGTGATCCATAGTTATGTGTTTCAAAGCAATATCCGGAATTGTCTACTGCCCTAGGTGATCCATAGATCGCCTAGTCTTTCTTCTTATTTAATCAAACCTTGTTTAATTATAAAAATCCAAAAATATTGTCTTTTAGTTAGTTTAATATAGTCACTTGATTGGGGGTGACAACTTCTCAAATCAACAACTTTCCTCCTGTTATTTCAATTACACTCTTTAGATTTAATCTCTAATTAATTATAAACCTACTATCTGTCCCTGTGGGTTCGACAACCTGAGCTTAATACTCATGTTTATTACTTCGACCGTAAACTTGCGTATACTCGTAAGAAATCCTGTCAAGTTTTTGGCGCCGTTTCCGGGGACAGCGGTTTATTTGCTAATTAGAAATTAGTTTAGAGAGTTTTTACTTTATTTTTTTTATTGTTATTATTTATTCTTATTACCTCACGGTATTTTTTGAGATCTTTCGTGTGGAGGAATTTCGCTAAGCATGGGGGATAATAACGAAGGACGTTTTGTCTGTTTAGCGGCACTGCTTGATCGCGAGGATGGATTCTACCCTGAAGGAGATATTGCGGAATATTATGCCAGCAAAAGCATGATGTATAGCCGCCAATACTTGCTTCAGCAATTGTTTGGAGCACTGCATAAGGGAATCGAAGAATTGAAACAGAGTGCAATGAGAATGGGGTTGGACGTGGCAGAATTTGAAGAAAGACTTCAAGAATTTTATATTAGTGTCAATATCCGTTCTAATGAAGAATGTACTCCAACACCAATTCTCAAAGATGATGATGATGTGCCATTGTGTATCCCAACATGCCCGAACATTTATTCCTGGCTAGAGTCAAGTATGAGGGAGAAGCATGATGCGATTTTTGGCGAGATTGAAAGTCTCATTCATGGAATTAATTTTGACGAGCTTGACTCTCCGATTGTGGACTTGATGGATCATCTCATATGTCAGCTTGATGAAGATGAACAAGACGCCGAGATTGACTTTGTAGATGATGCGGGTGCGTTATGTGAAGGAGACAAATAAATCCCATCATTCATGCTCTATGAATTACCCCTTGAAATTTCAGTGAAGATATCGCAAATTGAAAAGACGATCAAAGATTACATCATTCTCTTCTCGCGACATAGGAGACTTGAGCTTATTGTTGAAGTCGTTATGATGCCAATTCTCATGAATTGGAAGAAGAAGAAGAAGTTTCAAGAGAACATTGGCTTTTGCAACACATGTTCGTCGTTGTTGAGATTCGTGGTTCGTCTAATAATTTGTTCTCGTTCAATTGAAAAGAGAAAGATCGAGAAGAGGTGGTGGAAAAAGAAAAAGTGGCGAGAAAAACTTCTTTCCGTGCACAAAGGGAGATAAAGTGCTGATTTAAGACCCCGTCTATTGCTTTCCAGCATCAGGGGAGTTAATCGAGTTACTGGTAGAGTTAAGGAGCGAAGACAAGTGCTTAAGTTACTGTTTATCCGCGTTTGGGGAGGTTGCTGTAATTTAAAGAAGTTTCCAGAAAAGTCACTGGACTCCCCCCGTGTCGCAACACCCACTTGAAGCTTCTCTGGAAATTACAAACTTTGTGTTCTGCAGGTTGCAACCCTGCGTTGCAGCTTTGAAGAAAAAGAAAAGATATCTGAAACTTTCGTGAAGCACCATGGAAGCCATCGGTCCCAAATCCCGGAAAACTCCGAATTCATCTTCCCCTGACCCAAAACCCGCCGCCTTGCTCGTCGACCATTGAAGTCGGCCAAAAGCTCGTCCAAAGCAGAACCCACCACCACCGCTACCCTCCTTTCTCTTCCCCGACCCTGTCCTCCACCTCCTCTCCCCTGTCTCGGATCAGAGAACCACCAATAACCATCGCCACAGATACATACCGCCAGTCTGCCATTAAATCCGGCGGCAAGTACTCAGAACCACACACTCCCATCCACCATCGATTCAACCCTCGAACGCCACACAGACCCACCCTGAACACTTCCACCTCTGTCGATCAATTGAAACCCGCGACCCAAACTCCTGATCCACGAAGCTCCCAGCAGCCGCCATGACACCGGCGACCCATTATCCCTCTGTTTCTCCAATTGAGGAACCCACCTGAAACCCAGCCCTCCACCGCCGTGAGCCACCAATGAGCGACCTCCTCTCCTTCGTCCATGGCAACACAAACCCAGATACCCACGGCCTCTTTCTCGATTTCACCCCTGAAACCCTTGCTGCTCTCGACCATAACCCAGACACCATTCCAAATCGAACCAAAATCAACCCCTGTCTCTTCCTTCAACCACCGAACCCGATTCTGAACCAAACCAATACAATTCACCAACACACAAAACTCAGTACCTTCCCCTGTTCAAAGATTCGAGGACCCAAAAAAAATCTGGTTTGTCAAACAAAAAAGGAAAAAAAAAAGGTTGCATATTCTGGATTGTTTTATTGCAAGTGTTTGGGTTGGTGTTTAGGGATATGGGGATGTTGGAGATGTGATGATGGAATAAAATACTTTGGTTAAAAACAGAGATATTGGCACCACCACGACCAAGCACAAGAAGAATATTATGCTGAAAATTGATTATTGGTATGATATTGTCTGTCTGAATTTGGGAAAAGAAGAGTTAGACGAAGACATCGACCCCGGTGTGCTACAGTGCACTCGACCGTCACGGGAGCTCACATCACGAGCTCGGGGATTCTTCGTCCATTCTTTCGTTAGAACAACATCATCAATCGACCCCGGTGTGTTTCACACACTCGACCGCAAGGAAGCTTGCATTTGTGCGCACAATGTTTGCTTGGGGATTGTTCTTGCTATCTCAGACAGCACCTCTCGGGTTTTGTCCCCGACCTTGTGTCGGTTGTGAGTATTCTTTTCTCTCTCTTTACTTACCATTTAGGCACATCGTACTTGCTCTAGGGTTTTATTTTGACTACTTTGTCACTATGCTTAGTCACTGCTATGATTAACTGTTAGAATCTTAGGGAATACTTGAGTACTTGCTTAATTTCGATACACACAACTTATCACGTGCACGTAGCTTGAATTACCTCTAAATTTGTTGTAGCTACCTTCTTGTGCCGTGACTTTGAATCCGAGTAGAATCACCGCCCCTCGCATTTGAATGCCGACTCTTCTTGGTTGATCTCTAAATTCTTTGGAGACAACGACGTATTCTAGTGTGGGGGGAGTTTTAGTCTTGACTAGCCAGTCAGTGTTTGCATCGCCATGTATGCATATAGTTGTTCGTGTCGTATTGTGTCTATTTATGTGGTCCGTGTCGTGATATTGTGATAGCATATTGTATTGTGATTTGTTAGTCGTGTACATACTTGTTTGTGTTTGTGTTTAATATTGCACGTTTTCTTATTTGAGTCTACCTACCCTGTCGAATGTCTTGTGTAGTTTCGTTTGTGTAGTTTCGTTCGTGTCGGCTTGCATGTAGTGTAGGAATTATATGAAAAAAAAAAATTGAAAAATTGAAAAATCCAAAAAAATAAAAAAAAAAAAAAATGAGAAAAGGGCAATCCATGGAGGCTAAAATTTGATAAATCGCGAAGTGTGAGGATTTTAGGCGTAGAGCATGATTTGCGACCGAGAGTGACGACATGAGTCCCCCGTAGTAGGTATAGAGAGACTTTCTTTACGGGAGTGCCTACCTATTTCTAACACTAACGTGATTTTCAAACTCAAAGTGTGTGCCTATTTTCTTACAAGAGCTGAGTTAGGTGTGAGCTAAACAAGCCGAACATCCATGTGTACGTCTTAGGTAGTCGCCAACCCGCCTCGTAGTGGCACAAGAAACAGTTGTGGGAGGACGTGTATTAGAGCACTCACTGCTTTTAGAACTCACCTTGTAGGACCATTAGACGCCCCCAATTTGAACCTTGGATTCTTGCTAGCCTTCGGACCTAGGGTGACGATTCTTGGCCTTCATCACAAATTGATTATAATCACCACTTTAGTGCGTCACGAGGGGGTTGTGTAGTTGAGGGGGTTCGATGAGGGAGTGATTATACATTTCGTTGAGTTCTACATCTCGCTTGCACTTCATTGATTATCTACGAGGGGATGTGAGGGTGAGTGAGTAGGCTTGCGCACTTCGGTGTGGCGGTGTTCCATGCCATTACATCATGGACATAGTTGTGGAGAGCCGTGAGTGCGTGAATCTAATACGCACGGAATTGGGTTGGGTGAACTTAATTGGTGGATCGTGCTAGGTACCGGTATTGATTACTTTGGTGTAGGAGGATCGGTTGGATTAGGCACGAGATACATTCATCTTCGGGACTACTTGAGAGGGGATATGGTTACATTCAAGTGTGGGGGTGTTGACTTTTGAATCCGGACATTGAGTGTGAGCTTGCGACGACTCCACTCCCACACATGTACTTCATTGATTTTGCGGCTTGGACTTGACATGGACTTTGATTGAGTTAGGAGGAGATGATATTTTTATGTGATATTCATTCATCGATTTACGTGTTTCCTTCTCCTAGCATATTTTATTGTTATTTGAAGACCACTCGGATATTATTGTTGGATTGTGATGGTATTTTGATAGAAGTGTGAAAAAAAAGGAAAGAAAAAAAAAATGAGAGAAAAAGAAAAAGGAGAAATGAAATAAAGTTTGAGTTGGAATTGAATTGAAACGAATGGTGGAGCTACTTTGACAACGATGGTTCACGTTTCATGCACGACGAACGACGATGGCCACGGGGATCACTAGTGTACCGGGGTTTGAGGGTATTGAGGGCCGGAGGTGGTGAGCTTCGGGTTTCGGTTTTTATCATTGTGGTGAGGGTGTGTGAGATGTGGGATTCGATGCTAGAATGTGACGCTTAGGAATTTATTTCGACGAGATTATCTTTATGTCTCTAAGCCTCATCATGTGAAAACCATTAGCGGATTAGGAGCTCGGACCTTGGATGTGGCTTTGTCTAGCGTAGTCTCTTATTTCGTGGCACACACGAAGAGGTAGCGTACTCTTGTACTTAGTAAAGTTAGGCTTTCTATACTAACTATGGGAGAGTCTCGTTGTCGAATTTAGTTTCAACTCATGCTTTGTTCCTAAGATTCTCTTCACTTCATGATAATCGATTTAAGCCAATGGAGATTGCCCGATCTCAACCAAAAAGATAAAAAGTGTGTTTTGTGTATATATGTGTTTGTGTACGATCGAGTCGTAGTTTGCATTTGCATCATATTGTTGCATTGTCGAGTCTTGTGTCGTTATTGAGTCGGCTAGTTAGGATTTGTATGCAACGGTGTTTCTAGTAAGTATGCAATTCTCGACTCGTATCACTTGTGGGGTTGTGTTTCATGTGATGGATTGATTTTATCTCGTTTGATAGATTGTGGTCGGATTTTGACTGGACTTTGATTGGATTGCTCGAGACGCGAAATAGGTGAGTGTGGGGGTGTTTGATAACTCTCTTTTAAGAGTTATTTTTACTTCCATATTATTTTTAATAGGCTTATTTCACATGATTTATATGATATATGTGCACAAATATGTGAATTTGACTATTTCTAAGCCTAAGAGTGAAAAGTTGTGTTTCTAGCTTATTTGTGCATGTTTTCTCTCATATTTGCGATGATAATTGCACGGGTTGTTTAGTGTTGTGTAACTCAGGTAAAATAGGTGCATTGGAGCTTATGTGGGGCTTGGAGATGCTTGGAATGGAGCTAGATGAAGAGGAGAAAAGGAGACGCAAAAACGAAGCGAAGTTGGAAAAGTCACACAGGACCACCCTGCACTCTTTTCGATTCACAGGAAAATCTACTAATAATTTTGGAGCAAGTCCTGCGGCATTGGAAAGTAGACATCCGTAGCTTTCTAACGATATATGGTAGTCCCGAAGACGAGTCCGTATGAGGGAGATACAGCCCGCGCAAGATCAGCAAATAATTCTGTCCGGGAATTACAAACTGGAGGGGCTGAAGTGTAATTTCGGCCATATTTCATTAAAAAGCGTGCCCAGGCTTTGGGGAACGCATTCTTAGACCAAAAACAAAGAAGAAGCTGCTGGGGAACGAGGGAGGAAGGCTAGGAGAGAAGAGGAACATGGAGAACGACACCGGAGTTGCCGGAACGCGAATTTCGTCACGAGTTTGACTATCCCTCCTATATTTTCTATCTTTTCTCAATAATATGAACTTGTTAGCTTCTATTTTCAGATTATTTGAGTAGTTTTCTTTGCTAGGCTCTATGGAGATCCTAGGGTTTTGTTAGACACCGTCCCGGATTTGTTTGTTTGATTCACGCTTATGGTTCACGTTATTGATTTATTTTCTTCTCTATTGGTGTATTGTTGACCTAGAACTATTGACACGTTTTAGGTAGGTTATGAATGCTGAATAGAGATGTCTTTTATCTAATACGTTTATCTTAGCTTAAAGTAATAGTGAATTTGCTTCTTCTAGTAATCTTGTTCTTAATATTATGTTAACCTAGCGTCATGAACTAGGGTAACTACTTGGTGAAAGATTGTTGGACTGACAGGTGAAGATTGATTAGCTTATGAATCTAGGATTGCTAGCAACCCCGTATCATGATAGATTGGAAGGAGAAACGTTAGGATTGGATCAAAACGTAGGATTATTCTTAATGCTTGTTAGGTGATATAGTTTATGGATCGACAGATGACGACTATTGAATCTAACATAGGCTTACATGAGATCGAAAGAAGATTGTGAGTAGTTAAACGTGATCAAGAGCATATTCATCGTTACGTGTTTCAAAGCAATATCCGGAATTGTCTACTTCCCTAGGTGATCCATAGATCGCCTAGTTTTTCTTCTTATTTAATCAAACATTGTTTAATTATAAAAATCCAAAAATATTGTCTTTTAGTTAGTTTAATATAGTCACTTTATTGGGGGTGACAACTTCTCAAATCAACAACTTTCCTCCTGTTATTTCAATTACACTCTTTAGATTTAATCTCTAATTAACAATAAACCTACTATCTGTCCCTGTGGGTTCGACAACCTGAGCTTAATCCTCGTCTTTATTACTTCGACCGTACACTTGCGTATACACGTAAGAAATCGTGTCAGTTCCACCAAAGTCCATACTTTTTTGGTATACATGGATTCTATCTCGGATCTCATGGCTCCAAGCCACTTCTGAGAGTCCGGCCCTTTCATGGCCTCTTCATAGGTAGTGGGCTCATCATCTATGAGAATCGTATCCCCAGACTCGGTTACGAGAAGTCCATACCTCTCTGGCTCCTGACGCACTCTACTAGATCTACGAAGCTCTTGTGCTACTTGAACAGTTTGCTCCACAACCATTTGTGGTTCCTGCTCACGTTCCATAGAAGGCTCAGTGTTCTGTGGTTCTTGAACTTCTTCAATTCTACAGTCCTCCCACTTGCTTCTTCGGAGACAAACTCTCTTTCTAGAAACATGTCGGACCGAGCAACAAAGACTTTGTTCTTAGCTGGATTGTAGAAAATAGTAGCCCTTAGTTTCCTTAGGGAACCCCACAAACTTACACTTATCCGACTTGGGCCCTAGCTTGTCTGACTGTAAACACTTTACATAGACATCGCAGCCCCAAATCTTCATGAACGACAGTGTAGGAAGCCTCCCACTCCACATCTCATGTGGCGTCTTCATGAGATTTAGATGGAACACGGTTAATGGTGAAAGCTGCACTTAATAGAGCATAGCCCCAAAATGACAATAGAAGATCGGTTTGACACATCATATATCGAACCATACCCAATAGTGTTCGATTCCTCCTCTTGGACACGCCATTCCACTGTGGCGTTCCGGGTGGAGTGAGTTGGGAAACGACCCCACACTCCCTAAGATAGTCGTCAAACTCCTGGCTCAAGTATTCTCCTCCACGATCCGATCGTAAAGCCTTGATAGTCTTGCCAAGTTGCTTCTCTACTTCACTCTTGAATTCCTTGAAATTTTCAAACGATTCGGATTTGGCCTTCATAAGGTATACAAATCCATATCTACTAAAATCATCAATAAATGTGATGAAGTAGACGTAACCACTCCTGGCAGGCGTGGCAAATGGCCCACATACATCAGTGTGCACGAGTGCCAATTTCTCCCTAGTCCTCTCACCTTTATTATTGAAAGGGTACTTTGTCATTTTTCCCAATAAACAAGCCTCACATGTCTCATATGATTCAAAATCAAATGAGTCTAGAAATCCAGCCTTATGGATTCTAGACACACGTTTCTCGTTTATGTAGCCTTAACGACTGTGTCATAAGTAAGCAAGATTTAAATCATTTATTTTAATCCTCTTAGTATTAATGTTGTAGACAAGATTACTTAGATCAAGGACGTACAGTCCATTAAATAATTGCGCACTACACTAGTGAATATTATCAAAATAAATGGAACAACAATTGTCGTTCATTGAAATAATAAAACCTTCCTTTTCCAAGCAAGAAATAGAAATAATGTTTCTGCTCATAGCAAGCACAAAATAGCAATTATTTAATTCTAATCCTGAAGGCAGAGACAGCTCGTACACGCCTACGGCCAATGCATCAACATTTTCTTCATTCCCAACGCGCAGGTCTATCTCCCCTTTAGCCAATCTTCTACTTCTCTTTAGATCCTGCACATTACGAAAAATGTGAGATCCACATCCAGTATCCAATACCCATGATGTTGAGATAGTTAAATTGACATCTACAAAAAAAAAAACCTGGTCGTGGTGGAATCATTATTCCAAGCCTCTTGTCCTCCAGATATTTTGGGCAGTTCCTCCTCCTGTGTCCAGGCTGACTGCAGTAGTGACATTCACCTTTACTCACACATTTGGAAATGCCATCAACACGCTTAAGGGCAGGTTCCTTGGACTTGGCAACTGCTTTGCCTTTGCCCTTGGAGGATGAGGCAAACCTTTTTCCCTTTCCTTTCTGCACCATCATAATGGCCTTTCCCTTACCCTTGTTGATGCTTTGTTCAGCTGTCCTCAACATGTTGAGTAAATATGGCAATGGTTTCCAATATCGTTCATGTTATAGTTCATGATTGTTTTTCCATAACTCTCAGGGAACGATTGCAACACGATATCGGTGGCCAACTCTTGGCCGACCGGGAACCCTAGTCGTGCGAGATTCTCCAAGTACCCGATCATACGGAGTACATGAGGTCCCACAGGGTTTCCTTCAGCCATATGACATATGAACAATGCCTTAGAAACTTCATACTTCTCAACCCTTGCCTGCTCTTGGAAGAGCTGCTTCAAGTGTTCGATCATATCGACTGCATTCATGTTATCATGTTGCTTCTAAAGCTCAGAAGTCATGGTGCAAAGCATGAGGCATGCGGCATCATTAGCGTCATCAACACGCTTCTGATACGCCTTTAGGGCTGCAGGAGTTTTGTTTTCAGGACCTGCAGGAACTTTCTCCTCTATAGCATACAATTTCTTCTCTTGCTTGAGAACGATTCTCAAGTTTCTGTACCATTCAAGGAAATTGGTTCCAGAAAGCTCGTCCTTCTCAATGACAGAGCGTAGGGAATGTTGTGAACTCGATGAGTTGTTTGCCATTTGGAATTCTACAAAAGGAAAATACACAAGTTTTAGTATTTGTGAACTTTTGACTATATTTAATAATTTCTAGATTATTAAACATAGCTCCCACTATTTTTCTACGGATTAACAACCCTCAAGATATTAATGTGGAAAATATCATTATATTTTCTAGTGGGTCAAGATCCATGTTTCATCTCCTTTTGAGCTTGCTTTGGCAAGTCACCTAAAAGTTGACTACTTTAGGTAGAAACAATTGCAATTGCATCCCATGCAACTCTTGGTTCAATTGGGCAAATAACTTCTTATTTATCCATCAGTATGGATAATCCCAATTGATTGGCTCGAGGTTTTAATCATGTTAATAACCTAGTTGTGTCCAACCTCTTATTTAAACAATTGTACATTACTTGCTTGTGTCATAGCATCACATCATTATGAACCAAGTCGCCTTACTTTGGCACGCACGAGCTTGATAAATCATGACGATGATGAGTGTCTAAATAATGAGAAGGCAAAACACAATATTTGAATTTTGAGGGATTTTAAAATTCAATTTTAATTTTTTTGTTGATCCATATTAATTGATCAATCTATCTTGAGTTTGGGCAAAACTCTAAATAATAGATCCGGGTTGTTAATTATCTTATTACCCTAATTGCATGCATCATCCATACACCAATCACAAAATAATAAGACAAAAAAATAAACAACCATGAAATAAATAAAACGTGATGTGGATATGGCCTTTCTAGACTAAGATATTCTCAAGCCAATGGGAATATCTATGAACCCTAAATAGAAAACACATCTTCATGCGCCTTCATCTTTTGGTCCATCCTTCATAGTCTTGTGGAATGCTCCATGCTCCATCTTTGTATCTTTCTTTGTCTTTGGGATTCTTTTATCCAATCTTGGCTAACAATCTATTTTATATAGTACTAGCTAAAACTATATTAATAAAATAAATCTTACAAGTTGAGAAAATAAATCTGCTTGCAGGCCCTAAACCCTAATTAATTGTTATATCAAATTGATCGGCTCACAGGCCGTAAACCAAACCACAAAATTAAACAATCACACCAAACCACATCCTAAGGCCATGTCCAATCACCATGCGATTTGCACATAAATAGCTAAAATCAAATTTTAACGCGCTGTGTCAATTTTAATTGATTTTAGGATTACTAGGGTTAAATCGGTCCAAGGGACCCAACAATACATGGATGAACCACCTTGGAACCACCCCGGGCCAATCCTAGGTCGGCCGGCCCAACCCGTGCGATTGGCCGACTGCCTAGGCCTTCGGTCTAGGTGGATTGGGCGACAAGGAAGGTGAGGGAAGGTTCCATAGGGGGCCGAACCTCTTAGTTGTTTCCAAAAAAACTCATTCCTTGTTCCCCAAGTCCAAGACGTTTCCAAATTAGAACTAGTTTCCAGTTTGTGCCCAAAACCCTAGATCTAAGATCCTAAAATTTCCCAAACACACTAATCCATGCATCTAATGCACAAACTATGTCTTGTTTAGTTGAATCACATTCAACATGCATATTTTTGCTTAATTTGTCCATTTTAACGCAATAATCTAATAATTATGGGTGTAAAGAACATAAAACGTAACACATAAACCACGTCTATGTTCTAAAATCTGTGGCTATGATACCAATATAGGTTTTTGATCATGGATACGCAGTGGAAGAAAGAATTATCCATTCAAGACCCTCCAAGGATCGTGGGAAGAGAATCATAACGATGGTAAGGGAAGAAACAAGTAACACACCTTAGAGATCTCCTGTGATGACTTGTAACGTGAATTGTGTCACGTCTCTACGGTTGATCCTCGCCTAGGTTTGATGTCTAGATCTTCCTACTCCTTTGTGCTAGCTTGGACTAGAGGAAGAGGAAGAAGAAATCACACAAAGAGGATCAAAGAGAGGGCTCGGACGACGGGTATGGGGCGGACCAAGGGGGCTTCAGCCTCCTTGTGGTCTTGCTCTCTATCTCTCCTTTGTTTTATTCCCACTCAACTTATGTTATGAGCATTAGTGTGGGAAGGAAGCTAGGAGCATCATTTATATAGTCCAACAACTCCTTGTCAACTACCTAAAGGCCCATCCTAATCCTACTTGAATTCGGATTAGTCTCTTCCTTGCATATTAGTCCTACTAAGTTTGCAAGGTGTTGCAAAGTGATCCTTATAATTAATTGGTCATATTAATTAATTCCCAAATCTAGTTCAACCCCTATTGGGCGTGTGACCCCATAGGTTCTATCTAGTTGGTAGCAACAATTTGCTAATACGGAGTGGTCTCTAGCAAGACATCCATTCTAGCCAACTAATAGAATAGTCATCCGACAAACCTTGTGAAAGTAATTATCTCATCCTTTTGTCTCCATATCCGAATTGGACACAAGACATGCAAGTCACACTCGTATCCAATCCATATTTTCTCGATCCTGGGAATAGCCTTATTCGTGCAAATAACATCAATATCCATATTGATTTATTTGAGTCTGGCCAGACATTCCATAAGCACTATCTCTCGAGTGGCCTAGGATATTTGCTCCTGTTATGTGGGAGGGAAAAATTATATCTATGTCTACTACGATTTCTAAGCTTGCTTCTTATCGTATCTGGTACACGCCTTTATAGCTACCCAGTCACGGTGTAGCGTTTGACGCTACCATGATCACAATAATCCAAAACTAGACAATTCAGTGACTTCAAGTTTAAGGATGACAATACCGTTGTCACCACGAGAAGCGCTTGTGACTCTACATAACTTGTATGTAGTCTTCTCGGAGATGGGTCAATCCAGTATGCCATTACCCCTAATGCATACCCATGTGTTGGATCATGATATCTCCATATCAATCCAACCCCATACTAGTCTATAGATGATTGTCCAATTTAATCATTATAATGGACTAGGGATATTATAAATAACACAATTGTAAATCTAATGACTTCATTTTATTAAATATCAAATAAATAATACAATGAATATTCTAGCCAAAATAAGTTCATACTAAACTAGATTACCTCTAGGGCATCTGTTCCAACACTATGTCACATAATAAGGAAGTTCACAACACTATATCTATTTACAAAATATTTGGAAATGAAACTTTGGTACATGTTTCAGTCACATATTCATTACTAAAATACATCCTAAATGAACACAATTATTATTTTTTCTTTATCTGACCACCTTTCACATATTAAATTTCACGTAGTTTTACCCACAAAATCACATGCCACTAAATTAATAGTTCCGTCTTTTTCTAAAAAAATAATAATTTTGTCATGAAATTTACTTTTCAGTTTTAAGTAAAAGGTCACATACCAATACGGCTCAATACCACTACCACTCCCAAGCAGTACTAAACTGTGTACCCTTAGCTCGACAATGCCGAAACACCCGCCTATTCTCAGATACACTATCCGTATTTCCGGTTAGGTCTTGTATCTGATACCAGTTCTGACGATCCGTCACACGTTTATTTACAAAAATATTAATTTACGATAAAAACCGAATTATGATCAACCAGTCTGTCACTTTCAGACATCCAACACTCCACCAGGAGAACACACAAGTCCACCAAACAACATTTTTTATCTAATTTCTCAAAAAATGGTACGTGAATGAATTCCCTAAAAAAAATTTAAATGACATTTTTCAATAAATTTTCATGTTTCAACAATATATTACGACTTTCACTAAAAATCGTCAAAAACAATTAATTAAGCGAAAAACATGTTACTTAGCAACTACTTCGCAATCCAGTCGCGCTCCGGCTCAACGTGTAAAACAGAGGGTTGAGCCAAACAACCCAGTAGGTATCGCCAAACCACTGGCGTAGAAATCTAAAATCTACTTAACATAACAGTCAGTTATCACAGAACATCATGTGGTACCAAATACACAGTCAACGTGATTTATCAATCACCAGTCAATAATCAAATATCTTAAAAGCTGTAAAAACCACACCAGTAGTATAAACAAATATACACTGTAACTGGAGAAGTTTGGAAGTTAGATGTGTCGTACCTTAGTTAAAACCAAGACCAAACAAGTCTTGAGATTACTTTAATAATCCTTATTCTTGTTACTTTGCGCCAAAATGCAAAATAAACTCGCCCTAAATGCTCTCCCTCCCTTTTTCTATCTGAGGGTTCCCTTACTCTCTTCCTCTAACTCCCTTTTATTAATCACCAAAGAGGCATCTTACAATTTACTTTATTATAATAGTCATTCAAAACATTGTGTATTTATGCTAGAGACACATTTCATGGCCCACAAAGAAGATATGAGTTAGGATCAAGCATCAACTACTACTACCATGTCATTCCTTAGCATGAAATTCACGTATAGTGTGAGATGCCTAACATGATCATTGTAAAATATTACAATCACCCACCTAAATTTCTACAAACCACAAAAATCTGCTTAAGTAGACGGAATATACAATAAACTTAAAGGATTTAGGCCCTTATGCCACATTTTCACCTCAATACTAAGAGTAAAAAATCAATTTTATAACTTTATCTCCAATATAATAGCATGGTATTCAAGTTTCGGACCTCTTATTCCTGGTCACTCAAACGTATCGCATACAAACAAGTAGCACTTGACTTACAAAAATGAAAATTATGTTATAAAATTCTATTTTCATAAATTCGGATTTTTAGATGTTGGTTGGGTCAAAGTGAACTTGAACAGAGCATAAGATCCAACATTTGGTATATGAGTAACAGGGCAATGATTCAGGACCATCTAAAAGTTATGTGGGTGGTAGCATCGCCGATCACTACAATCAAGTCAACAAGAGAATCTGAGGCAGCGGCAGTGCTCCATGGGTTTAGACTAGAGGTCAACGCTTGCTACGAAAAGAGTTGGTTGGAAATAGATGTTAAACTTATTGCAGATAAAATGAAGGGGTAGGAAACCTTTCGAGACACGGACTGGTTCGAGATAAATCTAATGCTAGAAGACATGTGGCAGCTGATGGGCCATCTGGAGGAGTTAAGGATCGAGTATGTTGGGCACACCGTTAATCAAGTAGCCCATCAATTTGGGGTTGAGATCCTCTCTAGTCCAAATTACGTATATCCCGTGCAGTCACAAAATCACTAACGTCCAAATTCTTAAGTGGCAAAGATGGTGATACGTCACTTTTGGGCGATTGCACTAGCCCACACCAAATCTATCCCAACTCCATCCTTCCTTCACCAGTAACTTCTTTCTCTCTCTAATAAACCCAAATACTAAAAAAAAAAAAAAAAAAAAAAAAAAAAAAAAAAAAAAAAAAAAAAAATCTACCACCTAATCCCTTTGGTTTTCATGCCCTAGCAACATTTTTCAGCGATTTTACTTGAATCTTTCTTGCGCAGTTTGGTGAAAAACAAAGATTTAAATCGTGTAAGTACCAGTACGATTGAACAACTTGAGTGCCATTTCTGCGAATCAGAGAAGTTAGAAGCAAAATTACGAAATTATATTTATTCGATTTAATAATTAGGTATACAAGTCCGCTGAAATTGACGGAATCGTAATGACTTTGTAGCTACATGGTGTTGGGTTTTGACGTAGGTAACGCAGCGGAATAACAAAATTTAATTCCTACTCAAAGCCCACCAAGGATCACAGGAAGAGACATCATAACATGATAAGGAACAAAGTAGTTGTGTACCTTTTGGTTCGGGAGATCACACGAAGAATATTGTCCTCGTCTCTACGGTTGATCAACGTCTAGAGGTGAGATCTAGATTCTTCCTTCTCAAGTGCTAGCTTGGACCGAAGGAAGAGGGAAGAAGGAATTTAGCAACCAAAGGAAGAAGAGAGGGTTTCGGCCCTCTCTTTTGTGCCGACGGGAAGGGGCGGACGCAGGGGTGTTCGGCCCCTTGTGTTCTTGCTCTCTTTCTTGCTTTCTCTCCCACTCTCTTGTGTTATGTCTAATAACATTAGTGGTAAGGAAGCTAGAGCCTCCTTTATATAGTCCAACAACTCCTTGTTAACTACATAAAGGTCCCTCCTAGTTCTACATGAACTTGGATTAGTCCCTTCCTTGCATATTATTCCTACTAAGTTTGAAAGGTGTTGCAAAGTGATCCTTCTTATTAATTAATCATATTAATTAATCCCAAATCTAGTTCTACTCTATTTGACGAGTGACCCCATAGGTTTATACTTAGTTGGTAGTAACTTATTACTAACATGGAGCGGTGTCTAGCAACACATCCATGCAACCCAACTAATAGAAATAAGTCAGTGATCCCGACAGACCTTTGTGCCCAATATCTCATATTGCACTTTCTCTTTGTCTCCATATCCGGATTGGACACAAGACATAAATAGTCACACTCGTATATCCAATATGTAGTTCCTCGATCTTGGGAATACGCTTATGCAACCAGATAACATCAATATCTCCATATTGATTTATCTGAGTCTGGCCAGACATTCAATAAGCCTCATCCCTCGAGTGGCCGTGGATATTTTCTCCCATTATGTGGGAGAGACAAATCCTCTCTACATCACTACGATCTCTAAGCTTGCTTCCTATCATGTCCGATAACTACCTTTATGATTACCCAGTTACGGTGTAACGTTTGATAACATCAAAGCACGATATTTCACAACTAGAGTATCTAGTGACTTCAAGCCTAAGGATTGCAATTATATTAGCACTACGAGAAGCGATTGTGACTTTAACATAATCTAATGTATCCTTCTCGTTGTGGGTCAATCCAGTATGTCATTACTCCTAATGCATACCCATGTGTTAGACTTGATATCTTCATATAAATCTTCACACATACTAGTCTATATTTGATCGTCCTATTAATCAATATAATGGACTAGGGGTATTTAAGATAAACAACACTTGTATCTAAGGACTTCATTATATTAAATATCACAATATATAATAAATGAATATTCTAGCCAATTTACATTGTTCATACTAAATATTACATTGCCTCTAGGGCATCTATTGAAACAGTCTCCCACTTGCACTAGAGCCAATCTGATGCATCGCGTATGCCAATCGCCCTAGTGTACTCTTCATGCTTGCGCTGAACAAGCGACTTCGTGAATGGATCTGCCATATTATCATCTGTAGGAATCTTACATATCTTCACATCTCCTCTATCGATAATCTCTTGAATAAGATGGAACTTCCGGAGTACGTGTGGTGTGATCTAGGTTCCTTAGATTGAGCGATCGCGCCTGTGTTGTCACAATACAACACTGTGGCATCCCCAATGCTAGGAACTACACCAAGATCAGAAACAAACTTTCTAATCCAAACAACTTCTTTTTTTGCACCACTTGCATCAATATACTCAGCCTCTGTTGTAGAATCAGCAACCGTCTCTTGCTTGGAACTCTTCCAGCTCACAGCTCTTCCATTCAGGCAATACACAAATTCCAACTGCGATCTGAAATCATCTCTGTCGGTTTGGAAGCTTACATCCGTGTAACCAGTTACACGCAACTCTACCTTACATCCAAATATCAAGAACGCATCCTTAGTTCTTCTCAAGTACTTGAGGATGTTCTTGACAACTATCCAGTGACTCTCACTCGGATTAAACAGATATCTGCTCGCCATAGTCAACGCGTATGATACGTCCGGTCTAGTACATAACATGGCGTACATGATAGATCCTATGGCCGAGGCATAGTGGATCTTACTCATGCGGTCCATCTCAATCTTATTGGATGGACAATCACTCTTCGAAAGAGTAATTCCATGAGACATGGGCAACAATCCCTTCTTGGATTCTTGCATGTTGAACCGTTTCAACACCTTGTCTATATATGTACTTTGAGTTAGGCCTAGAAACCTCTTAGATCTATCCCTATAGATCTGTATACCAAGTATATAGGCTGCTTCCCCTAAGTCTTTCATTGAGAAACACTTTCCTAGCCAATCCTTAACTGATTGCAACATAGGAATGTCGTTTCCAATGAGTAGTATGTCATCTACATACAAGACCAGGAACGCTACGGAGCTCCCACTAACCTTCTTGTAGACACAAAATTAATCTTCGTTCTTGATGAATTCAAACTCTTTGACAGCTTCATAAAACGTCGATTCCAACTCCTAGAAGCTTGCTTCAATCCATAAATGGATAGTTGAAGCTTACAGACTTTATTTGCATGCTCTGGATCTACAAAACCTTCTGGTTGTGTCATGTACACATCCTCGAGAATATTCCCATAAAGTAATGTTGTTTTGACATCCATCTGTCAAATCTCATAGTCATAGTAAGCTGCAATCGCAAGTAGGATTCGGATGGATTTGGTCATAGCGACTGTGGAAAAGGTTTCATCATAGTCTATACCATGAATCTGTCTGAATCCTTTAGCCACCAATCGGCCCTTATAGGTAACTACATTACCATCCATGTCGGTCTTCTTCTTGAAGACCCATTTGCACCCTATGGGGCGTGCCCCTTGAGGTGGTTCCACCAAAGTCCATACTTGGTTTGTGTACATGGATTCCATCTCGGATCTCATGGCTTTTAGCCACTTCTGAGAGTCCGACCCTTGCATGGCCTCTCCATAGGTAGCAGGCTCATCTCCTATGAGCATAGTGTCACCAGTTTCCGTCACGAGAAGTCCATACCTCTCTGGCTCCTGGCGCACTCTACTCGACCTACGAAGCTCTTGTGTTACTTGAACAGGTTGCTCCACAACCCGATGTGGTTCATGTTCATGTTCCATAACCTAATCAGTAATTTTTGGTTCTTGAACTTCTTCAAGTTCTACATTCCTCCCACTCGCTTCTTTAGAGACAAATTCTCTTTCTAGAAACACGCCGGTCCGAGCAACAAACACTTCGTTATCGGTAGGATTGTAGAAGTAATAGCCCTTAGTTTCCTTAGGGTATCCCACAAACTTTCACTTATCCGATTTCGGCCCGAGTTTATCTGGCTGTAAACGTTTTACATAAACATCGCAGCCCCATATCCTCATAAACGACACTGTGGGACGACTCCCACTCCACATCTCATGTGGTGTCTTCATGACTGATTTGGATGGAACACGGTTAATGGTGAAAGCTGCACACATTAAAGCATATCACCAAAAGGATAACGGAAGATCTGTTTGACACATCATAGATCTCACCATGTCCAACAAGGTTCGATTCCTCCTCTCAGATACGCCATTCCACTGTGGCGTTCCGGGTGGAGTGAGTTGGGATAATATCCCACACTCTCTAAGATAATCATCAAACTCTTGGCTCAAGTACTCACCTCCTCGATCTGATCGTAGAGATTTGATACTTTTTCCAAGTTGATTCTCTACTTCATTCTTAAATTCCTTGAATTTCTCAAAAGATTCGGATTTAGCCTTCATAAGGTATACAAATCCATATCTACTGAAATCATCAGTGAATGTAATGAAGTAGACATAACCACCTCTGGCAGGTGTAGCAAACGACCCACACACATCAGTATGTATGAGGGCTAATTGCTCACTAGTCCTTTCACCTTTCTTGTTGAAAGGGGACTTTGTCATCTTTCCCAACAAACAAGCCTCACATGTCTCATATGATTTAAAATCAAATGAGTCTAGGAATCCATCGTTATGGAGTCTAGATACATGTTTCTCATTTATATGGCCTAGACGACAATGCCATAAGTAAGCAGGATTTAAATCATTCATTTTAATCCTCTTAGTATTTATGTTATAGATTGGATAGCTTAGATCAAGGATATATAATCCATTAAATAATTGTGCACTACAATAGTGAATACTATCAAAATAAATGGAACAACAGTTGTTCTTTATTGAAATATTAAAACATTTCTTGTCCAAACAAGATACGGAAATAATGTTCTTACTCATAGCAGGAACATAAAAGCAATTATCTAATTCTAATACTAATCCAGAAGGTAGAGACAGCCTATACACGCCTATAGCTAATGCAGCAACTCTTGCTCCATTCCCAACGCACAAGTCCACCTCTCCTTTTGCTAATCTTCTACTTCTACTTAGATCCTGCATATTTTGACAAATATGAGATCCGCATCCAGTATCTAATACCCATGATGAAGAAGTAGTTAAATTAACATCTATAACTAAAATACCTGGTGGTTGTGGGATCACTATCCCAAGCCTTTTATCCTCCAGATACTTTGGGCAATTCCTCTTCCAGTGTCCAGGCTGACTGCAGTAGTGACAATCACCCTTCATCACGCCTTTGCCCACGCCACCAGCAGGTTTTAGAGCAGTGTCCTTAGGTTTAGCAACTGCCTTGCCTTTACCCTTGGAATTAGAGGCAAACTTTTTACCCTTTCCTTTATGCACCATCATTATGGCCTTGCCCTTTCCCTTTTTGATTAATTGTTCAGCTGTCCTCAACATATTGAGTAGCTCTGGAACAGGCTCGGCGATCTCATTCATGTTATAATTCATGAAGAACTGTCCATAACTATCCGGCAACGATTGCAGAGTGAGATCTGTGGCCAAATCTTGACCAATCGGGGACCCTAGGCGATCGGGATTCTCAAGATAGTCGATCATCCGCAACACATGCGGTCCTACTGGGTTCCCTTCCGCCAAGTGACTCTTGAACAATGCCCGAGAAACTTCATACCGTTCAACCCTTGTATGCTCTTGAAAGAGCTACTTCAAGTGTTCGGTCATATCGACTGCATTCATGTTCTCATGTTGCTTCTGAAGCTCAGGATTCATGGTGCAAAGCATAAGGCAGGCCGCATCATTAGCATCGTCAACACGTTTCTGATACGCCTGTAGGGCTACTGGGGTATTGTTCTCTGGACCCTCTGGAACTTCTTCTTCTAGTGTGTACAATATCTTTTCTTGTTTAAGAACAATTCTTAAATTTATGTACCAGTCCAGAAAAGTTGGTTCCAGAAAGCTTGTCCTTCTCAAGAACAACCCGCAGTGAGTGTGATGAATTCGATGAATTGTTTGCCATTGGAATTCTACAAAAACGAGAAATATACAAGATTTTAGTATGATTTTACTATACTCAATAATGGCTAGATTATTAAATATAGCTCCCACTATTTTTCTCGGATTAATAACCCTCCATATTAATGCGGAAAATATCCTTATATTTTCTAGTGGGCCAAGATCCATATTTCGCCTTTTCCGAGCTTGCTTTGGCAAGTCACCCGTAATTGGTTATTTAGGTAGGAACCATTCCAATTACATCGTATGTAACTCTTAGTTCAATTTGGAAAATAACCATTATTTATTTATCCCCATGAATAATCCCAATTGTATGCCTCTAGGTTCTTTTAATCTTATTAAATCTACCCAGTTGTGTCCAACCTCTTACTTAAACAATTGCACATTGTTACGTGACGTCGCATCTAATCACGATAAACCATGTTGCCATGCTTTGGCACGCACAAACATGGGATATAGCGATCATGATGAGTGTTTAAATAACGAGAAGGCATAAACACAATATTTTGATTGAGGGATTTTGCCTTTTAATTTTAATTTGTATTGTTGATCCATCATCAACATGATCTATATGTTTGAGTTTTGGGCAAAACTCCAAACCATAGATCCGGGTTGTCTAATTATCTTATTATCCTAATCGCATGCATCAACCATACACCAATCACAAAATAATAAGACAATAAAATAAACAACCACAACAAAATAACCGTGATGTGGATATGGCCTTTCTAGACTAAGATATTCCCAAGCCGATGAGAATATCTATGAACCCTAAAATAGATCACATCGCCATGCGCCTCCATCTTTTGGTCCATCCTTCATAGTTTTGTGGAATGCTCCATGCTCCATCTCTATGGCTCCATTGTCTTTGGGCTTCTTTTATTCAATCTTGGCTAACAATCTATTTTATCTAGCTACTCCTATACTAAATAAAATAAATCTCACAAGTTGAGAAAAAGACGAATCGCAGGCCGTAAACCTTAATTAATTATTACATTAATTGATCAGCTCGCAGGCCGTAAAACAAACCACAAATGAACATTCACACACAAACCACAACCTAGGGCCATATCCAATCACCATGTGAATAGCACATAAACAATTAAAACCAATTTTTAACGCACTTGTTCAATTTTTAATTGTTTTGGAAGAAGTAGGGTTAAAAACAATCCAAAAAGACTTCCCAAAGCCCTATTGGATCACACACGGCCCTAGGAACCGGCCAAGCCCAAGCCGCCGGTCACCCCGGTCGCGCCTAGGCCCGCCGGCCCTTAGGCCGTGCGTGGCTTGGGAGGCAAGGCATAGGGGGCGGTCCCCTATGGGGCCGAACCCTTTATGGGAGTTGTTTCCAAAAACAACTTCTTCCTTGTTGCCCAATCCAAGTTGTTTCCATGTTGAAAAACCCTTTTTTCAAACATGTGCCCAAACCCTAATATTCAAACCAAGAAACTCACTAATTTGTTGCATCCAATGCACAATTAAGTATTTTTAGATTGAATCTCCATTCAATTGCATCTACTATGCTTAATTTGTCGTTTTACGCGATAAACATGAATTTAAAGTGTTAAAACAACAAAATCGTAACACATAAATTATGTTATGCTCTACGACCTGTGGCTCTGATACCACTGTAGGGTTTTGAACATGGAATCGCAGCGGAAGAACATAATTATTCCGTTCAAATCCCTCCAACGATCACAAGTCAAGAACACATAACGATAGTAAAGGATTGATTTGTGTTTACCTTTGGGTTCTCCTTTGATGACTTCAAACGCGAATAATGTCAAGTTCTATATGGTTGATCCACGCCTAGGATAGAGAATTGTACCTTCACAACCTTCTTTTGCTAGCTAGAACGGAGGAAGGAGACGAAGAAATCACGCAACAAAAGCCACAAAGGAGGGTTCGGCCCCTTTGTTGTGGCCGACGGGTTTGGGGCGGCGGGTAGGAGGCTTCGGCCTCTTACTTGCTTGCTCTCAAATCTTTTCTCTCCTCTCAATATGTGTTATGAATAACATGTATTGAGGGGGAAGGAAGGAGTTCCTTTATATAGTCCAACTACTCCTAGTTGTTTCCATAAAGGGCCCAATACTAATCATATTCATATATGGACTAGTATTATTTGCTAATTAATCCTACTAAGTTAGAAACTTGTTGCAATATGATCATTTTAATTAATTTCTATTAATTAAGTCTCTTGTCCAATTATATCCATATGGCGTGTGACCCCATAGGTTTCTACTTAATTGGTAGTAACTATTTACAAACATGGAGCGGTGTCTAGCAACACATCCATGCTACCCAATTAATAGAAATAGTCATCTTGACAAAACCTTGTGATCTTATTATCGCATCCCTTTGTCTTATTATCCGGATTGGACACTCGTATATCCAATCCATGTTTCTCGATCCTGGGAATAGCCCTATCCATGCATATGACATCAATATCCCCATATTGATTCATATGAGTCTGGCCAGACATTCCATAGGCGCCATCCCTCGAGTGGCCTCGGATATTTGTTCCCGTTATGTGGGAGGGACAAATCCTATCTACATCACTCACCATCTCTAAGCTTGCTTCCTATTGTGCCCAACAAGCGCTTTTATAACTACCCAGCTACGGAGTAGCGTTTAACGTTGTCAAAGCACAATATTCCACAACTAGAGGATCTAGTGACTTCAAATCTAAGGATGATAATATCCTATCACCGCGAGAAGCGCTTGTGACTTTACATAACTTATATGTAGCCTTCTCGGATATGGGTCAGTCCAGTATGTCATTACTCCTAATACATACCCATGTGTTGGATCGTGATATCTCCATATCAATCCAACCCGATACTAGTGTATAGATGATCGTCCTATTAATCATCATATTTGACTAGAGATATTTAAGATAAACAACACGATTTGTAAATCTAAGGACTTCATTATATTAAATATCTCCATAAACAATACAATGATTATTCTAGCCAATTCATACTAAAATTATATTGCCTCTAGAGCATCTATTCCAACATGACCCATGCTCAGCCATATGAGGCTGCGAGACAGGGCCCTCGCATATCATTCCACATGGGACTTGTAAGGACTTAGTGGTTTGGAGACTAGAGTAAGAGCTGTCGCGCGCGAGCGACAACCAAGCCCGCGCGCGACCCTTGGTAACTGCTTTGAGAGATTTATGGCCATGTGTCCCATAAACCCGGTCAACCTCATAACGGTTCCGGTATACGCGGGCGAAGTGCGTAACGGTCCTTATATATGCGGTCAACGTGCCGTTATGGTTGAGGTAATTAAGCCGCCATTAATGGGCGCATTAACCCACCACAACGGTCACATTCCCACTATAAATAGGATCGTTAACCCTTCATTGCAATCATCTGATAACTACGCGGAAGCTCATCCCATATAATGTCTCTCTCTCTCTCTCTCTCAGTTACCATTGTCTTGCTCTCTCCGTACTAACTACCCACACTCTTTGTGTTCAGAGCCTCTACCCCTGGTGTACACTTGGATCTTCCTCAAAGGATCCTCCTGTATACATTTTGTGAACCCAACGTGAAACTGACATTAGCAAGCAGGCATGTCTCACTATGAAGATGCCAGCAACCGATCTCCCTCAACAGAGACAACTTTAGGGGAGGAAACCCTGTAACACCCCCAAATGGCCTAAGCCGGAGGCCCGGGGATGTCACTCCGTACCCGAGATTAAACCCGGATACAAGGAGATTTTATAACATGGCTCTCAAGCAAAAACATCCACAATGATAATTAAAACTAATTAAAACCATCCATTATTACAATCCAAATTATTCTGGACTCAAACCGGGCATAAAGCAAACTAAGGTGTTTGAAATACTAAAGAGTTCAAACTTAAAATAAAAATACTAATGATCCATACGATGATCCGCGTCCCCTTCTACGTCGGATAACCATCCTCTAAACATGTGGTGCGGAATCAAAAAGAAACACCACAGTACAAAATCAGTATAAAATACTGGTAGATAAACACTCAAACATGTAAAATGATGATGGGATAGTTATAAAAAAAAGTCTCATTTGTAAGTAAGAGTTTTTCTCAAAACGCAACTGAAATAAAGCTGACCCTTGTAGGAAAACATGAGAGTTCCCAATTCCATAATATTTCCAACCCAATTCCTTAATCATTAGGAAATCCAAAATCATACATTAACTCTTTTTCCATTAAAAAAACCAAAATCCATCATTATTAATTCGTCGTGACGGGGGAAACCAAACCATCTCGCAAGCATCAAAGACCTTAAGTGTCGACACCCCCCAAAGACTTCTGGCGGCCAGAGGAGTGAGTACAGGGAGCCATCCGGGGACTTGCAACCGGATTAAATAAAATAAATTGAAACGGAAGACAGAGATCAAACCGTCCAATGCTAATAGTAATCAATAATAAATGGCCTTGCACAACTCTTCCACTTTACGTATTAATTCATTGTTATTATCATGGTGATATTTTCAAGAAAGACATTTAACAAGTAAAAATCACATATTGCAAGTCACATCACATAAACACATTTTGAGACGTAAAGAAATACAAGAATTCATTTGACACGAAGGAGTTAAGCACACTAGGCTTGGCATGTTTACTTACCTCAAAGCAAATTCAACTATCGCAAATCAGTCGACGTACTCGATGTACTCGTCGTCGATGAACTCGTCACCTACACGTAACAATACCCTAATTAAACATAATACTCTAGCAATATAATTGCTATACTATCTATATGCATATGACACTTGACGGTTTAGGTTTCTAGCACCAACCCACATCCCACTTAATTCATACTTCAAAACCAAACCCAAAATCTTGCTCCAAAATCCTATAACCTAATGTGTACATAATCTATCATAACTTCACCATTTTTATTACTCCAACTTCCCAAACAGATCAAGGCTAATAAACAGTCTCATTAGATTCAGAACACTCTGAATAATAAGTTTAGCCTCAAAGGGATCGGGATTTCGATTCCTAAATCAAAAGATATGCTCGTTTCAAGTTTCCAATTTCACTCAAAATACCCATACGGGAATTATCAATTTTCATACAACTCAACTCTAAAACGTCTAGTTAATCTCGTATTCAAACAAAACCTAATGTAACATGAATAACCATATCAAATGAGGTTACTACCCACATACTATGCTCATCAAATCACCCAAATCGCTTAATCAAACGTCTCTTCCATAACTAGGGTTTTTCCCATAAACTAAGAAAATGATTAAACCCAAAACTTAATGAATAATCCTATGACTTCAAGAATGATGAAACCGACAATATAAATCTGAAAAGTGAAGATTACATGCAACGTACATGAATCATAAACAAGTGATCAAGAGAACAAGAGATCAACAAGAGAAAAGAAAAGAAGAAACAAAACTAACTCGAACCCGCTGTCCATAGAGGTCGGACGGGAAGAGAGAGAAAGAAAGAGAGAACGAAAGAAAAAGAGAGAGAGATTACCTCAACAGGGAGAGAGAGAGGCGGCGGTGGCGGCGGTGTGGCGGCTGCTTCTGTCGTCGGGGAAAGAGAGATAGAGCCGAGAGAGAGAGGGTCGGGTGAGAGAGGGAGAGACCTGAGAGATAGAGAGAAATAGGGAGGAAAAAAATCAACATCATAAGGAAGGAAACCCTCCTCAAATAGGAAACTTTACGTAGGAAGAAAATTTGGGTCAAAAGACACTTTTTCCCCCTTAGTTTTGGCCAAAGGGCAACTAAAAGACACTAAAACTCTTGGATTAAAGTCACAAAGATCACCCAAACTCTCGTAACCATTACAATTGACTCTCGAAAATTTAATTAACTCCCCAACACTTACAATAATATCACAAAATACCCATAGTCACAAAACGGGGTATTTCATCCTTCCCTCCTTTAAAGAGAACTTCGTCCTCGAAGTTTAAACTAAAACCTCCCTCCTTAAAGAGAACTGTGTCCTCGAAGTTTAAACTAAACGTTAACCACAATAAGGTATGCACCTCCCCTCAATGGTACTACTACTAAATGCAAACCTAAGGTCATGAATGATACACAATATACTATAAGTAGTATTGTATTAAAAACCGAAGGATTACATCCCGCCATAATTCCACAGCAGTTGGTGGTACTCCAACCCTGGAGATGTTGAATGCAACCCTCGAGAGCCAGGCGAAGGCTCTCCAGGCACAATCTGCACAGATGGCCCAGATCATGTCGATTCTGGGAGCTCTTGCTCAGAATCGGCACTGGGAACTGTTGTTTCCCAGGGTACAGAGGTAACACCCACACCGCCTAGCTCCAGCTTACAAAGCCCACCAGCAATTGTCCAGCCATCTCTTGCCCAGGGACATATTGCTCAACCATCGCTCGTTACGCCTGTTTTTCAGCTACGGGGTGTTCCCACTGATGTCCAACCACAGCAACCCCTGCTTTCCCCGCCTGCAGCTAGGAACAATTTTGGTTATAATCTCAATCCAAGTGTCGCATATGTTCCTTCCCCAGCGGCAACCCTTCTTCCTGCTGCAGGAGGAAGTGCATCGACGAGCATGACGGCCTTGGAGCAGCGCTTGGACAACTTCCTTGCGAATCAGTGCTTTACGGACACTGTTATTCCGAAGGTTGCGCCTCCTATTCCGCGCTGCAGGGTACAAAGCTCCTAAGTGGGAGAAATTCGATGATGTCAATGGGAATGCTCAGGAGCATGTTATGCGCTTCATGGACATGATGGGGCCACACGGGGTTGATTCTAAACTACTGATGCGCGAGTTTCCCAAGTCCTTGGGGAACGTCGCATACAAGTGGTACAGAACATTGGAAGCTGGCTCCATAAATACATGGGAGGACATAGTCAAAAATTTCTATACCAAGTTCTTTCAATTGGAAGAGAAGGTCACGATGGTTCACTTGTCGCGTATGTATCAAAATCGTAATGAAGAAGGAGTTGCATTTATCAAGAAATTCAGGTCCAAGTCGCTGGAGTGTAGAGATGAGGTGGTTGAAAGTCGGCTCGTCGAGATATGTCTCCAAGGAATGCGAGACGAGTACAAAGGTATGTTGATTAACTTGCAAATGCCTACTTTTTCTAAGTTAATTGACTGCACCAATAATATAGAGCCAATAGTGGAAAGGCAAAGGAAGAAGCATGCCACTGAGCCATCCCCGGGAGGATCGACCTTCAGGATTGGCAGGTTTAACTACAAGAGGGGGCGCGAGGCTGAATTCAATACAGTCTCACCGCACAAACAGCACAAGGGTTCGACCACAGATGTCCCGCCATTACCATGCTTTATTCAGGAGGTCATCGATCTCTGCAAACAGTGGCGTAAAGATGCGGTCCTACCTCAGCTCGAAAGGGCACCCACTAGGGAGCAGTTAAGGGATCCAAAGTGGTGTGAATTCCACGATAAAGTCATGCATCCAACACCCGAATGCAAGAATCTCAAGTGGCTCGTAAACAAGAAGATGAAGGAAGGGGAGCTGGTCATCATCGAGCAAAGGCAGGATGTGCGGAATAATCCCCTACCAGCCCATTTGGAGCAAGATCCAAAATACAAGGAGGTAGCCATGATAGCGATTATGGACCTCGAAGAGATCGCAGAAGATGGGCTACCTGTTGTAGCCGAAGTCCATGATGAGGAAGACTATAGCATGGACACAGAGGACTCGCGCGCCGACAGGATGAAGGGATCCCACGGCTTCAGAAGGTTCTTTAATGAAATGAACTTTTCAGGAAAGTGCCGCAAGTAGATGACAAAGGCGATCCTCAGAGTGGCAGAAGACTTTGAGAAGGATATAGTTGTCTCTAATGGAAGAGTTGTAAGGGCCTCTCGCTCAACTGAGAAGATAATGGCCTTCTCTGAAACAGATAAGAAGACAGACGCAAGCCATCATTAGCCCTTGTATGTCACAGCAGTGATAAATGATGTCGAGTTTATAAAGGAATTTGTTGATGGAGGAGCGGCCGTCAACGTAGTCTCGCTCAACACCCTGAAGTTAGCAGGAATTCCTGAGAAGCAAATTGTCAAGCGCCCATCTTCGTTGATGGGATTCGGAAGTGATTCAAGGATGACAGTGGGGTGGATTCGCTTGGGACTTCAGATAGGAAGGATAAAGTGTTCTGCCAAGTTCTATGTCATCGATGCGAACACCACTTACCACATGATTATCGGTCGGGCGTGGATCCATCGTTTTGACGCAGTACCCTCGAAAGCCCACCAGGTGATGAAGGCCATGGCAGGGTAGTTGAGATACCAGCTTCGATAAACCCATTCAACTTGAATGAGGCGCATCTGACTGAGGCAGTATGGTTCACCGAAATGGCGGACGAGCATATTCCTGGTCCATTCAAGCCAACTCCTTTGCCCCGATGGGAAGATATCAAGGATCAGTCACCCGCAGAGTGATGGTGACAAGGGAAGATCCCAAGGAAAAGGTGCATGCGTGCGAAGAGGTGCCAAAGATTGCTTATCAGAAGAAGAATGTGTACACCCTAAAAAGGGTGGTGAAGCATGACAACAAAGGAAAAGAAATAGAAAGTTTCTACTCTAATGGGAAGAAATGATATTGCATATGAAGGCGCGCGGGGGTACCCCCACCTCAACATGGGGATATCCCTGGGCAAATCAATCAACTTGAACAAGCACCAAAGGAAGACAAGCTGAAGCCAGACCTACCGGAGGAGAAGTTGAAATAAGTGCCTGAGTACATGGAAGATAAACCAAATCCATAGAAGCAAGAGCTAAAGGAAGTATTCCTAAGCCCATCTAAAGCGAAAAAGAGGCCCATGTTTTTTAGTGCAGATCTCAAGGGCGAAGAGGAAGAAAAATTGCTAAAACTGCTCATAGAGTACAAAGATGTGTTTGCCTGGGAGTACGATGATATGCCTGGCCTTGATACAGAAGTGATAATGCATAGGTTGGATGTTGTCCCAGGGTCCAAGCCGGTAAAGCAGAGTGCACAGAGTTTCAGGCCAGAGATCAACATGAAGATCAAAGAGCAAATAGTTAAGTTGTTGAGCGCCAAGTTCATTGAACCCAACCATCACCCTACTTAGTTGGTCAACATTGTGCCAGTGGTCAAGAAAAATGGGCAGCTTCGCATCTGCGTGGACTTCAGAGATCTCAACCGCTTCTGCCCCAAGGACGACTTCCCATTACAAAACATAGACTTGCTCATTGACTCTACCGCAGGTCACCGGATGTTCAGTTTCATGGACGGATTCAGTGGGTATAATCAAATCAAGATGGACCCTGAAGATGCGAGGAAAACTGCATTCATCACGCCAGTTGGGGTTTTCAACTACACGGTTATGCCCTTGGATTGAAAACCGCGGGTGCAACTTATCAGCGTGCCATGATGGCTCTTTTCCACGATATGATGCATCAGGAAGTTGAATTTTACGTTGAAGATTTGGTCATCAAGTCAAGGGAAGAAGCAGATCATCTGGCAGATCTATGTAAAGTGTTTGAAAGGTGCAGGAAATTTCAACTGAAGATGAATCCGATGAAGTGCGCATTTAGGGTGACTTTCGGGAAATTCTTGGGGTGTGTGATCCACCGCCATGGGATTGAGGCCGACCCTGCGAAGATTTCAGCCATCACCAGCATGGTGGCACCCCGCAACCAAAGCACTTTGAAGAAATTCTTGGAAAAGTTGTCGTATCTGCGAAGATTTGTACCAGCGATCGCAGAACTGACCTTCTGTTTCGGTGATCTCCTCAAGAAAAATGTAGTGTATGATTGGAAAAAGGAGCATCAGGCCACGTTTGAGAAACTGAAGGACCTGTTGACATCACCACGTGTAATGATCGCGCCTCAATTGGGGTCACCACTTCTGCTGTATCTGACATCGACCAAGAGGTCTATAGGAGCACTGTTAGCTCGAGATCATGAAGGACAAGAAAGACCAATCTATTATATCTCTTGCGTGGTATTGCTATCTGAATCCAGTTACACTGACATAGAGCGTCACTGCCTTGCTTTATTTTTCGTCATAGGAAAGTTAAAGCATTATTTCGCTTCTCACAAAGTCGTGGTGATCACAAAGAGTGACCCCATTCGATACTTGTTGAGTCATTCCTCTCCCGACGGAAGGCTAGTGAAGTGGTACATGACTATATCGCAGTATGATATCACGTTCTCTCGTCCGAAAGCGATTAAGTCTCAGGCAGCGGCAGATTTATTGGCACAATTCCCAGACGACAATCATGAGCCTATGGTAGAGGAGGAATTAGAAGGGCCTGAGATTTATGAGATTGAATCACTCTACTGGAAGCTGCATTTCGATGGATCATCATCAAGAAGAAGGGGAGGAATTGGTGTTGTCTTGACCAATTCGGACGGCGAAGTCATTAAAATGTCAACTAAGTTGGATTTCCCAGTTACTAACAACGAAGCAGAATATGAGGCTCTAATAGCTGGGCTCCTCGCGGCTAAGGCATTGGAAGTAAGCAATTTGATGGTCATGGGAGACTCGAAGCTTATTGTCAAACAAGCCTCAGGAAAGTATGGTTTGAAGGATATCAACTTGTTGACTTACAATACTATGGTTCAAAAGCTAGTGCAGCAGTTCCACGATGTCAAGTATGAGCATACTCCTAGGGCTGATAATCGACATGCAGATGCTTTAGCCACGTTGGGTTCAAAATCAACGCTGACAAATGTCCATCAAGAGTCTTGATTGAAGTCAAGCCACCCCAGCTCTAGCACAAGATTTATGCAAAGAAGAGCCTGCAGAAGCTGAAGATTGGAGGACGCCAATACTGCACGCAATTGCCGAGGGGACAAGCAAAGAGAATAGGGCATCCACAAAGGGGTACTGTGTTCATGATAACTCCCTTTACTATAAAGGACTGGAGGGGTGCTCATGCGATGTGTTTCGTAGAAAGAAGGACAGACACTATTAGAAAAAATCTACCAACACTCCGGTGGAGAAAATGAAGTGTCCATTTATAGAAAAGCTTAGAGATATGGGATTCACTGGCCAGAAATGTCAAGGTATGCTGCAATCATTCAAGGGAACTGCGAGAATTGGGCATTGGTAAAAGATTCCTTAGAAAATGCTGCAATCGACGACGACACAGATTGGAGGAAGCCACTGTTTGACTATTTGAAGGAGGGAATTGAACCAACTCAGAGAAAAGAAGCTAAAAAACTCAGAGAAAGGCAACTTGATATGTCGTAAAGGAAAACATCCTATGGCGCAGAGGTCACGAGGGGAACCTTCTCAGGTGTTTGGATAGCCAAGAAGCGTAAAAGTGATGGATTTGTCCCATCAAGTGGAGCACCAAGGAGGTGCGAAGTTATGCAGGCAACTCCTTACTGTCGGATACTTTTGGCCCACAATGGAAGCAGATTGTCGCACCAAGGTCAAAAATGTCAAGAATGTCAGTTCAAAGGCATCCTTGTACACGCCCCTGCTGTAGACTTGCATGCGTTGGCAACACCTTGGCCCTTTCACACGTGGGCCTTGTATTTTATTGGCCCTATTCGGCCGGCCTCGCATGGGAATCAGTTCATCCTGACCGCAACTGAGAAATTCACTAAGTGGGTGGAAGCGGTGCAACTCAAGATAGCAAACGCACTGGCGGTTGTTAATTTTATTCAAGAGAATATTATATACCGCTTTGGGATTCCCAATTCCATTCTTCTGACAACGGGACTCCTTTCGTGAATAGACAAGTGGCTACGAAGCTAGCAGAGTACAACATAAGTCAGGTGTGCTCCACGCCCTATTATCGGAAGGGTAATGGACAAGCAGAGGCAACAAACAAGACATTGCTGAGGATCCTAAGTAAAATGGTCACAGATGATCACAAGAAGTGGGAAAATTCCCTAAGTATGGCTCTATGGGCATATCGCACGTCGCCAAGGACTCCCAAAGGAGTCTTTCTGTTCCTTTTATGCTATGGAGCCGAGGTTGTAGTCCCAACCGAAGTCAAATTTAATTCTTCGAGGTTGGTCTTTAGTGCTTTGTACGAGAATCAACGTGACCACGATCTTATTCTGCAGGAGGAAAGACGTGAAGAGGCCTAAAGAGCCAACACAAGGTACAAGGAAAGGATCGCTCGCTCTTACAACAAAACTGTCCAACACCGGGACTTTGCAGTTGGAGATCTGGTTTTACGGGCTTCAGACCACTGTATGTGAGAAGCAGCCCATCCCAAGTTTGCTTCTAACTAGGAGGGACCGTTCGAGGTCAAAGAGGTTTTCGACAGCGGTTACTGCACCATTCAAAGGCTTCATAGGACTGCAACAACTCCAAGTCCAATCAACATGCGCTGGATTAAGAAGTACTATCCTTAGCTTTGTTTATTTGCTTTTCAATTCATATGTTTTATCGCTTCCCTGTTCATATGTATTCTGCAACGCTTGCTCCCATACGAGGAATCTGTTTTTATACTCCTCCCATATGAGGATGCTTTAATGATAATAACTCTCCCATATGAGGGAACTCTATCAAATTATTGCCTTGTTGCTCCATTTACTAAATTTTTCATATTACTCATATCTGTTATTAATTCAAAGCCTATCTGCCTAGATAGCAGCGATAACAAAACATGATCCTATGTGATCCAAAGCCTATCTGCCTAGATAGCAGCGATAATAACATAATCCTATGTGATCCAAAGCCTATCTGCCTAGATAGCAACGATAACAAAATGATCATATGCGATCCAAAGCCTATCTGTCTAGATAGCAACTCATTCAAAGACTATCTAGCTAAACAGTAGCGAAACACGGCCAAAGTCTATATATCTAATGGCAGTAGAAACACAAAGCATGTTTCATCGCATAGCAAGTCAATACGCGAAGTTACAGTCTATTATGGTAGACAAAACAGCAAATGAAAAGCATACTTTCATAACAGTCGAATGCGGCTTACAACTTATCAGTTTAGATAGGAGCTTAAAGCAAAGCTTACAATGAGGAAAAGCTTTCAATCAAAAATATAAGTGTTCTCAAGGAACGTTCCTATGAAAAACCTTAAAGTTACGAAACTTGACGTTGTCGTCAACGTCCTCGACTAGAACAGAGCTCTTGCTCATACCCTTGACATGGCAATATGCCAGATGAACTTCAAGCCATGGAGGCTGCTGATGTGAAGAACAAATGGTAGAAAAACTCATGGGGTAGAAAGCTAATTGTGCGCAAGGAATAAACACACCCATTTGTTGCGACCTGGCCGAAACAATGGTGCCAAATATCCATATTGATTTATTTGAGTCTGGCCAGACATTCCATAAGCACTATCTCTGGAGTGGCCTAGGATATTTGCTCCTGTTATGTGGGAGGGAAAAATTATATCTATGTCTACTACGATTTCTAAGCTTGCTTCTTATCGTATCTGGTACACGCCTTTATAGCTACCCAGTCACGGTGTAGCGTTTGACGCTACCATGATCACAATAATCCAAAACTAGACAATTCAGTGACTTCAAGTTTAAGGATGATAATACCGTTGTCACCACGAGAAGCGCTTGTGACTCTACATAACTTGTATGTAGTCTTCTCGGAGATGGGTCAATCCAGTATGCCATTACCCCTAATGCATACCCATGTGTTGGATCATGATATCTCCATATCAATCCAACCCCATACTAGTCTATAGATGATTGTCCAATTTAATCATTATAATGGACTAGGGATATTATAAATAACACAATTGTAAATCTAATGACTTCATTTTATTAAATATCAAATAAATAATACAATGAATATTCTAGCCAAAATAAGTTCATACTAAACTAGATTACCTCTAGGGCATCTGTTCCAACACTATGTCACATAATAAGGAAGTTCACAACACTATATCTATTTACAAAATATTTGGAAATGAAACTTTGGTACATGTTTCAGTCACATATTCATTACTAAAATACATCCTAAATGAACACAATTATTATTTTTTCTTTGTCTGACCACCTTTCACATATTAAATTTCACGTAGTTTTACCCACAAAATCACATGCCACTAAATTAATAGTTCTGTCTTTTTCTAAAAAATAATAATTTTGTCATGAAATTTACTTTTCAGTTTTAAGTAAAAGGTCACATACCAATACGGCTCAATACCACTACCACTCCCAAGCAGTACTAAACTGTGTACCCTTAGCTCGACAATGCCGAAACACCCGCCTATTCTCAGATACACTATCCGTATTTCCGGTTGGGTCTTGTATCTGATACCAGTTCTGACGATCCGTCACACGTTTATTTACAAAAATATTAATTTACGATAAAAACCGAATTATGATCAACCAGTCTGTCACTTTCAGACATCCAACACTCCACCAGGAGAACACACAAGTCCACCAAACAACATTTTTTATCTAATTTCTCAAAAAATGGTACGTGAATGAATTCCCTAAAAAAAATTTAAATGACATTTTTCAATAAATTTTCATGTTTCAACAATATATTACGACTTTCACTAAAAATCGTCAAAAACAATTAATTAAGCGAAAAACATGTTACTTAGCAACTACTTCGCAATCCAGTCGCGCTCCGGCTCAACGTGTAAAACAGAGGGTTGAGCCAAACAACCCAGTAGGTATCGCCAAACCACTGGCGTAGAAATCTAAAATCTACTTAACATAACAGTCAGTTATCACAGAACATCATGTGGTACCAAATACACAGTCAACGTGATTTATCAATCACCATTCAATAATCAAATATCTTAAAAGCTGTAAAAACCACACCAGTAGTATAAACAAATATACACTGTAACTGGAGAAGTTTGGAAGTTAGATGTGTCGTACCTTAGTTAAAACCAAGACCAAACAAGTCTTGAGATTACTTTAATAATCCTTATTCTTGTTACTTTGCGCCAAAATGCAAAATAAACTCGCCCTAAATGCTCTCCCTCCCTTTTTCTATCTGAGGGTTCCCTTACTCTCTTCCTCTAACTCCCTTTTATTAATCACCAAAGAGGCATCTTACAATTTACTTTATTATAATAGTCATTCAAAACATTGTGTATTTATGCTAGAGACACATTTCATGGCCCACAAAGAAGATATGAGTTAGGATCAAGCATCAACTACTACTACCATGTCATTCCTTAGCATGAAATTCACGTATAGTGTGAGATGCCTAACATGATCATTGTAAAATATTACAATCACCCACCTAAATTTCTACAAACCACAAAAATCTGCTTAAGTAGACGGAATATACAATAAACTTAAAGGATTTAGGCCCTTATGCCACATTTTCACCTCAATACTAAGAGTAAAAAATCAATTTTATAACTTTATCTCCAATATAATAGCATGGTATTCAAGTTTCGGACCTCTTATTCCTGGTCACTCAAACGTATCGCATACAAACAAGTAGCACTTGACTTACAAAAATGAAAATTATGTTATAAAATTCTATTTTCATAAATTCGGATTTTTAGATGTTGGTTGGGTCAAAGTGAACTTGAACAGAGCATAAGATCCAACATTTGGTATATGAGTAACAGGGCAATGATTCAGGACCATCTAAAAGTTATGTGGGTGGTAGCATCGCCGATCACTACAATCAAGTCAACAAGAGAATCTGAGGCAGCGGCAGTGCTCCATGGGTTTAGACTAGAGGTCAACGCTTGCTACGAAAAGAGTTGGTTGGAAATAGATGTTAAACTTATTGCAGATAAAATGAAGGGGTGGGAAACCTTTCGAGACACGGACTGGTTCGAGATAAATCTAATGCTAGAAGACATGTGGCAGCTGATGGGCCATCTGGAGGAGTTAAGGATCGAGTATGTTGGGCACACCGTTAATCAAGTAGCCCATCAATTTGGGGTTGAGATCCTCTCTAGTCCAAATTACGTATATCCCGTGCAGTCACAAAATCACTAACGTCCAAATTCTTAAGTGGCAAAGATGGTGATACGTCACTTTTGGGCGATTGCACTAGCCCACACCAAATCTATCCCAACTCCATCCTTCCTTCACCAGTAACTTCTTTCTCTCTCTAATAAACCCAAATACTAAAAAAAAAAAAAAAAAAAAAAAAATCTACCACCTAATCCCTTTGGTTTTCATGCCCTAGCAACATTTTTCAGCGATTTTACTTGAATCTTTCTTGCGCAGTTTGGTGAAAAACAAAGATTTAAATCGTGTAAGTACCAGTACGATTGAACAACTTGAGTGCCATTTCTGCGAATCAGAGAAGTTAGAAGCAAAATTACGAAATTATATTTATTCGATTTAATAATTAGGTATACAAGTCCGCTGAAATTGACGGAATCGTAATGACTTTGTAGCTACATGGTGTTGGGTTTTGACGTAGGTAACGCAGCGGAATAACAAAATTTAATTCCTACTCAAAGCCCACCAAGGATCACAGGAAGAGACATCATAACATGATAAGGAACAAAGTAGTTGTGTACCTTTTGGTTCGGGAGATCACACGAAGAATATTGTCCTCGTCTCTACGGTTGATCAACGTCTAGAGGTGAGATCTAGATTCTTCCTTCTCAAGTGCTAGCTTGGACCGAAGGAAGAGGGAAGAAGGAATTTAGCAACCAAAGGAAGAAGAGAGGGTTTCGGCCCTCTCTTTTGTCCCGACGGGAAGGGGCGGACGCAGGGGTGTTCGGCCCCTTGTGTTCTTGCTCTCTTTCTTGCTTTCTCTCCCACTCTCTTGTGTTATGTCTAATAACATTAGTGGTAAGGAAGCTAGAGCCTCCTTTATATAGTCCAACAACTCCTTGTTAACTACATAAAGGTCCCTCCTAGTTCTACATGAACTTGGATTAGTCCCTTCCTTGCATATTATTCCTACTAAGTTTGAAAGGTGTTGCAAAGTGATCCTTCTTATTAATTAATCATATTAATTAATCCCAAATCTAGTTCTACTCTATTTGACGAGTGACCCCATAGGTTTATACTTAGTTGGTAGTAACTTATTACTAACATGGAGCGGTGTCTAGCAACACATCCATGCAACCCAACTAATAGAAATAAGTCAGTGATCCCGACAGACCTTTGTGCCCAATATCTCATATTGCACTTTCTCTTTGTCTCCATATCCGGATTGGACACAAGACATAAATAGTCACACTCGTATATCCAATCTGTAGTTCCTCGATCTTGGGAATACGCTTATGCAAGCAGATAACATCAATATCTCCATATTGATTTATCTGAGTCTGGCCAGACATTCAATAAGCCTCATCTCGAGTGGCCGTGGATATTTTCTCCCATTATGTGGGAGTGACAAATCCTCTCTACATCACTACGATCTCTAAGCTTGCTTCCTATCATGTCCGATAACTACCTTTATGATTACCCAGTTACGGTGTAACGTTTGATAACATCAAATCACGATATTTCACAACTAGAGTATCTAGTGACTTCAAGCCTAAGGATTGCAATTATATTAGCACTACGAGAAGCGATTGTGACTTTAACATAATCTAATGTATCCTTCTCGTTGTGGGTCAATCCAGTATGTCATTACTCCTAATGCATACCCATGTGTTAGACTTGATATCTTCATATAAATCTTCACACATACTAGTCTATATTTGATCGTCCTATTAATCAATATAATGGACTAGGGGTATTTAAGATAAACAACACTTGTATCTAAGGACTTCATTATATTAAATATCACAATATATAATAAATGAATATTCTAGCCAATTTAAATTGTTCATACTAAATATTACATTGCCTCTAGGGCATCTATTGCAACAGTCTCCCACTTGCACTAGAGCCAATCTGATGCATCGCGTATGCCAATCGCCCTAGTGTACTCTTCATGCTTGCGCTGAACAAGCGACTTCGTGAATGGATCTGCCATATTATCATCTGTAGGAATCTTGCATATCTTCACATCTCCTCTATCGATAATCTCTTGAATAAGATAGAACTTCCGGAGTACGTGTGGTGTGATCTAGGTTCCTTAGATTGAGCGATCGCGCCTGTGTTGTCACAATACAACACTGTGGCATCCCCAATGCTAGGAACTACACCAAGATCAGAAACAAACTTTCTAATCCAAACAACTTCTTTTTTTGCACCACTTGCACCAATATACTCAGCCTCTGTTGTAGAATCAGCAACCGTCTCTTGCTTGGAACTCTTCCAGCTCACAGCTCTTCCATTCAGGCAATACACAAATTCCAACTGCGATCTGAAATCATCTCTGTCGGTTTGGAAGCTTACATCCGTGTAACCAGTTACACGCAACTCTACCTTACATCCAAATATCAAGAACGCATCCTTAGTTCTTCTCAAGTACTTGAGGATGTTCTTGACAACTATCCAGTGACTCTCACTCGGATTAAACAGATATCTGCTCGCCATAGTCAACGCGTATGATACGTCCGGTCTAGTACATAACATGGCGTACATGATAGATCCTATGGCCGAGGCATAGTGGATCTTACTCATGCGGTCCATCTCAATCTTATTGGATGGACAATCACTCTTCGAAAGAGTAATTCCATGAGACATGGGCAACAATCTCTTCTTGGATTCTTGCATGTTGAACCATTTCAACACCTTGTCTATATATGTACTTTGAGTTAGGCCTAGAAACCTCTTAGATCTATCCCTATAGATCTGTATACCAAGTATATAGGCTGCTTCCCCTAAGTCTTTCATTGAGAAACACTTTCCTAGCCAATCCTTAACTGATTGCAACATAGGAATGTCGTTTCCAATGAGTAGTATGTCATCTACATACAAGACCAGGAACGCTACGGAGCTCCCACTAACCTTCTTGTAGACACAAAATTAATCTTCTTTCTTGATGAATTCAAACTCTTTGACAGCTTCATAAAAACGTCGATTCCAACTCCTAGAAGCTTGCTTCAATCCATAAAAGGATAGTTGAAGCTTACAGACTTTATTTGCATGCTCTGGATCTACAAAACCTTCTGGTTGTGTCATGTACACATCCTCGAGAATATTCCCATAAAGTAATGTTGTTTTGACATCCATCTGTCAAATCTCATAGTCATAGTAAGCTGCAATCGCAAGTAGGATTCGGATGGATTTGGTCATAGCGACTGGGGAAAAAGTTTCATCATAGTCTATACCATGAATCTGTCTGAATCCTTTAGCCACCAATCGGCCCTTATAGGTAAATACATTACCATCCATGTCGGTCTTCTTCTTGAAGACCCATTTGCACCCTATGGGGCGTGCCCCTTGAGGTGGTTCCACCAAAGTCCATACTTGGTTTGTGTACATGGATTCCATCTCGGATCTCATGGCTTTTAGCCACTTCTGAGAGTCCGACCCTTGCATGGCCTCTCCATAGGTAGCAGGCTCATCTCCTATGAGCATAGTGTCACCAGTTTCCGTCACGAGAAGTCCATACCTCTCTGGCTCCTGGCGCACTCTACTCGACCTACGAAGCTCTTGTGTTACTTGAACAGGTTGCTCCACAACCCGATGTGGTTCATGTTCATGTTCCATAACCTAATCAGTAATTTTTGGTTCTTGAACTTCTTCAAGTTCTACATTCCTCCCACTCGCTTCTTTAGAGACAAATTCTCTTTCTAGAAACACGCCGGTCCGAGCAACAAACACTTTGTTATCGGTAGGATTGTAGAAGTAATAGCCCTTAGTTTCCTTAGGGTATCCCACAAACTTTCACTTATCCGATTTCGGCCCGAGTTTATCTGGCTGTAAACGTTTTACATAAACATCGCAGCCCCATATCCTCATAAACGACACTGTGGGACGACTCCCACTCCACATCTCATGTGGTGTCTTCATGACTGATTTGGATGGAACACGGTTAATGGTGAAAGCTGCACACATTAAAGCATATCACCAAAAGGATAACGGAAGATCTGTTTGACACATCATAGATCTCACCATGTCCAACAAGGTTCGATTCCTCCTCTCAGATACGCCATTCCACTGTGGCGTTCCGGGTGGAGTGAGTTGGGATAATATCCCACACTCTCTAAGATAATCATCAAACTCTTGGCTCAAGTACTCACCTCCTCGATCTGATCGTAGAGATTTGATACTTTTTCCAAGTTGATTCTCTACTTCATTCTTAAATTCCTTGAATTTCTCAAAAGATTCGGATTTAGCCTTCATAAGGTATACAAATCCATATCTACTGAAATCATCAGTGAATGTAATGAAGTAGACATAACCACCTCTGGCAGGTGTAGCAAACGACCCACACACATCAGTATGTATGAGGGCTAATTGCTCACTAGTCCTTTCACCTTTCTTGTTGAAAGGGGACTTTGTCATCTTTCCCAACAAACAAGCCTCACATGTCTCATATGATTTAAAATCAAATGAGTCTAGGAATCCATCGTTATGGAGTCTAGATACATGTTTCTCATTTATATGGCCTAGACGACAATGCCATAAGTAAGCAGGATTTAAATCATTCATTTTAATCCTCTTAGTATTTATGTTATAGATTGGATAGCTTAGATCAAGGATATATAATCCATTAAATAATTGTGCACTACAATAGTGAATACTATCAAAATAAATGGAACAACAGTTGTTCTTTATTGAAATAGTAAAACATTTCTTGTCCAAACAAGATACGGAAATAATGTTCTTACTCATAGCAGGAACATAAAAGCAATTATCTAATTCTAATACTAATCCAGAAGGTAGAGACAGCCTATACACGCCTATAGCTAATGCAGCAACTCTTGCTCCATTCCCAACGCACAAGTCCACCTCTCCTTTTGCTAATCTTCTACTTCTACTTAGATCCTGCATATTTTGACAAATATGAGATCCGTATCCAGTATCTAATACCCATGATGAAGAAGTAGTTAAATTAACATCTATAACTAAAATACCTGGTGGTTGTGGGATCACTATCCCAAGACTTTTATCCTCCAGATACTTTGGGCAATTCCTCTTCCAGTGTCCAGGCTGACTGCAGTAGTGACAATCACCCTTCATCACGCCTTTGCCCACGCCACCAGCAGGTTTAAGAGCAGTGTCCTTAGGTTTAGCAACTGCCTTGCCTTTACCCTTGGAAGTAGAGGCAAACTTTTTACCCTTTCCTTTATGCACCATCATTATGGCCTTGCCCTTTCCCTTTTTGATTAATTGTTCAGCTGTCCTCAACATATTGAGTAGCTCTGGAACAGGCTCGGCGATCTCACTCATGTTATAATTCATGAAGAACTGTCCATAACTATCCGGCAACGATTGCAGAGTGAGATCTGTGGCCAACTCTTGACCAATCGGGGACCCTAGGCGATCGGGATTCTCAAGATAGTCGATCATCCGCAACACATGCGGTCCTACTGGGTTCCCTTCCGCCAAGTGACTCTTGAACAATGCCCGAGAAACTTCATACCGTTCAACCCTTGTATGCTCTTGAAAGAGCTGCTTCAAGTGTTCGGTCATATCGACTGCATTCATGTTCTCATGTTGCTTCTGAAGCTCAGGATTCATGGTGCAAAGCATAAGGCAGGCCGCATCATTAGCATCGTCAACACGTTTCTGATACGCCTGTAGGGCTACTGGGGTATTGTTCTCTGGACCCTCTGGAACTTCTTCTTCTAGTGTGTACAATTTCTTTTCTTGTTTAAGAACAATTCTTAAATTTATGTACCAGTCCAGAAAAGTTGGTTCCAGAAAGCTTGTCCTTCTCAAGAACAACCCGCAGTGAGTGTGATGAATTCGATGAATTGTTTGCCATTGGAATTCTACAAAAACGAGAAATATACAAGATTTTAGTATGATTTTACTATACTCAATAATGGCTAGATTATTAAATATAGCTCCCACTATTTTTCTCGGATTAATAACCCTCCATATTAATGCGGAAAATATCCTTATATTTTCTAGTGGGCCAAGATGCATATTTCGCCTTTTCCGAGCTTGCTTTGGCAAGTCACCCGTAATTGGTTATTTAGGTAGGAACCATTCCAATTACATCGTATGTAACTCTTAGTTCAATTTGGCAAATAACCATTATTTATTTATCCCCATGAATAATCCCAATTGTATGCCTCTAGGTTCTTTTAATCTTATTAAATCTACCCAGTTGTGTCCAACCTCTTACTTAAACAATTGCACATTGTTACGTGACGTCGCATCTAATTACGATAAACCATGTTGCCATGCTTTGGCACGCACAAACATGGGATATAGCGATCATGATGAGTTTTTAAATAACGAGAAGGCATAAACACAATATTTTGATTGAGGGATTTTGCCTTTTAATTTTAATTTGTATTGTTGATCCATCATCAACATGATCTATATGTTTGAGTTTTGGGCAAAACTCCAAACCATAGATCCGGGTTGTCTAATTAGCTTATTATCCTAATCGCATGCATCAACCATACACCAATCACAAAATAATAAGACAATAAAATAAACAACCACAACAAAATAACCGTGATGTGGATATGGCCTTTCTAGACTAAGATATTCCCAAGCCGATGAGAATATCTATGAACCCTAAAATAGATCACATCGCCATGCGCGTCCATCTTTTGGTCCATCCTTCATAGTTTTGTGGAATGCTCCATGCTCCATCTCTATGGCTCCAATGTCTTTGGGCTTCTTTTCTTCAATCTTGGCTAACAATCTATTTTATCTAGCTACTCCTATACTAAATAAAATAAATCTCACAAGTTGAGAAAAAGACGAATCGCAGGCCGTAAACCTTAATTAATTATTACATTAATTGATCAGCTCGCAGGCCGTAAAACAAACCACAAATGAACATTCACACACAAACCACAACCTAGGGCCATTTCCAATCACCATGTGAATAGCACATAAACAATTAAAACCAATTTTTAACGCACTTGTTCAATTTTTAATTGTTTTGGAAGAAGTAGGGTTAAAAACAATCCAAAAAGACTTCCCAAAGCCCTATTGGATCACACACGGCCCTAGGAACCGGCCAAGCCCAAGCCGCCGGTCACCCCGGTCGCGCCTAGGCCCGCCGGCCCTTAGGCCGTGCGTGGCTTGGGAGGCAAGGCATAGGGGGCGGTCCCCTATGGGGCCGAACCCTTTATGGGAGTTGTTTCCAAAAACAACTTCTTCCTTGTTGCCCAATCCAAGTTGTTTCCATGTTGAAAAACCCTTTTTTCAAACATGTGCCCAAACCCTAATATTCAAACCAAGAAACTCACTAATTTGTTTCATCCAATGCACAATTAAATATTGTTAGATTGAATCTCCATTCAATTGCATCTACTATGCTTAATTTGTCGTTTTACGCGATAAACATGAATTTAAAGTGTTAAAACAACAAAATCGTAACACATAAATTATGTTATGCTCTACGACCTGTGGCTCTGATACCACTGTAGGGTTTTGAACATGGAATCGCAGCGGAAGAACATAATTATTCCGTTCAAATCCCTCCAACGATCACAAGTCAAGAACACATAACGATAGTAAAGGATTGATTTGTGTTTACCTTTGGGTTCTCCTTTGATGACTTCAAACGCGAATAATGTCAAGTTCTATATGGTTGATCCACGCCTAGGATAGAGAATTGTACCTTCACAACCTTCTTTTGCTAGCTAGAACGGAGGAAGGAGACGAAGAAATCACGCAACAAAAGCCACAAAGGAGGGTTCGGCCCCTTTGTTGTGGCCGACGGGTTTGGGGCGGCGGGTAGGAGGCTTCGGCCTCTTACTTGCTTGCTCTCAAATCTTTTCTCTCCTCTCAATATGTGTTATGAATAACATGTATTGAGGGGGAAGGAAGGAGTTCCTTTATATAGTCCAACTACTCCTAGTTGTTTCCATAAAGGGCCCAATACTAATCATATTCATATATGGACTAGTATTATTTGCTAATTAATCCTACTAAGTTAGCAACTTGTTGCAAATATGATCATTTTAATTAATTTCTATTAATTAAGTCTCTTGTCCAATTATATCCATATGGCGTGTGACCCCATAGGTTTCTACTTAATTGGTAGTAACTATTTACAAACATGGAGCGGTGTCTAGCAACACATCCATGCTACCCAATTAATAGAAATAGTCGTCTTGACAAAACCTTGTGATCTTATTATCGCATCCCTTTGTCTTATTATCCGGATTGGACACTCGTATATCCAATCCATGTTTCTCGATCCTGGAAATAGCCCTATCCATGCATATGACATCAATATCCCCATATTGATTCATATGAGTCTTGCCAGACATTCCATAGGCACCATCCCTCGAGTGGCCTCGGATATTTGTTCCCGTTATGTGGGAGGGACAAATCCTATCTACATCACTCACCATCTCTAAGCTTGCTTCCTATTGTGCCCAACAAGCGCTTTTATAACTACCCAGCTACGGAGTAGCGTTTAACGTTGTCAAAGCACAATATTCCACAACTAGAGGATCTAGTGACTTCAAATCTAAGGATGATAATATCCTATCACCGCGAGAAGCGCTTGTGACTTTACATAACTTATATGTAGCCTTCTCGGATATGGGTCAGTCCAGTATGTCATTACTCCTAATACATACCCATGTGTTGGATCGTGATATCTCCATATCAATCCAACCCGATACTAGTCTATAGATGATCGTCCTATTAATCATCATATTTGACTAGGGATATTTAAGATAAACAACACGATTTGTAAATCTAAGGACTTCATTATATTAAATATCTCCATAAACAATACAATGATTATTCTAGCCAATTCATACTAAAATTATATTGCCTCTAGAGCATCTATTCCAACATGACCCATGCTCATCCATATGAGGCTGCGAGACAGGGCCCTCGCATATCATTCCACATGGGACTTGTAAGGACTTAGTGGTTTGGAGACTAGAGTAAGAGCTGTCGCGCGCGAGCGACAACCAAGCCCGCGCGCGACCCTTGGTAACTGCTTTGAGAGATTTATGGCCATGTGTCCCATAAACCCGGTCAACCTCATAACGGTTCCGGTATACGCGGGCGAAGTGCGTAACGGTCCTTATATATGCGGTCAACGTGCCGTTATGGTTGAGGTAATTAAGCCGCCATTAATGGGCGCATTAACCCACCACAACGGTCACATTCCCACTATATATAGGATCGTTAACCCTTCATTGCAATCATCTGATAACTACGCGGAAGCTCATCCCATATAATGTCTCTCTCTCTCTCTCTCTCTCAGTTACCATTGTCTTGCTCTCTCCGTACTAACTACCCACACTCTTTGTGTTCCTAGCCTCTACCCCTGGTGTACACTTGGATCTTCCTCAAAGGATCCTCCTGTATACATTTTGTGAACCCAACGTGAAACTGACATTAGCAAGCAGGCATGTCTCACTATGAAGATGCCAGCAACCGATCTCCCTCAACAGAGACAACTTTAGGGGAGGAAACCCTGTAACACCCCCAAATGGCCTAAGTCGGAGGCCCGGGGATGTCACTCCGTACCCGAGATTAAACCCGGACACAAGGAGATTTTATAACATGGCTCTCAAGCAAAAACATCCACAATGATAATTAAAACTAATTAAAACCATCCATTATTACAATCCAAATTATTCTGGCCTCAAACCGGGCATAAAGCAAACTAAGGTGTTTGAAATACTAAAGAGTTCAAACTTAAAATAAAAATACTAATGATCCATACGATGATCCGCGTCCCCTTCTACGCCGGATAACCATCCTCTAAACATGTGGTGCGGAATCAAAAAGAAACACCACAGTACAAAATCAGTATAAAATACTGGTAGATAAACACTCAAACATGTAAAATGATGATGGGATAGTTATAAAACAAAGTCTCATTTGTAAGTAAGAGTTTTTCTCAAAACGCAACTGAAATAAAGCTGACCCTTGTAGGAAAACATGAGAGTTCCCAATTCCATAATATTTCCAACCCAATTCCTTAATCATTAGGAAATCCAAAATCATACATTAACTCTTTTTCCATTAAAAAAACCAAAATCCATCATTATTAATTCGTCGTGACGGGGGAAACCAAACCATCTCGCAAGCATCAAAGACCTTAAGTGTCGACACCCCCCAAAGACTTCTGGCGGCCAGAGGAGTGAGTACAGGGAGCCATCCGGGGACTTGCAACCGGATTAAATAAAATAAATTGAAACGGAAGACAGAGATCAAACCGTCCAATGCTAATAGTAATCAATAATAAATGGCCTTGCACAACTCTTCCACTTTACGTATTAATTCATTGTTATTATCATGGTGATATTTTCAAGAAAGACATTTAACAAGTAAAAATCACATATTGCAAGTCACATCACATAAACACATTTTGAGACGTAAAGAAATACAAGAATTCATTTGACACGAAGGAGTTAAGCACACTAGGCTTGGCATGTTTACTTACATCAAAGCAAATTCAACTATCGCAAATCAGTCGACGTACTCGATGTACTCGTCGTCGATGAACTCGTCACCTACACGTAACAATACCCTAATTAAACATAATACTCTAGCAATATAATTGCTATACTATCTATATGCATATGACACTTGACGGTTTAGGTTTCTAGCACCAACCCACATCCCACTTAATTCATACTTCAAAACCAAACCCAAAATCTTGCTCCGAAATCCTATAACCTAATGTGTACATAATCTATCATAACTTCACCATTTTTATTACTCCAACTTCCCAAACAGATCAAGGCTAATAAACAGTCTCATTAGATTCAGAACACTCTGAATAATAAGTTTAGCCTCAAAGGGATCGGGATTTCGATTCCTAAATCAAAAGATATGCTCGTTTCAAGTTTCCAATTTCACTCAAAATACCCATACGGGAATTATCAATTTTCATACAACTCAACTCTAAAACGTCTAGTTAATCTCGTATTCAAACAAAACCTAATGTAACATGAATAACCATATCAAATCAGGTTACTACCCACATACTATGCTCATCAAATCACCCAAATCGCTTAATCAAACGTCTCTTCCATAACTAGGGTTTTTCCCATAAACTAAGAAAATGATTAAACCCAAAACTTGATGAATAATCCTATGACTTCAAGAATGATGAAACCGACAATATAAATCTGAAAATTGAAGATTACATGCAACGTACATGAATCATAAACAAGTGATCAAGAGAACAAGAGATCAACAAGAGAAAAGAAAAGAAGAAACAAAACTAACTCGAACTCGCTGTCCATAGAGGTCGGACGGGAAGAGAGAGAAAGAAAGAGAGACGAAAGAAAAAGAGAGAGAGATTACCTCAACAGGGAGAGAGAGAGGCGGCGGTGGCGGCGGTGTGGCGGCTGCTTCTGTCGTCGGGGAAAGAGAGATAGAGCCGAGAGAGAGAGGGTCGGGTGAGAGAGGGAGAGACCTGAGAGATAGAGAGAAATAGGGAGGAAAAAAATCAACATCATAAGGAAGGAAACCCTCCTCAAATAGGAAACTTTACGTAGGAAGAAAAGTTGGGTCAAAAGACACTTTTTCCCCCTTAGTTTTGGCCAAAGGGCAACTAAAAGACACTAAAACTCTTGGATTAAAGTCACAAAGATCACCCAAACTCTCGTAACCATTACAATTAACTCTCGAAAATTTAATTAACTCCCCAACACTTACAATAATATCACAAAATACCCATAGTCACAAAACGGGGTATTTCATCCTTCCCTCCTTTAAAGAGAACTTCGTCCTCGAAGTTTAAACTAAAACCTCCCTCCTTAAAGAGAACTGTGTCCTCGAAGTTTAAACTAAACGTTAACCACAATAAGGTATGCACCTCCCCTCAATGGTACTACTACTAAATGCAAACCTAAGGTCATGAATGATACACAATATACTATAAGTAGTAATGTATTAAAAACCGAAGGATTACATCCCGCCATAATTCCACAGCAGTTGGTGGTACTCCAACCCTGGAGATGTTGAATGCAACCCTCGAGAGCCAGGCGAAGGCTCTCCAGGCTCAATCTGCACAGATGGCCCAGATCATGTCGATTCTGGGAGCTCTTGCTCAGAATCGGCACTGGGAACTGTTGTTTCCCAGGGTACAGAGGTAACGCCCACACCGCCTAGCTCCAGCTTACAAAGCCCACCAGCAATTGTCCAGCCATCTCTTGCCCAGGGACATATTGCTCAACCATCGCTCGTTACGCCTGTTTTTCAGCTACGGGGTGTTCCCACTGATGTCCAACCACAGCAACCCCTGCTTTCCCCGCCTGCAGCTAGGAACAATGTTGGTTATAATCTCAATCCAAGTGTCGCATATGTTCCTTCCCCAGCGGCAACCCTTCTTCCTGCTGCAGGAGGAAGTGCATCGACGAGCATGACGGCCTTGGAGCAGCGCTTGGACAACTTCCTTGCGAATCAGTGCTTTACGGACACTGTTATTCCGAAGGTTGCGCCTCCTATTCCGCGCTGCAGGGACAAAGCTCCTAAGTGGGAGAAATTCGATGATGTCAATGGGAATGCTCAGGAGCATGTTATGCGCTTCATGGACATGATGGGGCCACACGGGGTTGATTCTAAACTACTGATGCGCGAGTTTCCCAAGTCCTTGGGGAACGTCGCATACAAGTGGTACAGAACATTGGAAGCTGGCTCCATAAATACATGGGAGGACATAGTCAAAAATTTCTATACCAAGTTCTTTCAATTGGAAGAGAAGGTCACGATGGTTCACTTGTCGCGTATGTATCAAAAGCGTAATGAAGAAGGAGTTGCATTTATCAAGAAATTCAGGTCCAAGTCGCTGGAGTGTAGAGATGAGGTGGTTGAAAGTCGGCTCGTCGAGATATGTCTCCAAGGAATGCGAGACGAGTACAAAGGTATGTTGATTAACTTGCAAATGCCTACTTTTTCTAAGTTAATTGACTGCACCAATAATATAGAGCCAATAGTGGAAAGGCAAAGGAAGAAGCATGCCACTGAGCCATCCCCGGGAGGATCGACCTTCAGGATTGGCAGGTTTAACTACAAGAGGGGGCGCGAGGCTGAATTCAATACAGTCTCACCGCACAAACAGCACAAGGGTTCGACCACAGATGTCCCGCCATTACCATGCTTTATTCAGGAGGTCATCGATCTCTGCAAACAGTGGCGTAAAGATGCGGTCCTACCTCAGCTCGAAAGGGCACCCACTAGGGAGCAGTTAAGGGATCCAAAGTGGTGTGAATTCCACGATAAAGTCATGCATCCAACACCCGAATGCAAGAATCTCAAGTGGCTCGTAAACAAGAAGATGAAGGAAGGGGAGCTGGTCATCAGCGAGCAAAGGCAGGATGTGCGGAATAATCCCCTACCAGCCCATTTGGAGCAAGATCCAAAATACAAGGAGGTAGCCATGATAGCGATTATGGACCTCGAAGAGATTGCAGAAGATGGGCTACCTGTTGTAGCCAAAGTCCATGATGAGGAAGACTATAGCATGGACACAGAGGACTCGCGCGCCGACAGGATGAAGGGATCCCACGGCTTCAGAAGGTTCTTTAATGAAATGAACTTTTCAGGAAAGTGCCGCAAGGAGATGACAAAGGCGATCCTCAGAGTGGCAGAAGACTTTGAGAAGGATATAGTTGTCTCTAATGGAAGAGTTGTAAGGGCCTCTCGCTCAACTGAGAAGATAATGGCCTTCTCTGAAACAGATAAGAAGACAGACGCAAGCCATCATTAGCCCTTGTATGTCACAGCAGTGATAAATGATGTCGAGTTTATAAAGGAATTTGTTTATGGAGGAGCGGCCGTCAACGTAGTCTCGCTCAACACCCTGAAGTTAGCAGGAATTCCTGAGAAGCAAATTGTCAAGCGCCCATCTTCGTTGATGGGATTCGGAAGTGATTCAAGGATGACAGTGGGGTGGATTCGCTTGGGACTTCAGATAGGAAGGATAAAGTGTTCTGCCAAGTTCTATGTCATCGATGCGAACACCACTTACCACATGATTATCGGTCGGGCGTGGATCCATCGTTTTGACGCAGTACCCTCGAAAGCCCACCAGGTGATGAAGGCCATGGCAGGGTAGTTAAGATACCAGCTTCGATAAACCCATTCAACTTGAATGAGGCGCATCTGACTGAGGCAGTATGGTTCACCGAAATGGCGGACGAGCATATTCCTGGTCCATTCAAGCCAACTCCTTTGCCCCGATGGGAAGATATCAAGGATCAGTCACCCGCAGAGTGATGGTGACAAGGGAAGATCCCAAGGAAAAGGTGCATGCGTGCGAAGAGGTGCCAAAGATTGCTTATCAGAAGAAGAATGTGTACACCCTAAAAAGGGTGGTGAAGCATGACAACAAAGGAAAAGAAATAGAAAGTTTCTACTCTAATGGGAAGAAATGATATTGCATATGAAGGCGCGCGGGGGTACCCCCACCTCAACATGGGGATATCCCTGGGCAAATCAATCAACTTGAACAAGCACCAAAGGAAGACAAGCTGAAGCCAGACCTACCGGAGGAGAAGTTGAAATAAGTGCCTGAGTACATGGAAGATAAACCAAATCCATAGAAGCAAGAGCTAAAGGAAGTATTCCTAAGCCCATCTAAAGCGAAAAAGAGGCCCATGTTTTTTAGTGCAGATCTCAAGGGCGAAGAGGAAGAAAAATTGCTAAAACTGCTCATAGAGTACAAAGATGTGTTTGCCTGGGAGTACGATGATATGCCTGGCCTTGATACAGAAGTGATAATGCATAGGTTGGATGTTGTCCCAGGGTCCAAGCCGGTAAAGCAGAGTGCACAGAGTTTCAGGCCAGAGATCAACATGAAGATCAAAGAGCAAATAGTTAAGTTGTTGAGCGCCAAGTTCATTGAACCCAACCATCACCCTACTTAGTTGGTCAACATTGTGCCAGTGGTCAAGAAAAATGGGCAGCTTCGCATCTGCGTGGACTTCAGAGATCTCAACCGCTTCTGCCCCAAGGACGACTTCCCATTACAAAACATATACTTGCTCATTGACTCTACCGCAGGTCACCGGATGTTCAGTTTCATGGACGGATTCAGTGGGTATAATCAAATCAAGATGGACCCTGAAGATGCGAGGAAAACTGCATTCATCACGCCAGTTGGGGTTTTCAACTACACGGTTATGCCCTTGGATTGAAAACCGCGGGTGCAACTTATCAGCGTGCCATGATGGCTCTTTTCCACGATATGATGCATCAGGAAGTTGAATTTTACGTTGAAGATTTGGTCATCAAGTCAAGGGAAGAAGCAGATCATCTGGCAGATCTATGTAAAGTGTTTGAAAGGTGCAGGAAATTTCAACTGAAGATGAATCCGATGAAGTGCGCATTTAGGGTGACTTTCGGGAAATTCTTGGGGTGTGTGATCCACCGCCATGGGATTGAGGCCGATCCTGCGAAGATTTCAGCCATCACCAGCATGGTGGCACCCCGCAATCAAATCACTTTGAAGAAATTCTTGGGAAAGTTGTCGTATCTGCGAAGATTTGTACCAGCGATCGCAGAACTGACCTTCTGTTTCGGTGATCTCCTCAAGAAAAATGTAGTGTATGATTGGAAAAAGGAGCATCAGGCCACGTTTGAGAAACTGAAGGACCTGTTGACATCACCACGTGTAATGATCGCGCCTCAATTGGGGTCACCACTTCTGCTGTATCTGACATCGACCAAGAGGTCTATAGGAGCACTGTTAGCTCGAGATCATGAAGGACAAGAAAGACCAATCTATTATATCTCTTGCGTGGTACTGCTATCTGAATCCAGTTACACTGACATAGAGCGTCACTGCCTTGCTTTATTTTTCGTCATAGGAAAGTTAAAGCATTATTTCGCTTCTCACAAAGTCGTGGTGATCACAAAGAGTGACCCCATTCGATACTTTTTGAGTCATTCCTCTCCCGACGGAAGGCTAGTGAAGTCGTACATGACTATATCGCAGTATGATATCACGTTCTCTCGTCCGAAAGCGATTAAGTCTCAGGCAGCGGCAGATTTATTGGCACAATTCCCAGACGACAATCATGAGCCTATGGTAGAGGAGGAATTAGAAGGGCCTGAGATTTATGAGATTGAATCACTCTACTGGAAGCTGCATTTCGATGGATCATCATCAAGAAGAAGGGGAGGAATTGGTGTTGTCTTGACCAATTCGGACGGCGAAGTCATTAAAATGTCAACTACGTTGGATTTCCCAGTTACTAACAACGAAGGAGAATATGAGGCTCTAATAGCTGGGCTCCTCGCGGCTAAGGCATTGGAAGTAAGCAATTTGATGGTCATGGGAGACTCGAAGCTTATTGTCAAACAAGCCTCAGGAAAGTATGGTTTGAAGGATATCAACTTGTTGACTTACAATACTATGGTTCAAAAGCTAGTGCAGCAGTTCCACGATGTCAAGTATGAGCATACTCCTAGGGCTGATAATCGACATGCAGATGCTTTAGCCACGTTGGGTTCAAAATCAACGCTGACAAATGTCCATCAAGAGTCTTGATTGAAGTCAAGCCACCCCAGCTCTAGCACAAGATTTATGCAAAGAAGAGCCTGCAGAAGCTGAAGATTGGAGGACGCCAATACTGCACGCAATTGCCGAGGGGACAAGCAAAGAGAATAGGGCATCCACAAAGGGGTACTGTGTTCATGATAACTCCCTTTACTATAAAGGACTGGAGGGGTGCTCATGCGATGTGTTTCGTAGAAAGAAGGACAGACACTATTAGAAAAAATCTACCAACACTCCGGTGGAGAAAAAGAAGTGTCCATTTATAGAAAAGCTTAGAGATATGGGATTCACTGGCCAGAAATGTCAAGGTATGCTGCAATCATTCAAGGGAACTGCGAGAATTGGGCATTGGTAAAAGATTCCTTAGAAAATGCTGCAATCGACGACGACACAGATTGGAGGAAGCCACTGTTTGACTATTTGAAGGAGGGAATTGAACCAACTCAGAGAAAAGAAGCTAAAAAACTCAGAGAAAGGCAACTTGATATGTCGTAAAGGAAAACATCCTATGGCGCAGAGGTCACGAGGGGAACCTTCTCAGGTGTTTGGATAGCCAAGAAGCGTAAAAGTGATGGATTTGTCCCATCAAGTGGAGCACCAAGGAGGTGCGAAGTTATGCAGGCAACTCCTTACTGTCGGATACTTTTGGCCCACAATGGAAGCAGATTGTCGCACCAAGGTCAAAAATGTCAAGAATGTCAGTTCAAAGGCATCCTTGTACACGCCCCTGCTGTAGACTTGCATGCGTTGGCAACACCTTGGCCCTTTCACACGTGGGCCTTGTATGTTATTGGCCCTATTCGGCCGGCCTCGCATGGGAATCAGTTCATCCTGACCGCAACTGAGAAATTCACTAAGTGGGTGGAAGCGGTGCAACTCAAGATAGCAAACGCACTGGCGGTTGTTAATTTTATTCAAGAGAATATTATATACCGCTTTGGGATTCCCAATTCCATTCTTCTGACAACGGGACTCCTTTCGTGAATAGACAAGTGGCTACGAAGCTAGCAGAGTACAACATAAGGCAGGTGTGCTCCACGCCCTATTATCCGAAGGGTAATGGACAAGCAGAGGCAACGAACAAGACATTGCTGAGGATCCTAAGTAAAATGGTCACAGATGATCACAAGAAGTGGGAAAATTCCCTAAGTATGGCTCTATGGGCATATCGCACGTCGCCAAGGACTCCCAAAGGAGTCTTTCTGTTCCTTTTATGCTATGGAGCCGAGGTTGTAGTCCCAACCGAAGTCAAATTTAATTCTTCGAGGTTGGTCTTTAGTGCTTTGTACGAGAATCAACGTGACCACGATCTTATTCTGCACGAGGAAAGACGTGAAGAGGCCTAAAGAGCCAACACAAGGTACAAGGAAAGGATCGCTCGCTCTTACAACAAAACTGTCCAACACCGGGACTTTGCAGTTGGAGATCTGGTTTTACGGGCTTCAGACCACTGTATGTGAGAAGCAGCCCATCCCAAGTTTGCTTCTAACTAGGAGGGACCATTCGAGGTCAAAGAGGTTTTCGACAGCGGTTACTGCACCATTCAAAGGCTTCATAGGACTGCAACAACTCCAAGTCCAATCAACATGCGCTGGATTAAGAAGTACTATCCTTAGCTTTGTTTATTTGCTTTTCAATTCATATGTTTTATCGCTTCCCAGTTCATATGTATTCTGCAACGCTTGCTCCCATACGAGGAATCTGTTTTTATACTCCTCCCATATGAGGATGCTTTAATGATAATAACTCTCCCATATGAGGGAACTCTATCAAATTATTTCCTTGTTGCTCCATTTACTAAATTTTTCATATTACTCATATCTGCTAATTAATTCAAAGCCTATCTGCCTAGATAGCAGCGATAACAAAACATGATCCTATGTGATCCAAAGCCTATCTGCCTAGATAGCAGCGATAATAACATAATCCTATGTGATCCAAAGCCTATCTGCCTAGATAGCAGCGATAACAAAATGATCATATGCGATCCAAAGCCTATCTGTCTAGATAGCAACTCATTCAAAGACTATCTAGCTAAACAGTAGCGAAACACGGCCAAAGTCTATATATCTAATGGCAGTAGAAACACAAAGCATGTTTCATCGCATAGCAAGTCAATACGCGAAGTTACAGTCTATTATGGTAGACAAAACAGCAAATGAAAAGCATACTTTCATAACAGTCGAATGCGGCTTACAACTTATCAGTTTAGATAGGAGCTTAAAGCAAAGCTTACAATGAGGAAAAGCTTTCAATCAAAAATATAAGTGTTCTCAAGGAACGTTCCTATGAAAAACCTTAAAGTTACGAAACTTGACGTTGTCGTCAACGTCCTCGACTAGAACAGAGCTCTTGCTCATACCCTTGACATGGCAATATGCCAGATGAACTTCAAGCCATGGAGGCTGCTGATGTGAAGAACAAATGGTAGAAAAACTCATGGGGTAGGAAGCTAATTGTGCGCAAGGAATAAACACACCCATTTGTTGCGACCTGGCCGAAACAATGGTGCCAAATATCCATATTGATTTATTTGAGTCTGGCCAGACATTCCATAAGCACTATCTCTCGAGTGGCCTAGGATATTTGCTCCTGTTATGTGGGAGGGAAAAATTATATCTATGTCTACTACGATTTCTAAGCTTGCTTCTTATCGTATCTGGTACACGCCTTTATAGCTACCCAGTCACGGTGTAGCGTTTGACGCTACCATGATCACAATAATCCAAAACTAGACAATTCAGTGACTTCAAGTTTAAGGATGACAATACCGTTGTCACCACGAGAAGCGCTTGTGACTCTACATAACTTGTATGTAGTCTTCTCGGAGATGGGTCAATCCAGTATGCCATTACCCCTAATGCATACCCATGTGTTGGATCATGATATCTCCATATCAATCCAACCCCATACTAGTCTATAGATGATTGTCCAATTTAATCATTATAATGGACTAGGGATATTATAAATAACACAATTGTAAATCTAATGACTTCATTTTATTAAATATCAAATAAATAATACAATGAATATTCTAGCCAAAATAAGTTCATACTAAACTAGATTACCTCTAGGGCATCTGTTCCAACACTATGTCACATAATAAGGAAGTTCACAACACTATATCTATTTACAAAATATTTGGAAATGAAACTTTGGTACATGTTTCAGTCACATATTCATTACTAAAATACATCCTAAATGAACACAATTATTATTTTTTCTTTGTCTGACCACCTTTCACATATTAAATTTCACGTAGTTTTACCCACAAAATCACATGCCACTAAATTAATAGTTCTGTCTTTTTCTAAAAAATAATAATTTTGTCATGAAATTTACTTTTCAGTTTTAAGTAAAAGGTCACATACCAATACGGCTCAATACCACTACCACTCCCAAGCAGTACTAAACTGTGTACCCTTAGCTCGACAATGCCGAAGCACCCGCCTATTCTCAGATACACTATCCGTATTTCCGGTTGGGTCTTGTATCTGATACCAGTTCTGACGATCCGTCACACGTTTATTTACAAAAATATTAATTTACGATAAAAACCGAATTATGATCAACCAGTCTGTCACTTTCAGACATCCAACACTCCACCAGGAGAACACACAAGTCCACCAAACAACATTTTTTACCTAATTTCTCAAAAAATGGTACGTGAATGAATTCCCTAAAAAAAATTTAAATGACATTTTTCAATAAATTTTCATGTTTCAACAATATATTACGACTTTCACTAAAAATCGTCAAAAACAATTAATTAAGCGAAAAACATGTTACTTAGCAACTACTTCGCAATCCAGTCGCGCTCCGGATCAACGTGTAAAACAGAGGGTTGAGCCAAACAACCCAGTAGGTATCGCCAAACCACTGGCGTAGAAATCTAAAATCTACTTAACATAACAGTCAGTTATCACAGAACATCATGTGGTACCAAATACACAGTCAACGTGATTTATCAATCACCATTCAATAATCAAATATCTCAAAAGCTGTAAAAACCACACCAGTAGTATAAACAAATATACACTGTAACTGGAGAAGTTTGGAAGTTAGATGTGTCGTACCTTAGTTAAAACCAAGACCAAACAAGTCTTGAGATTACTTTAATAATCCTTATTCTTGTTACTTTGCGCCAAAATGCAAAATAAACTCGCCCTAAATGCTCTCCCTCCCTTTTTCTATCTGAGGGTTCCCTTACTCTCTTCCTCTAACTCCCTTTTATTAATCACCAAAGAGGCATCTTACAATTTACTTTATTATAATAGTCATTCAAAACATTGTGTATTTATGCTAGAGACACATTTCATGGCCCACAAAGAAGATATGAGTTAGGATCAAGCATCAACTACTACTACCATGTCATTCCTTAGCATGAAATTCACGTATAGTGTGAGATGCCTAACATGATCATTGTAAAATATTACAATCACCCACCTAAATTTCTACAAACCACAAAAATCTGCTTAAGTAGACGGAATATACAATAAACTTAAAGGATTTAGGCCCTTATGCCACATTTTCACCTCAATACTAAGAGTAAAAAATCAATTTTATAACTTTATCTCCAATATAATAGCATGGTATTCAAGTTTCGGACCTCTTATTCCTGGTCACTCAAACGTATCGCATACAAACAAGTAGCACTTGACTTATAAAAATGAAAATTATGTTATAAAATTCTATTTTCATAAATTCGGATTTTTAGATGTTGGTTGGGTCAAAGTGAACTTGAACAGAGCATAAGATCCAACATTTGGTATATGAGTAACAGGGCAATGATTCAGGACCATCTAAAAGTTATGTGGGTGGTAGCATCGCCGATCACTACAATCAAGTCAACAAGAGAATCTGAGGCAGCGGCAGTGCTCCATGGGTTTAGACTAGAGGTCAACGCTTGCTACGAAAAGAGTTGGTTGGAAATAGATGTTAAACTTATTGCAGATAAAATGAAGGGGTGGGAAACCTTTCGAGACACGGACTGGTTCGAGATAAATCTAATGCTAGAAGACATGTGGCAGCTGATGGGCCATCTGGAGGAGTTAAGGATCGAGTATGTTGGGCACACCGTTAATCAAGTAGCCCATCAATTTGGGGTTGAGATCCTCTCTAGTCCAAATTACGTATATCCCGTGCAGTCACAAAATCACTAACGTCCAAATTCTTAAGTGGCAAAGATGGTGATACGTCACTTTTGGGCGATTGCACTAGCCCACACCAAATCTATCCCAACTCCATCCTTCCTTCACCAGTAACTTCTTTCTCTCTCTAATAAACCCAAATACTAAAAAAAAATAAAATAAAAAAAAAATAAATAAATAAAAATAAATCTACCACCTAATCCCTTTGGTTTTCATGCCCTAGCAACATTTTTCAGCGATTTTACTTGAATCTTTCTTGCGCAGTTTGGTGAAAAACAAAGATTTAAATCGTGTAAGTACCAGTACGATTGAACAACTTGAGTGCCATTTCTGCGAATCAGAGAAGTTAGAAGCAAAATTACGAAATTATATTTATTCGATTTAATAATTAGGTATACAAGTCCGCTGAAATTGACGGAATCGTAATGACTTTGTAGCTACATGGTGTTGGGTTTTGACGTAGGTAACGCAGCGGAATAACAAAATTTAATTCCTACTCAAAGCCCACCAAGGATCACAGGAAGAGACATCATAACATGATAAGGAACAAAGTAGTTGTGTACCTTTTGGTTCGGGAGATCACACGAAGAATATTGTCCTCGTCTCTACGGTTGATCAACGTCTAGAGGTGAGATCTAGATTCTTCCTTCTCAAGTGCTAGCTTGGACCGAAGGAAGAGGGAAGAAGGAATTTAGCAACCAAAGGAAGAAGAGAGGGTTTCGGCCCTCTCTTTTGTCCCGACGGGAAGGGGCGGACGCAGGGGTGTTCGGCCCCTTGTGTTCTTGCTCTCTTTCTTGCTTTCTCTCCCACTCTCTTGTGTTATGTCTAATAACATTAGTGGTAAGGAAGCTAGAGCCTCCTTTATATAGTCCAACAACTCCTTGTTAACTACATAAAGGTCCCTCCTAGTTCTACATGAACTTGGATTAGTCCCTTCCTTGCATATTATTCCTACTAAGTTTGAAAGGTGTTGCAAAGTGATCCTTCTTATTAATTAATCATATTAATTAATCCCAAATCTAGTTCTACTCTATTTGACGAGTGACCCCATAGGTTTATACTTAGTTGGTAGTAACTTATTACTAACATGGAGCGGTGTCTAGCAACACATCCATGCAACCCAACTAATAGAAATAAGTCAGTGATCCCGACAGACCTTTGTGCCCAATATCTCATATTGCACTTTCTCTTTGTCTCCATATCCGGATTGGACACAAGACATAAATAGTCACACTCGTATATCCAATCTGTAGTTCCTCGATCTTGGGAATACGCTTATGCAAGCAGATAACATCAATATCTCCATATTGATTTATCTGAGTCTGGCCAGACATTCAATAAGCCTCATCCCTCGAGTGGCCGTGGATATTTTCTCCCATTATGTGGGAGTGACAAATCCTCTCTACATCACTACGATCTCTAAGCTTGCTTCCTATCATATCCGATAACTACCTTTATGATTACCCAGTTACGGTGTAACGTTTGATAACATCAAAGCACGATATTTCACAACTAGAGTATCTAGTGACTTCAAGCCTAAGGATTGCAATTATATTAGCACTACGAGAAGCGATTGTGACTTTAACATAATCTAATGTATCCTTCTCGTTGTGGGTCAATCCAGTATGTCATTACTCCTAATGCATACCCATGTGTTAGACTTGATATCTTCATATAAATCTTCACACATACTAGTCTATATTTGATCGTCCTATTAATCAATATAATGGACTAGGGGTATTTAAGATAAACAACACTTGTATCTAAGGACTTCATTATATTAAATATCACAATATATAATAAATGAATATTCTAGCCAATTTAAATTGTTCATACTAAATATTACATTGCCTTTAGGGCATCTATTGCAACAGTCTCCCACTTGCACTAGAGCCAATCTGATGCATCGCGTATGCCAATCGCCCTAGTGTACTCTTCATGCTTGCGCTGAACAAGCGACTTCGTGAATGGATCTGCCATATTATCATCTGTAGGAATCTTGCATATCTTCACATCTCCTCTATCGATAATCTCTTGAATAAGATGGAACTTCCGGAGTACGTGTGGTGTGATCTAGGTTCCTTAGATTGAGCAATCGCGCCTGTGTTGTCACAATACAACACTGTGGCATCCCCAATGCTAGGAACTACACCAAGATCAGAAACAAACTTTCTAATCCAAACAACTTCTTTTTTTGCACCACTTGCATCAATATACTCAGCCTCTGTTGTAGAATCAGCAACCGTCTCTTGCTTGGAACTCTTCCAGCTCACAGCTCTTCCATTCAGGCAATACACAAATTCCAACTGCGATCTGAAATCATCTCTGTCGGTTTGGAAGCTTACATCCGTGTAACCAGTTACACGCAACTCTACCTTACATCCAAATATCAAGAACGCATCCTTAGTTCTTCTCAAGTACTTGAGGATGTTCTTGACAACTATCCAGTGACTCTCACTCGGATTAAACAGATATCTGCTCGCCATAGTCAACGCGTATGATACGTCCGGTCTAGTACATAACATGGCGTACATGATAGATCCTATGGCCGAGGCATAGTGGATCTTACTCATGCGGTCCATCTCAATCTTATTGGATGGACAATCACTCTTCGAAAGAGTAATTCCATGAGACATGGGCAACAATCCCTTCTTGGATTCTTGCATGTTGAACCGTTTCAACACCTTGTCTATATATGTACTTTGAGTTAGGCCTAGAAACCTCTTGGATCTATCCCTATAGATCTGTATACCAAGTATATAGGCTGCTTCCCCTAAGTCTTTCATTGAGAAACACTTTCCTAGCCAATCCTTAACTGATTGCAACATAGGAATGTCGTTTCCAATGAGTAGTATGTCATCTACATACAAGACCAGGAACGCTACGGAGCTCCCACTAACCTTCTTGTAGACACAAAATTAATCTTCGTTCTTGATGAATTCAAACTCTTTGACAGCTTCATAAAAACGTTGATTCCAACTCCTAGAAGCTTGCTTCAATCCATAAACGGATAGTTGAAGCTTACAGACTTTATTTGCATGCTCTGGATCTACAAAACCTTCTGGTTGTGTCATGTACACATCCTCGAGAATATTCCCATAAAGTAATGTTGTTTTGACATCCATCTGTCAAATCTCATAGTCATAGTAAGCTGCAATCGCAAGTAGGATTCGGATGGATTTGGTCATAGCGACTGGGGAAAAGGTTTCATCATAGTCTATACAATGAATCTGTCTGAATCCTTTAGCCACCAATCGGCCCTTATAGGTAACTACATTACCATCCATGTCGGTCTTCTTCTTGAAGACCCATTTGCACCCTATGGGGCGTGCCCCTTGAGGTGGTTCCACCAAAGTCCATACTTGGTTTGTGTACATGGATTCCATCTCGGATCTCATGGCTTTTAGCCACTTCTGAGAGTCCGACCCTTGCATGGCCTCTCCATAGGTAGCAGGCTCATCTCCTATGAGCATAGTGCCACCAGTTTCCGTCACGAGAAGTCCATACCTCTCTGGCTCCTGGCGCACTCTACTCGACCTACGAAGCTCTTGTGTTACTTGAACAGGTTGCTCCACAACCCGATGTGGTTCATGTTCATGTTCCATAACCTAATCAGTAATTTTTGGTTCTTAAAATTCTTCAAGTTCTACATTCCTCCCACTCGCTTCTTTAGAGACAAATTCTCTTTCTAGAAACACGCCGGTCCGAGCAACAAACACTTTGTTATCGGTAGGATTGTAGAAGTAATAGCCCTTAGTTTCCTTAGGGTATCCCACAAACTTTCACTTATCCGATTTCGGCCCGAGTTTATCTGGCTGTAAACGTTTTACATAAACATCGCAGCCCCATATCCTCATAAACGACACTGTGTGACGACTCCCACTCCACATCTCATGTGGTGTCTTCATGACTGATTTGGATGGAACACGGTTAATGGCGAAAGCTGCACACATTAAAGCATATCACCAAAAGGATAACGGAAGATCTGTTTGACACATCATAGATCTCACCATGTCCAACAAGGTTCGATTCCTCCTCTCAGATACGCCATTCCACTGTGGCGTTCCGGGTGGAGTGAGTTGGGATAATATCCCACACTCTCTAAGATAATCATCAAACTCTTGGCTCAAGTACTCACCTCCTCGATCTGATCGTAGAGATTTGATACTTTTTCCAAGTTGATTCTCTACTTCATTCTTAAATTCCTTGAATTTCTCAAAAGATCCGGATTTAGCCTTCATAAGGTATACAAATCCATATCTACTGAAATCATCAGTGAATGTAATGAAGTAGACATAACCACCTCTGGCAGGTGTAGCAAACGACCCACACACATCAGTATGTATGAGGGCTAATTGCTCACTAGTCCTTTCACCTTTCTTGTTGAAAGGGGACTTTGTCATCTTTCCCAACAAACAAGCCTCACATGTCTCATATGATTTAAAATCAAATGAGTCTAGGAATCCATCGTTATGGAGTCTAGATACATGTTTCTCATTTATATGGCCTAGACGACAATGCCATAAGTAAGCAGGATTTAAATCATTCATTTTAATCCTCTTAGTATTTATGTTATAGATTGGATAGCTTAGATCAAGGATATATAATCCATTAAATAATTGTGCACTACAATAGTGAATACTATCAAAATAAATGGAACAACAGTTGTTCTTTATTGAAATAGTAAAACATTTCTTGTCCAAACAAGATACGGAAATAATGTTCTTACTCATAGCAGGAACATAAAAGCAATTATCTAATTCTAATACTAATCCAGAAGGTAGAGACAGCCTATACACGCCTATAGCTAATGCAGCAACTCTTGCTCCATTCCCAACGCACAAGTCCACCTCTCCTTTTGCTAATCTTCTACTTCTACTTAGATCCTGCATATTTTGACAAATATGAGATCCGTATCCAGTATCTAATACCCATGATGAAGAAGTAGTTAAATTAACATCTATAACTAAAATACCTGGTGGTTGTGGGATCACTATCCCAAGACTTTTATCCTCCAGATACTTTGGGCAATTCCTCTTCCAGTGTCCAGGCTGACTGCAGTAGTGACAATCACCCTTCATCACGCCTTTGCCCACGCCACCAGTAGGTTTAAGAGCAGTGTCCTTAGGTTTAGCAACTGCCTTGCCTTTACCCTTGGAAGTAGAGGCAAACTTTTTACCCTTTCCTTTATGCACCATCATTATGGCCTTGCCCTTTCCCTTTTTGATTAATTGTTCAGCTGTCCTCAACATATTGAGTAGCTCTGGAACAGGCTCGGCGATCTCATTCATGTTATAATTCATGAAGAACTGTCCATAACTATCCGGCAACGATTGCAGAGTGAGATCTGTGGCCAACTCTTGACCAATCGGGGACCCTAGGCGATCGGGATTCTCAAGATAGTCGATCATCCGCAACACATGCGGTCCTACTGGGTTCCCTTCCGCCAAGTGACTCTTGAACAATGCCCGAGAAACTTCATACCGTTCAACCCTTGTATGCTCTTGAAAGAGCTGCTTCAAGTGTTCGGTCATATCGACTGCATTCATGTTCTCATGTTGCTTCTGAAGCTCAGGATTCATGGTGCAAAGCATAAGGCAGGCCGCATCATTAGCATCGTCAACACGTTTCTGATACGCCTGTAGGGCTACTGGGGTATTGTTCTCTGGACCCTCTGGAACTTCTTCTTCTAGTGTGTACAATTTCTTTTCTTGTTTAAGAACAATTCTTAAATTTATGTACCAGTCCAGAAAAGTTGGTTCCAGAAAGCTTGTCCTTCTCAAGAACAACCCGCAGTGAGTGTGATGAATTCGATGAATTGTTTGCCATTGGAATTCTACAAAAACGAGAAATATACAAGATTTTAGTATGATTTTACTATACTCAATAATGGCTAGATTATTAAATATAGCTCCCACTATTTTTCTCGGATTAATAACCCTCCATATTAATGCGGAAAATATCCTTATATTTTCTAGTGGGCCAAGATCCATATTTCGCCTTTTCCGAGCTTGCTTTGGCAAGTCACCCGTAATTGGTTATTTAGGTAGGAACCATTCCAATTACATCGTATGTAACTCTTAGTTCAATTTGGCAAATAACCATTATTTATTTATCCCCATGAATAATCCCAATTGTATGCCTCTAGGTTCTTTTAATCTTATTAAATCTACCCAGTTGTGTCCAACCTCTTACTTAAACAATTGCACATTGTTACGTGACGTCGCATCTAATCACGATAAACCATGTTGCCATGCTTTGGCACGCACAAACATGGGATATAGCGATCATGATGAGTTTTTAAATAACGAGAAGGCATAAACACAATATTTTGATTGAGGGATTTTGCCTTTTAATTTTAATTTGTATTGTTGATCCATCATCAACATGATCTATATGTTTGAGTTTTGGGCAAAACTCCAAACCATAGATCCGGGTTGTCTAATTAGCTTATTATCCTAATCGCATGCATCAACCATACACCAATCACAAAATAATAAGACAATAAAATAAACAACCACAACAAAATAACCGTGATGTGGATATGGCCTTTCTAGACTAAGATATTCCCAAGCCGATGAGAATATCTATGAACCCTAAAATAGATCACATCGCCATGCGCCTCCATCTTTTGGTCCATCCTTCATAGTTTTGTGGAATGCTCCATGCTCCATCTCTATGGCTCCAATGTCTTTGGGCTTCTTTTCTTCAATCTTGGCTAACAATCTATTTTATCTAGCTACTCCTATACTAAATAAAATAAATCTCACAAGTTGAGAAAAAGACGAATCGCAGGCCGTAAACCTTAATTAATTATTACATTAATTGATCAGCTCGCAGGCCGTAAAACAAACCACAAATGAACATTCACACACAAACCACAACCTAGGGCCATATCCAATCACCATGTGAATAGCACATAAACAATTAAAACCAATTTTTAACGCACTTGTTCAATTTTTAATTGTTTTGGAAGAAGTAGGGTTAAAAACAATCCAAAAAGACTTCCCAAAGCCCTATTGGATCACACACGGCCCTAGGAACCGGCCAAGCCCAAGCCGCCGGTCATCCCGGTCGCGCCTAGGCCCGCCGGCCCTTAGGCCGTGCGTGGCTTGGGAGGCAAGGCATAGGGGGCGGTCCCCTATGGGGCCGAACCCTTTATGGGAGTTGTTTCCAAAAACAACTTCTTCCTTGTTGCCCAATCCAAGTTGTTTCCATGTTGAAAAACCCTTTTTTCAAACATGTGCCCAAACCCTAATATTCAAACCAAGAAACTCACTAATTTGTTGCATCCAATGCACAATTAAATATTGTTAGATTGAATCTCCATTCAATTGCATCTACTATGCTTAATTGTCGTTTTACGCGATAAACATGAATTTAAAGTGTTAAAACAACAAAATCGTAACACATAAATTATGTTATGCTCTACGACCTGTGGCTCTGATACCACTGTAGGGTTTTGAACATGGAATCGCAGCGGAAGAACATAATTATTCCGTTCAAATCCCTCCAACGATCACAAGTCAAGAACACATAACGATAGTAAAGGATTGATTTGTGTTTACCTTTGGGTTCTCCTTTGATGACTTCAAACGCGAATAATGTCAAGTTCTATATGGTTGATCCACGCCTAGGATAGAGAATTGTACCTTCACAACCTTCTTTTGCTAGCTAGAACGGAGGAAGGAGACGAAGAAATCACGCAACAAAAGCCACAAAGGAGGGTTCGGCCCCTTTGTTGTGGCCGACGGGTTTGGGGCGGCGGGTAGGAGGCTTCGGCCTCTTACTTGCTTGCTCTCAAATCTTTTCTCTCCTCTCAATATGTGTTATGAATAACATGTATTGAGGGGGAAGGAAGGAGTTCCTTTATATAGTCCAACTACTCCTAGTTGTTTCCATAAAGGGCCCAATACTAATCATATTCATATATGGACTAGTATTATTTGCTAATTAATCCTACTAAGTTAGAAACTTGTTGCAATATGATCATTTTAATTAATTTCTATTAATTAAGTCTCTTGTCCAATTATATCCATATGGCGTGTGACCCCATAGGTTTCTACTTAATTGGTAGTAACTATTTACAAACATGGAGCGGTGTCTAGCAACACATCCATGCTACCCAATTAATAGAAATAGTCATCTTGACAAAACCTTGTGATCTTATTATCGCATCCCTTTGTCTTATTATCCGGATTGGACACTCGTATATCCAATCCATGTTTCTCGATCCTGGGAATAGCCCTATCCATGCATATGACATCAATATCCCCATATTGATTCATATGAGTCTGGCCAGACATTCCATAGGCGCCATCCCTCGAGTGGCCTCGGATATTTGTTCCCGTTATGTGGGAGGGACAAATCCTATCTACATCACTCACCATCTCTAAGCTTGCTTCCTATTGTGCCCAACAAGCGCTTTTATAACTACCCAGCTACCGAGTAGCGTTTAACGTTGTCAAAGCACAATATTCCACAACTAGAGGATCTAGTGACTTCAAATCTAAGGATGATAATATCCTATCACCGCGAGAATCCTATCTACATCACTCACCATCTCTAAGCTTGCTTCCTATTGTGTGGGAGGGACAAATCCTATGTGTGGGAGGGACAAATCCTATCTCGGATATTTGTTCCCGTTATGTGGGAGGGACAAATCCTATCTACATCACTCACCATCTCTAAGCTTGCTTCCTATTGTGCCCAACAAGCGCTTTTATAACTACCCAGCTACCGAGTAGCGTTTAACGTTGTCAAAGCACAATATTCCACAACTAGAGGATCTAGTGACTTCAAATCTAAGGATGATAATATCCTATCACCGCGAGAAGCGCTTGTGACTTTACATAACTTATATGTAGCCTTCTCGGATATGGGTCAGTCCAGTATGTCATTACTCCTAATACATACCCATGTGTTGGATCGTGATATCTCCATATCAATCCAACCCGATACTAGTCTATAGATGATCGTCCTATTAATCATCATATTTGACTAGGGATATTTAAGATAAACAACACGATTTGTAAATCTAAGGACTTCATTATATTAAATATCTCCATAAACAATACAATGATTATTCTAGCCAATTCATACTAAAATTATATTGCCTCTAGAGCATCTATTCCAACATGACCCATGCTCATCCATATGAGGCTGCGAGACAGGGCCCTCGCATATCATTCCACATGGGACTTGTAAGGACTTAGTGGTTTGGAGACTAGAGTAAGAGCTGTCGCGCGCGAGCGACAACCAAGCCCGCGCGCGACCCTTGGTAACTGCTTTGAGAGATTTATGGCCATGTGTCCCATAAACCCGGTCAACCTCATAACGGTTCCGGTATACGCGGGCGAAGTGCGTAACGGTCCTTATATATGCGGTCAACGTGCCGTTATGGTTGAGGTAATTAAGCCGCCATTAATGGGCGCATTAACCCACCACAACGGTCACATTCCCACTATATATAGGATCGTTAACCCTTCATTGCAATCATCTGATAACTACGCGGAAGCTCATCCCATATAATGTCTCTCTCTCTCTCTCTCTCTCAGTTACCATTGTCTTGCTCTCTCCGTACTAACTACCCACACTCTTTGTGTTCCTAGCCTCTACCCCTGGTGTACACTTGGATCTTCCTCAAAGGATCCTCCTGTATACATTTTGTGAACCCAACGTGAAACTGACATTAGCAAGCAGGCATGTCTCACTATGAAGATGCCAGCAACCGATCTCCCTCAACAGAGACAACTTTAGGGGAGGAAACCCTGTAACACCCCCAAATGGCCTAAGCCGGAGGCCCGGGGATGTCACTCCGTACCCGAGATTAAACCCGGATACAAGGAGATTTTATAACATGGCTCTCAAGCAAAAACATCCACAATGATAATTAAAACTAATTAAAACCATCCATTATTACAATCCAAATTATTCTGGCCTCAAACCGGGCATAAAGCAAACTAAGGTGTTTGAAATACTAAAGAGTTCAAACTTAAAATAAAAATACTAATGATCCATACGATGATCCGCGTCCCCTTCTACGCCGGATAACCATCCTCTAAACATGTGGTGCGGAATCAAAAAGAAACACCACAGTACAAAATCAGTATAAAATACTGGTAGATAAACACTCAAACATGTAAAATGATGATGGGATAGTTATAAAACAAAGTCTCATTTGTAAGTAAGAGTTTTTCTCAAAACGCAACTGAAATAAAGCTGACCCTTGTAGGAAAACATGAGAGTTCCCAATTCCATAATATTTCCAACCCAATTCCTTAATCATTAGGAAATCCAAAATCATACATTAACTCTTTTTCCATTAAAAAAACCAAAATCCATCATTATTAATTCGTCGTGACGGGGGAAACCAAACCATCTCGCAAGAATCAAAGACCTTAAGTGTCGACACCCCCCAAAGACTTCTGGCGGCCAGAGGAGTGAGTACAGGGAGCCATCCGGGGACTTGCAACCGGATTAAATAAAATAAATTGAAACGGAAGACAGAGATCAAACCGTCCAATGCTAATAGTAATCAATAATAAATGGCCTTGCACAACTCTTCCACTTTACGTATTAATTCATTGTTATTATCATGGTGATATTTTCAAGAAAGACATTTAACAAGTAAAAATCACATATTGCAAGTCACATCACATAAACACATTTTGAGACGTAAAGAAATACAAGAATTCATTTGACACGAAGGAGTTAAGCACACTAGGCTTGGCATGTTTACTTACATCAAAGCAAATTCAACTATCGCAAATCAGTCGACGTACTCGATGTACTCGTCGTCGATGAACTCGTCACCTACACGTAACAATACCCTAATTAAACATAATACTCTAGCAATATAATTGCTATACTATCTATATGCATATGACACTTGACAGTTTAGGTTTCTAGCACCAACCCACATCCCACTTAATTCATACTTCAAAACCAAACCCAAAATCTTGCTCCAAAATCCTATAACCTAATGTGTACATAATCTATCATAACTTCACAATTTTTATTACTCCAACTTCAAAAACAGATCAAGGCTAATAAACAGTCTCATTAGATTCAGAACACTCTGAATAATAAGTTTAGCCTCAAAGGGATCGGGATTTCGATTCCTAAATCAAAAGATATGCTCGTTTCAAGTTTCCAATTTCACTCAAAATACCCATACGGGAATTATCAATTTTCATACAACTCGACTCTAAAACGTCTAGTTAATCTCGTATTCAAACAAAACCTAATGTAACATGAATAACCATATCAAATCAGGTTACTACCCACATACTATGCTCATCAAATCACCCAAATCGCTTAATCAAACGTCTCTTCCATAACTAGGGTTTTTTCCATAAACTAAGAAAATGATTAAACCCAAAACTTGATGAATAATCCTATGACTTCAAGAATGATGAAACCGACAATATAAATCTGAAAAGTGAATATTACATGCAACGTACATGAATCATAAACAAGTGATCAAGAGAACAAGAGATCAACAAGAGAAAAGAAAAGAAGAAACAAAACTAACTCGAACCCGCTGTCCATAGAGGTCGGACGGGAAGAGAGAGAAAGAAAGAGAGAACGAAAGAAAAAGAGAGAGAGATTACCTCAACAGGGAGATAGAGAGGCGGCGGTGGCGGCGGTGTGGCGGCTGCTTCTGTCGTCGGGGAAAGAGAGATAGAGCCGAGAGAGAGAGGGTCGGGTGAGAGAGGGAGAGACCTGAGAGATAGAGAGAAATAGGGAGGAAAAAAATCAACATCATAAGGAAGGAAACCCTCCTCAAATAGGAAACTTTACGTAGGAAGAAAAGTTGGGTCAAAAGACACTTTTTCCCCCTTAGTTTTGGCCAAAGGGCAACTAAAAGACACTAAAACTCTTGGATTAAAGTCACAAAGATCACCCAAACTCTCGTAACCATTACAATTAACTCTCGAAAATTTAATTAACTCCCCAACACTTACAATAATATCACAAAATACCCATAGTCACAAAACGGGGTATTTCATCCTTCCCTCCTTTAAAGAGAACTTCGTCCTCGAAGTTTAAACTAAAACCTCCCTCCTTAAAGAGAACTGTGTCCTCGAAGTTTAAACTAAACGTTAACCACAATAAGGTATGCACCTCCCCTCAATGGTACTACTACTAAATGCAAACCTAAGGTCATGAATGATACACAATATACTATAAGTAGTAATGTATTAAAAACCGAAGGATTACATCCCGCCATAATTCCACAGCAGTTGGTGGTACTCCAACCCTGGAGATGTTGAATGCAACCCTCGAGAGCCAGGCGAAGGCTCTCCAGGCTCAATCTGCACAGATGGCCCAGATCATGTCGATTCTGGGAGCTCTTGCTCAGAATCGGCACTGGGAACTGTTGTTTCCCAGGGTACAGAGGTAACGCCCACACCGCCTAGCTCCAGCTTACAAAGCCCACCAGCAATTGTCCAGCCATCTCTTGCCCAGGGACATATTGCTCAACCATCGCTCGTTACGCCTGTTTTTCAGCTACGGGGTGTTCCCACTGATGTCCAACCACAGCAACCCCTGCTTTCCCCGCCTGCAGCTAGGAACAATGTTGGTTATAATCTCAATCCAAGTGTCGCATATGTTCCTTCCCCAGCGGCAACCCTTCTTCCTGCTGCCGGAGGAAGTGCATCGACGAGCATGACGGCCTTAGAGCAGCGCTTGGACAACTTCCTTGCGAATCAGTGCTTTACGGACACTGTTATTCCGAAGGTTGCGCCTCCTATTCCGCGCTGCAGGGTACAAAGCTCCTAAGTGGGAGAAATTCGATGATGTCAATGGGAATGCTCAGGAGCATGTTATGCGCTTCATGGACATGATGGGGCCACACGGGGTTGATTCTAAACTACTGATGCGCGAGTTTCCCAAGTCCTTGGGGAACGTCGCATACAAGTGGTACAGAACATTGGAAGCTGGCTCCATAAATACATGGGAGGACATAGTCAAAAATTTCTATACCAAGTTCTTTCAATTGGAAGAGAAGGTCACGATGGTTCACTTGTCGCGTATGTATCAAAAGCGTAATGAAGAAGGAGTTGCATTTATCAAGAAATTCAGGTCCAAGTCGCTGGAGTGTAGAGATGAGGTGGTTGAAAGTCGGCTCGTCGAGATATGTCTCCAAGGAATGCGAGACGAGTACAAAGGTATGTTGATTAACTTGCAAATGCCTACTTTTTCTAAGTTAATTGACTGCACCAATAATATAGAGCCAATAGTGGAAAGGCAAAGGAAGAAGCATGCCACTGAGCCATCCCCGGGAGGATCGACCTTCAGGATTGGCAGGTTTAACTACAAGAGGGGGCGCGAGGCTGAATTCAATACAGTCTCACCGCACAAACAGCACAAGGGTTCGACCACAGATGTCCCGCCATTACCATGCTTTATTGAGGAGGTCATCGATCTCTGCAAACAGTGGCGTAAAGATGCGGTCCTACCTCAGCTCGAAAGGGCACCCACTAGGGAGCAGTTAAGGGATCCAAAGTGGTGTGAATTCCACGATAAAGTCATGCATCCAACACCCGAATGCAAGAATCTCAAGTGGCTCGTAAACAAGAAGATGAAGGAAGGGGAGCTGGTCATCAGCGAGCAAAGGCAGGATGTGCGGAATAATCCCCTACCAGCCCATTTGGAGCAAGATCCAAAATACAAGGAGGTAGCCATGATAGCGATTATGGACCTCGAAGAAATCGCAGAAGATTCGGAAGTGATTCAAGGATGACAGTGGGGTGGATTCGCTTGGGACTTCAGATAGGAAGGATAAAGTGTTCTGCCAAGTTCTATGTCATCGATGCGAACACCACTTACCACATGATTATCGGTCGGGCGTGGATCCATCGTTTTGACGCAGTACCCTCGAAAGCCCACCAGGTGATGAAGGCCATGGCAGGGTAGTTGAGATACCAGCTTCGATAAACCCATTCAACTTGAATGAGGCGCATCTGACTGAGGCAGTATGGTTCACCGAAATGGCGGACGAGTATATTCCTGGTCCATTCAAGCCAACTCCTTTGCCCCGATGGGAAGATATCAAGGATCAGTCACCCGCAGAGTGATGGTGACAAGGGAAGATCCCAAGGAAAAGGTGCATGCGTGCGAAGAGGTGCCAAAGATTGCTTATCAGAAGAAGAATGTGTACACCCTAAAAAGGGTGGTGAAGCATGACAACAAAGGAAAAGAAATAGAAAGTTTCTACTCTAATGGGAAGAAATGATATTGCATATGAAGGCGCGCGGGGGTACCCCCACCTCAACATGGGGATATCCCTGGGCAAATCAATCAACTTGAACAAGCACCAAAGGAAGACAAGCTGAAGCCAGACCTACCGGAGGAGAAGTTGAAATAAGTGCCTGAGTACATGGAAGATAAACCAAATCCACAGAAGCAAGAGCTAAAGGAAGTATTCCTAAGCCCATCTAAAGCGAAAAAGAGGCCCATGTTTTTTAGTGCAGATCTCAAGGGCGAAGAGGAAGAAAAATTGCTAAAACTGCTCATAGAGTACAAAGATGTGTTTGCCTGGGAGTACGATGATATGCCTGGCCTTGATACAGAAGTGATAATGCATAGGTTGGATGTTGTCCCAGGGTCCAAGCCGGTAAAGCAGAGTGCACAGAGTTTCAGGCCAGAGATCAACATGAAGATCAAAGAGCAAATAGTTAAGTTGTTGAGCGCCAAGTTCATTGAACCCAACCATCACCCTACTTAGTTGGTCAACATTGTGCCAGTGGTCAAGAAAAATGGGCAGCTTCGCATCTGCGTGGACTTCAGAGATCTCAACCGCTTCTGCCCCAAGGACGACTTCCCATTACAAAACATAGACTCGCTCATTGACTCTACCGCAGGTCACCGGATGTTCAGTTTCATGGACGGATTCAGTGGGTATAATCAAATCAAGATGGACCCTGAAGATGCGAGGAAAACTACATTCATCACGCCAGTTGGGGTTTTCAACTACACGGTTATGCCCTTGGATTGAAAACCGCGGGTGCAACTTATCAGCGTGCCATGATGGCTCTTTTCCACGAGATGATGCATCAGGAAGTTGAATTTTACGTTGAAGATTTGGTCATCAAGTCAAGGGAAGAAGCAGATCATCTGGCAGATCTATGTAAAGTTTTTGAAAGGTGCAGGAAATTTCAACTGAAGATGAATCCGATGAAGTGCGCATTTAGGGTGACTTTCGGGAAATTCTTGGGGTGTGTGATCCACCGCCATGGGATTGAGGCCGACCCTGCGAAGATTTCATCCATCACCAGCATGGTGGCACCCCGCAACCAAAGCACTTTGAAGAAATTCTTGGGAAAGTTGTCGTATCTGCGAAGATTTGTACCAGCGATCGCAGAACTGACCTTCTGTTTCGGTGATCTCCTCAAGAAAAATGTAGTGTATGATTGGAAAAAGGAGCATCAGGCCACGTTTGAGAAACTGAAGGACCTGTTGACATCACCACGTGTAATGATCGCGCCTCAATTGGGGTCACCACTTCTTCTGTATCTGACATCGACCAAGAGGTCTATAGGAGCACTGTTAGCTCGAGATCATGAAGGACAAGAAAGACCAATCTATTATATCTCTTGCGTGGTACTGCTATCTGAATCCAGTTACACTGACATAGAGCGTCACTGCCTTGCTTTATTTTTCGTCATAGGAAAGTTAAAGCATTATTTCGCTTCTCACAAAGTCGTGGTGATCACAAAGAGTGACCCCATTCGATACTTGTTGAGTCATTCCTCTCCCGACGGAAGGCTAGTGAAGTGGTACATGACTATGTCGCAGTATGATATCACGTTCTCTCGTCCGAAAGCGATTAAGTCTCAGGCAGCGGCAGATTTATTGGCACAATTCCCAGACGACAATCATGAGCCTATGGTAGAGGAGGAATTAGAAGGGCCTGAGATTTATGAGATTGAATCACTCTACTGGAAGCTGCATTTCGATGGATCATCATCAAGAAGAAGGGGAGGAATTGGTGTTGTCTTGACCAATTCGGACGGCGAAGTCATTAAAATGTCAACTAAGTTGGATTTCCCAGTTACTAACAACGAAGCAGAATATGAGGCTCTAATAGCTGGGCTCCTCGCGGCTAAGGCATTGGAAGTAAGCAATTTGATGGTCATGGGAGACTCGAAGCTTATTGTCAAACAAGCCTCAGGAAAGTATGGTTTGAAGGATATCAACTTGTTGACTTACAATACTATGGTTCAAAAGCTAGTGCAGCAGTTCCACGATGTCAAGTATGAGCATACTCCTAGGGCTGATAATCGACATGCAGATGCTTTAGCCACGTTGGGTTCAAAATCAACGCTGACAAATGTCCATCAAGAGTCTTGATTGAAGTCAGGACCACCCCAGCTCTAGCACAAGATTTATGCAAAGAAGAGCCTGCAGAAGCTGAAGATTGGAGGACGCCAATACTGCACGCAATTGCCGAGGGGACAAGCAAAGAGAATAGGGCATCCACAAAGGGGTACTGTGTTCATGATAACTCCCTTTACTATAAAGGACTGGAGGGGTGCTCATGCGATGTGTTTCGTAGAAAGAAGGACAGACACTATTAGAAAAAATCTACCAACACTCCTGTGGAGAAAATGAAGTGTCCATTTATAGAAAAGCTTAGAGATATGGGATTCACTGGCCAGAAATGTCAAGGTATGCTGCAATCATTCAAGGGAACTGCGAGAATTGGGCATTGGTAAAATATTCCTTAGAAAATGCTGCAATCGACGACGACAAAGATTGGAGGAAGCCACTGTTTGACTATTTGAAGGAGGGAATTGAACCAACTCAGAGAAAAGAAGCTAAAAAACTCAGAGAAAGGCAACTTGATATGTCGTAAAGGAAAACATCCTATGGCGCAGAGGTCACGAGGGGAACCTTCTCAGGTGTTTGGATAGCCAAGAAGCGTAAAAGTGATGGATTTGTCCCATCAAGTGGAGCACCAAGGAGGTGCGAAGTTATGCAGGCAACTCCTTACTGTTGGATACTTTTGGCCCACAATGGAAGCAGATTGTCGCACCAAGGTCAAAAAGTGTCAAGAATGTCAGTTCAAAGGCATCCTTGTACACGCCCCTGCTGTAGACTTGCATGCGTTGGCAACACCTTGGCCCTTTCACACGTGGGCCTTGTATTTTATTGGCCCTATTCGGCCGGCCTCGCATGGGAATCAGTTCATCTGGACCGCAACTGAGAAATTCACTAAGTGGGTGGAAGCGGTGCAACTCAAGATAGCAAACGCACTGGCGGTTGTTAATTTTATTCAAGAGAATATTATATACCGCTTTGGGATTCCCAATTCCATTCTTCTGACAACGGGACTCCTTTCGTGAATAGACAAGTGGCTACGAAGCTAGCAGAGTACAACATAAGGCAGGTGTGCTCCACGCCCTATTATCCGAAGGGTAATGGACAAGCAGAGGCAACGAACAAGACATTGCTGAGGATCCTAAGTAAAATGGTCACAGATGATCACAAGAAGTGGGAAAATTCCCTAAGTATGGCTCTATGGGCATATCGCACGTCGCCAAGGACTCCCAAAGGAGTCTTTCTGTTCCTTTTATGCTATGGAGCCGAGGTTGTAGTCCCAACCGAAGTCAAATTTAATTCTTCGAGGTTGGTCTTTAGTGCTTTGTACGAGAATCAACGTGACCACGATCTTATTCTGCAGGAGGAAAGACGTGAAGAGGCCTAAAGAGCCAACACAAGGTACAAGGAAAGGATCGCTCGCTCTTACAACAAAACTGTCCAACACCGGGACTTTGCAGTTGGAGATCTGGTTTTACGGGCTTCAGACCACTGTATGTGAGAAGCAGCCCATCCCAAGTTTGCTTCTAACTAGGAGGGACCGTTCGAGGTCAAAGAGGTTTTCGACAGCGGTTACTGCACCATTCAAAGGCTTCATAGGACTGCAACAACTCCAATTCCAATCAACATGCGCTGGATTAAGAAGTACTATCCTTAGCTTTGTTTATTTGCTTTTCAATTCATATGTTTTATCGCTTCCCAGTTCATATGTATTCTGCAACGCTTGCTCCCATACGAGGAATCTGTTTTTATACTCCTCCCATATGAGGATGCTTTAATGATAATAACTCTCCCATATGAGGGAACTCTATCAAATTATTGCCTTGTTGCTCCATTTACTAAATTTTTCATATTACTCATATCTGCTAATTAATTCAAAGCCTATCTGCCTAGATAGCAGCAATAAAAAAACATGATCCTATGTGATCCAAAGCCTATCTGCCTAGATAGCAGCGATAATAACATAATCCTATGTGATCCAAAGCCTATCTGCCTAGATAGCAGCGATAACAAAATGATCATATGCGATCCAAAGCCTATCTGTCTAGATAGCAACTCATTCAAAGACTATCTAGCTAAACAGTAGCGAAACACGGCCAAAGTCTATATATCTAATGGCAGTAGAAACACAAAGCATGTTTCATCGCATAGCAAGTCAATACGCGAAGTTACAGTCTATTATGGTAGACAAAACAGCAAATGAAAAGCATACTTTCATAACAGTCGAATGCGGCTTACAACTTATCAGTTTAGATAGGAGCTTAAAGCAAAGCTTACAATGAGGAAAAGCTTTCAATCAAAAATGTAAGTGTTCTCAAGGAACGTTCCTATGAAAAACCTTAAAGTTACGAAACTTGACGTTGTCGTCAACGTCCTCGACTAGAACAGAGCTCTTGCTCATACCCTTGACATGGCAATATGCCAGATGAACTTCAAGCCATGGAGGCTGCTGATGTGAAGAACAAATGGTAGAAAAACTCATGGGGTAGGAAGCTAATTGTGCGCAAGGAATAAACACACCCATTTGTTGCGACCTGGCCGAAACAATGGTGCCAAATATCCATATTGATTTATTTGAGTCTGGCCAGACATTCCATAAGCACTATCTCTCGAGTGGCCTAGGATATTTGCTCCTGTTATGTGGGAGGGAAAAATTATATCTATGTCTACTACGATTTCTAAGCTTGCTTCTTATCGTATCTGGTACACGCCTTTATAGCTACCCAGTCACGGTGTAGCGTTTGACGCTACCATGATCACAATAATCCAAAACTAGACAATTCAGTGACTTCAAGTTTAAGGATGACAATACCGTTGTCACCACGAGAAGCGCTTGTGACTCTACATAACTTGTATGTAGTCTTCTCGGAGATGGGTCAATCCAGTATGCCATTACCCCTAATGCATACCCATGTGTTGGATCATGATATCTCCATATCAATCCAACCCCATACTAGTCTATAGATGATTGTCCAATTTAATCATTATAATGGACTAGGGATATTATAAATAACACAATTGTAAATCTAATGACTTCATTTTATTAAATATCAAATAAATAATACAATGAATATTCTAGCCAAAATAAGTTCATACTAAACTAGATTACCTCTAGGGCATCTGTTCCAACACTATGTCACATAATAAGGAAGTTCACAACACTATATCTATTTACAAAATATTTGGAAATGAAACTTTGGTACATGTTTCAGTCACATATTCATTACTAAAATACATCCTAAATGAACACAATTATTATTTTTTCTTTGTCTGACCACCTTTCACATATTAAATTTCACGTAGTTTTACCCACAAAATCACATGCCACTAAATTAATAGTTCCGTCTTTTTCTAAAAAATAATAATTTTGTCATGAAATTTACTTTTCAGTTTTAAGTAAAAGGTCACATACCAATACGGATCAATACCACTACCACTCCCAAGCAGTACTAAACTGTGTACCCTTAGATCGACAATGCCGAAACACCCGCCTATTCTCAGATACACTATCCGTATTTCCGGTTGGGTCTTGTATCTGATACCAGTTCTGACGATCCGTCACACGTTTATTTACAAAAATATTAATTTACGATAAAAACCGAATTATGATCAACCAGTCTGTCACTTTCAGACATCCAACACTCCACCAGGAGAACACACAAGTCCACCAAACAACATTTTTTATCTAATTTCTCAAAAAATGGTACGTGAATGAATTCCCTAAAAAAAATTTAAATTACATTTTTCAATAAATTTTCATGTTTCAACAATATATTACGACTTTCACTAAAAATCGTCAAAAACAATTAATTAAGCGGAAAACATGTTACTTAGCAACTACTTCGCAATCCAGTCGCGCTCCGGCTCAACGTGTAAAACAGAGGGTTGAGCCAAACAACCCAGTAGGTATCGTCAAACCACTGGCGTAGAAATCTAAAATCTACTTAACATAACAGTCAGTTATCACAGAACATCATGTGGTACCAAATACAGAGTCAACGTGATTTATCAATCACCAGTCAATAATCAAATATCTTAAAAGGTGTAAAAACCACACCAGTAGTATAAACAAATATACACTGTAACTGGAGAAGTTTGGAAGTTAGATGTGTCGTACCTTAGTTAAAACCAAGACCAAACAAGTCTTGAGATTACTTTAATAATCCTTATTCTTGTTACTTTGCGCCAAAATGCAAAATAAACTCGCCCTAAATGCTCTCCCTCCCTTTTTCTATCTGAGGGTTCCCTTACTCTCTTCCACTAACTCCCTTTTATTAATCACCAAAGAGGCATCTTACAATTTACTTTATTATAATAGTCATTCAAAACATTGTGTATTTATGCTAGAGACACATTTCATGGCCCACAAAGAAGATATGAGTTAGGATCAAGCATAAACTACTACTACCATGTCATTCCTTAGCATGAAATTCACGTATAGTGTGAGATGCCTAACATGATCATTGTAAAATATTACAATCACCCACCTAAATTTCTACAAACCACAAAAATCTGCTTAAGTAGACGGAATATACAATAAACTTAAAGGATTTAGGCCCTTATGCCACATTTTCACCTCAATACTAAGAGTAAAAAATCAATTTTATAACTTTATCTCCAATATAATAGCATGGTATTCAAGTTTCGGACCTCTTATTCCTGGTCACTCAAACGTATCGCATACAAACAAGTAGCACTTGACTTACAAAAATGAAAATTATGTTATAAAATTCTATTTTCATAAATTCGGATTTTTAGATGTTGGTTGGGTCAAAGTGAACTTGAACAGAGCATAAGATCCAACATTTGGTATATGAGTAACAGGGCAATGATTCAGGACCATCTAAAAGTTATGTGGGTGGTAGCATCGCCGATCACTACAATCAAGTCAACAAGAGAATCTGAGGCAGCGGCAGTGCTCCATGGGTTTAGACTAGAGGTCAACGCTTGCTACGAAAAGAGTTGGTTGGAAATAGATGTTAAACTTATTGCAGATAAAATGAAGGGGTGGGAAACCTTTCGAGACACGGACTGGTTCGAGATAAATCTAATGCTAGAAGACATGTGGCAGCTGATGGGCCATCTGGAGGAGTTAAGGATCGAGTATGTTGGGCACACCGTTAATCAAGTAGCCCATCAATTTGGGGTTGAGATCCTCTCTAGTCCAAATTACGTATATCCCGTGCAGTCACAAAATCACTAACGTCCAAATTCTTAAGTGGCAAAGATGGTGATACGTCACTTTTGGGCGATTGCACTAGCCCACACCAAATCTATCCCAACTCCATCCTTCCTTCACCAGTAACTTCTTTCTCTCTCTAATAAACCCAAATACTAAAAAAAAAAAAAAAAAAAAAAAAAAAAAAAAAAAAAAAAATCTACCACCTAATCCCTTTGGTTTTCATGCCCTAGCAACATTTTTCAGCGATTTTACTTGAATCTTTCTTGCGCAGTTTGGTGAAAAACAAAGATTTAAATCGTGTAAGTACCAGTACGATTGAACAACTTGAGTGCCATTTCTGCGAATCAGAGAAGTTAGAAGCAAAATTACGAAATTATATTTATTCGATTTAATAATTAGGTATACAAGTCCGCTGAAATTGACGGAATCGTAATGACTTTGTAGCTACATGGTGTTGGGTTTTGACGTAGGTAACGCAGCGGAATAACAAAATTTAATTCCTACTCAAAGCCCACCAAGGATCACATGAAGAGACATCATAACATGATAAGGAACAAAGTAGTTGTGTACCTTTTGGTTCGGGAGATCACACGAAGAATATTGTCCTCGTCTCTACGGTTGATCAACGTCTAGAGGTGAGATCTAGATTCTTCCTTCTCAAGTGCTAGCTTGGACCGAAGGAAGAGGGAAGAAGGAATTTAGCAACCAAAGGAAGAAGAGAGGGTTTCGGCCCTCTCTTTTGTGCCGACGGGAAGGGGCGGACGCAGGGGTGTTCGGCCCCTTGTGTTCTTGCTCTCTTTCTTGCTTTCTCTCCCACTCTCTTGTGTTATGTCTAATAACATTAGTGGTAAGGAAGCTAGAGCCTCCTTTATATAGTCCAACAACTCCTTGTTAACTACATAAAGGTCCCTCCTAGTTCTACATGAACTTGGATTAGTCCCTTCCTTGCATATTATTCCTACTAAGTTTGAAAGGTGTTGCAAAGTGATCCTTCTTATTAATTAATCATATTAATTAATCCCAAATCTAGTTCTACTCTATTTGACGAGTGACCCCATAGGTTTATACTTAGTTGGTAGTAACTTATTACTAACATGGAGCGGTGTCTAGCAACACATCCATGCAACCCAACTAATAGAAATAAGTCAGTGATCCCGACAGACCTTTGTGCCCAATATCTCATATTGCACTTTCTCTTTGTCTCCATATCCGGATTGGACACAAGACATAAATAGTCACACTCGTATATCCAATCTGTAGTTCCTCGATCTTGGGAATACGCTTATGCAAGCAGATAACATCAATATCTCCATATTGATTTATCTGAGTCTGGCCGGACATTCAATAAGCCTCATCCCTCGAGTGGCCGTGGATATTTTCTCCCATTATGTGGGAGGGACAACTCCTCTCTACATCACTACGATCTCTAAGCTTGCTTCCTATCATGTCCGATAACTACCTTTATGATTACCCAGTTACGGTGTAACGTTTGATAACATCAAAGCACGATATTTCACAATTAGAGTATCTAGTGACTTCAAGCCTAAGGATTGCAATTATATTAGCACTACGAGAAGCGATTGTGACTTTAACATAATCTAATGTATCCTTCTCGTTGTGGGTCAATCCAGTATGTCATTACTCCCAATGCATACCCATGTGTTAGACTTGATATCTTCATATAAATCTTCACACATACTAGTCTATATTTGATCGTCCTATTAATCAATATAATGGACTAGGGGTATTTAAGATAAACAACACTTGTATCTAAGGACTTCATTATATTAAATATCACAATATATAATAAATGAATATTCTAGCCAATTTACATTGTTCATACTAAATATTACATTGCCTCTAGGGCATCTATTGCAACAGTCTCCCACTTGCACTAGAGCCAATCTGATGCATCGCGTATGCCAATCGCCCTAGTGTACTCTTCATGCTTGCGCTGAACAAGCGACTTCGTGAATGGATCTGCCATATTATCATCTGTAGGAATCTTGAATATCTTCACATCTCCTCTATCGATAATCTCTTGAATAAGATGGAACTTCCGGAGTACGTGTGGTGTGATCTAGGTTCTTTAGATTGAGCGATCGCGCCTGTGTTGTCACAATACAACACTGTGGCATCCCCAATGCTAGGAACTACACCAAGATCAGAAACAAACTTTCTAATCCAAACAACTTCTTTTTTTGCACCACTTGCATCAATATACTCAGCCTCTGTTGTAGAATCAGCAACCGTCTCTTGCTTGGAACTCTTCCAGCTCACAGCTCTTCCATTCAGGCAATACACAAATTCCAACTGCGATCTGAAATCATCTCTGTCGGTTTGGAAGCTTACATCCGTGTAACCAGTTACACGCAACTCTACCTTACATCCAAATATCAAGAACGCATCCTTAGTTCTTCTCAAGTACTTGAGGATGTTCTTGACAACTATCCAGTGACTCTCACTCGGATTAAACAGATATCTGCTCGCCATAGTCAACGCGTATGATACGTCCGGTCTAGTACATAACATGGCGTACATGATAGATCCTATGGCCGAGGCATAGTGGATCTTACTCATGCGGTCCATCTCAATCTTATTGGATGGACAATCACTCTTCGAAAGAGTAATTCCATGAGACATGGGCAACAATCCCTTCTTGGATTCTTGCATGTTGAACCGTTTCAACACCTTGTCTATATATGTACTTTGAGTTAGGCCTAGAAACCTCTTAGATTTATCCCTATAGATCTGTATACCAAGTATATAGGCTGCTTCCCCTAAGTCTTTCATTGAGAAACACTTTCCTAGCCAATCCTTAACTGATTGCAACATAGGAATGTCGTTTCCAATGAGTAGTATGTCATCTACATACAAGACCAGGAACGCTACGGAGCTCCCACTAACCTTCTTGTAGACACAAAATTAATCTTCGTTCTTGATGAATTCAAACTCTTTGACAGCTTCATAAAAACGTCGATTCCAACTCCTAGAAGCTTGCTTCAATCCATAAATGGATAGTTGAAGCTTACAGACTTTATTTGCATGCTCTGGATCTACAAAACCTTCTGGTTGTGTCATGTACACATCCTCGAGAATATTCCCATAAAGTAATGTTGTTTTGACATCCATCTGTCAAATCTCATAGTCATAGTAAGCTGCAATCGCAAGTAGGATTCGGATGGATTTGGTCATAGCGACTGGGGAAAAGGTTTCATCATAGTCTATACCATGAATCTGTCTGAATCCTTTAGCCACCAATCGGCCCTTATAGGTAACTACATTACCATCCATGTCGGTCTTCTTCTTGAAGACCCATTTGCACCCTATGGGGCGTGCCCCTTGAGGTGGTTCCACCAAAGTCCATACTTGGTTTGTGTACATGGATTCCATCTCGGATCTCATGGCTTTTAGCCACTTCTGAGAGTCCGACCCTTGCATGGCCTCTCCATAGGTAGCAGGCTCATCTCCTATGAGCATAGTGTCACCAGTTTCCGTCACGCGAAGTCCATACCTCTCTGGCTCCTGGCGCACTCTACTCGACCTACGAAGCTCTTGTGTTACTTGAACAGGTTGCTCCACAACCCGATGTGGTTCATGTTCATGTTCCATAACCTAATCAGTAATTTTTGGTTCTTGAACTTCTTCAAGTTCTACATTCCTCCCACTCGCTTCTTTAGAGACAAATTCTCTTTCTAGAAACACGCCGGTCCGAGCAACAAACACTTTGTTATCGGTAGGATTGTAGAAGAAATAGCCCTTAGTTTCCTTAGGGTATCCCACAAACTTTCGCTTATCCGATTTCGGCCCGAGTTTATCTGGCTGTAAACGTTTTACATAAACATCGCAGCCCCATATCCTCATAAACGACACTGTGGGACGACTCCCACTCCACATCTCATGTGGTGTCTTCATGACTGATTTGGATGGAACACGGTTAATGGCAAAAGCTGCACACATTAAAGCATATCACCAAAAGGATAACGGAAGATCTGTTTGACACATCATAGATCTCACCATGTCCAACAAGGTTCGATTCCTCCTCTCAGATACGCCATTCCACTGTGGCGTTCCGGGTGGAGTGAGTTGGGATAATATCCCACACTCTCTAAGATAATCATCAAACTCTTGGCTCAAGTACTCACCTCCTCGATCTGATCGTAGAGATTTGATACTTTTTCCAAGTTGATTCTCTACTTCATTCTTAAATTCCTTGAATTTCTCAAAAGATCCGGATTTAGCCTTCATAAGGTATACAAATCTATATCTACTGAAATCATCAGTGAATGTAATGAAGTAGACATAACCACCTCTGGCAGGTGTAGCAAACGACCCACACACATCAGTATGTATGAGGGCTAATTGCTCACTAGTCCTTTCACCTTTCTTGTTGAAAGGGGACTTTGTCATCTTTCCCAACAAACAAGCCTCACATGTCTCATATGATTTAAAATCAAATGAGTCTAGGAATCCATCGTTATGGAGTCTAGATACATGTTTCTCATTTATATGGCCTAGACGACAATGCCATAAGTAAGCAGGATTTAAATCATTCATTTTGATCCTCTTAGTATTTATGTTATAGATTGGATAGCTTAGATCAAGGATATATAATCCATTAAATAATTGTGCACTACAATAGTGAATACTATCAAAATAAATGGAACAACAGTTGTTCTTTATTGAAATAGTAAAACATTTCTTGTCCAAACAAGATACGGAAATAATGTTCTTACTCATAGCAGGAACATAAAAGCAATTATCTAATTCTAATACTAATCCAGAAGGTAGAGACAGCCTATACACGCCTATAGCTAATGCAGCAACTCTTGCTCCATTCCCAACGCACAAGTCCACCTCTCCTTTTGCTAATCTTCTACTTCTACTTAGATCCTGCATATTTTGACAAATATGACATCCGCATCCAGTATCTAATACCCATGATGAAGAAGTAGTTAAATTAACATCTATAACTAAAATACCTGGTGGTTGTGGGATCACTATCCCAAGCCTTTTATCCTCCAGATACTTTGGGCAATTCCTCTTCCAGTGTCCAGGCTGACTGCAGTAGTGACAATCACCCTTCATCACGCCTTTGCCCACGCCACCAGCAGGTTTAAGAGCAGTGTCCTTAGGTTTAGCAACTGCCTTGCCTTTACCCTTGGAAGTAGAGGCAAACTTTTTACCCTTTCCTTTATGCACCATCATTATGGCCTTGCCCTTTCCCTTTTTGATTAATTGTTCAGCTGTCCTCAACATATTGAGTAGCTCTGGAACAGGCTCGGCGATCTCATTCATGTTATAATTCATGAAGAACTGTCCATAACTATCCGGCAACGATTGCAGAGTGAGATCTGTGGCCAACTCTTGACCAATCGGGGACCCTAGGCGATCGGGATTCTCAAGATAGTCGATCATCCGCAACACATGCGGTCCTACTGGGTTCCCTTCCGCCAAGTGACTCTTGAACAATGCCCGAGAAACTTCATACCGTTCAACCCTTGTATGCTCTTGAAAGAGCTGCTTCAAGTGTTCGGTCATATCGACTGCATTCATGTTCTCATGTTGCTTCTGAAGCTCAGGATTCATGGTGCAAAGCATAAGGCAGGCCGCATCATTAGCATCGTCAACACGTTTCTGATACGCCTGTAGGGCTACTGGGGTATTGTTCTCTGGACCCTCTGGAACTTCTTCTTCTAGTGTGTACAATTTCTTTTCTTGTTTAAGAACAATTCTTAAATTTCTGTACCAGTCCAGAAAAGTTGGTTCCAGAAAGCTTGTCCTTCTCAAGAACAACCCGCAGTGAGTGTGATGAATTCGATGAATTGTTTGCCATTGGAATTCTACAAAAACGAGAAATATACAAGATTTTAGTATGATTTTACTATACTCAATAATGGCTAGATTATTAAATATAGCTCCCACTATTTTTCTCGGATTAATAACCCTCCATATTAATGCGGAAAATATCCTTATATTTTCTAGTGGGCCAAGATCCATATTTCGCCTTTTCCGAGCTTGCTTTGGCAAGTCACCCATAATTGGTTATTTAGGTAGGAACCATTCCAATTACATCGTATGTAACTCTTAGTTCAATTTGGCAAATAACCATTATTTATTTATCCCCATGAATAATCCCAATTGTATGCCTCTAGGTTCTTTTAATCTTATTAAATCTACCCAGTTGTGTCCAACCTCTTACTTAAACAATTGCACATTGTTACGTGACGTCGCATCTAATCACGATAAACCATGTTGCCATGCTTTGGCACGCACAAACATGGGATATAGCGATCATGATGAGTTTTTAAATAACGAGAAGGCATAAACACAATATTTTGATTGAGGGATTTTGCCTTTTAATTTTAATTTGTATTGTTGATCCATCATCAACATGATCTATATGTTTGAGTTTTGGGCAAAACTCCAAACCATAGATCCGGGTTGTCTAATTATCTTATTATCCTAATCGCATGCATCAACCATACACCAATCACAAAATAATAAGACAATAAAATAAACAACCACAACAAAATAACCGTGATGTGGATATGGCCTTTCTAGACTAAGATATTCCCAAGCCGATGAGAATATCTATGAACCCTAAAATAGATCACATCGCCATGCGCCTCCATCTTTTGGTCCATCCTTCATAGTTTTGTGGAATGCTCCATGCTCCATCTCTATGGCTCCAATGTCTTTGGGCTTCTTTTCTTCAATCTTGGCTAACAATCTATTTTATCTAGCTACTCCTATACTAAATAAAATAAATCTCACAAGTTGAGAAAAAGACGAATCGCAGGCCGTAAACCTTAATTAATTATTACATTAATTGATCAGCTCGCAGGCCGTAAAACAAACCACAAATGAACATTCACACACAAACCGCAACCTAGGGCCATATCCAATCACCATGTGAATAGCACATAAACAATTAAAACCAATTTTTAACGCACTTGTTCAATTTTTAATTGTTTTGGAAGAAGTAGGGTTAAAAACAATCCAAAAAGACTTCCCAAAGCCCTATTGGATCACACACGGCCCTAGGAACCGGCCAAGCCCAAGCCGCCGGTCACCCCGGTCGCGCCTAGGCCCGCCGGCCCTTAGGCCGTGCGTGGCTTGGGAGGCAAGGCATAGGGGGCGGTCCCCTATGGGGCCGAACCCTTTATGGGAGTTGTTTCCAAAAACAACTTCTTCCTTGTTGCCCAATCCAAGTTGTTTCCATGTTGAAAAACCCTTTTTTCAAACATGTGCCCAAACCCTAATATTCAAACCAAGATACTCACTAATTTGTTGCATCCAATGCACAATTAAATATTGTTAGATTGAATCTCCATTCAATTGCATCTACTATGCTTAATTTGTCGTTTTACGCGATAAACATGAATGTAAAGTGTTAAAACAACAAAATCGTAACACATAAATTATGTTATGCTCTACGACCTGTGGCTCTGATACCACTGTAGGGTTTTGAACATGGAATCGCAGCAGAAGAACATAATTATTCCGTTCAAATCCCTCCAACGATCACAAGTCAAGAACACATAACGATAGTAAAGGATTGATGTGTGTTTACCTTTGGGTTCTCCTTTGATGACTTCAAACGCGAATAATGTCAAGTTCTATATGGTTGATCCACGCCTAGGATAGAGAATTGTACCTTCACAACCTTCTTTTTCTAGCTAGAACGGAGGAAGGAGACGAAGAAATCACGCAACAAAAGCCACAAAGGAGGGTTCGGCCCCTTTGTTGTGGCCGACAGGTTTGGGGCGGCGGGTAGGAGGCTTCGGTCTCTTACTTGCTTGCTCTCAAATCTTTTCTCTCCTCTCAATATGTGTTATGAATAACATGTATTGAGGGGGAAGGAAGGAGTTCCTTTATATAGTCCAACTACTCCTAGTTGTTTCCATAAAGGGCCCAATACTAATCATATTCATATATGGACTAGTATTATTTGCTAATTAATCCTACTAAGTTAGCAACTTGTTGCAATATGATCATTTTAATTAATTTCTATTAATTAAGTCTCTTGTCCAATTATATCCATATGGCGTGTGACCCCATAGGTTTCTACTTAATTGGTAGTAACTATTTACAAACATGGAGCGGTGTCTAGCAACACATCCATGCTACCCAATTAATAGAAATAGTCATCTTGACAAAACCTTGTGATCTTATTATCGCATCCCTTTGTCTTATTATCCGGATTGGACACTCGTATATCCAATCCATGTTTCTCGATCCTGGGAATAGCCCTATCCATGCATATGACATCAATATCCCCATATTGATTCATATGAGTCTGGCCAGACATTCCATAGGCGCCATCCCTCGAGTGGCCTCGGATATTTGTTCCCGTTATGTGGGAGGGACAAATCCTATCTACATCACTCACCATCTCTAAGCTTGCTTCCTATTGTGCCCAACAAGCGCTTTTATAACTACCCAGCTACGGAGTAGCGTTTAACGTTGTCAAAGCACAATATTCCACAACTAGAGGATCTAGTGACTTCAAATCTAAGGATGATAATATCCTATCACCGCGAGAAGCGCTTGTGACTTTACATAACTTATATGTAGCCTTCTCGGATATGGGTCAGTCCAGTATGTCATTACTCCTAATACATACCCATGTGTTGGATCGTGATATCTCCATATCAATCCAACCCGATACTAGTCTATAGATGATTGTCCTATTAATCATCATATTTGACTAGGGATATTTAAGATAAACAACACGATTTGTAAATCTAAGGACTTCATTATATTAAATATCTCCATAAACAATACAATGATTATTCTAGCCAATTCATACTAAAATTATATTGCCTCTAGAGCATCTATTCCAACATGACCCATGCTCATCCATATGAGGCTGCGAGACAGGGCCATCGCATATCATTCCACATGGGACTTGTAAGGACTTAGTGGTTTGGAGACTAGAGTAAGAGCTGTCGCGCGCGAGCGACAACCAAGCCCGCGCGCGACCCTTGGTAACTGCTTTGAGAGATTTATGGCCATGTGTCCCATAAACCCGGTCAACCTCATAACGGTTCCGGTATACGCGGGCGAAGTGCGTAACGGTCCTTATATATGCGGTCAACGTGCCGTTATGGTTGAGGTAATTAAGCCGCCATTAATGGGCGCATTAACCCACCACAACGGTCACATTCCCACTATATATAGGATCGTTAACCCTTCATTGCAATCATCTGATAACTACGCGGAAGCTCATCCCATATAGTGTCTCTCTCTCTCTCTCTCAGTTACCATTGTCTTGCTCTCTCCGTACTAACTACCCACACTCTTTGTGTTCCTAGCCTCTACCCCTGGTGTACACTTGGATCTTCCTCAAAGGATCCTCCTGTATACATTTTGTGAACCCAACGTGAAACTGACATTAGCAAGCAGGCATGTCTCACTATGAAGATGCCAGCAACCGATCTCCCTCAACAGAGACAACTTTAGGGGAGGAAACCCTGTAACACCCCCAAATGGCCTAAGCCGGAGGCCCGGGGATGTCACTCCGTACCCGAGATTAAACCCGGATACAAGGAGATTTTATAACATGGCTCTCAAGCAAAAACATCCACAATGATAATTAAAACTAATTAAAACCATCCATTATTACAATCCAAATTATTCTGGCCTCAAACCGGGCATAAAGCAAACTAAGGTGTTTGAAATACTAAAGAGTTCAAACTTAAAATAAAAATACTAATGATCCATACGATGATCCGCGTCCCCTTCTACGCCGGATAACCATCCTCTAAACATGTGGTGCGGAATCAAAAAGAAACACCACAGTACAAAATCAGTATAAAATATTGGTAGATAAACACTCAAACATGTAAAATGATGATGGGATAGTTATAAAACAAAGTCTCATTTGTAAGTAAGAGTTTTTCTCAAAACGCAACTGAAATAAAGCTGACCCTTGTAGGAAAACATGAGAGTTCCCAATTCCATAATATTTCCAACCCAATTCCTTAATCATTAGGAAATCCAAAATCATACATTAACTCTTTTTCCATTAAAAAAACCAAAATCCATCATTATTAATTCGTCGTGACGGGGGAAACCAAACCATCTCGCAAGCATCAAAGACCTTAAGTGTCGACACCCCCCAAAGACTTCTGGCGGCCAGAGGAGTGAGTACAGGGAGCCATCCGGGGACTTGCAACCGGATTAAATAAAATAAATTGAAACGGAAGACAGAGATCAAACCGTCCAATGCTAATAGTAATCAATAATAAATGGCCTTGCACAACTCTTCCACTTTACGTATTAATTCATTGTTATTATCATGGTGATATTTTCAAGAAAGACATTTAACAAGTAAAAATCACATATTGCAAGTCACATCACATAAACACATTTTGAGACGTAAAGAAATACAAGAATTCATTTGACACGAAGGAGTTAAGCACACTAGGCTTGGCATGTTTACTTACCTCAAAGCAAATTCAACTATCGCAAATCAGTCGACGTACTCGATGTACTCGTCGTCGATGAACTCGTCACCTACACGTAACAATACCCTAATTAAACATAATACTCTAGCAATATAATTGCTATACTATCTATATGCATATGACACTTGACGGTTTAGGTTTCTAGCACCAACCCACATCCCACTTAATTCATACTTCAAAACCAAACCCAAAATCTTGCTCCAAAATCCTATAACCTAATGTGTACATAATCTATCATAACTTCAACATTTTTATTACTCCAACTTCCCAAACAGATCAAGGCTAATAAACAGTCTCATTAGATTTAGAACACTCTGAATAATAAGTTTAGCCTCAAAGGGATCGGGATTTCGATTCCTAAATCAAAAGATATGCTCGTTTCAAGTTTCCAATTTCACTCAAAATACCCATACGGGAATTATCAATTTTCATACAACTCAACTCTAAAACGTCTAGTTAATCTCGTATTCAAACAAAACCTAATGTAACATGAATAACCATATCAAATCAGGTTACTACCCACATACTATGCTCATCAAATCACCCAAATCGCTTAATCAAAGGTCTCTTCCATAACTAGGGTTTTTCCCATAAACTAAGAAAATGATTAAACCCAAAACTTGATGAATAATCCTATGACTTCAAGAATGATGAAACCGACAATATAAATCTGAAAAGTGAAGATTACATGCAACGTACATTAATCATAAACAAGTGATCAAGAGAACAAGAGATCAACAAGAGAAAAGAAAAGAAGAAACAAAACTAACTCGAACCCGCTGTCCATAGAGGTCGGACGGGAAGAGAGAGAAAGAAAGAGAGAACGAAAGAAAAAGAGAGAGAGATTACCTCAACAGGGAGAGAGAGAGGCGGCGGTGGCGGCGGTGTGGCGGCTGCTTCTGTCGTCGGGGAAAGAGAGATAGAGCCGAGAGAGAGAGGGTCGGGTGAGAGAGGGAGAGACCTGAGAGATAGAGAGAAATAGGGAGGAAAAAAATCAACATCATAAGGAAGGAAACCCTCCTCAAATAGGAAACTTTACGTAGGAAGAAAAGTTGGGTCAAAAGACACTTTTTCCCCCTTAGTTTTGGCCAAAGGGCAACTAAAAGACACTAAAACTCTTGGATTAAAGTCACAAAGATCACCCAAACTCTCGTAACCATTACAATTAACTCTCGAAAATTTAATTAACTCCCCAACACTTACAATAATATCACAAAATACCCATAGTCACAAAACGGGGTATTTCATCCTTTCCTCCTTTAAAGAGAACTTCGTCCTCGAAGTTTAAACTAAAACCTCCCTCCTTAAAGAGAACTTTGTCCTCGAAGTTTAAACTAAACGTTAACCACAAAAAGGTATGCACCTCCCCTCAATGGTACTACTACTAAATGCAAACCTAAGGTCATGAATGATACACAATATACTATAAGTAGTAATGTATTAAAAACCGAAGGATTACATCCCGCCATAATTCCACAGTAGTTGGTGGTACTCCAACCCTGGAGATGTTGAATGCAACCCTCGAGAGCCAGGCGAAGGCTCTCCAGGCTCAATCTGCACAGATGGCCCAGATCATGTCGATTCTGGGAGCTCTTGCTCAGAATCGGCACTGGGAACTGTTGTTTCCCAGGGTACAGAGGTAACGCCCACACCGCCTAGCTCCAGCTTACAAAGCCCACCAGCAATTGTCCAGCCATCTCTTGCCCAGGGACATATTGCTCAACCATCGCTCGTTACGCCTGTTTTTCAGCTACGGGGTGTTCCCAAAGATGTCCAACCACAGCAACCCCTGCTTTCCCCGCCTGCAGCTAGGAACAATGTTGGTTATAATCTCAATCCAAGTGTCGCATATGTTCCTTCCCCAGCGGCAACCCTTCTTCCTGCTGCAGGAGGAAGTGCATCGACGAGCATGACGGCCTTGGAGCAGCGCTTGGACAACTTCCTTGCGAATCAGTGCTTTACGGACACTGTTATTCCGAAGGTTGCGCCTCCTATTCCGCGCTGCAGGGTACAAAGCTCCTAAGTGGGAGAAATTCGATGATGTCAATGGGAATGCTCAGGAGCATGTTATGCGCTTCATGGACATGATGGGGCCACACGGGGTTGATTCTAAACTACTGATGCGCGAGTTTCCCAAGTCCTTGGGGAACGTCGCATACAAGTGGTACAGAACATTGGAAGCTGGCTCCATAAATACATGGGAGGACATAGTCAAAAATTTCTATACCAAGTTCTTTCAATTGGAAGAGAAGGTCACGATGATTCACTTGTCGCGTATGTATCAAAAGCGTAATGAAGAAGGAGTTGCATTTATCAAGAAATTCAGGTCCAAGTCGCTGGAGTGTAGAGATGAGGTGGTTGAAAGTCGGCTCGTCGAGATATGTCTCCAAGGAATGCGAGATGAGTACAAAGGTATGTTGATTAACTTGCAAATGCCTACTTTTTCTAAGTTAATTGACTGCACCAATAATATAGAGCCAATAGTGGAAAGGCAAAGGAAGAAGCATGCCACTGAGCCATCCCCGGGAGGATCGACCTTCAGGATTGGCAGGTTTAACTACAAGAGGGGGCGCGAGGCTGAATTCAATACAGTCTCACCGCACAAACAGCACAAGGGTTCGACCACAGATGTCCCGCCATTACCATGCTTTATTGAGGAGGTCATCGATCTCTGCAAACAGTGGCGTAAAGATGCGGTCCTACCTCAGCTCGAAAGGGCACCCACTAGGGAGCAGTTAAGGGATCCAAAGTGGTGTGAATTCCACGATAAAGTCATGCATCCAACACCCGAATGCAAGAATCTCAAGTGGCTCGTAAACAAGAAGATGAAGGAAGGGGAGCTGGTCATCAGCGAGCAAAGGCAGGATGTGCGGAATAATCCCCTACCAGCCCATTTGGAGCAAGATCCAAAATACAAGGAGGTAGCCATGATAGCGATTATGGACCTCGAAGAAATCGCAGAAGATGGGCTACCTGTTGTAGCCGAAGTCCATGATGAGGAAGACTATAGCATGGACACAGAGGACTCGCGCGCCGACAGGATGAAGGGATCCCACGGCTTCAGAAGGTTCTTTAATGAAATGAACTTTTCAGGAAAGTGCCGCAAGGAGATGACAAAGGCGATCCTCAGAGTGGCAGAAGACTTTGAGAAGGATATAGTTGTCTCTAATGGAAGAGTTGTAAGGGCCTCTCGCTCAACTGAGAAGATAATGGCCTTCTCTGAAACAGATAAGAAGACAGACGCAAGCCATCATTAGCCCTTGTATGTCACAGCAGTGATAAATGATGTCGAGTTTATAAAGGAATTTGTTGATGGAGGAGCGGCCGTCAACGTTGTCTCGCTCAACACCCTGAAGTTAGCAGGAATTCCTGAGAAGAAAATTGTCAAGCGCCCATCTTCGTTGATGGGATTCGGAAGTGATTCAAGGATGACAGTGGGGTGGATTCGCTTGGGACTTCAGATAGGAAGGATAAAGTGTTCTGCCAAGTTCTATGTCATCGATGCGAACACCACTTACCACATGATTATCGGTCGGGCGTGGATCCATCGTTTTGACGCAGTACCCTCGAAAGCCCACCAGGTGATGAAGGCCATGGCAGGGTAGTTGAGATACCAGCTTCGATAAACCCATTCAACTTGAATGAGGCGCATCTGACTGAGGCAGTATGGTTCACCGAAATGGCGGACGAGCATATTCCTGGTCCATTCAAGCCAACTCCTTTGCCCCGATGGGAAGATATCAAGGATCAGTCACCCGCAGAGTGATGGTGACAAGGGAAGATCCCAAGGAAAAGGTGCATGCGTGCGAAGAGGTGCCAAAGATTGCTTATCAGAAGAAGAATGTGTACACCCTAAAAAGGGTGGTGAAGCATGACAACAAAGGAAAAGAAATAGAAAGTTTCTACTCTAATGGGAAGAAATGATATTGCATATGAAGGCGCGCGGGGGTACCCCCACCTCAACATGGGGATATCCCTGGGCAAATCAATCAACTTGAACAAGCACCAAAGGAAGACAAGCTAAAGCCAGACCTACCGGAGGAGAAGTTGAAATAAGTGCCTGAGTACATGGAAGATAAACCAAATCCACAGAAGCAAGAGCTAAAGGAAGTATTCCTAAGCCCATCTAAAGCGAAAAAGAGGCCCATGTTTTTTAGTGCAGATCTCAAGGGCGAAGAGGAAGAAAAATTGCTAAAACTGCTCATAGAGTACAAAGATGTGTTTGCCTGGGAGTACGATGATATGCCTGGCCTTGATACAGAAGTGATAATGCATAGGTTGGATGTTGTCCCAGGGTCCAAGCCGGTAAAGCAGAGTGCACAGAGTTTTAGGCCAGAGATCAACATGAAGATCAAAGAGCAAATAGTTAAGTTGTTGAGCGCCAAGTTCATTGAACCCAACCATCACCCTACTTAGTTGGTCAACATTGTGCCAGTGGTCAAGAAAAATGGGCAGCTTCGCATCTGCGTGGACTTCAGAGATCTCAACCACTTCTGCCCCAAGGACGACTTCCCATTACAAAACATAGACTTGCTCATTGACTCTACCGCAGGTCACCAGATGTTCAGTTTCATGGACGGATTCAGTGGGTATAATCAAATCAAGATGGACCCTGAAGATGCGAGGAAAACTGCATTCATCACGCCAGTTGGGGTTTTCAACTACACGGTTATGCCCTTGGATTGAAAACCGCGGGTGCAACTTATCAGCGTGCCATGATGGCTCTTTTCCACGATATGATGCATCAGGAAGTTGAATTTTACGTTGAAGATTTGGTCATCAAGTCAAGGGAAGAAGCAGATCATCTGGCAGATCTATGTAAAGTGTTTGAAAGGTGCAGGAAATTTCAACTGAAGATGAATCCGATGAAGTGCGCATTTAGGGTGACTTTCGGGAAATTCTTGGGGTGTGTGATCCACCGCCATGGGATTGAGGCCGACCCTGCGAAGATTTCAGCCATCACCAGCATGGTGGCACCCCGCAACCAAAGCACTTTGAAGAAATTCTTGGGAAAGTTGTCGTATCTGCGAAGATTTGTACCAGCGATCGCAGAACTGACCTTCTGTTTCGGTGATCTCCTCAAGAAAAATGTAGTGTATGATTGGAAAAAGGAGCATCAGGCCACGTTTGAGAAACTGAAGGACCTGTTGACATCACCACGTGTAATGATCGCGCCTCAATTGGGGTCACCACTTCTGCTGTATCTGACATCGACCAAGAGGTCTATAGGAGCACTGTTAGCTCGAGATCATGAAGGACAAGAAAGACCAATCTATTATATCTCTTGCGTGGTACTGCTATCTGAATCCAGTTACACTGACATAGAGCGTCACTGCCTTGCTTTATTTTTCGTCATAGGAAAGTTAAAGCATTATTTCGCTTCTCACAAAGTCGTGGTGATCACAAAGAGTGACCCCATTCGATATTTGTTGAGTCATTCCTCTCCCGACGGAAGGCTAGTGAAGTGGTACATGACTATATCGCAGTATGATATCACGTTCTCTCGTCCGAAAGCGATTAAGTCTCAGGCAGCGGAAGATTTATTGGCACAATTCCCAGACGACAGTCATGAGCCTATGGTAGAGGAGGAATTAGAAGGGCCTGAGATTTATGAGATTGAATCACTCTACTGGAAGCTGCATTTCGATGGATCATCATCAAGAAGAAGGGGAGGAATTGGTGTTGTCTTGACCAATTCGGACGGCGAAGTCATTAAAATGTCAACTAAGTTGGATTTCCCAGTTACTAACAACGAAGCAGAATATGAGGCTCTAATAGCTGGGCTCCTCGCGGCTAAGGCATTGTAAGTAAGCAATTTGATGGTCATGGGAGACTCGAAGCTTATTGTCAAACAAGCCTCAGGAAAGTATGGTTTGAAGGATATCAACTTGTTGACTTACAATACTATGGTTCAAAAGCTAGTGCAGCAGTTCCACGATGTCAAGTATGAGCATACTCCTAGGGCTGATAATCGACATGCAGATGCTTTAGCCACGTTGGGTTCAAAATCAACGCTGACAAATGTCCATCAAGAGTCTTGATTGAAGTCAGGACCACCCCAGCTCTAGCACAAGATTTATGCAAAGAAGAGCCTGCAGAAGCTGAAGATTGGAGGACGCCAATACTGCACGCAATTGCCGAGGGGACAAGCAAAGAGAATAGGGCATCCACAAAGGGGTACTGTGTTCATGATAACTCCCTTTACTATAAAGGACTGGAGGGGTGCTCATGCGATGTGTTTCGTAGAAAGAAGGACAGACACTATTAGAAAAAATCTACCAACACTCCTGTGGAGAAAATGAAGTGTCCATTTATAGAAAAGCTTAGAGATATGGGATTCACTGGCCAGAAATGTCAAGGTATGCTGCAATCATTCAAGGGAACTGCGAGAATTGGGCATTGGTAAAATATTCCTTAGAAAATGCTGCAATCGACGACGACAAAGATTGGAGGAAGCCACTGTTTGACTATTTGAAGGAGGGAATTGAACCAACTCAGAGAAAAGAAGCTAAAAAACTCAGAGAAAGGCAACTTGATATGTCCTAAAGGAAAACATCCTATGGCGCAGAGGTCACGAGGGGAACCTTCTCAGGTGTTTGGATAGCCAAGAAGCGTAAAAGTGATGGATTTGTCCCATCAAGTGGAGCACCAAGGAGGTGCGAAGTTATGCAGGCAACTCCTTACTGTTGGATACTTTTGGCCCACAATGGAAGCAGATTGTCGCACCAAGGTCAAAAAGTGTCAAGAATGTCAGTTCAAAGGCATCCTTGTACACGCCCCTGCTGTAGACTTGCATGCGTTGGCAACACCTTGGCCCTTTCACACGTGGGCCTTGTATTTTATTGGCCCTATTCGGCCGGCCTCGCATGGGAATCAGTTCATCCTGACCGCAACTGAGAAATTCACTAAGTGGGTGGAAGCGGTGCAACTCAAGATAGCAAACGCACTGGCGGTTGTTAATTTTATTCAAGAGAATATTATATACCGCTTTGGGATTCCCAATTCCATTCTTCTGACAACGGGACTCCTTTCGTGAATAGACAAGTGGCTACGAAGCTAGCAGAGTACAACATAAGGCAGGTGTGCTCCACGCCCTATTATCCGAAGGGTAATGGACAAGCAGAGGCAACGAACAAGACATTGCTGAGGATCCTAAGTAAAATGGTCACAGATGATCACAAGAAGTGGGAAAATTCCCTAAGTATGGCTCTATGGGCATATCGCACGTCGCCAAGGACTCCCAAAGGAGTCTTTCTGTTCCTTTTATGCTATGGAGCCGAGGTTGTAGTCCCAACCGAAGTCAAATTTAATTCTTCGAGGTTGGTCTTTAGTGCTTTGTACGAGAATCAACGTGACCACGATCTTATTCTGCAGGAGGAAAGACGTGAAGAGGCCTAAAGAGCCAACACAAGGTACAAGGAAAGGATCGCTCGCTCTTACAACAAAACTGTCCAACACCGGGACTTTGCAGTTGGAGATCTGGTTTTACGGGCTTCAGACCACTGTATGTGAGAAGCAGCCCATCCCAAGTTTGCTTCTAACTAGGAGGGACCGTTCGAGGTCAAAGAGGTTTTCGACAGCGGTTACTGCACCATTCAAAGGCTTCATAGGACTGCAACAACTCCAAGTCCAATCAACATGCGCTGGATTAAGAAGTACTATCCTTAGCTTTGTTTATTTGCTTTTCAATTCATATGTTTTATCGCTTCCCAGTTCATATGTATTCTGCATCGCTTGCTCCCATACGAGGAATCTGTTTTTATACTCCTCCCATATGAGGATGCTTTAATGATAATAACTCTCCCATATGAGGGAACTCTATCAAATTATTGCCTTGTTGCTCCATTTACTAAATTTTTCATATTACTCATATCTGCTAATTAATTCAAAGCCTATCTGCCTAGATAGCAGCGATAACAAAACATGATCCTATGTGATCCAAAGCCTATCTGCCTAGATAGCAGCGATAATAACATAATCCTATGTGATCCAAAGCCTATCTGCCTAGATAGCAGCGATAACAAAATGATCATATGCGATCCAAAGCCTATCTGTCTAGATAGCAACTCATTCAAAGACTATCTAGCTAAACAGTAGCGAAACACGGCCAAAGTCTATATATCTAATGGCAGTAGAAACACAAAGCATGTTTCATCGCATAGCAAGTCAATACGCGAAGTTACAGTCTATTATGGTAGACAAAACAGCAAATGAAAAGCATAATTTCATAACAGTCGAATGCGGCTTACAACTTATCAGTTTAGATAGGAGCTTAAAGCAAAGCTTACAATGAGGAAAAGCTTTCAATCAAAAATATAAGTGTTCTCAAGGAACGTTCCTATGAAAAACCTTAAAGTTACGAAACTTGACGTTGTCGTCAACGTCCTCGACTAGAACAGAGCTCTTGCTCATACCCTTGACATGGCAATATGCCAGATGAACTTCAAGCCATGGAGGCTGCTGATGTGAAGAACAAATGGTAGAAAAACTCATGGGGTAGGAAGCTAATTCTGCGCAAGGAATAAACACACCCATTTGTTGCGACCTGGCCGAAACAATGGTGCCAAATAGTTCTCCGCCAGAGAACCGACAAAGATGCACACCACTCATTACTTGCTGGTAGAAGAGTTGGTGCAAAGTTGCGCTTTGCCGGAGGACCACCGGAGATGACCTCCGCAAACATAATAGAGGAAAAGATGTCTTCGTTCCAACGAAGGGGCTTACACAATTGGCCTTCGGAAAGACCAGGAGAATCACAGGCCTTCTCAGTGAATTCCTTGGGAACTATTTCTATAGCACAACGCACAAATTCAAGCTCGGAAGACCAGAGCTGATACGGATCAAGAATGGTCAAAGAGCAATGAAAAGAGTTGTGAGGACTCACTGGAGATGACATCTTGTCAATCACACGAGCTCATATAAAGAACAAAATAGCAAGAAAAGGGGTTTATATAGGACTCAGAGGAGACTCTTCAGTTTGCTGGCCGAGTCAGCAGCGCCTCGGGAATGAACAAGAGTCAATGACCCTATTAAATACTATGACGATAAAGTAGCCCTAGGTCATGATGAAGGATGGGCCCACTATGTGAGAAGCACACCTTATTTAATACGGTGGCGGCACGATAATTCAGATAATGATGGCCGCTCGTGGGGACGTGAACCTACGAATGTCTAAAATTTTCTGGACTCGTCAATAGTCTTGAAGCATTCAGTTCTAAATTACAGTAAAACATGATGCAATAATTATTGCTCCATTGGAATGCGAAAGGAGATCATCCACAAAACAAAGGCCAACATTGTGTTCAAATGTTTGGAAAAAAAACAGAGCAGCATTACAGCATACAGCTATTAAAACAAATCCTTGTCTAGAGGATCTTCTGGTGCTAGAGGTATCGAAGCCTTCTCTGCCTTGGTAATGTCCTGCTTCAGCTTCTCAACACTAGCCTTCATCTCGTAGAAGAGTTTGGCAGCCTCTTCGGCCTTCTTCTTTTGCTCCTTCAACTTGTTCTTTTCAAGGTCAAGGTTGCGGTGGCCATACTTCAGCATAACGGAGTTGAGAATTTGGTTGAGCCTCTTAAGAAGAAAACCAAAATCCAGCTTGACCTGGGCATTAATTTGAAGCCTTTGGCATGCCTCAAAGAACGTCCATGCATTTTGAGCTGAAATAGTAACTGAAATTTTCACGTATAGCTGCTCCAAAAGCCGAATGGCTTCGGTAAGGTAAATTCTCCTATCGAAGGGGCCTAGCTTCAAAGCTCTTGCAAATGACCTCGGATACGATAGGCGCATCTTCATAAGCCAGTCCACATCACATTGCCTCATACCTAAACAAAATAACAAGTTTAGGCGTGCGAACATTAACAAGGAGATGTAATGAGTATGAGATGTGACACCACATACCTGTTACCTCAATAATCTGGCGCAATGAAGGGATGCGCGTAGCTTGGGATGACGGATCATTTCCTTACTGCATTACTTGACTATCAGCCAAAGCTTCGCGCTCGTTGTAGTCAGCAGGTATGACATAAGAGTCGACACTTCCAATAGCCGTTGTAGCCTGCGAGCCCCATAAGCTCCATGCATCGGGTACTTGCGAGAAGTCCATCTCAAGAGAAGGGATAAGAGGGCTCTGCTGAGGAAGTCTTGAAACACCAACTGAGGTAACTGGACTTGGAGGGATTTGGGGAGCATTGGCACCACTAACCTCAACAATAGGATTAACAGTTGATGGAGGAGGAACACCACTATTAGCAGCAACTACAGCCTCTCCAGGAGGACTTGTTTCAAGAGTCTCCATTGAGGCATCCACATTCGCATAAGCAGCCTGAAGAGCATTTTGGTCAGTTTCTGTTTGCCTAGCGACTTGTTCACTTTCAAGAGATTCCCTTGGCTCAGAAGCTGCCATTGGGGTATCAACATTCTCATGAGTCGCTTGATCTTCAGTGATCGGATGACTTCCTGGAAGTTTGGATACTTTTTCATCTGTGTGAACTTCGGCTTCAGCACTTTCTGCTTCCATCACTTCGCCCCTGCCATCTTCATTCGCATGTTCATCTTCAACACCTCTCTCGCGCATCTCGGTGTCAAGCCCATCATCTTGAGATACCTCAATTACATCTTCCAAGGTTTCTCCTGCATCTTCTGTAGCCATAGCTGGTTTCTCTATGTATGAACTTCGCTCTAGAACACGAGCTATGGGAGATTGACTTCTCTGCTCAAACACCATAACATCCTCATATCTACTCTGAGCGATTACCTCAGCAGCAGGAACAATGGCACTTCTTAAGAAGCCAGGCCTGTTAGCATAAGTTCTGGGAGGAGAGATGAGCTGAACCTCGCACAACAGAGGGTTATAAGGATCCAGATCACCTAAGTCTTCAAAACTCTGGGGAGTTATGAGGCAAAGCTCATTGGTGGTTGAATAAGTAGCAGGAATACCAACACATTTTTCACTAGTGGCCAGGCTCGCAGCAGGAGCATCAACAATCATGTCTCGCGCAGCAGCAGGCTCACTAGAACAGGCATCATACTCATTCAAGGCAGCACCACATGCAGGACGAATTTGGATAAGTCATTGAGGTAATTTGAGTTATGAACTATTTTTTATGCCGTGTTCTATGTTTAGATCAAATGCGAGCACCTCCACACTCATGTGGGATTGCAGCTCCAACACCATATGCTATAGACGCGAAACCATATCCTACATATGTTCCCTCATCTATCACATCCTTAAGGTGTGCATGACCTGACGTTATATGAAAATTTGTTACAATATGAAATAACTTGCTAACCTTACTTGCAAACATTGTTCAAGTGTTTACCTGAGGGTTCGCCATACTTTTTCACTAACCATCGGCGAATGTCATATTTAGAAACACCATGCTTTAATGCACCAAAGATTACCTCTTGGTAAGTTACAGCAAGGTTAAAAATTGTACCTTCTTCGCCACCAGCGATTTCCTCGAAGTCATGTTGCGCTTGCTCTAAAGCAGCAACACTCATGCTGCCAGCATTTTGCTCTTCCAGACTTCTCCTTTTCACAGCTTCCACATCATCTTCCTCGCGTTTCCTCCTTCTCTCTTCTGCCTCAGCAGCCAGACTCTTTGATTATGGCCTCATTTATAGGCTCACTTGACGCATCTGGGCGAGAGCTCTTTGTCTTTCTGCGTTCCTTGGCCAAAAGGCCACTGATAGTCTCAGCATCATCATCTGATAAGAAAGAATTTGTTTTAACATTATTGTTGAAAATTTCGATTCAAATAAGAAGATTGAGTTCATTCGGTTACCTTTGGAACTTTCTTGTCTTGCTTCTTCTCATTGTTCTTTGTCTTCTCTTTCTTCTTCTCTTTCTTCTCTCTCTTCACTATCTTCTTCCTCCTGATCATATGGGATAAAATCTTCAACTACCAGTTCCTTTCGGGGCTTATTGCGCAGACGACCTTTGCCTTTGCCCTTGGGAGCGGGAGCCTCCGTGGGCGGTGAAGTTGGAGCTTCCCTGGGCGGTGAAGAAATCACAATTGACTTTTGCTTTTGCCTTTTAGCCTTTGGAGCAATATCTGCGTCCACTTCAGCACTCTCGCTTATCAGGGAGTGAGCGAATACATCCATCTCCTGGCGCACAAGAGCCTCCACCTTAGGATCCATTTTCATAGTCAAAGAGATGACCTTCTTAATCCTCTTTGCATGAACAATAGCATCAACCAGTGCAGTACAGCGGTCTCCAGATGCGAACCTTCTCAAACAGCACTGAAAGGAGGAAATTTATGTAAGATACCGCGCACAAGACAGATGAATTTCAAGAAAGACAAAGAGGTGATATTTACCTTAGCGAAAGATTCACTGTACTCAATCATGCATCCAATCCCTCCCTTAACAACGGTTACCTTCTTAGAAAGGATCACATCGGCACATAGGTGATTTTCCTTGTCCAGCAAGGAATAGAACCCATAAGCAGAGTCATCCAAACTGCAGACTTGACAAAACTGGAAGGAAATCCTTCTAATAGAGGGAGCCCTGCTGATGCGCAGAGAAGCGGATTTGGCAAACCTTGCCTGCTGAGTGTTCCAGAAAGAAATCCAACTTTTGGTGGGGCGACCCTCGCGCTTTCCTGAAGGTTGATCGAAAGGCTGACTTTTAAGCAGAGCAGACTTACACCTTGGTAACAATAGTCGCTTGTAGCAACCTCTTTTCACTGAATTAGGCCATAGGGAAGGTGCCACTATATCATAACCTAGCTGGGGGAAAACGCGAGTGGGGTGAACATCGGCCGTGATACGCTCATACTTGGGCGATATCTCAGTGATATACTCAGCAAGAGCAGGAAATGAGCCTCTCAAACACAAGAAAACAAACTCTCTGTTGCAGCTAGACCCTTTGATGAGGTTGTACTTGAGATGGGGCCACCTTTAGTTGGGGACATACGCGCGAAGAATCGCACCTCTTCAATGCGAGTGGTATAAGGACTGGCAACAAACCTGGATCGATCATCGCAGATCAAACTCCATGTACACTTGGGCTCTTTTGTCTTGTACCATCGGGCAGCTCTCCCACACCGACGTGCGTTATGAGCACCAGGAAAATTCCATGATCTGGCTTTTGAAGGGATAGGAGCATAAGAAGGCCATCTTTCAAACACCCACATGGTAAGGAAAAATGTTGACAAAAGTCAGCACATCAAGTCGCCCGCGCGACTCTTCTACTGCAACCACAAGCTGGTCCAGTCGATGGTAGAGGGTTACCAACACCAGAGGCCCGAGTGCGACGTTCTGTCCTAAGGATAGCTTGACAGCAATAGGCAGAACTTGATAAAACCCCATCATGAGGATGACCATCGATCAAGTACCGTGACAGCCAAATGCAAAGAAAGCCACACAAGGTCCAGTTGTACCATTTGCCTTCGACGTAGTTATTCGCCTCGGGATCCTTCTTCAGTATTTCTTTAGTGAGCTTGCTATTTGCATAGTCACGGAAGAAGTACTGCGCCCACTTGCCCCAAGTGTTCTTCGCAGAGGTATCAACTAGTTGGAATTTTGGAAGGGATGTGGCAGATGTCCAACGAGTAGAAATCTTCTTGACTTCTGCTATGCATTCCACCATCTGCTCATATAGAGCGAGCTCTTCATCAGTTTCTAGTGCAGTCAAGGGATCGACCTCGCCCATGGTAGGAAGATCATACAACATATGCACGTCCTCCAAGGTGGGGGCTGCTTCAAACTCAACAAAATGGAAGGTATGGGTGATGGGCGAGTACCTGGAAAAGAGATTCAGAAGCATGGTCTGATCCAGTTTTACAGCATTACCCTTCTTAGCCCTGATGGCGTAATAAATCCTAGCTTGAGTCAAATTGACGGTATGGTAAGTCAGTACATGATCAGTCCACTCATTCATTAGATCCAACTTGTTCATGAAGGCATGGGTTGAGATCTCGGTGTGGGGGTAGAATCCATTTTCAAGACCCAACCTCACTACATCCTTAGCATCAATCAAGTCCAATTCTGCTCGACTAGGTGGAGGGGTTAGCAATAATAGATCTTCAGTAGCAGGGTCTGGAAAATTCTTTAACTTTGTTCAGGCATGGTAATAGTCTTCACCACCCAGGTAAGGAGCTTTCTTCCACAATGTTTTGGGAAGATCGGGAATTTCCTCAGCCTCCTTCACAGATTTGGTCACCTTTGTTCTGACCATTTCTACGACAAATCAAGAAAAAGGGGGGAGAGATATATCCACCTTTAGGTTTGATTCAAGCAGAAATTCATGAACAAATTTTACGAGTTTTTGAAAAATTGTCTGGTGCAGCTTCAAGAGTACTAAGTTTCTGGGTTTCAAGTTGGCTTATATGAACTTCCATTTTGGGAAGTTACAAGTTTTGGATTCCAGTTCCATGGTTTTAGAACCCGGGATATTGAAATGACAAAGTTCCAATCTTTTAAGTTTTTTTAGAACCTTTTCCAGACAGTTACCAACAATGGTGGGTTTTTCAAGTGTTTCTGGGTTCAGATTCAACTGATAAATACGTTTCAAGAGAGAGATACTCATACGAGAAGCATTAATCCAAAATTGAGTGAGTCAACCTTGTGTTTTTGAAGCAATCTGAAGGAGACGATTCGCCAAGAAGAACTGGTGATTGATTATAAGGATTTGCTCTCGAAGATTTTCATTAACCATTCAACTCTAAAGGGAAGAAGTAGCTTTCAACAATGGAGGATGAGGAGTATTTATTCAAATCTACTAAAGTGTCGCGTCCTTTCAGTGGTCGAATCGCAACAGTCACCGCCGAATCGCGCAATCACAGGCTTATGCTGATGTCACGGCTAAAAAACCTAGAGGAAAATAAGACACGACTCTAGGGATTCTAGGTCATAATGACACGCACGTGGGCTGAATTCTCGGACATTTGAATTGGTGCGTAGCTACAACGTGCACCCTGGTTTTTGCGCATTGAAGTCCATCTGATCGGTGTCTCCACGCGCAAAAAGGGGGCTAATGTAGATAGTGTGTTCTAGCCATGTGGGCCAGGTTACACGTGGCAGTCATCCAGCACATCTGATGGTGCTCCAGTACTACATGAGCATGACCCACGCTCATCCATATGGGGGCTGCGAGACAGGGCCCTCTCATATCATTCCACACGGGACTTGTAGGGACTTAGTGGTTTGGAGGCTAGAGAAAGAGCTGTCGCGCGCGAGCGATAACAAAGCCTGCGCGCGACCCTTGGTAACTGCTTTGAGAGATTTATAGCAACGTGTCCCATAAAACCGGTCAACCTCATAACGGTTCCGGTATACGCGGGCGAAGTGCGTAACGGTCCCTATATATGCGGTCGAACGTGCCGTTATGGTTGAGGTAATTAAGCCTCCATTAATGGGCGCATTAACCCACTACAACGGTCATATTCCCACTATATATAGGATCGTTAACCCTTCATTGCAATCATCTGATAACTACGCGGAAGCTCTGCCCATATATTGTCTCTCTCTCTCTCAGTTACCATTGTCTTGCTCTCTCCCTACTCAATACCCACACTCCTTGTGTTAATATCATCTACCCCTGGTGTACACTTGGATCTTCCTCAAAGGATCCTCCTGTATACAACTATATTCAACAATGGCTAGATCATCAAATATAGCTCCAACTTTTTTTCTCGGATTAATAGCCCTCACCATTAATGCGGAAAATATCATTATATTTTCTAGTAGGTCCAAGATCCCTTTTTCACTTCTTCTTGAGCTTGCTTTGGAAAGTCACCCATGCAAATCTTGGTCCAATTAGGTGAACAACTCTTTATTCATTATCCCATGGATAACGCCTAATTGTCATGCCTCTAGGTTCATCAATCGAATTGAGTCTTACCCAGTTGTGTCCAACCTCTTACTTCAACATACACACATTACTAGCTTGTGTCGTCCGCAACACACCATGGTAAACTAAAATCGCCTTGCTTTGGCAAGCCCCAGTTTTAATAAACCCTGATCATGAAGGGTGTTTTGGCAAGAGAAGGCAAAACGCAATATTTAATTGAGGGATTTTTAATCATTCTTAATTTGTTTGGTTGATCCAATCAACATGATCTACTTATTTGGATGAGGCAATCCACAATAAAAGACCATCCTTGTTTATTATTATCTTGTTAACGATTTGATAGTATCGCCATACACACAAAAATAAATAACAAGACATAAATAATAAACATCCACAAAAATAAAAAAACGTGGCATGGCCCCTAGACTAAGATATTATCAAACCAATGATAATATCCAATTTCCCTAAAGTGACAAGCTCATCTCCATGTGCTCCGCCATAGCCGCGCGCCTAGGGGTTTGTCTTCTTTGTCTTTTGGCTTCTTTGGTTCTCCGGTTTCCTTCTCCATGCTCTTGGCTATCATCTAAATATTTCTAATTCTAACATAACATCTAGAATAAATAAATAATAAGAGCCTCACATGTCGAGGAGAAAAGACGACTCGCAGGCCGTAAAACCTAATTAATTATTACATTAATTTGATAAGCTCGCAGGCCGTAAACCAAACCACAAAGCAATAAACGTCCACAATCTAGGCCATATCCATCCACCATGCATCAAAGCACATAATTCAGTTAAAACCAATTCTTAACCCGCTTGTTTAATTTAATTGAATTGGGTAATTAGGGTTACTACGGTCCAACGGGTCCAACCTATGCAAGGGCCGAACCCCTAGGAGGACCGTCGCCCGCCACGTGGCCCGGCCCAAGGCCGGCCGCCCTAGTGAACCGCGTCCTTGCTTGACGCGCAAGGAGAGAGGGGCGGACGGCTAGGGTTTCGGCCCTAGTCTCCTTCCATTCCTTCCTTGTTTCTCAAGAATGGTTGTTTTCTTATGGATATTTCCATAAAATTGTTTCCATAATTGAAAAACTCCTTTTTCAACTATGTGCCCATGAACCCTAATTTTCAAGAACCCAATAATTCACATCCTACGTGATTAAACTCACCAATTCTATTATCCAATGTTAAATTATATCTTGCTTATATTGAATCAAATTCAATTTGCATCTACAATGCAAATTAATTTCAGTTTTCGCGTAATATGAATATAACGGTGTATAAACTGAAATCGTAATACATATAATCATGTTATGCACTACGACCTGTGGATCTTATACCACTGTTGGGTTTTGACGTAGGTAACGCAGCGGAATAACAAATATTTTAATTCCTACTCAAAGCCCACCAAGGATCACAGGAAGAGACATCATAACATGATAAGGGACATAGTAGTTGTGTACCTTTTGGTTCGGGAGATCACACGAAGAATATTGTCCTCGTCACTACGGTTGATCCACATCTAGAGGTGAGATCTAGATTCTTCCTTCTCAAGTGCTAGCTTGGACCGAAGAAGAGGGAAGAAGGAATCAAGCAACCGAAGGAAGGAGAGAGGGTTTCGGCCCTCTCTTTGTGCCGACGGGAAGGGGGCAGACGCAGGGGTGTTCGGCCCCTTGTGTTCTTGATCTCTTTCTTTCTTTCTCTCCTACTCTCTTGTGTTATGTCTAATAACATTAGTGGGAAGGAAGCTAGACACTCCTTTATATAGTCCAACAACTCATTGTTAACTACATAAAGGTCACTCCTAGTTCTACATGAACTTGGATTAGTCCCTTCCTCGCATATTAGTCGTATTAAGTTTGAAAGGTGTTGCAAAGTGATCCTTATTATTAAGTAATCATATTAATTAATCCCAAATTTAGTTCTACTCTATTTGACGTGTGACCCCATATGTTTCTACTTAGTTGGTAGTAACTTATTACTAACATGGAGCGGTGTCTGGCAACACATCCATGCAACCCAACTAATAGAAATAAGTCAGTGATCCCGACAAACCTTTGTGCCCAATATCTCATATTGCACATTCCCTTTGTCTCCATATCCGGATTGGAAACGAGACATAAACAGTCACACTCGTATATCCAATCCATAGTTCCTCGATCTTGGGAATATGCTTATGAAAGCAGATAACATCAATATCTCCATATTGATTTATATGAGTCTGGCCAGACATTCAATAAGCCTCATCCTTCGAGTGGCTGTGGATATTTTCTCCAATTATATGGGAGGGACAAATCCTCTCTACATCACTACGATCTCTAAGCTTGCTTCCTATCATGCCAGATAACTGCCTTTATGATTATCCAGTTACGGTGTAACGTTTGATAACATCAAAGCACGATATTTCACAACTAGAGTATCTAGTGACTTCAAGTCTAAGGATTGCAATTATATTAGCACTGCGAGAAGCGATTGTGACTTTAACATAATCTAATGTATCCTTCTCGTTGTGGGTCAATCCAGTATGCCATAACTCCTAATGCATACCCATGTGTTAGACTTGATATCTCCATATCAAGCTTCACACATACTAGTCTATATTTGATCGTCCTATTAATCAATATAGTGGACTAGGGATATTTAAGTTAAACAACACATTGTATCTAAGGACTTCATTATATTAAATATCACAATATATAATAAATGAATATTCTAGACAATTTACATTGTTCATACTAAATATTAGATTGCCTCTGGGGCACCTATTCAGCACATGGAGGGGGAATGTGATGAGATAAACGAAGTCCGGCGACGATTGACACTAGTGTAGTTGTGGTTTCTGAGTTTCTGCGTGGTTCTCTGTGTTCATTCCGTGAAGAGGGAACTTGGATTGCATGACCATGGATGGGGATGAAGAAAATGGGCTTCTGTGTGAGCAAAGCAAGGATGCAGTAATGATATGTTTTAATTTGCACCATTTATTTTTTTGAATGGTCCAGATCAAAATACTAGAGGGGATGGACGTAATTGAGGGCTGGAGAGGGTCTCAACCCATCAATTTGCTAGGCATGAGCTATCTCTTCCAAATATGTTCATCTAAACCCAACAAATAGCCCAATTGTGCTGTAAAGTTTCTTTCCGATGATGTAATGGGTCATTTTGGCTCTGATTTTATTTAGTAATTCAATAAAAATAATCCTAAAAAATTTAATAAGACCGTTGAGGCCTCATTCAAAATATTAGAGGAAAATTAAAATCAATCACGATCAAGGGAAAGTAATATGAGAACTCTCTTATACAATTAAATATGAAATATCATGTTTTATTGGTTTGAGAGATTCACTGGACAAATCATTTCTCTTAGATGTGTTTTCTTATTTTGTGCATATTGATCTTTCTTTTGTGGTACAATATATCTAAAATAATGATTGCTTAGGGTCATAAATTTAGTGTAGTGCCCTGAAAGTGTAGTAGGCATACTTTGTCACAATTATATTATTATTTTTTATCATTTTATCTTGATATGAAGTACACAATTTGTTTTATCTTATTGTAAGAAATGCATGAGATTCCATCTCGAAATCAATTGACAATGAGGGGAATAGCCCATGACATTTATTGTGTTTTTTTTCTCAACACGCTCCCTTACGTGTGGCATCCTTTGGCATACACGTGAATCTTTTTTCTGCAGGTGGCGGTTAGCACGTGGACTGTTAGACCATTCACGTGTATGAGCTGACTCTGATACCATGTAAAAAATTGATGTGATTCCACCTCAAAATCAATTGATAATAAGGGGAGTAATCCATAAAACTTATTAATTCACTTTTTCTTCTTCTTGCTCATCGATGTGGGACGTCTCAACACTTATATCACAAAAGAAAAAAAAATATTTCAACTCATTAGTCCATGTTTTTATGTACTCCGAATTAGTGAATTGCTTTTAACTTATCAGATTAATTACATTCTCATTTTATTTTATGTGATATTTTATTAAGAATTCAAAAAAACAAAACTAAAAAATAGCACAGTAAAAAAATAAGGAAAAAAATTAAGTAGGGAGGATGTTGCTAAAAATAGGTAGGTACCCCCCTCCCCCCAATCAAAACATGACAGGTGGCAACAAAAAAATTCAAGAAACCTCAATGTGAAATTGACATAGAGTTAACTTCTTAACTTCCGTCAAGAATTGAACGTAAACTCTCCCTCCCCTAATACATATCCCTCATTTCCTCTATGTCATTTGTATTTATCTCTTTCGCAAATTGAATCCCCATCATCTCGCTGAATCTCTTATCATTCAAATGCCATCAGGAAAATAATTGGCAGATCTATTCCAAAGCGTATTATTATGCTCGTATTCATGAACCATTCGAGAAGCTGACAAGAGGGAATTGAGTTACCAAGGAACCGCATAAGAGAGTTCATGGAAGGGCTCTAGTTGCCCATGTAAGCAAAAGTCGTAGCTACGTCGGAGCAGTGGTTTAATCGGACAAGGCAATCGATACCACTGTGAATTCAGTGAAAGGCACTGGATCTCAAATTGATCATATACTCTTAGTTATCGCTAGTAACAAAGGTTTTTTTCCCAAATCAGAAGACTGAAACCCTACGTTGTTTTTGTTGTGTTATTATTCGTAATACTCGAAATATTGCAGCATTGGAAATATGTGCAAGGTCTGACTAGGTTTCAAAGGCTGTAGCAGAGGCTGACCTCAAAGGCTGTAAAAGATTGTTGTGCAGTAGATAATCATTAGCTAGGCACCTTAGAGCTGCAACAATAGTTCAGTTCTGTAATAAAACATTTTACATCTACTATCGTGTTGTCGATAAATGTCATGTGGAAAAGAAGTAGTAGCACAGGGCACACAAATTAGCCGATCCATGGCACTGTAAAATGACTAAGAAAAGAAAACAGGCAACAAAATGTTGAGTTTCTGACAATCAAGCCAATTGATGCACACAAGCTGACGAACATTTGGATTGGTACCAAACAAAACAATACTTACTGTATAAACTTGATGCGCAAACTAACGTGCTGTCGCAAGTGTACGAATCTTGTAATACCGGGTGCAATTAGACTCGGTTGATCGTTCCCACGAGGACTATTTCGGGTTTACTCACGTTGTCAGTTTCGGTTAACCGAGTATAGTAACAAGGAGGAGTAGGTTGTGATTGCAGTTTACTAAACTAAAAACAGAAATTAAAAACGTAAACGTAACTATTTTTTTGTGACGTTTTCTGAAATAAGTTGAATCGGTTGTTACGATAATAGATGAGAACTAGGCTCCAAGATCCCCTAGGGTTTCTGCAGATTTTACGTTTTTCGGTTTGATATGAAAACACTCGCAGTCTCGTTATCTGTGCAACGTACCAGTTGTGCAGTGACCTTTCAGATTCCACACGTAATCCCGATCCTGCAGACGTTCGGATTCCTGTTAAGCTGCCTAAATCTGCAGTCTCGGTCTAAGCGTGTTAGGGTTTCTAACCTGTCTGAATGGCCGGGTCAAATTCTCTAACAGTTGGTCTCACGTTTTTCTATGCTAGCCCTATCTCCCTTTCTCTGTTCGGTCCATCAGGGTGAGGTACTAAATCCTGTCTTTTCTTCCTAACCCTAAACTGACGTTTTCACCTACAGGCTCGGGTCTCTAGCAATTCTGGTTCGCGACTCCGATCATGCATATACGATAACAGTCAAAGACAGAATAACAGATAAAGCTGCTGAATTTAAGATAACAATCATGAAATCATAATCAAACGTCTATAGTAAAATCTGGATACGAAACCCTAGGTTCACCGAGAACCTAGGTAGAAGGTTTAGCTACTAAGTGACATAATTAAATAACAACGTTTCTGACTAAGAGAGATAGTGAAATCAAACGCGTGCTGTAGATGCTGAATTCCTGCTTCCGTGCTCACCGAGAGTGCTCTGTGATCTCCTTTCGGTTGTGCTGAGAACTGTGTTATGTATTTGATGAGCACTGGACGAGTCTTTATATAGTGCTGAAGACGTTTCTGGAAACTGCCGAAATTACGAAACTGCCACTGGGCCGAAACCGCCTCGGGAAACGGGCCGTCTGCCACCGCCTCGGGAAACGGGCCAACTGCGCAAGATAGCTGCGTAGCTACCTGCGTAGTTGGCTGCGTAGCTAGCTGCGTAGCTAACTGCGTAGGTAGTTGCGTAGCTAACTGCGTAGGTAGTTGCGTAGCTAGCTGCCTAGCTAACTGCCTCCTCGGTTTGCGCGCCAAACTCCTCAGGATGTCTCGGGATGCGTACCAGGCTCCTCGGGATGCCTGCTGATCTTTTCGGAGTGTGTTTCGTCCGTCTCGGGATGCGTGCCAAACTGCTCGGGATGCCTCGGGATGCGTGCCAGGCTCCTCGGGATGCGTGCCAATCTTCCTCGGGAAACGTGCCAATCTTCTCGACTTGCATGCTCGGCTTCTCAGCCTCCTCGGATCCTTCACCTGCATGCCTGCTTCATTTCCGGCTCCTGCACAAGTCCTGTCCCTGCATCAACGACACGAAACAAAACCCGTGATCATATCTCGATATGCGTGAAATAAAGCAGTTTATGCGTCTAGGAGATAAAAACAGCAAACCGTGAATTCCCGAGTCAAACGAGGCAGAAATCGACTAAAACGCTCATTTAGGACGAAAATACCCCTCAAATTGGGTAAACCGATAACTCCTAGAAAGGAGCTATCAAATTACCCCAACGCTAACCTTTGCTCGTCTCGAGCAAACATCCTGAATACTGCCCTGAAATGCATACATATCTGTCTTGCAAATACCCCCTGCAAGTTCGAATCAAGACCTTTTCCTTTCCATCAGTTTGCATACTCTTCCTACCCGTCCATATAAACCAGACGACTCGATCAGAAACTGACTCAGAAAGAATATACACAGACTCAATACACATGACTCAAAAGTACTAAATAATTTATTTTTGGTGAGATTGGGCAATCTTAAAAACATAACCGAGTGTCCTCAAAACCTCATCCTTTTTCCAGAAAATACTTCCCTGCAATCGATCGGTAAGTCTGAACAGATTTCTTTGGTGGGTTTAAGCACTGGACCCGAGTACTATTACTTTTACTATCAACCTGAGCGAATCCCTAATTAACCGACCATCCGAGCTATTTCCGAATCAAGGTTCTAAGTCTAACAGGTGGGATATATATATGTGCAAAGGTATGGCATGATCCTACTCGTTATGACATTCTCACAATTTCCCCAAACTCACACCCCTCACCGAGTTCCCGAAAAACTTCCTGAAACACCTAAGTTCCTGCCATATCAATCTTCCTGTCCCCCGGTGTGTCTTCCCCGTTCTCGCGGCCACAAATGTGAAGCGGTGTAACTGTCTCGAAAATTGTGCTACTCACTCAGCTTTTTGACTCAATAACAAAAACAACATAAATAACTGAAAAACTGCAAAACTAGATCATTTTTTTTTCTTTTTTTTTCCTTCTTTTTCTTCTTCTTTTTTTTCTTTTCATTCATTTTTCTGTTTTTTTTTACGACTCTATATACACATAAATACATGAATAACAACAAATAAACTGACTAAAGCTGAGTGAGTAAAAATAAACTGTCGTCGTGGGGTATGAAAGATGTCCTCATATGGAATACCCCCACACTAATCCTGAAGCGCTGATCCTGTAGTCGAAATAATATTGTGCAGTCCCACCGAACCTCCTCATCACCAAAGATGTAAAAACCCGGCACAACCACCAATTAATCTCACAACCCCCCGGACCCCATTGTGTGCGGAAAGATGTCTCGCACGCGACTAACTCCTCCTGTGGCCACTATGTAATGCAGTGATCCACCTCCGCAAATTAATGCCCTGTCGCCTCTCACTCACCCTGTCCTTCCCTCGAAAAACATGTCAATGTCAAAACTGTCCAAAAACCGATATCTCATGAAGCTCTCCCATCCAAAGACCCACTCTACTCACTCCCTCCGTCATAACTCGTAGAATAGCCAACTAACGACTGATGAGGTCTCGAAGAAGGCTTCCTAGGCTATAGTGGCTAAGAATAAAAGGGGTAAATGGCTTCAAACGGGTTTACTATTTGGACCTAGGGGTAAGAAACAGGACGTGAGGTCCCTTGATAGCCAGTCACTCCACCGGAAGATGCGATGACCGTGACGGCGCCCGTGGGCGGGTTGTCGACTACCTAAATGACGGCGGTGTGGCAACTAGTCGGAATCTTAGCTCAGATGATAACTACTTGCGGTTTCCAAGGGTCACTGGCTCTCACCTATCTACTATACCTCGGTACAAGCTTTCTTTTCTGTCAAAGGATTTAATCTCGATTTCTTCCCAGTTTCTGTTCTCTTGATTGCCCGTTCTCAAATTTTCTGATTTTTAATTTTTTTTTTTTTTTGGATATACACAATGCAAGGCCAGAAATTTGTGGTGGGTAGACTCAAAAATAAAAACGTGCTGACTCAATAAATAAACTCAAAACTGCAAATGAACATGAAAAAACGTGCAGACCTGGTTAATGCAGACACGGCCACCACCCCCACACTAAAGAGGTGGCATGCCCTCATGGCACTCACTCGGACTCGTCTGGAACATAGGGAGGGTCTGACCCGGTCTCGGAAGTACCGGACATGCTACTGACAGAACTGCTGGTAGATCGATACCTAGGACTGCTAGGCCCAGTGGGTCTCGGTCCACGGCCCCCTCGGCGCGCTGGCGCTGGCGGCGTCTGGTATGACTGAGTGTCCGGGGGTGGGCAGTATGGCCCGGAGTCGGACCAACTATCAGAATGGGCCGGGGCCGAAGCCGGGGCATCGCCATGGTGACTCGACTCCGCCTCTCCAGACCAACTAGTATCGAACTCACTGGAGTAAGTCGAGGGAAAGAATAACGGCAGCGGGACCTGTCGGCCCGCGCTCCGGGATGCCTCTCTCTGCTCCTCACGAATCGCGGTAAACGCAGCAGCCTGATCCTTTCCCCTCTTGTCGTTGGTCCTCTGGTTGTTCTTTATCAGTCTCATCATCTTACCAAACTGCTTCTTGCACATGTCCTTAATGGACTTTCTTCCAGTCTCGGCCCTCTCATCAATCTGGGTCAATTTCTGCTCAAAGGCAGTCCACGGAGGAATGGTAGTGTCAGGAGCTCAGGTCGACCGACTACGGTCAGGGGCAGCAGCCCGGGATGGTCTAGAAGGCTCGGGAGCATCGGCCCGAAATGACCTGCTACGCTCAGGGGCAGCTGCCCTCGATGGCCGGGGAGGCTCGGGAACCGCGGTCCGGGGTGGCCGAGTAGGCCGGCTAGGCTCAGGCTCCGGAACAGGGATCCTGGTCGGGCGAGTGGGCCGGCTAGGCTCAGGCTCGACAGGCCCACTAGACTGACCGTGCTCATACGTAGACCGAGATCGATGCAGTCGGGTCGGAAACTCTCTCATGACAGGACGCTCCTGTGTGGAACGCCTCGCCGGGACAGGGGTAGGATCTGGAGCCATGTACTCATGGGGCGGCTGGTAACTAGAGAGCGGGGTGGGGTCATGGACAGGGCCCCCCTCGGTCGAGCAGCGCGCCTTCTGGGCGCGGGGGCGGGGGCGGTCCAATGTCAGGCTCCGAGGAAGGGGCCTTCCCATCCTCGTCCATCGGGTCATCACCCGGCTCATCCTCATCTAAGTCCACAAACGTATCGGCTGGCTCGGGTGCCCTACGGTTGCCCATGGCCCGTCTACCTACTCGCCAAAATGGCCGGAAAGAGGCGGGGTCTAAATCGCGCTCACCCTCGATGACAATCTCATTCAGGGCAGCCAATCGGGTAATCAGGCTGCAAAACCCGAAACCTCGCCGGCTATGCGTGTTGGCTCTCTCTCTAATGTTCGCCCAAATCCGGGCCGGTATGTCGACCCGGCGTCGGGTCATGAAGCAGTACACCAGAAGTACCACTTCGTAGGGCAGCTTAGTGATATGCTGAATCCCTACGACCCGGTTCACTCCAAACTCAAACCACCACCGGGCCGGCGTACTCAAAAACGTGCCATGCAACCTCCCGTTGGTCTCCCAACGGGCCTCATCCGCCCCCTCACAGAGAGTCCTCAAGAGCTCCTCTTGCGGAGAAGAGTCCTGAACAAGCATATCGTATGCACACTGTCCCTCGAATTCGCCAGGTATGCCGTACGCCCAGCGGATTGCGAGGGGTGTCAACCAAATAAACCCCCTACGACAGTATACCCAGTTCGGGTACAACTCTGTCTCCCCGAACTCCTGATAGATTAGGTTACAGAAAAATTCCCTAGTGAGCGCGGAACTAGCCCTCTCAGGGAAGTTCTCTAAGGCACAGCCAAAGAGATCGGGCCGTCTAGCATAATTTCTCATAGCTAACGGCATCCTCTCATCATCTACCTCGAACCTATAATCCGGTGTCAGCCCTCTGTCTAAAGTCTCTAGATAGTGCAGATGGGCCTGGTAACTCACAAACCGGAAACTATCAAAGTTGGTCTCGGTAATCTGCTCATACGGGATGTCAATGGCAAATGGCAAACGAAAATCAAACGCCACGGGTCTCTCAAGCCAGTCCATAACAGCAGAAAATTCAGAATTTAAAAAAAAAATATTTTTTATTTTTTTTTAAAACGCAAAAAAAACGCAGTCTAAATGCAGGTACGCAGTCAAATCAGTCAATTACGCAATTTTTTTTTTTTTTTCGTATCGCAGATAACGCTGTCAAAATGCAGGTACGCAGTCCAAACAGTCAATTACGCAGCTTAACAGTTAATTACGCTACCCTATGCTAATTTGCAGTTTAACGGTCAATTACGTAAAAATTGTGTTAAATACGCAAGTAACAGTTAAAAATTCAGAAAAGCAGCTAAGAACGCAGTAACAGTAAAAAACAGTCAAGTATGCAGCATGCTAAACCCGGGTACGGGTTAGTACCGAAAACTGAAAAAATATCGAAAGAAGAAATTTTTTGAACCTGAGCACTCGGAGTGAGTCAGCGAGTGCAAACAAACTGTCGCCGGAAAAAGTCGCCGGAAAATTTTTTCTCGCCGGAAAAAATTCCGACTTGGGCACCTTGTAGGCCTCGCCCTCCTCTTCGACGTTTCTCCTTTGTGTTTTCTCAAATTTCGACCCGAAGCCAACGAATCTGGAGCTTTTCTTCAAATTTTTCACAAACTTTGACTTAACCCCCACACCAATTCGGACACTGTTTTGCAGCTTCAACTACACCAAAATGATCCAGTTCTCACGAGGATCCCAAAAACGTGATCGGTTTTTGATTTGGTGAAATTTGAACTTTTGAAGGTGGAGAGAAAATGAAGAAGGAGAAAGCTTCAAATGTTAACAATGGAGGGCACTGCTGGTGAACCCGTCCATGTAGTTGGGTGAATAATTGGCCCTTTTTGAAAATTGCAAAAACCTCCCCCCAAGTTTGGTTAAATGACATTTTGGCCCCCTTAGGTTTTGGAAGCTGCACTTGCCTCCCCCTGCTGCGTGGCATTCTAGCTGGGCTGCGTAACTGGGCCGGCTGCGTGGCTGGGCCGCGTGTTTGGGCCGGCTGCGTAGCTGGTCCACTTCAATTTTTTTTTTTCTGGCCTGCGTATTTGGCCGTATGGGCTGCGTAGCTGGCCTTTGGGCCAGCGTATCTGGCCTTTTGGGCCAGCGTAGTTATAATATTTTTTTTTTCTGCGTAATTGGCCTGCTGGGCTGCGTAACTGGCCTTTTGGGCCAGTTTTTCTGTACTTCTTTGAATGCGTGTCGGACCTCTCGGTTTTGACCCGCACATTTTTCTGCTTAAAATTTCCTGCACAAACTTGTCGACCCATTAACACACACTCATCTCGCCTCTCTCAAAATTCAAAACGTAAAAATAAAAACTGTAATAAATAAATAATTAACGTAATCCGATGGGTTGCCTCCCACCAAGCGCTTGTGATTTACGGTCGACGGCCCGACCCGGTTACCTCTCACGGGTCGTCAAAGTAGACGGGGTCTACTTTGGCGACTTCAACTGTCTCGAGATATGGCTTGATCCGGTTCCCGTTCACCCTGAAACGGGACTCGTCTTTTGGATTCTCCAGCTCAAATGCTCCCCATGCAAATATCTTCTTGATGATGAACGGTCCTGACCATCGAGACCTCAACTTGCCCGGAAAGAACCGCATCCTCGTGTTGTAGAGAAGCACTTTGTCGCCTTCATTGAACTGCTTCGGCGTGATCCGCTGATCATGCCACTTTTTCGTCTTCTCTTTGTAGATTTTAGCGCTCTCGAATGCCGTTCTGCGGAATTTCTCTAATTCCAGCAGTGCCATCTTCCTCTTATCTCCTGCTAGATTCTGGTCCATGTTGAGCAGTTTGATGGCCCAGTACGCTTTGTGCTCCAACTCAACCGGCAAGTGGCACGCTTTTCCAAACACGAGCTGGTATGGCGACATTCCCAGTGGTGTCTTGAAAGCTGTCCTGTAGGCCCAGAGCGCATCGTCCAGTCTGATGGACCAATCCTTTCGGCCGAGATTCACTGTTTTCTCGAGTATGCTCTTGATCTCTCGATTCGAAACCTCGGCTTGCCCGTTTGTCTGTGGATGATAGGGTAGTGACACTTTGTGAACCGACACACCGTACTGTTTCAGAACTTTGGCAAAAACTCGATTAATGAAGTGTAATCCCTCGTCACTGATCATCGCCCTGGGCGTCCCGAACCGGGTAAAAATGTTGCGTTTCAGAAAACGCTCAACCGTAGCTGCATCGTTTTTCTGACACGCAATCGCCTCGATCCACTTCGTCACATAATCCACTGCCAGCAGAATGTAAAGATTTCCCATCGAAGACGGGAACGGACCCATGAAGTCAATCCCCCATACATCAAACGGCTCTACCTCCTGCCACACGGTCATCGGCATCTCGTCCCGGTGTGACGTGTTTCCTGTTCTCTGGCATCTATCACATCCCTGCACATAGTCGTGACAGTCCTTGAAGATTGTCGGCCTGAAAAAACCGGACTGCAGTATTTTATGCGCCGTGCGCGTTCCCCCAAAATGACCCCCACACTGTGATGAGTGGCAGTGTCGGATCACGTTCATGGCCTCGTGGGTCGGGATACACCTTCTCAGGATGTTATCGGCCCCCTGTTTGAATAAGTACGGGTCATCCCAGAAATACTGTCGACTTTCGGAAACGAACTTTTTCCGCTGAGACGGGGTGAGATCCTCGGGAAGCGTGCCAGTTACCAAGTAATTGGCTATGGCATAGTACCACGGTCTCCCGATTTTCACTGCCATGATGTGTTCGTCCGGGAAGTTTTCCTTGATCGGAATCGGGTCCACCTTCACGTTCTCAAGTCTGGATAGGTGATCCGCCACCACGTTCTCAACTCCCTTCTTGTCCCGGATTTCCACGTCGAATTCCTGCATCAGTAGTACCCACCTCAACAGTCTCGGTTTTGCGTCCTTCTTGTCCAGCAGGTATTTCAGGGCACTATGGTCGGTAAAGACGATAACTTTTGACCCGACCAAATAGGGCCTGAATTTGTCCAGGGCATACACCACGGCCAGCAGTTCCTTTTCTGTCGTGCCATAGTTGAGCTGGGCGTCGTTCAGTACCCGGCTCGCATAATAAATGACGTGGCAGACTTTATCCTTTCGCTGCCCCAAAACTGCCCCGACTGCGTAGTCGCTGGCGTCACACATCAGCTCAAACGGGAGTGACCAATCCGGCGTGGTTATAACCGGGGCTGTGGTCAGCTTCTCTTTCAAATGGTCAAAAGCCTGCCGACATGCTGCATCGAAATCAAAGGGTACGTCTTTTCCGAGTAAAGCGCAGAGTGGCTTTGTGATCTTGGAAAAGTCTTTGATGAACCTTCGGTAAAATCCTGCATGTCCCAGAAAACTTTTGATCGCCCTTACGTTCGTCGGGTATGGAAGCTGCTTTATCACCTCGATCTTAGCTCGGTCCACCTCGAGTCCCTTGCTGGAAATTCTGTGACCCAGCACGATCCCCTCGGTGACCATAAAGTGACACTTTTCCCAATTGAGCACCAAATTCGCCTTCTTGCATCGGATAAGAACTTGACCCAAACGGAACAGGCAGTCTTCGAAACTGTCCCCGAATAGTGAAAAGTCGTCCATGAAGACCTCCAGATTTTTCTCGATCATGTCAGAAAAAATCGCCATCATACATCTCTGGAATGTGGCAGGAGCATTACACAACCCGAACGGCATGCGCCGAAACGCGAACGTACCGTATGGGCAGGTAAACGTCGTCTTTTCCTGATCTTCCGGGGCTATGAAAATGTGGTTGTACCCGGAGTACTCGTCCAGAAAACATTAATAAGCGTGGTGGGCGAGCCGGTCCAGCATTTCGTCCATGAATGGTAGCGGGAAGTGGTCTTTCAGCGTTGCGTCGTTTAGCCTCTGATAGTCCATGCAGATCCGCCAGCCTGTAACGGTGCGCTGCGCAATCTGCTCCTGGTCTTTATTCTGCACCACCGTAATACCCCCCTTTTTGGGCACGCACTGGACCGGGCTGATCCATGTGCTGTCCGATATGGGGTATATGATTCCCGCTTCCAGCCACTTCATAACCTCTTTTCGCACAACGTCCTTCATGTTCGGATTCAGTCCGCTGGGGCTGAATCACCGGTTTCTTGCCTTCTTCAATTCGGATCTTGTGCATGAAGTAGGAGGGGCTGATCCCCTTGATATCTGCAATCGTCCAGGCGATTGCTTCCTTATGCTCTCGCAATACTTCCAGCAGTTTCTGTTCCTGTTCCTGAGATAAACGTGACGAAATAATTACGGGCAGAGTACTATTTTCACCAATATACGCATACCTGAGATGGCTCGGGAGCGGTTTCAGCTCCAGTGCGGGTGGTTCCTTGAGTGACGGGACCAGAATTATCTTTTGCCCGCCGTCTTCGTCCCGATGCAAAGTGGTCTAGTCCTCGGCTCTCATGGCGTGCTCGCACCGAGTCTTCTCCTTTTCTTCCCCGTACATGCTGTCGATCTCTTCCCACAATTGGTCCATCTCCTCGTTTTCCCAACCTTCGTCAACCACGTCTATAGCAAAGATATCCTCGTGGTCGTAGTAATTTGGCAGTTGCAGATTTTTTAAAACGTTGAATTTCACCTTTTCCTCGTTAATCTGCATGGTAAGCTCCCCGCTCTTGCAGTTTATCATTGCTTCGCCTGTGGCCAAAAACGGCCTGCCAAGTATGAGCGGTACTTCCCCTGCCTCCATGTCCAGGATGACGAAATCTGCCGGAAAAATCAGCTCGCCGACCTTGACCACAATATCCTCGATAACCCCATAGGCCTGTTTTACGGACCTGTCTGCCATCTGCAGCATGATTCTGGTGGGTCGGGGTTCACCGACTTTCAAACTCTTGAAAATCGTCAACGGCATCAGATTGATGCTGGCCCCTAGGTCACACAGAGCCTTTCCTGTGTAAGCGTTACCTAGGGTGACCGGTATGACAAAACTGCCAGGATCCTTTCTCTTCCTCGGTAGCCCATTCTTCACACAATTGCTCACCTCTGCCGTCAGGTTTATAGTCTCGAAGTCACTCATTCGCCTCCTCCCATACAAGATGTCCTTGAGGAATTTGGCGTAAGTGGGCATCTTAGCCAAAGCCTCAGCAAAAGGTATGTTAATCTGCAGCTGTTTGAACATCTCGAGAAACCTGGCGTAGTCTTTGCTGTCATCCCTCTTTCGTGTTCGCAAGGGGTACGGGACCTCCTTGGAAACTGGTACAGTTTCTGCACCTGTCTCGTTCTGCACTGCATCCTGCTCAACCGAGCCCTTCGGCTGGGGGCGTTCGACTATGCTGTTATCCTGGCCCGACAAGTTGCGTTCTACTTCTTTCGAAATTTCTGCACGTGCGTGGCTGGGATACGGTGGATCCTGCAGTGCCAATCCACTCCGAGTGGTGAGAGCATTGATCTGAGCCCGTGGATTATTTACTGTATTCGAGGGTAGGTTTCCTGGCTGTCTTTCTGTTAGCTGCTGCGCTAACTGCCCCACCTGCACTTCCAAAGCGCGCAGTGACGTTTTGGTTGTCTGCATATCTGCCGTCAAGGTGTCCATGTGCTTGAACCGGGACTCCATGGTCTGGAACATGGACTTGATTTCTTTCATCTGGGCGTCGTACTGCTGCGCAGATGGGACTGACTGAGCCTGCTGGGTCGGGGCAGCCTGCTGAGCTGGTGGCCTGTGCTGGAACCCCGGTGCATAAACTGCTGCGTTCGGGTTTCCGTACTGAAACCCGGGATGGTCTCTCGTACCCGGTCGGTACCGGCTCGGGTCCCACTGCTGCTGTACGTAATTGGTGTCTTCGGTCCTTAGCTCCTCAATGGCTGTGTCCGGATCAGGTTCTTCGACTGCTGCAACAGTCTTCTTATCCGAGTAGACTTTCGTGACCAAGTCATGAACGATCTTGGCAAGATTATCTATCCGGTCATCCTCTGCGGGTTCGGCTCTCGCTGCCATCCTGCGATCGTCAAACAGTCGGGTGTCCTGCTTGGCCAACTGCTTCATCAGGTCATACGCACCTTCTTTGTCCACGTGATACAAGAAGTTCCCCCGGCCTCTCTGTCAATCCTGTCGGCGTTCTCCCTGTCTAGGGCATGGTAGAAAACCTGCAGAATTTTTGCGTCTCCAAAGCCGTGGTTCGGGCACCGTTTGACCAATCTCATGAGCCTGTCCCATGCGTCCACCACCGTCTCCCCCATCTTCTGCCTGAATGACAGGATTTCGCTCTGTAACTGTATGACTCGGGAGGCGGGATAGAACTTTGCCAGAAAATCCGTGACACACTCCTCCCATGTGGTGATGGAACGGGGTGGTCGGGATTCGAGCCAGTCTTTGGCTACTCCATAAAGACAGTACGGAAATAAGATCAACATGAGTGCCTCTGCTTCTACCCCCTTGTATCTGACCTTGTTGCAATAATCTTCGAATTTCCCGATAAAATCGTTCGGGTCTTCGTCGGCCCTGCCATGAAACGGGCAGAGAGTTTGTACCGTCTGGATGGTGGATGGTTTAATGTCAAAGTGCTCGGCGGTGATCTCGGGCACCACAATAGCTCGCTCATGCCCCCAGGTGGGGACTTCGAAATTTTCCACCAACGCCTTCCCAGATCGGTTATATGTTCTCTGGTTGCTTCGGGCAGCAAGTCCCGCTGTGACAAGTTCCTCAATGTACCGAGCCATCTGGGCTGGGGTACGTGTCTCTCGTTCCTGTCCACCGGCTTCGGTGTTCTCAGGCGTATCTCTCTGGTTGGTTGCCATCCTGCTTTCTCGGTTTCTGCGGTTCTGTTCGGTATACAGTTTTTCCGGGTTGTCGAGTGGTGACACCAAATTGCGAGGCAATCTGGGCATCAAATAAACAGTCCTGAAAACGCAGATTCAAAAACGCAGTGAGATAAAAAGAAAAATAACAAAACTGAAAATAAATAAAAACTCAGAAAACTAATTCTGACTACTAAATAGACCCTAAAAAGTCCCCGGCAACGGCGCCAAAAACTTGATGCGCAAACTAACGTGCTGTCGCAAGTGTACGAATCTTGTAATACCGGGTGCAATTAGACTCGGGTGATCGTTCCCACGAGGACTATTTCGGGTTTACTCACGTTGTCAGTTTCGGTTAACCAAGTATAGTAACAAGGAGGAGTAGGTTGTGATTGCAGTTTACTAAACTAAAAACAGAAATTAAAAACGTAAACGTAACTATTTTTTTGTGACGTTTTCTGAAATAAGTTGAATCGGTTGTTACGATAATAGATGAGAACTAGGCTCCAGGATCCCCTAGGGTTTCTGCAGATTTTACGTTTTTCGGTTTGATATGAAAACACTCAGCAGTCTCGTTATCTGTGCAACGTACCAGTTGTGCAGTGACCTTTCAGATTCCACACGTAATCCCGATCCTGCAGACGTTCGGATTCCTGTTAAGCTGCCAAAATCTGCAGTCTCAGTCTAAGCCTGTTAGGGTTTCTAACCTGTCCGAATGGCCCGGGTCAAATTCTCTAACAGTTGGTCTCACGTTTTTCTATGCTAGCCCTATCTCCCTTTCTTTGTTCGGTCCATCAGGGTGAGGTACTAAATCCTGTCTTTTCTTCCTAACCCTAACCTGACGTTTTCACCTACAGGCTCGGGTCTCTAGCAATTCTGGTTCGCGACTCCGATCATGCATATACGATAACAGTCAAATACAGAATAACAGATAAAGCTGCTGAATTTAAGATAACAATCATGAAATCATAATCAAACGTCTATAATAAAATCTGGATACGAAACCCTAGGTTCACCGAGAACCTAGGTAAAAGGTTTAGCTACTAAGTGACATAATTAAATAACAACGTTTCTGACTAAGAGAGATAGTGAAATCAAACGCGTGCTGTAGATGCTGAATTCCTGCTTCCGTGCTCACCGAGAGTGCTCTGTGATCTTTTCGGTTGTGCTGAGAATTGTGTTATGTTTTTGATGAGCACTGGACGAGTCTTTATATAGTGCTGAAGACGTTTCTGGAAACTGCCGAAATTACGAAACTGCCACTGGGCCGAAACCGCCTCGGGAAACGGGCCGTCTGCCACCGCCTCGGGAAACGGGCCAACTGCGCAAGATAGCTGCGTAGCTAGCTGCGTAGTTGGCTGCGTAGCTAGCTGCGTAGGTAGCAGCGTAGCTAACTGCGTAGGTAGCTGCGTAGCCACCTGCGTAGGTAGCTGCGTAGCTAACTGCGTAGGTAGCTGCGTAGCTAACTGCCTCCTCGGTTTGCGCGCCAAACTCCTCGGGATGTCTCGGGATGCGTACCAGGCTCCTCGGGATGTCTCGGGATGCCTGCTGATCTTTTCGGAGTGTGTTTCGTCCGTCTCGGGATGCGTGCCAAATTGCTCGGGATGCCTCGGGATGCGTGCCAATCTTCCTCGGGAAACGTGCCAATCTTCTCGACTTGCATGCTCGGCTTCTCAGCCTCCTCGGATCCTTCACCCGCATGCCTGCTTCATTTCCGGCTCCTCCACAAGTCATGTCCCTGCATCAACGACACGAAACAAAACCCGTGATCATATCTCGATATGCGTGAAATAAAGCAATTTATGCGTCTAGGAGATAAAAACAGCAAACCGTGAATTCCCGAGTCAAACGAGGCAGAAATCGACTAAAACGCTCATTTATGACGAAAATACCCCTCAAATTGGGTAAACCGGTAACTCCTAGTGAGGAGGTATCAAAACTACATCAAAATGCAATATTACAAATGCAGATGTCCACACCTAGCAAAACTGCCCTGAGCCTACAAAGTATAGAGAGTCATCAAAGTATGCACATGAAGATCAGCAGCTTCTAATATTTCCAATAGCCTCAAAGAGTACATAGACTCGACAAAACAGCAACGCTTCTAGTATTTTCAGTAGCTTCAAAGAGTACATAGACTCGACAAAACAGCAACCGCTTCTAATATTCACCAAGTTTTTCCAATAATCTACATTCACATGAAGGCGAGAAAACGAAAAAGGGGATTTGCAAATCAAGTTTTGATAAGATATTGAAGAGAAAGAATAGGAAATTGATTTTTTTTTTTTTTTTTTTTGAGAAAAGCTAGTGAATCCACCAATATCTCATTATCTCCCACTCATCTTCCTCCCAAGTGTGAAATTTGCAACATGAATATTCATTTGGCATGATTGCATTTTTCTAGAAGGAATGTGGGAGATATTGGTGGGTTCTCTAGCATTTCTCTCTCTCTCTCTTTTTTTTTTTTTTTTTTTTTCCTCAGTAGCATAGAAGATTACGATTATGGAAGCAAATTAGGAGAGAGAGAGAGAATTGAATTGAGATTGAGATTGAGATTGAGATTGAGATTGAAAATAGAGATAGAGATGGACATCGTGCAGGACTGAGATGTGGAGACGGAAGTTTGTGGGACGGAAACTTTTTCGAAATTTTTAAATGACACGTTCCATTTTCTAAATTGGATACCTACCTGTATTTTTAGGAACATCTTTCCTACCTTTTCAAATTAAAACAGTATATTTCGCTAAGAAAATAATAAAGTAAAATAGGATAAGTGTGGAGGTGTAGTAGAAGTACTTGGTCTTATAAAAAAAAATTCCACATTTTTACAACAAATTGGTGACTGGATTGACTTACTTTCCAAAACAAGACCGTCTTACTAGTATTAATCAGCCTAGTAATCCTTATTGCTGGAAGCGAACTCCTCCTACTTGTCCACATTCTCAGAACCGAAAACATCACCAATTGGAGCTCGCCGGTCAGGTTCCGACGTCAGGTAATTCCTACTCTTCCTCTGCCTTTGGCCAGGTAACTATACGGCAACTGCTTACGTGAGTTCCTCCTCTCTCTTCTATTCTCTGTTTGTGCAATTTTATACTAAAAGTAACTTTGATGATCGAAATCGGTTACAGTTGTTGTGTTATGGGTGAGGTTGAGAATTTCAACGAATAGGTACGACATGCATCTGAAATGGGTTTATGGTCATCTGAATTGAGTCAGGAAAGAGAAAATATTTACCACTGTGGCATGCCTACGTGGTGGGGCAAGCCAATCAGTATTTGACAAACATGCAAAATTTGAAGGGTTTCATCTGATTAATGCATACTTGTGAAATTATGATTGGTGTGTCCCACCACGCAGGCTTGGCCCAATGAATACTTTGTCATCGGGAAATTGAAGTAAAAGATAAGTTGGAAAACGAACGGATTTCAATTTTTTTGTGCCCCTTCACCAATCTCCTTGCAATAGAAAAGGCGAATTTGATTTATTACAGTGCAGGTCCTTTGTGCCAACACTGGGGGATGTTTCTTTTGATTGGTGTTTCTTGTTGTTGCGTATATTCTTACAGACTGAATTTAGTCATAAAGACTAGAAATGACTGTTTTCAAAGTGTGATTTTAGTTTGCTAGGCTTGTGCTTTGTGACTACCTGAGTTATACGCGGAGCGGCGTGTTGTAACGGAAGCGGCAGAGAGCGCGACCATTTTTCCTGTTACGGGTCGTGTGAATTTTATTCACACAAAAAACGGCTGTTTCATGTCGGGAAAAACGGAAAAAAGGGGAAACAGCCGTTTCGTGTCGGGAAAATCAGGAAAAACGGTAAAAACGGAGAAAACGTCCGTGAATGTTTTCTAAAATTCACACATTCGATCCCCGTTCTCCTCCGAGATAGTCCGATCCCGTTACACGCGACCGCGACCGACATGTCAACCGCTTCCGTGTTTTACAACCTTGGGTGAGTAGTAGATGGTCGAATGATAACTTGATATTTCAATATGCACAAGATATCTAGAAGAAAATTGATAGTGGAACAATGAAGTGTACATTTTAGAGAAAGAAGACTCAGTCCGTCATAGAGATTAAGCATAAATTTTTCAATTTTAATATTCAGCCCTCTTTTGTATATAATACGGTTGTACATTTATAGTGTCTATATTATATTTTGTTTTCAGGTATGGTTCCAGTTTTAAATATTTATACCTGCCTGTTATTGCGATTATGCTATAGGGTCTAGATAGTAGTATAGATTTTTCATCCATTCAAACAATGTCAACCTATTGCTAATTTTCTCTCTGCTCAAATTTTTCCTGACGATCTTTTCTATTATGTTTCCTCAGATCCTCATGATGCAGAGATTATGTTCAGTGAGGTTCTTGACCTCTGCATTTTCAAGAAAGGAGATGCAGCGTGCTGCTTTCTCAACCTCGATGCTGTTTGATGACACCCAGATGCAGGTTTTCCTCTCTCTGTGATGTACATCAATTGGGTTTAGATTACCCATCCATGAATGTTCAACAGAGTCACTTTCTCTCTATGGGAATCTCAAATTCTCAATCATGGGTTTCATTTATATTTTTACATTTGGAGTTGAAGTGTATACAATCTCATTGATGTTGTTAGCTTAGAGTTATTGAGTTTAGTAATTGCGACAATTGTGTGTTGTATGTAGTAGTTCTTATACTAGTTTGTCATAGCTTGATTGCTTGTGCCAGCTGAGAAGAGGGAAACTATGGGCACTTCTGTAAGAATCCATGGGGTTCCACCTCAAAACCAATTGGCAATGAGGGGAGTAGCCCAGGACACTTACTAATTATATTTCTTCTTCTTGAATGTCCGATGTGGGACTTCTCAACACGCCCCCTCACGTGTGGCATTCTTTGGCCTACACGTGGATCTTTTGTCTACGGGTGGCGGTGAGCACGTGGGTTGTTAGACAATTTACGTGTGTGAGTCGAGGCTTGATACCATGTAAGAATCCATGGGGTTCCACCTCAAAACCAATTGGCAATGAGGGGAGTAGCCCAGGACACTTATTAATTATATTTCTTCTTCTTGAATGTCCGATGTGGGACTTCTCAACAACTTCGACATACTGTCTTATTAGATTGTTTTATCCCATTTAATTAAATTTAGCTATCACTAAACTAGGGTAGTTATATTTAATTTATCCAATTTCACTTTGAATAGGGTGTAATCTCTCGATGGCTTGTGTTATTCATACTTCACCTCATCTTGTTTAAGCTGAATTTTGTCGTATTAATAAGAAAATTTCTTCATCAAAATATGAATCCAGTGAGTCGAAAACTGACCCCTTAGGTATGAATTAGTGATCAATTTGGTACCTTAACTCTCATACCCCAAACTTGCTTCCCGTGTGCATTCAAATGCCTCGTCCTGTTTTCTCTTTTATGTTCAGGTGACAAGATTCCACGTCTGGCAATCATATCATTCCCAACTATGAGTTCTCGAAATGTGAGAAATGAATTAAGTTAACTTGAAGGCCAAAAACCTTCGTGAAATGTCAAACCACCCCCAGATGTTATGCTATTTCTTCTAAAACCCATTAAGAGATACCTATTCATTCCCATCAGCATTACCATCACACCTCACCTTGGCACTTACCACCGCCGCACTGTCCCGTCCACCCCACCATGGTCTTGTTCTTCCGCCACCACCACAACCACCAGAAAAAGCTCTATCCATCATAGCGAGCGACATCCCGCCGGAGGTTTGCAGGTTTATGCTTAGGAAGAAGACGAGTGACCGTAAGAAAACTACAAGAGGAAAATTTTCAGCGTCTTGGCATAAATCGGCACTCAATTGCAAGAAATTATCACTTAATTGCAGAGACACGAAATGTCGCGGTAGAAATTGAAGCATCTGGTAAACTACATTAAAACTTCTGTACCCCCTTCTCAAACCCCGTGTCTTCAAGGACCCACCCACTGCCCAATACCAGGCCCTATGTTTGCCAACTTGTCATGATCACCATGCAAACCTGTGCAACTACCACGACTTCTCTAGTTGGGTTCTCTCTTTTGAGAAAACCCAATTCAAGAAATCTGATAAAGATAAAAAAAGTCACTAAGTGCTAGTTATTGGGTTTTCCGTTTCAAAAAGTTCTCCTCCTTGTTCCATCTCCGACAGCACCATCGGCATTTCAGGTCAAGAATCTCAGGCTCTCAGCACCTCTTTACTACAACACTAAAATTTACTTGTCTCTCATCATCTCTAATCAACCTCATCACTGAATCAGTGTCAATCCATCATAAGTGTACTTCCTCTTCACACCACTATATTTTCCCTATAGTTATAAGGTTCTATTAATGGCATCAATGAAACATGCAACACATACATGAAGAAAATCTAGTGTTTGATAACCCTCTCAAACATGCAGCCATAAGAAGGCAAAATCAAATTAAAAGGGATCCAAGTATTCTGTTACTCCATTGTCTCATAATTTGAATGTGTAAGGGCTTGTCTCTTTCCGTCCATAACATACAAACAACAATGTAGTGATGAATCTTTCAAATGCAAATGCACTAGGGATAAATAATATTGTCTCCATTTTTTCTGCACAAAAAGCAAAAAGACTTATTTTCCCGTGCGCTGCACTCCTGATCATGGTATGTGCTATCTAGACTGTGATCATGTGTCAAGATAAGATGCAGGATGCCTTCAGTTAACTAGCATTTTCTTAAATTTACACTGATATGCTAAGGTTCCTACCAAACTCCAAAGTAATTAATCCAATTGCTTGGGCATCTAAAAACATGGCAACTGTTGGTTAAGGTTTACTATCTCCTGATTAGGCACAGACATTTGGTTAAGCAAACAAGCAATGATAATACAAGTAAAATATGTAGCACATGTGCGGGTGCAGTGCGGGTACGGGTGCGGCATATTCCCAAAAATCAGGGGTGCGGGTGCGGCGGCGGTGTGTCGACTTTATTTGTATTTGTATTTTATATTATTTGTGATACCATTATACTAATATAAAAACAACAGTAATAGTTATCAAAATTATAATCGAACAAAAACTCATAAACAGATTCAAAGATAGATAGTAATATATCAACAATATAATCTTTTCCTGCCATTGTTCGTAGCTATGGAAACACAAGTAATCTAAGGGTTAAAATGTTCACCTAGATGATATTTTTTTGGTTAAATTGTAGTTGTACTGAACACTCTCAACTAAAACTTTCAAAATGGCAATGCCTTATCTTGAAGGCACCCGCAAAGCACCTAAGCACCCGCGAAGCACCCAGTGCTGGTGCGCGACCTGCCAGAAGCACCCGTACAACATAGAGTAAAATTATGATATAGAACAAGCTTGTTGAAACCTCTCTTATATTTTTGGGAATTTATCTTTGCATCATTTAAGTTTTTAAAGCTTCAATGTTTCCGACAATGCCAGAAACTGAGAACAGCCCGAAGCAAATGATTTTTTCTTACACGTCATGTTTTTTTAAGTTCTCCATTCTGTCAATTTTTGGGTTCCTTATCGTCTTCTATTATCTTCCAGCTCTCTCATCATTTTCTACTGGAATATCTCTACAGTTCAAAGAAAGTGTTGCACAATTTGCCCAGGAAAATATTGCTCCTCATGCATCTAAAATAGACAAGTCAAATTATTTCCCAGAGGTTATGCATCTATCCTCATTTTTTTTGTAAACTGATTGACCAAGACAATAGGATTTGACTTGTTTATTTCCGTCTCCAGGAGTTAAATTTGTGGAAACTAATGGGGGACTTTAATCTCCATGGCATCACTGTTCCAGGTAACCTCTTACGTTCCAAGTTTGCTTGGAGCCCTTACAGTTATTAAAATGTTTGTATAGAAAAGCTAACTTCCGGGTTACTGATGTCTGTACAGATAGTACAGTTACAAGAGTATATAAGATGAGAAAAATGTGCAATGCTAGGGTACCCCTTTTCTCTATTTTATCTGTCAATGCCGAGTCACTCTTGGAAGCTCTCTCTCTCTCTCGGAACACACAGGTGATACCCTTCGGGTGCGCACTCGGTAAAACCCCTGCTCTAGTGCAATAGCCTGCAAACCATACTAGAGAGGTAAACCAGCCTGAGAAAACCTGGGCTGACTTCTTGCAGTGGAGAAGGCCAATAGGCAGCTCTTGGGTTCGCCCAAGTTTCGAATTCCCGACCAACTCAAGGTTGACGTGCATCAGGCACAAATGGGATAATTTTATCTTTATGGGCATTAATTTAGCATGTAGTTATTTCGAGGAACATTTACCTTGCCAAAAGTCAATCGATATTCAATGTAGATGAACAGTTCCCACAAGATCTGTACCTTCATGTACGGGTATCCAGCCATTTAGCTTATGGTAGTGATGAATGTTCCTTTGACCATTTTCCTAACTAGTAGTCCAGGCTCTGTACGCATGCCATGGGAAAGATGGAGACACAATTGGTTCCTGTCTAGACTTCATTATTCTAATTTTCGAACATTGTAGTTATCTAGTTATTGAAAGGAAATCAGTTAACAACCATGAGTTTTTTGGAGTATGTTACTTGGGGTTACACTTTATACCATGATGATTAGGGGCTATTAAACTGAAATATATATTTGAAGTTGGACTTGGTTGCTTTATTAGGCGGATTGAGAATTCTGTTGCACCATGTTGAAGTCTTTGTATAATATAGGATTATAAGTTTTCATATGGATTGAAAACTGAGAAACCTGATCAAGGAGTGCATTGCCACAAAACATTCACAACCACTTTTTTGCTTGAGATATCAGAATATGACCAGACTCGATCACTTGTAGTTGACAGACTCATGAACATGAACGGGAATACGCCCAACTGCAGTTTTATGTTTGTTTATGTTGCCTATGAGGCTTTACCCTGTGTGAGCTTTGTGTTGATATTTTTGTATTTATGGAGTTAATTATGGTTGCATGGCTAGTTATACCTTGTTAGGAGTATTTCATTTTAAAAAGGAACAACATTTTATAGATTAAATGACACTGGATAGTAGATAGCAGAAACAATAATTAAGCAGAGATGTATATTAAACAAAATCGTTTTTGGATGGGTGCTTCAACAGGGGAATTCATGTTCAGTTAAAATTAGAAATCCAGGATTTTTACTCCTTTATTTGGGTAACTTACACCTAGATTTAATTATTTTTTATAGAATTCAAACATTTGGAAGAAACTTATCCCATATTTAAATTTCATTGTTGAAGTGTCATTAGTAACTGCTGCTGGGTATGAAAATTTACATTCCATTGTTTAAATACCAACACGGCCGCAACTATCCACGCATTCTCTATGCTGCGGTCAATCACCATACAGTTATCCCAGGGAAGTCATTCTGCCATCGCTATCCTCGTGCCGTTACCATCCCGTCCATACATTGAAAAAGAAGTACCGCCACCAGGCTAGTTACGGCCATTTTCCTAACTAGTCCAGCTTCACAACCATAGCTATTGCATGTCCTACCATGGTATCCTGTGAAGAATAGTGTGTGGAAGAAAATGAAGAACACAACACATTAGGGTAGGGTTCCATGTTAGGTTATGCTTCCTTCTGTGGTTCATTGCTGCAACAGTTTCTTGGCTTGGCATTTTAACTGGTGAAGATTTTAGTTTTTGTGTTGTTTTTTGTTTTGTTAAATCCTCTTCCTCGTTTGTGGGAGTTTTAGTAAGATCGATGAACAAATGTCAAGTTTAGGACCAACTTGTTTGGTCTGCTATTGAGCCACAAGACTAAATTCAGTCTCTTTAAAACTCAAAGGTTTGAAACAAATCATAAAAACTAGGAGTTTGATGAGGATGAAAACTTATGTATGGGGTTCCATCATGAAATCATGAAAGGGATAATTAGAAGATAATAAGCGAATAAGGAGAAGAAGTTAGTTGAAGGGAAACAGCTATAGCATTATGGCTGAAGAAGGAGATCGTTACATGAAGTTGTTCATGAATTTCTGTCCTAGATTGTTTGCTGATTTTCAGCAGATTCAAGGTCTGGAAAGAAGGGCTGGGTTTTATTGAGTGTTAAGGGGAAGAGATCAGGTTAGGAAGGTTGTTGAACTGATAAATCAGGGTTTCCGGAGAAGAATGACAGAGTTGGCGGCCCGTGAACAGTAGCTCTGTGAATAATACAAAAGAATAAGAAACGAAGAAACAAATAATAAGAAAAAGAAGATGAGATTCGAGGACTCTCACCTAAGCTGTCAATAGAATTCACCTAAGGTAATACTGCAAGAAGCACCAACCACCAGCTACACAAGCTCTTCAAATATTCTTCTCCATTCCCGAATTCCTGAAACAAGAGTACAACGTCTGTAGACTCTTAAATAACCTAGTCAACTATCCTACTTAAGATGTTTCGGACAAGATTCAATTTTTTTTGCTGGACATACTTTCCACTGTCTTTGAGATATTTAGCGATTTCCTTACTTCATTTTCTTTTTCTATGCTCGAGTTCAAGATTTGTTATTTCGTTTTTACTAATCGGTTTTTGATACCATAAGTGCATATGTTTCACCTACTAAATGTCACTCCGTGCTGTTTCTTAGAATATCTTTCAGATTCCAGTGCATTTTCATTTGTTTAACTTGTGTCTAAATATATGACCTTTTAATAGAGGAATACGGAGGACTTGGACTTGGTTATTTGTACCACTGCATAGCTATGGAAGAAATCAGTCGTGCTTCAGGATCAGTTGGGCTTTCCTATGGTGTTCACTCTAACATTTGTATTAATCAATTGGTAAACCATCCAAAACAACCCTACATTTTGGTAATGTATAATGTTTGCTTACTGAGTTCTAATTATTGCCTTTGGTTTTTAGGTGAGGAATGGAACCCCTGCCCAGAAGCAGAAGTACTTACCAAAGGTTTTACTTCACTATCTTTCTTTCTTCCCACCCCGCTTATGATATCTAGACATCACGTACTCCTAAAATTACTTTATCCTTTTTGTAAATGGCACAGGTGAATTTTCTTCTGTCTAGATTTATTCAGCTCTAAATTTTTTCATGGAATCTTGTATAATGCTCAAGAAGGATTTTACCATATTGAAAGAAAGTGATTTAATGCTTGTCAAAAATTCTTGGATAAGTTACTCTGTCTCCTTGTGTCCCCTAAGCAGCTTCAACTGATACTTTGTTTGATGACGTAATGATTTATCCTTGAAGATGGATGTTAATCAGTCAGGGCTTGAATTCCTTCTGGGGTTGAAATAGTTTTATTTTTGGCAACTCTATTGCTGCAAAGAGCCTTGTTTAACTTTTGACAGTATAGGAGATGCTTTTGACTTTACAGATTTACAGAACTATCCTTTGTCTTATTTGAAACTTACTCTTAAGAACTGAGGAAGTTTTTATTCTAGAAAGGATATGAGGAAATGAACTGATGAAGTAGGTATTATACCAAAAAAAAGTGATGAAGTAGGTAACATTGTGGCTCAGGAATCTTAACATGGGGACTGCAAAGTAACTAAGGAAGGCTTTTGAAGTTGGACAGAGGTACAGATATCCTGTGTCTATTCTACCTGGTGACTGAGAGATAAATGATGATGTTACCCATAGGATAAAAGCAGTGTGGACGAAGTGCAGGGGTGCTTCCTGTGTGCTGTGTGACTGTAGGATTCAGCTAGGTTGAAAGGTAATATCTATAGAACCTCTGTTCAACCCGCCTTGATATATTGGATGGAGTGTTGGGCTGTTAAGAGCAGATATTATAAAAGAATGAGTGTAACAAAAAATGAGAATGTTAAGGTGGATGAGTGTGGTAACTAGGAAAGATAGGATATTCATTGACACAGTCAGAAATAACCTTTGCACCTATAGAAGACAAAATGAGGGAGAATCGTTTGAGGTGGTTTGTTATAATGAGGATGACTAAGATTCTGCATAATATATAGGGAAAAAGAAATAGTAATCATAGACCACTGTCTAGTTTGGTTCTGAAGCTTCAACCCGGTTTTGTCACATTCCCTTTTGGTAGGTTAAATAATCAAATAAAAAAACATTTCTATAAGACAGAATTCAAATACAAAAGGAGGGTGAACAGTTAGAACCTCAATTGGAACAACGTAGGCGGTATCTGCCATGCAAACATTACAAGGAATCTAGCAGTTTACAGATAAAATTAATAAAAGCACAACTTCAGGAAAGCTGTGGTTTCCACATCATCAATGGCTAACTCATCAAAAGCCACCTGTGTATACCATATCAAGATGTAACATTTCTCAAGAATGGTAGTCGGTATTGATGATCTAGACTCCTCATCTTCTCTCCTTTAAAAGGTTCATTCATCTCTTCTTCTCCATTTACCTTGCTCTTCGACTCGTTGGAGAACTGGCACCGACCTACTCGCCTCAATATTTTAGATGCTAAGTTGCACAATTCTCCTATTGAGGGAGTCATGACTCAAGATTATATAGGAATCAAGAGCACTCGTGTCTGTTAATTGGTGGATGTTATGGAGATATATTTAATTAAATCCCTTAGTCATCAACCTTGTTCATGATTCAAAACCTTGAAGATGCACAAAAGTACATTTTCATGACATCTTCTTACACTCTACGTTTTGCAGAATACATTTACAGTGACAAATCTAGTAGTTTGTAATTTTTTGACTCACACATTATTAAATTTTAAGAGAAGTAAATATGTGGATCCAAAAGGTGTGTAAATATTCAATAACCTTTTGTTCCTAAAAGAAGGTAACTAGTCACTTAGTGACCCACGTCATAGTCAGCTAAGACATGGACCATATATTGCATTCCTCTGTTCCTTGGATTGAGAAAGTGAAATAAGTTCAGTGGAATTATGGAGCCTCTAAATGTTGGTTTGAATTATTGCTTATGTCTTAACTTAACCCGCTGTCCGCCTGTGCCAGTCTTACTGCTTTACGAGTTTGCTCTTCCTAATTAAGCATGCACCGGACTAAAATTTGATGTGTTAGCCAAAACGAAACCATATTCATTCACCAAATATACGCTGTTTCTTGAGAAGCTGTCGCTATATCGGGCTGTATAACCAAAATATCACTAATTTCCAAAACATATTTGTAACACGTCAGCGGCGTCGCTAACATCTAACACGAGACAGCTGTACAATACATACTAATTGACTAGTGAAAATGTCCGGGATTGATCCGAACAATTTAGGACATTCGTGTTTGTTTTTTTACGTCTTGACAGCAATTGAACACTAAGTAACTGGATTGCTTGAAATTGCCGAATTCATCAATTTGGAGTGCCACTTTTCCAAATGGCGAAGTTAGAATTTCAATATGCTGGTATGTAATGGAACAATTGTCTTACTTGCTTGAGGGGAATGTTGATTTGACATAAATGATGAGGTGGCTCTACCTTTAATGACTCAAGCTTTATGTTTGGTCAAATAAACATTCACAGTACTTCTTTGGTTGGATGAAATGAAGCTCATTTGATTTCTGTTCTGTTAATGTGCTAGCTTTCCGTTATTCTTCCGTTCTTTCTCTCTGTGGTCGCCTGTCTGCGTCTCCATATCTACCCACATACATGAGTTTCCCAATTATTTAGTTGCAAGCTAACTTTGTCTTCTTGGTATGAAGCTCATTACTGGAGAGCATGTTGGAGCCCTTGCAATGAGTGAACCTAATGGTAATGCATGTGAATTTGTTTTCAGCTCAGGATTCGTCCCCATGATAATTATCTGGACTAAACCAGTGAATGTAGGCGATAGTCATGTGGGTTCTGTAAACTATTATTTTCAGCTGGCTCTGATGTTGTTAGCATGAAGTGCAAAGCTGAACGCGTTGATGGAGGTTATGTCTTGAATGGAAACAAGATGTGGTGCACGAATGGTCCCATTGCAGAAACACTGGTATGTTCTTAGAAACCTTAACTAATCATGGCTGAGTGTGTAATGTGGAGCATTACAGGTCCTGTCAAGAACCTTCATAGTCGCATTTAGTTTTAGATTTTAGAATAAGTGGATTCTGTTCAAGAACACTGTAGGGGTAGGATTAACTCTCTAGTTTTCTCTTTGAATTTCCGATGTCTGCATGTGTTAGATAGTTAGGCCCTTCTTGGGTACGATATAGAGTGGGAGGTCTAGGGAGAAATTATACAAGTTTGGTATATCGTGTTTGGGTTCGATACAAACATGTACAATATATCTCACCTTATCCCCCGTTCTCATTTTTTCCTTAAAACTTATACCACTAAGCCAGTATAAGGAGTTTGGGAAGAGGGGGGGGGGGGGGGGGGGTGACAAGACTAAAATGCCCTCTGCCAAATCTAAAAGTGACCTCAATACACTAAATCATTCAGGCACTTTTCAATTCACTTGTCACATGTTATCCTGCTCCATATCCTGCCCTACCCAAACACTGAAAAGTCATTTTTTCATATCCTCCCTTATCCCAGCACAATCATATCCTACCTCATATCCCAGTATATACCTTATACCCCTGTTTCTTATACATTACCCAAACGAGGCCTTAGTCTTCAAATGGCCCTGCAATAGACACTGTTGCTGTGTGTAAGATGTATGTCCTTGGATTGCATGTGTCATACAAGTTCAAGAGAGATCAAATTTGAATTTTGTGGGCTGGCTCATTGGGGCATCTAGTGTTGAAGTCTGATACACCTAGTAACTTAACTATATTAATAATTGTGTTTTCGAACAACATAAATGACTTGTTATATATCTTAGCTAATACATTATGGCAGATGGTGAAGCCTTATTTTTTATTCCAAAGTTTCCCCTGACTCACAAAATAAGTGAGTGATAAATGGGTCGAATTTGTAAAATTATTTGTTTGCAACTACCAACCTAATATTCTACATTACTTCTTATATCGCGGTCATTAATCCTAAAATTTCTGTGTTACTCCACAACTTAATCTGGAAAAGGATTAACATGATTTCTATCTTTTTCGCAATTGTTGTACGTATGAAAAACATGTATTACATGTGCGATGTAATCTAGATCTTTTGATCTAAGTACCATCCCCATGTCTGGTCATGGGTCCTGTACTTCGAGAAAACGTTTACCCTTGTACATTGATTATTCTTGGTAACTTGTGGCACCAACTCTGGGCATCAAATCCCATGAGTGTTTATCTCTGTCATTCATGTTCATTTGATGTAATTCAAAGACAAGGCCGGGATTTTACTGGAAGGGGAAGACTCACCATTTCACAAATGCAAGCATTTCGAGCTTTGCATTTTATTTATTGAGTCAATACATTTATAAACTCATAGTTCTTAAGAGTCACTTGCGCGGATCTAGGTGAAGTAAATGAATCTTTCCATACGTAGATTTGTTGTCTTGAAAGTGTACTCTCATGAATGCTAGAATTTTCTCTACATTCTATAGTTGTTTCCCTTTGGATATGATATGGTTGCGTTATACTCTCTCGTCTTCCATACTATAGGTTCTCCCCTGGGTATATCTGTAGAATCCATGCTCGGAGGGAACTGTAGTATTACGTTTATTTCCTGGTGAATTCTCCCATTGTTTGCTCACATGATTCTCTGTCCATTATGGTCGTTTTGGCAAACTAATCTGTCCCTCTCTTGTCAGAGTTATTATCATTATAGTCGATATTGTTAGGTTATTTAGTTTCTATATTAGGTTATTTAGTTTCTATATTTGGTCGTTTATATTCTTTTGTTTCCTAGTTAAGATTATTCTGTTACCTAGTTCAGTTTATTGACCAAGTATTGGTCGCCTATTTATGGAATAGTCTAGGTGAACAAAAAATTGTACAAAAAGTTGAACATAAAGTGACTTGTATGGCAACATGTCATTAATAAAAATCCGGGGTGAACTTTATGAAGGAAATGCAAAGAATAAATCTTGTTTATAAATACACATCTACTGATGTGGCATATGCCACGGACTTTTTGTTCAAATTTCTGTTCAATTTTTTGTCCCCCTAGCACGGCTCCTTATTTATAGGCTCACTGTACTCGTTAAATATGAATCACTTTATTATATTACTCTTCTCATATTCTATCATGGTACGGAGCATTACCGGTTCTGGTGACCTAGTTCATCTTTCCGCTCTCCCGGTCGGCGGCGCCACTAATAGTCGCTCGCCAGGCCATCACTTATTTTAAGTCCAGCGACTCTTAACACAGGCTAAGCCGGCTCTATCATTCTCGGTTTCGGCTTCTGCTCCGGCTCAGCACCATCTGTTAGCATCAGCTCAGCGCCGTCAGATGCAGTCAGTTTTATTTTCAGCGCCGGTTCATCTCAGCGGCGGCCCTTCTCGTCCATCTGTCTCCTTGCCATACTACTAATTTTATCCTACTACTTCCCCTCTTTGATCGGATCGTTGTTGACCCGATTCCCGCTATGTTTCATCTCTATCGGAGCTGCTGATCCTTGCTTATGCCTCTATTATTATTGTTGGATTCTTTCTTTTGCCTCCATCCACCACAGAAACCTAACCACAGTCGCCGCGGCTGCCTACCTTTCCAAAAGAAAGTAGTTATTTTCAAAATGTTGTAGAGATTGGTGTAGTAAAATTATATAAACTTATGAAGAGATAGAGTGAGAAAGAATTAATTGTGATATGAAATGAAGATGGGAGAGAGAATGAGTGGTGTTGGTTCCACTGATTAAAATTGATTGTGTTGTTGAAAGGGGGTGGGAATTCGTCCAATCTAATGTACCAAAAGACAATTAGTTGGACTTTAGTATAAAAATTGTTATTGGAGACCTGGTCTAGTATTTCATTCTGGGTTTGTTACTGTTGGGTTGCTTGTCTATCAACATTTTCTTTTTAGTTTTGATACATTTTTTGTCAGGTTGTCTATGCAAAAACAGACATTGCTGCTGGCTCTAAAGGAATCACTGCATTTATCATCGAGAAAGGAATGCCTGGGTAATACTTTTTCTACTTCATGTGTTATTTAGTGCAGCTAGGAAGCTGCCTGCAAAGGCTACTAGTACTACTATTACTACTACTACTGCTGCTGCTGCTGCTGCTGCTACTACTACTGATTAAAATAGATTCATTTGGCCCAGTCACCCTGGGTTGAATGTCGGCTTTACTACTCTTAATGATTTTGCTGGCTTAGATGGCATTAACTGATTATATTTTAGTTTAGTTTGGCATCTAAATCCACATTAAAATTGTCTCGATGATTCTAATTAACGAAAAGGAAATGTTAAAATGCATTTTTTTAATTCATTATTCAGGTTTCTCTTTTCATTTTTGTCAATGCAGATTCAGTACGGCTCAGAAACTAGACAAACTTGGGATGCGGGGGAGTGATACGTATGGCTTAAATTTCTGAAAACGAACATTGATTTGTTTGAGCTTCTCTAATTTCTATCTGAAAATGTAATTTTCTAATACTGCAGTTGTGAGCTTGTCTTTGAAAACTGCTTTGTTCCGGGAGAAAATGTACTCGGGCAGGAAGGACAAGGTATCAAATATACGTGATTTAATATTTTATCATCTGATTTCTCGATTTCTTTTCTTCATTATCCAATTCTTTTGAAAGATTGTGTGCAAGAGGTTGCAACTAGGTAGTGTCTGCTATCTATTCACCTCCTGAGAACCTAATGCTCCCAATATCCAAGTACTGATATTAACAATTGAACCTGTGAAAATGTATGCATCGACAATGGTTAGTTATAACTTTTACAGTAAACATTCATGTGTTGGACCATCGCGGCACCGTTAGAGCTGATTTGGATTAAATTAGTTTTACCAGTAGCCCTGTCGGATATTTTTTTCAAGCCGACTTTATCGAGATACCATGAATATTAAGAAGTCTTCAGATGGTGCTGAGCATGAAATGGTGAATGAGATAATCAGGAGAGGAATGGAAGACATTGTACGTTATATCAGAGGCAAAAAGTTCCTTTGCTACCCGATGTTGTGGTATCTGTAAGGTATTACCTGAGGTTCGGTAGGTGTTATAAGGTCCTTATCATTTTAATTCCGTTTTCGAACCAGTTTTTCTGTCTGCTGGTGGTGGTTTCATTGTCCACTCATGGAAGGATCCATGTAACATTCAGAAACTGAAATATCTTTACCTCTATTGCCTTAACATTCTGATATTTTATGTACTTTTCATTCTCGTGAACTTTGATTTCATCTCACCTCATCTTTGGGCGAGTTTGTGTGTTCCTAAGAAAGCCCCAGACACAGCCACATCAGAATCTGCTTCAAGCAATCACCTTTGGGTGACTTGTTTCTTGTTTGTGCTTCAAAGTGGTGATGTAATCATATAAACCTCTTTTTGTCTCATGAGTCCAAGTAAAACCCATTTTGAGACCGTTTCCGATGTTCAAATCGTGTTAAATTATGGGGAACTGATGTGTATTAACGTTTCAGGTGACTGAAACTAGAAATCTGTGGGTCTACACTCTTTTGTGGTCTGATGACTTGTGTTTCTTTGAATTCGGACCCTCTTGCTTTTTTGGTGATTTATAACTTGGATTTAAGGATGTTATTTACCTTGAAACCATAATATTGAAGATTTGGTTCCTCTTGTTGCCAAGTGAACCTGAAACATTTAGAATTGTTGAATCATCTGCAAGTCTTTTTTTTTGGGTAAAAGACAAAAACCATCCACTTATGGGGAAAATACATTTTGCCCCCTGATTTATGGGGAAAATACCTTTTGCACCCCTGTCAATGGATGGAGGGTGGACAGATACCGCCCTTCTGTTACAATCCGTTAGTGGAGGGGTGCAAACTGTCTTTTTTTGACCATTTTACCCTTATTATTGTGGACAGATACCACCTTTTTTTTGTTTATTATAGTGTTCATGTTCTTGATGTTCTTCAGCACCACCTCCACTACCACCAACCACCAACACCACCGAATCCCTACCACCACCACCGAATCCTCGACAACAACAACAACAACAACAACAACAACAACAACAACCAACAATCAACAAAACTACGATCTGAAACACCTAAACCTGACCTCATATGAAACCACCCTAACAACTACCAATTCTCCATAACACCAGACCATCCAAGCAACCTACAAACCACCAACAACCTCCTACAACCTGCACCCATCACAGCTAGCTGGTAACTCCATTGCCTAGCCTTCTCCACCTACTTAACAACACCACTCTCTGCCTCCAAAACTCCACCTCTGCTATCTACCAATTAACCAACATACACCACTAAACATCATGACAAACCCAAAATACAAACACCATAACCACCATCAGTACCTCTTTAAACACCAACACAACCAACACCCAATACTTCAACCTCAGTAGCTACAGCACAAGAATCATGTCCTGAAGCTCACCATTTTGGCCATTATTAACACACAACCTGACCTCCATTCGAACACCCTTCACCATTCACATAAACGATCACAATAACCAACCCCAGTCTCCATTCACCAATTCTCCTCCACACCCAAGAACATAACCTAAACCAAACTACAACCTGAAACCACCACCTAATTCCCCGAAGCCAATTCAGCTACCTGCTGCCACCATTACTGCAACCCTCTACTGCCAACCAAACTACCACCTGAAACACCTAAACCTGACCTCATATGAAAGCACCATAACAAACTTAGACCTGACTTCACCATTAAACCTTCATGAATAACAACCTCTGCAACCTTCAGCCACACCATCTTCACCAAACCGAAGCTCCACCATACCCATCACCAATTGACAATTAGCAACCCAATTTTCACCACCGTCCCTGCCATCAGAACCTCCAAAGCATAGTTGTCAAATCGGGATTCAGATAGTGAATCGAAACTCACCTTCATTGAATCGTGAATCGAATCGAATCGTGAATCGTAAAGATTCGCTTGCACTTATGTTAGGTCCATATAATAACATATTTTACTAAATTATAACATGTGTGAGCTAATATATTCATAATTTTACAAAAAGAAAGCTCAAAGTTTCAGAAACTCGCATCCCTAGCTAGTGATAAGAAACTTTACACAATTTTTATAATGAAGATATAGAAAGACAGGTGGAGCAAGGAACTATTGAGATGCCAGGGAGATATAAAATAATAGAAAACTACTAGCTTTTGACTAAAAGAAATGTACAAGTCATTTTAAAACTAACACATGTTGCAAAACATTCAGAAAAAATGGAAGTTTTATTTCCTACACTTGAGCTCTAAATCAAATAAACCTTCAGCTGAATCGATGGTGAATCGTATGAATCGGATTGAATCGCAACTGAATCGTAAGATTCGGAATCTTGAATCGGGATTCAGTGAAATTTTTGACCATTTAAGATTCACCAAGGGATTCACATCGTTTCATGGGTGAATCGAATCGAATCGTAGGATATGAATCGTGAATCGTAAGATTTTGATAACTATGCTCCTCCAAAGTCCACGGCCAATACCCATAACCACCATGACGACCACAGCCGCTGCATTCTCTGCAACTTTCGATCAAGAACTGAGAACAAAACCGCAAAAGCCATGGCAGAGGAACAAAGAAAAGAGAAGAAGTCAAGGAGAAGAAAGAAATGAAATCCCAGAAGAAGAGAAGGATCGTTCTTGTGCTTGAGTGGGTTTTGAAGAAATTGCTGGAATCGGAAAAGGGCAAGTCGTTGAGTCAGAGCCCGAGCACCAAAAGCTATCATTGAGCTGATTGAAGCCCAGATCGAGCGGCCTAGCTCCCGGAGCAGACCAAGGTTCGCCTGAATATGACCGGGGATAAAAATTTTGTTAATACCCAGAAACCCAAGGTAAGAAATCGAGAAGAGGAGAAGAGAGGACGAGAGGGGAACTGAGAGGACGAAGATGATGAACCGAGAAGACAACGGCGACGGAGAGGACGACAAAGGCGGAGAGGACGACAACGACGATGATGGCTCTTCTGTGTTCTTCGATTCTTCGATCTGGGTGTTCTTCGATTCTTTGATTCAGAAGGTAGAGGAGAAAGAGAGAGGAGAGGAGTGCAGAGGTCTGGTGGGTTCTTCGATTTTGCGTTGCTTGCTTCAGTTGAGGTCTGGTGGGTTTTGGTCGAGAGAGGGAGAGGGAGAGGGAGAGCAGATCTATCGGGAGAGAAGAGAGGAGGAAGAGAGAGAGAGAGAGAGAGAGAGAGAGGAAGAGATAAGGTTGTTAGGGTTAGGAAATGAAGAGGAAAGGCATTTAAAGTGGGGTAATTTATCAATTTTCAGGGGTATTTTTGTCTTTTCACCCATCCGTTAGTTCTCCGTTAGTTTTTAACTCTGACAGGGGTGCAAACCCATAAATCAGGGGGTAAAATGTATTTTCCCCATAAATGGAGGGTGGCTTTTGTCTTTTACCTTTTTTTTGAGGTTCTAATCCGGAAAAAAACATCAAAGCTTTCCTCCTCTCACATTGTCTTTGGCCGCGAATCCACCTCGTTTTCTCGTAAAAGTGGAATTTTGTGATTGTTGAAGTCGAGGTGCCGGGTTTGAAGAGCGTTGCGACTGGGTAGAAATCGTGTAGAAATATCTGACTATTGCAGTCTCTTAAGACTTTAGTTATTATAGTATTAGACTCTTGGGAAATTGAGATTCTTTTTCATGTTTACAGTAATAATTTTCCTAATTATTGATTGGCCTTGCCCATTAGCTAGCAGTTTTAGGAGAATAGGATCTATTTTAAATATATTAATAAATAATAATGACAATAAAGCTACTTGCAGCATGACGTTGGTGACACTAAAACCCATCACTGTTGATTTACCCTCGAAACTCCCATCACTATTCTGTTTAAAGGACAAATAACCACAATTCCCTAACACCGTCTAACTTGCTTGACGGAATGAGGGGCAAAGGACATTTTCCACACACCAAAACCATCACCACCGGCCAAACTCACCACCACCCACCACCACCCGCCCATACCTCTCTCCCACTTCCCGTTCAAACTTCAACGCAGCCTTCTCGTCACCATGAAACTCCGCGAAAAACACCCATCAACAGCCCTCACCACCTTCAACCACCAACCCAACTACCGAATCAGCAACCGACACCACTAATTTCAGCAACTGAAGTCACGCCCACAACTTATTTAACCACCCATCCCTCTATAACAACCATAACCCACTCCTTAGATCAACCGCACACAACTTATTTGGTTGTTGAATTAGGATTTTATTAATTGTATGGCTATCCTTTGGTTTCAGGAGTTTATGTTATGATGTCCGGGTTAGATCTTGAGAGGCTTGTCTTATCAGCTGGTCCCCTTGGACTAATGCAAGCATGTCTTGATGTTGCTCTTCCGTATGTCCGTCAGCGAGAACAGTTTGGACGACCAATTGGTGAATTTCAGTTTGTACAGGTTTACACTTACCAGTCCTAAAGACTATTTGTAGTATATTCAACCTTGTCATTGACTTCTCATCATATTATCGGCCTTTTCGACCAGGGAAAAATTGCCGACATGTATACTTCACTGCAGTCTTCAAGGTAAAAGAACTTCACACAAAATACGCCAATATTTATTCATCGTATTCGATATGGTCAATTCCAACTGCTCCTGTCTTTGTACAGATCTTATACATATGCCGTGGCAAGAGATTGTGACAACGGGACAATTAACCCGAAGGTGTTGTATATTCTCTTTTCTCTGTTCTTACAATCCTGATGTTCTCTCTGGTCAATTTTACTTCTGGAAATGACTAGTAAGTTAGCATGGCGGATGATGGGGTCAATGCTAACCGATCATGCTTAGTAAAATATACAACTAGAGAGAGAAAATATATGTTGTTATGAACCTGGATTTTACTGATAGCTGTTTTAAGATGGACCTGTGGTGATGGACCTGAACAGAGGAGGGTATAACTGTTGAGCTTCGCTAATGGTAGATGCTAGTAGAACCATGCACAACCTGTGGTGATTGAGCCGAACAGGGAGGGTATAACAGTTAAGCTTCGCTGATCTATATAATATATAAAAGCAGAAAAGTGCCAAGGATTGATCTTATTGCGCCATTTGTCATTTGAAATCTTTCTTCGTAAGAACATGTGTCGCCTACATGGACAAACCAGCCAATCACAACCCTCCAACTATTTATTTTTTAATTTAATGCATTACATGGCACATTAGTCATCATCACTAAATGCCTTATGTATTGAATTATTGGTGCACACTAATTACTGCTACAATGACATAAGAGTTACAAACTTTACACAGATGACTAACAACATATTATTTATGATAATATAATCCTCATAAAATATTTATAATTCAGCGTGGGGTACATTTTAGAAATGAATAAATATAGTACTAGATATCTACCAGGTTTATGTAATTTACAAGTTAATTAAAGAAAATTGGAATTTTGAGTAAATAATATTGTGTACTAATCTTTTATAATATATAATAGTATTGTTGAAAGTACAAAGTTAAGTTCGCTTATGTGAGTATATTTTATAAAATCTAAGCTGAGCTATGCATTATTGATTCATTTTACTTTACACAAACTGTCTATGAAATTTAAAAACCTATTTTAATTAGTAGACTCCGTGCTAATAAATAAAAATGCTCAAATCTGAAATACTAATTACTTTAATATCACACTTGATGTTAAGGTTGAAACTCATGGTGTATTTTGTTATGATAAAATTACACAAAATGATTTTAGTTGCTCAAATAGAAAGCCAATTGAATAAGAGATGGTGGAGCTTTTTATTTGAAATAACCACTTTGAGAAAGTACACAACTATTGAATTATTCGAGGAGACCTTCCAGTATATTAGAAGAACTCGGACGTGCCATTGAACACCATACATGACAATATTGCTGGACGAATAATTCTTTATCTCTATGTGTAATATATTAGTTCTGGAATGTTGTATTTCCTTCTCTGATACTTCGAACAAGAAGGATATGGAGGTCACACCATGTTATTTCATGTATAGTAGTGAATTTATGAGGGCGTAGTGAGCTCAATGATTATTTGGTTGCAAATTACCCTCTATGTCATTGTCATCGCATGAATTCTAAGAAAACTTGATGGGATCTTTCTAATTATTTATTAATATTAACAAGAATTTTATGATGCAGTTCAAATGTTAGTCTTATAACATCGTTTACAGTTGTTGTTCTCTAAAAGTTAATCTTGGTCTACTTGGTTATTCGTTTACAAAACATAGAGTACAAGTTATTTATTGAAACACAAAACATGATATCACCAAAATTTGAAGTTAAAAAAATGTAAAAAAGTTACATATTTGACTTAATCTAATTCTGAAACATAACACTAAGTTTAGAGTATGGACATAAAGGTGAGTTTCCAAAAACTATAACCAAAATCTAAACAAAAATTCAGATCAATTTTGGTGATTTATGTTTACACACAATACCATATCGCATTTATTAAAGATATAACCTTATCTAAATTTTATATTGTACATTTCAATTTCCCAGGAAAATATAACAATATGTTCTATTGATTGCATTAGGAAAAGTCACAAAATATTTTCTCAAAAAAAAAAAAAAAAAAAACAGTCACATAATACAAGAGAGTTCAAGTGATTGGAATTAAGCTTATAAGGTTTATATTGAAGCTCATTTACAATGTAAAATTTAGAAGTTATTGTTCTCGAACCAAGATTTAAAATAAATTTGTGAATGCTACTTTGTAAGGTAGCGTTTCTAATTACGTATACCGAAGTTTAGTTTATACACCCGCGCTTTGGCGCGGGGTATCGCCTAGTGGTAAATTATAGTAGAACAATGTCTGGTGTCATCGGTAGTGGTTGCTTGAATTCGGGAATATGTATTGGGCAGAGAATGGTTTCAGGACTTGCAGAAAGTGTTCACTTGGAGAAAAGATGTCTGGTTTGTTGTTATGACATAGGACAGCTATGTGTCACCACCTCGTTTAGATATCTTAACATAGATAATAGTGAGCTTAACCCAGTGTGGTCAGCCCTACTAGTATCTATATTTATATAACAACTATTGTAAATTACATAATGTGACAGCTATGTGTCACTACCTCATTCAGTTAAGAGTAGGTTCTGCTATTGTTCTTGTGGTCTCTACTTCAGAACCGAATCCGAGAGGAAGTAAGAAGGTGGATGAATTTGTTTCCGCCAAGAACCAGAAAACACTGTTTCTGTACCCCCATTGGTGGAGCCCTCTGCAAGCTCAGATTAAATAGAACCTACTGATGTTATTTGTTCCATAAATTAGTTGAGCTAATCATCTGACACTGACCCAAACTATATTCTTTAAACCTAAGACTGGACCATATTCATTCCCAAAGTGAATGCACCTGTTATTGAACTCATATCCAAACGAAGAATTTTAAACTTCATCATTTATAAATTCTTCACCCGAAGGCATAATGGTTTTCTCGCTAACCATGGATGGGTTTTATTTCAGCATGCTATGTTGTTGGACCTGAATTACAATAATAACTTGTTTCAATGTTGACATTCAGGACTGTGCTGGAGTCATTCTTTGTGCAGCTGAAAGAGCCACCCAGGTTGCCCTTCAGGTGAAGTGAATTCTGGCATATTTCTGGTTACCTTTTCTTAGTTGATTGTTGCTCTGCTTGCCATCGTACTGCATAAAGCTTGATGCTAAATACTCCTTAGGGCATGGCATCTGCTCATTTTATGTAGAATTTAATGTCTCCGAATTTGTTGTACATAATTTCACAGAGGGACCCACATGCAGCTTTTTGCCAACTATTGCACTAGAATAGTTATGGTGAAGCATACATCAACTCCTGAATTTAGTTACAACGACTCTAACCCCCTCTTTGTTTGGCGGCAGACACTATGACCCCTTGTACCTAACTGACACCAACACCTATCACAAAAAGATTATTTGCCCTCGATGTTGCAGAGAAACTATAACATCTCTTTGTCTCCCTTCTCCATCCCGACACAACCCGTCACTTCATCTTCATCTTCTTAAAGTCACTTCATCATGGAGTAGCCATTAGTTCTGGCTAGTTTTCCTCCTCTACAACCAATACCACGACCACCTCGTCTCTTTTTGCCTCTGCCGCTAGCTCCCTAAATCACCACCACCAACACGATCTCGTAACCCTCGAGCTCCACTCGAGCTCAAACCCCTAAGCCACAATCCTCTCCGATCGACCTCAAACTCAAAACCCTCCACTCGAACCCAGAGCCCACGACCCTCACAAATATCGAATACTTGTGTGATTCCAATGGGAGCATAAGAGATGTCCGGTACGAACTTGGTTGCAAATGAAGTCGATAGTCCTTCAGCACTTCAAGCCAGTGCGCAATGGCTCATTTTGTTTTTTCGATCAAGCAAAACACCTCTGTTAGAGAGTATTGAAAGACATTTTGAGTCTAGGGCCTACCCATTAGCCGATGTTTCTGAGGATGCTTGCGAAGGAACTTTATTAAAGATCTAAGAGAAGATATACGAGCTGATGTGTTGTTGAACATCCCGCACAAATATTGAATACTGCTCAACGGGCCAAGGATAGACTCCACATTATAACAAATTCTTTACCTACTCCAGATCCTCTGCCTTTTTTTCACACCTTCCCTAGTCTATGTGAAAGCAGTCATTTTTTCTGTCTATCCCAAACACCAACAAGCCAGTGACCGAGCATCATCTAAACTACCTAAAAAACAAGTCAGAAAATAGCCGAAACAACCAAATAACCCAACCAATCCATAATGTAAGTTTGACCAGTGCAGCCACAAGCATAGCCCCACCTATTCGGCATTTGATGTCGGAAGAAGTGTACCGACAAAGAGAGCTAGGATTATGTTATAGTTGCGGTGAAAAAATCTCACTGAGTGGGCATACTTGTAAGCAAGCACAAATGCGAGTTTTGGTGGTCTGTGATGATGAACTCAACGGTTAGAAACAGGGATGATTTGTCGAAAGCAACTACTAAAATGGTGAAAGATGAGTTCCATTCCAAAAAACAGTGCACTTTACCTCCAACTTGTGATCTTCACTTTGAGGACAAGGTGAAACTTTTGAGCGGCCGGTAATGTTCGATATCTGAGCATTTGGTGTTTGAGAGATGATGTTTGTGCTGAAGATTTATTGCTAAATCGGTAAATCCTCTAGGGGTCAAACTGTATAATGGATACTGCTTAGGGGCTGAGGATAAAGTGCACATATTGGGGCTGTTTGGACGAGCTGAAATAAGTGAGAGGTTGAGCTTAAAAGCTCGTTTAATCTATAGTGTTTGGAAGCGGTAGATTATTGTTGATTTTTGGTAAAAAATAATTTTTTTTGAGATAGAAATGTTCGAACTCGGGACCTCATGCAGGGGCTTTAAACGCTCTACCACAGAGCTAGCACACATTTGCATTAAAAATCCAGAAATCGCTCAAAAACGTACCGAATTTCCCAAAAAGAATCCGGATTTCCCCAAAAAAATCCGGAATTCTGGCTGAAAATCCGGCAATCCGAATTTAAAACCGGAAATCTGGATTTTTGGGCGAAAATCTTGGATTTGGAGAGGTTTGACCGATTATATCCGATTTTTTACTTTTCCTTTCCCCTACTTCCTCATCCAAACAAATCCATTATAGGAGCGGAAAATCTGCATGCTAGTGGGGTTGATTTGATTGATGCTTGATTGGAATTTCAATTATGTTATTTACTTTTATTAATGTTTATTTTGGGTTCCTGATTTGGTGCGTCAAATCTGGTTATATTCCTGATTTGGTGTGGCATCAAATTAGATTATTTCTTCTATTTCCTAGAATAAGTGGCTGTTAGTTTAATGCGTTTAGAACATTGAACCTGGTAGTCGTTTAGCTTTTGGAGATCAGGCTAATCCTGTGGAAGAGACCAGTCTCTCGAAATCTTGGGTTACCATTCAATATCAATAAAAATCCCCCTATTTTGTTTGATCTCTTTGAGGCTCTATCAGGTTTCTGTGTTTTTTTGCTCTAACTGGAATGGGTTTTGATTTCTTAGTTTGATTTACTTATGTTCGTTTGGTCTGGATTTGGATTTGGTTGTGACGGTTTTGTGTTTTATTGCTCTAATTGGAATAGGCTTTGAGTTACCATTCCGCCATAAGGTGGTGGGTGGTTGGTGTTGGTGCTTTGGTGGTGTTGGTGGGTGTAATTGTGGGTAATAGAGGGAACTCTGATCTGGTGGTGAGTGTCGTGGTGCACTATAATTCGGGGTAAGGATAGAGATAAGTCCGATACATTTGACCAAACTAGATAACTTTTATTCATGAGAAAATTGAGTTCATCAGATGCATCCGAGCCATACTTCTACTGCTAAGTGAAACACCAAGATTTAGCTAACTCCTTAACATGCATCACTCGGTTCTTGATTTCAACTCATGCTTGCTGTGATCAATCAAAATATCAATGTTAGTTGAACTTATTTGAATTCCCGATCATCTTCTCTTCTTATTTGTCACTGCCTCCACCTGAATTTAGCTGTCACTCTCAATTACTACTCCTTGCAACTGTAGTATTTGCTTATCGAAGTGTTCTTTTTGTGAGCGAAGGCCTCCATCTGTACGTGTGGCCGGGTTAGCTTTCATGTTGTACCAAATTGCTCCCCAGATGAGTCAGATCTTTTGATGGTGTTGTAGGTTTTGGTGGGATCTAATTGGGGATAGTTGAGGGTGAGAGAGCAGATGTTGATCTTGGCAGTGGTGGAGTTGTTTGTGGTGTTGGTGACTGAGAGAGGGGGGGGGGGGGGGGAGCAATAGGGGGGAGTTGGTGGGTTTGTGGTTGTAAGCTTCGGGCAAAGGGGTGGTGGGTAGGTGGTAGTGCAAGTTTGTGGTTAGTCAAGGGTACAGAAGTCAGCAAAACAAGGGTGTTAGCGTCAGAGGTTGACCTGTGAACTGACTCAGACAGAGTTAGATGGTGGTGGTGTTAGTCCACGAGTTTGGAAAATAATGGTGTAATGTGTTTTTCTAAGCAAGGAGGGAGTGAGAGTCTTTGTGCTTAAACTCTAGGGTTCAAAGTGTCTTTTACTCGAATAGTTATTTTATTTCATTTGTCAAAATTAGAGTGAAGGATTGAATCTACCCCTGCTTTAGGCGAAGAGACAGAAACTATCTCTGTGGCTTGGGAAAAGAAAGTAGCTACATTATTTTGCCCAAAATTGTGACGATCAGGACCCCTTATGAACAATCCGTTAGTCAACTAATGGAATAGGCTGTTGTCAGCCAGTTTGACCTCAAAATACATATTTCACCCTCCGACAAATTACCCACCTTGACCTTGAGATAATTTAAAATCGCAAACCCAACCCTTTTCACTGCAACCTCTTCAAACTCACGAACCCCGAACAGCAAAAGCAACCAACGCCAACCAAATCCAAACCACTTCTCACCACCAAGCCAACCCAAGTCAAGCCCAATCTCACCACTGATCCACGAAATCGGATTCCCTTTTCCACAACTTTCTCCAACTCTCTCATGGAACACAAGAAATGGAGTACTGAATGAAAATCAATTTCCAGAATTATGGTTCGATTCTGAACCCGATGACTTATCACAGTGGTGTTTTTGAAACTCATCCTCTGTTCTGATTCTAAATCCTATCCCCTGTTTTGGCTTCAGATAAGCTCAGATCATGGAGTTCTCGAATCGTTTCGATAGATTTGCAGAGAACTATGGTTTTCTTGAGGTAGGTCGTCATTGCATCAATGCTGGTGTTGGATGGTGAGAGGTCAGAGCTAGTGAAGGCTATGGTGAGGCAGGCACAAAGTGGACAAACCAGAGAAAGCTTTGGCCTCTCTGAGGAACTACAGAGAGGTAGCGAAGGGAGGGGATCGAGAGAGAGTAGCAGTGGTGGAGGAGGTAGTAGTGGGTATGATTTGGTTGTGTAGCAGCAACTGATTTGGTGTTGGCAGTTGCTGGGGTTGGGGGGTTAATTGGTTCAGAGGGAGAAGAAGCCGAACAAAGGGAAGTGGGAAATGATGTTTTAAGAAGTCAAGGACACTCAATTCCCCCTTATTTAAGCACAAAGTCACTAGCACACCTTTAAGTTTGGTAAAAGACACTTGGACCCCTTTTATTTAGACACAGTCACTATCACTCCTTCTCGTTAGGCAAAAAGACACTAAGAACCCTTTCACTAATCCTTAAAAAACAGAGTTGCCACTATTTCCCTATTAGTTACTGAATTTACAACCCTATTAAATCTCTCTCTCTCTCTCTCTCTCTCTCTCTCATATTTTCAACATTTGGGCCGATTAGAGCCCCAAAACCAGCAACGTACCTCTCTGTCTCTCTCTTGCGACACTCAGAGCCTTTACCCACTACCACCACGTAGAAACCCGCCCGGGCCTGTGGTTTCCCCTTCCCACCCGATCGTGCCTCAGTACGCCGTCAGAATCTAAACCAAGCTCTAAGGTGTAGCAACCCCATGGCTATTAAATTGACCCGCGTCCGTGGTTCCCCCTTCCCACTCCAATCAAGTCTCACAACTCAAAAGATTATTGGCGCCAAAGTCCGTGTTGTGTGCCGTCAGAGTATCATATGTGTTTGGATAGGGGGAGAGAGAATTTAGTTTGCATTCGTTTTGAGTGCTTTGACATATCCCTTGATTTGCTTGGTTTGATTTGGATTGAGTGGAGAGAGGTGGCAACGTTGTTGATGGTTGGGGGTTTTATATGAGGTGGTTATGGTGGCTTATTGTTGGAGTATTTTTTTAGTGGATTTCGTGTGTGGGTGACTCTGCTAGGGTTGGTAGTGATTCAAAGGAGGGGTGAGTTGATTTTGTAAGGGCAAAATAGGTATTTTGAGGATATGGTGGCTGATGTACTGTTTCGGTCTGTTGACAAACAGGACCATTATGCAAGGGGGTCCGAGTGGGACCATAACTTGGTAAGAGAAGGGTGTTTAGTATCTCCAATTGTCTTTTACCCTTTTAAATAAACAAGTTTACTTAGTGGTTTGTAAATTTCAAAATTTAATAGGGGTGAAAATATAATTAGAAATTCTGCAAGTGAAAATATTTCGTGATGGTGGTTGATGTCTTTTCCCAAACCACAGGGCTAGTTTCTGTCTTTATGGCTAAAAATTGGGACAGTTTCTGTCTTTTACCCTTTAAAATAATTATGCTTTGTTTGGAACGGAAATGGGAAGTTGTCCGAATCCATCTCGGGCTTGGTTCTCACACAAAAGATCAACTGTTTCTCAGAAGAAAGGAAGCTCATGTAAGTGATCGTACGGAGAGCTCTTGGGTTTCGAGAAACAAAGAAGCTCACTTAAATAAATGCAGTGCAGGATCCAGGTTCTATCACAGACTACGAAGAGTATATAATGATCAACCCTCAACCACTTGGTTCCGAGTTGTTTGTTGTGACCCACAAGATTCCACATAAACCAGACTTGCGATTCACAGTATTCAGATGTTAACAATTTTGATAATACCTGCGGATCAATGGTCTTTAATTTCTTTTAGATTGTCGTCATATATTCTTATTTCATATTTTTATTTGTTTAAATATTTTTTTATTGGTCGTAATGGTACCGATGTGTAATTTATCGTTCACTGCACAGGCTATACAATGTCTAGGAGGTAACGGATATGTCAATGAGTACCCAACTGGTCGACTTCTACGGGATGCCAAGTTGTATGAGATTGGAGCTGGAACTAGTGAAATTAGAAGATTGATTATTGGCCGGGAACTCTTCAAGGAACAATAAGAGAGATAATATGGAGTAACACTGGCGATGGAGTAGTCTTGCAACTCGATTGTTCTTGTCAGTGTTTGTTTCCTCCAGTTTTCGTGGACCATAGTGTCTTCCTTCCCCATGTAGAACAGTTAATAGTCATTTTTATATGTGATTAAAGAATAAAAGTCCACCATAGCTATATCCGAATGAAATAGTTCCGAAAGGTATAAACCGTGAAAATTCTGATGTTCAGAGTACATGTTTATAGTCCGCTATTGCTCTGTTATTCACAAATGATTTGTTTGAATCATATTATGTGGAAGGTCTTCATGTATTATTATATAAGAGCCTGTTGGATCACAACGGTTTTCCAAATCTTTGGACGGGGTGTGGTTATTTCAACATAAGTTAGGGCAATACATTATCTCTTTATAAGTAGCATAAGATTATCCATACGGCAGAAAGCTTCTGTAGCTAGTATACAACCTAATAGGGTGGTATGTTGGGCATAAGTATTAGAGTGAATCCTAATAGGTGTTACTAAACCCTAAAATTACGAAGAGACAATGATGAAGATGCAGAGTTATGACTAGAGGTGTAAACAGTTCGGTTTGGTGCGGTTTATGCGAAAACCATAAACCAAACCGAATACATCGGTTTACTAATTTTGTAACCAGACAAAACCATTTGAACCGAACCGAACCAAACCAAACCGAAAAAATCCGGTTTGGTTTGATTCGGTTCGGTCGGTTTGCATAAACATTATTGAATGGATATTCTGATATTGCATTGTCAACAATTTTTAAATTTTAAGAGAGAGATTAAATAGGCGTAAAGAAAACTTCCACGACTATCGTTTACGATTGAATTTGAGAAATGAAATAGATTAAGATTAATACGATGATTTTAATTGAATCTATCTACTTGTGTTCTATTTTTTTAGATTATTTAATATACTTTACGCTACATATATTTTAATAAAAGTACATTAGGCACATATCAGTTCGGTTTGGTGCGGTCTGATATTTTTACAAACCGAAAACCGAACTGATTAGACCGGTTTGTGAAAACTTGAACCGTTCATAAACCGAACATAAAAAACGGTCCAAAACCGAGGATTTCGGTTTGGTTCGGTCGGTTTGACCGGTTTGTTCGGTTTTTCTTACAGCCCTAGTTATGACATTAGTCTGTAGCATCTGAGACAACATTTATGTATTCTAACTATCCTTAGAAGATTGTTGATTTATGTATTCTAACCATCGGTTGCAAATGTACCAAAAGACATTTAGTTGGACTTTAGTATATAAATTGTTATTGGAGACCTGGTCTAGTATTTCATTGTGGGTTTGTTACTGTTGGGTTGCTTGTCTATCGAACCATTTTCTTGTTAGTTTTGATACATTTTTTGTCAGGTTGTCTATGCAAAAACAGACACTGCTGCTGGCTCTAAAGGAATCACTGCATTTATCATCGAGAAAGGAATGAATGCCTGGGTAATACCTTTTCTACTTCCTACTTCATGTGTTATTCAGTGCAGCTAGGAAGCTGTCTGCAAAGGCTATAAGATAGGTTTACGGAGTTCACACATTAGTTTGAGTGGTATTTGTCTCGGCAATTTATCAGGACTCAGGCTCCCAACATCTTCCCTGTGAGGAGTTCTTAAGTTGGGTATCACATCTGACTTTTCTTATGCCTTCATAGTGGGAGCATGCAAATTTGGATGATGTATAAAAATAAAGCTACACTTGTGCCAATTCTTTTGAAGTCCTATGGCGACGACCACCACCACCACCACCTTGGGTCGTACAATGAGAAGCCTTTCCCAGGGTGATGGCTCTAGCAAGAATAGAACTTCTGACCTCTTCTGGGGGTCACTACTAGATTCACTTGGCCCAACAACCTTGGGTTGAATGTCGGCTTTACTACTCTTAATGATGATGCTGGCTTAGATGGCATTAACTGATTATATTTTAGTTTAGTTTGGCATCTAAATCTACATTAAAATTGTCTCGATAATTCTAATTAATGAAAAGGAAGCGTTAAAATGCATTATGTAATTCATTGCTCAGGTTTCTCTTTTCGTTTTTGTCAATGCAGATTCAGTACGGTCCAGTAACTAGAAAAACTTGGGATGCGGGGGAGTGATACGTATGGCTTAAATTTCTCAAAACGAACATTGATTTATTTGAGCGTCTCTGATTCTGTCTGAAAAAGTAATTTTCTAATACTGCAGTTGCGGGCTTGTCTTTGAAAACTGCTTTGTTCCGGGAGAAAATGTACTCGGGCAGGAAGGAAAAGGTATCAAATATACGTGATTTGATATTTTATCATCTGATTTCTTTTCTTCATTATCCATTTCTATTGAAAGATTGTGTGCAAGAGGTTGCAACTAGATAGTGTCTGCTATCTAGTCACCTCCTGAGAACCTAATGCTCCCAATATCCAAGTACTGATATTAACAATTGAAGATGTGAAAATGTATGCATCGACAATGGATAGTTATAACTTTTACAGTAAACATTCATGTGTTGGACCATCGCGGTACCATTAAAGCTGATTTGGATTAAATTAGTTTTACCAGTAGCCCTGTCAGATATGCTCATCAAGCCAACTCTATCGAGATACCATGAATATTAAGAAGTCTTCAGATGGTGCTGTGCATGAATGTTGAATGAGATAATCGGGAGAGGGAATGGAAGACATTCTACGGTATATCAGAGGCAAAAAGTTCCTTTGCTACCGGAGGTTGAGGTATCTGTAAGGTATCACCTAAGGTTCGGTAGGTGGCATAAGGTCCTTATCAAATTAATTCCGTTTTCAAACTAGTTTTTCTGTCTGCTGGTGGTGGTTTCATTGTCCACTCATGGAAGGATCCATGTAACAGTCAGAAACTGGAAAATTGTTACATCTTTTGCCTTTTGTCTGTTCCTAAGAAAGCCCCAGACACAGCCACATCAGAATCTGCCTCAAGCAACCACCTTTGGGTGACTTGTTTCTTGTTTGTGCCTTAATGTGGTGATGTAATCATATAAGCCTCCTTTTGTCTCATGAGTCCAAGTTAAACCCATTTCGAGACCGTTTCATCGGTTCAAGTTGCGACTGGGTAGAAATTGTGTAGAAGTATCTGACTATTGCAGTCTCTCAAGAGTTTAGTTATTATAGTATTAGAAGACTCTTGGGAAATTGAGATTCTTTTTCATGGAAAAAGTAATAATTTTCATAATTATTGATTTGCCTTGCCCATTAGCTAGCAGTTTTAGGAGTATAGGATCTATTTTAAATATATTAATAAATAATAATGACAATAAAGCTACTTGCAGTTTGACGTTTGTGACACTAAAACCCATCACTGTTGATTCACCCTCAAAACTCCAATCACTATTCTGATTAAGGGCAAATAACCACAATCCCCTAACACCGTCTAACTTGCTTAACGGAATGAGGGGCAAAGGACATTTTCCACACACCAAAACCATCACCACCGGCCAAACTCACCACCACCCGCCCACACCTCTCTCCCACTTCCCATTCAAACTTCAACGCAACCTCCTCACCACCATGAAACTCGGCGAAGAACACCCATCAACAGCCCTCACCACCTTCAACCACCAATCCAACTACCGAATCAGCAACCAACACCATTTATTTCAGCAACTGAAGTCACGCCGACAACTTATTTAACCACCCATCCCTCTGTAACAACCATAACCCACTCCTTAGATCAACCGCCCACAACTTATTTGGTTATTGAATTAGATTTTATTAATTGTATGACTATCCTTTGATTTCAGGAGTTTATGTTATGATGTCCGGGTTAGATCTTGAGAGGCTTGTCTTATCAGCTGGTCCCCTTGGACTAATGCAAGCATGTCTTGATGTTGCTCTTCCGTATGTCCGTCATCGAGAACAGTTTGGACGACCAATTGGTGAATTTCAGTTCGTAGAGGTTTACACTTACCAGTCCTACAGACTATTTGTAGTATATTCAACCTTGTCATTGACTTCTCATCATATTATCGGCCTTTTCGACCAGGGAAAAATTGCCGACATGTATACTTCACTGCAGTCTTCAAGGTAAAAGAACTTCACACAAAATACTCCAATATTTATTCATCGTATTCGATATGGTCAATTCCAACTGCTCCTGTCTTTGTACAGATCTTATACATATGCCGTGGCAAGAGATTGTGACAACGGGACAATTAACCCGAAGGTGTTGTATATTCTCTTTTCTCTGTTCTTACAATCCTGATGTTCTCTCTGGTCAATTTTACTTCTGGAAATGACTAGTAAGTTAGCATGGCGGACGATGGGGTCAATGCTAACTGATCGTGCTTCGTAAAATATACAACTAGAGAGAGATGGAAATATATGTTGTTATGAACCTGGATTTTACTGATAGCCGTTTTAAGATGGACCTGTGGTGATTGAGCTGAACAGGGAGGGTATAACAGTTAAGCTTGAATTCGGGAATATGTATTGTGCAGAGAATGATTTCAGGACTTGCAGAAAGTGTTCACTTGGAGAAAAAGTGTCTGGTTTGTTGTTATGACATAGGACAGCTATGTGTCACTACCTCATTTAGATATCTTAACATAGATGATTGAGAGCTTAAAACAATGTGGTTAGCCTACTAGTATTTATATAACAACTATTGTAAATTACATAATGTGACAGCTATGTGTCACTACCTCATTCAGTTAAGAGTAGGTTCTGAAAGTAGGAGAAATCTTCCGTAGTCTTTTCATTGGGTATTCACACCTTTAAATAGGTAATTACAACACTAATTATACAAATTAGTCCTCTAGTAATTACAAGACGAGTCCTACAACTATTACTCCCCCGCAGTCAATGTAGGCGTGCTAACACTGAGACCTGGAACGGAAACGCTGGAACAAGGGCCGAGGAAGACCCTTGGTGAAGATGTCGGCGTACTGATAATCTGCTGGAATGTGCAACACGCGAAGCTGACCCATACGAACCTTCTCACGAACAAAGTGTAGATCAATCTCAACATGCTTAGTGCGCTGATGCTGAACAGGATTACCAGAGAGATAGACAGCACTCACATTGTCGCAATACACGACAGTGGCCCGAGGCGGGGTGACACGAAGCTGAATAAGCAAATTCCGGACCCAGCAGAGTTCGGAGACGGCGTTAGCAACACCGCGATACTCAGTCTCAGCACTAGAACGAGATACTGTGGCCTGTCGCTTGGACGACCAACTCAGAAGATTGTCCCCATAGAAGACATAGTAACCAGAAGTGGAGCGGCGCGTGTCCGGACAACCAGCCCAATCTGCATCAGTGTAGGCGGTGAGGGAATCAGCAGCGGAGGCAGAGAGCCGGAGACCATACTCAAGTGTCCCACTGATGTAGCGCAAGATACGCTTCAGGGCATGAAAGTGCGGCTCACGGGGGTCATGCATGAAGAGACAAACCTGCTGAACTGCATACTGGATGTCTGGTCGAGTGAACGTGAGATACTGCAAGGCCCCAGCAAGGCTGCGGTATAATGTAGGATCAGCAACGGTGGGCCAAATGTAGCTGTGAGTTTACTCCCTACCTCAACAGGGGTGGCAGTAGACTTACAGGTCGACATAGAGGCACGACGAAGAATGTCAGTCGCATACTGATGCTGAGACAGGTACAGGCCGGACGAATCACGTGTGACAGCAATGCCCAGAAAGTGATGCAGATGGCCCAGGTCAGTCATAGCAAACTCTCCAGAGAGCTGGGAGACAATCTGATCCAAGACAACCGTAGACGACCCAGTGATGACGATATCATCCACATAGAGCAGGAGGTAGACGATGTCCGAGCCACGACTGTAGACGAAGAGAGACTCATCACACGAGCAACCAGAGAAACCGATAGTCTGTGTGAGGACGGTGGCAAATCGCTGAAACCAAGCACGGGGAGCCTGCTTCAAACCATATAAGGATTTGCGTAACCGGCAAACAAATTCAGGATGGCGTGTGTCGCGGTAGCCAGGGGGCTGATGCATGTATACCGTCTCAGAGAGATCACCATGAAGAAAAGCGTTCTTGACATCCAGCTGACGGATAGGCCAAGAGCGCGTGACAGCAATGCTGAGAACTGTACGAATGGTTGTCGGTTTGACATCCGAGCTAAAAGTCTCCTCACAATCAATCCCAACCATCTGGGACTTCCCATTAGCTACCAATCGCGCCTTATAGCGCTGCAGACTACCATCAGCGCGAAACTTGTGGCGAAAGAGCAACATAGATCGCAGAACATTAGCCCTGTCGGGCGAGGAACCTGATCCCAAGTGTGGTTCGTAACCATAACTCCAAACTCATCATCCATGGCCGCTTTCCAGTGAGGATCCGACAAGGCTAGGATGGGGGATTTGGGAAGGGGCGAGATGGGGTCTGGTGGCTGGGCCGCTAAAGTGAGACGGGTGACTGGTTTGACTATGCCATGCATGGATCTGGTAGTCATTTGAGGAGAGAGATGGGGAGGAGAAGTGGCCACTGGGCTCGGTGTGGGTGACTTAGGGGGGTCAGGTAACACAGGCACAGAGGGTATAGGAGGAGGGCGAGTGGACACAGATCGACGGACGTAGTGCTGAGGAAAAGGTTCCACAAGGGTCCTGGACGGAGAAAGCTGTGTGGGTGCCCTAGTAGGTGCGGGTGGTGATGTGGATGCCCTAGGAGGGATGGGTGAGGGTGTGTGTGCCACAGGGTTATGAGCACGATGAGTGAAAAGGGGAGACGGAAGACTGTCATCGGGATCAGACGTCCTGTGAACAGAGGGAGACACAGACCTAGGAGAGGAGAAAGGAAACACCGTCTCATCAAAGGTGACATGACGGGAAGTGTGAACCCGACCAGTACTCAAGTCTAGACACCTGTACCCACGATGATTAAGAGGGTACCCAAGAAAGACACATCGAACAGAGCGTGGTGCAAGCTTGTGAGGTGAGGTGACAGAGAGGTTCGGGTAACACAAGCATCCGAACGTGCGGAGATGCTCATAGGATGGTGAGCGATGGCAGAGGGCAACAGTAGGAATATTGTTGCCAAGGACTTTGGTGGGAAGAATGTTATGAAGGTAGACAGCAGTCAGAAGAGACTCAACCCAGAAAGAGGCTGGAAGGGAGGCCTGAGCTAGGAGGGCACGACTAATGTCATTGATTCGACGAATCATGCGTTCAGCTTTGCCATTTTGAGATGACGTCTGAGGACACGCAAACCGGAAGACAAGTCCATGATTTAGTGGTGTGAGAGTGAAAAGAGCCATTATCGAATTCTCCACCAAGGTCACATTGAAAAGTTTTGATGGGTCGCTCAAATTGAGTTTGTACGAAGGTAGTGAATTGTTTAAATTTTGATATCGCTTCGCTTTTCTGTTTAAGTGGGAAAACCCAGAGAAAATGGGTATAGTCATCTAATAGTAGCATTCCAGTGAAAGGATTGCCTGATCCATTCACTGGAATGCTAGAGCCGTTTCCCACAAGTATGTTAGGAAAAGGACAAGATGACGAGAGAGAGGAGAGTATACCTGACTGCGGAGTGAGATGAGCAGATGCGCCGGAATCAAGATACCAAGTCTGATCCGGAACGTTGAGTGTCATGCTAGAGAACTGAGATCCCAAATCAGTAGCAGGCGGGTAGGCAGAAGCGACTGTGAGGCCCTGCTGAGAAGGTCCTGGACCAAGAATACCTGACGTAACTGTAGGGTGAGAGGGTCCTGACTGTGTCCAACCCGGTGTCGGGGGATATGGGCGCGACTGAACAGTCGGGGACGATGGGGCAGGACACCACACCCAGTTGCCGTGAGGGGAGGCAGGATGTTGCTGTGGGTGCTGCTGAGTGTGTACACGACCTTTTCGGCCAGACTGACGATGATTACTATTGCCTCGGCGTGCTTGGGGAGAAGAAGCAGTTTGCTTGGCGGTCGACATCACGAGTGACCAATTGACAAAAAAATAACTGACCACGTTTCAAATAATTGAATGTTAAATAAAAAAATACCCCACCAGTGCACTCACTGGTCAATTACTTGTAACAAAAAGGAACAAACTAGAAGCACCACTTGAAACCAAAATGAACCGGTTTGATCACTGCCAATAATCAAATGCCTTTTCTTTTGATTAAATGCTTCTCACCGAAAAAGTGATGTGAGAAGTCCCCCAAATGCTTCTCTGTCACCGACAAACTAGAAGCCCTATCTATTTCACCGACAAGTCCCCCAAATGAAAGCTTCTCACAATTGAATGCTTCTCACCGAAAAAGTGATGTGAGAAGATCGGCCCAAAGGTCGTACGGAATCGGAGAATCTCTGGCGGCGTTTCTGCTATTTTTCGTTCGTCCGATCAGAGAGAAGATGATCGGTGATGGAGATGACGAAACAGAACAGGAGAGCAGAAACCAAATTGAACAGGAGCAGTCACGGCGGCTGCTGCGCGGCGACAGAGAGAGATGAACGGAGCGTTGTTCGTCAGAGAGAGAGAGAGAGCTTGCTGAAGGTGTGGCAAGGTCATAGAGTGCGACGGGAAGAGGGAGAAATAGATAGGGCGGAAGCAGAGATGAGTAGATCTAAGCACCTAGCGGCGGCAGTGCACGGGAAGAAGGCGTGCGAAAGCGGCGGCGGCGTCTAGGGTTGCTCTGATACCATGAAAGTAGGAGAAATCTTCCGTAGTCTTTTCATTGGGTATTCACACCTTTAAATAGGTAATTACAACACTAATTATACAAATTAGTCCTCTAGTAATTACAAGACGAGTCCTACAACTATTAGGTTCTGCTATTGTTCTTGTGGTGTCTACTGCAGAACCGAATCTGAGAGAAAGTAAGAAGGTGGACAAATTTGTTTCCGCCAAGAACCAAAAAACACTGTTGCTGTACCCCCATTAGGTGGAGCCCTCTGCAAGCTCAGATTAAATAGAGCCTACTGTTGTTATTTGTTCTAGAAATTAATTGAGCTAATCATCTGACTCTGACCCAAACTATATTCTTTAACCCTAAGACTGGACCGTATTCATTCCCAAAGCGAATGCACCTGTTATTGAACTCATATCCAAACGAAGAATTTTAAATTCCATCATTTATAAATTCTTCACCCAAAAGCATAATGGTTTCCTCGCTAACCATGGATGAGTTTGGTTTCAGCATGCTATGTTGTTAGACCTGAATTACAATAATAACTTGTTTCGATGTTGACATTCAGGACTGTGCTGGAGTCATTCTTTGTGCAGCTGAAAGAGCCACCCAGGTTGCCCTTTCAGGTGAAGTGAATTCTGGCATATTTCTGGTTACCTTTTCTTACTTGATTGTTGCTCTGCTTGCCATCGTACTGCATAAAGCTTGATACTAAATACTCCTTAAGGCATGGCATCTGCTCATTTTATGTAGAATTTAATGTCTCCAAATTTGTTGTGCATAATTTCACAGAGGGACCCACATGCAGCTTTTTGCCAATTATTGCACTAGAATAGTTGGGGTGAAGCATACATCGACTCCTGAATTTATTTACAACGACTCTAACCCCCTCTTTGTTTGGCGGCAGACACTATGACCCCTTGTACCTAACTGACACCAACACCTATCACAAAAAGATTATTTGCCCTCGATGTTGCAGAGAAACTATCACATCTCTTTGTCTACCTTCGCCATCCCGACACAACCCTTCACTTCATCTTCATCTTCTTAAAGTCACTTCATCATGGAGTAGCCATTAGTTCTGGCTAGTTTTCCTCCTCTACAACCAATACCACGACCACCGTTGTCTCTTTCTGCCTCTGCCGCTAGCTCCCTAAATCACCGCCACCAACACCATCTCGTAACCCTCGAGCTCCACTACAGCTCAAACCCCTAAGCCACAATCCTCTCAGATCGACCTCAAACTCAAAACCCTCCACTCGAACTCAGAGCCCACGACCCTCACAAATATCGAATACTTGTGTGATTCCAATGGGAGCATAAGAGATGTCCGGTACGAACTTGGGTGCAAATGAAGTCGATAGTCCTTCAGCACTTCAAGCCAGTGCGCAATGGCTCATTTTGTTTTTTCGATCAAGCAAAACACCTCTGTTAGAGAGTATTGAAAGACATTTTGAGTCTAGGGCCTACCCATTAGAGCCCCAAAACCATCTCTCTCTCTCTCTCTCTCTCTCTCTCTCTCATATTTTCAACATTTGGGCCGATTAGAGCCCCAAAACCAGCAACGTACCTCTCTCTCTCTCTCTCTCTTGCGACACTCAGAGCCTTTACCCACTACCACCACGTCGAAACCCGCCCCGTCCCACCCGATCGTGCCTCAGTACGCCGTCAGAATCTAGACCAAGCTCTAAGGTGAAGCAACCCCATGGCTATTAAATTGAGCCGCGTCCTTGGTTTCCCCTTCCCACTCCAATCAAGCCTCGCTACTCAAAACGATTATTGGCGCCAAAGTCTGTGTTGACTGCCGTCAGAATATCGTATGTGTTTGGATAGGGGGAGAGAGAAATTAGTTTCCATTCGTTTTGAGTGCTTTGACATATCCCTTGATTTGCTTGGGTTTGATTTGGATTGAGTGGAGAGAGGTGGCACGTTGTTGATGGTTGTGGGTTTTATATGAGGTGGTTATGGTGGCTTGTTGTAGGAATATTTTTTAGTGGGTTTCGTGTGTGGGTGACTCTGCTAGGGATGGTAGTGATTCATAGGAGGGGTGAGTTGATTTTGTAATGGCAAAATAAGTATTTTGAGGATATGGTGGCTGATGTGCTGTTTCGGTCTGTTGACTAACAGGACCATTAGTCAAGGGGGTCCGAGTGGGACCATAACTTGGTAAGAGAAGGGTGTTTAGTATCTCCAATTGTCTTTTACCTTTTTAAGTAAACAAGTTTACTTAGTGGTTTGTAAATTTCAAAATTTAATAGGGGTGAAAAGGTAATTAGAAATTCTGCAAGTGAAAATATTTCTTGATGGTGGTTGATGTCTTTTCCCAAACCACAGGGTTAGTTTCTGTCTTTATGGCTAAAAATAGGGACAATTTCTGTCTTTTACCCTTTAAAATAATCATGCTTTGTTTGGAACGGAAATGGAAATGGGAATTTGTCCGAATCCATCTCGGGGTTGATTCTCACCCAAAAGATCAACTGTTTCTCAGAAGAAAGGAAGCTCGTGTAAGTGACCATACGGAGAGCTATTGGGTTTTCGGAAACAAAGAAGCTCACTTAAATGAATGCAGTGCAGGATCCAGGTTCTATCACTTAAACAACCACTTGATTCCAAGTTGTTTGTTGTAACCCGCATGATTCCACATAAGCCAGGCTTGCGATTCACAGTATTCAGATGTGAGACAATACGTAACAATTTTGATAGTACCTGCCGATCAGTGGTCTTTAATTTCTTTTAGATTGTCGTCATATATTCTCATTTCTCATTTTTATTTGTTTAAATATTTCTTTATTGGTCATAATGGTATCGAGGTGTAGTTTATCTTTCAATGCACAGGCTATACAATGTCTAGGAGGTAACGAATATGTCAATGAGTACCCAACTGGCCGACTTCTACGGGATGCCAAGTTGTACGAGATTGGAGCTGGAACTAGTGAAATTAGAAGATTGATTACTGGCCGGGAACTCTTCAAGGAACAATAAGAGTGATGATACGGAGTAACGCTGGCGATAGAGTAGTCTTGCAACTCGATTGTTCTTGTCAGTGGTTGTTTCCTCCAGTTTTCCTGGAACATAGTGTCTTCTTTCCCCATCTAGAACAGTTAATAGTCCTTTTTATATGTGATTAAAGAATAGAAGTTAACCATAGCTATATCCGAATGATGTAGTTCGGAAAAGGTATAAATCGTAAAAATTCTGATGCTCAGAGTACATGGTTACATTCCGCTATTGCTCTGTGAGTTGCAAATAATTTGTTTGAATCATATCATGTCGGTTGTCCCTGTACAACAACAAAATATGGATGTGGATCTCCCATTCTTATTCGGATATGTATATCGGTATATGTGATCCGAATTCAATCTGTTGTCATCCCTAGACTTTATGTTGGATCAATTCAAGCACGTCTACTCCAAGAGTGAGGTACAGAACCATATTAGAATTCTTGATCACAGTCCAAGAATGAGGTACAAGACCACACTAGTATTTCTTGATCACAGTTGCTATACTGGTATAGAAAGCCGAAGACTTTTGCCGTATGGATAATCTATTGCTACTTGTACAAGAAAAAAAGAAAAAAACAATATAGGAGTAGAGATAACCATAACTTCTGTTGGTAGATCTGATTGGGATTCGATCCAAATCCGAATGATTATCCATTACTGCAGAAGCTTTTGGCTTCTATAGCTAGTATAGCAACTGTGACGAACATTTACTAATATGGTTCTACGCGTGCATTTCTTCTGGCAATGAATCTTTATGGTACTGACATTTTTTTTGTTCTTAAACTCAAAAATTCGGACACAATGAAGTGTCATTTACCATATGCATAGAGACAAAAATACCCCTGCACGGTGCACACTTGTAGGCTTTGGAGTACCGTTTCTTGACTAGTACTGTCATTTCTTGATTCTAGATTTGTCCAGACTTTGTGCATTAGGAAATAAACACATTTAATAAAATTTGGCTGTTCCCTCGAGTAAAAACACTCATTACTAGACGGGTAGGTAAACCCATGATTTGGATCCAATTGGACCAAACCTACAAATGTACCAATGGTTAGAGAGTACACAAGGAGAACACCTGCCCATGAAAGGTTAAAATCATCACTGCCACATTGTACTGTGAATGTGGAGTCTGTGTGTGCGCGAATGTGTCAAGATTAGTAGACCTGAAAAAATAGATGGATTGGTCGGCATCAGAATTGAATCTATATAATTTGGATTTTATTGGGCCATTCTCCACTTAAGCCATAATATTTGTAGGATTTATTGGGCTAGATGCGTAGTGATGGATAGTCCCAATTAAAACTAACTTAAACAAAAGATGTTCGCTTTTGAAGAGAACCAAACATGTTCTTATAAGCCCACTCACAAACAGAAGCCCAAATAGCAACCTATTCATTTATGAATTTACCACCACAACCTTGTAAAAAAATTAAATGCCATGCCCTTAGTCCTACGAAGCTAACTCGCTGGTATCGCCGCCAGTGCTCGCCGCCGCCGGAGGACATAGAAAGAGAGAGGGGTTGGGTTCTAAATCAAAATTTTCAATGGGATTTTTCTAAAAATCCTAGAGTAATTCTCCGACTCATATTTATTTCCTTTTACTTTTCTTATTTTCTTTCCTTCTTATGTTTTTCTTCTCCTATCCGTTCTCAACTCTCTCTGACTCTCTCCCCGATCTCTCTCTCTCTCTCTCTTTGCCTCGGGTCCGCCGCCGCCGCCGCTCTCTCTTCTCTTTGTTTTGGTGAGTTCTTTATCTCTCAGTCTCTTTTTCTCTTGATCTCAATCTCTCACACTCTCTAGTTCTCCGTTGTATGGTTTTGATCATGGATACGCAGCGGAAGAAAGAATTATCCATTCAAGACCCTCCAAGGATCACAGGAAGAGAATCATAACGATGGTAAGGGAAAACAAGTAACACACCTGAGAGGTCTCCTGTGATGACTTGTCACGTGAATTGTGTCACGTCTCTACGGTTGATCCACACCTAGAGGTGAGATCTAGATCCCCCAACTCCTTGTGCTAGCTAGGAAGAATGGAAGAGGATGAAGGAATCATGCAACCAATCACCAAGGAAGAGGGATTGGACCCTCTTGGTGGCCGATGGGTAGAGGGGCGGCATAAGGGGGGTTCGGCCTACTTATGTTGCTTTCTCTCTCCTTGCTTTATTCTCTCATACTCCAAGTAAGTAGATGTGTATAGAGAAAATAAGCTAGGAGTGTTCTTTATATAGTCCAACAACTCCTTGTCCTACTACATAAAGAACCTCTCTCCTAATCCTACTCAAATAAGGATTAGTCCCTTTTACAAACTAGTACTAATCATGTCCATACATGGATTAGTTCTCTTTGCAAATTAATCGTAATCATGTCTCTACATGAATTAGTCCACCTTGGCAAATCCTCATCATGTCTGTACATGGATTAGTCCAACTTGCATATTAGTCCTACTAAGTTAGCAAGTTGTTGCGATTTGATCCTTCTAATTAATTAATCATATTAATTAATTAATTCCCAAGTCTAGTTCACCCCTATATGGCGTGTGACCCCATAGGTTCTATTTAGTTGGTAGTAACTATTTACTAATATGGAGCTGCCTCTAGCAAGACATCCATTCTAGCCAACAAATAGAATAGTCTGTAGGATTTTGATCATGGATGCGCAACGGAAACACAAACAAACATAATCCATGCAATACCCTCCAAGGATCACAAGTCAAGAGACATAACGATGGTAAGGGAAGAAATCAATAACACACCTTAGGGTTTCTCCTTTGATGACTTCAAACGCGAATTGTGTCACGTTCTTTGTAGTTGATCCACGCCTAGAGTTGAATTCTAGATCTTCCAATCCTTTGTGCTAGCCCGGAATGAGGAAGAGGAAGAAGAATCACGTAAAACGAGACAACAAGGAGGTCTCGGCCTCCTTGTGGGCCGACGGGGACGGGCGGCGGCAAGGGGGGGGGGCTCTCTCTTTGCTTGCTTGCTCTCTCCTTTTTGTTCTCTCCCACTCAAGTTATGATCAATAAGGTCATAAGTGTGGGAAGGAAGGAAGGAGTGTCCTTTATATAGTCCAAAAAATACTTGCCAACTACCTAAAGGACCTATTCTAGTCCCACTTGAATTCGGTTTAGTCCCTTCCTTGCAAATTAGTCCTACTAAGTTTGCAAGGTGTTGCAAAGTGATCCTTCTGATTAATTAATCTTATTAATTAATTCCCAAATCTAGCTCAACTCTATATAGCGTGTAACCCCATAGGTTCTATCTAGTTGGTGGCAACAATTTGCTAATATGGAGCGGTTTCTAGCAAAACGTCCATTCTAGCCAACTAATAGAATAGTCATCTTGACAAACCTTGTACAAGTAATTGTCTCATCCCTTTGTCTCTATATCCGGATTGGACACGAGACATACTAGTCACACTCGTATATCCAATCCATAGTTTCTCGATCCATGGGAATAGCCTTATTCGTGCAAATAACATCAATATCCCATATTGATTTATTTGAGTCTGGCCAGACATTCTATAAGCACTATCCCTCGAGTGGCCTTGGATATTTTCTCCCGTTATGTGGGAGGGACAAATTCTATCTACGTCCACTACGATATCTAAGTTTGCTTCTTATTGTATCCGGTACACGCCTTTATAACTACCCAGTTACGGTGTAGCGTTTAACGCTACCAAAATCACAATAATCCACAACTAGAATATCTAGCGAATTCAAGTCTAAGGATGACAATACCATTGCACCACAAGAAACACTTGTGACTTAACATAACATGTATGTAGCCTTCTCGGAGATGGGTCAATCAAGTGCGCCATTACCCTTAATGCACACCTATGTGTTGGATCATGATATCTCCATATCAATCCAACCCCATACTAGTCTATAGATGATTGTCCCATTAATCATTATACTGGACTGGGGATATTTAAGATAAACAACACAATTGTAAATCTAAGGACTTCATTATATTAAATATCCAATAAATAATAAAATGAATTTCCTAGCAACAAATAAATTCATACTAAACTAGGTTGCCTCTAGGGCATCTATTCCAACAGTCTCCCACTTGCACTAGAGCCAATCCGGCGTATCTCGTATGGCCATACTCCTAGTGTGCCCTTCATGCTTCCACTGTGCAAGCGGCTTTGTAAGCGGGTCTGACAGATTCTCATCTGTAGGAATCTTGCATATCCGAACGTCTCCTCTATCGATAATATCTCGAATCAGATGAAACTTCCTCAGAACGTTCTTGGATTTCTTGTGTGACCTGGGTTCCTTTGATTGCGCGATCGCCCCAGTGTTGTCACAGTACAACTCAACTGGAACCGTAATGCTAGGAACCACACCAAGTTCAAAAACAAACTTTCTGATCCAAACAGCTTCCTTTGCTGCGCCATTTGCAGCAATGTACTCAGCCTCTGTTGTAGAATCAGCGACCGTCTCTTGCTTGGAACTTTTCCAGCTCACCGCTGCTCCATTCAGGCAAAACACATATCCCGACTGTGATCTAAAGTCATCTCTGTCGGTTTGGAAGCTTGCATCAGTGTAACCCCTTACACGCAACTCTTCCTCACCGCCAAACATCAAGAAAGCATCCTTAGTTCTTCTCAAGTACTTTAGGATGTTCTTGACTGCAATCCAGTGACTCTCACCTGGATTGGATTGGTATCTTCTTTTCATACTCAAGGCCTATGACACATCTGGTCTAGTACATAACATGGCGTACATGATAGATCCTATGGCAAGGCATAGGGAATTCTACTCATGTGTTCCTTCTCAATCTCATTGGAAGGACAACCACTCTTCGAAAGAGTGATTCCATGTGACATGGGCAAGAATCCTTCTTGGAATCTTGCATGTTGAACCGCTTCAACACCTTGTCAATATATGTACTTTGACTTAGGCCTAGCAACCTCTTAGATCTATATCTATAGATATTTATACCGAGTATATAGGCTGCTTCCCCTAAGTCCTTCATTGAGAAACACTTCCCTAGGCAATCTTTAACAGATTGCAGCATGGGAACGTCGTTTCCAATGAGTAGTATGTCATTCACGTACAAGACCAGAAAAGCTACAGAGCTCCCACTAACCTTCTTGTAGACACAAGACTCATCTTCATTTCTGATGAAGCCAAACTCTTTGACTACTTCATCAAAACGTCGATTCCAACTCCTAGAAGCTTGCTTCAATCCATAAATGGATCGTTGCAGTTTACAGACTTTGTTGGCTTGCTTTGGATCCTCAAAACCCTTCGGCTGTATCATATACACGTCCTCAAGGAGATTCCCATAAAGGAATGTTGTTTTGACATCCATCTGCCAAATCTCATATTCATGGTATGTTGCAATCGCAAGTAGGATTTGGATGGATTTGGTCATAGCGGCTGGTGAAAAGGTTTCGTCATAGTCAATACCATGAATCTGTCTGAATCCTTTAGCCACCAATCGGCCTTTATTGGTAATCACATTACCATCCATGTCGATCTTCTTCTTGAAGACCCACTTGCACCCTATGGGCCGCGCCCCTTCGGGTGGTTCCACCAAAGTCCATACTTTGTTGGTATACATGTATTCCATCTCGGATCTCATGGCTTCTAGACACTTCTGAGAGTCTGGGCCTTTCATGGCCTCTTCATAGGTAGTAGGTTCATCATCTATGAGCATCGTGTCACCGGAATCGGTCAGAGAAGTCCATACCCCTCGGGTTCCTAGCGCACTCTACTAGATCTACGAAGCTCTTGTGTTACCTGAACAGGCTGCTCCACAAATTATTGTGGTTCCTGTTCATGTTCCATAATCGGTTCAGTGATTTGTGGTTCTTGAATTTCTTCAAGTTCTACAGTCCTCCCACTTGCTTCTTTAGAGACAAACTCTCTTTCTAGAAACATGCCAGTCCGAGCAACAAACACTTTGTTCTCGGTTGGATTGTAGAAGTAGTAACCCTTAGTTTCCTTAGGGTACCCCACAAACTTACACTTATCCGATTTTGGCCCTAGCTTGTCTGATTCTAAACGTTTTACATAGACATCGCAGACCCAAATCCTCATGAATGACAGTGTGGGACGCCTCCCACTCCACATCTCATGTGGTGTCTTCATGACTGATTTAGATGGAACACGGTTAATGGTGAAAGCTGCACTTAATAGAGCGTAGCCCCAAAACGATAATGGAAGATCGGTTTGACACATCATAGATCGAACCATATCCAATAGGGTTCGATTCCTCCTCTCAGACACGCCATTCCATTGTGGCGTTCCGGGTGGAGTGAGTTGGGACACGATCCCACACTCTCAAAGATAGTCGTCAAACTCTTGGCTCAAGTATTCTCCTCCACGATCTGATCGTAGAGCCTTGATACTTTTGCCAAGTTGCTTCTCTACTCTATTTTTGAATTCTTTGAACACTTCAAAGGATTCGGATTTGGCCTTCATAAGGTATACAAATCCATATCTACTGTAATCATCAGTAAATGTAATGAAGTAGACGTAGCCACTCCTGGCAGGCGTGGCAAATGGTCCACACACATCGGTATGTATGAGTGCCAATTTCTCACTAGTCCTCTCACCTTTATTATTGAAAGGGAACTTTGTCATTTTTCCTAATAAACAAGCCTCACATGTCTCATATGATTCAAAATCAAATGAGTCTAGTAGTCCATCTTTATGGAGTCTAGATACACGTTTCTCGTTTATGTGGCCTAAACGACAGTGCCATAAGTAAGCAGGATTTAAATAATTTATTTTAATCCGCTTGGTATTAATGTTGTAGACAGGATTGCTTAGATCAAGGACATACAGTCCATTAAATAATTGCGCACTAAAATAGTGAATATTATTCAAATAAAAGGAACAACAATTGTTCTTTATTGAAATAATAAAACCTTCCTTGTCCAAACAAGAAATTGAAATAATGTTTCTGCTCATAGCAGGCACAAAATAGCAATTATTTAATTCTAAAACTAATCCTGAAGGCAGAGATAGCTCGCACACGCCCACGACCAACGCAGCAACTTTTGCTCCATTCCCAACGCGTAGATCTATCTCCCCTTTAGCCAATCTTCTACTTCTCTTTAGATCCTCCACATTTCGACAAATGTGAGATCCACATCCAATATCTAATACCCATGATGTAGAGACACTTAAATTGACATCTACAACAAAAATACCCGGTGGTGGTGGAATCACTATTCCAAGCCTCTTGTCCTCTAGATATTTTGGGCAGTTCCTCCTCCAGTGTCCAGGCTGACTGCAGTAGTGAAACTCACCTTTAGTCACACCTTTGGAAATGCCACCAACAGGCTTAAGGGCAGGTTCCTTGGACTTGGCAACTGACTTGCCTTTGCCCTTGGAGGATGAGGCAAACCTTTTGCCCTTTCCTTTCTGCACCATCATAATGGCCTTGCCCTTACCCTTGTTGATGCTTTGTTCAGCTGTCCTCAACATATTGAGCAAATCTGGCAGTGGTTTCACGATGTCGTTCATGTTATAGTTCATGATGAACTGTCCATAACTCTCGGGCAACGATTGCAACACGAGATCGGTTGCCAACTCTTTGCCGACCGGGAACCCTAGTCGGGCGAGATTCTCCAAGTACCCGATCGTACGGAGTACATGGGGTCCCACCGGGTTCCCTTCTGCCAGATGACACTTGAACAATGCCTTATAGACCTCATACCTCTCAACCCTTGCCTGATCTTAGAAGAGCTGCTTCAGATGCTCGATCATATCGACATCATTCATGTTTTCGTGTTGCTTCTGAAGCTCAGAATTCATGGTGCATAGCATAAGGCAGGCCGCATCATTAGCGTCATCAACACGCTTTTGATACGCCTTTAGGGCTGCAGGTGTTTGGTTCTCTGGACCTGCTGGAACATGCTCCTCTATTGCGTACAGTTTCTTCTCTTGCTTGAGAACGATTTCTCAAGTTTCCGTACCAATCAAGGAAGTTGGTTCCAGAGAGCTTGTCCTTCTCAAGGACATATCGTAGGGAATGTTGTGAACTCGATGAGTTGTTTGCCATTTGGAATTCTACAAAACGAAAATACGCAAGTTTTCGTATTTGTGAATTTTTGACTATATTCAATAATGGCTAGTTTATCAAATATAGCTCCCACTATTTTTGTACGGATTAATAACCCTCAAGATATTAATGCGGAAAATATCCTTATATTTTCTAGCGGGCCATGATCCATGTTTCATCTCCTTATGAGCTTGTTTTGGCAAGTCACCCATAATTTGACTACTTTAGGTAGGAACAATTTCCAATTGCATCCCTTATGCAACTTTTGGTTCAATTTGGAAAATAACTCCTTATTTATCCATCCATATGGATAATCCCAATTGATTGCCTCTAGGTTTTAATCATATTAATAGCCTAGTTGTGTTCAACCTCTTATTTAAACAATTGCACATTAATAGCTTGTGCCATCGCATTCCATCATTATGAACCAAGTCTCCATGCTTTGGCACGCACGAACTTGATAAATCATGATGATAATGAGTGTTTAAATAACGAGAAGGCAAGAACACAATATTTGAATTTTTGAGGGATTTTAAATTCAATTTTTAATTGTTTTGTTGATCAATATCAACTAATCTATCTATTTGAGTTTGGGCACAACTCCAAATAATAGATCGGGTTGTCTAATTATCTTATTATCCTAATTGCATGCATCATCCATACACCAACCATAATATAATAAGACGATAAAATAAACAACCACAAAACAAAATTAAAACGTGATGTGGATATGGATTTTTCTAGACTAAGATAATTCCAAGCCAATGGAATTATCTATGAACCCAAAAGCAAACACATCTCCATGCGTCTTGATCTTTTGGTTCATCCTTCATAGTCATGTGAAATGCTCCATGCTCCATGCTCCATCTTTTGTGGCTCCTTTTGGCTTTGGGCTTTTTTTCTTCAATCTTGGCTAACAATCTACTCTATCTAGCACTAGCTAACAACTATACTAAATAAAATAAATCTCACAAGTTGAGAAAAAAATGGCTCACAGGCCATAAAACCCTAATTAATTATTACAATTAATTGATCAGCTTGCAGGCCGTAAACCAAACCACAAAATTAAACATCCACATCAAACCACATCCAATCACCATGCGATTTGCACATAAACAGTTAAAATCCAATTTTAACGCGCTTGGTCAATTTTAATTGATTTTAGGATATTCTAGGGTTAAAACGGTCCATGGCGCCCAATAATCAAATTGCCCGGGCCCAAAAGAGAACCGCAAAGGCCTTGGGCCGTCTGGCCCCTAGCCCACGCGGATAGGCCGCGGGCTAGGGCTGCCCTGGCCCCTAGGCCGAGCCTTGCTTGGGCGGCAAGCAAGGAGGGGCGGTCCCTAAGGGGGGTCGAACCTCCTTTGGGAGTTGTTTCCAAAACAACTCCCTTGCTTGGTGCCCAAGTTTGGTTGTTTCCTTGTATGGGAAGAACTCCTTCTTCCCAAAGGATACCCAAACCCTAGATCTAAGATCCTAAAATTTCTCAAACTCACTAATTCATGCATCCAATGCAAAAACTAGGTCTTGTTATGATAGTTTATTGACAAATTGCATCACATGCTTGATTTGTCTTGTTTTACGCGATAAACAATAAATTTAAGGTGTAACACTATCAAAACGTAACACATAAACCACGTTTATGTTCTAAGACATGTGGCTCTGATACCACTGTAGGGTTTTTATCATGGATGCGCAACGGAAACACAAACAAAAATAATCCATGCAATACCCTCCAAGGATCACAAGTCAAGAGACATAACGATGGTAAGGGAAGAAATCAATAACACACCTTAGGGTTTCTCCTTTGATGACTTCAAACGCGAATTGTGTCACGTTCTCTATAGTTGATCCACGCCTAGAGGAATTCTAGATCTTCCAATCATTTGTGCTAGCCCGGAATGAGGAAGAGGAAGAAGAATCACGCAAAACGAGATAACAAGGAGGTCTCGGCCTCCTTGTTGGCCGACGGGGACGGGCGGCGGCAAGGGGGGGGGGGCTCCCTCTTTGCTTGCATGCTATCTTCTTTTTGTTCTCTCCCACTCAAGTTATGATCAATAAGGTCATACATGTGGGAAGGAAGGAAGGAGTGTCCTTTATAAAGTCCAACAAATCCTTTCCAACTACCTAAAGGACCTATTCTTGTCCTACTAGAATTCGGTTTAGTCCCTTCCTTGCAAATTAGTCCAACTAAGTTTGCAAGGTGTTGCAAAGTGATCATTCTAATTAATTAATTCTATTAATTAATTACCAAATCTAGCTCAACTCTATATAGCGTGTGACCCCATAGGTTCTATCTAGTTGGTAGCAACAATTTGCTAATATGGAGCGGTTTCTAGCAAAACATCCATTCTAGCCAACTAATAGAATAGTCATCTTGACAAACCTTGTACAAGTAATTGTCTCATACCTTTGTCTCTATATCCGGATTGGACACGAGACATACTAGTCACACTCGTATATCCAATCCATAGTTTCTCGATCCACGGGAATAGCCTTATACGTGCAAATAACATCAATATCCCATATTGATTTTATTTGAGTCTGGCCAGACATTCTATAAGCACTATCCCTCGAGTGGCCTAGGATACTTTCTCCCGTTATGTGGGAGGGACAAATTCTATCTAAGTCCACAACGATCTCTAAGCTTGCTTCTTATTGTATCCAGTACACGGCTTTTTTACTACCCAGTTACGGTGTAGCGTTTAACGCTACCAAAATCACAATAATCCACAACTAGAATATCTAGCGACTTAAAGTCTAAGGATGACAATGCCATTGCACCACGAGAAGCACTTGTGACTTAACATAACGTGTATGTAGCCTTCTCGGAGATGGGTCAATCTAGTGCACCATTACCCTTAATGCACACCTATGTGTTGGATCATGATATCTCCATATCAATCCAACCCCATACTAGTCTATAAATGATTGTCCCATTAATCATTATACTGGACTAGGTATATTTAAGATAAACAACACAATTGTAAATCTAAAGACTTCATTAGATTAAATAACCAATAAATAATAAAATAAATTTTCTAGCCACAAATAAATTCATACTAAACTAGATTGCCTCTAGGGCATCTATTCCAACATAGTCATCATGACAAACCTTGTGCAAGTATTGTCTCATCCCTTTATCTCGATATCCGGATTGGACACGAGACATACAAGTCACACTCGTATATCCAATCCATAGTTTCTCGATTCTGGGAATAGCCTTATTCGTGCAAATAAAATCAATATCCTATAATGATTTATTTGAGTCTAGCCAGACATTCTATAAGCACTATCCCTCGAGTGGCCTAGGATATTTTCTCCCGTTATGTGGGAGGGACAAATTCTATCTACGTCTACTAAGATCTCTAATCTTGCTTCTTATTGTATCCGGTACACGCCTTTATAGCTACCCAGTCACGGTGTAGCGTTTGACGCTACCAAAACACAATATTCCACAACTAAAAGATTTAGACTTCAAGTCTAAGGATGACAATACCGTTGTCACCGTGAGAAGCACTTGTGACTTTACATAACTTGTATGTAGCCTTCTCGGAGATTGGTCAATCCAGTATTCCATTACCCCTAATGCATATCCATGTGTTGGATCATGATATCTCCATATCATTCCAACCCCATACTTGTCTATAGATGATTGTCCTATTAATCATTATAATCGACTAGGGATATTTAAGAATATAAAACTTATATTCTAAGGACTTCTTTCATGTTAACATATCTCCATATCGATAACATAATGAATCGTAAATCCACATATTTGTCACAATAAATTGATTGCCTCTAGGGAACAATTCCAACAGTCTACCACTTGCACTAGATTCAATCTCCTGCATCATATGCCTATTGATCTAGCGCGGCCCTCCATGCTTACACTGCATAGGGGCGAGACATCTGGTGGTACCTTGCAAATATTCACATCTCCTCCATCAACAATTTAATTGAGTTTGAATATTCTGAGTAAGTGCATCTTATGCAGTAATTTACTCAGTCCTCTATGTTAGAATCAGTGACTGAATCTTGCCTGGAACCTTTCCAGCTCACAGTCGCTCCCACTAGGGAAAAACATAAAACTCGACTTATAATCTGAAATCTTCTTTGTTAGATTTGAAGTTCGCATTACTGTAACTCTTTATAGTAAACTCTTCATATCCTCTAAATATCAAGAATTCATCCTTTAGTTCTTCTCAAGTACTTGAACATAATCTTGATAATCATCCAGTGACTCTCACCCGGATTTGACTGGTATATTTGCCATATGACACGTCTGGCCTAGTACATAACATGGCTTATCTCATGAATCTTATTCATACGGTCCCTTCCCAATATAATTAAAGACAACTAGTCTTCCAAAGACCAATTCCATGTGACATAGGTAGAATTCATATTCTATACATGTTGAACAATTTCAACACCTTTGTCAATTTATGTACTATGACCTAAGTCGCACAACCATCTTGATCTATCTCCATATATCTTCATAGGTTGCTTCGCCTGAGTCTATCATTTAAGATTAATTCCCTAGTCAATCTATGTAAGATTGCCTAGTAGGGACGTCATCCCCAATGATTAGTATGTCTCCACATACAAGATCAGAAATATAACTATGCTCCCACTAACCTTCTTGTAAACACAAGCTTCATCTTCAATTTTGATGGAACCAAACTCCTTTGATTGCATCATCAATTCGAGGAATCCAACTCCAAGAAGCTTGACTCAATCTATAGACAGATTACTACAAGCAAGATGCGAATGGATTTAAGCATCACAACTGGGAAAGATTTTGTCACAGTCTATACTATGAACTCACATGAAATCCTTACCCAACCAATTGTCCTTTAAAGGTAATCATATTACCATCCATGTTGGTTTGCTCGTAACCCACTTGCACCTTCAGGTGGTTCTACCAAATTTCATACTTTGTTGGTATACATGGATTCCATTTTGTACCCCATGGCTCCTAGCCATTTCTGAGAGTATGGCCCACACGTGGCCATCTCATAGGTTGTAGGCTCATCTTGATGAGCAATATATCGCGCGTTATGAGAAATCCTTATTTCTCTAGTCCCTTGACATATCCTACCTGACCTATGAGGGCTTGTGTTATATGAGAAGGTTGCTCCACACCACCTTGTGATTCTGCTCATGTTCCATTAAAAGGATCAATGTTCTATTGTGGTTCTTGAACTCCTTCAAGTTCTACTGTCCTCCCACTGTTTCTATTAGAGACAATCTCTATCTAGAAACATTGTGGTTCGAGCAGCAAACAATTTGTTCTCGATTGGATTGTAGAAATAATATCCCTTTCAGGATATCCCACAAAAAATTTATCCGACTAGGGTCCAAGTTTATCTGTAACGCATTTACATAAACTTCACAACCCAAATCCTTTATGAACAACTTACTAGGACACTTCCTAGTCCATATCCCATATGGTGTTTTTCATAATTGATTTAAATGGAACAAGGTTAAGGGAGAAATTTGGTGTAATTAGAACATAACCCCTAAAGTAAACTGGAAGTTTTGTTTGACACATCATGGACCCAACCGTATCCAACAAGGTCCAAATTCTCCTCTTAGACACGCCAAAACCATGTGGCGTGCTAGGTGAGCGAGTTTGGATCATATCCAACACTCCCATAGATGCTTGTCAAATTCTTGGCTGAAGTACTCTCCTCTATGATCCAATCGTAGAGCCCTAATACTTTTGTCAAGCTTGTTCTCTACTTCATTCTTGAATTCCTTGAACAATTCAAAGGATTCTGATTTGTTTCTTCATAAGATACACAAATCCATATTTCTCTGATCCCATTAGTAAATATGATGAAGTACTGAAACCCATCTTTAGTATGTGTGCTTCGTGGCCCACATACATCAATATGTATGATTCCCAAAAGATCATATCCTTGCCTAATAAATAAGTCTTACATGTCTTCATTTGATTCAATAATCAAATGAGTTCCAGAAATCCATCGATATGGAGTTCTAGATATGTATCTCTTATTCATGTGGCCTAAACAATAATACTAAGAAAAGTGAAGTTCATATCATTATATGAAAATTTCTTGTTATTAATGTTATAGATGAAATTATCATGATCAAGGATATACAATCCATTAGACAAAATTGCATTACAATAATGCATATCAGAATATATGGAATAACATTTGTCCTTTATTATGATAGAGAGTTTTCTTGTCCAAACAAGAAACTATGATAATGATCATACTCATAGCAGGGACATGATCACTTTTGTCTAATTCATGAACAATTTCATAAAGGTAGAAATAATTCCCTACGGCTAATTCAGCAACCCCTTGCTTCATTGCCCCACGTGTAGGATTATTTCTTCCTCATCCATTTGTCTTCATCTCTTGAGATCCTCCACATTTCAATAAATGTGAGATCCTCATCTATTATCATATACTCATGATGATGAGATAGACACATTGATTTCTATAACAGAAATACTTAAATCGAAATTCATAATTCTTTTAGTACTTACTTCCAGGTACTTTGGGCAGTCTCTCTTCCTTTACACTACCTATGGGACTTTAAGGTAACTTAGTTTTAGCAACAAGCTTTTTTTATACCCATGGGGTCGGCGCAAACCATTTGCCCTTACCCATGCTGTTAACCATTAACAGCTTTGCCCATGCCCATTATGAGTGTTTTGTTTAGTGATTTCCAATCATATTGAGTAAATCTCCTTTGAACAAAACTGTAATTGCATTCAATGCAATTCTTGGTCCACTTGGGTGAATAAATTTTATTCTTTATCTATCTCATTGATAACACCCAAAATCTAAGCTTTCAATATTATTGAAATAACTTAGTTGTGTTTTACCTCTTGTTTTGGCAGTCACACACTACTAACTAGTGTTGTCCCGTCATATCTTGATGAATCAGGTCGCCTTGCTTTGGTACGCACGAGCTTGATTAATCTCGATCATGACGTGTGCTAATCAAGAGAACGCAACATGGAGCAACACTTAAAACCTTTCATGTCTAGCTCGCTCTTTAAAAGAGCTTCTTTCAATGTATTATCATATCATACGCCTCCATGTTCTCATCTTGCTTCCAAAGCTTTGAGTTCATGGCAGCTAACATGAGGCAAGTCACATTCAAATACCATTATTTGATGTTCTCTCCATTAGGTTTTAGTGTGTTTTGGTGGTTGGTGGAAGAGAATTTTGTGTTCTACGATTTACAACAATTTTCTTTTATGTGAGAACAATTCTCGATTTTTATACCAGTCTAGAAAATAGATAAAGTCGCGTTTTGTTTGTTTAATGCCATGGGCATTCAATAAAATAGGATTATGAAAAGTAGGATTTAAATTGTTAAATATAGCTCCCACTATTTTTCTACGGATTAATAACCCTCCATATTAATGCGGAAAATATCATTATATTTTCTAGTGGGCCAAGATCCATATTTCACTTCTTTTGAGCTTTCTTTGGCAAGTCACCCAAAATTAGTTATTTAGGTAGGAACAATTCTAATTTCATATTTATGCAACTCTTGATTCAAATGGGCAAATAACTCCTTATTTATCCAGCCCATGGATAATCCCAAGCCTCTAGGCTTTTAATCTTATTAAAATCACCTAGTTGCGTCCAACCTCTTACCTAGACAGTTGCACATTACTTGCTTGTGCCATCGCAACACAATCGTGATAAATCAAGTTGCCCTGCTTTGGCATGCACGAGCTTGATAATCATGATCATGAAGAGTGTCTAGATAACGAGAAGGCAAAAACACAATATTTAAATTGAGGAATTTTATTTTCAATTTTAAATTATTTTGTTGATCCATATCAACTGATCTACTTATTTGAGTTTGGGCACAACTCCAAATAAAAGATCCGGGTTGTTAATTATCTTATTATCCTAATTGCATGCATCATCCATACACCAATCACAAAATAATAAGACAGAAAAAATAAACAACCACAAAAGAAATAAAAACGTGATGTGAATTTGGCCTTTCTAGACTAAGATATTCCCAAGCCAATGGGAATATCTATGAACCCTAAAAGCGAACACATCTCCATGCGCCCCCAATTTTCGGTCCATCCTTCATAGTCTTGTGGAATGCTCCATACTCCATTTGTGTGGCTTCTTTGTCTTTGGGCTTCTTTTTCTCCAATCTTGGCTAATAATCTATTCTATCTAGCACTAGCTAACAACTATACTAAATAAAATATATCTCACAAGTTGAGAAAAATTTTGGCTCGCATGCCGTAAACCCTAATTAATTATTACATTAATTGATCAGCTCGCATGCCGTAAACCAAACCACAAAATTAAACAATCACACCAAACCACATCCTAAGGCCATATCCAATCACCATGCAAATTGCACATAAACAGTTAGAACCAATTTTTAACGCGCTTGGTAAATTTTAATTGATTTTAGGATTAACTATGGTCAAAACGGTCCAAGAGGCCCAACCAAACACTTGGCCGAACCCCTAAAGGACCGTCCAAGGCCTTAGGCCGGCCGGCCCCTAGCCCACACGGCTAGGACTGCACCGGACCCTAGTCCGAACCTTGCTTGGGCGGCAAGGAAGGAGGGGAGGTCCCCTAGGGGGGCCTAACCTCCTTAAGAGTTGTTTCCAAAACAACTCCTTGCCTTGTTGCCCAAGTTTGGTTGTTTCCTTATTTGGAAAAACTCCTTTTCCCAATAGGATGCCCAAACCCTAGATCTAAGATCCTAAAATTTCTCAAAATCACTAATTCATGTATCCAATGCAAAAACTTCGTCTTGTTTTGTTTGATTATTGACAAATTGCATCATATGTTTGATTTGTCCGTTTTACGCGATAAACAACAAAATTTAAAGTGTAAAACTATCAAAACGTAACACATAAACCACGTATATGTTCTGCGACATGTGGCTCTGATACCACCGTAGGGTTTTGATCATGGATACGCAGCGGAAGAAAGAGTTATCCATTCAAGACCCTCCAAGGATCACAGGAAGAGAATCATAACGACGGTAAGGGAAAACAAGTAACGCACCTTAGAGGTCTCCTGTGATGACTTGTCACGTGAATTGTGTCACGTCTCTACGGTTGATCCACGCCTAGAGGTGAGATATAGATCCTCCAACTCCTTGTGCTAGCTAGGAAGAATGGAAGAGGATGAAGGAATCATGCAACCAATCACCAAGGAAGAGGGTTTGGACCCTCTTGGTGGCCGACGGGTAGAGGGGCGGCATAAGGGGGGTTCGGCCTTGAAACAACCCGGGAACCTACGGTTTCTCGCTAGTACAACTTAACGAAATTCAAGAGTACTTTATTGAAATAAAAGTGTGCACAAGAGATTCCGGCAGGGGAGAACTCTGTGTACACCGTAAGTAGAGGATCAGAGATGGCACAGGAAGAGTTGGGTTGTGTGTAGGGAGAGAGTAAGGCAGTAGTAATGTCTGAGAGAGAGACAGAGGTTTGGCAGAGCTTCCGCGTATGGCTGGTGTGTCCTTTTTTGTATGGAAAGGTTAACGTCCCATATATAACGGAGAATGTGACCGTTGCAGTGTGGTTAATGCGCCCATCAATGGCGGCTTAATTAGCTTAACCACAACGGCACGTTCGTCCGCGTATATAGGGACCGTTACAGCACGTTATGCGCGAATACCGGAACCGTTATGGGGTTGACCAGGTTTGACCGGATTGACCGGGTTTATGGAGCTCGTGCCATAAATCTCTCAAAAGAAGTTACTAAAGGTCGCGTGCGGGCTTGGCTCGCACGCGACAGGACTTACTCTAGCCTCCAAACCACTAAGTCCCTACAAGTCCCGTGCAGTGGTATGCGAGGGCCCTGTCTCGCAGCCCCCACATGGATCAGCGCGGCTGGCGATCCAGTGTGTGTGGAGCACAATATGGTGTGCTAGATGGTTTCCACGTGGCCAAGATCTGTCAGCTCAGAAAGCACTATCTACATTAGCCCCCTTTCTGCGCGTGAAGACTCATAGCTGGATAGACTTTTATGCGCGGAAACCAACATACGCGTCGCCGCCACGCACCAATTCAAATATGAGTAAATTCAGCCCCCGTGCGTGTCATTATGACCTAAAACCCCTAGAGTCGTGCCGTCTGGCCTTTAGGTTTTAGGGGTGACGTCAGCTTGTCCTGTGATTGCGCGATTCGACGGTGACGGTTGCGATTCGACTACTGAAAGGACGCAACCCTTCATTGTTTTTGGATAAATACTCTGTACTCTCCATTGTTGCAAAGCATCACTTCTTTCTCTTAAAGTGAATTATACCCGGAAGTCTTCGAGAGCAGATTCAGATAATCAATCACCAGTTCCAAATTGCAGATCGTCTTCTTCAACTGTCTGCATCCAAGCAAGCTCTATAGAAACAAGGTTGGCCTTGTTCAAATTTTTGATCTAATATGCTAGTATATGCTTCGAACTGCGTTGGATCTGCAAACCCATGACATATTATCTGTTGAAAACTTGTGAAGAAGCTCACAATCTCTGAATCCAATTTCGATTAAGTCCCCCAATGATAAAGACCTTGAATGTTGGGTTTTGAAATCTCTGATAATGCAAACAATTCCAATCTCTAATTTCTGAAATTGGTACCAGAAACTGTTCATCTTTCTTCCCATAGATCTTGAATCTCAGAATTCAAACTGAAGTGTGCATATTTCTCCCCCCTTTTTTCTTGCTTTTCCGCAGGAATGGCAAAGACAAAAGGAACTAGACCCACCAAGGAGGACGAAGAAATACCTGATCATCCGCAATCTCTTTGGCGAAAAGCCCCCTACCTGGGTGGCAAAGACTTCTACCATGCTAGGGTTAAGGCAAAGAAATTACCTGCCCCTGTCTCTGGTGAAGGGTCGCAAACATTAACCCCTCCAGTTAACTCGGCCTTGCTCGAATTGATTGGCTCCGAAGACGTGGTTCGATTGGGAGTCGAAAATGGGTACTTCCCATATGCTGCGATTTCTACCCAAGCTTTTGTTCAAAAATTGGACTACATGGATGAGTGGATCGACCATGTATTGACTCATCACGCCGTGACTCTAAATGAGGCCGGCGTATACTTCGCAGTTCGTGCTATGAAGGGTGCTGCCGTGAAGCTGGACCAGTCCATGCTTCTAAACCTTCTTTCCCGCTACTCGCCTGCGAATCACACATTTCACTTTGCTGAGTTCGAGGCTGCCCCCCACGCTCGAGGACGTGCACATGCTTTATGATCTATCTCCCATGGGCGAGGTGGATCCTTTGAGTCCCTTGAGGAAGGATGCGGAGATTGCTTTGTACACGCAGATGGAGGAGTGCTTGTCAGAGGTAAAGAAAATTTCCACTCGGTGGACCACTACAAAAGTCATTCCTGACTGGCAGTTGGTTGACACATCTGCGAAAAATACTTGGAAAAAATGGGTGCAGTACTTTTTCCGTGATTATGCGAACAGCACCATCACCAAGAAGCTTCTGAGTGAAAACCCAAAGGCTGATAACTATGTGGAGGGTAAGGGTTATCACTTAACCCTATGCGCCTTTCTCTGCGCCTGGTTGTCGAGGTACTTAATCGATGGCCACCCGCACGATGGGGTCTTCTATCACGTTCTGCCCCTTGTTGTGAAGTTGGATCTCGGCCAGAAAGTCGCACTCGGACCCTTGGTCTTGGGCACATTGTACTACAGACTGGATCAGCTGGTCGTGGCCATGAAGGAATCGCGTGGCCGCCTCGACATACTGACTTTCGTTAATATTGCCTTCTTGACAATGTGGGTCTTTGAGCGCTGGCCTTCCTATGCTCCAGTTGCTTCTAAGCCCAACATGTGGTGTCCCCCAGGCGCGGTGGAGGAGCGTAACAGCGGCAGAGCTGCGAGGTGGTTCGGGACAAACAATACCAAGTGCGTTTGGAGCCTGATATGCGATAATCGACAAGAGTTCATAGCCAGGCCCTATGCCATGCGTATTGAAAACGTGCGATGGTTTCCAAAGCTATATCCTTCTAAGGGTGTTGTTTTCTCAGAAGAGCTCCTCTTCGAAGATGGAGAGTATTTCCATGAGCGCTATCGTGAATTCTTTTGCTGGTGCCTGCGAGGTTCCCTTCCTGCTCTCGCGGAGCATGTTCGTGAGCTCGTGCCGAGGTACGAGAGGATTACCGTGGACGTTGATCCCACTCGCGTTTCTCCCCAATTCTGTTTTGATGCGGTGGCGCCATCAATCTGGCCACAGTCTATTGTCAGAGGCTGTTGTAAGCGTTTGTTGACAAAGGAGTGCAAAACAGTCTTGCTGAGCAATCTTCCCTTTGAGCAACCTGCAGGTAACCGTGAAGGCGGTTATTCCAAAAACTGGCTCGCATACTGGGACGCCCAGCACACAAGATTCGAGACGCAGTCGGCCCCCCAGCCAAGCAGAGCTCCTGTGATCAAAAGAAACTCTTTTCCTTTTCGTCCCAATTGCAGTCTGGACGAGTCTGAATATGGTTGCTACTCATTGCTTGATCACGAGAACCATTTGTGTCCTGCCATCATTCTAGATGAAAAGATCGCCGCGGTTAGAAAAGGCGACTCGCATGTCATCAGATATAGCGAAACTTTTGCTAAGGTAAGCAACTTCTTTCGCATGAGCTAAACTTCTTTACTTCAATATATTGACAACCTCATTCTACACTGCTTGCTGTAGTGCCATGTGCGGAGGTTTGCATCTGGTGAGCGTTCCAAATCGCTGGTTAACACCATTGTCACCACAAGAAACAAGGACAGTCGTTTCGGCTAGCATCGAGGATGGATCCTGAGGTCGAAGCCAGGAATCACGAGGTCATGAATGCTTTTGCTGACTCGCTAATAGACAATGCTCCGGCCTTGTCTCCCCCTAGAGATGATCCGTCTCCTCCAGCGACCGCCGCGCCAAGAGCGAAGAGGCCTAGGCAAAGAGGAATTACAATTTCTTCCCCTAGAAGCGCTCCAACTTCCCCTCCTGCGAGATCCCTTTCTGCCAAGGACAAAGGCAAAGGTCGCATGACCGGTAAAACACGGAAGGAGCTCGCAGTGGAGACCTTCGTTCCATTCGGCCAGGAGGAAGAAGAGGAGAGGCGGGAGCCAAGAGAAGGGGATGAAGAAGAAGAAGAAGAAAGAGTTGAAGATGTCCGTGTCGGAGAGGAAGATGCGATACATGAGGAAGAATCAGGAGGTATCTCAATCGTACTTCTCTCCTCATTATTTTAGCTCTTTTGCAATTTGATTTGAACAAATTGTTTCTTCGCAGAAGATGATGATGATGACACCATCAGTGGCCTTTTGGCCAAGAGGCAGAAGAGGGGTGCTCGTTCTGGCGTTTCGGATGAACCCATAAGCGAGGACATTCTCGCCGAGTCCAGGAAGACAGCTGCGGAAGCTGCTGAAAGGAGAAGGAAGCGAGAAGAGGAAGAGCTCGAGCGCGTGAAGCAGAGGAGCCTTGAAGAACAACATGTCGACGACCTAGTGCGTCCAACTGATGAGGAAGATGTGCTTCCCGAAGAGGTGGCTCCCCGAGTTGAGGAGGAGGACGTGGCTCCAGAAGATGATGCGGCAGCCTTGGAGCAAGCCCAAGCAGATTTTAAAGAAATCGCAGGCAACAATGAAGGTGAAATTTTTAATCTCGCAGTAACTTATCGAGATGTTATTGCTGGTGCATTAAAGCATGGTGTGTCAAAAGCTGACATTCGCCGTTGGCTAGTAGGCAAGTGCGGTGAGCCCTCAGGTAATCACTTGAACGATATGCGTGAACTAGGCTTAGCAACTCAAAGCATAATCATGACTAGTTTCTTCGCACCCCAGGTCACGCTCATCTTAAAGACATGCTTAACGAAGACACATTAATAGGGCAAGGTTCCACGTCCTTAGCGTATGACGAGGATACTGCAATCCCACCTTCGCGTGGAGGTGCTTGCTCTTAGTTTTAACAAAGATAGTAAAGTAACGTACGATACAAGTTACCTCACACCATCGCATTTTGTATCGCAGGCAATGCTGATGAACTCGTGTTGGAGCAAAGGAGTCGACCTCCTGCGTCCTATGTCCCGGTGCCGAGCTCTCATACCGAGAAGCCCGTCGCAGCTGCTGAATACGCAGGAGAGCCTCTTGAGGATGTCATCGAACTTTCTGATGATGCCGAGGCTGACACTGTGTTAATGGAGGAAGATGCCCATGCTGGTGCTGAGGAAATAGGAACGAATGCTACTGCCCATCGCATCTGAAGATATCCCTCGCCAAGATGAAACTTCTGCTGCCACCACGCCTCCAGCAATGACTGAGCCGGCGGCACCTCTCCCTGCGTGGAGCTTTTGGGGCTCGCAGGTCGGGGCTGCGATCGCACCTGGTGCGGCTTATACTCTTCCCCCCAACTATGAGGAGTTAGAGCTCGCAGCTGATAAAAGGGCAATGGAGCGAGGACAGTCTTCAACTATCCCAGCAATGCACATTCCTTCTCTGCGCGAGATCCTTGAAGGAACTGGTATGTCGTGATTTGCTGTTCGCATTTCGCATCCTTCATTTGCGAATTAGATGGTATAACTTGGCTTTGACATTGCTTCAGGTTTGAAGCAAGCCGATGTAGACTGGCTAGTTCGGATGCGCCTCACATACCCCCAATCATTTGAAAGGTCTCTGGAGATAGGGCCCTTTGACAGGAGGCTATTTCTTACTGAGGCCATTTGGATTTTGGAGCAGCTTTCCGCGGCCACACCTGCGACCATTTCTCCTCAGAGTGCCGAATTGCTTTTTGGCATGTGCCAAAATCTTCTCGCCAAAGTTCAAGGCAGGCTGGGCTTCAAGTTTCTTTTCAAAAGAGTTACCCTGATTCGTGCGGCCGTAACTTTAAAACGCGGCCACCAAAACCTCGCAGCTGAGAAGCAGAAGGTAGAGCAGCAAAAGCAAAAGATTGAAGAGGCTATGAAGCTCTATCATGAAATGAATGCCAAATGCGAGCAATTGAAGCAAGAGGTGGAGCAAGTGGAAAATCTGAGCCGTCAGTTTACTCCTCATGACTCTTTGATCAAGGGTTTATTTTGATTTTTGAAAAGGTAGCAGATAAGTAGCAGAAACATTATTGTAATGTTGCTAGGGTTTCTCCCCCCCCCCTTTTTTTTCAAAAAAACAAGAGAATTGAAATGCCTGTTTTGCCCTTTCTGGGATTTGCTAGAATATCTCTGTGCATATCCAATTATGACGTCATCAATTGATATTCTGCCTTGATTTTCGCGCTAATTGCTCATTAGATAAGCACGCTTTCCTTGGGAAGTCCATCCGAATCATGACCATCCGTCATTAATTAGGATACGCAACTGAATCGTCGTAGCCTTTAGTAGGGTACTTGATTGTTACCGCTTTTCAAGGCGTAAGTGATTGATCCTTACCCTCTTTTCAAATTCTGCTGACTCATCTTGGCAACTGAAGAGTCTCCACAAGGTCTATATAAACCCTGCCTTTGCCACTTGGGTTCTTCATCCCAAAAATGTGCTTTGCCGTGAGTCCTTACGACTGCTGGCTTCAACGCTTATTTTTCGTTGATTCATGGCAACTTCAAGTTGTGAAACCTGAGTTTGCGCTTTGTGCTATAGAAATAGTTTCCAAGATCTGCTTTATAAGGCTTACTGATCTTTGTAACTTTCATAGAGAAGATGCAGATAATACCTCATATTTGTTCGAAGAATTTTCTTCGTCTATTATGTTTGCAGGTCATGTTTCCGTCCGCCTCCCGGCGAGGTGCAGCGTCGTACTGACCCTGCTACCGACTCGTAATGAACGGCGGGATTCTCCTCCAGCATGCCCAAAGGAGAATTTCTTGCCTCCTTGTTCTTGAACTCAGGGTGGCGAGCCAATGCGCTTGTCTATTTGGACAAAGAGCCCATTACCCGAGGAATGACTGCTCCCCTGTTTTGCACGGCTGCATACGCCAGAACAGGTGGTTCCTCTGGTACATATCTTGATCAGACAGAGGCCTTGTCAGATCCTGAGATCTTGGACGTAGCGTCACCCAGATCTTGCTGCTAGGGACGTAGTGAATGGCGGGCTGATCTTCTCGCAGAAGCGCCCTACTTGCTACAGATCTTTGGTCGCAGATCTGTGCATCGCATAGCTGGTGTTAGGACCGTTAGGTTCGTCCTTTTTCAGTTAGGATTCCCCCGATGTGTAACTTCTTGTTCGTAAGTTACTTTTTAGATGCATTGTAAGCCATGTGGGCTACGTAGTTAGATTTGAGCTTTTTTGCTTGTAAGCTGCTATCTAGACAGATAAATTGTAAGTGTTTTTGACTCATTATGATAAATTGCTTTGTATGATTTGCTGTCTTGTTACAACAAATTACAATTTCGCAAGCGAATTGGCAGATTTCGCCTTCTGTAGTGCTATGTACACACTTTGTATTGTCGCTTGGATATGTTTTTAGATCGTTCGAGATCGTGTTTGCGCAGCTGTGCTACCTTGGCAGATAGGCTTGTGATTTTCTTTAGATTCAAGTGCAAGTGCTATCTTATCAGATAGGCCTTTGTAGATCACTTAAGATCATTTTTGCATAATGCTGCTATCACGGCAGATAGACTTGAAAACGATTATTAAATCGCATTTGTATAATGCTGCTATCGCGACAGATAGGCTTGGAAGATCATTCACGATCATGTTCGCATGAGCTGCTATCATAGCAGATAGGCTTGAAAGATTACTTGGGATCGTACTCGCATATGCTGCTATCGTTACAGATAGGCTTAAAAGATCATTTAAGATCATGTTCACGTGAGTTGCTATCGTGGCAGATAGGCTTAAAAGATCAATTAAGATCATTTTCGCATGAGCTGCTATCGTGGCAGATAGGCTTAGAAGATCAATTAAGATCATTTTCGCATGAGCTGCTATCGTGTTAGATAGGCTCAGAAGATCAATTAAGATCATTTTCGCATGGGCTGCTATCGTGGCAGATAGGCTTAGAAGATCAATTAAGATCATTTTCGCATGAGCTGCTATCGTGGCAGATAGGCTTAAGAGATCAATTAAAATCGTATTTGCATGAGCTGCTATCGTGGCAGATAGGCTTAGAAGATCAATCAAGATCATTTTCGCATGAGCTGCTATCGTGGCAGATAGGCTTAAAAGATCAGTTGAGATCGCATTCGAGTAAGTTGCTATCGCAGCGGATAGGCTTTTGCTAACAGTAATAATGACCTAATTAGACAATAAAGACATCTAGAAGCATTAGTACTGCAACTCATTTGGGAGAAGTTTTTTATTATAGAACTCTCATATGGGAGAGATTAGATTACAATTCTCTCATATGGGAGAGAAGATGTGCAAATCATAGCTTTACAGAGCATAAGGCAACGTTGTAATAAAACGCATAAAATGAGAGAAGTCAAGGATAGTACTTCTTAATCCAGCGCATGTTGACTGAGCTTGAGGTTGAGGTCGTTCCGTGCAACCTCCGTATGCTGCAGTAGCCACTGTCAAAGACTTCTGTGACTTCAAAGGGCCCTTCCCAATTGGCTGCGAACTTTGGGTGAGCCGCCTCTCGCATGCAATGGTCAGATGCGCGCAAGACCAAATCTCCAACTGCGAAATCTCTACGTTGGACTGTTTTATTGTACGCACGAGCAATCCTTTCTTGATACCGTTTGTTGGTCCTTTTGGCTTGCTCCCGCTTTTCTTCTAGCAGGACCAAGTCATGGTCGCGTTGATTGTCGTACAATGCGTGGAAAGCCAATCTTGCAGAGTTAACCTTTACCTCCGCTGGTACCACAGCCTCAGCTCCATAGCATAGAAGGAATGGCGAGACTCATGTGGGTGTCCTTGGAGAAGTCCGGTAAGCCCACAGGGCTATGCTTAAAGAATCAGCCCACTTCTTGTGGTCGTCAGCGACCATCTTGCTCAAAATTCTCAACAGCGTCTTGTTGGTCGCTTCTGCTTGCCCATTCCCCTTCGGGTAGTAGGGGGTGGAGCATATCTGCCTGATGTTGTATTCTGCTAGCTTCGCAGCCACCTGGCGATTAACAAAAGGAGTGCCATTATCTGAAAGGATGGTGTTGGGAATTCCGAACCTGCATATGATGCTTTCTTGAATGAAATGGACCACAGCTAGCGCATTTGCCGTCTTCAGTGGTATCGCTTCTACCCATTTGGTAAAAAACTCAGTCGCGGTGAGAATGAAATGATTCCCGTGCGAGGTTGGTCGAATGGGACCGATAAAATCCAGGGCCCATGTGTGAAACGGCCATGGTGTTCCCAATGCATGTAGATCTACAGCGGGAGCGTGCACTAGATTGCCTTTAAATTGACACTCCTGGCAGCGTCGTACCTTGGTGCGGCAATCGGCCTCCATAGTGGGCCAAAAAATCCAATTGAGAGGAGTTGTCTGCATAATTTCGCACCTCCCTGATGTTCCACCTGATGAGAAGGGTCCATCACTTCTTGTGCTTCCCTGCTGTCTAAGCATCGCAGCAAGTTACCCTCATGGCCTCTTCGCCAAAGCAGGTTTTCTTGTACCACGTATCGGGATGCTTTCCTCCTCAGTTTCTCAGCTTCTTTCCTTGATTCGGGTACAGTGCCCTGGGTGAGAAAATCAAAGAGTGGTTTCCTCCAATCCGCATCATCATCGGCCAGAGCAATGAGTAAAGAATCTTTGATCAATGCGCAACTGTCGCACTTTCCCTGTATTAGTGCTGCGGCCGTCGACATGTCTGGCCAGTGAATGCCATATCTCTAGCTTTCCGATAGATTGACACTTCGCTTTCTCCGCAAGCATGTTGGTGAATCTTTTCTAACAGCAGTTGTCCCTCTTGCTCGGAGACACATCGCATGAGTATTCCGCCAGGGCCCTTGTAGTAAAGGGTGTTGTCATGTATGCAATACCCCTTTGTGAGTGCCCAGTTCTCGCTGCTTGTGCCTTCTGCGATGGCCCGTAAGATTGCCTTTCTCCTTTCCGCATCGTCCATGTATTCATCGTCACACGCGTCTTCTGTTAACGCCGACGATGTTCGTACTTCGATCGAGATTCTTGCAGGACATTTGTCTGTGCTAACCTAGGATCCCAAGGTGGCCAAAGCGTCTGCATGCCTGTTATCCGCTCGGGGCTTGTGCTCGTACCTAACGTCGCAGAATTGCTGCACCAGTTTTTGGACTAAAGTCCGGTAGGACAGAAGATTTATCTCCTTCAAAGCGTACTCGCCCGAGGCTTGCTTGACAATTAGCTTGGAGTCCCCCATGACCGTCAAGTTGCTCACTTCCAAGGCCTTTGCCGCTCGAAGTCCCACAATGAGAGCTTCATATTCTGCTTCGTTATTGGTGAGTGCGAAGTCAAGCTTGGCGGACATCTGTATGACCTCCCCATCTGGTTTGGTCAAGACTATCCCAATGCCTTCGCATTTCCTTGTTGACGAGCCGTCGAAATGAAGCGTCCAGTAGGGCACATCGACTGCATATATTTCAGGTCCTTCAAATTCTTCTTCAATCACAGGCTCATAACTGTTATGTGGAAATTGTTCCAGCAAATCCGCCACTGCCTGCGACTTGATCGCTCGCGGTCGCACGCATGTGATATCGTATTGGGAGATGGTCATATACCATTTCGCCAATCTTCCCCCAGGAGTGGTGTGAGTCAGAAGATACCGTATGGGATCACTTTTTGTGACCACCACCACCTTGTGCGACGCAAAGTAGTGCTTCAACTTCTCTATCACGAAGAATAGGGCAAGGCAATGACGCTCGATGTCCGTGTACCTTGATTCGGCGGGCTGCACGATGCGAGAGATGTAGTAGATGGGTCTTTCTTGGCCCTCGTATTCCTGAGCTAAGAGTGCTCCTATGGACTTCCTCTTTGACGTCAGATACATCAAAAGCGGTGATCCTAATTGAGGCGCGATCATTATTTTTTGAAGACGTCAGCAATTCCTTTAGCTTCCCGAACGCAGCTTCGTGCTCCAAAGTCCAGCTGTATGCGGCATCTTTCCTGAGAAGATCACTGAAACAACAGGTAATTTCGGCAATCGCTGGGATGAATCTCTACAGATATGATAGCTTTCCCAAGAACGTTTTCAAGGCACTTTGGTTATGTGGCGGAGTCATGCTGATGATGGCTGACACTTTCGCAGGGTCGGGCTCGATTCCTTGACGATGCACCACGCATCCCAAGAACTTTCCTGACGTCACTCCGAATGCGCACTTCATGGGGTTCATCTTCAGTTGAAAGCGTCTGCATCTATTGAACACTTTCCGCAAATCTGCCAGGTGATCTGCCTCCTGCTTGGATTTAACCACCAGGTCATCCACATAGAATTCCACTTTCTTGTGCATCATGTCGTGGAACAGGGCCATCATGGCCCGCTGATAAGTTGCACCTGCGTTTTTGAGACCGAAAGGCATCACCGTGTAGTTGAATACCCCTACTGGAGTGATGAATGCGGTTTTCTGCGCATCTTCAGGGTCCATCTTGATCTGATTGTATCCGCTGAAGCCGTCCATGAAACTGAACATGCGATGACCCGCTGTCGAATCAATAAGCAGATCAATGTTGGGAAGCGGAAAATCGTCCTTGGGGCAGAAACAATTGAGATCCCGGAAATCCACACAGATGCGAAGCTGCCCATTCTTCTTTACCACAGGCACAATGTTGGCCAGCCATGTAGGATGGTGATTCGGCTCTATGAACTTGGCGTCCAGGAGTTTGACAATATCCTGTTTGATCTTCACGTTAAGCTCCGGCCTGAAGCTTCTTGTGCTCTGCTTTACCGGCTTAGACCCCGGAATAATGTCTAAATGGTGCATGGTGATACTTGTGTCCAGACCGGGCATCTCATCATACTCCCATGCGAACACGTCCTTGTACTCGGTCAGGAGTTGTAGCAGTCCTTTCTCCTCTTCGCTTGTGAGGTCCGCACTAAGAAAGACTGGCCTCTTCTTTTCTTCGTTCGGGCTTAGGAACAGCTCCTTTAGCTCTTGCTTTTGTGGTCTGGGTTTGTCTTCCATGCATTCGGGTGCTTCTTTGAGCTTCTCGTCTGGAGTGCTCTGCATTGGTTTTTCCATTACCGCAACCTGCTCGATTTGGTTGATTTGCTCAGGGATATCCCCATGCCCGCGTGAGGACATCCCCGCGCACCTTCATATGCGATAGCATTTCTTCCCGTTGGCGTAGAAACTCTCTATCTCCTTGCCTTCAGGGTCGTGCTTTGCTATTCTCTTCAGAGTGTACACGTTCTTTCGCTGGTAGGCGATCCGCGGCGCTTCTTCTCGCGTGGGAGGCTTTTCCTTGGCATTCTATCTTGTCACCATCACTCCCGCAGGTGACTGATCTTTGATATCTTCCCATAGGGGTAAAGGAGTGGGATTGAATGGTCCCGGTGTTTGCTCGTCTGCCATCTCGGTGAACCACACCGCCTCGCTGAGATGCGCTTCATCCATGTTGAATGGATTTGTGGAAGCCGGTATCTCGACTATTCTGTCGTTCCAAATAGCGTTCATCACTTGGTGAGCTGTTGAAGGGACAGCATCAAAGCGATGAATCCAGGCTCGACCTATGATCATGTGATACGTAGTGTTCGCATCTATGACATAGAACTTTGCTGAGCACTTGATTTTGCCGATCTGGAAACCCAGGCGGATCCATCCTATCGTCATTCTGGAGTCGCTTCCGAATCCCATCAACGGAGATGGACGTTTGACAATTTTGTACTCGGGGATCCCTGCTAGCTTTAGTGTGTGGAGCGAAACGACGTTAACCGCTGCTCCTCCGTCGACGAATGCTCTTTTTAACTCGAGGCCATTGATGATGGCCGTCACATACAGAGGCCTCTGGTGGCTCGCATCTGTCTTCTTGTCGCTGGCGGAAAAGGTCATAATCTTTTCTGTAGAGCGAGAAGCCCTGATGACTTTCCCATTGGAGACTACGAGATCCTCCTCGTAGTCTTCTGCTATCCTTAAGATCGCTTTTGTCATCTCCGTCCGGCATTTCTCTGAGAAGTTCATCTCGTTAAAGAATCTGCTGAAGCCGTGCGACACCTTCATCCGGTCGGCACGATCGTCCTCCGTGTCTACGCTATAGTCCTCATCGTCATGGACTTCGGCAATGATGGGTAGACCATCCTCTGCGACCTCTTCCAGATCAACAATCGAGATCATAGCGACCTCTTTACCTTTAGATTCTTGCTCCGCATGGGCAGGAAGTGAATTGTTGCGCACATCCTGCCTGTGATTGCTGACGATCAGCTCGCCGTTCTTCATCTTTTGGCTGAACACAATCCTGAGCTTCTTACAGTCCGCTGTGGGATGCATGACCTTGCCGTGGTACTCGCACCACTTCGGGTCCCTCACCATCTCCTTGGAGGGTGCCCTCTCGAGCGGCGGTAGGACACCGTCCTTGCGCCACTGCCTGCAGAGGTCGCTTGCTTCTTCCACCGAACATGGCAGAGGTGGTGCATCAAAGTTCACAATCTTCGCCTACTTCTGGGGTGAAACTGTATTGACTTCAGCTTCGCGTCCCCTCTTGTAACTGAATCTCCCGATCTTGAAGGTAGTACCACCCGAGGGTCGCTCAGGGGCGTTTCTCTTTTTCTGCCTCTCCACTATAGGCTCGATGTTCTTCGTGCATTCAATTAGTTTTGAAAACGTAGGCGTTTGCAAGTTAATAAGCATACCTTTGTACTCGTCTTGCATGCACTGCAAGCATATCTCCACGAGTCTGCTTTCGAGTATCACATCTTTGCATTCCAAAGACTTCGCCCTAAATTTCTTGATGAAAGTTATTCCGTCCTCTTCGCGCTTCTGATACATCCGCGAGAGGTGGATCATTGTCACCTTTTCCTCCATCTGGAAGAACTTGGTGTAGAACTTTTGGACCATGTCGTCCCAAGTCTTCACGGACCCAGCTTCCAATGTCCTGTACCACTTGTACACTACGTTTCCCAAGGACTTCGGGAACTCTCGCATCAGCATTTTGGGATCAGCTCCATACGGCCCCATGACATCGATGAAACGCATGACATGTTTGATGCGCAAACTAACGTGCCATCGCAAGTGTACGAATCTCGTAGTACCGGGTGCAATTAGACTCGGATTATCGTTCCCACGAGGACTGTTCCGGGTTTACTCAAGTTGTCAGTTTCGGTTTCCCAAGAGTAGTAACCAGGAGGAGTAGGTTGTGATTATAGTGACTAAACTAAAAACAGAATTTAAAACGTAAATATTTTTGTGACGTTTTCTGAAATAAGCTGATTTTGTTGTAACGATAATAGATGACGACTAGGCTCCAGGATCCCCTAGGGTTTCTACAGATTTCAGTTTTACGTTTGTTTATGAAAACACTCAGCAGTTTCGGTATCTGTGCAACGTACCAGTTGTGCAGTGACTTTTCAGATTCCACACGTAATCCCGATCCTGCAGACTTTCGGATTCTTGTTAAGCTGCCTAAGTCTGCAGTCTCGGTCTAATCCTGTTAGGGTTTCTAACCTGTCCGAATGGCCCGGGTCAAATTCTCTAACAGTTGGTCTCACGTTTTTCAATGCTAGCCCTATCTCCCTTTCTCTGGTCGGTCTATCAGGGTAAGGTACTAAATCCCGGTTTTTCTTCCTAACCCTAACTTGACGTTTTCACCTACAAGCTCGGGTCTATAGCAATCCTGGGTGATCAATCCTATCATGCATATACGATAATAATCAAAACCAGAATAACAGATACAACTTGCTGAATTAAGACAATCATCATGAATCCATAAACGTAGTAATCATAAAATCTGAGTACGAAACCCTAGGTTCACCGAGAACCTAGGTGAAAAGTTTAGCTACGACTAGACATAATACAGAACGCAGTTTCTGAATATAAAGAGAGAGAACGAAATCAAACTAAGTCTTCGAATCTCGAATCGCGCTTTCGTGCTCTCCGTGAATGCTCTGACTTGGCCTTCGGGTGTGCTGTGAATTGTGCTGTGTCTCCGTGTGTCTTCAAAACGAGTCTGGACGAGTCTTTAAATAGTGCTGTTTCCTGAAAACGCTCGTGCTCGAAATTACGGAATATGCCATCGGTCCACCGTCTTTGACCAAAAGTCAAACTGGCTGCGTATATACGCAGGGGCTGCGTATATACGCAACCAGGGCCCAACCAAGCTCCCCCCACATCCCCTCTGCCCGCGTATATACGCAGGTGCTGCGTATATACGCAGGTCCTGCGTATATACGCAGGCCGTGGGGTATGTGGGGCCCACTTGGTCCTCTGGTGGGCCAGGACTGGTCCCCTGGGTCCCACTCTTCTTCCTGATGCTCCCGGCTTGCCTCTTCGGTGCTCTTCTGCTCTTCCGTGTTCCCGTCGTGTCCCGGTCTTGTGCACGTTTCCCGAGACGGTCCCGGCTGGGTCCCGGCACGCTTCCCGATGCACCTCCCGAACCTGTTCCTGCAAAGGCAACACGAACGAATTCCCGCGATCATATCCAAATATAGCAAGAAATGAGCAGAAATAAGCAGAAATCCAGCAAGTATGAATAAACGTCTCGTTCTAGATTCCCGGGGCATTCTAAGGCATTTTCCGGCAAAAACCGCTAATTTCGGCACAAATACTCGTGAAATCAGGCTAAAAGATAACCCCTAATTGGGCGTTATCAAATACCCCCGCACTAAACATTGCTCGTCCCGAGCAATCCTGCCAACTCTAGCCTGCAGTTTTGTCCTCGTGACTGACTCTGCACATACCCTACCGTTGCATACACTTTCGACCCGAACCTTTCAACCGGACGACTCGATAGAAAAACTGACGCAGATAGAATATACACAGACTCAAACGACTCAAAACAGACTAGTGACAAAAAATATTTTTTTGGCGAGATCGGGCAACCTCAAAAACAGAAACAGTGTGTCCTCGTGATCTCATCCTTTTCAGAAGTTACTTCCCTGCAAGCGATCGGTAAGTCTGAACAGATTTATATGGTGGAATTAAGCACTGAACCGAAGTACTATTACTTTGGTTATCAAACTGAGCAAATCCCTAGCTAACTTACCATCCGAGCTGTTTCCGAAAGGATCTATGCCTAAACAGGTAGGATAAATATATGTATCAAGGTACGGCCTAATCCTACATGTTATGACATTCTCACAATTTACCAAACTCACACCCCTCACCGAGATCCCGAAAAACTGCCCGAAACACCTAAGTTCCTGCTTTCCCAATTCTCCTGTCCCCCGGTGTGTCTCTGCCGTGCTCGCGGCCACAAATGTGAAGCGGTGCAAAATGTCTCGAAAATTGTGCCACTCACTCAGCTTTTTATTTAAACAACAAAAACACAAAACAAACTAAAAACTAGATCATAATAATTTTTCTTTTCTTTTTCTTTTTCTTCTTCTTTTTTTTTTCTTCTTTTTTTTTTTTCTTTTTTTTTTTTCTTTTATTATTCTATATTTTTTTTTCACAACTATACATACGCACACGAATATCAACAATGCTAAACTGACTAAAGCTGAGTGAGTGAAAATAAATCTCTGTCGTGGGGTACGTAAAATGTCCTCATGTGAAGTACCCCCACACTAATCCTGAAGCGCTGATCCTGTAGTCGAAATAATACCGTGCAGTCCCACCGAACCTCCTCATCACCAAGGATGTAGAAAAACGGCACAACCACCAATTGACCCTACAACCCCCCGGAACCCCGGTTTGTGCGAAAGATGCTCGCACGCGACTAACTCCTCCTGTGGTCACTATGTAGTGAAGTGATCCACCTCCGCAAATTAATGCACTGTCGCCTCTCACTCACCCTGTCCTTCCCTCGAAAAACGTGTCAAAACTGTCCAAAACTGATATCTCATGAAGCTCCCCTATCTAAAACCTGTCCCCTACTCACTCCCTCCGTCATAACACGTAGAATAGCCAACTATCGACTGATGAGGTCTCAAAGAAGGCTGCCTAGGCTAAAGTGGCTACGAAAGAAGAGGATAAATGGCTTCAAACGGGTTGTCTAATTGGACCTAGGGGTAAGAAACAGGACGTGAGGTCCCTTGATATCCAGTCACTCCACCGAAAAATGCGATGACCGTGACGGCGCCCGTGGGCGGGTTGTCGACTACCTATGTGACGGTGGTGTAGCAACTAGTCGGATTTTTCGCTCAGTCGATAACTACTTGCGGATTCCAAAGGTCACTGGCTCTCACCTATCTACTATACCTCGGTGCAAGTTTTCTTTTCTTTCAAAGGATTCAAACTCAATTTCTTCACTGTTTTCGTTATCTCGATTGCCCTTTCTCAAAATTTTCTGATTTTAAACCTTTTTTTTTTTTTTCTGAAAAATAATTTATACTTGCTGTTTGCGTATATACGCAGGTCCTGCGTATATACCCAATCAGTAGCATAAAAAATTTTTTAATTTTTTCAATTTTTCCATTTTTTTTTTTTTTTTTTTTTTTAATTATATACAATGCATGGCTAGAATGATTGTGGTGGGTTGACTCAAATAAAGAAAATATGCTGACTCAAAAATAAAAATAAAAATAAAAAATGAATATGAAAAAACGTGCAGACCGGGTTAATGCAGACACGACTACCACCCCCCCCACTAAGAGGTGGCATGCCCTCATGGCACTCACTCGTCCGGAAAAAATGTCGGGTCGGACCCGGTCTCGGACGTACCGGAAATGCTACCCGGTGAGCTGCTCTCAGAATCAGTCCTGAAAACCGGCTGGCGTGCCCGTGTACGGGGCCGGTAATCCGAGGACTGCGACTCGGATCCAGTCCAACTGCTAGGTGGCTGGGACCGCAAAGTCGTCCTGCCACTAGACTGCTGGTGAGAACGGGCCCCAGCCTGCTGGGTACGGGTCCCAGTCTGACGGGTACGGGTCCCAGCCTGACGACCCGTAGGCTGCCGGGATCGTGTCCCAGGCTGCCGTCTCTCCTGTCTGGCAGGTGGCGGTGATGGCTGAGTCGGTGGCGGTGGCTGGGTCGGGGGTGGCGGAGCAGACGTGTACTCGCTAGAGTCCCCGTCATCCGACCATCCCTCGGTAAAGCTACTGGAGTAGGTGGGTGGAAAATACAGCGGGAGTGGCGGATCTCGGCCTGCGTGCCGGGCCGCATCCCGCTGCTCCTCTCGAATACTCGCAAGGGCAGCCTGGGTATCCTTGGTGACCTTCCGCTGAGTCCGGCGGACATGCGTCACCGCTCTCCAGATCTTGCCCACTCCCTCTAACACCTTCTCTCCAATGGACTTGCGTCCACCCCGACAACCCTCAAATCTCTCATCCACTCGGGGCAGTCTACGGGGTGGGGCCGGTCTAGCTCGTGGGGCCGGGTTGGCCCGCGGGGCCGGGCTCTCTCTCTCATGGGCAGGCTGAGGCTGGGCATTCCTCTCAGTCCCCTGCCTACTCGACTCGGGGCGCTCGCTCTCTCGAGAAGTACGGCATCGCCGGAGTCCGGCCGATGCCTGGCGACTGACTGGTCGCTCCTGAGTCGATCGCCTCCTAGGGGCAGGGGCAGGGGCAGGTGCCGGGTCCTCCTCCATAAAGTCATCATCCTCATCGAGGTCAACAACTGGAGGTGGCGGGCCCGGGTGACGACTAATAAGCTTCCTATAAGGCCGGAGCAAAGGCGGTGCTAAGTCACCCTGTAAATCTGGCATCGAAACCTCGTAATCCCGTGCAAATTTGGCAATGAAGTTGGCGTACCCCAATCCCTTCTTGCTACCGGTGCAGTTCCGCTCCATCATATACACCCAAATACGACGAGGAATGTCCACGTCTCGTCCCAGCACAAGGCAATAGACTAAGAGTACATACTCGAAGTCAAGGTAGGTAAAGTGTTTTATACCTACAACCCTGTTCACTACCCATGCGGCCCACCACCGTGGCGGGCCGGTAACAAACCGAGAATGCAATTTCTTGCCTATCTCGCCCGGTCCCTCTCTCTCGAAATGGGCCTCCGGGTGCCCCCCGGTCACAACCCGCAACAGCTCAGCATCGCTCGGCGGGTAGTCAGCACACTCGGCATATGAGCACGAGATGTGGCGCATCGGAATCTGATACGCTTGGCGGATGGTATCCGCCGTGAGCAAAATAAACGTACGCCTCATATAGACCCAACGGACATCCCCATTGGCTTCCCCCTCCCCCCTGCACATGAGGTTCGCGTAGAACTCACGCACCAAGTCAGTATCGGACAATTCCGGGAACCCCGCTAGGGACGTCCCGAAAATGTCCTGTCGACTCGCATAGTCAGCCATCTCTGGCGGCATGTAAGTACGGTCGACCTCAAACTTGAAGTCTACGGGAATGCTATGAGTCATTTTGGTCGCCGTCATAAAGTAAAATTGGGCTTGATGACTAACGAACCTAAAACTGTCAAATACAAAAGGGGTGAGCTCTTCCGGCTCATAATCTGTAGGGATGTCATCACGGTTATGGTCTAAGATGGGCACATGAAACTCCATAACAGCCTAGTCTCGAAAAACGTGCCTACTCGGGAAATAGAGCAAAACGTGAAACGTGCACGAAATAGTGTGTCGCAATAGGTAGTCCACCTAAGATCTACCAGAGGTCCACACGGCAAGTGCCGCTCCAAATGCAAAATTACCGAAAATAACGGGCCCGGCTACGGGCCGTGCCAAAACGGAAAATAAAGCGAGGGATGAGAATTTCGACCTTCCCTAAACAGGGGTGAAGACCGGAGATTCTGCCCGGAAAGTCGCCGGAAAACCGCCGGTGGTCGCCGGAAAAGTCGCCGGAAAAGTCAACTGCCCGGAATTGAATTCCGGGCCCACCAAATCGAAGCCCTCGATCTCCTTGTTCACGTTCCCTTCTACGGATTTTGCAAGTTCTTGCTCTAACACCTCCGAATCTGCACTTTTCTTCAAGAACACCTTACTTTTTGATGGAACTTTTTCTCTCGATTTTCACTTGTTTCTGGATTTGGATGGATGAATCTTGCTCCTTGCGACGAGAGGATTCCAGAAATGTGCTCGGAATTTGATTTGGAGGTCCGAGGCAAAAATTGTGTTCTTCAAGTGAGAGCAAATGGAGGTAGAGAGAGAAAGAGAGGTGCCAACAATGGTGTGGCCGGCCCCCTCTCTCATTTAAACCCTAAAAAGGTCAAAATGACCAAAATACCCCTGGGGTTTGAAAAATTTTCAAATTTTTTTTTTTTTTTTTTTTTTTTTTCTTTTTCTTCCTGTTTACGTATATACGCAGTACTGCGTATATACCCAACCAGAAAACAACCAAAAAAACCAAAAATTTCCAGCTTTGCCCCCACGGGTTGCGTATATACGCAGGGGCTGCGTATATACGCAGCCCGAGGGCAAAACTGGAATTTTTCAATTTTTTTTTTTTTTTTTTTTTTTTTTTTTTTTTTCAAAGTCTCTCTCTCCCCCTGCTTTCCTGAGCTTGGCTGTTTTGGATGATTCTGTTTCTGCACACTTTCAAATTCAATGTTAAAAACCCGCTCATCTCGCCTCTCTCGAAAATTCAGAACTGACATACTAACGTAATAACTAATAAGACTAAATAAATAAACGATAATTTTTTGGGTTGCCTCCCAAACAGCGCCTTGTGATTTACGGTCGACGGCCCGACCTTGTTACCTCTTACGGGTCATCAAAATAGACCGGGTCTATTTTGACGACTTCGGCGGTCTCGAGATACGGCTTGATCCGGTTCCCGTTCACCCTGAAACTGGAGTTGTCTTTTGGATTTTCCAGCTCGAATGCCCCCCAGGCAAAAATCTGCTTGATGATGAACGGTCCCGACCAACGAGACCTCAGCTTCCCCGGAAAGAACCGCATCCGGGTATTGTAGAGAAGCACTTTGTCGCCTTCTTTAAACTGCTTTGGCGTGATACGGTGATCATGCCACTTCTTTGTCTTCTCTTTGTAAATTTTGGCGCTCTCGAAAGCCGTTCTGCGGAATTCTTCCAATTCCAGCAGTGCCATCTTCCTCTTATCCCCTGCTAGGTTCTGGTCCAAGTTCAGCAGTTTGATGGCCCAATACGCCTTATGCTCCAGTTCCACCGGTAAGTGGCATGCTTTCCCAAAAACGAGCTGGTACGGTGACATTCCCAGCGGTGTTTTGAAAGCTGTCCTGTAGGCCCAAAGCGCATCGTCTAGTCTGACTGACCAATCCTTTCGGCCGAGATTCACTGTTTTCTCGAGTATGCTCTTGATCTCTCGATTCGACACCTCGGCTTGCCCGTTCGTCTGCGGATGGTAAGGTAACGAGACTTTATGAACTGACACGCCGTACTGTTTCAGAACTTTCGCAAAAACTCGATTGATGAAGTGAGAGCCCTCGTCGCTGATCATTGCCCTGGGAGTCCCGAAACGAGTGAAAACGTTGCGTTTCAGAAAACGCTCAACGGTAGCTGCATCGTTTTTCTGACACGCGATCGCCTCGATCCACTTTGTCACATAATCCACTGCCAGCAGAATGTAGAGATTCCCCATCGAAGACGGGAACGGACCCATGAAGTCGATCCCCCATACATCAAATGGCTCTACCTCCTGCCACACGGTCATCGGCATCTCGTCCCGGTGCGACGTGTTTCCTGTCCTCTGGCACCTATCGCATCCCTGCACATAGTCGTGACAGTCTTTGAAGATTGTCGGCCAGAAAAAACCGGACTGCAGTATTTTATGCGCTGTTCGCGTTCCCCCAAAATGACCCCCACACTGTGATGAGTGGCAGTGTCGGATCACGTTCCAGGCCTCGTGGGTCGGGATACACCTTCTCAGGATGTTGTCGGCCCCCTGTTTGAACAAGTACGGGTCATCCCAGAAATACTGTCGACTCTCGGCAATTAACTTTTTCCGCTGCGACGGGGTGAGATCCTCGGGAAGCGTGCCAGTTACCAAGTAATTGGCTATGGCATAGTACCATGGTCTCCCGATCTTGACTGCCATGATGTGTTCGTCCGGGAAGTTTTCCTTGATCGGCACCGGGTCCACCTTCACGTTCTCTAGTCTGGATAGGTGATCCGCTACCACGTTCTCAACACCCTTCTTGTCCCGGATTTCCACATCGAATTCCTGCATCAGTAGTACCCACCTCAACAGTCTCGGTTTTGCGTCCTTCTTGTCCAGCAGGTATTTCAGAGCACTATGGTCGGTAAAAACGATAACTTTTGACCCGACCAAATAGGGCCTGAATTTGTCCAGTGCATACACCACGGCCAGCAGTTCTTTTTCTGTCGTGCCATAGTTGAGCTGGGCATCGTTGAGTACCCGGCTCGCATAATAAATGACGTGGCATACCTTATCCTTCCGCTGTCCCAAAACTGCCCCGACTGCATAGTCGCTGGCGTCACACATCAGCTCAAACGGGAGTGACCAATCTGGCGTGGTTATAACCGGGGCTGTTGTCAGCTTCTCTTTCAAGTGGTCAAAAGCTTGCCGACATGCTGCATCGAAATCAAAGGGTACGTCTTTTCCGAGTAACGCGCAAAGTGGCTTTGTGATCTTGGAAAAGTCCTTGATGAATCTTCGGTAAAATCCTGCATGTCCCAGAAAACTTTTGATCGCCTTTACGTTCGTTGGGTATGGAAGCTGCTTTATCACCTCGATCTTAGCCCTGTCCACCTCGAGTCCCTTGCTGGAAATTCTGTGACCCAGCACGATTCCCTCGGTGACCATAAAGTGACACTTTTCCCAATTGAGCACCAAATTTGCCTTCTTGCATCGGATCAGAACCTGGCCCAAATGGAACAGGCAATCATCGAAACTGTCCCCGAAGAGTGAAAAGTCGTCCATGAACACCTCCAGATTTTTCTCGATCATGTCGGAAAAAATTGCCATCATACATCTCTGAAACGTGGCAGGGGCGTTACACAGCCCGAACGGCATGCGCCGAAACGCGAACGTACCGTACGGGCAGGTAAACGTCGTCTTTTCCTGATCCTCCGGGGCTATGCAAATCTGGTTGTACCCGGAATACCCGTCCAAAAAACAGTAGTAGGCATGATGGGCGAGCCGGTCCAGCATCTGGTCCATGAATGGCAGCGGGAAGTGGTCCTTTAGTGTTGCATCGTTTAGCCTCCGATAGTCCATGCAGATCCGCCAGCCCGTAACGGTGCGCTGCGCAGTCTGCTCCTGATCATTATTCTGCACCACCGTAATACCCCCCTTTTTGGGCACGCACTGGACCGGGCTGATCCACGTGCTGTCCGATATGGGGTAGATGATTCCCGCTTCCAGCCACTTCATGACCTCTTTCCGCACAACGTCCTTCATGTTCGGGTTCAGTCTCCGCTGGGGCTGAATCACCGGTTTCTTTCCTTCTTCAATTCGGATCTTGTGCATGCAGTAGGCGGGGCTGATCCCCTTGATATCTGCAATCGTCCAGGCGATTGCTTCCTTATGCTCTCGCAATACTTCCAGCAGTTTCTGCTCCTGTTCCTGAGATAAACGAGACGAAACAATTACGGGCAGAGTACTATTTTCACCAATATACGCATACCTGAGATGGCTCGGGAGCGGTTTCAGCTCCAGTGCGGGTGGCTCCTTGAGTGACGGGACCAGAATCATCTTTTGCCCGCCGTCTTCGTCCCGGTGCAAAGTGGTCCAGTCCTCGGCTCTCATGGCGTGCTCGCACCGAGTCTTCTCCTTTTCTTCCCCGTACATGCTGTCAATCTCTTCCCACAATTGGTCCATCTCCTCGTTTTCCCAGCCTTCGTCCACCACATCGATAGCAAAGATGTCCTCGTGGTCGTAGTAGTTTGGCAGTTGCAGATTTTTGAAAACGTTGAATTTGACTTTTTCCTCGTTAATCTGCATGGTCAGCTCCCCGCTCTTACAGTTTATCATTGCTTCGCCTGTGGCCAAAAACGGCCTGCCAAGTATGAGCGGTACCTCCCCTGCCTCCATGTCCAGGATGACGAAATCTGCCGGAAAAATAAGCTCGCCGACCTTGACCAGAATGTCCTCGATAACCCCGTAGGCCTGTTTTACGGACCTGTCTGCCATCTGCAGCATGATTCTGGTGGGTCGGGGTTCACCGACTTTCAAACTTTTGAAAATCGTTAATGGCATCAGATTGATGCTGGCTCCTAGGTCACACAGGGCCTTTCCTGTGTAAGCGTTACCTAGGGTGACCGGTATGACGAAACTGCCAGGATCCTTTCTCTTCCTCGGTAGCCCATTCTTCACACAATTGCTCACTTCTGCCGTCAGGTTTATGGTCTCAAAATCGCTCATTCGCCTCCTCCCATACAAGATGTCCTTGAGGAATTTGGCGTAAGTGGGCATCTTAGCCAAAGCCTCAGCAAAAGGTATGTTAATCTGCAGCTGCTTGAACATCTCGAGAAACCTGGCGTAGTCCTTGCTGTCATCCCTCTTTCGTGTTCGCAAGGGGTACGGGACCTCCTTGGAGACGGGTACAGTTTCTGCACCTGTCTCGTTCTGCACTGCATCCTGCTCAACCGAGCCCTTCGGCTGGGGGCGATCGATTGTGCTGTTTTCCTGGCCCGACAAGTTGCGTTCTACTTCTTTCGAATTTTCTGCACGTGCGTGGCTGGGATACGGTGGATCCTGCAGTGCCAATCCACTCCGAGTGGAGATAGCATTGATCTGAGCCCGTGGATTGTTCACTGTGTTCGAGGGTAGGTTTCCTGGCTGTCTCTCCGTTAGCTGCTGTGCTAACTGCCCCACCTGTACTTCCAAAGCGCGCAGTGACGTTTTGGTTGTCTGCATATCTGCCGTCAAGGTGTCCATGTGCTTGAACCGGGACTCCATGGTTTGGAACATGGACTTGATTTCTTTCATCTGAGCGTCGTACTGCTGTGCTGACGGGACTGTCTGAGCCTGCTGGGCCGGGGCAGCCTGCTGAGCTGGTGGCCTGTGCTGGAACCCCGGTGCATAAACTGCTGCGTTCGGGTTTCCGTACCGAAACCCGGGATGGTCTCTCGTGCCCGGTCGGTACCGGCTCGGGTCCCACTGCTGCTGTACGTAATTGGTATCTTCAGTCCTTAGCTCCTCAATGGCTGTGTCCAGGTCCGGTTCCTCGACTGCTGCAACAGTCTTCTTGTCCGAGTAGACTTTCTTGACCAAGTCGTGAACGATCTTGGCCAGGTTGTCTATCCGGTCATCCTCTGCAGGTTCGGCTCTAGCCGCCATCCTGCGATCGTCAAACAGTCGGGTGTCCTGCTTGGCCAACTGCTTCATCAGGTCATACGCACCTTCTTTGTCCACGTGATACAAGAAGTTACCCCCGGCCTCTCTGTCAATCCTGTCGGCGTTCTCCCTTTCTAGGGCATGGTAGAAAACCTGCAGGATTTTTGCGTCTCCAAAACCGTGGTTCGGGCACCGTTTGACCAATCTCATGAGCCTGTCCCATGCGTCCACTACCGTCTCCCCCATCTTCTGTCTGAATGACAGTATTTCACTCTGTAACTGTATGACTCGGGAGGCGGGATAGAACTTCGCCAGAAAATCTGCGACACACTCCTCCCATGTGGTGATGGATCGGGGTGGTCGGGATTCGAGCCAGTCCTTGGCTACTCCATAAAGACAGTACGGAAATAAGATCAACATGAGTGCCTCTGCATCTACCCCCTTGTATCTGACCTTGTTGCAGTAATCTTCGAATTTCCCGATGAAATCGTTCGGGTCTTCGTCGGCCCTGCCATGAAACGGGCAGAGAGTTTGTACCGTCTGGATGGTGGATGGTTTGATGTCAAAGTGCTCTGCGGTGATCTCGGGCACCACAATGGCTCGCTCATGCCCCCCGGTGGGGACCTCGAAATTTTCCACCAACGCCTTCCCAGATCGGTTATATGTTCTCTGGTTGCTTCGGGCAGCAAGTCCCGCTGTGACAAGCTCCTCAATGTACCTCGCCATCTGGGCTGGGGTACGTGTCTCTCGTTCCTGACCACCGGCTGCGGTGTTCTCGGGTGGATCTCTCTCGTTGGTTGCCATCCTGCTTTCTCGGTTTCTGCGGTTCTGTTCGGTATACAGCTTTTCCGGGTTGTCGAGTGGTGTCACCAAATCGCGAGGCAATCTGGGCATCAACTAAACAGTCCTGAAAACGCAGATTCGAAAACGCAGTGAGATAAAAAGAAAAATAACGAAACTGAAAATAAATAAAAACTCAGAAAACTAATCCTGACTATTAAATAGACCCTAAAAAGTCCCCGGCAACGGCGCCAAAAACTTGATGCGCAAACTAACGTGCCATCGCAAGTGTACGAATCTCGTAGTACCGGGTGCAATTAGACTCGGATTATCGTTCCCACGAGGACTGTTCCGGGTTTACTCAAGTTGTCAGTTTCGGTTTCCCAAGAGTAGTAACCAGGAGGAGTAGGTTGTGATTATAGTGACTAAACTAAAAACAGAATTTAAAACGTAAATATTTTTGTGACGTTTTCTGAAATAAGCTGATTTTGTTGTAACGATAATAGATGACGACTAGGCTCCAGGATCCCCTAGGGTTTCTACAGATTTCAGTTTTACGTTTGTTTATGAAAACACTCAGCAGTTTCGGTATCTGTGCAACGTACCAGTTGTGCAGTGACTTTTCAGATTCCACACGTAATCCCGATCCTGCAGACTTTCGGATTCTTGTTAAGCTGCCTAAGTCTGCAGTCTCGGTCTAATCCTGTTAGGGTTTCTAACCTGTCCGAATGGCCCGGGTCAAATTCTCTAACAGTTGGTCTCACGTTTTTCAATGCTAGCCCTATCTCCCTTTCTCTGGTCGGTCTATCAGGGTAAGGTACTAAATCCCGGTTTTTCTTCCTAACCCTAACTTGACGTTTTCACCTACAAGCTCGGGTCTATAGCAATCCTGGGTGATCAATCCTATCATGCATATACGATAATAATCAAAACCAGAATAACAGATACAACTTGCTGAATTAAGACAATCATCATGAATCCATAAACGTAGTAATCATAAAATCTGAGTACGAAACCCTAGGTTCACCGAGAACCTAGGTGAAAAGTTTAGCTACGACTAGACATAATACAGAACGCAGTTTCTGAATATAAAGAGAGAGAACGAAATCAAACTAAGTCTTCGAATCTCGAATCGCGCTTTCGTGCTCTCCGTGAATGCTCTGACTTGGCCTTCGGGTGTGCTGTGAATTGTGCTGTGTCTCCGTGTGTCTTCAAAACGAGTCTGGACGAGTCTTTAAATAGTGCTGTTTCCTGAAAACGCTCGTGCTCGAAATTACGGAATATGCCATCGGTCCACCGTCTTTGACCAAAAGTCAAACTGGCTGCGTATATACGCAGGGGCTGCGTATATACGCAACCAGGGCCCAACCAAGCTCCCCCCACATCCCCTCTGCCCGCGTATATACGCAGGTGCTGCGTATATACGCAGGTCCTGCGTATATACGCAGGCCGTGGGGTATGTGGGGCCCACTTGGTCCTCTGGTGGGCCAGGACTGGTCCCCTGGGTCCCACTCTTCTTCCTGATGCTCCCGGCTTGCCTCTTCGGTGCTCTTCTGCTCTTCCGTGTTCCCGTCGTGTCCCGGTCTTGTGCACGTTTCCCGAGACGGTCCCGGCTGGGTCCCGGCACGCTTCCCGATGCACCTCCCGAACCTGTTCCTGCAAAGGCAACACGAACGAATACCCGCGATCATATCCAAATATAGCAAGAAATGAGCAGAAATAAGCAGAAATCCAGCAAGTATGAATAAACGTCTCGTTCTAGATTCCCGGGGCATTCTAAGGCATTTTCCGGCAAAAACCGCTAATTTCGGCACAAATACTCGTGAAATCAGGCTAAAAGATAACCCCTAATTGGGCGTTATCAATGTTCATGAGCGTTTCCATTGACATCTTCGAACTTGTCCCATTTAGGAGCCTCGTACCCAACCGGGTTAGGCATGAGATAGATCTCTCGCGGGATAGGTGGATCGTTGTCTAGCTTCGGGATGATGGTATCCACGAATGATTGGTGAGCCAGAATGGTGTCTATGCGCTTCTGCAGAGACGTCATACACTCTGGAGTATTTCCCTCGGTGGCAGGAGGAGGGGTTGCCGCAGGCGGAGGCGACACATATGCCGCAGGAGGATTGGGGACATATTGGGCGTTCGCATTGCCCCAGATTGCCGTTGGAGGAGGCAAGGGATACTGCGAGGCCGGATTAGGTACCAAGGCCGGAGGCTGAGGAGTATGAGCAGTGAGGGGCAACATTTGAGCTGTTGACCCTTGAATTGAGGGTAGATGCGTAGTCGCTGGTGGAGTCTGCAGATTAGGGTTGGGGGGTGTGGTTGACACTCCCAGTCCTTGAGCGGTAGGGGCTCCTCCTCCCTGAGAAACGGCGATGGCTAGTGCAGGGTTCGGTGCAAGAGTCCCCAAGACAGCCATGATCCGTTCTAGCTACGCGGATTGAGCTTTGAGGGCTTTCGCCTGACCTTGGATGGTGGCGTCCAAGGATTCTAGCGTCGGGGCTTCACCGGTGGTCGTAGGAGTGCGGCGGATCTCCTCTCCTGAGGCGGCTTTGGTAGAGGGCGATCTGTTACTGACATCATCCTCTTGAGACATGGTTGCTTATGATGGTAAGTTCACGTCGGGTTCACCAAAATGTGCACAAGAGATTACGACAGGGCAGAACTCTGTGTACAGCGTAAGTAGAGGATTAGAGATGGCACAGGAAGAGTTGGGTTGTGTGTAGGGAGAGAGTAAGGCAGTAGTAATGTCTGAGAGAGAGACAGAGGTTTGGCAGAGCTTCCGCGTATGGCTGGTGTGTCCTTTTTTGTATGGAAAGGTTAACGTCCTATATATAACGGAGAATGTGACCGTCGCAGTGTGGTTAATGCGCCCATCAATGGCGGCTTAATTAGCTTAACCACAACGGCACGTTCGTCCGCGTATATAGGGACCGTTACAGCACGTTATGCGCGAATACCGGAACCGTTATGGGGTTGACCGGGTTTGGCCGGATTGACCGGGTTTATGGAGCTCGTGCCATAAATCTCTCAAAAGCAGTTACTAAAGGTCGCGTGCGGGCTTGGCTCGCACGTGACAGGACTTACTCTAGCCTCCAAACCACTAAGTCCCTACAAGTCCCGTGCAGTGGTATGCGAGGGCCCTGTCTCGCAGCCCCCACATGGATCAGCGCGGCTGGCGATCCAGTGTGTGTGGAGCACAATATGGTGTGCTAGATGGTTGCCATGTGGCCAAGATCTGTCAGCTCAGAAAGCACTATCTACAAAAAAAGTAAAGGAGAAATCCTCCTTACATTATTAAACAGAAAGTTAAACATGTGTTAAACCACATGAAACATCTACTAAATTGTTTGCTAGCATGGTACTACTCCTTAGCTTGTGCGCGTTTCCACCCCAGCTAGCTTATTGTTGACCTGCGGGTTTTGAAATAGCGATAGCTGACTGTAGAAAAGTTTTAATTAGTAAAAACTAAGTAAGCACATACTACAATGAGTAAAACAAGAGTTTTTGGCTAGATAAAACATGATTATAAAAATCTTTAAAATAACGCAAGTGTAAGAAAAATACATGATTGAGAGAACTTTGGAAATAAGTCGGATATAAAAAGAGTACCACTTTCATTTATTAGTTTGGCTGAGGCATGAAAACCCAGCGGGTAACGTATGTCCACAGAGAGGTCACTATGCAATATATAAAAAGGTACGTCTTGGGACATCGCCTGTCCCAATTCACCAAGAGCGTTAGAAGGTAGCCCTACGCATACCCCGCTCAAACCATACTATAAGACCTTAAGTGTCGACACCCCTATACCGCAGTGACCTACGTCATCATAGGTAGTACTCTATAGGTTCCACGCATTATAAAACCCATATAGGGTAGGGTATGAAACACAATGAAGGATCGCCTATAAGCGTCCTTGGCCGTATTAGCCTTCACGCACTTCCTCTGTACATCGCCCAATATCCATTATCGTTCATTAAATCTAAATTTTCAATTTGTTTCTAGGACATACAATCTTTCCAAAACTTTTCTTGATAAAAGCCTACTAAGATAGGTCGCGTAACATTTAAAGGGTGACGCATGATATGTCACAATTCATGATAACTCACGCCAAATCATATTTTGAAGGTTGAAGACATTGTACATATGTACTTACTTGGAAAATGGAGAGAGATATTTCAACACAAGCAGCACCAAAACTTAGTAGCAGGGGTCCTCGATGAACTCGCCTCCTACGAACTCGGAATCTACAATATCACATAATCCTATATTAACAGATATTCATCTACACACCAAATTTCATATAAAGAGTCCTATATGAATGCCAGTGAAACCCCCAAGTACTCCTCTAAACAAGTTATATTTTACAAGCCACGAATTGCACGTTTAGAACACATATTTACTAAGAAAAATAGCGGTGTATAAATATAAAATAAATAATTGTGGTGGGGAAATTTTATGTAGTATTATGGAACACTTGTAGTGGCTAATATATATAAATAAAAGAGGTAGCTATTTTAATTAAGCTAAAAATCGATTATATTTATCATAAGAATTATAATACTAAAAAAACGTTATTATGCGACAAGAGTTTATTTTCCATTGTATACAAAACAAGGCTAAATAGTTGGTTAAGAAAATATAAATATTAAACTTGTAAAGTCCCAAATCAACGCAATAAGATTTTAGATTTATTTTCAGCAAATGATTTCTAGAGTTATATTTAATAGTGTGTGTAAATATAAGAAAATATTAGTTTATATTATGTTAAAACAATTTAGAACACACTTTGTTAATACATGAAGTAAAACAGTTTGTTAAAAGCAACAGCATACCCACAAGGTTACTAACCTACAAAACAGGCCCCCACAAGTTTGTGAAAAGACACTTTTATACCCTCAGGTCCACAATCAAAGCCAACCCAGTTTATCCTCTAACAAAACCTACTGTAACACTTGTTCACCCAAATCACAGCTCAAACCACATGAAAGTTCAAGACTTCAAGTGAAATTGATAGTAGAAAAGTCGCAATTGGAACTTAAACAATATTTGGGGGTTTACGGATTGGAGAAAACGAAGGGAAGGCGGCGATGGCGGTGAAGAATCTCTGCCGCTGTTGTGAATTTGCCGGAGCAGAGGGAGGCGAACGAAGAGATATGGACGGTGGTGGCGAACGACGGGCAGAGGGGACGGCGAACGGCGGCGCAGAGGGAAGCGTCGGGCGGAGCTGGGTTCGCCGGCGGTCTTGGGTTTCGGACCTGGTTCCGTCGGCAACACCATGCGCAGAGAGAGAGGGAGAAAGAGAGAGAGTGAGCGAGAGAGAGACAGAGGATGCGAGAGAGAATTGAAAGAGAGGGAGGAGAGCTGGGTTTGAAACCCATTCAGAGATTTGAAAATCATCCGGAGGATTTTTCAGGTTCGATAAGGAAACGTCAAATGGCGAAATTGATTGTTAAATTTTGATCTTTGACTCGCTGGGATGAATCGGGGCGAGAATTGTGAGAGGAGGAGGTCGGATTTTGATTTGTGCCGTGGGGATTTTCGCCGGAGAACCCGCAGAGAATTCTCTGCTCAACAATGGAAATGTTGAAGAAGATGGAGGATGGATTGGGGTGTGGCAGGGTGTACGGGTAGCGCGGTGGTTGGCTACGCGATATTAATTAAAAGCTATACTTTAGGACACGCTAGAAACGTTACGCGACACGTTACACTTTACCCACTAATTTACACACACTAACTACATAAAAAGTTGTCATCCTACAAACAAATACTTTTTGATAAAATAAATAATAATAATAATAAATAATAAATAATAATAATAATAATAATAATAATAATAATAATAATAATAATAATAATAATAATAATAATAATAATAATAATAAAACTTCTTAATAAATGAAAATTTACTTTTATAACTTCACATAATGACCATGAAACACCCCCAAACCCGGCCAAGCCGGGAGTCCGGGGATGTCACTCCGTACCCGAGATTAAATCCGAATACAAGGAGATTTTATAACAGAATATCCAATCCAAAATCCATAAAATAATTAATTTAAACTTTAATACTTGTCTCGGCACAAATATGGGCACTATTCCAATCTAAAATTCAACTACTAAATAAAACAAGTCTAGATGTGAAATTTAAATTTACTAAAGTGATGTGTCTCGATTTCCCCCAAAATCCATGCTTCCACCTAAACCTGTGGTGCAGAAACAAAAAGAAACACCACAGTTTCCAAAGTCAGCGTAAAATACTGAGTAAGCAACACCCAAGCATGTAAATAGATTATGAAGAAGTATAAAAACGAAACATGAGTTTGAAGAGTAAAGAATTCGAGTAAGAGTATAAGTATGATATAAGAATTCACAAATCTTTTCCTTTATCACTTCACTTGTGGGGAAACATTCCCAAACTCTTCCTCCTGTGTCCAATCGGGACTTTCAAATTTAAACAATAAAGGTCCAATCTTGGAAACCATATTTTATCATGTTGACAAGGGGAAGAACCAACCATCACACACTACCAAGACCATAAGTGTCGACACCCCCCTAAGACTTCTTGCGGCCAGAGAGGTAAGTACAAGGAGCAAACTCGGGGCTGTTGTGGCTGAGCAAAGTAAAATAAAGCGGGTCGAGAGACCGTAGTCAACATCGACCAATCCCAAAATAAATGTTCCCCGGTACAACTATTCCACTTTACGTCTTTACGTCTTATTAATTTATCATGTGATAATTGTGATAGAATCACCTTTATAAAATTAGTAAACTTTCTCAATAACAGTTCAAGTAGATATTCAAATTTTGAGACAATAAATCACAAAAGCAGTTTAGACACGAAAGAAGGTATGGGCGCTAGGCATGACATGTTTACTTACCTCAACAAATAGCAATCACAGCAAATCAATCGTAGTATTCGACGTATCCTTCGTCGGAGAACTCGTTGCCTACAATTTAATAATATCCTAATCAACACATTGCACACGAAGTCCTATAGGTAAATGAAATAAATACCTTACTAACTCTCCCCAACCTTGCTAACGTGAACAACCTCTTTTATAAAAAAATACGCTTTATAACGCTAATGTTTATTATTTGTAAAAACACACTAAGATATAATTATATAAATATAACTTATAAGATTAGATAAACTAACATTTTATTATTTAGGGTAGAGAAGCATATTATTTTACTCCCAAAAACAATTTTGATTCTAATAGTAGTTTTTCCCAACCCAAACAAGCCTTAGTAGAGACTATAAGTTATAAACCAAATAACTTTTATTTAAAAGAAATAACCAATTTATTTGAGAAAATAACTTATCCTAGTAATTTATTTGAGAAATAACCAATTAATGGTAAAAGACACTTTCACCCCACTAGTTTTAGGTAAAAGATAATTAATACCCCCTAGTTTAAGTAAAGACACACTTTAAGTTCGGGAAAATACACAAAAGCCTCAAACCTTTAATAACTACAAAAAAAATTAACTCCCAACCAATAAAAATTAATACCCAACACTTATAATAATATTATATTAACACCCAGTAGTTATAGTAATATCATAAATACCCGTATCCACAAAACGGGGTATTTCACTGAATATTCGTTAAATGTCCAAAAATATCCCCTAAAATATCGGGGTATTACATCACATCTCCCTTCAAACAAAGCTTCGTCCCCGAAGCTTAAAGTAAATCGAATCTCCCAATGCAAGTATGTAGTTCTAATGTGCACATAATAACAAGATAAGACGGGTAATTAAAATGTATGACTGTTAAATCACATCTCCCTTAAAAGGAGTGACGTCCCCGTCACTCGACTCATACCTGGTCAAAGAGGTGTGGTTAACGTTTCCTCATGTCCTCCTCGGCTTCCCAAGTTTCTTCTTCCGTTTGGTGGTTTGACGAAAGAACCTTGACCAGCGTGGTGGACTTTGAAAGTTTTTAATGTAGACTAAATACAATACCAAAATACTCTAGAAGGGGGGTTGAATAGAGTATGGAAACTTTTTGCTAAACACAGATTTTAACTAATTAACTATGTGAGAAACTAAAATCTCAAGGCCTTGAGATTTTAGAAAACAGTCAGAAACTTTCACAGGCAAATATAAAGCTTCAAGGCCTTGAACTTCAACTAGTTCTGAATAGTTTATAAACCCTCGTTTGATTTGAGTTGTGTGCAACAGAAAATAACAAAAACTGTAAAGTAAAGAACACAATGCAATTTACAGAGTTCAGTCCCAATGGACCTAATCTCTTCCTGAGGGATCTAATCCCACCAGGATTGGACAAACACTTCTTATCACTCACACAGAAACAACCCTAGATATCCAAGCCTAAACGAATTCCCTTACACCTATACAGCTTGTGGTTCCAAACCTATCTAGTATCAGCTACTAACTGTTGAGCTAACAAGAACCTCTTGTTGTCACTTGAACAACTAACCACTAGGTTTAGTGAGGTTTTAGATATACAAAAGATAAGCAGATTACAAAACAGAAGAAGAACACAGTAGAAGAATAAGCTTGTGAAGGCCTGGATGTGTTCTTCAGGAAACTGGAATGATTGATCTTCTGAAAGCTGGAATTGAAGCCTGAATGTCTGTGTGTTTGAATGTTTGATCTCCCACGAATATTCCACACCTCTCTCAGTTTTCTGCAAGCCTCTGTTGCTTTCAAAATTCAAACCAGTCTTTTATCTACTCACTGCAACTGAATGAGAGATTTTAGGATCTCAGTTCCTGCAAATCCTCATCCTTTCCAACTACAATTCAAACAGCTCTAAGTAGATGTCCGTTGGAGTTTGTTGAGATTTCATTTGCACGTTTAACAAACCTGCAACAACATTAAAACATAGAAACAACAAAATCCATAAATATAACAGCACTAAGTCTGTTTGGATTTCCAGTTTCTGAATAAAAATTGGATAAGTGAATAAAAAATAATCTGATTAACTTCTGAAACATATAACTCATGATAAACTAGTTTAAGACTCTTAGACGTCATTAAAAAATCACAATAATAAAGATCAAACCCTGCAAGAAAGAATCAAATTAACTCTGTAAAGCTGTCAGCAGCTCAAGGCACATCTCAAGGCCTTGAAGCTCTGAACATGCTTCTCAGTCTTTCAATGTTGAAACCAGAAATCTATGATTCTCTCTGATCAAGATATCTGCAATTGTGTTAGATATATAGAGAATATAAAACATAGATATTTGCAGCAAATCTATGATCTTAATTATCAGATATCCAATCTGCAACACAAGATTGTTAGAACATTCAGCATAATAAAGCTACTCTCAAGACCTTGAAGCTCTGCTCAGTGTCTCAATGCCTTGGAGCCTCAGAAATACTTTGTCTTTGTCTTTCATCACTCAAAACAGTTACTTCTCAAAATACACGTAAAGGTCTTTGAGTCAACAGACTTGGTACGGGTGTTTTGGTTTTTGTATCAAGGATTTTGATCGGTTGTTGTTCATAGGTAAGAGAGGGATCAAGCTCGACAGGCTCGGGGTCAATGATATGACTCGGATCGGGTATATACACATGGAAAACGTTATGGACTCTACCTAGGCTATTAGGAAGATTGAGGCGATAGGCAGCCTCTCCTATACGATCCAGAACTTCGTAGGGTCCAATGAACTTGGGACTCAGCTTCCATTTCTGATTGTAACGCATAACCCCCTTTGTAGGTGAAACTCTTAGGAACACTTTGTCCCCAACCTTGAATTCCAACGGCCTTCTCTTCAAATCCGCGTAAGACTTTTGTCGATCCTGGGTCGCTTTCATCCTTTGCTGGATCATTCGAATCTGGTTTGTCGAGTCCTCGATCATTTGTGGTCCAAGAATGATCGTCTCGCTGATGTCCCTCCAACACAGCAGTGTCCTGCACTTCCTCCCATACAGTGCTTCGTAGGGTGCCATCCCTATGTTAGCATGGTAGCTGTTGTTATAAGATAATTCGATAAGTGGTAACTTGTCCACCAATGAACCTCCAAAGTCCAGAATGCAAGCCCTTAGCATGTCCTCTAGCGTTTGAATCGTTCTCTCAGTCTGGCCATCCGTAGCTGGGTGAAACGCTGTGCTGAACCTTAGCTCAGTGCCCATGGCCTTTTGTAGCTCCTTCTAGAAATGAGATAAGAAGTTTGGATCCCTATCAGAAATAATCGAGCTAGGTACTCCGTGTAGTCTTACCACATTCTTGATGTAAACGTCCGCCCTCTTTCCATGTCCCATGTGTCCTTCATTGGAATGAATCCTGCCGTCTTGGTGATTCGATCGACTACCACCCAAATTTGGTTCAACCCGTTAGTTGAAACAGGTAAAGCCGTGACAAAGTCCAATGAGATGGAATCCCATTTCCAAACCGGTATCTCCAATGGTTGCAACATTCCACCTGGTCTCTTGTGCTCGAACTTGACCTTCTGACACGTCAAACATCTAGATAAAAAATCAGCTACTTCCTTTTTCATACCTTTCCACCAGAAATTCTTCTTCAAATCCTTGTACAACTTGTCTCCTCATGGATGTACCGAATAAGGCGTGTTATGAGCATCCCTCATAAGCTTCTCTTTTACTTCCGCACATTTTATTGGTACACACCATCTTCCCTTGAAATTCAAGCTTTCATCTTCGTCCACTTTGAAATCGAGTGCTTCGCCTTTGTGGAGCTTCTCCTTGATCTTTTGTAGGAAGGCGTCTTCTTTATGTGCTTCCTTTATTTCTTCGAAGATGTCCGGTACTATCGTCATATTACAAAGCATATTAATCGGTGTTCCCTTGGTGCAAACTTCAATCTCCAGTCTTTGAAATTCTTCGCAAAGATTAGGTGGTAAAACCCACATTGTATTTACCGTATGCTCCGTCTTTCGGCTCAATGCATTCGCTACTACTTTGGCTTTCCCTTCATGGTATTGAATCTTTATATCATAGTATTTGACCAATTCTAGCCACCGTCTTTGTCGCATATTCAACTCCTTTTGAGTGAATATGTATTTCAGACTCTTGTGATCGGTGAAGATCTTGCAAGTCGTACCGTAAAGGTAATTCCTCCATATCTTTAGCGCAAACACGATGGCTGCCAACTCCAATTCGTGAGTAGGGTAATTCTCCTCATAAGACTTTAGTTGTCTAGAAGCATAAGCAATCACTTTGCCATCTTGCATTAAAACGCATCCTAACCCATATTTTGAAGCATCACTATAAACCTCAAATTCTCCACCTTCAGTAGGTAACGTTAACACAGGTGCCGACATCAACCTATCCTTTAGGGTTTGGAATGCTTCCTCGCAATTGTTTTCCCATACGTATTTGCTTGTCTTCTTCATTAACGTCGTCATGGGTTTCGCTATCTTGGAGAAATCCTTCACGAATCTTCGATAGTAACCCGCCAATCCTAAGAAGCTTCTTATCTCCGTTACGCTCTTTGGTGTGGGCCAGTCTCTTACTGAAGATATCTTCCCTGGGTCTACAGACACACCCTCTTTGGATATAATATTTCCTAGGAAAGGCACTCTATCCAACCAAAACTCGCACTTGGACAATTTTCCGTACAACTTCTCGTCTCTTAGTGTTTCCAACACTTCCCTCAAATGTTGTTCATGTTCTTCTTTCTCTTTTGAGTAGATTAGTATGTCATCGATGAAAACAACAACAAATTATCAAGGTACTTCTGAAGAACGCGGTTCATCAGCTCCATGAATGCTACTGGCGCATTAGTGAGAGCAAATGGCATTACTGTAAACTCGTAGTGGCCATAGCGAGTTCGAAATTCCGTTTCAGGAATATCCTGTTCGGATATCCTAAGCTGATGATATCCAGACCTTAAATCGATCTTCAAAAAGGTATTGGCTCCTTGTAGCTGGTCGAACAAGTCGTCGATCCTGGGGATCGGGTACTTATTCTTAACGGTTACTCCATTCAGATCACGGTAGTCAATGCAAAGTCTTAGGCTATCGTCCATCTTCTTTACAAACAAAATCGGTTCTCTCTATGGTGAGACACTAGGTCTAATGAAACCCTTGTCCAATAACTCTTTGAGTTGCTCCTGAAGCTCCTTTAACTCGGCTGGTGCCATACTATATGGTGCCTCCGAGATTGGTCCAGTCCCTAGTACTAAGTCTATCGCAAAGTCCACGACTCTCTTAGGTGGCATTCCTGGAAGCTCTTCCGGAAAGACATCAGGAAATTGATTCAAAACTGGGATATCTTCCAACTTCTCCCCTTCTTTATCTTGGTCATGGATTGTACAGAGGTATGCCCTATGCCCTTTCTTCACATCTGAGAGAATGGTTAAGGCAGACACGATTTGGATCTTGGGTCCAGTGGTTATACCCCTATAGGATAGACGTTCAACTTTCGGCCCACGAAACCTAACCTTTTGGGTGGCACACTCTATGGTTGCTTTATATTTGCTGAGCCAATCCATACCTAAGATGACATCTAGGTTGCCGAGATCGAAAAGAATTAGATTAGAAGGTAGCTTGGCTCCTAAGATTTCTACTGTTGGAATAGATGCCCTAGAGGCAATCTAGTTTAGTATGAATTTGTAATTGGCTAGAAAATTCATTTATTATTTATTGGATATTTAATATAATGAAGTCCTTAGATTTACAATCGTGTTGTTTATCTTAAATATCCCTAGTCAAGTATAATGATTAATGGGACAATCATCTATAGACTAGTATGGGGTTGGATTGATATGGAGATATCACGATCCAACACATAGGTGTGCATTACGGAATGTTGCACTGGATTGACCCATCACCGAGAAGGCTACATACATGTTATGTTGAGTCACAAGTGCTTCTCGGGTACAATGGTGTTGTCATCCTTAGACTTGAAGTCACTAGATATTCTAGTTGTGGATCATTGTGATCTTGGTAGCGTTAAACGCTACACCGTGACTGGGTAGTTATAAAGGCGTGTACTGGATACAATGAGAAGCAAGCTTAGAGATCGTAGTGGACGTAGAGAGGATTTTCCCCTCCCACATAACGGGAGCAAATATCCTAGGCCACTCGAGGATAGTGCTTATAGAATGTCTGGCCAGACTCAAATAAATCAATATATGGGATATTGATGTTATTTGCACGAATAAGGCTATTCCATGGATCGAGAAACTAGGGATTGGATATACGAGTGTGACTTGTATGTCTCGTGTCCAATCCGGATATGGAGGCAAAGGGATGAGACAATTACTTGTACAAGGTTGTCTAGATGACTATTCTATTAGTTGGCTAGAATGGATGTTTTGCTAGAAACCGCACCATATTGGCAAGGAGTTGCTACCAACTAGATAGAACCTATGGGGTCACACGCTATATAGAGTTGTACTAGATTTGGGAATTAATTAATTGGATTAATTAATTAGAAGGATCACTTTGCAAACCCTTGCAAACTTAGTAGGGACTAATTTGCAAGGAAGGGACTAAATTGAATTCTAGTTGGACTAGAATAAGTCCTTTAGGTAGTTAACAAGGAGTTGTTGGACTATATAAAGGACCCTCCTTCCTTCCTTCCTCAATAACTTATGCTCTAGAGAGAACATAACAAGAGTGGGAGAGAACAAAGGAGAGAGAGAGCAAGCAACAAGGAGGACGCCGCCCCCTTGCCGCCGCCCCCTCGTCCCCGACGCCAAAAAGAGGGCCGAGCTCTTCTTTTTGCCTCGTTTTGCGTGATTCCTTCACCCTCCTCTCATTCCGGGCTAGCACCAAGGAGATTGGAGATCTAGGATCAACTCTAGGCGTGGATCAACTATAGAGAACGTGACACTATTCGCGTTTGAAGTCATCAAGGAGAACCCAAAGGTGTGTTTATGATTTCTTACCTTCACTATCGTTATGCATCTAGACTTGTGATCCTTGGAGGGTTTTGCATGGTTGTTTGTTTGATTATGCTTCCGTTGCGCGATCCATGAATCAAAACCCTACAGTGGTATCAGAGCCAGGTTATAGAGCATAAACGTAGTTTATGTGTTACATTCTTGTTGTTTTACACCTTAAATTGTTGTTCATCGCGTAAAACAAGACAAATCAAGCATTGGATGCAATTTGTCAAAGAACTAATCATAACAAGACCCAATTATTGCATTGGATGCATGAATTGGTGAGTTTGAGAAATTTTAGGATCTTAGATCTAGGGTTTGGGCATCCTTGGGGAAGAAGGAGTTCTCCCAAAACAAGGAAACAACCAAACTTGGGCTCCAAGCAAGGAGGTTGTTTTGGAAACAACCTCCACAAGGAGGTTTGGCCCCCCAAGGGGACCGCCCCCTTGCTTGCCGCCCAAGCTTGGCGCCCTAAGGGGCCGGGCGGCCCTAACCCGCGGGCCTAGCTTGCGGGTTTTTGGGCCGGGCCAGCCCTAGGGCCTTATGGTTCACTTTGTTTGGGCCCGGGCAATTGGATTGTTGGGCCCATGGACCGTTTTAACCCTAGAAATCCTAAAATCAACTAAAATTGACCAAGCGCGTTAAAATTGGATTTTAACTGTTTATGTGCAAATCGCATGGTGATTGGATATGGCCTTTGGATGTGGTTTGATGTGGATGTTTAATTTTGTGGTTTGGTTTTACGGCCTGCGAGCTGATCAATTAATTGTAATAATTAATTAGGGTTTTATGGCCTGCGTGCCATTTTTTTTCTCAACTTGTGAGATTTATTTTATTTAGTATAGATGTTAGCTAGTGCTAGATAAAGTAGATTGTTAGCCAAGATTGGAGAAAAGAAGCCCAAAGCCAAAAGGAGCCACAAAAGATGGAGCATGGAGCATGGAGCATTCCACATGACTATGAAGGATGGACCAAAAGATCAAGACGCATGGAGATGTGCTTGCTTTTAGGGTTCATAGATAATACCATTGGCTTGGAATTATCTTAGTCTAGAAAAGGCCATATCCACATCACGTTTAATTTCTGTTTTGTGGTTGTTTATTTATTGTCTTATTATTTGTGTGGTTGGTGTATAGATGATGCATGCAATTAGGATAATAAGATAATTAGACAACCCGGATCTATTATTTGGAGTTGTGCCCAAACTCAAATAGATAGATTAGTTGATATTGATCAACAAAATAATTAAAATTGAAAATCCCTCAAATTTTAAATATTGTGTTCTTGCCTTCTCGTTATTTAAACACTCATTATCATCATTATTTATCAAGTTCGTGCGTGCCAAAGCATGGCGACTTGGTTCATAATGATGGAATGCGATGGCACGTAACAATGTGCAATTGTTTAGATAAGAGGTTGAACACAACTAGGCTATTAATTTGATTAAGAAACCTAGAGGCAATCAATTGGGATTATCCATATGGATGGATAAATAAGGAGTTATTTGCCCGATTGAACCAAGAGTTGCATATGGGATGCAATTGGAAATTGTTCCTACCTAAGAAGTAGTCAAATTATGGGTGACTTGCCAAAGCAAGCTCATAAGGAGATGAAAAAGATGGATCTTGGCCCACTAGAAAATATAAGGATATTTTCCGCATTAATATCTTGAGGGTTATTAATCCGTAGAAAAATAGTGGGAGCTATATTTAATAAACTAGCCATTATTAAATATAGTCAAAAATTCACAAATACTAAAACTTGCGTATTTTCCTTTTGTAGAATTCCAAATGGCAAACAACTCATCGAGTTCACAACATTCCCTACGATCTGTCCTTGAGAAGGACAAGCTCTCTGGAACCAACTTTCTTGATTGGTACAGAAACCTGAGAATTGTTCTCAAGCAAGAGAAGAAACTGTACGCAATAGAGGAGCATGTTCCAGAAGGTCCAGAGAACCAGACACTTGTTGCCTTAAAGGCGTATCAAAGGCGTGTTGATGACGCTAATGATGCGGCCTGCCTAATGCTTTGCACCATGACCTCTGAGCTTCAGAAGCAACATGAGAACATGAATGCTGTCGATATGATCGAACATCTAAAGCAGCTCTTCCAAGAGCAGGCAAGGGTAGAAAGGTATGAGGTCTCAAAGGCACTGTTCAAATGTCATCTGGCAGAAGGGAACCCCGTGGGACCCCATGTACTCCGAATGATCGGGTACTTGGAGAATCTCGCCCGGCTCGGGTTCCCGGTCGGCCAAGAGTTGGCAACCGATCTCGTGTTGCAATCGTTGCCTGAGAGTTATGGACAGTTCATTATGAACTATAACATGAACGAGATCGTTAAACCACTGCCAGATTTGCTCAACATGTTGAGGACGGCTGAACAGAGCATCAACAAGGGTAAGGGCAAGGCCATTATGATGGTGCATAAAGGAAAGGGAAAAAGGTTTGCATCTTCCTCCAAGGGCAAAGGCAAGTCAGTTGCCAAGTCCAAGGAACAAGCCCTTAAGCCTGTTGGTGGCATTGCCAAGGTCGTGACTAAGGGTGAATGTCACTACTGTAGTCAACCTGGACACTGGAGGAGGAACTGCCCAAAATATCTGGAGGACAAGAGGCTTGGAATAGTGATTCCACCACCACCAGGTATTTTTGTTGTGGATGTCAATTTAACTGTCTCTACATCATGGGTATTAGATACTGGATGTGGATCTCATATTTGTCGAAATATGCAGGATCTAAAGAGAAGTAAAAGATTGGCTAAAGGGGAGGTAGATCTGCGCGTTGGGAATGGAGCAAAGGTTGCTGCGTTGGCCATAGGCGTGTGCGAGCTATCTCTGCCTTCAGGATTAGTTTTAGAATTAAATAATTGCTATTTTGTGCCTGCTATGAGCAGAAACATTATTTCTATTTCTTGTTTGGACAAGGAAGGTTTTATTATTTCAATAAAGAACAATTGTTGTTCCTTTTATTTGAATAATATTCACTATTTTAGTGCGCAATTATTTAATGGACTTTATGTCCTTGATCTAAGCAATCCTGTCTACAACATTAATACCAAGCGGATTAAAATAAATGATTTAAATCCTGCTTATTTATGGCATTGTCGTCTAGGCCACATAAATGAGAAACGTGTATCTAGACTCCATAAAGATGGATTACTAGACTCATTTGATTTTGAATCATATGAGACATGTGAGGCTTGTTTATTGGGAAAAATGACAAAGTCCCCTTTCAATAAGAAAGGTGAGAGGACTAGTGAGAAATTGGCACTCATACATACCGATGTGTGTGGGCCATTTGCCACGCCTGCCAGGGGTGGTTATGTCTACTTCATTACGTTTACTGATGATTACAGTAGATATGGATTTGTGTACCTTATGAGGGCAAAATCCGAATCCTTTGAAGTGTTCAAAGAATTCAAGAATGAAGTAGAGAAGCAACTTGGCAAAAGTATCAAGGCTCTACGATCGGATCATGGAGGAGAATACTTGAGCCAAGAGTTTGACGACTATCTTAGAGAGTGTGGGATCGTGTCCCAACTCACTCCACCCGGAACGCCACAATGGAATGGCGTGTCCGAGAGGAGGAATCGAACCCTATTGGATATGGTTCGGTCTATGATGTGTCAAACTGATCTTCCATTATCATTTTGGGGCTACGCTCTATTAAGTGCAGCTTTCACCATTAACCGTGTTCCATCTAAATCAGTCATGAAGACACCATATGAGATGTGGAGTGGGAGGCGTCCCACACTGTCGTTCATGAGGATTTGGGGCTGCGATGTCTATGTAAAGCGTTTACAATCAGACAAGCTAGGGCCTAAATCGGATAAGTGTAAATTTGTGGGGTACCCTAAGGAAACTAAGGGATACTACTTCTACAATCCAACCGAGAACAAAGTGTTTGTTGCTCGGACCGGCGTGTTTCTAGAAAGAGAGTTTGTCTCTAAAGAAGCAAGTGGGAGGAATGTAGAACTTGAAGAAGTTCAAGAACCGCAAATCACTGAACCGATTATGGAACATGAACAGGAATCACAAGCAGTTGTGGATCCACCTGTTCAGGTAACACAAGAGCTTCGTAGATCTAGTAGAGTGCGCCAGGAACCCGAGAGGTACGGACTTCTCGTAACTGATTCCGGTGACACGATGCTCATAGATGATGAGCCTACTACCTATGAGGAGGCCATGAATGGCCCAGACTCGCAGAAGTGGCTTGAGGCCATGAGATCCGAGATGGAATCCATGTATACCAACAAAGTATGGACTTTGGTGGAACCACCTGATGGGGCGCGGCCCATAGGGTGCAAGTGGGTCTTCAAGAAGAAGATCGACATGGATGGTAATGTGATTACCTATAAGGGCCGATTGGTGGCTAAAGGATTCAGACAGATTCATGGTATTGACTATGATGAAACCTTTTCACCAGTCGCTATGACCAAATCCATCCGAATCCTACTTGCGATTGCAGCATACTACGACTATGAGATTTGGCAGATGGATGTCAAAACAGCATTCCTTTATGGGAATCTCCTCGAGGACGTGTATATGATACAGCCGGAGGGTTTTGAGGATCCAAAGCAAGCCAACAAAGTCTGTAAACTGAAACGATCCATTTATGGATTGAAGCAAGCTTCTAGGAGTTGGAATCGACGTTTTGATGAAGTGGTCAAAGAGTTTGGCTTCATCAGAAACGAAGATGAGTCTTGTGTCTACAAGAAGGTTAGTGGGAGCTCTGTAGCTTTTCTGGTCTTGTATGTGGATGACATACTACTCATTGGAAACGACATTCCCATGTTGCAATCTGTGAAAGATTGGCTAGGAAAGTGTTTCTCAATGAAGGACTTAGGGGAAGCAGCCTATATACTCGGTATAAAGATCTATAGAGATAGATCTAAGAGGTTGCTAGGCCTAAGTCAAAGTACATATATTGACAAGGTGTTGAAACGGTTCAACATGCAAGATTCCAAGAAGGGATTCTTGCCCATGTCACATGGAATCACTCTTTCGAAGAGTGGTTGTCCTTCCAATGAGATTGAGAAGGAACGCATGAGTAGGATTCCCTATGCCTCGGCCATAGGATCTATCATGTACGCCATGTTATGTACTAGACCAGATGTGTCATATGCCTTGAGTATGACAAGCAGATACCAATCCAATCCGGGTGAGAGTCACTGGATTGCTGTCAAGAACATCCTAAAGTACTTGAGAAGAACTAAGGATGCTTTCTTGATGTTTGGCGGTGAGGAAGAGTTGCGTGTAAGGGGTTACACTGATGCAAGCTTCCTAACCGATAGAGATGACTTTAGATCACAGTCGGGATATGTGTTTTGCCTGAATGGAGCAGCGGTGAGCTGGAAGAGTTCCAAGCAAGAGACGGTGGCTGATTCTACAACAGAGGCTGAGTACATTGCTGCAGATGGCGCAGCAAAGGAGGCTGTTTGGATCAGAAAGTTTGTTTCTGAACTTGGTATGGTCCCTAGCATTGCGGATCCAGTGGAGTTGTTCTGTGACAACACTGGGGCGATCGCGCAATCAAAGGAACCAAGATCGCACCAGAAGTCCAAGCATGTGCTCAGGAAGTTTCATCTGATTCGAGATATTATCGATAGAGGAGACGTTCGGATATGCAAGATTCCTACAGATGATAATCTGTCAGACCCGCTTACGAAGCCTCTCACGCAGTGGAAGCATCAAGGGCACACTAGGAGTATGGGCATACGAGATGCGCCAGATTGGCTCTAGTGCAGGTGGGAGACTGTTGGAATAGATGCCCTAGAGGCAATCTAGTTTAGTATGAATTTGTAATTGGCTAGAAAATTCATTTATTATTTATTGGATATTTAATATAATGAAGTCCTTAGATTTACAATCGTGTTGTTTATCTTAAATATCCCTAGTCAAGTATAATGATTAATGGGACAATCATCTATAGACTAGTATGGGGTTGGATTGATATGGAGATATCACGATCCAACACATAGGTGTGCATTACGGAATGTTGCACTGGATTGACCCATCACCGAGAAGGCTACATACATGTTATGTTGAGTCACAAGTGCTTCTCGGGTACAATGGTGTTGTCATCCTTAGACTTGAAGTCACTAGATATTCTAGTTGTGGATCATTGTGATCTTGGTAGCGTTAAACGCTACACCGTGACTGGGTAGTTATAAAGGCGTGTACTGGATACAATGAGAAGCAAGCTTAGAGATCGTAGTGGACGTAGAGAGGATTTGCCCCTCCCACATAACGGGAGCAAATATCCTAGGCCACTCGAGGATAGTGCTTATAGAATGTCTGGCCAGACTCAAATAAATCAATATATGGGATATTGATGTTATTTGCACGAATAAGGCTATTCCATGGATCGAGAAACTAGGGATTGGATATACGAGTGTGACTTGTATGTCTCGTGTCCAATCCGGATATGGAGGCAAAGGGATGAGACAATTACTTGTACAAGGTTGTCTAGATGACTATTCTATTAGTTGGCTAGAATGGATGTTTTGCTAGAAACCGCACCATATTGGCAAGGAGTTGCTACCAACTAGATAGAACCTATGGGGTCACACGCTATATAGAGTTGTACTAGATTTGGGAATTAATTAATTGGATTAATTAATTAGAAGGATCACTTTGCAAACCCTTGCAAACTTAGTAGGGACTAATTTGCAAGGAAGGGACTAAATTGAATTCTAGTTGGACTAGAATAAGTCCTTTAGGTAGTTAACAAGGAGTTGTTGGACTATATAAAGGACCCTCCTTCCTTCCTTCCTCAATAACTTATGCTCTAGAGAGAACATAACAAGAGTGGGAGAGAACAAAGGAGAGAGAGAGCAAGCAACAAGGAGGACGCCGCCCCCTTGCCGCCGCCCCCTCGTCCCTGACGCCAAAAAGAGGGCCGAGCTCTTCTTTTTGCCTCGTTTTGCGTGATTCCTTCACCCTCCTCTCATTCCGGGCTAGCACCAAGGAGATTGGAGATCTAGGATCAACTCTAGGCGTGGATCAACTATAGAGAACGTGACACTATTCGCGTTTGAAGTCATCAAGGAGAACCCAAAGGTGTGTTTATGATTTCTTACCTTCACTATCGTTATGCATCTAGACTTGTATTCCTTGGAGGGTTTTGCATGGTTGTTTGTTTGATTATGCTTCCGTTGCGCGATCCATGAATAAAAACCCTACATCTACGTTGACTCCGGGGTACATGGTATTCCAGGGTGTGACTTCTCCAGTAGGGGTAGAGATTGAGATAGATATTGGGGTAGGATTTGGTAAGTCTAACTTCTTAGCAAAAGTAGATGATATGAAAGAAATGTGGCTCTAGAATCAAATAACACAAAATCAGGGGTAGAATGGATTAGGAATGTACCAGTAACCACGTTGGCCTGTGCTGCCTGAGTCTGGTTCATCAGATTAATAGTTCCAACTGCGCTCCGTGCTGTGGCTGCGGGTGCATGTGCACCTGCTACAGTTGTTGCTGAAGTAGCATTGTTGTTTCCCTGGGTTCGGTTGTTGTAACCATTTCCTCCCTTCCAGTTGTTACCCCGGTTATGGCCACCTCCATTGTTGTTCCTGTTGCCAGCACTATTGTTGTTCCCATAGCCTCCTCCTTGTTGGTAGTTGCGCTGGTTCCCTCCATAATTATTACCACGATTGTTATTGCCTCCCTGGTTGTAACCGTTGTTATTTACACCATGGTTGTTACTTCCACGGTTGTACCCACCATTTCCTCCTTGGCGGTTCACATTGACCTCCACCATTGAAGTTCCCATTGTTTTTGGAATTGTTGTACATTTGCGGTTTCACCAAGCACTCGTACCTCCGCTGACCTTTCTTTCCACAGTTAAGGCAAGTCACCTTCTCACCTCGGCAGTCCACCCCTGGGTGGTTGTTTCCACATTTCTTGCAATGGTAGGATCGAACCATGCCTTGACCTCCATTATTCCCAGGCTGATAGGTGGGGTTGGGATTAGGGCGAAACCTTTTGTCCCCGGCGTTGTTGCCACGATTTTGAAACCCGGTTGCAGCTGGTGCCTCGGTCTTCCTTTTCCTGTTGGCTTCGGCATTACTATCCAGCATGCGCTGCATATCTTGAGCCGCTCCATAAGCCTCCATTAGCGTGTTAAAGTGGGTGGGTCCCATTGCCCTCCGGACCTCGAAGACCAAACCTTCAACAAATTTGCATATTCTTCTTGCTTCTGTGGGTGCGATTTCCCGCCCGAACCTCATGAGTTCCATGAATTTGTCATAGTAATCAGTTAAAGTAGCTCCATCTTGCTTCAGGTGTATGAACTCATCAAATTTCGTCGACTTCACATGGTCGGGGTAAAACCGCTCACGCATGGCGTCTTTTAGCTGTTCCCATCCAAAACCTTCCTGGGCGAGTAAGTTAGCTGATACAGAAGTCCACCAGTTATCCGCTTCTTTCTTGAAGTAGTAGACCGCCACTTCTATGCGTCGATCCTCAGGGCAACGCACCGAAATCAGTGCCTTGTGAAAGTCTTGGATCCAATTCTCTAAGATAGTCGGGTCTTCCATCCCATAGAAGAAGTCGGGTCGGAGTTCAGCTATCTTACTCATTATGTCTCCTCCCCCAGCATGTTGATTGTGCAGATTGTTCCAGATTCTAGAACCGAACTGGGTCATATTGTTGAGGAAATGGAGCCGGCTGGTTTCCTTGGGTTCCCTGACTCATAGTTCCTACTTCTCTTGCACGTATCCTGGTATAATATTGCATTGTACCTTTACATATAACTATACTTAATATAGGTCGAAAAGAATTCTACTTGTAATTGACACATGCAACACATAATTTTCAAATAATTAAGCATTTATTAATCCATCCATCAAATAATCCACATGAAAACTTAAATGATAAAAGAGACATCTCAATCTCAAAAGAAATAGCAACTCCTAAAGCAAGCTAAACGTTCACTCTCGTTATAAAAGAAATGCAATAGATGATAATCCTAAGGGTAGGATGTGTTTGGGTCTACTCTTCGACATCAGTGAGGAACATGAGCTCGATATCAGTAGGGTCAATCGTAATCTCTTCCGCTTCGTCGATCTCTTCATGCTCAATTTCTTCAATCTCGTCCAATTCAGCATTCCAATCTATAAACTCCTCCTGTGCCTCCTCGTCCTGGTTTGCTCCTTGGTCTTGCTCATTTCCTTGATTCTCATCCAAGTCCTTGTTTGCTTGCTCCTCCTCCATTCCTATTGCTTCGACCTCCTCATTTTCTTCTTCTTGGTGCTCGGCTAGCAACTCTTCCATTTGGAACTGAAGCTCGAACGAGTTCAAATTGTAGTAATTATAATCGCGGTGTTTGTACTTGGTGATATTAGGTACCTTTTGGCCCCATATATTCGTAAAGAACAAATCATCATAGTTTCCTTTGAGGTTATTCCATAGAGGCTCATCTGGGAGGCTGTTGAGGATGTAATAGCTTATTTTCAACGGGTGAGCATGGATCTCGTTGCCATGTGGGGTTTGGCTCCAAGCAATGCATAGGCTTCGAACATACTTGCAGTACTCTTCTATCGTCTCTTGTCCCGCAAGGAATGTGACATGGCGCGGCGCGTGAGCAGGTGTGAGGTCAGCAGGGGCTGGGATGGGTGGTCTAGCAGCAGGACCAGGTAGGGCAGCCATCTGAAAGGAGAAAGAAAAGTCTCAGAATTGTTCTAAGCCACGTATATGCTCATTACTCGACGAAATAATTTAAAGAAATTTAAGCAGACATGTAACGTGGATAAACTAACAAATTAACAAGTTACGGGTCACTCAGCAAATTCTCTTCACAAATAATAGAGATTACAATTAACCACACAACACACTTATGAATTTAGAAAGAAAACACGGCTACGCTAACCCACATCCCCGGCTTGTCCAGTTGTATTTCCATTTTTCCATTTTAATTTTGAAAAGCTTTCAATTATTAGTTATATTTATTAATGAAAATCGAGAAGTCGCACTAGCGTTGGAACCGTCGGCTCTGATACCAACTAAAACAACCCGGGAACCTACGGTTCCTCGCTAGTACAACTTAACGAAATCCAAGAGTACTTATTGAAATAAAAGTAAAGGAGAAATCCTCCTTACATTATTAAACAGAAAGTTAAACATGTCTTAAACCAAATGAAACATCTACTAAATTGTTTGCTAGCATGGTACTACTCCTTAGCTTGTGCGCGTTGTCACCCCAGATAGCTTATTCTTGACCTGCGGGTTTTGAAATAGCGACAGCCGACCGCAGAAAAGTTTTAATTAGTAAAACCTAAGTAAGCACATACTACAATGAGTAAAACAAGAGTTTTTGGCTAGAACAAACATGATTATAAAAATATTTAAAATAACGCAAGTGTAAGAAAAATACATGACTGAGAGAACTTTGGAATAAGCCTGATATAAAAAGAGTACAACTTTCATTTATTAGTTTGGTTGAGGCATGAAAACCCAGCGGGTAACGTATGTCCACAGAGAGGTCACGATGCAATATATAAAAAGGTACGTCTTTGGACATCGCCCGTCCCAATTCACCAAGAGCGTTAGAAGGTAGCGCTACGCATAACCCGCTCGAACCATACAATAGGACCTTGAGTTTCGACACCCCTATACCGCCGTGACCTACGCCAGCATAGGTAGTACTCTATAGTTTCCACTCCTTATAAAACCCATATAGGGTAGGGTATGAAACCCAATGAAGGATCGCCTATAAGCGTCCTTGACCGTATTAGCCTTCACGCACATCCTCTGTACATCGCCCCATATCCATTATCGTTCATTAAATCTAAATTTTCAAAATGTTTCCAGGACAAACAATATTTCCAAAACTTTTCTTGATAAAAGCCTACTAAGATAGGTCGCGTAACATTTAAAGGGTGACGCATGATATGTCACAATCCATGATAACTCACGCCAAATCATATTTTGAAAATTGAAGACATTGTACATATGTACTTACTTTGAAAATGGAGAGAGAGATTTCAACACAAGAAGCACGGAAACTTAGTAGTAGGGGTCCTCGATGAACTCGCCTCCTACGAACTCGGAATCTACAATATCACATAATCCTATATTAACAGATATCCATCCACACAACAAATTTCATATAAAGAGTCCTATATAAATGCAAGTGAAACCCCCAAATACTCCTCTAAACAAGTTATTTTACAAGCCACGAATTGCACGTTTAGAACACATATTTACTAAGAAAAATAGTGGTGTATAAATATAAAATAAATAATTGTGGTGGGGAAATTTTATGTAGTATTATAGAACACTTGTAGTGGCTAATATATATAAATAAAAGAGGTAGCTATTTTAATTAAGCTAAAAGTCGATTATATTTATCATAAGAATTATAATACTAAAAAAACGTTATTATGCGACAAGAGTTTATTTTTCGATGTATACAAAACAAGGCTAAATAGTTGGTTAAGAGAATATAAATATTATACTTGCAAAGTCCCAAATCAACGCAATAAGATTATGATTTATTTTCAGAAAATGATATCTAGAGTTATATTTAATAGTGTGTGTAAATATAAGAAATATTAGTTTATATTATGTTAAAACAATTTAGAACACACTTTGTTAATACATGAAGTAAAACAGTTTGTTAAAAGCAACAGCATACCCACAAGGTTACTAACCTACAAAACAGGCCCCCACAAGTTTGTGAAAAGACACTTTTATACCCTCTGGTTCACAATCAAAGCCCACCCAGTTTCTTCTCTAACAAAAGCTACTGTAACACGTTGTCACCCAAATCACACCACAAACCACATGATTGTTCAAGACTTCAAGTTAAATTGATAGCAGGAAAGTCGCAACTGGAACTTAAACAAGATTTGGGGGTTTACTAATTGGAGAAAACGAAGGGAAGGCGGCGATGGTGGTGAAGAGTCTCTGCCGCTATTGTGAATTCGCCGGATCAGAGGGAGGCGAACGAAGAGAGACGGACGGTGGTGGCGTCGGACGGTGGTGGCGAACGACGGGCAGAGGGGACGGCGAACGGCGGCGTAGAGGGAGGCGTCGGGCGGAGCTGGGTTCGCCGGCGGTCCTGGGATTCGGACCTGGTTCCGTCGGCAACACCATGCGAAGAGAGACAGGGAGACCGAGAGAGAGTGAGCGAGAGAGAGACAGAGGGTGCGAGAGAGAATTGAAAGAGAGGGAGGAGAGCTGGGTTTGAAACCCATTCAGAGATTTGAAAATCATTCGGAGGATTTTTCGAGTTCGATAAGGAAACGTCAAATGGCAAAATTGATTGTTAAATTTTGATCTTTGACTCGCTGAGATGAATCGAGGTGAGAATTGTGAGAGGAGGAGGTCGGATTTTGATTTGTGCCGTGGGGATTTTCGCCGGAATTCTCTGCTCAACAGTGGAAATGTTGAAGAAGATGGAGAATGGATTGGTTGTGGCAGGGTGTACGGGTAGTGCGGTGGTTGGCTACGCGATATTAATTAAAAGCTATACTTTAGGACACCCTAGAAACGTCACGCGACACTTTACACTTTACCCACTAATTTACACACACTAACTATATAAAAAGTTGTCATCCTACAAACAAATACTTTTTGATAAAAATAAATAATAATAATAATAACAACAACAACAACAACAACAACAACAACAACAACAACAATGATGATAATAATAATAATAATAATAATAATAATAATAATAATAATAATAATAATAATAATAATAATAATAATAATAATAATAATAATAGTAATAATAATAAAAAACTTCTTAATAAAAGGAAATTTACTTTTATAACTTCACATAATGACCCTGAATATTCGTTAAATGTCCAAAAATATCCCCTAAAATACCGGGGTATTACAGGCCTCCTTATGTTGCTTTATTCGCTCCTACTCCAAGTAAGTAGATGTGTGTAGAGAAAATAAGTTAGGAGTGTTCTTTATATAGTCCAACAACACCTTGTCCTATTACATAAAGAACCCCTCTCCTAATCCTACTCAAATAAGGATTAGTCTCTTTTACAAACTAGTCCTAATCATGTCCATACTTGGATTTGTTCTCTTCAAATTAATCTTAATCATGTCTCTACATGAATTAGTCCACCTTGGCAAATCCTCATCATGTCTATACATGGATTAGTCCAACTTGCATATTAGTCCTACTAAGTTAGCAAGTTATTGCGATTTGACCCTTCTAATTAATTAATCATATTAATTAATTAATTCCCAAGTCTAGTTCACCCCTATATGGCGTGTGACCCCATAGGTTCTATTTAGTTGGTAGTAACTATTTACTAATATGGAGCGGCCTCTAGCAAGACATCCATTCTAGCCAACAGATAGAATAGTAATCATGACAAACCTTGTGCAAGTATTGTCTCATCCCTTTGTCCCGATATCCGGATTGGACACGAGAATACAAGTCACACTCGTATATCCAATCCATACTTTCTCGATCCTGGGAATAGCCTTATGCGTGCAAATAACATCAATATCCTATTGATTTATTTGAGTCTGGCCAGACATTCTATAAGCACTATCCCTCGAGTATCCTAGGATATTTGCTCCCATTATGTGGGAGGGAAAATTCTATCTACGTCTACTACGATCTCTAAGAGTGCTTCTTATTGTATCCAGTACACGCCTTTATAGCTACCCAGTCACGGTGTAGCGTTTGACGCTACAAAAACACAATATTCCACAACTAGAAGACTTAGTGACTTCAAGTCTAAGGATTAAAATACCGTTGTCACCGCGAGAAGCACTTGTGACTTTACATAACTTGTATGTAGCCTTCTCGGAGATGGGTCAATCCAGTATGCCATTACCCCTAATGCATACCCATGTGTTGGATCCTGATATCTCCATATCAATCCAACCCCATACTATTCTATAGATGATTGTCCTATTAATCATTATAATCGACTAGGGATATTTAAGAATATAACACTTATATTCTAAGGACTTCATTCATGTTAACATATCTCCATATCGATAACATAATGAATCATAAATCCACATATTTTTCACAATAAATTGATTGCCTCTAGGGCACAATTCCAACATCTATGATGATCACCATCAGGCGATTCTTAACCAAGTTATTGTGTCATGTCGTTTTGGATTTCAGTTATTCCATTGTGAATCAAAATCCTAGTTCAATTAATCATCCTAATACTTAAGTTTTTAGATTCGTATTGTTCATTTCATGAACTTCATCATTCATGAAGTCGTAAGATTAATAGCCAATTGTTAGTGCACATCATGTTCATAGGTTATGGGTAAAACCCTAGGAAAGAGGATATATTTATCTAATTATTTTGGATGAATTAGTAACCTTAGTATGTGGGTATTAAGTTGTTTTAGAGTGGTTAATCTCTGGATTTTGAAGTTCGATTGAAGACGGGATCGTTTACTAGATGTTCTAGGCGTTGGAATATGTAGAAAAGCTAAATCTTGGTATTTACAGCGGGTAAAAAAGTGATGTATTTGGCATAACTCGTGACTAGTGAGTTTGAAAAGAGCCTAACTTGTGTTTTCGGAAGTGGAATTCAATTTATTTTGATGCTAGACTTAATTTTCAGAATTGTTTGGATCTAATGAGACTATTTTTTGGTTGAGATATGTTTGGGACATTTGGGTAATAAATTAGTGAGGTTATGATAGGTTATGTACATATTGAGTTAGAATTATAGGAGTAAGGTTTTGTGTTAGGTTTTAAATTATCAATTAATGAGTGATCTAGAGACTTAAAACTGTTGGAATAGATGCCCTAGAGGCAATCTAGTTTAGTATGAATTTATTTATGACTAGAACATTCATTGTATTATTTATTGGATATTTAATATAATGAAGTCCTTAGATTTACAATTGTGTTGTTTATCTTAAATATCCCTAGTCTAGTATAATGATTAATGGGACAATCATCTATAGACTAGTATGGGGTTGGATTGATATGGAGATATCATGATCCAACACATAGGTGTGCATTAGGGGTAATGACGCACTGGATTGACCCATCTCCGAGAAGGCTACATACACGTTATGATAAGTCACAAGTTCTTCTCGTGGTGCAATGGTATTTTCATCCTTAGACTTGAAGTCGCTAGATATTCTAGTTGTGGATTATTGTGATTTTGGTAGCGTTAAACGCTACACCGTAACTGGGTAGTTATAAAGGCGTGTACCGGATACAATAAGAAGCAAGCTTAGAGATCGTAGTGGACGTAGATAGAATTTATCCCTCCCACATAACGGGAGCAAATATCCTAGGCCACTCGAGGGATAGTGCTTATAGAATGTCTGGCCAGACTCAAATAAATCAATATGGGATATTGATGTTTTTGCACGAATAAGGCTATTCCCATGGATCGAGAAACAATGGATTGGATATACGAGTGTGACTTGTATGTCACGTGTCCAATCCGGATATAGGGACAAAGGGATGAGACAATTACTTGGACAAGGTTTGTCAAGATGACTATTCTATTAGTTGGCTAGAATGGATGTTTTGCTAGAAACAGCTCCATATTAGCAAATTGTTGCTACCAACTAGATAGAACCTATGGGGTCACACGCTATATAGAGTTGAACTAGATTTGGGAATTAATTAATTGGATTAATGAATTAGAAGGATCACTTTGCAACACCTTGCAAACTTAGTAGAACTAATTTGCAAGGGACTAAACTGAATTCTAGTAGGACTAGAATGGGTCCTTTAGGTAGTTGGCAAGGATTTGTTGGACTATATAAATGATACTCCTTCCTTCCTTCCCACACTTATGACCTCATTGATCATAACTTGAGTGGGAGAGGACAAAAAGGAGAGAGCAAGCAAGCAAGAGAGGCTCGCCCGCCCCCCTTGCCGCCGCCCGTCCCCGTCGGCCCACAAGGAGGCTGAAACCTCCTTGTTGTCTCGTTTTGCGTGATTTCTTCTTCCTCTTCCTCATTCCGGGCTAGCACAAAGGAGTAGGAAGATCTAGAATTCAACTCTAGGCGTGGATCGACTATAGAGAACGTGACACAATTCGCGTTTGAAGTCATCAAAGGAGAAACCCTAAGGTGTGTTATTGATTTCTTCTCTTACCATCGTTATGTCTCTTGACTTGTAATCCTTGGAGGGTATTTTATGGATTATATTTGTTTTTCCGTTGCGCATCCATGATCAAAACCCTACAGTGGTATCAGAGCCACATGTCGTAGAGCATAAACGTGGTTTATGTGTTACGTTTTGATAGTTTTACGCTTAAAATTTATTGTTTATCGCGTAAAACAAGACAAATCAAGCATATGATGCAATTTGTCAATAATCTATCATAACAAGACCTAGTTTTTTCATTGGATGCATGAATTAGTGAGTTTGAGAAATTTTAAGATCTTAGATCTAGGGTTTGGGCATCCTATGGAAAGAAAAAGTTCTTCCCATACAAGGAAACAACCAAACTTGGGCACCAAGCAAGGGAGTTGTTTTGGAAACAACTCCCAAAGGAGGTTTGGCCCCCCTAGGGGACCGCCCCTCCTTGCTTGCCGCCCAAGCAAGGCTCGGCCTAGGGGCTGGCGCAGCCCTAGCCCGCGGCCTAGCCGCGTGGGCTAGGGGCCGGCCGGCCCAAGGCTTTTGCGGTTCTCTTTTTGGGCCCGGGCAATTTGATTGATGGGCCCCATGGACGTTTTAACCCTAGAAGATCCTAAGATCAATTAAAATTGACCAAGCGCGTTAAAATTGGATTTTAACAGTTTATGTTCAAATCGCATGGTGATTGGATATGGCCTTAGGATGTGGTTTGATGTGGATGTTTAATTTTTGTGGTTTGGTTTATGGCCTGAGAGCTGATCAATTAATTGTAATAATTAATTAGGGTTTTATGGCCTGCAAGCCATTTTTTTCTCAACTTCTGAGATTTATTTTATTTAGTATAGTTGTTAGCTAGTGCTAGATAAAGTAGATTGTTAGCCAAGATTGAAGAAAAGAAGCCCAAAGCCAAAAGGGAGCCACAAAATATGGAGCATGGAGCATTCCACATGACTATGAAGGATGGACCAAAAGATGAAGACGCATGGAGATGTGTTTGCTTTTAGGGTTCACAGATAATTCCATTGGCTTGGAAGTATCTTAGTCTAGAAAATGTCATATTCACATCACGTTTTATTTTGTTTCGTTGTTGTTTATTTTATTGTCTTATTACTTTGTGGTTGGTGTATGGATGATGAATGCAATTAGGATAATAAGATAATTAGACAACCCCTATCTATTATTTGGAGTTGTGCCCAAACTCAAATAGATAGATTAGTTGATATTGTGATCAACAAAACAATTAAAAATTGAATTTAAAATCCCTCAAAATTCAAATATTGTGTTCTTGCCTTCTCGTTACTTAAACTCTCATTATCATCATGATTTATCAAGTTCGTGCGTGCCAAAGCATGGCGACTTGGTTCATAATGATGGAATGTGATGGCACAAGCTAGTAATGTGCAACTGTTTAAATAAGAGGTTGAACCCAACTAGGCTATTAATATGATTAAAAACCTAGAGGCAATCAATTGGGATTATCCATGTGGATTGATAAATAAGGAGTTATTTGCCCAATTGAACCAAGAGTTGCATAAGAGATGCAATTGGAATTGTTCCTACCTAAAGTTGTCAAATTATGGGTGACTTGCCAAAGCAAGCTCATAAGGAGATGAAACATGGATCTTGGCCCACTAGAAAATATAATGATATTTTCCGCATTAATATCTTGAGGGTTATTAATCCATATAAAAATAGTGGGAGCTATATTTGATAAACTAGCCATTATTGAATATAGTCAAAAATTCACAAATACTAAAACTTGCATAGTTTCCTTTTGTAGAATTCCATATGGCAAACAACTCATCGAGTTCACAACATTCCCTACGATCTGTCCTTGAGAAGGACAAGCTATCTAGAACCAATTTCCTAGATTGGTATAGAAACTTGAGATTCGTTCTCAAGCAAGAGAAGAAACTGTACGCAATAGGGGAGCATGTTCCAGAAGGTCCTGAGAACCAAAAACATGTAGCCCTAAAGGCGTATCAAAAGCGTGTTGATGACGCTAATGATGCGGCCTGCCTGATGCTATGCACCATGTCTTCTGAGCTTCAGAAGCAACACAAAAACATGAATGTTGTCGATATGATTGAGCATCTGAAGCAGCTCTTCCAAGAGCAGGCAAGGGTTGAGAGGTATGAGGTCTCTAAGGAATTGTTCAAGTGTCATCTGGCAGAAGGGAACCCGGTGGGACCCCATGTACTCCGTATGATCGGGTACCTGGAGAATCTCGCCCGACTGGGGTTCCCGGTCGGCCAAGAGTTGGCAGCCGATCTCGTGTTGTAATCGTTGCCCGAAAGTTATGGACAGTTCATCATGAACTATAACATGAACGAGATCGTGAAACCACTGCCAGATTTTCTCAACATGTTGAGGACAGTTGAACAAAGCATCAACAAGGGTAAGGGTAAGGCCATTATGATGGTGCAGAAAGGAAAAGGCAAAAGGTTTGCCTCATCCTCCAAGGGCAAAGGCAATTCGGTTGCCAAGTCCACGGAACCTGCCCTTAAGACTATTGGTGGCATTGCCAAATGTGTGACTAAAGGTGAGTGTCACTACTGCAGTCATCCTGGACACTGGAGGAGGAACTGCCCAAAATATCTGGAGGACAAGAGGGTTGGAATAGTGATTCCACCACCACCAGGTATTTTTGTTGTAGATGTCAATTTAAATGTCTCTACATCATGGGTATTTGATACTGGATGTGGATCTCACATTTGTCGAAATGTGCAGGATCTAAAGAGAAGTAGAAGATTGGCTAAAGGGGAGAAAGATCTGCGCGTTGGGAATGGAGAAAAAGTTGTTGCGTTGGCCGTAGGCGTGTGCGAGCTATCTCTGCCTTCAGGATTAGTTTTAGAATTAAATAATTGCTATTTTGTGCCTGCTATGAGCAGAAACATTATTTCTATTTCTTGTTTTACAAGGAAGGTTTTATTATTTCAATAAAGAACAATTGTTGTTCCTTTTATTTGAATAATATTCACTATTTTAGTGCGCAATTATTTAATGGATTGTATGTCCTTGATCTAAGCAATCCTGTCTACAACATTAATACCAAGAGGATTAAAATAAATGATTTAAATCCTGCTTACTTATGGCACTGTCGTTTAGGCCACATAAACGAGAAACGTGTATCTAGACTCCATAAGGATGGACTGCTAGACTCATTTGATTTTGAATCATATGAGACATGTGAGGCTTGTTTATTAGGAAAAATGACAAAGTCTCCTTTCAATAAGAAAGGTGAGAGGACTAGTGAGCAACTGGCGCTCATACATACTGATGTGTGTGGGCCATTTGCCACTCCTGCCAGGGGTGGTTATGTCTACTTCATTACATTTATTGATGATTAAAGTAGATATGGATTTGTGTACCTCATGAGTGCCAAATCCGAGTCCTTTGAAGTGTTCAAAGAATTCAAAAATGAAGTAGAGAAGCAACTTGGAAAAAGTATCAAGGCTCTACGATCGGATCGTGGATGAGAATACTTGAGCCAAGAGTTTGACGACTATCTTAGAGAGTGTGGGATCGTGTCCCAACTCACTCCACCCGGAACGCCACAATGAAATGGTGTGTCTGAGAGGATGAATCGAACCCTATTGAATATGGTTCGATATATGATGTGTCAAACCGATCTTCCATTATTGTTTTGGGGTCACGCTCTATTAAGTGGAGCTTTCACCATTAACCGTGTTCCATCTAAATCAGTCATGAAGACACCACATGAGATGTGGAGTGGGAGGCGTCCCTGTAACGACCCTGTTTTGTCCCTGCATTCATACGCGTGTTAATTGTCGTTTCACTAGCTGTGACTTAAATAGAGACCCCTAAGTCCTAGCACCGAGTTCAAGCTTCGAGGACGAAGCTTAGTCCAAGGAGGGAAGGATGTAATAACCAGTATTTTGCGCTAGGGTTATACTAGTAATTTTATATGACATAGTTATTATGAGAACGCGACAATCGTATTTTTTTGATATTAGTACTGTTAGTCGTTTAAGACGTTATAGATATCATGCGTGATTTGATTTCGTAGTGATTAACTACTTGTTCGTTTACAATTATTTTGATAAGCTAGATTATTGTTATAAATTATTTTTAAACAAATTTATCTTATTTTCAATAATAAGTTATTTATAAATTTCAATTAATCGTTTGGTAAATTTTTACTAAAAGAAAAGCGTTGAGGAGTTTTCTTAAAATCAACATTTGAACCTCTATTAAAAATATTAGTCGAACTTAACTTTATTAGTCAAACTCCGTTATAGATAGTCAGATATCGTTTATCAGTCTAATTTACTTTTACCTGTCAAATTTATATTTACCAGTCAAATTATTATTATTATTATTATTATTATTATTATTATTATTATTATTATTATTATTATTCAAAATCGTTTTCTTTAAGCGTGTTAATTTATAGTCGTGTTTTATTAGATTTGTCACGTTTTAATTAGTCGTCGCGTACTCGGACCACCGCGTCATCCGAGCCCGTGCCACACGGTATGATTTCTCCTGTTCACCTTCATTTTTTTTTTCTTTCTTCTTTCCCCGACACTCCCTCTGTTTCAGCCGCCCCTATCACCACCCTACTCCTTGCACCATCACCATCACCACCCATTATCTCTACTGCCACCTACACCCCCTTGTTGTACCTCCTACTCATCCTCACATCAACATCACCTTCTCTTCTACTCCCTCTTCTTTTTTTCTCTTCGAACACAACAACAACAAAGACATCAACTACAACTTTCAACACTCTCACAAACCCCTCAACTCCCTCTGTTTCTCTCTGTTTTTGCCGAGAAACAAACCCAGCCACCACCACCATTACCAACGGCAAACACCACCACCTAACTCCTCTATCTCAGCCACTCCCTCACCCTCTCTCTACCCTCTCTCGAACTCACCAAAACCAGTAGAAACAGCCGCAGCAGCGGCAACAACCGAACCCATCACCGAAACTTCACCACCGTCACCTCCACTTCTCCCTTCACCTATCTGCATCTCATCTCCATCTCTCAATCTCTCTCTCTCCTTCTCTCTGTTTTGGCCCGAAGAAAACCCAGCAGAAAACAACCACCCCGTTAACCACCGAAGCCACCATCACCGGCAAACTCCACCACCACAACCCTTTGTTCCCTTCTTTGCCGAGAGAAACCAGCCCCAAGACCCCCCTGTTTCCACCACGGCAACAACCCCTGTTTCTACCGAGAACAACCAACACCACCGTCGGCCACCACCTCTAATCACCATCGTCTCACACCACCATCAACACCCAGCTCTCTCCCCCCTCACTCTCTGCCTCGGCAACCCAGAAACAGCCGCCCAAATCAGCGACAGCAGCAGCTTCGGGAGCAGCGAAACAGAGCCCCGACGCCGCCACTGCCACCGCTGCTCATTCTCCCTCTCTAATCTCCCCCGTCTCCGGCGTCCTCCATCCCTCTCTCTGCTCTTTCCGACTAGAACCAGGAGCTCAACCCCCACCTCCATTAAGGCCGACGAAAGCTTCGCCGGAAAATCGACCCACCTCAAATCGCCGCCGTTTTGATTTATTTTCGGTGCGGGTAATCTCTAATCCTCCTCCCAGTTCATTTTTGTTCATAAAAATCATATCTTGTTAGATCAATTTATGTTTGTATGTTTGAATCGCCATACGGGTCGAGAGGAAGAAGATGATGAATCTGTTGTGTGTTTAGAGGGGGGTTTCGTGCATTATTTGAGACTTACAGGGCATGTTTTGTCACATGTACGAAAGCTGTTAGTTGTAGTGGGGGAGCTTGCTGCATTTACTAGTAACCTACATTATACATGTATATACATATATATATATACATGTATATATATATGTATGTATATATATATATATATATATGTATGTATTTAGTATCGTATTAAGCTAGTTTAACTCTTTATTTTCAAAAAAAAAAAAAAAAACTCTTTATTTAAATCATGTTAACTTATAATAGAACATATAATTACAAATAAATAGTTTTGTAGTATGAAATGCAAAGAGTAATTTCTATGAATTAGAAATTGGTTTTAGTTCTTGAAAAATAAGTTATTAAGCTATATTTTTTGTATATGTCTAAATGAGATTTCAATAAGTACAACACTTTATATTATTTTTATGCACAATTAATTTTGTTTAGTTATAATATCAAATAATTTCTCTTCCTAAAATATTATGGGTTAGTTTCGTAGAATAAATTAGGACCTTATATGTATACGTTAAGATTATTCGATTAGGCTTTCGCTATCATTTCATATAGGACTTATGCATTGTCTACTTGCGATACAGACTTGTTTGTGATTAGGATTTTATGTGTATGATTGTAGAGCCTGTCTTCGACGAGCTAGTTGATCCCGACGTTGTGTACGAGTAGCGGCTTAGTTAGAACTTTTGGCTCTCACGGTGAGTATTCATGCTTAGCGTTGCGTACTTGGCTTCCTTCGTGTCAAAACGTGATTTATGTCTTGTCTCAAAATATACCTGTGAGTAAACATGCTTATTTTTGCGTGCCAACTTCTTTCATGTGATATACTCGTTTATTTGAAAACAATTGTCGTACTTTATTCTGAAGTTTACTAAATCTGTCATACTGCTTTTAAACCGTCATTCTACTACTCGTATTCAAATTGCCGAACTTGCCGTTCAAATGTCACATAGTCAGAATTCATTAATAACGTAAAGTGAAAGAATCGCATGTACCGGAACCAGCTACATCATTCATATCAGGTTTAGATTCCTTGGGCTCGGTCCCTAAAATGGGGACTCTGTGTGCCTCTCAGGTTCAGATTCCTTGGGTTCGGTCCCTAAAATGGGGAATCTGTGTGCCTCCTGGGTTTAGATTCCTTAGGCTAAGATCCCTAAAATGGGGACTCCGTGTGCTCCGACTCCTTTCGCCGTAGGCTGGGGTCCAGCATTCTAGTACTACTCTTCTGACTTACAATCTTAAGGGGGTGTCGACACTTAAGGTCTAGTAGCTGCTTGTATGATGACTAGCGGGACGAATCGTCCATAACGCTTGGCAGAGAGGTTGGGTCATCAGAACCCCCCTATACGCCAGTATCATCTGTTACCATTTACTCTGGTCTCTCCTGGTTACTGCGAGTTACTAATGTGACATCTTTGTCTCTAAATTTGGAAGCTGTTATTTATAAGCCGTGTTCTGCTTAGACATGCAACTTGAGAAAATATCCTTGCAATTGAATTACTGAAAGTTTGATAGTCTTTCGAAACATTGCAAACTCTGATCTTTATACTTACACTCTGTTACTGTTTAAACTATGTCAAACGTAAACCCCGTGACCTGTCTTAGCCACTCTGTTTTACATGCTAAGGTGTTTACTCACTCAGTTTTTACTGATACTCGAAAAACTGCGTCCTTGTTTCTTTTAAATTCCCCGCAGGTTTATGATTGGTTGCTTGGGGTAACGCGCTGGGATCACGAACACGTTCTCTCATGCAAACAGTAGAGTTTAGTAATTAACCGGAGAGCTCACTTTTGATGTAAAATATTTTGTTAGACTTTGTGTCCAGTTTGGAACCAGTCACGAACGTTGTAAGCTTTTATCGTAATGAATCAGTAGTTGGATGTTTCCTTTCACTTGTTTTTGGTTACCACTCCTTGTACGAAAGGGTAAAATCCCCTGTACGGAGGGCACCAACCGGTTTCCGGCTCCTCTGGAAATCGGGGGTGTTACAGTCCCACACTGTCGTTCATGAGGATTTGGGGCTGCGATGTCTATGTAAAACGTTTACAATCAGACAAGCTAGGGCCCAAATCGGATAAGTGTAAATTTGTGGGGTACCCTAAGGAAACTAAGGGTTACTACTTCTACAATCCAACCGAGAACAAAGTGTTTGTTACTCGGACCGGCGTGTTTCTAGAAAGAGAGTTTGTCTCTAAATAAGCAAGTGGGAGGACTGTAGAACTTGAAGAAGTTCAAGAACCACAAATCACTGAACCGATTATGGAACATGAACAGGAACCACAAGCAGTTGTGGAACAGCCTGTTCAGGTAACACAAGAGCTTCGTAGATCTAGTAGAGTGCGCCAGGAACCCGAGAGGTATGGACTTCTCGTGACCGATTCTGGTGAAACAATGCTCATAGATGATGAGCCTACTACCTATGAAGAGGCCATGAAAGGACCAGAGTCTCAGAAGTGGCTGGAAGCCATGAGATCCGAGATGGAATCCATGTATACCAACAAGGTATGGACTTTGGTGGAACCACCCGAAGGGGCGCGACCCATAGGGTGCAAGTGGGTCTTCAAGAAGAAGATCGACATGGATGGTAATGTGATTACCTATAAGGGCCGATTGGTGGCTAAAGGATTCAGACAGATTCATGGTATTGACTATGATGAAACCTTTTCACCAGTCGCTATGACCAAATCCATCCGAATCCTACTTGCAATTGCAGCATACCATGACTATGAGATTTGGCAGATGGATGTCAAAACAGCATTCCTTTATGGGAATCTCCTCGAGGATGTGTATATGATATAGCCGGAGGGTTTTGAGGATCAAAAGCAAGCCAACAAAGTCTGTAAGCTGCAACGATCCATTTATGGATTGAAGCAAGCTTCTAGGAGTTGGAATCGACGTTTTGATGAAGTAGTCAAAGAGTGTGGCTTCATCAGAAACGAAGATGAGTCTTGTGTCTACAAGAAGGTTAGTGGGATCTCTGTAGCTTTTCTTGTCTTGTATGTGGATGACATACTACTGATTGGAAACGACGTTCCCATGCTGCAATTTGTTAAAGATTGCCTAGGGAAGTGTTTCTCAATGAAGGACTTAGGGGAAGCAACCTATATACTGGGTATATAGATCTATAGAGATAGATCTAAGAGACTGCTAGGCCTAAGTCAAAGTACATATCTTGACAAGATGTTGAAACGGTTCAACATGCAAGATTCCAAGAAGGGATTCTTGCCCATGTCACATGGAATCACTCTTCGAAGAGTGGTTGTCCTTCCAATGAGATTGAGAAGGAACGAATGAATGAATAGAATTCCCTGTGCCTCGGCCATAAGATCTATCATGTACGCCATGTTATGTACTAGACCAGATGTGTCATATGTCTTGAGTATGACAAGCAGATACCAATCCAATCCGGGTGAGAGTCACTGGATTGCAGTCAAGAACATCCTAAAGTACTTAAGAAGAACTAAGGATGCTTTCTTGAATTTGGCGGTGAGGAAGTGTTGCGTGTAAGGGGTTACACTGATGCAAGCTTCCAAACCGATAGAGATGACTTTAGATCACAGTCGGGATATGTGTTTTGCCTGAATGGAGCAGCGGTGAGCATGAAAAGTTCCAAGCAAGAGACGGCAGCTGATTCTACAACAGAGGCTGAGTACATTGCTGCAAATGGCGCAGCAAACGAAGCTGTTTGGATCAGAAATTTTGTTTCTGAACTTGGTGTGGTTCCTAGCATTGCGGATCCAGTTGAGTTGTACTGTGACAAAACTGGGGCGATCGCGCAATCAAAGGATCCCAGATCACACCAGAAATCCAAGCACGTGCTCAGGAAGTTCCATCTGATTCGAGATATTATCGATAGAGGAGACGTTCGGATATGCAAGATTCATACAGATGAGAATCTGTCAGATCCACTTACAAAGCCGCTTGTGCAGTGGAATCATGAAGGGCACACTAGGAGTATGGGCATACGAGATGCGCCAGATTGGCTCTAGTGCAAGTGGGAGACTGTTGGAATAGATGCCCTAGAGGCAATCTAGTTTAGTATGAATTTATTTATGGCTAGAACATTCATTGTATTATTTATTGGATATTTAATATAATGAAGTCCTTAGATTTATAATTGTGTTGTTTATCTTAAATATCCCTAGTCCAGTATAATGATTAATGGGAAAATCATCTATAGACTAGTATGGGTTGGATTGATATGGAGATATCATGATCCAACACATAGGTGTGCATTATGGGTAATGACGCACTGGATTGACCCATCTCCGAGAAGGCTACATACACGTTATGATAAGTCACAAGTGCTTCTCGTGGTGCAATGGTACTGTCATCCTTAGACTTGAAGTCGCTAGATATTCTAGTTGTGGATCATTGTGATTTTGGTAGCGTTAAACGCTACACCGTAACTGGTTAGTTATAAAGGCGTGTACCGGATACAATAAGAACGGGAGCAAATATCCTAGGCCACTCGAGGGATAGTGCTTATAGAATGTCTGGCCAGAGTCAAATAAATCAATATGGGATATTGATGTTATTTGCACGAATAAGGCTATTCCCATGGATCGAGAAACTATGGATTGGATATACGAGTGTGACTTGTATGTCTCGTGTCCAAATATAGAGACAAAGGGATGAGACAATTACTTGCACAAGGTTTGTCAAGATGACTATTCTATTAGTTGGCTAGAATACCGCTCCATATTAGCAAATTGTTGCTACCAACTAGATAGAACCTATGGGGTCACACGCTATATAGAGTTGAACTAGATTTGGGAATTAATTAATTGGATTAATTAATTAGAAGGATCACTTTGCAACACCTTTCAAACTTAATAGGACTAATTTGCAAGGAAGGGACTAAACCGAATTCTAGTAGGAGTAGAATGGGTCCTTTAGGTAGTTGGCAAGGATTTGTTGGACTATATAAAGGATACTCCTTCCTTCCTTCCCACACTTATGACCTCATTGATCATAACTTGAGTGGGAGAGAACAAAAAGGAGAGAGCAAGCAAGCAAGAGAGGCTCGCCCGCCCCCCTTGCCGCCGCCCGTCCCCGTCGGCCCACAAGGAGGCCGAAACCTCCTTGTTGTCTCGTTTTGCGTGATTTCTTCTTCCTCTTCCTCATTACGGGCTAGCACAAAGGAGTAGGAAGATCTATAATTCAACTCTAGGCGTGGATCAACTATAGAGAACGGGACACTATTCGCGTTTGAAGTCATCAAAAGAGAAACCCTAAGGTGTGTTATTGATTTCTTCTCTTACCATCGTTATGTCTCTTGACTTGTGATCCTTGGAGGGTATTGCATGGATTATATTGGTTTTTCCGTTGCGCATCCATGATCAAAACCCTACAAAAACCAAACCTTGTAAAGTGATTATCTTGTTAAGTAGACATTATATATTTATAGTAGTATAGTGTTTTGGTTAATGCATTATTAAATTGTAAGGAACAAATTCGCTGACGGGGGATACATCGAGTATTACTAGGAACTGAACTGCTTTTACTTGTGATTCATTGTGAGTTAATTATACCAGGCGTTGAGCCTTATCTCCTTTCGTATCTACACGCGTTTTATTATATACGTCTCAATATGTGTTTCATGTTTACATTCTTTACTTGAAAGTTGATTTTACTTGAAGTATTCACATAGAAAATTTATTAATGCATAATGACACAAATTGAAAGGAGTTGGCAGAGACTAATAACAGACATAGTATCGTTTCACCAATGGTCACTCAAATGTTTTACTTTGGTTGCCGTGTTAGCTGAGGTCACTTGGCCTTTATAATACTCGGTCGTTAATGAGCCCCAAGTCGCTCTTAGTACTCACATCTCTCGATGCAATTAGTATTTGAGGGTGTCGATACTTAAGATCTTGGTCGCTAGTTTCTAAAGATGTTGGTTACTCTTCTACGTATATCAAAGTTAAGTACAACACAACATAAGATTTGTGGAAGGACATATTACTTATCTTGGAAAAGGATAATATGAGATTTTTGGAAGAAGTTATTTGGCAAGTATAAAGGAGGAAAATAAATTTTGTATGGACTTGTGAAGTTTATTTTTTTATGGGATTGTTTTATTTCAAATACTCTGGTTATTTCTTTTAAAATACTGCTTTTGCTTGTCTATTTGTGTTTACATGCTTGTGTATCATCTTGCTCAGTATTTGTTGCTGATTTTCAAACTGTGGTGTCTTTGTTTTTCCTTTCCACACCACATGTGTAGGTGATGGAAGCCTGATCTAGCTTAGGGAATTCCACTTCATTATGATTAATAATAATCACTCAAACAATAGATGTTTCATTTATTTTAGCAGTGAGTCCAGTTTGAGGTAATTAATGTTTAGTAATTCACATTGAAACGTTTTAAGTAATTATGAATTGAAAGTTGGTTTATTTGTCGCCTTTTAATGTCCTTGCATTGCTAGAGTAATTCTAGAGTGCGGAGTGGCACCCTTTCTGTTTTTCCAGGGTTGGAAATTCGGGGTGTTACAATCAAATTATTGAAATACTGCAACTTTTTCATTCATGTGGATAAGAGCTTAGCTAGGCATCTCAGCTTTGTGTATTAAGAAAAAATGACTTAATCAAGTAGGGACAATTGGATTTTCTCTGTTCTATACCCACAATCGCAATGAAAAGTTGATGATTTGGGGGGGTGTAATTTTATGACATTACTGACCCTGGAGAAAAGAGAGGAGGATCTTTAAGAACTAAGAAGGTTCTCTTCACGAAAGGCTCTTAACACTTCCATGGACAATTGCAAGTTGATGGATATGGGCTTTAAATGCTATCCATTCACATGGTGGAACAAAAGGAAGGTTGTCATGGTATAGAATAAAGAATTGACTGGGGCTTGTGTACTCTTCAATGACCCAAACACTATCAAAAGCAACTAGTGAACATTTGTTGTGCTCTAGATATGATCATGCAGCTCTTATTTTGGACACTGAGCTCTCTCATTGTAGTAATTCTCTACGACCTCTTTTGTTTGATCCTCTTTAGACCATACATATTGGTCATGAGAAATTGGTGGAAGAGGCTTGAACCACTAACATCTCTGGAGTTATCATGTTCAAGTTCAAGAACAAGCTAAAGAATTGCAGACATAAACTTAGACATAAACTTAGACATTGGAGAAAGACATTTGGAAGATGCCTTAAGAGATCAATTCCTGAGAAAGAAGAAAAGGTAAAATCCATTAGAAAGAAGGGTACTAATGCTTATACTTATTTTCTCCACTGTCTTGAGCTAGAGTTAAACTCTCTTTGGTCTAAGGATGAGATGTATTTGAAGCAACAAGCCAGGGTTGACTGGCTCCAGTGATCAATACTCAGCCTTCTTTCTTTCACGCCAATGTTAATTAAAGAAGTAGATGGAACACCATTAATCTTTAACAAGGATAGTAATGGTGCTCAGACAAGAAAGAGTTAGAGACAATTATTCATGATTATTACACTGAGATGTTTACAACATTAAGGGGTGTACAGTAGGTAGAAATACAAGATCAATACTCTATAAGGGGGGGGGGGTTGAATAGAGTATGCAGACTTTTGCCAAACTTTGCAAGACTAGTGGTTTCAAAAGATTTGTAAAGGGATTCAAGCCCTTGAAATGAGTTTACAGACCTTGGAATGAAAACATTTAGTGTATGAAAAGAACAAGTCTACTTCAAGGCCTTCAAATGAGTTTCAAACCCTTCAAATGAAACTGTCTTGAATGCTGCAAAAGTTCTAAGTATGTAATTGAAAAGTAAATGCAAGAGACACAAGATATATAGATTTCAGCCCACTTAGACCTACGTCTCTACCTCAACGATCTTCTCTCTGTAGTATTTTCAACACAATTCTTATGAATCCTCAGCTAAGCCCTAGATCTCAAGCACAGAGAGATGCTTTACTCTGTTACAGCTTGTGGTTCTCACTAACCTATCTAGTACCTGCTCTAGCTATCTGATTAACTAAGAATTCTCTATTGTTCACCTTGAACAATCATTGAGAATGATAAATAGAAGTATTATCAAAATGATATACAAATGAAGTTCAGAAAGAGAAGAACATAGGAAATGAATCTGCAGTGAGTATGCAGTGTTCTTCTGATGCTTGGATTGAAATATGAATCTGCTTCTTTGTTGTTTGTCAATCCTTGAATGTGTTTGTTTCTCTGTGAATCTCTGTGTAGTTGTGTTTTCGAATTCCTTCACCAAACATGTGTCTTTTTCTAATCACCGTGATATCTAGAATTGAAAGACATGGAATAAGATTTGGATGTAAATCTAGAAATTAAAATTTAATTCAAATTTCGTAGCCCAAATCCTAAGAAAATGACATAATTCAAAGCAAAACATAAATCAAATTCCTAATAGCATAATCAAAACTCAAGTTCCTAAATTTAAAGCAAATGAAACTGTAATCATAGATTAAAATTTGAATAAACTAAAGGACTTCTCAAAGGTTCTGAGTGTCTTCCATCACTGCATTAGAATCTATTCCAGTGAAAAGAGATCACCAACGTTAAAGTCTGCGAGTGGCGCCTCAAATTAACATGATTTGATTCAGGTTTGCCCTTTTGAGATGTCGTATAAAGGTCAACCGAGTGCTTTGGTGTACGAAAAGTACAAACCCAATGTCCAGTGGCGATGGTCGACATTCTCGTTAGGAGCACGGTCTCTGTTTGCAATGATTGGGGCATTGCCTTCTCTCATTATATCTCCCCCTGTTATGGTGATTTGCACCTCTTTGGGAGACATTACAGTGCACATAAATCCATGTCATTATTCGGCCCACAATCACGAACGCGACCGCCTCTACGACCACCACGTGGATTATTCTGGCCATGCAAAACTACGACATTCACTTCAGGGAATGCATATCCACCCTCTTCAGGGAGTGGGGTCGAACCTGTTGGTCGTTGTGCTTGATTTTTCATCAAAATTTCTCTATGTTGTTCAGCAAGTAACAAGCATGAAATCAATTTCGAATATTTAGTGATCCCGCGCTCTTGATATTGCTGCTGCAAGAGCACATTCAAGGCATGAAAGGGGGAGAGTTTTCTCTAGCATCTCTTCATCAGTAATTTTCTCATCACACAGCTTCATCATAGAAGTGATTCTAAAAAGTGCAAATTTATAAGCACTGACTAATTTGTAATCCTGGAATCACAAGTGGGTTCACTCATGATGAACTTGAGGGAGAATAAAGCTTTTTAGGCTGTTCCACAAAGGAAGGGGATCCTCAATATTGAGGTATTCCAATTTTAATAATGAAGGATATGGTGGTGTAAGAAAATAAGAGCCTTGGAGCGGTCCTTCTCGGATTCTGTATTATTCTCGATAATAGTTTTTCCCCGACTTCTGGATGAAAGATGTAACTTAGTGTCGATGATCCATGACAAGCAATTTTTTCCGGAGATGTCAAGTGGATAAAACTCAATCCGTGTGATATTCGACATCTAAAACAATTATTAAAATATCCAAGTCACTAACACATGTTAACAAGTAATGAAATTATAAACAAATGGTTGTAAGAAAAATTAAATAATAAATTTTGAATAAGCAATGACGATAATAGTAAAAGCAGTATCCTCTTCAACAGGGTGGATCATTATTCAATATTTTCAAATACCGCTTCAAGAGATTTCTAATTAAAATATTTTAGAACTTCAGGTTCTAATATTCATAACTGCAGGTTATTGTATCATATAATATGTAACTTCATGTACATATGACATGGTCAGATTTAACGTCGATGGCGATTGTGAATCCTCTTCGGCAGGTTCATTTTAAATTAATAATGAGAAAATAGAAGAATAAAAGTAGAAAAGAATAAATAAACTAAAGTAAGAAAGTATGACCTCTTCGAGAGGTTTACACGAAAATTGTAGGACATATTGGAACACCCCCAAAATATGGGATGTCTGCGCCCGATATGATGAACCTCATTGGGAACGGATCGGGATCTCCGGTTTACAGTTAGTACGACCCATGATAATCCAAAAAAACTTTATTATAATTTCAAAAGGGAATCTAGTACAAGTGTTGCAAAAATAAATTAAATTTATTTATACAATGAAAAGTACCAGGTGATGTTCTAAGCAGCAAGTATCCCTAAGCAGCCGTGTCGTGAGCGTCCCCCACCTTATTCATGACATGTGGGTTTTCAAATGGCAAAAGTCGGCACAGAAATACAGTTTATCAGTAGAAATTGAGTAAACATATACCACAACACGTAAAATATGAGTTTTGGCTGAAAATAACAGAGATAGACAACTACAATAACCAATTTTAATCATTTCTTTGGTTGAGGCGTAGTGTATGATCCCCATCAGGTACATTTTGGACAGAGAGATCACGATGCAATAAGTACTGGAATATGATACTTCTTGAGATATCACAAATCTCAACTTTCCCCGAACGTAGTAGATATCCCATCGCTATCCCACCCAAACCATACTAATGAGAACTTAAGTGTCAACACCCGGTCGACACTTGCATAGGTAGTACTCATAGTTTCCACGATCAAATAAGCGGGTATGTACCCGAGGGGAATCAACGCACGTTTGTTCCCGGCCATAGCCTCCACGCACATCCTCTGTACATCGTCCTAATTCCATTATCATATTTCCGTTCATTCTTCCAATATCTTACGAAGGTAATACTTCAAAATTTTGAATAAGCCACATGCTTCTCAAATCCTTTTCACAATAATTCGCTAGTAAAATTTTAAGTATTGCAGAGCATAAACGAATTCACAGTTTGAAATAACTCACACAAAATATCACATTTTGATAGTTGAAGGTGTTGTGCATATAAACTTACCTGAATAAAAGGAAACGGTGTTCATGAGTAAGAGGATCTAGTAGTATGGATCTTCCAAGAAATCTCCACCAATGAACTCGGAAACAAAAACGACGAAGGAGGTGGCGGAAATGGGCAGAGAGATATACGGTGCCAGGAGGTGGTCGGTGTCGGGTCGGCTTTGTCGGCCTCCATGGCGGCGGCGGTGGCTTGTTCTTCATGAGTAGAGAGTGAAAGAGAGAGCTGGGAGAGTGAGAGAGAGTTGTGAGTGAGTGAAAAGAATGATGGAAGGTGGGATTTTTATAGGTGAAGGTGGTGGTGTGATTTTGTTGATTTGATTATGGGTGATTGGAGTGAATGGATGGTGATTGATTGGGAAAATCAATCCAATTAATTTGGTGAAGAATGAGGACGAAAAGTTGTTGTTTGATGATTTCGGCCATGGAAAATTTTCCATACTCGTGGGTTGTGTTGCCTTATTTGTGGAAGATGATGTAGAGTGAGAAAGAGGATGGTTAGGCTGTGGTGGGGTGCACCACAAAAGGAGATGGTTGATTGGGCGTGTTAGGTACACTAATTTGTAGGGTGACTAGGATAAGTTAGGTTAGGTGTTTTGGGCACAAGGAAACGGGTAGTTCCTAGGAAAATTTAAATTGAGTTTTTTAGGAGTACTCATGGTGTAGGTAAATAATAAGGATAAAAGGTTAATGTAAATGAAAATATATTTTATAAAATAAAATATAATTTTCAATAAAATTGTTATAAGAAACTATAAATGCAAAAAATACTCTTGCTTTATAAATATCCATGAAATCCATATAAATGTAATTACCCATAAAAAATAGAATAAAGTACTAGTAAATAACAACTGAATAAATAAATATAAATACCCAAAATGCCCATGAGCTCTTACTTAATTACCAAAGTATAATTTAATTACCAAAATACCCCTCCAAAATTATCGGTATTAGACATCTTTAGGAGATGTAACAAAAAATTATGACTTCGGGTCATAAAAAGAATTGTCGCAACTTCCGGTTACGATTTATACTTCATGTAATCCATAACTTCATGTATGAATCATGAGTTTGCAAGTAAAACAACCCGGGATCTCGGTTCAGGGTTAACGCGACAATCGATATCCAAAAGTAGATTATTAGCTATTAAGTTTACATTTCGGTTAAAGTACATAACAAAATGTCGATAATAAGTACAACCTAAAACAAATTGTGTGTGATCTACAAAGTGACCTGACTTAAGCTAAACTTCTTCGTCTCGATCCGCGTTCCTATTCCCCACCTTGAGTGATGACCTGCGGTTTTAAAATGGCAAAAGCCGACGCAGTTTTGAAGAAATGATCAGTAAAAACTGAATAAATACACACTACGACATGTAAAGCAACGAGTGGCATGGAAACATGAGTTGAAGCAAATAGAGAGATTTGAAAATCAATGAGCAAAAGAGTTGGAACAATTCAGAACATTTATGAGTAACCGCGTAGCGAGAACCATCATCTTTAAAACATTTATAAACCACAAGTAGTCAACATATTCTTAAACAAGTAGAATATCAACAGTAAACAAGTCCATTTGACCTGATAATGATATTAAATCACAAGTAGCCAAAGCTTTTCAAACCATTTGATTAGATAAGGCAATCAAGAGCCACAAACAATATCAATAGAGTAATCAAACTTTCTTTCAATTCCAATTTAACCGTTAAGTTTAGCTGAGGCATGTCTAGAGCCACCAGCAGGATCGATGTAGACAGAGGAATCACGAAATAATCACTAAGGGTTCCTTCTAGGGTCTATCAAACCCTATTTTACCCGAGCGTTAAGGGAGCCCATTCGTCAACCCCGCTCATAACATTAGCTAAAAGGCCTTAAGTGTCGACACCCCTATACCGTAGTGACCCTTATAAGTATAAGTGGCACTCTATAGCTCTATAAACCCCTTGGCCTCAAAATCTTGATACCTTTTGGCTCATCGGGGGCGAATTTGTGAACATTAACGTTCTATCCAATAATAAGAAGCATTGCTTCAATGGTCTTAGCCATAAGAAAATGGAGGATCGCTTGACGCCTCTCATTAATAACAGTACTCTGTACATCGTCCTAAGTCCATTAGAGGTATTTTATTTCTTCTCTTTCACATAACCAGAATCAGAATATCAACATTTCACAAGTAATTTCCGAGAGTTATCAAAGGAGATGAATAGAATATTTTAACAACATTCGAGTGGAAAACATGCATTCTCATACTTTTTCATATAACAAGCATTCATTTGAAACATCGAACGCATACGCACATTTTGATATGAAAAGGTCGTACATATGTACTTACCACTGAGATGAAGCACAATTAAAAGCAAGAAACTAAGCCTAGCACTCCGACGACAACCGCTCTCTCCTACGAGGTCGATGTCTACAATCACACGTATGACGTACTCGTTATAACCAATTTACACATGCATAATAACAATGAAAACCTACATGTCACATAGTCCTATATGTCACTAATGAACATATAAAGATGTTTAATTATCAAAATAATTCCAACAAAACACCTAGAAGTTCAAAAATTCAAGTTTTCTAAAAAATGTGGAACTACAATTCTGGACAGAATTGTAGCTCTGACTTTGGAGCCATATTTACCATATCAAATCATCTCCTAAAATTTTGCAATTAATGTATGATGAACCTACATGTGTCTACTTTCAGAAACACCAAGAAAATCATGCATAACTATTACAAAACTCAAGTTACATAACTGCTATGCAGAGACAAGTTTGGAAGAAAGTTTCAACTTTGAAGAACAATTACTACTACTTGGAAAATAGTAAAGACGCCCATATTCTCCATAATGAATCCCGTTTTTGTATAGTTGCATCACAAGAAAGATTGGGTGCCATATGTTTCTGTAAATGAGATTTTTAACAAAAATAGAAAAACTTGTCAAAAAAACAGAGTTTCAGAAAACATGCAACTTAAAATGAGCATATCTCCCTAACCATAAAGGCTATGGAGTTGAATTTTCTTTAAAAATGACCCTCTTTGAGTCTAGTTTCATAATATGAAAGATTTAAAAATTCCACAGAGACAAAATATAGAGATAATATACGTTTTTCACAAATTGGTCAGATTGTATGAACATGCAATTTTTTCAAAAATCAACAAGAATGGTTCTAATGATACATGCAACTTATAAAGACTTGATTTTCACCCAAATAACATCATTTTAAGCATGAATTAAGATTTTTATATGCTCTTGACACAAATTATCATAGTGTTCTTGACATGCAAGAGCAACTACCAAGAAATTTACAAAGTGCATATGGGTTTTAGTTTGAGTTTCATGAGATATAGAACATTCAAGTGTCAAACTCATGATCAAGCCAAGAAAATGAAGAATCAAGTTTGGGGATGAAGAAATCTAAGATGAATTTTCATAAATCAATGCTAAAAATAGACATGCAAGGATGAATTGAAGTCTAGAAGAAGAGTTTACCCCAAGATTCAAGGAGATTTTGAGCAAAATAGTGAAATTGGTCTTTAATCCATGAGTAGAATGGTGTAAGAGCTCCCCTCCATGACCATACTAAGGTTGGAATCAAGTTTTTCATGATTTGGGGACAAGAAAAATGACTTTTGATGAAGTTTTTGTGAGGCCAAGCTCCAAAAACGGGAATGGACATTGAAGAGAGGTGAGAGAGCTTGTATGAATGTTCATTAGGAGAGAAGATGTAAAGAAATGAGGTTATGAAGGTATGGAGTTATTGAGTTGATGGAGATGGGAGTTTTTGTGATGAAGTATGTATATTTTGTGTGTAATGATGATGATAAAACCATATTATAATGGGAGTTGACCAAGTTGGTGGGTGAGGGATTAGGGAGCAATTAAAATCTCCCAACAAGTTAGATGGGGATAGAAATGAGAAATGTCAAAAGTTAAGGGGTGAAAATATCAATTTGATTAGTTGATGGATGAAGTTGAAGTATAAAAACCAAGAGTAAAGGGGGTTGAAATTATAGTTTTCAATTACTAGCTATCACACAAATAAGTTTCATAGATAATAAAATGTCCAAATAATTTTAAATACAACACTTTTATATAAATGTCAAAATTCACTTTTAGAAAACTACAAGTATTTCCCAAGTATACAAAATAAGTTCCATATAGTATTATCCAAGTTTCAAAAATTACAAAATAGCCTCAAAATGAAATTTTATATAACCATAGATGTCCAATGGTACATTTATACTCTAAAACTAAGAACAAGTTGAAATATAAGTTTATTGAAATTCTCAAGTACTTTTGCAAAATTACCAAATAACTCTTAATTAAATACGGGGTATTACATTATATCCCCCTTAAAGCAAAGCTTCGTCCCCGAAGCTCAAGAAAACTTTTGAGTGAAACTACGAACATACTTCACGAGAATGCAACTAATGCACATGAGAGTTGTATGCAATGCTAATGCACGCGCAAATTGTATGCAAGGCTAATGCATATGCCACACTTATATTAACGGGAACAAGCGCTCGGTCCGTAAAGTCTCTTGTCACTTGTATCTTAGTAGGGGTTCAAATACAATTAGCTCAAGTTAAAAGGTCGACACCAAATTGGAAAGGTCTAAAGCAACATACAATTTCTCACGTTTACAAAGCGTTTCGAAAGTTTTAGATACAAAATACTTTGATCGCAACTAACATGTCATTTTACTTGACTCATCCGCATGAAAAAAAAAATATTGTCTTACCTGTGTAGGATTGGATAAACCAATAACCTCAAGTGTTCCACGCATACGAGGGAGAAAAGAACACTATGTGTCGTCACACAACGTGTCTCTCCATCACAACTCGAATGTGTTTCTAATGTTCCAACTTAGTCTACACAGCTGGTACAACTCATAGTACCGTCGTACTAAGAGTCACGCCAGCGGAGTGCTAAACAAAGTGGTCCATATCACTTGGAATTTGCTATCTCCGCACCAAATATATATATATTTTTTTTAATTTTTTTTAAAAAATACTTTTTTTTTCAAAACCTTCCAATTTTGAAAATGACTATGTCAAATTTACTCAAAATGAAATAGAATAAACTATTATCTTAAAAATCGCGCTCATAGGTAGGAAAAGAATGGCCTCATGGTCTTCTAAGTCAAAGCGTCGTTACTCTCTCGTCGACAAGATAGCATAGAAACATAAAGTTTCATAGATAAGTTTCACACAACTATAGCAAGCATTTCGATTTAAATAAGCAAGGACATAAGTACTACGCATGCAAATAAGCAAGTAAAATTTGTACAGTTCACATCTCAAATAGCCGTTAACATTTAATCAACAAGTATGGTAAAAATTAATATTAATGACAGGTAAGTACCCCAACTCCCGGCGGCTTGTTTACTTTATTATTACCAACTTGAGTTATCCTCATCGATTTTAAATTTCAGAAACGTTTTATCTTTCTTAATCTCTACTAATGGAAATCGAAAAGTCACTTTAACCGGAGAACCGATGCTCTGATACCAGCTGAAACAACCCGGGATCTCGGTTCCGGTTTAACGCGACAATCGATATCCAAAAGTAGATTATTAGCTATTAAGTTTATATTTCGGTTAAAGTACATAACAAAATGTCGATAATAAGTACAACCTAAAACAAATTGTGTGTGATCTACTAAGTGATCTGAATTAAGCTAAACTTTTTCGTCTCGACCCGCGTTCCCATTCCCCACCTTGAGTGATGACCTGCGGTTTTAAAATGGCAAAAGCCGACGCAGTTTTGAAGAAATGATCAGTAAAAACTGAGTAAATACACACTACAACATGTAAAGCAACGAGTGGCACGGAAGCATGAGTTGAAGCAAATAAAGAGATTTGAAAATCAATGAGCAAAAGAGTTGGAACAATTCAGAACATTTATGAGTAACCGCCTCGCGAGAACCATCATCTTTAAAACATTTATAAACCACAAGTAGTCAACATATTCTTAAACAAGTAGAATATCAACAGCAAACAAGTCCATTTGACCTGATAATGATATTAAATCACAAGTAGCAAAAGCTTTTCAAATCATTTGATTAGATAAGGCAATCAAGAGCCACAAACAATATCAATAGAGTAATCAAACTTTCTTTCAATTCCAATTTAACCGTTAAGTTTAGCTGAGGCATGTCTAGAGCCACCAGCAGGATCGAAGTAGACACAGGGATCACGAAATAATCACTAAGGGTTCCTTCTAGGGTCTATCAAACCCTATTTCACCCGAGCGTTAAGGGAGCCCATTCGTCAACCCCGCTCATAACATTAGCTAAAAGGCCTTAAGTGTCGACACCCCTATACCGTAGTGACCGTTACTGCAACAACCCCCTTATCCGGCTCGGGACGAGACCGGGAGGGCGATGCTTAATAGAAGCGGCGGAGATCAAAAGCAATACATTTCGCAACCCTTATTCATATTATTAAACACCAAACTTAGAATATTGCACACTAGTTTCTACTATTACACAAAACTATTTCACAAAACTTATCTAACATTTATTAGATAGTCTACTGGTGACGTCCATACTCTAGATGAGTCTCGCGCCCCTTCTATCTTACAATCCAGCTCCTAGGCCTGCGGTGGGAAGAAAAACAAGAACCGCAGTTTCCAAAATCAGCTTGAAATGCTGAGTGAGATACACCTTAGCGTGTAAAACAGGGAAGATGAAATAGTTGATGATTCACGAGTTAAGTAAAACAGTAACAGAGTACGAGTAAAACATTATCAGAGTTTGCTGCAGAAATAATCATTTAAGAACGTTTAAGAAGGAAATCCATTCATTGAAATTCCAATCCGTTGCACGTTTCTAAAACACAGGAGCAAAGAGATCAATTTTTATCATTTCGCTGTACCAGGGTAGACCAGTGATCTTAGGGGCACACGGAGTCCCGCATTTTAGGGAATAAAGCCCAAGGGATCTAAACCTTAGGGGCACACGAAGTCCCGCATTTTAGGACATGAGTCCAAGGGATCGAAACCTTAGGGGCACACGAAGTCCCGCATTTTAGGGATCTGAGCCCAGGGGATCGAAACCCAATAGAAGTAACATAACTGGTTCCGGTACAAGCGAATATTTCCACTTTGCGTTACGATCGTATTATTATTGCGTGACAATTTCAAATAATCATTTCGAAAAAAACTCAAGTAAAGCATGTGGGCACAAAACACATTTTGAGGCAAGTTTTAAAATCATATAATGACACGAATGAAGTCAGGCTAGGCATGTAACTCACAAATATATTTTGAGACAGTATTAAAATCATATACCGACACGAAAGGAGCTAGGCGTGCTAGGCTAAGCATATAACTCACCTGAAGTCAACTCAGCAATCGTACAACGGATGTTCGACGAAACCTACGTCCACGTATCCGTCTCCTACAATATACAAATCTCTAGTCATAACGGTGTTACTTCTGAATAACGATTGCACTAGTCCTATACCAATGCTTGGCTAGGTCGTATACTAATTACACTTCTCACAACTCTAATAAAACTCGTGCTCAAGTCTTATACATATATATATATATATGTATCGAAGTATTTTAAAGATACATTTGATATTAAACAAGTAAAATATTGCTTACAAATAATTATTTGGAAAAGCATGTAGAATTTAGATAAACCGTTTGATTATAGCCATAATTACTAAGAGTATTAAAAATATAATATTATCAAATAGTAATTATAATGAGTTATTTCGACTAGAGAATTATAACATTATAATTGTTGTTAAAATGATTTAAAACTCACTAGTAAATTAAAGCAACATTTAGTAAGTGACTAAATCAATATTGTTTCCATAGATATACACATATATACACAGATATTTTACTAACTTATTTTTCTAGAAATTATTCATTTTAACCGATCTCCGAAACATATATTTTCTTGATACAAAATAAGACATTCATTTAGTTACTTATTTAGTTGAAAATAACTTTTGTAAATGAATGTTATAAATACTTTTAATTTATCCTTTATACATACACATATATATATATATATATTTATATATATTTATGTATACATATACACATACACACACACACATATATATATAATAAACATATATATTATATGTAGATATAGTTATGAAAACATATCAGCCCCCTCTTTTAAAAGTTTAGTATTGAACAACTAACTCCCCTAAATTTCTGAAAAATACAATTTAACCCCCCCTAAACATGATTTTCAGCACATACTCAATTTCACCAATCGAAATACGAATTCGAGCTACAAACACATGATTTTGATTATATAAAACAACTCGGGAGGTGATTTAAGGCTTACCCACTCCAAGAATCGCGAGAATTGGTCGAAAAACGAAGCGGGTCGGGTTGTCGAAAAACTCGCCGGAAAGTGGAGCTCGACGCCGGCGATTGGGGCTTCCCCAGCTCCGTTCGATGCTCCTAATGGCCTGGTCGGACCTCTTAGAGGCCAGAGAGGTGGAGAGATAGGGGTGGGTGGCTCTGTTTGGTTCGGGTGGAGTTCACCCGAAGCTTGTCGCCGGCAAAAATGGAGTTCGCCGGATTTTCCTTCGGCGGCGTGGTTGTTGCTTGCTCTGGTGCTACTGGGTAAGGAATAGGGAGGAAATTGAGAGGGAGGAGATGGACAGAGGAGAGACAGAGAGTGGTGATGGCTTCGGTGACTTCCCGACGGCAACGGCGGCGGCAGTGGCTCTGTTGCCGCTGCTGCTTCTTGCTCTGTTCTGGGGCAGCGAAACGGAGAGAGATGGAGGGAGAGAAAGAAGGTGAGGTCGTGACAGAAAGCAAAGAGAAGAAACAGAGTGGTTGGAGGTGGGGGCTTCGGGCCTCTCGGGTCTCTTTCCCGACGGCGGCAGCAGCGATGGTGGCTGGGTTGTCCCCGCTGCTTGCTGCTGCTGCTGACTTCGTCCAGAGGCAGAGAGAGAGATGGGGAGGGAGAAGAGAAACAGAGTGGTAGAAAGGTTGGTGATGGAGGTGGTGTGTTCTCACGGTGGTGGTGGTGTTGGCGGTTGTTTGGCCGGAGAGTGAAGGATGATGATGATGATGGTGGTGGTGAATGTGTTCAGTGGATGAGAAGGAAGAGGTGATATTTATAGGGAGGTGATGATGATGTGAACGGTGGAGAGGTGGCGGTGGCGGTGAAAGTGTTGGTGTCGTGGAAGAAAAAGAGAAGAAGAAGAAGAAGTTGAGAAGAAAACAACTTCTCTGGAAAAAATATCTCAAATAAAATATAAGCTTTCTAGAAATTATTGGGTGTAGCGTAGGTACTAGTTGCTAGAGTAATTGGGTGTGGCATACACAAACAAGTTCGCGGTGGTCGTACCCGCGTTGATAGCTAAATGGAAGGAAACATTACGTTTTAACTTACGATTTTTATTGTAACGTTTCTCTAAAATCTTATACGATTAAAACACGATAAAGTACTCAAATATATATATATTTTTTTTTCGCAACAAATTTTTTACTATTCGTATTATTAGTATTATTATTATTAATATCATTATATTTATATTTTGGTCTCTAAATTACTAAATAACCTCTAGTAATTAATCGGGGTATTACATCCTCCCCCCCTTAGACTAAGCTTCGTCCTCGAAGCTTGGACGGTTTCTAGGGTCTCTGTGGTTTCCTAAATGAGATGCACAAAAATTAAAGTCAGAGTGCTTACCTTTTGTATTGTTCAGTGCTTGAGCCTCCGTTTTACTTAACACAAAAATTCTTCCAGGTGGCCTCTGGTCGTTTCCCTGAGTGGTGTTCCCTCCATTCCTGTTCCTATTGTTTCCAGCCGCATCATTTCCATTGGTGACTGCATTCCTATTCTGTCCTTCATTCCTATTGCCATTTCCGTTGTTGTTATTGTTGCGAGACTGGTTTCCTCCATTCCAGTTGTTCTGCCGGTACTCGTCCCTATTCTGATTCTGACGTTGTCCTTGCCCGTTGAGCCTTTGCTCATTATCAGCCGCCATCTTCCTCCTACAATCAGAAGCTATGTGGCCTTTGATTCCACAAAACTTGCAAGTCAAGGCCGAGCCTTCACAAGTGTATCCTCTATGATTATAGCCACACCTGTTGCAATTGAGGTTGCGTTGCTGGTTTCGATTGTCTCCATTTCCCCAATTCTGATTACCTCCAACATTGACTAGCTTGGGACGCTTGTCTGCCCTTTGGTTGTTCCTGCCTTGTCCATAATTGTCATCCTCTTGGCCTTCCGCTTTTCTCTTCTTTTGTTGTGTCATCATCTGATCGACTCTCCAGATGTTGGCAGCTATTCCATACGCCTCAGACAGTGTGTCGTATGTTCTGGTGAGCATGGTCCTCTGAATCTCAAGCTTCAGACCTCCGATGAAACGAGTGACCAAGCGCCTTTCGGTAGGTACAGTATCTTCGGCGAAACGAGCTAACTCCACGAACTTGTCGTAGTATTCAGTCACCGAATCATTTCCTTGCTTTAGTGCAATGAACTCCTGATACTTGTGCTCCTTAACATGCTCCGGATAAAAGGCGACTCTCATTGCTCGATTGGCCTCCCAGTTAAAACCTTCCTGAGCCATGAACCTTGCTCGATTGGCAGTCCACCAGTTGTCAGCTTTTCCCTTGAAGTAGAACGCTGCCTCCTTAACCATTCTAGCTTCTGGGCATTCCATGGCCTGGAAAATCTTATCGAACTCCCTAATCCAATTCTCAAGCAGCACGGGATCTTCTTGTCCAAAGAAGCAACTCGGGTTCCGACGAGCTATCTTTTTAGCCCAGTCAGGTTCATGTTCAACAACAACATTGTTGTTGTTGTTCCGGTTGTTGTTGTTCATTGCCTGAACAAACTGGCCCATATGTCCGATCAACTGGGCCACTTGTGGGTGTAGGGCTTCTTCTCCTTCCATTTCTTAGTTTCGAGAGGTAACGATACTCCTAGTGATGACGTACCCCAAACGATTCCTTACCGCAACCACGTACTTCCCCAAATAGCAGGTCACAACTAATAAGTATTCCGTACCAACTAATCACACAATATCTCAGCGAGATGCACAGAAGAACACACACATAAAGAATACTATGGGTACGGTTTCATAAACATATACCGTAAATAGGCACTAGGGTCTCAACACAAAACAGCTTAAAGTCAGATGACACGTAGCAACTTGTCAAGAAAGAGGAAGTAACCAAGAACTCCCCAAATACCCGGCTTATCCGTATTTTATCTTTCCCTAAGTTCATTTCAGGTTACCCTACAGGTTTTAATTCCCTTGTTGGAAAGAACTGCTCTGATACCACCTGCAACAACCCCCTTATCCGGCTCGGGACGAGACCGGGAGGGCGATGCTTAATAGAAGCGGCGGAGATCAAAAGCAATACATTTTGCAACCCTTATTCATATTATTAAACACCAAACTTAGAATATTACACACTAGTTTCTACTATTACACAAAACTATTTCACAAAACTTATCTAACATTTATTAGATAGTCTACTGGTGACGTCCATACTCTAGATGAGTCTCGCGCCCCTTCTATCTTACAATCCAGCTCCTAGGCCTGCGGTGGGAAGAAAAACAAGAACCGCAGTTTCCAAAATCAGCTTGAAATGCTGAGTGAGATACACCTTAGCGTGTAAAACAGGGAAGATGAAATAGTTGATGATTCACGAGTTAAGTAAAACAGTAACAGAGTACGAGTAAAACATTATCAGAGTTTGCTGCAGAAATAATCATTTAAGAACGTTTAAGAAGGAAATCCATTCATTGAAATTCCAATCCGTTGCACGTTTCTAAAACACAGGAGCAAAGAGATCAATTTTTATCATTTCGCTGTACCAGGGTAGACCAGTGATCTTAGGGGCACACGGAGTCCCGCATTTTAGGGAATAAAGCCCAAGGGATCTAAACCTTAGGGGCACACGAAGTCCCGCATTTTAGGACATGAGTCCAAGGGATCGAAACCTTAGGGGCACACGAAGTCCCGCATTTTAGGGATCTGAGCCCAGGGGATCGAAACCCAATAGAAGTAACATAACTGGTTCCGGTACAAGCGAATATTTCCACTTTGCGTTACGATCGTATTATTATTGCGTGACAATTTCAAATAATCATTTCGAAAAAAACTCAAGTAAAGCATGTGGGCACAAAACACATTTTGAGGCAAGTTTTAAAATCATATAATGACACGAATGAAGTCAGGCTAGGCATGTAACTCACAAATATATTTTGAGACAGTATTAAAATCATATACCGACACGAAAGGAGCTAGGCGTGCTAGGCTAAGCATATAACTCACCTGAAGTCAACTCAGCAATCGTACAACGGATGTTCGACGAAACCTACGTCCACGTATCCGTCTCCTACAATATACAAATCTCTAGTCATAACGGTGTTACTTCTGAATAACGATTGCACTAGTCCTATACCAATGCTTGGCTAGGTCGTATACTAATTACACTTCTCACAACTCTAATAAAACTCGTGCTCAAGTCTTATACATATATATATATATGTATCGAAGTATTTTAAAGATACATTTGATATTAAACAAGTAAAATATTGCTTACAAATAATTATTTGGAAAAGCATGTAGAATTTAGATAAACCGTTTGATTATAGCCATAATTACTAAGAGTATTAAAAATATAATATTATCAAATAGTAATTATAATGAGTTATTTCGACTAGAGAATTATAACATTATAATTGTTGTTAAAATGATTTAAAACTCACTAGTAAATTAAAGCAACATTTAGTAAGTGACTAAATCAATATTGTTTCCATAGATATACACATATATACACAGATATTTTACTAACTTATTTTTCTAGAAATTATTCATTTTAACCGATCTCCGAAACATATATTTTCTTGATACAAAATAAGACATTCATTTAGTTACTTATTTAGTTGAAAATAACTTTTGTAAATGAATGTTATAAATACTTTTAATTTATCCTTTATACATACACATATATATATATATATATATATTTATATATATTTATGTATACATATACACATACACACACACACACATATATATAATAAACATATATATTATATGTAGATATAGTTATGAAAACATATCAGCCCCCTCTTTTAAAAGTTTAGTATTGAACAACTAACTCCCCTAAATTTCTGAAAAATACAATTTAACCCCCCCTAAACATGATTTTCGGCACATACTCAATTTCACCAATCGAAATACGAATTCGAGCTACAAACACATGATTTTGATTATATAAAACAACTCGGGAGGTGATTTAAGGCTTACCCACTCCAAGAATCGCGAGAATTGGTCGAAAAACGAAGCGGGTCGGGTTGTCGAAAAACTCGCCGGAAAGTGGAGCTCGACGCCGGCGATTGGGGCTTCCCCAGCTCCGTTCGATGCTCCTAATGGCCTGGTCGGACCTCTTAGAGGCCAGAGAGGTGGAGAGATAGGGGTGGGTGGCTCTGTTTGGTTCGGGTGGAGTTCACCCGAAGCTTGTCGCCGGCAAAAATGGAGTTCGCCGGATTTTCCTTCGGCGGCGTGGTTGTTGCTTGCTCTGGTTCTACTGGGTAAGGAATAGAGGAAATTGAGAGGGAGGAGATGGACAGAGGAGAGACAGAGAGTGGTGATGGCTTCGGTGACTTCCCGACGGCAACGGCGGCGGCAGTGGCTCTGTTGCCGCTGCTGCTTCTTGCTCTGTTCTGGGGCAGCGAAACGGAGAGAGATGGAGGGAAAGAAAGAAGGTGAGGTCGTGACAGAAAGCAAAGAGAAGAAACAGAGTGGTTGGAGGTGGGGGCTTCGGGCCTCTCGGGTCTCTTTCCCGACGGCGGCAGCAGCGATGGTGGCTGGGTTGTCCCCGCTGCTTGCTGCTGCTGCTGACTTCGTCCAGAGGCAGAGAGAGAGATGGGGAGGGAGAAGAGAAACAGAGTGGAAGAAAGGTTGGTGATGGAGGTGGTGTGTTCTCACGGTGGTGGTGGTGTTGGCGGTTGTTTGGCCGGAGAGTGAAGGATGATGATGATGATGGTGGTGGTGAATGTGTTCAGTGGATGAGAAGGAAGAGGTGATATTTATAGGGAGGTGATGATGATGTGAACGGTGGAGAGGTGGCGGTGGCGGTGAAAGTGTTGGTGTCGTGGAAGAAAAAGAGAAGAAGAAGAAGAAGTTGAGAAGAAAACAACTTCTCTGGAAAAAATATCTCAAATAAAATATAAGCTTTCTAGAAATTATTGGGTGTAGCGTAGGTACTAGTTGCTAGAGTAATTGGGTGTGGCATACACAAACAAGTTCGCGGTGGTCGTACCCGCGTTGATAGCTAAATGGAAGGAAACATTACGTTTTAACTTACGATTTTTATTGTAACGTTTCTCTAAAATCTTATACGATTAAAACACGATAAAGTACTCAAATATATATATATTTTTTTTTTCGCAACAAATTTTTTACTATTCGTATTATTAGTATTATTATTATTAATATCATTATATTTATATTTTGGTCTCTAAATTACTAAATAACCTCTAGTAATTAATCGGGGTATTACATCCTCCCCCCCTTAGACTAAGCTTCGTCCTCGAAGCTTGGACGGTTTCTAGGGTCTCTGTGGTTTCCTAAATGAGATGCACAAAAATTAAAGTCAGAGTGCTTACCTTTTGTATTGTTCAGTGCTTGAGCCTCCGTTTTACTTAACACAAAAATTCTTCCAGGTGGCCTCTGGTCGTTTCCCTGAGTGGTGTTCCCTCCATTCCTGTTCCTATTGTTTCCAGCCGCATCATTTCCATTGGTGACTGCATTCCTATTCTGTCCTTCATTCCTATTGCCATTTCCGTTGTTGTTATTGTTGCGAGACTGGTTTCCTCCATTCCAGTTGTTCTGCCGGTACTCGTCCCTATTCTGATTCTGACGTTGTCCTTGCCCGTTGAGCCTTTGCTCATTATCAGCCGCCATCTTCCTCCTACAATCAGAAGCTATGTGGCCTTTGATTCCACAAAACTTGCAAGTCAAGGCCGAGCCTTCACAAGTGTATCCTCTATGATTATAGCCACACCTGTTGCAATTGAGGTTGCGTTGCTGGTTTCGATTGTCTCCATTTCCCCAATTCTGATTACCTCCAACATTGACTAGCTTGGGACGCTTGTCTGCCCTTTGGTTGTTCCTGCCTTGTCCATAATTGTCATCCTCTTGGCCTTCCGCTTTTCTCTTCTTTTGTTGTGTCATCACCTGATCGACTCTCCAGATGTTGGCAGCTATTCCATACGCCTCAGACAGTGTGTCGTATGTTCTGGTGAGCATGGTCCTCTGAATCTCAAGCTTCAGACCTCCGATGAAACGAGTGACCAAGCGCCTTTCGGTAGGTACAGTATCTTCGGCGAAACGAGCTAACTCCACGAACTTGTCGTAGTATTCAGTCACCGAATCATTTCCTTGCTTTAGTGCAATGAACTCCTGATACTTGTGCTCCTTAACATGCTCCGGATAAAAGGCGACTCTCATTGCTCGATTGGCCTCCCAGTTAAAACCTTCCTGAGCCATGAACCTTGCTCGATTGGCAGTCCACCAGTTGTCAGCTTTTCCCTTGAAGTAGAACGCTGCCTCCTTAACCATTCTAGCTTCTGGGCATTCCATGGCCTGGAAAATCTTATCGAACTCCCTAATCCAATTCTCAAGCAGCACGGGATCTTCTTGTCCAAAGAAGCAACTCGGGTTCCGACGAGCTATCTTTTTAGCCCAGTCAGGTTCATGTTCAACAACAACATTGTTGTTGTTGTTCCGGTTGTTGTTGTTCATTGCCTGAACAAACTGGCCCATATGTCCGATCAACTGGGCCACTTGTGGGTGTAGGGCTTCTTCTCCTTCCATTTCTTAGTTTCGAGAGGTAACGATACTCCTAGTGATGACGTACCCCAAACGATTCCTTACCGCAACCACGTACTTCCCCAAATAGCAGGTCACAACTAATAAGTATTCCGTACCAACTAATCACACAATATCTCAGCGAGATGCACAGAAGAACACACACATAAAGAATACTATGGGTACGGTTTCATAAACATATACCGTAAATAGGCACTAGGGTCTCAACACAAAACAGCTTAAAGTCAGATGACACGTAGCAACTTGTCAAGAAAGAGGAAGTAACCAAGAACTCCCCAAATACCCGGCTTATCCGTATTTTATCTTTCCCTAAGTTCATTTCAGGTTACCCTACAGGTTTTAATTCCCTTGTTGGAAAGAACTGCTCTGATACCACCTGCAACAACCCCCTTATCCGGCTCGGGACGAGACCGGGAAGGCGATGCTTAATAGAAGCGGCGGAGATCAAAAGCAATACATTTCGCAACCCTTATTCATATTATTAAACACCAAACTTAGAATATTACACACTAGTTTCTACTATTACACAAAACTATTTCACAAAACTTATCTAACATTTATTAGATAGTCTACTGGTGACGTCCATACTCTAGATGAGTCTCGCGCCCCTTCTATCTTACAATCCAGCTCCTAGGCCTGCGGTGGGAAGAAAAACAAGAACCGCAGTTTCCAAAATCAGCTTGAAATGCTGAGTGAGATACACCTTAGCGTGTAAAACAGGGAAGATGAAATAGTTGATGATTCACGAGTTAAGTAAAACAGTAACAGAGTACGAGTAAAACATTATCAGAGTTTGCTGCAGAAATAATCATTTAAGAACGTTTAAGAAGGAAATCCATTCATTGAAATTCCAATCCGTTGCACGTTTCTAAAACACAGGAGCAAAGAGATCAATTTTTATCATTTCGCTGTACCAGGGTAGACCAGTGATCTTAGGGGCACACGGAGTCCCGCATTTTAGGGAATAAAGCCCAAGGGATCTAAACCTTAGGGGCACACGAAGTCCCGCATTTTAGGACATGAGTCCAAGGGATCGAAACCTTAGGGGCACACGAAGTCCCGCATTTTAGGGATCTGAGCCCAGGGGATCGAAACCCAATAGAAGTAACATAACTGGTTCCGGTACAAGCGAATATTTCCACTTTGCGTTACGATCGTATTATTATTGCGTGACAATTTCAAATAATCATTTCGAAAAAAACTCAAGTAAAGCATGTGGGCACAAAACACATTTTGAGGCAAGTTTTAAAATCATATAATGACACGAATGAAGTCAGGCTAGGCATGTAACTCACAAATATATTTTGAGACAGTATTAAAATCATATACCGACACGAAAGGAGCTAGGCGTGCTAGGCTAAGCATATAACTCACCTGAAGTCAACTCAGCAATCGTACAACGGATGTTCGACGAAACCTACGTCCACGTATCCGTCTCCTACAATATACAAATCTCTAGTCATAACGGTGTTACTTCTGAATAACGATTGCACTAGTCCTATACCAATGCTTGGCTAGGTCGTATACTAATTACACTTCTCACAACTCTAATAAAACTCGTGCTCAAGTCTTATACATATATATATATATATGTATCGAAGTATTTTAAAGATACATTTGATATTAAACAAGTAAAATATTGCTTACAAATAATTATTTGGAAAAGCATGTAGAATTTAGATAAACCGTTTGATTATAGCCATAATTACTAAGAGTATTAAAAATATAATATTATCAAATAGTAATTATAATGAGTTATTTCGACTAGAGAATTATAACATTATAATTGTTGTTAAAATGATTTAAAACTCACTAGTAAATTAAAGCAACATTTAGTAAGTGACTAAATCAATATTGTTTCCATAGATATACACATATATACACAGATATTTTACTAACTTATTTTTCTAGAAATTATTCATTTTAACCGATCTCCGAAACATATATTTTCTTGATACAAAATAAGACATTCATTTAGTTACTTATTTAGTTGAAAATAACTTTTGTAAATGAATGTTATAAATACTTTTAATTTATCCTTTATACATACACATATATATATATATATATATATATATTTATATATATTTATGTATACATATACACATACACACACACACATATATATATAATAAACATATATATTATATGTAGATATAGTTATGAAAACATATCAGCCCCCTCTTTTAAAAGTTTAGTATTGAACAACTAACTCCCCTAAATTTCTGAAAAATACAATTTAACCCCCCCTAAACATGATTTTCGGCACATACTCAATTTCACCAATCGAAATACGAATTCGAGCTACAAACACATGATTTTGATTATATAAAACAACTCGGGAGGTGATTTAAGGCTTACCCACTCCAAGAATCGCGAGAATTGGTCGAAAAACGAAGCGGGTCGGGTTGTCGAAAAACTCGCCGGAAAGTGGAGCTCGACGCCGGCGATTGGGGCTTCCCCAGCTCCGTTCGATGCTCCTAATGGCCTGGTCGGACCTCTTAGAGGCCAGAGAGGTGGAGAGATAGGGGTGGGTGGCTCTGTTTGGTTCGGGTGGAGTTCACCCGAAGCTTGTCGCCGGCAAAAATGGAGTTCGCCGGATTTTCCTTCGGCGGCGTGGTTGTTGCTTGCTCTGGTGCTACTGGGTAAGGAATAGGGAGGAAATTGAGAGGGAGGAGATGGACAGAGGAGAGACAGAGAGTGGTGATGGCTTCGGTGACTTCCCGACGGCAACGGCGGCGGCAGTGGCTCTGTTGCCGCTGCTGCTTCTTGCTCTGTTCTGGGGCAGCGAAACGGAGAGAGATGGAGGGAGAGAAAGAAGGTGAGGTCGTGACAGAAAGCAAAGAGAAGAAACAGAGTGGTTGGAGGTGGGGGCTTCGGGCCTCTCGGGTCTCTTTCCCGACGGCGGCAGCAGCGATGGTGGCTGGGTTGTCCCCGCTGCTTGCTGCTGCTGCTGACTTCGTCCAGAGGCAGAGAGAGAGATGGGGAGGGAGAAGAGAAACAGAGTGGTAGAAAGGTTGGTGATGGAGGTGGTGTGTTCTCACGGTGGTGGTGGTGTTGGCGGTTGTTTGGCCGGAGAGTGAAGGATGATGATGATGATGGTGGTGGTGAATGTGTTCAGTGGATGAGAAGGAAGAGGTGATATTTATAGGGAGGTGATGATGATGTGAACGGTGGAGAGGTGGCGGTGGCGGTGAAAGTGTTGGTGTCGTGGAAGAAAAAGAGAAGAAGAAGAAGAAGTTGAGAAGAAAACAACTTCTCTGGAAAAAATATCTCAAATAAAATATAAGCTTTCTAGAAATTATTGGGTGTAGCGTAGGTACTAGTTGCTAGAGTAATTGGGTGTGGCATACACAAACAAGTTCGCGGTGGTCGTACCCGCGTTGATAGCTAAATGGAAGGAAACATTACGTTTTAACTTACGATTTTTATTGTAACGTTTCTCTAAAATCTTATACGATTAAAACACGATAAAGTACTCAAATATATATATATTTTTTTTTCGCAACAAATTTTTTACTATTCGTATTATTAGTATTATTATTATTAATATCATTATATTTATATTTTGGTCTCTAAATTACTAAATAACCTCTAGTAATTAATCGGGGTATTACAGTTACAAGTATAAGTAGCACTCTATAGCTCTATAAACCCCTTGGCCTCAATATCTTGATACATTTTGGCTCATCGGGGGCGGATTTGTGACCATTAACGTTCTATCCAATAATAAGAAGCATTGCTTCAATGGTCTTAGCCATAAGAAAATGGAGGATCGCTTGACGCCTCTCATTAATAACAGTACTCTGTACATCGTCCTAAGTCCATTAGAGGTATTTCATTTCTTCTCTTTCACATAACCAGAATCAGAATATCAACATTTCACAAGTAATTTCCGAGAGTTATCAAAGGAGATGAATAGAATAGTTTAACAACATTCGAGTGGAAAACATGCATTCTCATACTTTTTCATATAACAAGCATTCATTTGAAAAATCGAACGCATACGCACATTTTGATATGAAAAGGTCGTACATATGTACTTACCAGTGAGATGAAGCACAATTAAAAGCAAGAAACTAAGCCTAGCACTCCGACGACAACCGCTCTCTCCTACGAGGTCGATGTCTACAATCACACGTATGACGTACTCGTTATAACCAACTTACACATGCATAATAACAATGAAAACCTACATGTCACATAGTCCTATATGTCACTAATGAACATATAAAGATGTTTAATTATCAAAATAATTCCAACAAAACACCTAGAAGTTCAAAAATTCAAGTTTTCTAAAAAATGTGGAACTACAATTCTGGACAGAATTGTAGCTCTGACTTTGGAGCCATATTTACCATATCAAATCATATCCTAAAATTTTGAAATTAATGTATGATGAACCTACATGTGTTTACTTTCAGAAACACCAAGAAAATCATGCATAACTATTACAAAACTCAAGTTACATAACTGCTATGCAGAGACAAGTTTGGAAGAAAGTTTCAACTTTGAAGAACAATTACTACTACTTGAAAAATAGGAAAGATGCCCATATTCTCCATAATGAATCCCTTGTGTTTATAGTTGCATCACAAGAAAGATTGGGTGCCATAAGTTTCTGTAAATGAGATTTTTAACAAAAATAGCAAAACTTGTCAAAAAAACAGAGTTTCAGAAAACATGCAACTTAAAATGAGCATATCTCCCTAACCATAAAGGCTATGGAGTTGAATTTTCTTTCAAAATGACCCTCTTTGAGTCTAGTTTCATAATATAAAAGATTTAAAAATTCCACAGAGACAAAATATAGAGATAATATACGTTTTTCACAAACTGGTCAGATTGTATGAACATGCAATTTTTTCAAAAATCAACAAGAATGGTTCTAATGATACATTTAACTTATGAAGACTTGATTTTCACCCAAATAACATCATTTTAAGCATGAATTAAGATTTTTATATGCTCTTGACACAAATTATCATAGTGTTCTTGACATGCAAGAGCAACTACAAAGAAATTTACAAAGTGCATATGGGTTTTAGTTTGAGTTTCATGAGATATAGAACATTCAAGTGTCAAACTCATGATCAAGCCAAGAAAATGAAGAATCAAGTTTGGGGATGAAGAAATCTAAGATGAATTTTCATAAATCAATGCTAAAAATAGACATGCAAGGATGAATTGAAGTCTAGAAGAAGAGTTTACTCCAAGATTCAAGAAGATTGTGAGCAAAATAGTGAAATTGGTCTTCAATCCATGAGTAGAATGGTGTAAGAGCTCCCCTCCATGACCATACTAAGGTTGGAATCTAGTTTTTCATGATTTGGGGACAAGAAAAATGACTTTTGATGAAGTTTTTGTGAGGCCAAGCTCCAAAAACGGGAATGGACATTGAAGAGAGGTGAGAGAGCTTGTATGAACGTTCATTAGGAGAGAAGATGTAAAGAAATGAAGTTATGGAGGTATGGAGTTATTGAGTTGATGGAGATGGGAGTTTTTGTGATGAAGTATGTATATTTTGTGTGTAATGATGATGATAAAACCATATTATAATGGGAGTTGACCAAGTTGGTGGGTGAGGGATTAGGGATTAATTAAAATCTCCCAACAAGTTAGATGGGGATAGAAATGAGAAATGTCAAAAGTTAAGGGGTGAAAATATCAATTTCATTAGTTGATGGATGAAGTTGAAGTATAAAAACCAAGAGTAAAGGGGGTTGAAATTATAGTTTTCAATTACTAGCTATCACACAAATAAGTTTCATAGATAATAAAATGTCCAAATAATTTTAAATACAACACTTTTATATAAATGTCAAAATTCACTTTTAGAAAAATACAAGTATTTCACAAGTATACAAAATAAGTTCCATATAGTATTATCCACGTTTCTAAAATTACAAAATATCCTCAAAATGAAATTTTATATAACCATAGATGTCCAATGGTACATTTATACTCTAAAACTAAGAACGAGTTGAAATATAAGTTTATTGAAATTCTCAAGTACTTTTGCAAAATTACCAAATAATCCTTAATTAAATACGGGGTATTACATTATATCCCCCTTAAAGCAAAGCTTCGTCCCCGAAGCTCAAGAAAACTTTTGAGTGAAACTACGAACATACTTCACGAGAATGCAACTAATGCACATGAGAGTTGTATGCAATGCTAATGCACGCGCAAATTGTATGCAAGGCTAATGCATATGCAACACTTATATTAACGGGAACAAGCGCTCGGTCCGTAACGTCTCTTGTCACTTGTATCTTAGTAGGGGTTCAAATACAATTAGCTCAAGTTAAAAGGTCGACACCAAATTGGAAAGGTCTAAAGCAACATACAATTTCTCACGTTTACAAAGCTTTTCGAAAGTTTTAGATACAAAATACTTTGATCGCAACTAACATGTCATTTTACTTGACTCATCCGCATGAAAAAAAATATTGTCTTACCTGTGTAGGATTGGATAAACCAATAACCTCAAGTGTTCCACGCATACGAGGGAGAAAAGAACAATATGTGTCGTCACACAACGTGTCTCTCCATCACAACTCGAATGTGTTTCTAATGTTCCAACTTAGTCTACACAGCGGGTACAACTCATAGTACCGTTGTACTAAGAGTCACGCCAGCGGAGTGCTAAACAAAGTGGTCCATATCACTTGGAATTTGCTATCTCCGCACCAAATATATATATTTTTTTTAATTTTTTTTTTTAAATACTCTTTTTTTCAAAACCTTCCAATTTTGAAAACGACCATGTCAAATTTACTCAAAATGAAATAGAATAAACTATTATCTTAAAAATCGCGCTCATAGGTAGGAAAAGAATGGTCTCATGGTCTTCTAAGTCAAAGCGTCGTTACTCTCTCGTCGACAAGATAGCATAGAAACATAAAGATTCATAGATAAGTATCACACAACTATAGCAAGCATTTCGATTTAAATAAGCAAGGGCATAAGTACTACGCATGCAAATAAGCAAGTAAAATTTGTACAGTTCACATCTCAAATAGCCGTTAACATTTAATCAACAAGTATGGTAAAAATTAATATTAATGACAGGTAAGTACCCCAACTCCCGGCGGCTTGTTTACTTTATTATTACAAACTTGAGTTATCCTCATCGATTTTAAATTTCAGAAACGTTTTATCTTTCTTATTCTCTACATATATGGAAATCGAAAAGTCACTTTAACCGGAGAACCGATGCTCTGATACCAGCTGAAACAACCCGGGATCTCGGTTCCGGTTTAACGCGACAATCGATATCCAAAAGTAGATTATTAGCTATTAAGTTTATATTTCGGTTAAAGTACATAACAAAATGTCGATAATAAGTACAACCTAAAACAAATTGTGTGTGATCTACTAAGTGATCTGACTTAAGCTAAACTTCTTCGTCTCGACCCGCGTTCCCATTCCCCACCTTGAGTGATGACCTGCGGTTTTAAAATGGCAAAAGCCGACGCAGTTTTGAAGAAATGATCAGTAAAAACTGAGTAAATACACACTACGACATGTAAAGCAACGAGTGGCACGGAAGCATGAGTTGAAGCAAATAAAGAGATTTGAAAATCAATGAGCAAAAGAGTTGGAACAATTCAGAACATTTATGAGTAACCGCCTCGCGAGAACCATCATCTTTAAAACATTTATAAACCACAAGTAGTCAACATATTCTTAAACAAGTAGAATATCAACAGTAAACAAGTCCATTTGACCTGATAATGATATTAAATCACAAGTAGCCAAAGCTTTTCAAATCATTTGATTAGATAAGGCAATCAAGAGCCACAAACAATATCAATAGAGTAATCAAACTTTCTTTCAATTCCAATTTAACCGTTAAGTTTAGTTGAGGCATGTCTAGAGCCACCAGCAGGATCGATGTAGACACAGGGATCACGAAATAATCACTAAGGGTTCCTTCTAGGGTCTATCAAACCCTATTTCACCCGAGCGTTAAGGGAGCCCATTCGTCAACCCCGCTCATAACATTAGCTAAAAGGCCTTAAGTGTCGACACCCCTATACCGTAGTGACCCTTACAAGTATAAGTAGCACTCTATAGCTCTATAAACCCCTTGGCCTCAATATCTTGATACATTTTGGCTCATCGGGGGCGAATTTGTGAACATTAACGTTCTATCCAATAATAAGAAGCATTGCTTCAATGGTCTTAGCCATAAGAAAATGGAGGATCGCTTGACGCCTCTCATTAATAACAGTACTCTGTACATCGTCCTAAGTCCATTAGAGGTATTTTATTTCTAATCTTTCACATAACCAGAATCAGAATATCAACATTTCACAAGTAATTTCCGAGAGTTATCAAAGGAGATGAATAGAATAGTTTAACAACATCCGAGTGGAAAACATGCATTCTCATACTTTTTCATATAACAAGCATTCATTTGAAACATCGAACGCATACGCACATTTTGATATGAAAAGGTCGTACATATGTACTTACCAGTGAGATGAAGCACAATTAAAAGCAAGAAACTAAGTCTAGCACTCCGACGACAACCGCTCTCTCCTACGAGGTCGATGTCTACAATCACACGTATGACGTACTCGTTATAACCAATTTACACATGCATAATAACAATGAAAACCTACATGTCACATAGTCCTATATGTCACTAATGAACATATAAAGATGTTTAATTATCAAAATAATTCCAACAAAACACCTAGAAGTTCAAAAATTCAAGTTTTCTAAAAAATGTGGAACTACAATTCTGGACAGAATTGTAGCTCTGACTTTGGAGCCATATTTACCATATCAAATCATCTCCTAAAATTTTGAAATTAATGTATGATGAACCTACATGTGTCTAATTTCAGAAACACCAAGAAAATCATGCATAACTATTACAAAACTCAAGTTACATAATTGCTATGCAGAGACAAGTTTGGAAGAAAGTTTCAACTTTGAAGAACAATTACTACTACTTGAAAAATAGGAAAGATGCCCATATTCTCCATAATGAATCCCTTGTGTGTATAGTTGCATCACAAGAAATATTGGGTTCCATATGTTTCTGTAAATGAGATTTTTAACAAAAATAGCAAAACTTGTCAATAAAACAGAGTTTCAGAAAACATGCAACTTAAAATGAGCATATCTCCCTAACCATAAAGGCTATGGAGTTGAATTTTCTTTCAAAATGACCCTCTTTGAGTCTAGTTTTCATAATATGAAAGATTTAAAAATTCCACAGAGACAAAATATAGAGATAATATACGTTTTTCACAAACTGGTCAGATTGTATGAACATGCAATTTTTTCAAAAATCAACAAGAATGGTTTTACTGATACATGCAACTTATAAAGACTTGATTTTCACCCAAATAACATCATTTTAAGCATGAATTAAGATTTTTATATGCTCTTGACACAAATTATCATAGTGTTCTTGACATGCAAGAGCAACTACCAAGAATTTTACAAAGTGCATATGGGTTTTAGTTTGAGTTTCATAAGATATTAAACATTCAAGTGTCAAACTCATGATCAAGCCAAGAAAATGAAGAATCAAGTTTGGGGATGAAGAAATCTAAGATGAATTTTCATAAATCAATGCTAAAAATAGACATGCAAGGATGAATTGAAGTCTAGAAGAAGAGTTTACCCCAAGATTCAAGAAGATTGTGAGCAAAATAGTGAAATTGGTCTTCAATCCATGAGTAGAATGGTGTAAGAGCTCCCCTCTATGACCATACTAAGGTTGGAATCAAGTTTTTCATGATTTGGGGACAAGAAAAATGACTTTTGATGAAGTTTTTGTGAGGCCAAGCTCCAAAAACGGGAATGGACATTGAAGAGAGGTGAGAGAGCTTGTATGAATGTTCATTAGGAGAGAAGATGTAAAGAAATGAAGTTATGGAGGTATGGAGTTATTGAGTTGATGGAGATGGGAGTTTTTGTGATGAAGTATGTATATTTTGTGTGTAATGATGATGATAAAACCATATTGTAATGGGAGTTGACCAAGTTGGTGGGTGAGGGATTAGGGAGCAATTAAAATCTCCCAACAAGTTATATGGGGATAGAAATGAGAAATGTCAAAAGTTAAGGGGTGAAAATATATATTTCATTAGTTGATGGATGAAGTTGAAGTATAAAAACCAAGAGTAAAGGGGGTTGAAATTATAGTTTTCAATTACTAGCTATCACACAAATAAGTTTCATAGATAATAAAACGTCCAAATAATTTTAAATACAACACTTTTATATAAATGTCAAAATTCACTTTTAGAAAACTACAAGTAATTCCCAAATATACAAAATAAGTTCCATATAGTATTATCCAAATTTCAAAAATTACAAAATAGCCTCAAAATGAAATTTTATATAACCATAGATGTCCAATGGTACATTTATACTCTAAAACTAAGAACAAGTTGAAATATAAGTTTATTGAAATTCTCAAGTACTTTTGCAAAATTACCAAATAACCCTTAATTAAATACGGGGTATTACATTATATCCCCCTTAAAGCAAAGCTTCGTCCCCGAAGCTCAAGAAAACTTTTGAGTGAAACTACGAACTTACTTCACGAGAATGCAGCTAATGCACATGAGAGTTGTATGCAATGCTAATGCACGCACAAATTGTATGCAAGGCTAATGCATATGCAACACTTATATTAACGGGAACAAGCGCTCGGCCCGTAAAGTCTCTTCTCACTTGTATCTTAGTAGGGGTTCAAATACAATTAGCTCAAGTGAAAAGGTCGACACCAAATTGGAAAGGTCTAAAGCAACATACAATTTCTCACGTTTACAAAGCGTTTCGAAAGTTTTAGATACAAAATACTTTGATCGCAACTAACATGTAATTTTACTTGACTCATCCGCATGAAAAAAAATATTGTCTTACCTGTGTAGGATTGGATAAACCAATAACCTCAAGTGTTCCACGCATACGAGGGAGAAAAGAACACTATGTGTCGTCACACAACGTGTCTCTCCATCACAACTCGAATGTGTTTCTAATGTTCCAACTTAGTCTACACAGCGGGTACAACTCATAGTACCGTCGTACTAAGAGTCACGCCAGCGGAGTGCTAAACAAAGTGGTCCATATCACTTGGAATTTGCTATCTCCGCACCAAATATATATTTTTTTTAATATTTTTTTTAAATACTTTTTTTTGTCAAAACCTTCCAATTTTGAAAACGACCATGTCAAATTTACTCAAAATGAAATAGAATAAACTATTATCTTAAAAATCGCGCTCATAGGTAGGGAATGGCCTCATGGTCTTCTAAGTCAAAGCGTCGTTACTCTCTCGTCGACAAGATAGCATAGAAACATAAAGATTCATAGATACGTATCACACAACTATAGCAAGCATTTAGATTTAAATAAGCAAGGGCATAAGTACTACGCATGCAAATAAGCAAGTGGAATTTGTACAGTTCACATCTCAAATAGCCGTTAACATTTAATCAACAAGTATGGTAAAAATAAATTTTAATGAAAGGTAAGTACCCCAACTCCCGGCGGCTTGTTTACTTTATTATTACCAACTTGAGTTATCCTAATCGATTTTAAATTTCATAAACGTTTTATCTTTCTTATTCTCTACTAATGGAAATCGAAAAGTCACTTTAATCGGAGAACCGATGCTCTGATACCAGCTCAAACAACCCGGGATCTCGGTTCAGGGTTAACGCGACAATCGATATCCAAAAGTAGATTATTAGCTATTAATTTTACATTTCGGTTAAAGTACATAACAAAATGTCGATAATAAGTACAACATAAAACAAATTGTGTGTGATCTACTAAGTGATCTGACTTAAGCTAAACTTCTTCGTCTCGATCCGCGTTCCCATTCCCCACCTTGAGTGATGACTTGCGGTTTTAAAATGGCAAAATCCGACGCAGTTTTGAAGAAATGATCAGTAAAAACTGAGTAAATACACACTACGACATGTAAAGCAACGAGTGGCACGGAAGCATGAGTTGAAGCAAATAAAGAGATTTGAAAATCAATAAGCAAAAGAGTTGGAACAATTCAGAACATTTATGAGTAACCGCGTAGCGAGAACCATCATCTTTAAATCATTTATAAACCACAAGTAGTCAACATATTCTTAAACAAGTAGAATATCAACAGCAAACAAGTTCATTTGACCTGATAATGATATTAAATCACAAGTAGCCAAATATTTTCAAATCATTTGATTAGATAAGGCAATCAAGAGCCACAAACAATATCAATAGAGTAATCAAACTTTCATTCAATTCCAATTTAACAGTTAAGTTTAGCTGAGGCATGTCTAGAGCCACCAGCAGGATCGATGTAGACAGAGGGATCACGAAATAATCACTAAGGGTTCCTTCTAGGGTCTATCAAACCCTATTTCACCCGAGCGTTAAGGGAGCCCATTCGTCAACCCCGCTCATAACATTAGCTAAAAGGCCTTAAGTGTCGACACCCCTATACCGTAGTGACCCTTACAAGTATAAGTAGCACTCTATAGCTCTATAAACCCTTTGGCCTCAATATCTTGATACCTTTTGGCTCTTCGTGGGCGGATTTTTGAACATTAACGTTCTATCCAATAATAATAAGCATTTCTTCAATGGTCTTAGCCATAAGAAAATGGAGGATCGCTTGTCGCCTCTTGACACGATCTCCGCAAGTGTACGGTTATCGTTCTAGTAATAATGTGATAAGAGGGTTGTCGAATCCCAGAGGACTTGTCGTGAACTAATCGGGACGATTAACTTTATGCGGGCAAGCAGTTTTGAGTTTGTTTTACTAAGCTAAGAATGTAAATAACGAACTAATTATGAGAATTGCGATTAATATGAGAGACGAGTATCAGGATTTCTCTAGGATCACTAGGTGAATACCGTTAACGAATTACGTTTTGTAACACAGGTGATGTTTTATTTTGCCAAACGAGCAATATTGCTAACCGAGTTACCAAGCTAGCTTTCTATGCCTAGGTCAAATTACAACCGAGTTACCAAGTTCTAATTAGCCCTAAAACAGATAATTACGTATAATTCTACTCAAAGTTCACAGTCAATGGTTGATTTCTCTAACCTGCGACTACGTGTTTAATTCACTTATCCGGGTAATTCGTTGCTTTCACTAACGTATTACCTACAATCTTCATATTGGTGGCCAAACAATACACAGATAAATTAAGAGCGAGAATTAAACATAGCGAATAAACACATAATCAATTAAGTTTTATCAAAACATGAATCAACTCCATAATCCGCCAAACCGGCTTCAAACCCTAGCTACCGTTTGAGAAATCCCGATATAAAGTGTTTAGCTACTACGATTCATGGTTACAAATGTAATGTTTTTCATAATCGTAGACAAAAATAAAGAGAAGAGGAGAAAAGAATTCAAACGATTCGTTTCCACGCTCCAAACAGTGCTCCTGAGCTCCAAACAGTGCTCCTGTTTCGTCTCTGATCCGTCTCCAACGTCCCTGACCCGTTCTGCCTCTGCTAATCACGTCCTTAGGGCTTATTATACCTTTTCTAATTATTTAAAATAAGTTCTGAATATTACATAAAAGCCCCAATTGGTTCTGAATTATTTCTGAAGTCTCAGCCGCCTGGAACACTCTGTTCGCACGAAGACGTCGTCTCTTCGTACGAACGCCTTCGTAGATAGATACTGAGACCGATTTCACGAAGAGTTTCTTCTTTTTCTCTGATTTTGGCTAAGGATTGCGTTGGCACGAAGAGAACTTCTTCGCACGAACACCCCTGGGATCGCACTTCTTCTTCGCTTCTGATTTCCTCTCTGTTCTGATTTGTTGCGTGGTTCTGGGCTCCTCTTGCTTCGGTTTTCTGGACTTCTTCTGGCTGCTCCTTCCCTCTTTCTCTGCGATGCTGTGATGGTTATTTCCAGGTCGTGGGTTTAAGGTCTTGTTCTTTTTAGCAGGTTGTATAGGTGAATTGGTGAAGTCTGGACTTGGGTGAATTGTTGTTTTCAGGGATTTTTGGAGTTGCAGGTTAGTTGGTTTAGGTCTGTGGCAGTGGAGTTTAGGAGGTTTGTAATGGAGGTATATTGGTGGGTGAAGGCAGTAGCTCTGATGGTGGTTTGGACGAAGCAATGGTTGTTGTGGGAAGACTAATTCAGTGTTTGTGATGGTCAGGTTATTAGAAGGAGATTGGGTTGGTTATCATCTGATGGGAAATGGTGTAAATGGTGAATTGGAGGGTGTTGGTTCTAGTAGTGAACTGTGGATGGATTTGCAGATGGTGATGATGGTGGTTGCACTGGGTTTGTAGGTAGTTTAGGTGGTTGTTTAATGGAGTTGGTTGGGTTGCACAATGGTGGAGATGACAGGTAGTGAAGGCTGATGGTGGCCGAAATTGGGGGACATTGTTGTGGGGTGAAATGGTCACTGGTGGTTATAGCAAAGAGGTAACAGTGGTGATTTGAATGGTGGTTAATTTAGTTGGGTCTGTACTTGTAAAATTGGAGATTGGTTAGTTTATTGGTTAGGAGTTTAGGCTTAGGTATTAAATGGTTTTAAGGAGGAATTAGAGGGGTGTTGGTGGAGGAGATTGTCAGGTTATGTTTTGCTAGGTTGTTTGTAGGTGATTTATATGGAATTAGGTTGTATATTGGCTTGTTGAATGCAGTGAGTAATTGGGTCGTTTGGAGAAATGGTTATAGGTTGTTGAGAATTGGAGGTACTGTGGTGTAGGGAATTGAAGGCAGGTTATATATTTCGGTGATTGTGGATTTTTAATTGGCTAGGCAATGTTGCTTTAGTCTGGTGGTTAGGGATGTAAATGGTGGCTGTGAATTGGGTTATGATTATTTTGGAGGGGATTTGGAGGTAGGTTTGAATAGGAGGGAGTTTAGGTAGAGGAGAATTGGTGTAAAATGCAGGTTGTAATTCAGGTGGGTAATTGGTGATGATATCCAGGTCTAGGTAAGTTAGTTGGTGATGTTAGTGTGTGAAAAGGCTGATTGCAGGTTGTAGGATTTAGGTAGAAATTTTGTTGGCTTTGTAAATGGAAGAATTGTGGGTAAGTTGGATGATGGTGAAGTTTTTTTGGTATAAGTTTAGGGGATATGTAGAGAGTATGGTGGCTGAGTATTGGAATAGTTTGGGAGCTCAAAAGGATGCTCGGGAGATGGTCCAGGATGTCTCAAGTCAAAATCAGAATTTTCAGGATATTTTAAGATCGCGGAAAAGCAAATAAGAACCCGGATTTTGATCCCGAACTCCGATTAACATGATTTTTGCACCTTTGGATTCCTTTCGCGACGTAGACTTCGTCCATGTAGATAAATTTCCGTTCTCGGACCGTTTTCTCGTTTTTCTCATTTATTGTCCAATTTTGGCGAAAACATCCAAAACGCGCGAAATTTGCCTGTTTCTTCAATTCCGAAGCTCGTTTCTTCTATCCAATTGATTCCCGCATACGTAATCCCTGTCAAACAACAACACGAACACTTCCGCGAAGATCAAATGTGATAAATTATCAAAATCATACTCAAAATCAATAAGAAACGCCCGGATTGTACTTTAAAGCTCAAAAACATCCAAAAGTGTATTTTCTTCTTATTTTGGCTCAAATCTCATCACTTTGCACCGAAACGCACACAAATAACAATATAAAGTGTACTAAAGATAACTGTTATGAAGAAGTTATCAAATACCCCCACACTTGCCATTTGCGCGTCCCGAGCAAAGTCTCATCTACTGCAACTAACTGTCTACTAGCCGACAAGACTCAAACGACTCTAACACGACTCACGACACAACTAATGCAGCAAGATGATGCAAATGCAATTCTAGACTCGATCTTAAACACATAAAATCTTTTAAATTCTTTCTTTTTGTGAGATCGGGAAATTTCAATAACATAGACTGGTGCTCATGGATGATGAAAAAGTTAGGCAAGAGGTGTGAAGCGCAACTAAACTCGACAACAAGTAATTCTTCATAGTTAGTATAGAAAGCTTAACTTTACTATAAAGAACAACCTACCTCTTCATGTGTGCTGATAAAAATAAGAGGCTAACCAAGGCTAAGCCACGTTCATAGTCCGAGCTCCTATTCCGCTAATGGTCAAATATGATGAGGCTTAGGGACAAAAAGGATATAACTTGTATGTAGCAAAAAAAATCCTAAAGCGTCACATAAACTCACCAATCCCCATATCTCACACACCCTCACCCTGATGATAGGAATCCACAACCCGAATCTCACCGACTCCGGCCCTCAATCCCCTCAAACCCCGGTACCATGTCAATTCCGTGGCCATCAAAGCGAATGATATGCAAAAACTCATCTTTGTCTTCAATTTGGAACTAGGAACTCTCACCACTCGATTTCCAATAAACACAACTGTATTCTTTCTTTATTTCTCTCATTTTTTTTTTCTCTCTTTTTTTTTTCATTCATTTTTTTCTTTCTATTTTTCTTTTTCTTTTCTCTTTTTTTTTCTCTCAGTAAAACAACAATAATACAAAAAAAAATGTACGAGTGGTCCTCCTCCAAGAATCAAGCAGTGTAATAATGTCAGGGGAAGGAAATAAACAAAATAATGAATAAGTATCACAAGAATAGTTCATCTCCCCCTAACTCCATGAAGCGCAAGATGCCACAAACCGTCCAAGTCAAAGCGTGTATGGGGGCGGAGTCGTCAATGCACAATCTCTATGTCCGTAGTCACAAGTCGACACCCCCACACTAGAATACAGTCACATCCCCCTCTCAAATATCCTAATAAGATATGTCACGTGCATAATTCAACCGAACCTCCTACACCAAGATGATAGAAATCCGATACCTAGCACGATCCACCAATTAAGTACAACCAACCCCATTTTTGTGCGGATTAGATGTCACGCACTCAGGCTCTCCACTGCTGTGTCCACGATGTAATGACATGGAACACCGCCACACCTTAGTGTGCAAGCCAACTCACTCACCCTCGCATTCCCTCGTAGATATCCAATAAAGCATATGTGATCTGCAGAACTCACAAAAATCTGTAATGAAGCACTCCCTCAACGAACCCCCTCAACTATTGCTCCCTCGTGACGCTCTAGAAAGGTGATTCTAACGATATATGTTGAAGGCCGAGAATCGTCTCCCTAGGTCAAAGAGGCTAACAATGAATCCAAGGATCAATTATGGTTATCTAGTGGTCCTACAAGGTAAGGTCTATAAAAGCAGTGAGTGCTCTAATACACATCCTCGCACAGCTGTTCTGTGTGCCACTACGAGGCGGGCTGGCGACTACCTAAGACGGACAACATGAACGTTCGGCTTGTTTAGCAAACACCAAGCTCAACTCTTTTAAGAGAAAAATAGCACACACTTTAGCTTTTAAAATTTAATTTTAGTTTAAAAATAGGTAGGCATTCCCGTAATGAGATTCTCTCTATACTTACTAGGGGGAACTAAAAATGTCACTCTCGGTCAAAATTCACACCCTAAGCCTAAAGTTTTCACATCTCACTAAATCAACCAGGTCTAAACTTCTCTCAATTGCCTTTTCTCAAAATTTTCAATTTTTTTCATTTTTTTTTATAGATTTTCATAATATCCTAATCTATATGCAAGGCTTTGATTTGAAAAAAATTGACTCTACACAATTCAACTTTGTTGGTGGGTATACTCAATTATTTAAAAGTGCAAACAGAATATAAATCTACTCTACACAATACGAAAATATAAGTAAAAACATAACAAAAACCACAACACTAACTCACAATACATCTAAACATTCTACATGTAACTGGCTATGCAGGACACATTAGCTAGTAGACAGTTAAACCACCCCCACACTGAATGCTTCGTTGTCCTCAACGAATTTAGAGATTATACAAGAAGACTCAGCAATCAATGTGTAGGTCAGTAGATGAGATGGAGCATGACATACTTATATAAAAGAAACACAAAATTTAGCAAGAGAAAAAGATACTCACAACCACCTCAGGGGTGGGGAAGAAATCAAGCCAAGCAGTCCCCAAGCACAGTAGTGGCGCCACCATGCTCCCAACAAGTCAGTGTGTTCTCGCACACCGGGGTCGACTGCCTCCTCTGCTACAATCCATGTCTGAAGAATCCCCAACTCGCTAATGCAAGCCCATGTGAAGGTCATGTGTGCCACGGCACACCGGGGTCGATTCTACCATAACCTGCTCATGTATGTCACTAGGAACATCATTAGTCCCTCTCTCTCTCATCTCTCCTAATTAATAACTAAAAACACAAAACATAACTGTATTAAAAACAAACTCCCTAATCTACAGCAAATAAATAGGTTGGGTTGCCTCCCAACAAGCGCCTTGTAATTTAAGGTCGACGACCCGACCCAATTACCACAAAAATGTCAAGGAGGTTTAGCACGACGTGCCTCCTCCTTCAGTTTCTTGCTCTTGATCTTTTGCACTAGATCATGCGCACCGACAATAATTGGCTTCTTTTCTGAATCGGGTGGATCGGGTTGCAAAACTGTAGACAACCCAGGTGTAGGATCCACATCTTTCTCTCTAAATTTGATCATCGCCAATTTATTCTTCCCTTTGCCCGGAATAAATGCCTTAAACACAAGTGATGAATCTAGAGCTTTGATAGTGAGCTCCTCAGTCTCTAAATCCACATTTGCGCGCATTGTCTTCAAAAGCGGTCTTCCAAAGATAAGTGGCACATCGCGATCCTCCTTTATGTCCACTATCACAAAGTCAGCTGGAAAGACAAATGCACCCACTTTAACAAGCAAGTTCTCAATAACCCCCTTTGCTGTAACAATAGAATTGTCTGCCAGTTGCAGACCCATCTTCACTGGGGTTGGCGCACCAATGCCCAATCTCTGAAATAGGGACAATGGCATGAGATTAATACTCGCGCCTAAATCACAGAGCCCATGCGTATGATATCCACCCCCAAGAGTACAGCCTAAGATGACACTGCCTGGGTCTCTCATCTTGGGAATATCTCGTTGTATCACAGTACTACATGTCTCCGTCAGCTTCACCGTGGCATAAGGGTCTATGCTCTTCTTACCCCATAGAATTTCCTTCAAGAACTTCTTATACTTGGGCATCTGAGCAAGTGCTTCCACAAGAGGGATGTTGATGTGAAGTTGTCTAAATATCTCCAAAAATCTCCCATAATGATCTTCATCATCCCTCTTTATTGCCGCCGGATATGGCACCTTTGGCGCTAAATTAGCCGAATTTAGAGTGTTCTTAGGCTCTTCTTTCTTCTCAACCGTGTCCTTTGATTGGGGACTCACGGCCTTGGGAACTTCTTCACCCATTTCCTTCTCTGTGGCCTTTGTAGCTTCAACTCTCGCATGGCTAGGATATGGTGGATCCTGAGTAGTAGTGCCAGTGCGAGTAGTAATAGCTTTAAGCTGCTCAGTAGGAACAATAGAATTAGCAGGAAGCATATCCGGTGACAATTTCGTAAGCTGATTGGCATTTTGCTGAATCTGTGTCTCATGGCTCTTAATAGTGGCTTCCATGGCTACAAACTTGTGCTCCATCCTATCCATCTTCTCATTTGTCTGTTGTTGCTGAGTAACCAATTGTCTCAACAAGGCTTTCATTTCCGGATCCTGTTGTTGCTGAGTAGCATGATTATGAGATTGGTAAGGAACATTGGACTGCTGAGCATACCAGTTAGGCTGATTTCGTTGATGATTCTGATACCCCCACACTTGTTGCTGTCTAGGAGGCCCCATGTAATTTACGTCATCAATCCCATATCCCTGATTCTCATCCGCGATCATCTCTCCCACAGACTTCACTTGTGCTAATGGATTTATGCTGTTAAAAGCTGAGGTCATGACTGCCATTTGCTGTTCAAATTTCTGCTCCACCATTGACTCAATCCTGTTGACTAGAGCTGCATCGGATTCTGAGTATCTACGAGTCTCAGACCTCGTAGACTCACGCTTCGCCACAGTGTTTAGCAGATCTTGGCATCGCTGCACTCTCAAGCCCATAAAATTGCCTCCAGCTAACATATCTAGTTCATGTGCTGTTTCCCTGTCTAGAGCATTATAGAAATAATGGAGGAGTTTATACCACGGCTCTCCATGAGTAGGGCATCTTCGAAGAAGTTGGTTGAATTTCCTCCATGTATCTCCTAGAGAGTCATCCTCTTGCTGAGTAAAATTCCTAATATCAGCCATGAGCTGAGCAACTTTGGATGGCGGTAGATACTTTCTTAGAAACTCATGGCAACACTCTGCCCATCTTGTAATTGATCCCGCTGGTAGTTCCATGAGCCAAGTCTTAGCTTTTCCAGATAAAGAGAAAGGAAACAACATCAACTTCACTGTTTCATCTGGAACTTGCTCATTATGCAATGTTGACGTAATTTGCCCAAAGTTAAGCAAGTGGGCATTCGGATCATCTCCCGGTGCTCCTGTAAATAGGCACTCAGTACGCACCATATCAATCAGCTGCTGGCGCAACTCAAAGTGAGCAGCATTAATCTGTGGCCTCACAATGGTAGGTTGGTATCCAGTTGGCGTGGTTCTGAAATAGTCCACCAAAGGACGATCATCTTCCTGTGCCACATTGTTCCTTTGAACCACTTGCTGAGCTCCATTAGGTGGAATCGGGGGGTTAGCAACTAAAGCCTGTGCAGCAGCTAACTGAGCTCTGAGCAACTCAGTTTCCCTCAATGAATTGGCCACTCTGGCCTCAGCAGCGACTCTAGCGGTCTCTGCATCTTCCGCAAGCTTGCGGAGTCTTTCCAACTCGGTTCCCTGTTGGTCACCCATTGGAACTGATTTCCTCGAGTCTCTACGATCGTTGTGCAAAAGTGATTCCGGATCTTCTAACTGTGGCTACAATAGCTCGTTTTAAGAACGGGTCCTACGCCGAGAGATTCACCTGAAACACAAGTCACACTAGAACGAAGGTGAGTAACAGATATAAACAGAAAATAAAATCCCTAAAGCTAACAATTCTAATTAATTCAACCGAAGTCCCCGGCAACGGCGCCAAAAACTTGACACGATCTCCGCAAGTGTACGGTTATCGTTCTAGTAATAATGTGATAAGAGGGTTGTCGAATCCCAGAGGACTTGTCGTGAACTAATCGGGACGATTAACTTTATGCGGGCAAGCAGTTTTGAGTTTGTTTTACTAAGCTAAGAACGTAAATAACGAACTAATTATGAGAATTGCGATTAATATGAGAGACGAGTATCAGGATTTCTCTAGGATCACTAGGTGAATACCGTTAACGAATTACGTTTTGTAACACAGGTGATGTTTTATTTTGCCAAACGAGCAATATTGCTAACCGAGTTACCAAGCTAGCTTTCTATGCCTAGGTCAAATTACAACCGAGTTACCAAGTTCTAATTAGCCCTAAAACAGATAATTACGTATAATTCTACTCAAAGTTCACAGTCAATGGTTGATTTCTCTAACCTGCGACTACGTGTTTAATTCACTTATCCGGGTAATTCGTTGCTTTCACTAACGTATTACCTACAATCTTCATATTGGTGGCCAAACAATACACAGATAAATTAAGAGCGAGAATTAAACATAGCGAATAAACACATAATCAATTAAGTTTTATCAAAACATGAATCAACTCCATAATCCGCCAAACCGACTTCAAACCCTAGCTACCGTTTGAGAAATCCCGATATAAAGTGTTTAGCTACTACGATTCATGGTTACAAATGTAATGTTTTTCATAATCGTAGACAAAAATAAAGAGAAGAGGAGAAAAGAATTCAAACGATTCGTTTCCACGCTCCAAACAGTGCTCCTGAGCTCCAAACAGTGCTCCTGTTTCGTCTCTGATCCGTCTCCAACGTCCCTGACCCGTTCTGCCTCTGCTAATCACGTCCTTAGGGCTTATTATACCTTTTCTAATTATTTAAAATAAGTTCTGAATATTACATAAAAGCCCCAATTGGTTCTGAATATTTCTGAAGTCTCAGCCGCCTGGAACACTCTGTTCGCACGAAGACGTCGTCTCTTCGTACGAACGCCTTCGTAGATAGATACTGAGACCGATTTCACGAAGAGTTTCTTCTTTTTCTCTGATTTTGGCTAAGGATTGCGTTGGCACGAAGAGAACTTCTTCGCACGAACACCCCTGGGATCGCACTTCTTCTTCGCTTCTGATTTCCTCTCTGTTCTGATTTGTTGCGTGGTTCTGGGCTCCTCTTGCTTCGGTTTTCTGGACTTCTTCTGGCTGCTCCTTCCCTCTTTCTCTGCGATGCTGTGATGGTTATTTCCAGGTCGTGGGTTTAAGGTCTTGTTCTTTTTAGCAGGTTGTATAGGTGAATTGGTGAAGTCTGGACTTGGGTGAATTGTTGTTTTCAGGGATTTTTGGAGTTGCAGGTTAGTTGGTTTAGGTCTGTGGCAGTGGAGTTTAGGAGGTTTGTAATGGAGGTATATTGGTGGGTGAAGGCAGTAGCTCTGATGGTGGTTTGGACGAAGCAATGGTTGTTGTGGGAAGACTAATTCAGTGTTTGTGATGGTCAGGTTATTAGAAGGAGATTGGGTTGGTTATCATCTGATGGGAAATGGTGTAAATGGTGAATTGGAGGGTGTTGGTTCTAGTAGTGAACTGTGGATGGATTTGCAGATGGTGATGATGGTGGTTGCACTGGGTTTGTAGGTAGTTTAGGTGGTTGTTTAATGGAGTTGGTTGGGTTGCACAATGGTGGAGATGACAGGTAGTGAAGGCTGATGGTGGCCGAAATTGGGGGACATTGTTGTGGGGTGAAATGGTCACTGGTGGTTATAGCAAAGAGGTAACAGTGGTGATTTGAATGGTGGTTAATTTAGTTGGGTCTGTACTTGTAAAATTGGAGATTGGTTAGTTTATTGGTTAGGAGTTTAGGCTTAGGTATTAAATGGTTTTAAGGAGGAATTAGAGGGGTGTTGGTGGAGGAGATTGTCAGGTTATGTTTTGCTAGGTTGTTTGTAGGTGATTTATATGGAATTAGGTTGTATATTGGCTTGTTGAATGCAGTGAGTAATTGGGTCGTTTGGAGAAATGGTTATAGGTTGTTGAGAATTGGAGGTACTGTGGTGTAGGGAATTGAAGGCAGGTTATATATTTCGGTGATTGTGGATTTTTAATTGGCTAGGCAATGTTGCTTTAGTCTGGTGGTTAGGGATGTAAATGGTGGCTGTGAATTGGGTTATGATTATTTTGGAGGGGATTTGGAGGTAGGTTTGAATAGGAGGGAGTTTAGGTAGAGGAGAATTGGTGTAAAATGCAGGTTGTAATTCAGGTGGGTAATTGGTGATGATATCCAGGTCTAGGTAAGTTAGTTGGTGATGTTAGTGTGTGAAAAGGCTGATTGCAGGTTGTAGGATTTAGGTAGAAATTTTGTTGGCTTTGTAAATGGAGGAATTGTGGGTAAGTTGGATGATGGTGAAGTTTTTTTGGTATAAGTTTAGGGGATATGTAGAGAGTATGGTGGCTGAGTATTGGAATAGTTTGGGAGCTCAAAAGGATGCTCGGGAGATGGTCCAGGATGTCTCAAGTCAAAATCAGAATTTTCAGGATATTTTAAGATCGCGGAAAAGCAAATAAGAACCCGGATTTTGATCCCGAACTCCGATTAACATGATTTTTGCACCTTTGGATTCCTTTCGCGACGTAGACTTCGTCCATGTAGATAAATTTCCGTTCTCGGACCGTTTTCTCGTTTTTCTCATTTATTGTCCAATTTTGGCGAAAACATTCAAAACGCGCGAAATTTGCCTGTTTCTTCAATTCCGAAGCTCGTTTCTTCTATCCAATTGATTCCCGCATACGTAATCCCTGTCAAACAACAACACGAACACTTCCGCGAAGATCAAATGTGATAAATTATCAAAATCATACTCAAAATCAATAAGAAACGCCCGGATTGTACTTTAAAGCTCAAAAACATCCAAAAGTGTATTTTCTTCTTATTTTGGCTCAAATCTCATCACTTTGCACTGAAACGCACACAAATAACAATATAAAGTGTACTAAAGATGACTGTTATGAAGGAGTTATCACCTCTCATTAATAACAGTACTCTGTACATCGTCCTAAGTCTATCAGAGGTATTTTATTTCTTCTCTTTCACATAACCAGAATCAGAATATCAACATTTCACAAGTAATTTTCGAGAGTTATCAAAGGAGATGAATAGAATAGTTTAACAACATTCGAGTGGAAAACATGCATTCTCATACTTTTTCATATAACAAGCATTCATTTGAAACATCGAACGCATACGCACATTTTGATATGAAAAGGTCGTACATATGTACTTACCACTGAGATGAAGCACAATTAAAAGCAAGAAACTAAGCCTAGCACTCCGACGGCAACCGCTCTCTCCTACGAGGTCGATGTCTACAATCACACGTATGACGTACTCGTTATAACCAATTTACACATGCATAATAACAATGAAAGCCTACATGTCACATAGTCCTATATGTCACTAATGAACATATAAAGATGTTTAATTATCAAAATAATTCCAACAAAACACCTAGAAGTTCAAAAATTCAAGTTTTCTAAAAAATGTGGAACTACAATTCTGGACAGAATTGTAGCTCTGACTTTGGAGCCATATTTACCATATCAAATCATCTCCTAAAATTTTGAAATTAATGTATGATGAACCTACATGTGTCTACTTTCAGAAACACCAATAAAATCATGCATAACTATTGCAAAACTCAAGTTACATAACTGCTATGCAGAGACAAGTTTGGAAGAAAGTTTCAACTTTGAAGAACAATTACTACTACTTGGAAAATAGGAAAGATGCCCATATTCTCCATAATGAATCCCTTGTGTGTATAGTTGCATCACAAGAAGGATTGGGTGCCATATGTTTCTGTAAATGAGATTTTTAACACAAATAGCAAAACTTGTCAAAAAAACAGAGTTTCAGAAAACATGCAACTTAAAATGAGCATATCTCCCTAACCATAAAGGCTATGGAGTTGAATTTTCTATCAAAAAGACCCACTTTGAGTCTAGTTTCAGAATATGAAAGATTTAAAAATTCGACATAGACAAAATATAGAGATAATATACGTTTTTCACAAACTGGTCAGATTGTATGAACATGCAATTTTTTCAAAAATCAACAAGAATGGTTCTAATGATACATGCAACTTATAAAGACTTGATTTTCACCCAAATAACATCATTTTAAGCATGAATTAAGATTTTTATATGCTCTTGACACAAATTATCATAGTGTTCTTGACATGCAAGAGCAACTACCAAGAAATTTACAAAGTGCATATGGGTTTTAGTTTGAGTTTCATGAGATATAGAACATTCAAGTGTCAAACTCATGATCAAGCCAAGAAAATGAAGAATCAAGCTTGGGGATGAAGAAATCTAAGATGAATTTTCATAAATCAATGCTAAAAATAGACATGCAAGGATGAATTGAAGTCTAGAAGAAGAGTTTACCCCAAGATTCAAGAAGATTGTGAGCAAAATAGTGAAATTGGTCTTCAATCCATGTGTAGAATGGTGTATGAGCTCTCCTCCATGACCATACTATGGTTGGAATCAAGTTTTTCATGATTTGGGGACAAGAAAATGACTTTTGATGAAGTTTTTGTGAGGTCAAGCTCCAAAAACGGGAATGGACATTGAAGAGAGGTGAGAGCTTGTATGAATGTTCATTAGGAGAGAAGATGTAAAGAAATGAAGTTATGGAGGTATGGAGTTATTGAGTTGATGGAGATGGGAGTTTTTGTGATGAAGTATGTGTATTTTGTGTGTAATGATGACGATAAAACCATATTATAGTGGGAGTTGACCAAGTTGGTGGGTGAGGGATTAGGGAGCAATTAAAATCTCCCAACAAGTTAGATGGGGATAGAAATGAGAATTTCAAAAGTTAAGGGGTGAAAATATCAATTTCATTAGTTGATGGATGAAGTTGAAGTATAAAAACCAAGAGTAAAGGGGGTTAAAATAATAGTTTTCAATTACTAGCTATCACACAAATAAGTTTCATAGATAATAAAATGTCCAAATAATTTTAAATACAACACTTTTATATAAATGTCAAAATCCACTTTTAGAAAACTACAAGTATTTCCCAAGTATACAAAATAAGTTCCATATAGTATTATCCAAGTTTCAAAAATTACAAAATAGCCTCAAAATAAAATTTATATAACCATAGATGTCCAATAGTATATTTATACTCTAAAACTAAGAACAAGTTGAAATATAAGTTTATTGAAATTCTCAAGTACTTTTGAAAAATTACCAAATAACCCTTAATTAAAATACGGGGTATTACAACAAGTCTATTTGAGACGTCTTCCGGATATTAAAATTGCAACACCCCCAAAATATGAGGTGCCTCCGCCCGAGGTGGTGAACCTCATTGGGACGGATCAGGATCTACGGTTCACAGTTAGTACAGCCCACGATAAACCAAAACAAACTTTATTTCATTTCAAAAAATAAAAAATAACAATGTTTGAAAGATAGGTGTAAAATTATTGGATGAAGTGAAGTTTACTAAGTGAAATTCCAAATATTCGCTCATGACTCCCTAGCCAGAAGTGTCGTGAGCGCATTCCCCCACCTTTATTCATGACCTGCGGATTTTTAAATGGCAAAAGCCGACGCACAAAAACAATTTATTTGTAAAAACTGAGTAAGCATATACCACAATATGTAAAACAGAGTTTTGGCTGAAAGAATAAAAAGAATATAGCTGAAGAGATTCCTCATTTGAACTTATTAGTTGAGCTGAGGCGTATTAGAGCCGAGCGGGTAACGAATGCCAACAGAGAGGTCACGATGCGATAATGTCATCACACAGGTACCTCTTGGGATATCACAGTCCATCCCAATTCACCCAGAGCGTTCGTAGTTAGCCCGACACTACCCCGCCCATCACATAGCTAAATGACCTTAAGTGTCGACACCCCTATACAGTTGTGACCGACACATGCATAGGCAGTACTCTATAGCTTTCACAATATAAGAAAATCCCATATAGGGTAGGGTATGAAACCCTAGGAGGTTCGTCTCACGTGCGCCTCCGGCCGTAGCCTTCACACACATCCTCAGTACATCGCCCCATATCATTTATCGTTCATTAATATATCAGAAGATCATTCTAGAATCATTAGTTCGAAATTCAGAAGTAACCACATATTTTCGAAAAGATATTTGCAAGAGAGATTCTAAATATTCAAGACTTTAAACTGTTGTTTGAAACACAAGTAACACACGCCAAAACAAATTTTGATAGTTAAAGTATTGTGCGCATAAACTTACCGCAAAAGTTGAGTAGAGCGGCTCAGGGAAAAGAGGTGAGGTCCTTGTACTAGTACTCGACAACATCGTTGCCTAGGAAAATGGCGTGTACAAGCACGCAAATAAGTCTCTATCAATCTGTCAAGCATGACATGTGGCTTGCTCTTAAGTTATGTATGCACCCAATCGACACGGTCGACTCTTGGCGAATCAAACAATATTACCCAACTAGATTTCCCTAAACAGTATAACAATCTAGGGAAACAAAATGTCAAGTTAAAGTATTTTTTTTTCAGAGTTAGAAGACTCGTACTGATTCTTCAAAAAAAACTATCATACTTTGTAAATTTTATGAAGTAAATTTCGAATTCTAGATGAGTCAGAAAAGGAAATTTTGTTTAAAGAACAATCTTGGAATTTTGATATTTTTTTGAAAGGGAACTTGGTTATAATTTATTAAATGGACATTATATCATGAAATTTTGTATTTGGACCAACTTTATTTTTAAAAAATTCATACATAAAACCAGCTTTCATTTTGTTAAAAAACTTTATGATTTTCAATTAAATACTTAAAAAGAGCTCGTTTTAACTATGTGCATGGTAAAACAAAATGTAAAACTTACTTTTTTTTTTCTACATTCCACCAAAATAAAAACTTGCTAGTTTAACTAAGTGAAAAAAGATAACTATTTCTAATCTTAAATTGGCAAGACAAACAGGAACATGGAGCATGAAACAAACTAAAACAAAAAGACATGAATAAACTTAACCCACTGCTTCATTTTGTTTTTCTCTAATCCTCACGCCCACGACACATACACACACCCTCATGCATGACCCACCTCACATGCACAAATCAAAACACACACTCTGATATATGACTCACACACAAACATATGAAACCTTTATACATACAATGGAAATCTAAAACAAGGACGATGACATTTGGACTTACAGAGGCGGGAAGGAGAGGAAATCGAGAGGTCAAAGCAAGTGGTTTGCGACACAGAGAAGATGGCCAAAATACTTTGCGGTGTCGATGCGTTGTTCCTAGCTTGATGTTTGGGGACCATCTAATGTTAAGAGTTTTCATGGTTATAGATTTTATATCTTTTTTATCGATGACTTTTCTAGATACACTTGGTTGTTTCCTCTATGCCACAAATCTGATGTATCTGTTTTTTTTTTCCCACTTTCAAATTGCAAGTTGAGAAAATGTTAGGACAACCAATTAAAATTTTAAGAAGTGATGGTGGTGGTCAATATACATCACATGTGTTTCAAAAATTGCTATCTGATAATGAAATTACACATCAAAAATCATTCCTTACATTCCTTAACAGAATGGAATTTCTGAAAGAAAACATGAACACATTATTGAGACTGCTGTTACTTTACTTACTCAAGCTTCTCTTCTAAAAATGTTTTGGTATCATGCTTGTAGGGCTGTTGTTTACTTAATCAATAGAATGCCATCCAAAACTACTTAATTTAAATCTCCATGGGAATTATTATTTGGCACTAAACCTGATTATTCTGAATTTAACATCTTTAGTTGTGCTTGTTGTCCTTGTCTCAAACCTTACACTCATTCTAAACTTGATCCCAAAACCAAGCAATGTGTATTTTTGGGATATGCCACTAACTTCAAAGGTTACATATGTTATGATAGGACTACTCACAAATTCTATATTACAATAGATGTGTTATTTGATGAATATGTGTTTCCTTATGCCCAGAAATGCATACCTCCATCTGCTGATAACTCTGCTACTCCTTCTCATTCTACTGTGTTGTTCCCCATTTCAGGACATGATGAAACTGCTGTAAATGAGGACCACATTGATTCTGCAGAAACCCCAACCTAGTCCCTCTGTGCAGCCAACTGTGGAAGAACAAGAACAGATACATCATCCTCCCAGTTTTGGCATGGCGCCAGAGGTCACTCAGGCTCCAAGGGTTCCAGAACCAGGACACTCTATGCAAACCAGAAGCAAATCTGGGATTTTCAAAAAGAAAATTCCAGGTTACATTGCCTCTTCTGGTGTTTCTGATCCTCCACCATCCACATCAAAATCTGGTACCTCCGTCTCTTTACATAATTATGCAACTTCCTTTTCTTCTAGAAATGTTTCTGTTTCTGGAAATTAATGCATTCCAGATCCCATTAGTTTTAAAGAGGCTAATCAATACTCACAGTGGCAAAATGCCATGAGTGATGTGTTCTTTAGCCTCATACAACAAGGAACTTGGACACTTGTGCCTCCTCCACCCAATGCCAACATTGTTGGCACCAAATGGGTGTATAGGACCAAGTACAATCCAGATGGATCAGTGGCTAGGTATAAAGCTAGGTTAGTTGCAAAAGGGTTTCACCAAACCCCAGGTGTACATTTTGATGAAACATTTAGTCCTGTGATAAAAAACATGCCGCTGTTAGAACCATTTTATCTCTTGCTGCATCTTTTAAATGGCCTCTACAATAATTAGATGTCAAAAAAGCATTTCTTCATGGTCACTTAAAAGAAACCGTTTATATGTCCCAGCCACAAGGTTTTATTGATCCATCTGTCCCACATTTTGTTTGCAAACTTAACAAATCTATCTATGGGCTTAAACAAGCACCAAGGGCATGGTTTGAATGTTTCACAAGTTACATTTTGTCTCTTGGTTTTACTGCTTCTGCTGCACATTGCAGTTTATTCACTAAACAAATCAAAGGTAACACTCCTTTTACTTTATGTTGATGACATAATTCTTACAGGTAATGATACTTCCTTTATTTCTAAGTTAAGTAATCTTTTGAATACTAAGTTTCAAATGTCAAAGTTGGGTAAACTTACCTATTTTCTGGGTTTAGAAATCTCTTACTCATCTGCTGGTCTTTTTGTACATCAAACGAAGTATGTGAATGATTTACTTAAGAAATTTAATATGCAAAATTGCAAACCTTGTCCTACACCTCTAGCTATAGGAGGAAAGTTTCACATTGTTGATGGAAAACTGTTGAAAGATCCTACAAATTTCAGACAACTTCAAGGAGCCTTACAATACCTGACTTTCTCACGTCCAGATATAGCTTTTGTTGTAAACCATCTCTGTCAGTTTATGCATACACCAACATATCTGCATTTTATAGGTGCTAAACGTATTTTGAGATACTTGCAAGGCACAAAAACTCATGGTTTGTTCTATCAATGTGGTAGTAATACAACTCTTCAGGCTTACTGTGATGCAGATTGGGAAGGAAACCCATCTGATCGCAGAAGTACCTCTGGATATGTGTAATTTATTGGTCACAATGCAGTACATTGGGCTGCAAAAAAACAACCTACTGTTTCTAGGTCCTCAACTGAGGCAGAGTATAGAGCACTTGCAGTAACAGCTGCTGAAATCTCATGGTTTAAAACATTATTTCGTGATTTAAGAATGCCAATTTACAAAGCTCCAATTTTATGGAGTGATAATTGTTCTCCTCTAGCTATTGCTGCTAATCCTATATCACATGCTAGGAAAAAACACATAGAAATAGACTACCATTATGTTAGGGAGAAAGTTTTACGAAAGGAACTGAATGTTTCTTTTATCTCAAGTGCAGAGCAGTTAGCAGATATATTCACAAAAGGTCTCACCACACCTCAATTTCTGGAATTGAAGAGCACGCTGATGATTCAACATTCACCATCATCTTGAGGGACAGTATTAACAACATTGGATAAAGAAGGTGCTGATACAAGATCAAGCCCAAGCCCTGAAGATGTGGTCAAGCCCAGTCAAATAAAGAAGCCCAAAATTTATCTAAGTCCATAACTAAAACCCTAGAGGGACCTCTCTGTTATAGACTACAAAGTTTAGGACTCTTTTTCTATATTTACAAAACGGTCACATATACGACCGTTCAGAGATCTGTATTTATTCCAAACCTTGGATGATGAAAGCCTAAGGCGTTATGTTCTCTTTATCTTGGCTCTTCGAGATCTCCGCCTCCATACCTCTTTGTTTACATTCATTCATCTAACAAATACACAAAGTTTTCAAGTAGTACATAACAAATACCACTTTCGTTTCTTCTCTATCACACAGGTTTGACTTTTTTCATTATTTACTCTGTCACTTTGATCCGGCGATTTGTGTAGCAAAGCTATGCAATTTTGTGATAATTTTTTCATAGTGTTGTAGAATTGAAATTGCTCCGGTGAAAAAATCATCAAAAAATTGCATCGTTTTGCTATGGAAATCTCCCGGTCAAAGTGACCCTGATACGAGTCAAAAAGTCAAACCGATGTGATAGAAAAAAAACGGATGTAGTACAACAGAATAGAAATACAGAATTGTAAGAAGTAATTGTAGAATATTATGAACCTGCATCAACAGATCGACTTCTCATTCATTCGAATCCTGACTTAGAAGGCTATAATAAATGCCCACACACACACCAATTGTAGCCGGACAACTAGTCTGTTTCGGACTCCGAGTAATTCGATTTCAATTATGATTTCCGTAAAACAGATAGAACACCAAATCTTGGACTCCTATTTGTAAAAACACTTGTTCTGATTGAGGTTCCATATGGTGAGTCACTGATTTTAATCAATCTGGTAAATCGTTGACATAAAATAGGGGACAGAGAAGGAGATTGGAGAGACTGAGAGAACAAAAATTTAGGAGTGGACTTGAGACATAGTGGCCGGGAGAGAAGCAAAACTGAAAGATTAACGGCGAAAAATCCGATTGACAAAGCATCTCCTGTAGGGTTTTGATTCATGGATGCGCAACGGAAGCATAAACAATCATAAAACCATGCAAAACCCTCCAAGGATCACAAGTCAAGAGACATAACGATGGTAAGGGTTAGAAATCATAAACACACCTTAGGGTTCTCCTTTGATGACTTCAAACGCGAATTGTGTCACGTTCTCTATGGTTGATCCACGCCTAGAGTTGATCCTAGATCTCCCAAGTCCTTGGTGTTAGCCCGGAAGAGGAAGAGGAAGAAGAATCACGCAAAACGAGACCCAAAAGGAGGGTCTCGGCCTCCTTTGGCCGACGGGGACGGGGCGGCGGCAAGGGGGCGGTCGGCTCCCTTGTTGCTTCTCTCTCTCCTTTTTTTCTCTCCCATTCTTTCTTATGTTCAATTATGAGCATAAGTTCTTGTGGGAAGGAAGGAAGGAAGGTCCTTTATATAGTCCAACAACTCCTTGTTAACTACCTAAAGGACTTATTCTAGTCCTACTAGAATTCAATTTAGTCCCTTCCTTGCAAATTAGTCCCTACTAAGTTTGCAAGGGTTTGCAAAGTGATCCTTCTAATTAATTAATCCAATTAATTAATTCCCAAATCTAGTTCAACTCTATTTAGCGTGTGACCCCATAGGTTCTATCTAGTTGGTAGCAACTATTTGCTAATATGGAGCGGTTTCTAGCAAAACATCCATTCTAGCCAACTAATAGAATAGTCATCTTGACAACCTTTGTACAAGTAATTGTCTCATCCCTTTGTCTCTATATCCGAATTGGACACGATACATACAAGTCACACTCGTATATCCAATCCATAGTTTCTCGATCCATGGGAATAGCCTTATTCGTGCAAATAACATCAATATCCCATATTGATTTATTTGAGTCTGGCCAGACATTCTATAAGCACTATCCCTCGAGTGGCCTAGGATATTTGCTCCCGTTATGTGGGAGGGACAAATTCTATCTACGTCCACTACGATCTCTAAGCTTGCTTCTTATTATATTCAGTACACGCCTTTATAACTACCCAGTTACGGTGTAGCGTTTAACGCTACCAAGATCACAATAATACACAACTAGAATATCTAGTGACTTCAAGTCTAAGGATGACAATACCATTGCACCGCGAGAAGCGCTTGTGACTCAACATAACGTGTATGTAGCCTTCTCGGAGATGGGTAAATCCAGTGCAACATTCCCTAATGCACACCTATGTGTTGGATCGTGATATCTCCATATCAATCCAACCCCATACTAGTCTATAGATGATTGTCCCATTAATCATTATACTGGACTAGGGATATTTAAGATAAACAACACAATTGTAAATCTAAGGACTTCATTATATTAAATATCCAATAAATAATAAGTGAATTTCTAGCCACAAATAATTCATACTAAACTAGATTGCCTCTAGGGCATCTATTCCAACATCTCCATCTCCTCCATATCACCGATTCACGCGATATTTTCAAGAAGAAGATAATGTGTCCAGATTTTCACCAAAATAAAATATTAACACATAATTTTTTATATAAGCATTTACCATAATACCCCTGCTATTTGAAGAATTAAGGTCCCTTTCATTTTGGGGGCCCTAGGCAGCCCATAAGTTTGCCTTATGGAAAGGACGGGCTTGAGGAGGACGAAGAAGCATAAGGCGGCGACGATGGGATGCCGCTGCTGGTGGTGCCGGTCAAGGATGAGCGGGGGAGAATGATAGGAGGGCCAGAGCAGAGAGACGAGGAGGCCGCCGTCGGATTCAGTGGGTTGTTGGCTGGCTGGGCTTCTTCTTCGGCAGCGGGTCAAAGAGAAAAGAGGAAGAGGGAGAGAGCGAGGGTGGTGGTGAATGGTTTATATAGAGGAAGACCGGGAGTTTGCTGGATGATAGTAGAAGAAACGGAAGAAATAATTCATTTCCGTGTTGAGGAAAATTAATCTAATTGATTGGTTAGTCAAACTGAAATGTCTTAGTTGGGTGTCTTAGGAGCACAAAGTGTAGAGCATAGGTTTAAAGAATTGAAATAAATAAAATGGGAGAGAATATTTAGAAAGAAATAGAATTTAATTAGATAAATAAAAATATACAAAGTTATGTTTGGTATATAAAAAAATAGATGTATGAATTAGGAACTAAAAAGGTAAAGTTGGATAGGATCTTATTTATGATAAGATAGAAAATAACTAGATCTATAAAATTGTTTTAAATAAAATAGAAATTGAATTAAAAATAGTTCCGAACATTATAGTACAAAATTTTATGAAATTAAGCAAATGACCCTATTAATATTTATGGGTATTACAGAAATAGTTATATGACAACTCTTCAGGAGATGTAATTACCTTTATGACTTCGGGTCATAAAAAGCATAAAGTTATCGTAATTTCAGGTTACGATCGAACTTTCCTTCAATTCACAACTATCGGTTAGAAAACATGAAATTAGTAAGTAATTTAGAGAACTCTTCTAAAACATCTAATATGATTGACATTAATTAGTAAACAAGAAAAAAGCAATACTACTGCAACCGTATCAATAAGTTAAACAAATTAATTGAGTCAGACCAAACATGATAAGTATTAGGTTTGATGTGTACAACAACAAGCTTTATTGAAACAATTGTCAAAACAGTATACTAGTACTAAAGAAACCTTATAAATGAATCATGTGCTTGTGTTCCAAAGGAAAAGAACTTGTATAACAAAGATGATTGGTAAGGCATGATTCAAGGGTAATTGACATAAACCACCCCTTTGGTATGGCCAAATACCAGGTTGGTACCTTGAGGTTTGGTAAATACCACAAATCATCCTTGCGTGAATCCAAACTTGTGACGGGTTGCACCCTTCTGTTAAGATATGTTAGTTTACCTATTTCATGAATATATTTTGGACCACAATACCCTTGTTTGTGTCTGCCTGATTGAAATGCTTCCAAATAATTTTCTCTTACCGATGTAGTTGTATTTCAGAATGACTTCACAAATCAAAACCCACTTTTAGAACTGAGAAGCAAGCAACCAAGATACAAAATTGAAACACATATACTCATACCCAGCCAACAATTGAATTCATCAAACATATTAAAGAGATGGAGATAGAAGTTGGGGATAAATCCCTGGTCGGTGGTCGATACGAGTACAAAATTGGAGTGACTACTGAGTGAGTGGGGCTTGGGTCTCGGTTGTGTTCATCGCAAAACACAAATTGACCAGTAGTTTCGAGAAATCACTAAATTTTTTTAAATCACTAATCCTAGAAATTAGTAAAAATATCAAGTTGGTTCTGATAAAAAAATGAACTTCCAATCTATTAGAAACCACAAGATTCATTCCAAACCAACATCAGAATGAGACTCAACAGAGAACGCGTCTAAAGAAAGCACATGTTCGAGGAATACTCCGGTTCAGAGACACAATACTCTCCTAGCGCCATATCCGATGGATTCGACATTTATTGGCATTAGATAAGTTGCTAGAGACAGTTTTCTTCTATATCGGGGATTGCTGGATCGGGATATGACGATGGTTCGGATCGGTTCTGGATAATAATCGATGGCGATTTCTTTGGTTTTGGCATGGCATCTCGATTGGGTGGTTTTTATGGCCGAAGGTGGGATTTTTGTTGGTCGAGAGAGAGAGAGGGAGAGACGAATGGACGATGATGGATACGACGATGAAGGAGAGAAGATGAGGATGAACGAGAGAGACTTGGTAGATTATTGTTTTACTAATTAATGTGTGCTTTTATACAACTAGGGGTAAACAGACATTTCTATGTTTCCGTTACTCTATGTTAGTCCCAAGGGTGGGTTTGGGTATTTGCCATAGTTCTGGGTAGTAACTTGATATTGTGCCATATGTCAGTGTTGGTTTCTGTCGATTACCCATGCTTCAACCTACTACGCAAGTCTGAACCATAGTTTGAAATACTGTACCGGACTACCGGGCACCGTTTCGTTTTTGCTACTGGAGCGAAACATTTCGGTACCGGTGTATTTCTGTGATTTGTTTCGAATAACTTTATTTATTTATGAAACAGTCCCAAAAGATTGATATATTTTAAATATTTCTAATACGAGTTGCAAATGTGTAAGGATACATACATAAATTCTTTTTTAGGGGAACCTACATAATATTTTTGACAATAAAACATAGTTTATATAAATAAACTTTTAGTTCGATCAAAATAAATTTGTACAGCTTTTTATCACATAGTTATACATGCTCAAATAAACCTAGTATTTACTTAGAATTTCTCTTAAAATTGGGAATGAATCAATAGAATATCGGGTAAAAGACAAAAATCACCCCCTTGAGTATGGGGTATATAGAAAAACACCCCTCGTGTTCGGGGATATACAAAAATCACCCCTGTAAAAGTTATCATCTAACGGCGCAGTAACGGAGCTAAGAAAAGACAAAAATACCCTTCAAATCAAATCAAAATACACCACATAAATACCAATTATTCTCCTACTCCTCCCATTTCTAACCCTAAATCTCTGTCTCTCTTTCCCTTCACATTCATCCTCCCTCTCCCTCACCTTCACCACCGACCCCTCTCTGGCTCTCCTTCTCTACAGTATACACAATTCTCTACCCCTCCACCTTCGATCCTCACTCAAACAATCCCAGACTCGGCCAAACCCAGCCACCTCAGAGACAACCGACAGAGACCAACACCCTCCAGTCCCCGCAATTCCAGCCGACGACGAACCACCCAATAGAGTCCATCCCTCCACTGTTCATTAGTCAGAACACCCATTTTTCTTAAGGATGAGGAATCGAAGATGGAGAGAGATAAAAAAGATCGAATCGAAGATGGAGGAGGAGTCGCCATCATATCCGGGACTCGCGGTGAGTGACAACTCTCTTTTATGAGTTATTAATATACTTTCTTATTACTTTTATTAGGCTTATTTCACATGATTTAAATTTTATATGTGCACTAATATGTGAAATTGATGACTTATAAGCCTAGGAGTGAAAAGTTGTGTTTCTAGCTTATTTGAGCACGATTTCTCTCATATTTGCGATGATAATTGCACGGGTAGTATTTTGTTGCGTTTCTCAGGTAAAATAGGTGAAATGGAGCTTATGCGAGACTTTTAGTTTCTTGGAATGAATCTAGAATAAGAGGAGAAAAGAAGACGCAAAAACGAAGCGAAGTTGGAAAAGTCGCACAGGACCAGCATGCACTATTTTCGATGCTCAGGAAAATCTACAAATAATTTTGCAGCAAGGCTTGCGCCATTGGAAATTAGTTATCCAGGGCTTTCCAACTATATATGGTAGGCCCAAATACGAGTCCGGATGAGAGAATAATGGTCCGCGCAAGATAAGCTTACAATTCTGTCCGAGAATTACAAATTGGAGGGGCTGAAGTGCAATTTCTGCCAAATTTCATTAAAAAGCGTGCCCAGGCCTTGGGAAACGGGATCTCAGACCTAAAAAAACATAACGAGGATGCTGGAGAAGATCCAAGAAGGCTAGGAGGCATGCGGGACATGGAGAACGACGCCGGAGTCGCCGAAACGCGAATTGCGTCACGAGTTTGACTATCCCTTCTATCTTTTCTATCTTTTCTTGTTACTATGAACTTGTTAGCATATATTTTCAGTATATTTGAGTAAATTAACTTGCTAGGTTCATTCGGGGAACCTAGGGCTATGTTTTGGATTCCGGATTGTTGATTTGAATTCACGTTCTTTGATTGAACTTAATAAATTATGAATGTTTTTGCTATGTTTAATTCTCGTTCTTAATTTATATTTGTATTTTTAGGCCACAAATATGAATATTATAGGTAATGCGTTAGTCAAAAGCAATGAATTACCCGGATAAGTGAATTAAGCACGTAGTCGCAGGTTAGAGAAATCAACCACAGGCTGTGAACGTTGAGTAGAACTAGATGATCGTCATTATATGTTTTAGGATAATTAGAACTTGGTAACTCCGTTGTAATTTGACCTAGGCATAGAAAGCTACCCTGGTAACTCAGTTAGCATTATTGCTCGTTTGGCAAATCAAAACATTATCTGTGTTTCAAAACATAATTCCAGAAATTGAAGTTACCCTAGGGGATCCGTAGGCGACCCAGTACCAAGAAAATTATCACACAAAAATATCGTCTATTTAATTATTTACTTTCAGTTTATTAGTTTGGAACAAATCACTCAAACTACACTCCTCTTGTTATTTCAATTACACTCTTTAAATTTTAATCTCTAATTGACAATAAACCTACTATCTGTCCTTGTGGGATCGATAAATCGGGGTTGAATTATCACCCCTATATTACTTGACCGTGCACTTGAGATAACATGTAAGAAATCGTGTCATATTTTTGGCGCCGTTGCCGGGGACATCAGTTTATTTTCTAATTAAAAATTAGTTTAGAGAGTTTATTTATTTTTACTTTTATTGTCTATTCTTATTACCTCATGGTATTTCTTGAGATTTTCTGTGTGCATATATTCTTATTACACTTTTGTATGTACGCCAAGCTTCCCATTCACATTAAAAATCTCCACAACTGTTACTAATATTTAGGGTTAAACGTTTGAGTCACGGTTGGAAATTACTTCAATTTTTAATTCGCGATATTTAATTCTACTAAACGTTTCACTGATCTTAAGAGACCGAAAAAGATACTGGATAGGCGACTCTTAGATGTGCTGCAAGCAGTAGATGGAGATCAAACATAGCGGTTTGCTAGGTTTTTAAGTCGAGATCAAAGGAAGTTTTCCGAGGCTGATCGTTGAATCTTTCTCTTGTCAGAGTTTTCATTCTATCTTATTATCATGAATCTGATTTCAGAAAATACCAACACACGATCCAAAATCACTTATACATTTGGTTATGGTAACAACCACCTTTGAGGTATGTACTACTTTGCTTATCGTTATACGTCGTTTCTAATTTGCAAATCACATATATATATATATTTATTTATTATAAATCACATATATTGTTAGTTTTGTCTTTTTGTTTTTCAACAGGACATTGATATCACATGGGACTCTGAAGAATTCCGAACGGTAACATCCCAAAATTGTTCTTCATTTATGATATTTGTAATTTTGTCATTGAATTTCCTCGCGGTCTAATATAGATGTGTGTATTCCTTAAACACCTAAGAAATTTTGTGAAAATAATCAGTCTATTGATTGATATAGTCATTGACTCGATTAATTTGAGTGATAGGAACAAAAGTATTATCATCGATCTGATTTCAGAAAATACCAACACAAGATCCAAAATTACATATACATTTGGTTATGGTAACAACCGCCTTTGAGGTATGTACTACTTTACTTATCGTTATACATCGTTTCTAATTTGCAAATTACACACACACACACACATATGTTAGTATAAATCACATATATTGTTAGCTTCCTCCTTTTGTTGTTCTACAGGACATTGATATCACATGGGAATCAGAAAGAATTACGAACAGTAACATCCCCAAATTGTTCTTCATTTCTGAATTTTGTAATTTCATCTTTGTATTCTTTAAACACCTAAGAAGCTTGTGAAAGTAACTAGTCCGTTGATTTATATAGTCATTGACTCAGATAAATTTGAGTGATAGGAACAAAAGAATTATCTCTCTCAGGAGCATCGTGTATGCTTCTTCTTAAACTCCTACATTAATTTGATTTAGTTTTGCATTATGAATTATAATTCATCAATTTCTTCTTGTTCCTGTAAAAATGTTAAAAAGATTGCAACATGAATGGGATGTTTGTGTAAGATATATATTCAACTCTCGGTCATAATAATACACAATATTTAGTGTCTTGATTCTTAAACTGTGAAGGAGGCTTCTACTACTACTTACCACTCTGTCCCAGCTCTCTCCTCAATTTGACTTTTACCACTACTCACTGGGTCACTTTGACCCGATCATTTGGATAGCAAAATGATACAAATTTTTTTATAATTTTTTCACGGTATTTTAGAGAATCAAAAGTTGATGTATAACATAGTAAAAAAATTATAAACAAATGGCATCGTTGTGCCATCCAAATCACCCGGTTAAAATGACTGAGAGACGAGTCAAAAAGTCAACTTGAAGAGAAAGAGTTGGACGGAATGGTACTCGGTAGTACTAAGCATGTCACAAAAACTATGTCTATATATTTTTAAAATTTTTCAGAGGTGCATGTTAATATTTCTCTATTGCCCAAATTATCATCATTTACAGTGCATCTGTTTCAATGTGGCATAATCTTGACTTGCACTAGCTGCAAAATGAAAGTTCTGCAATTTTCACTTTAAACATTCGAAGTCCTTTTATTTTTTCTATTGTTATGTGATCAAAGACCCCAAATGTCTTAGTTTTAATTGTTTAAGTTTGCAAACTACAACCCCAACTGAGAATTGAAGATTCACGGGTAAAAAAAAGTTACCTAGTTTTTCGCTCTTTTTCTTTTTTTTTCCAAACCTTCACTCTTTTTCGAAATTCTAACTTTTTTTTTGAGATTTTTTTTGAAATTCTAAACAAAATGAAAATAATTGTTAAGATTCTTATAATCTATTACTTCTTGAAGGAAGCAGAGATTATTACCAAACAAGAAACTAGATTTTTAAATTCTCCCTTCAGATTATTATATCATTCCACTACTTGCAACGCACGTGCACGAAAACTAGTAATCATTAAATATGACAGCAGGCCCTTATAGATGAGTTGCAAGTAGAATGATTTCACAAGAATACTATAATAGTACACAACGATGTACTGTGTATCTAGTATTTGACTGATTACAAGAATGTTAGTGAAGGGGCTATTGGTCTCCAAGCTTGGCAATGGCACAGCAGGTTGTGAAAACTAGAATAAGACGGAGAAATTCGACGAAGACATCTACCCCGGTGTGCTACAGCGCACTCGACCGCCACGGGAGCTCACATCACGAGTTCGGGGATTCTTCGTTCCTTTTTCCTCAGCAACATCAGATCAATCGACCCCGGTGTGTTTCACACACTCGACCGCAAGGGAGCTTGCATTGGTGCGCACAATGTTTGCTTGGGGATTGCTCTTGCTATCTCAGTTAGCACTTATCAGATTTCGTCCCCGCCCATGTGTCGGTTGTGTTTCTTTTCTCTCTCTTTACTTACCGTTTAGGCACATCGTACTTGCTCTAGGATTTTATTTTAACAACTTGGTCACGGTGCTTACTCGGCGATGGGATTAGCTGTTCGAATCCTAGGGAATACTTGAGTACTAGTTTAATTTCGGTACACACAACTGGTCACGTGCACGTAGCTTGAATTATCTCTAAATTTATTGTAGCTACCGTCTTGTGTCGTGGCTTTAACCCCCAGAAGAATCATCGCCCCTCGCATTTGAATCCTGAGTCTTCCTGTTGATCTCTAAATTAGTTGAGGACAACGAAGCGTTTAAGTGTGGGGGGATTTGAGCCGTTTGCTAGCCATGTCAGTCTTGCACCGCCAGTTACATGTAGATTAGATTGTCGTATTGTCAGTCAGTCTAGTACTTGTAGTCCGAATCGTTTTTTTAATATGTTGTTGTAGTGTACTTAATTTTAGAGTAGTTACTGTTTATTTTTGCACTTTTATTTATTGAGTCCTCCTATCCCAAACGTGTTGGTTAATCGAGTTGGCCAAATTCATGTAGAGTTAGGAAAAAATGAAAAGATTTTTTTTTAAAAAAGTAAAAACTATAAAAAACCTAAAAAATTGAAAATTTGATAAAGGAAAACTTAGGACCTAGAAACCGAAGAGAATCCAGTGAAAGAGTTCATGAGAGTAGGAAGCACTGTGGTAGGGATACTTTAATTTTAGTATTTTGTGCGTAAGTCTCACGAATGGATGTCCCGAGTATTCGGGAATGGTGAACGTAGATTACGGACATACTTTTGACTTCTCTAGTGTGCTAGGAGGATTGAGTCTCTAGGTGGTTGAATAATCCGTTTCCCATGGAAACTTGTGGACTCTTAGAATCTGGGGTGGACCTTCGTGTAGAGTTGGTTTCATGTGGTACGAGTCTTCGGCCTAAGCGAAGTCGGGGAGCGTACACCACCATCCCTTAAGGTGGTTCCAAGATAAAATTCTAAAAAGCCCACACTCGTAAGCTCTATTGCACGGTTGTAAAAAAAGAGGAGGAAAGAAAATAAAATAAAAAATCTGAAAAAAATGAGCTTCAAGGAGAAACAACCTAATGTGCTTCCGTTTGCGCGGAAAATTTGGATTCAATCCAATGTAGAGCTTAAGAGGGAAACTAAAGTCAAGCCGTATTACACAGGATTTGTGTCTCCCGTCAATGGTATAATTTGCATTTCAAAAGCAATAATGGCTAAGAGGGTCTGAAAACCTCAAATGACTTGGCGAAGAAAGACCACTTAGTGACTTAAGATGCCTAGACCCTCCAAGTCAAATTACGTCTCGTATCTTGGTTTGATTTGGTAGATGTTTTGGGACTCCTTAGTGAGTTTGTGCATAGGATCATCATATATTTGATTTTTTGCTACGTGTTGTGAAATTTCAAAGTGAGCTTGTGAGGATTTGATGATTTCGGTTTGTGATAGAGAGGTTGCCCAATCTCGTAAAAAGAAATTAAAATTGTGTTGGTTCAATTTTTGCATTTTGTATAATCGAGTTTCATTTTAGTTAGTTCATGCAGTTGCATAGTCTTGTCGTATTGAGTTGTGTTTGTGTCTTGAGTCGGCTAGTAAATAGTGGTTTTACTCAGGACGAGCAAAAGGTAAGTGTGGGGATATTTGATAACTCTCTTCTAGGAGTTATTAATATACTTTATTATTACTTTTATTAGGCTTATTTCACATGATTTAAATGTTATATGTGAACTTATATGTGAAATTGATGTCTCATAAGCCTATGAGTGAAAAGTTGTGTTTCTAGCTTATTTGAGCACGATTTCTCTCATATTTGCGATGATAATTTTACGGGTAGTATTTTGTTGTATTTATCAGGTAAAATAGGCGCAATGGAGCTTATGAGGGGCTTGGAGATGCTTGGAATGAAGCTAGAAGAAGAGGAGAAAAGAAGACGCAAAAACGAAGCAAAGTTGGAAAAGTCGATAGTACCATCCTTCACTAATTCTCAGGAAAATCTGCAAATAACTTTGCAGCAAGGCTTGCGCCATTGAAAAGTAGATATCCATGACTTTCCAACGATATATGATAGGCCCAAATACGAGTCCGGATGAGAGAGTAATCGCCCGCGCAAGATCAACTTACAATTCTGTCCGAGAATTATAAACTGGAGGGGCTGAAGTGCAATTTCGGCCAAATTTTATTAAAAAGCGTGCCCAGGCCTTGGGAAACGGGATCTCAGACCTAAAAAACATAACGAGGCTGCTGGAGAAGATCCAAGAAGGCTAGGAGGCATGAGGGACATGGAGAACGACGCCGGAGTCGCCGAAACGTGAATTTTGTCACGAGTTTGACTATCCCTCCTATCTTTTCTATCTTATCTTGTTACTATGAATTTTTTAGCATCTATTTTAAGTACATTTGAGTAAATTAACTTGCTAGTTTCCTACGGGGAACCTAGGGCTATGTTTTGGTTTCCGGATTTTTGATTTGAATTCACGTTCTTTGATTAAACTTAATAGATGATGAATGTTTTTGCTATGTTTAATTCTCGTTCTTAATTTATATTTTTATTATTTGGCCACCAATATGAAGATTATAGGTAATACGTTAGTCAAAAGCAACGAATTACCTGGATAAGTGAATTAAGCATGTAGTCACAGGTTAGAGAAATCAACCACAGGCTGTGAACGTTGAGTAGAACTAGATGATCGTCATTATATGTTTTAGGAATAATTAGAACTTGGTAATTATGTTGTAATTTGACCTAGGCATAGAAAGCTAGCTTGGTAACTCGGTTGGCATTATTGCTCGTTTGGCAAATCAAAACATTATCTGTGTTTCAAAACATAATTCCGGAAATTGAAGTTACCCTAGGGGATCCGTAGACGACCTAGTACCAAGAAAATTGTCACACAAAATATTGTCTCTTTAATTATTTAGTTTCCGTTTATTAGTTAGGAACAAATCACTCAAACTACACTCCTTTTGTTATTTCAATTACACTATTTAAATTTTAATCTCTAATTAACAATAAACCTACTATCTATCCTTGTGGGATCGATAACTCGAGGTTGAAATATCACTCCTATATTATTTGACCGTGCACTTGCGATAACACGTAAGAAATCGTGTCAGTGAGGCGGTTGTGAAGCGGCGGTCGAAGCGGTGGTGAGGCATTCCGTTGAAACCGACGAAGGAGAAGACTTTCAAGTTACTCTCTATCTTGGATTGGTTCTTCTCTCCTTCCCGTTCCCATTTGACATCATCGACGATGGAGGTTAGATATGTCAGTGTTGGGTTTGCAGAAGTGGTGGACGAAGATGAAGGCTGGGTTACGACGATTTTCAGTCTGGGTGTTGTATTAGACTTTTTGAAGGCTGGGTTCTTGTTCGGGGTTGCATTGGAGCTTAGGATTGGGCTTATTAGGACGCCGATTTAGGGGTTTGAATGTTTCTCTTCTCGATCGAGTTCCATTGCTTGTTGGGTGTAAGTTTTCCGAGGCTACTGGTTGTTTGGGAGGGTCTACAATGGTCGAAAGGGAGTTTTTGGAGTGAAGATTATTTTTTCAGGGGAATTATGACTTGTTTGATTTGGGAAGTAACCATTTTTTATATTTAGTCAACTCCCTTGAGTATATCTCTATCAGGTATTCTGAATCTAAGTGTAAAATGACTTCTCAGTTTCTGATCTAAGGATCCAAATGTGACCTCTAAATTATACCCATATATCACAGCTCAAGGCATATTTGAAGAAATTTTTAGCCAATTTAATTAAGTGGATTGGTATTGGTGGTGAAGAACACCAAGAACACACCAAGAACAAGAACACACAGTTTAATTAAACTGTGAGCTTTTCATTATTTTGTGATGATTTTTGGATTAAAAGGTTGGGCTTGGTTTTGGATGTGACTAGTTTAGGTTTGATTGGTGTGGGTTTGATTGGTGTTGTTGGTTATTTGTGTTGGTGGTGGGCAAGGTGGTGGTGTTGTTGGTGGTGAATCAGTGGTGTTGGTGTTGTTGGCGGTGAATCGGTGGCGTTGGCGGTGGAGGTGGTGGCCAAAAACACCTAGAACACTAAGAACAAGAACAAATAAACACAAAAAACACAAATAAGGGCAAAATGATCATTAAAAGGTCATATTGCACCCCCCTAGAAACGGACATTAACAGAAGGGTGGTAGTTGTCCAACGTCCGTCTACTGACAGGGGTGGTTTTTGTCCTTACATGAGTGGTTTTTGTATATCCGTGAACACGAGGGGTGTTTTTGTATATACCCCATACTCAAGGGGCGGTTTTTTGTCTTTTACCCTAGAATATATGTACTTAGTATTTCTCTTAAACTTAGTGTACATACTTTAAAGGTTAAACAAACAATAGAATATATGTGCTTTGTAATTTGTATTTAGTGAGCTGGTTAATAATAAATATTTAATTGTGAAGAAACTACACAAGTAAATGAGTGGCCCACTGGCATCTTTCATGATTTTGCAAGTTCGAGTCTCGTCGAGGGACATGTTACTCATATCAGTGCAATTTTTACGAGAAAGGATCAAAATTTCGCGAAACTACCCGAAATGTCTGAAATTTTCCGAAATACCACGAAATGGACCGAAATTTGCACTGAAACGAAGTATAAGCAATACCGTTCCGTTTTCCATCCAAAACGAAACGCTCTGGTCCGTTTAGGCCGAAACGGAACGGTATTTCACACTATGGTTTGAACCATCAAGACTACAAAAAAATAAAGACACCATCAAGACTACAAAAAAAGTAAAAAACAATAAAGTCGTACCTTTTTCTCTTTTTTTTTGCCGCACATAATTCTCGTGGTAGGAATCGTGTTTTGGGGGGTTTTGAATCTCTAATTTTTTTTTTCAGGACGTCGTGCTGATAACGTGTTAAGAATAAAAGGAATTGAGAGACAATAAATGAAATCTTGTTTATGTGTAAAAAAAACAATTAACATAGACACTATGGTGGATTTTATGGGCTTAACTATGAACATAAAAAAGGAAATTTCTCTTAAAAATAAAAATAAAATAAAAATAAAATAGGATAAGTGTGTAGCCGTGTAGGTACTAGGTAGTTGGTCTTATCTTAAAATTCCATATTTACAACAAGATGGTGACTGGATTGACCCACTATTAATTAGCCTAATAGTATTCGCTAATTCCTGCTGGAAGCGAACTTCAACTTGTCCACATTCTCAGAACCACCCGACCAACTCAACACATTCTCAGAACCTACGACGTCACCAATTGGAGCTCGCCGGTCAGGTTCCGACGTCAGGTAATTCCTCTACCTTTGGCGAGCTCTCAGAGCAACGCCAGGTAACTGTACGGCCACTGCTTAGTGAGTTCCCCCTCTCTCTTCTATTATCTGTTTGTGCAATTTTATACTAGTAACTTTGATGATCGGAATCGGTTACAGCTGTTCTGTTATGGGTGAGGTTGAGAATTTCAACGAATAGGTACGACATGCATCTGAAATGGTAGACATTTGGGGTTTATCGTCATCTGAATTGAGTCGGGAAAAATCACCAACTGAAGTAAAAAAGGATAAGTTGGAAAAACGAACGAATTTAATTTTTTTGTGCCCCTTCACCAACCTCCTTGCAATAGACAAGGCGTATTTGATTTATTAGGGCATCTCTAGCCGTGTCGCATTTCCCGTCCCCATGGGCCCACTAACTTTGCAGCCCTTCCCCCAAACTACTACTCATTTACTACTTCCGTTATCTCTGAATCTTCACACTTTCACTTTTTCTTCCGTAATCGGGTCAAACCCAGTTTGACCCGGTGATTTGGATAGCCAAATGAAGCAACTTTTTAATAATTTTTGATGGTGTTGTAGAGTGAAGTTTATTCTACCACATCGTGGAAAGATAATCAAAATTTGCATCGTTTCACAGATCAAATCACCAAATTAAAGTGATTCAGTGAATAGTGGTAAAATGAAAAGGGTAAAGATTCAGAGAGAACAGATGAAGTACAACCATTCCCCTCCCCCACCTAATTAAGTTTTTTTTTGGAGGAAACTAATTAAGTTTATTTTTAAAATATATTTAATGATTTAAAAATATACTATTAATAGTGATAAAAATAAATTTGAAATAATGTTAATATAAATATGTAGTCACAAAAGTGATAGTAAAAAAATTTTCAAAAAATAAAATAAAATGATAGTAAAAAATAATAACAAACAACACTTTTATTTCCCAAAAACTCTTTTATTCCGCAAAATAAATTTGGCATCTTTTTAACTGTGTTTCCAAATATATAATAAATATAATTGATAATTATAAAGAAAAATAAGATATATCAAATTGACAACAGTGCAGGTCTTTTGTGCGAACACTGGGGGATGTTTCTTTTGATTGGTGTTTCTTGTTGTTGGGTATATTCTTACAGACTGAATTTAGTCATAAGACTTGAAATGACTGTTTTCAACATGTGATTTTAGTTTGTTAGGCTTGTGCTTATGTTTTGAAAATTGGGATTGCAATATCTTTGTGACTACGTGTGTTATGCTCAGGACATTGCAGATTTTGGATTGTTTCTGTTCTCTCTCGTTCGGAAAAATATATTTGCGGGACAGGGTGAGTAGTATAGATGTTTGAATGATAACTTGATATTTCAATATGCACAAGATATCTAGAAGAAAATTGACAGCGGAATAATGAAGCATTTATTTCAGAGAAAGAATACTCAGTCTGTAGTGCGACATAGAGATTAAGCATAAATTTTTCAATTTTAATATTCAGCCCTCTTTTGTATATAAAACGGTTGTACTTTTATATTGTCTATATAATATATTGTTTTCAGGTATGGCCTCAGTTTTAAATATTTATGCCTGCCTGTTGTTGCGGTTATGCTATAGGGTCTAGATAGCAGTATAGATTTTTCATCCATTCAAACAATGTCAACCTATTGCTAATTTTCTCTCTGCTTAAACTTGTCCTGACGATATTTTCTATTTTGTTTCCTCAGATCCTTATGATGCAGAGATTATGTTCAGTGAGGTTCCTGACCTCTGCATTTTCAAGAAAGGAGATGCAGCGTGCTGCTTTCTCAACCTCGATGCTGTTTGATGACACCCAGATGCAGGTTTGCCTCTCTCTGTGATGTACATTCATTGTGTTTAGATTACCCATGCTTGAATGTTCAATAGAGTCACTTTCTCTATATGGGAATCTCAATCATGGGTTTCATTTGTATTTATACACTTGGATTTGGAGTGTATACACTCTCATTGATGTTGTTAGCTTAGAGTTATTAAGTATAGTAATTGTGAAAATTCTGTGTTGTATTTAGTAGTTCTTTTACTAGTTTGTCATAGCTTGATTGGTTGATTCAGCTGAGAAGAGGGAAAATACGGGCACTTCGACATACTGTCTTATTAGATTGTTTTATAACATTTAATTAAATTTAGCTATCACTAAACTAGGGTAGTTAGATTTAATTTATCCAATTTTATTTTGAATAGGGTGTAATCTCTCGATGGCTTGTGTTATTCATACTTCACCTCATCTTATTTAAGCTGAATTTTGTCTTATTAATAAGAAAAGTTCATCAAAATATGAATCCAGTAAGTCGTAAACTGACCCCTTAGGTATTAATTAGTTATAAAGTTGGTACCTTAACTCTCATACCCCAAACTTGCTTTCCGTGTGCATTCAAATGCCCCAACCTGTTTTCTCTCTTATGTTCAGGTGACAAGATTCCACGTCTGGAATCATTTCATTCCCAACTATGAGTTCTCAAAATGTGAGAAATGAATAAAATTAACTTGAAGGCCAAAAACCTTCTTCAAATGTCAAACCACCCATAGGTGTTATGCTATTTCTTCTAAAACCCATTAAGAGATTACCTATTCACCCTCTTCATTCCCATCAGCATTACCATCACACCCCCTTGGTACTTACCACCACCGCACTGTCCCGTCCACCCCACCATGGTCTTGTTCTTCCGCCACCCCCACAACCACCAGAAAAAGCTCTATCCATCAGAGCGAGCGACATCCCGCTGGAGGTTTGCAGGTTTATGCTTAGGAAGAAGACGAGTGGCCGTAATAAACACTACACGAGGAAAATTTTCAGCGTCCTGGCATAAATCGACACTCAATTGCAACAAAATTATCACTTAATTGCAGAGACGCAAAAAATTGGGGGTAGAAATTAAAGCATCTGGTCAACTACACTAAAATTTCCAAACCCCGTGTCTTCACCCACCCATTCCCCAACACCAGGGCCTATGTTTGCCAACCTGCCATACTCACCATGCAAACCTGTGCAACTACCACCACTTCTCTATTAAGCAACCCAATTCAAGAAATCTGATAAAGATAAATGAATTTAGAAACTCACTAATTGCTAGTTATTGGGTTTTCCGTTTCAAACAATGCTCCTCCCCGTTCCATCTCCGACAACACAATCGGCATTTCAGGTCAAGAATCTCAGCACCTCTTCACTACAACACTAAAATTTACTCGTCTCTCATCATCTTTAATCACCCTCGTCACTGAATCAGTGCCGTCAATCCATCACTAGCGTACTTACTCTTCCCACCGACTTTATTTTCCCTATAGGTATGAGGTTCAATTAATGGCAACCATGTAACATGCAACACATACATGAGGAAAAACTAGATTTTTTATAACCCTCTCAAGCATGTAGCAATAAGAAGATAAAATCAAATTAAAAGGGATGAGTACTCTATTACTCCATTGTCTCATAAATTGAATGTGTAAGGGCTCATCTCTTTCAGTCCATAACATACAAACAACATAGTGATGAATCTTTCAAATGCAAACACACTAAGGAAAATATGATATTGTCTCCGATGTTTCTGCACAAAAAGCAAAAAATGACTTATTTTCTAGTGTGCTGTTACTCCTGATTATGGTATGTGCTATCTAGACTGTGATCGTGTGTCAAGATAAGATGCAGGATGTCTTCAGTTAACTAGCATTTTTTTTTTTTTTTAAATTTACACTGATATGCCAAGGTTCCTACCAAACTCCAAAGTATTTAATCCAACTGCTTGGGCATCTACAACCATGGCAACATGTTGGTTAAGGTTTACTATCTCCTGATTAGGCATAAACAAAACAAGCAATGATAATACAAGTAAAATATGTAGCACATGTGCGGGTACGCAAAAATCAGGGCTGCTGGTGCGGTGGCGGTGCGTCGACTTTATTTATATTTTTATTTTATATTGTTTGTGATACCATTATTCTAATATAAAACAATCATAATAGTTATCAAAGTTATAATCGAACAAAAATTCATAAATAGATTCAAAGATACATAGTAATATATCAACAATATAATCTTTTCGTGTCATTGTTCGTCGCTATGGAGACACAAGTAATCTAAGGGTTAAAATGTTCACGTAGATGATATTTTTTTGGTTAAATTGTAGTTGTACTGAACACTCCCAACTAAAAATTTCAAAATGACAATGCCTTATCTTCAAGGCACCCGCAAAGCACCCATGAAGCACCCAAGCACCCACGAAGCACCCGCAAAGCACCCATGAAGCACCCAAGCACCCTCTCTTATATTTTTGGAAATTTATCTTTGCCTTATTTAAGTTTTTAAAGCTTCAATGTTTCTGACAATGCCAGAAACTGAGAACAGCCGGAAGCAAATGATTTTTTCTTACACATCCTATTTTTTTTCCATTCTGTCAATTTTTGGGTTCCTTATCGTCTTCTATTATCTTCCAGCTTACTCATCATTTTCTACTGGAATATCTCTACAGTTCAAAGAAAGTGTTGCACAATTTGCCCAGGAAAATATTGCTCCTCATGCATCTAAAATAGACAAGTCAAATCATTTCCCAGAGGTTATGCATCTATCCTAATTTTTTTTGTCAACTGATTGACCAAAACAGTAAGATTTGACTGGTTTATTTCTGTCTGCAGGAGTTAAATTTGTGGAAACTAATGGGGGACTTTAATCTCCATGGCATCACCGTTCCAGGTAACCTCTTACGTGCAACGATTGCTTGGAGCCCTTACTTGTTATTAATATTTTTGTATAGAAAAGCTCTTACTTCCCGGTTACTGATGTTTGTATAGAAAGTACAGTTACAAGATTATATAAAATGAAAAAAATGTGCAATGCTAGGGTACCCCATTTTCTCTATTTTATCTGTCAATGCCGAGTCACTCTTGGAAGCTCTCTCTCTCTCTCTCGGAACCCGCAGGTGATACCCCTCGAGCACTCGGTAAAACCCCCGCTCTAGTGCATTAGCCTGCAAACCATACCAGAGAGGTAAACGGTAAACCAGCCTGAGAAAACATGGGCTGACTTCTTGCAGTTGGGAAGGCCAATAGGCAGCTCTTGGGTTTGCCCAACTTTAGAACTCAAGATCTTTAAGTATACACCCAAAGACTTAAGCATGCATGCTCGACAACTCAGGGTTGACGTACATCAGGCACAAATGGGATAATTTATCTTTATGGGGATTAATTTAGCTTATTGTTATTTCGAGGAACATTTATTTTGCCAAAATTCATTTGATTTTCGATGTAGACAAACAGTTCCCACAATATTTGTACCTCCAGTACGGGTATCCAGAAATTTAGCTTATTTAAGTGATGAATGTTCCTTTGACCATATTCCTAATTAGTAGTCCAGGCGCTGTACGCATGCTATGAGATAGATGGAGACACAATTGGTTCCTGTCCAGACTTAATTTTTCTAATTTTCGAACATTGTAGTTATCTAGTTATCGGAAGGAAATCAGTTAACCATGAGTGTTTTAGAGGAGTATGTTACTCGGGGTTACCCTTTTACCATTATGAGTAGGGGCTATTAAACTGAATTATATATTAGAAGTTGGACTTGGTTGCTTTACTAAGGAGCTTGAGAATTCTGTTGCACCAAGTTGAAGTCTTTGCATAATATAGGATTATAGATAAGTTTTCATATGGATTGAAATATGAGAAACCTGATCAAGGAGTGCATTGCCACAAAACATTCACAGCCACTTTTTTGCTTGAGAAATCAGAATATGACCAGACTCGATCAGTTGTAATTGACAGACTCATGAACGTGAACAGGAATATGCCAACTGCAGTTTTATGTTTGTTTATGTTGGCTATGATGCTTTACCCTGTGTGAGCTTTGTGTTCAGATTTTTGTATTTATGGACTTGATTATGGTTGCATGGCTAGTTATACCTTGTTAAGTATTTCAGATGGATACAGGAACAACATGTTAAAGATTAAATGACCCTGGATAGTACATAGGGTAAACAATAATTAAGAGGAGATGTATATTAAACACAATTGTTTTTGGATGGGTGCTTCAACAGGGGAATTCGTGTTCAGTTAAAATTCGAAGTCCAGGGTTTTCACTCCTTTGTTTGGGTAACTTACAAACATTTGGATATGACATCTTATTCCCATATTTAAATTCCATCGTTGAAGTGTCATTTAAAACTGCAACTGGGTATGAAACGTTACATTCTATTGTTTAAATGCCAACACTGCCACGACTGTCCACACATTGTCTATGCCGCCGTCGATCACCATACAGTTATCACCAGGGAAGTCAGTCTGCCATTGCTATCCACATGCAGTTACTACCCCATCCATACATTGAACAGGAAGTACCGCCACCAGGCTAGTTACGGCGATTTTCCTAACTAGTCCCCGCTTCACAACCATAGCTATTGCATGTCGTACTATGGTATTCTGTGAAGAATAGTGTGTGGAAGAAAATGATGAACACACACATTAGGGTGTGGTTCCATGTTAGGTTATGCTTCCTTCTGTGGTGCATCGCTGCAACAGTTTTTACTTGGCATTTTAAATGGTGGAGATTTTAGTTTTTGTGTTGTTTTCTTTTGTTAAATTCTCTTCCTCGTTTGTGGGAGTTTTAGTAAGATTGATGAACAAATGTCAAATTTAGGACCAACTTGTTTTGGTCTGCTATTGAGCCACAAAAATAAACTCAGAAATTTGAAACAAATTTTAAAAACTAGGAGTTTGATGAGGTTGAAAACATAAGTATGGGGTTCCATCTTGACATCATGAAAGGGATAATTTGAAGATAATAAGCGAATAATGCGAAGAAGTTAGTTGAAGGGAAATACCTATAGCTTTATGGCTGAAAAAGGAGATCGTTACATGAAGTTCTTAATGAATTTCTGCTCATACTTGGTTTTTTGCTGATTTTCAGAAGATTCAAGGTCTGGAAAGAAGGGTGGGTTTAGATTGAGAGTTAAAGGGAAGAGATCAGGTTAGGAAGGCTGTTGAACTGATAAATCTGGGTCGTCAATAGAATTCACCTAAGGTAATACTGCAAGAAAAGAAGCAACAAAGAAAGAGAAAAAAAGATGAGATTCGAGTACTCTCACCTAATTCGTCAATAGAATTCACCTAAGGTAATACTGCAAGGAGCACCAATCACCAGCTACCCAAGCTCTTCAAATATTCTTCTCCATTCCCCAATTCCTGAATCAAGAGTACATCATATGTATAGACTCTTAAATAATCTAGTCAACTATCCTACTTAAGATTTCTCGAACAAGATTCGAATTTTTTGCTGGACATACTTTCCACTGTCATTAGATATTTAGGGATTTCCGTACTTCATTTTCTTTTTCTATGCTAGAGTTCAAGATTTGTTATTTCGTTTTACTACTCTGTTTTTGATACCATAACTACAGATGTTTCACCTACTAGCAATCACTCCTTGCTGTTTCTTGGAATGTTTCGGAGTCCAGTGCCTTTTAATTTGTTTAGCTTGTCTCTAAATATGTGACCTTTTAATAGAGGAATACGGAGGACTTGGACTTGGTTATTTGTACCACTGCATAGCTATGGAAGAAATCAGTCGTGCTTCAGGATCAGTTGGGCTTTCCTATGGTGCTCACTCTAACCTTTGTATTAATCAACTGGTAAACCATCCAAAACCACCTTACATTTTGGTAACGTATAATGTTTGCTTATTGAGTTCTAATTATTGCCTTTGGTTTTTAGGCGAGGAATGGAACCCCTGCCCAGAAGCAGAAGTACTTACCAAAGGTTTTACTTCACTATCTTTCTTTCTTCCCACCGCGCTTCAGAGTTCTAGACATCATATACTCCTATAATTGCTTTATCCTTTTTCTAAATGGCACATGTGATTTTTCTTCTGTCTGTATCTATTCAGATATAATTTTTTTTTCATGGAATCTTGTATCAAGCTCAAGAAGTATTTTCCAATACCATATTGAACGAAAGCGATTTAATGGTTGTCACAGATTCTTGGATAAGTTACTCTGTCTCCTTATGTCCCCTAAGCAGCTTCAACTGATACTTTGTTTGATGACTTAATGATTTATCCTTCAAGATGGATGTTAATCAGTCAGGTCTTGAATTCCTTGTGGCACTGAAATAGTTTTATTGTTGCCAACTCTATTACTGCAAAGAGCCAAAGAGCCATTTCCCTCAAAAAAAAAAAAAAAAAGAGCCATAAACCTAACTGGTTAGTTCCAATAACTCCCTAGTCCCTCCATCCCATTTAAGTGTTTTGTTTGACTTTGACAGTTATAGGAGATGCTTTTGACTTTACAGATTTACAGATCTATCCTTTGTCTTATTTGAAACTTACTCTTGGGAAGTGAGGAAGTTGTAATTTTATAAAGGATATGGCAAAATGAAGTGATGAAGTAGGTAACATTGTAGCACAGGACTCTTAACTTGGGGACTGCAAAGTAACTAAGGAAAGCTTTTGAAATTGAACAGAGGGACCTGTATTTTCAAAGTTGTTCTATTCAGTTATCCAGATATCAATTTCCCTCCTCCCTAAAGAAACTAGAAAGGACCGAGCCCCACACACCTGTTCTCTTTTTCTTTGTTAATTCTTTTGAATTCCAGGTGGCGAACAGCCATGGTTGAGGCACCAAACCTTCCTCTTGAAAAAGGACTCCGTTTAATGCGTCCTTTGAGTTGTCAGAAATCTGTCTCGTTTTCAACTACTAAAAATATCGATTCTTGGGGATCCTTCAAATTTTTTTCTTAACCTTAACATTTTGGAGCGATAATTTAAAATCTAAAGGATTTAGTATTAGTCGGACCAAGACAGAACACGTGGAGTGTAACTTCAGTGGCCATTGGACAGTGGGAAGGGAAACGATAACCATTGGTGGGCAAGAGGTGCCAAAGAAGCATCCTTTTAGATATCCTGTGCAATTCTACCTGGTGATTGAGAGATAAATGATGATGTTGCCCATAGGATAACAACAGTGTGGACAAAGTGCAGGGGTGCTTCCAGTGGGTTGTGTGACTGTAGGATTCAGCTAGGTTAAAGGGTTAGTTCTATAGAATCTCTGTACAACCCGCTTTGATATATTCATTAGAGTGTTGGGACTTGGGATGGTAAGAACAGATATAATAATAAAATGAGTGTACAAAAAATGAGAATGTTAAGGTGGATGAGTGTGGTATCTAGGAAAGATAGGATATCCATTGACACAGTCAGAAATAATCTTTGCACCTATAGAAGACAAAATGAGGGAGAATCGTTTGAGGTGGTTTGTTATAGTGAGGATTATTAAAATTCTGCATAATATAGATATAGGGAAAGACAATAATAATCATAGACCACTGTCTAGTTTGGTTCTGAGGCTTCAACCCGGTTGTGTTACATTCCCTTGTGGTAGGTTAAATAATCAAGGAAGAAAAACATTTCTAGAAGACAGAATTCAAATACAAAAGGAGGGTGAAGTCTTATAACCTAGGCGGTATCTGCTATGCAAACATTGCAAGGAATCTAGCAGTTTAAAGATAAAATTAATAAATGCACAACTTCAGGAAAGCTCTGTGCTTTCCACATCATCAAAGGCTAACTCATCAAAAGCCACCTGTGTATACCATGAGAAGATGTAACATTTTTTAAGAATGGTAGTCGGTATTGATCATCTAGACTCCTCGTCTTCTCTCCTCCAAAAGGTTCATTTATCTCTTCTTCTCCATTTACCTTTCTCTTCGTCTTTTTGGAGAACTGGTACCGTCCTACTTGCCTCTATATTTTTGATGTTAAGTTGCACAATTTTCCTATTGAGGGAGTCATGACTCAAAAATTATGTAGGAGTCAAGAACACTCGTGTCTGTTTATTGGTGGATGTTATGGAGATATACTTAATTACATCCCTTAGTCATCAACCTTGTTTATGATTCAAAACCTTGAAGATGCAGAAAAGTACATTCCATGACATCTTTCAACACTCTACTTTTTGCACAATACGTTTACAGTGACAAATCTAGTAGCTTGTAATTTTATGACACATTAAATTTTGAGAAAAGTAAACATGTGGATCGAAAAAGGTGTGTAAATATTCAATAGCCTTTTGTGCTAAAAAGAAGGTAACTAGTCACATAGTGACCCACGTCATAGTCAGCTAAGGCATGGAACATATATTACATTCCTCTGTTCCTTGGACTAAGAAAGTGAAATAAGTGCAGTGGAATTATGGAGCCTATAAATGTTGGTCTGAATTATCGATTATGTCTCATCTTAACCAGCTATGTGCCTGTGCCAGTCTTACTGAGGTTACGAGGTTGCTCTTCCTACTTAAGCATGCACCAGACTTAAATTTGATGTGTTAGCCAAAGTGAAACCATATTCATTCACCAAATATACGCTGTTTATTGAGAAGCTGTCTCTATATCGGGCTGTACAAGGGTCAGTTAAACCAAAATATAACTATTTTCCTAAACATACTTGTAACACGTCAGCGGCGTCACTAACATATAACACGAGGCAGCTGATACAATACATATTAATTGATTTCTGAGAATGTCTGGGATTGATTAGAACAATTTAGGACATTTGTTCTTACGTCTTGACATAAATTAAAAACTAAGTACTGGATTGCTTCAAATTGCCGAAGGCGAAGTTAGAATCTCAATATGCTGGTATGTAATGGAACAATTGTCTTACTTGCTTGAGGGATGTTGCTTTGACATAAATGATTAGGTGGCTATATCTATAATGACTCAAGCTTTAGGTTTGGTGAAATTGACATTCACAGTACTTTTTTAATTGGGTGAAATGAAGCTCATTTGATTTCTGTTCTGTTAATGTGCTAGCTTTCCTTTCTTCGTTCGTTCTCTCTCTGTGGTTGACTGTCTGCTTCTCCGTATCTACCCACATACATGTGTTTCCCAATGATTTGGTTGCAAGCTAACTTTGTCGTCTTGGTATGAAGCTCATTACTGGAGAGCATGTTGGAGCTCTTGCAATGAGTGAACCTAATGGTAATGCATGCGAATTTGTTTTCAGCTCAGGATTCGTCCTCATGATAATTATCTGGACTAAACTAGCGAATGTAGTCGATTCTCACGTGGGTTCTGTAAAATATTATTTACAGCTGGCTCTGATGTTGTTAGCATGAAGTGCAAAGCTGAACGCGTTGATGGAGGTTATGTCTTGAATGGAAACAAGATGTGGTGTACGAATGGTCCCATTGCAGAAACACTGGTACGTTCTTAGAAACCTTAATTAATCATGGCTGAGTGTGTAATGTGGAGCATCACAGGTCCTGTCAAGAACCTTCATAGTCGCATTTAGTCTTAGAATAAGTGGACGCTGTTCAAGAATACTGTAGGGGTAGGGTTGACCCTCTACTGGATTTCCGAAGTTACTCCCCTTTTTGGGTCAGACATAGGGTGGGAGGTCTAGGGACAAATTATACATGTTTGGTATATCGTCTTTGGATTCGATACAAACATGTACAATTTATCCCACCTTATCTCCCCTTCTCATATTTGCGTTATACTTATACCACATAGCCAGTATAAAGAGTTTGGGGGAATGCCCCGGCGGAGGGGGGGGGGGGGTGACAAGACTAATATGCCCTCTACCAAATCTAAAAGTGACCCCAATACCCTAATTCATTCAGGCACTTTCAGATCACTTGTCGCATCTTATCGTGCCTCATATCCTGCCCTACCCAAACACTGAAAAATCAAATTTTCATATCCTCCCTTATCTCAGCACAATCATATCCCAGTATATGCCTCACCTCATACCCCTATTTCTTATACATTACCCAAACGAGGCCTTTGTCTACAGATGCCCCTGCAATAGACACTGTCGATGTGTATAAGATGTATGTTCTTTGATAGCGTTCATGTGTCATAGAAAGTTCAAAAGAGATAAAATTTAAATCTTGTAGGCTGGCTCATTGGGGCCTCTAGTGTTGAAGTCTGACACACCTAGCAACTTGTCTATATTAATAGTTGTGTTTTCGAACAACATAGACGACTTGTGAAATATCTTTGCTAATACATAATGGCAGATGGTGAAGCCTTACTTTTTATTCCAAAGTTTCCCCTGACTGCTAAAATAAGCGAGTGATAAATAGGTTAACTTTGTAAAATTATTTGTTTGCAACTACCAACCTAATTTTCTACATTACTTCTTATATCGCGGTCATTAATCCTAAACTTGCCGTGTTACTCCACAACTTATCTGGAAAAGGATTACCACAATTTCTTATTTTTGTCGCAAGTGTTGTACATATGAATTGTGTCACATATGAAAAACATGGATTACATGTGCGATGTAATCTAGATCTTTTGATCTAAGTACCATCCCCATGTTTGGTCATGGGTCCTGTACCTCGAGAGAACTTTTACCCTTGCACATTGATTATTCTTGGTAACTTGTGGCACCTCTCGAACAGGGAGGGCCCGTACCCACTAATAATAAAGCTAGGCATCAAATCCCATCTTCTCTTTCATTCATGTTCATTTGATGTAATTCAAAGACAAGGACGGGCTTTTTCTGGAAGGGGAAGACTCACCATTTCACAAGTGCAAGCATTTCGAGCTTTGTATTTTATTTATTTGAGTCTATACATTTATGAACCCATAGCATTTAAAAGTTACTTGCGTGGATCTAGGTGAAGTAAATTAATCTTTCCGTATGCAGATTTGTTGTCTTGAAAGTGTGCTCTCCTGAATTCTAGAATTTTCTCTACACTCTATAGTTGTATCCATTTGGATGTGATATGGTTGCGCTATACTCACTCATCTTCGATTCTATAGGTTCTCCCCTGGGTATTTCTGTAGAATCCATGCCAGAGGGAATTGTAGTATTACAATAATTTCCTGGTGAATTCCCCCCATTGTTTTGCCGAACTAATCCGTCTTGCTTTTCAGAGATAATTATCGTTATAGTAGATCATTGTTAGGTTATTTAGTTTCTATATTAGGTCGTTTATATTATTGTGTTTCCTAGTTAAGATCATTCTGTTACCTAGTTCAGTTTATTGACCAAGTATCGGTCGCCTATTTATAGGCTCGCTGTACTCGTTGAATATGAATCACTTTATAATATTAGTCTTCTCATATTCTATCATGGTATCGGAGCATTACCAGTTCTGGTGACCTAGTTCATCCCTTCCGTTCTCCCGGCGGGCAGCGCCACTAATAGTCGCTCGCCGGACCATCACTTACTTTTCGTTCAGCGATTCTTAACACAGGCAAACCCGGCTCCATCACTCTCGGTTTCGGCTTCGGCTCAGCGCCATCAGACGCAGTTAGTTTTATTTTCAGTGCCGATTCATCTCTGTTATGACAAACCACCTCACGAACAATGAACGAATAAAGAAGAACACGAGTATTTTACGTGGTTCGCTAGCAAAATATTTGCTAACTACCTCCACGGCGGAAAAGCACTCTTTATTGACTTAAGAGGAACAATTACAACTTGTATTGCATGCATAGCTAGTGACCCCTATGATCCTTTATATAGTGCTATGAACAAAAGAAACATCACGTCATTAGGAAATTACCCACTGCCCACCAAAGGTTTCCAAAAGAGATTAGGAAACAACTTTGTGGCCTCTTTTGACTCATAGCAACCTTTGACCTATGATGGCATCACTACTCCAATAATTCCAAAACCAAACCGTCATTGACTTTTCAATCCAAGGCATGCTCAACAATCTCGGCGGCGGCCCATCTCGTCAATCTGCCTCCTTGCCAGACTACTAATTTTTATCCTGCTACTGCCCCTCTTTTATCGAATCGTTTTTGACCCGATTCCCGCTATGGTTCCTCGCTATCGGAGCTCCTCCTCCTTGCTTATGCCTTTATTAGATTGTTGGATGCTATCTTTTGTCTCCATCCACCACAGAAACCTTACCACAGTCGCCCCTGCTGCCTACCTTTCCAAAAGAAAGTAGTTATTTCAAAATGTTGTAGAGATTGGTGTGGTAAAATTATATAAGCTTACGAAGAGACAGTGAGAAAGAATGAATTGTGATATAAAATGAAGATGGGATAGAGAATGAGTGGTGTTGGTTCCACTGATTAAAATTGAGTGTGGTTGAAAGGGGGTTGGAATTTGTCCATTCCAATGTACCAAAAGACATTTAGTTGGACTTTAGAATATAAATTGTTATTGGAGACCTGGTCTAGTATTTCGTCGTGGGTTTGTTACTGTTGGGTTGCTTGTCTATCGAACCATTTTCTTGTTAGTTTTGATACATTTTTTTGTCAGGTTGTCTATGCAAAAACAGATATTGCTGCTGGCTCTAAAGGAATCACTGCATTTATCATCGAGAAAGGAATGCCTGGGTAATACTTCTTCTATTTCATGTGTCATTCAGTGCAGATAGGAAGCTGCCTGCAAAGGCTTTATGGATAGGTTTACGGAGTTCACACATTAGTTTGAGTGGTAATTGTCTCGGTAGTTTGTCAGGACTCAGGCTCCCAACATCTTCCCCGCGAGGAGTTTCTTAAGTTGGGCATCACATCTGACTTTTCTTATGCCTTCATAGTCGGAGCATGCAGATTTGGATGAAGTATAAAAAAAAAAGCTACACTTGTGCCAATTCTTTTTAAGTCGCACAATGAGAAGCCTTTCCCAAGTTGATGGCTCCAACAAGAATAGAACTTCCGACCTCTTCTGGGGGACACTACTAGACTCACTTGGCCCAACCACCTTGGGTTGAATGTCGGCTTTACTACTCTTGATGATTTTCTGGCTTAGATGGCATTAACTGATTATATTTTAGTTTAGTTTGGCATCTAAATCTACATTAAAGTTGTCTCGATGATTCTAATTAACGAAAAGGAAACGTTAAAATGCATTATTTAATTCATTACTTAGGTTTCTCTTTTCGTTTTTGTCAATGCAGATTCAGTACGGCCCAGAAACTAGACAAACTTGGGATGCGGGGGAGTGATACGTATGGCTTAAATTCTGTAAATGAACATTGATTTATTTGAGCTTCTCTGATTTCTGTCTGAAAAGGTAATTTTCTAATACTGCAGTTGCGAGCTTGTCTTTGAAAACTGCTTTGTTCCGGGAGAAAATGTACTTGGGCAGGAAGGAAAAGGTATCAAATATAAGTGGTTTCATATTTTATCATCTGATGTCTTTCTTCATTATCCATTTCTATTGAAAGATTGTGTGCAAGAGGTTGCAACTAGATAGTGTCTGCTATGTAGTCACCTCCTGAGAACCTAATGCTCCCAATATCCAAGTACTGATATAAATAATTGAGCCTGTGAAAATATGTATGCATCGACACCGGATAGTTATAACTTCTACTGTAAGCATTCATGTGTTGGACCATCGCGGCACCGTTACAGCTGATTTGGATTAAATTAGTTTTACCAGTAGCCCTTTCGGATAAGCTCTTATAGCTGACATTATCCAGATACCATAAATATTAAGAAGTCTTCAGATGGTGCTGAACATGAAATGCTGAATGAGATAATTGGGAGAGGGAATGTAAGAACTTTGTATCAGAGGCAAACAAATTCCTTTGCTACCCGAGGTTGAGGTATCTGTAAGGTATTACCTGAGGATCGGTTGGTGTCATAAGGTTCTTATCATTTTGATTTTTTCAAACTAGTTTTTCTGTCTGCTGTTGGTGGATCCATGTAACAGTCAGAAACTGGTCTTAATCTCTCTTCCCTTACCGTTCTGATATTTTATGTACTTCTCGTTCTTGTGAACTTTTATTTCATCTCACCTCATTTATGGGCAAGTGTTACTCCATCGCTTTTTGTGTGTTCCTAAGAAAGCCACAGCCACATCAGAATCTGCCTCAAGCAATCACCTTTGGGTGACTTGTTTCTTGGTTGTGCCTCAAAGTGGTGATGTAAAAACCCATTTCGAGACAGTTTCCGAGGTTCAAATTGTGTTAACTTATGGGGAATTCAGGTGTATTAACATTTAGGTGACTGAAACTAGAAATCTGTGGGTCTACACTCTTTTGTGGTTTGATGACTTGTGTTTCTTTGAATTCGGACCCTCTTGCTTTTTTATTAATTTATAACTTGGATTTAAGGATGTTATTCACCTTAGGAACCATAATCGAAGATTTGGTTCCTCTTGTTGCCAAGTGAACTTGCAACATTTAGAATTGTTGAATCATTTGTAAGTATCTTTTTTGGATTTTTAGTCCGGAAAAAAAAATCAAGTAAGCTGCCCTTTCACGTTGTCTTTGGCCGCGGATCCACCTCGTCTTCTAGTAAAAGTAGAATCTGTGGTTGTTGAAGACAAGGTGCCGGGATTGAAGAGCGTTGTGACTGTGTAGAAATATCTGACAATTGCAGTCTCTTAAGACTTTAGTTATTATGGTATTAGAAGACTCTTGGGAAATTGAGATTCTTTTCATGTAAAAAATAATAATTTCCGTAACTATTGATTTGCCTTGCCAGTTAGCTAGCAGTTTTAGGAATATAGTATCTATTTTAAATATAGTAATAAATAATAATGACACTGAAGCTACTTGCGGTATGACGTTTGTGACACTAACCCCATCACTATCGATTTACCCTCAAAACTTCCCGCACAATTCTAACTAAGGACAATTAATGTAACAACCCGAGCGTATTACTGTCCCAACAACTTCTTTATCTGTACCACCGGACAAAAATGCTTAAGCCATGAAGGTGCTAGTAGTAATCCACAAGGTTTACTACATACCAAACATCTAATCCACAATATCTTGATGTGGGACAGGATATTACAATTAACCACAATCCCCTAACACCGTTTAACTTGCTTGACGGAATGAGGGGCAAAGGACATTTTCCACACGCCAAAACCGTTACCACTAGCCAAGCTCACCACGACCCACTCACACCTCTCCAACTTCCCGTTCAAACTTCAACGCAGCCTCCTCACCACCATGAAACTCGGCGAAGAGCACCCATCAACAGCCCTCACCACCTTCAACCACCAACCCAACTACTGAATCAGCAACCAACACCATTAATTTTACCAACTGGAGTCACGTCCACAACTTATTCAACCACTCATCCTCTATAACAACCATAACCCACTCCTTAGATCAGCCAGAATGTCTCCCACGAAAAACAACCCGCCATCCTCCGTTCAACCCTCCACCACTAAGATCCCATCTTGCCCAAAACGTCATTTTCAACCAGCACCACTACCTGAGACCAATCAGACTGCCCAACTGACTCAAACCCGGACCCTGAATCCCCTTCAGTTCAAATCCCTCAAGACCTATGACCTGTTGAAGCTTTCACCTTGACCGGAATTGAGAACAGAAACCAAATCTGTCATTTCTACCGGAGATTCAAATTCAACCGTGCCCATCCACGATTCCTCTCCTACTCCCAATTTATCGAAGCAGAACCCCAACATCTCCTCTCACCGGACATCACAGCCACCTTTTTTGGTTAAAGTAGTTTGGATTGGCGATTTCTAACCAATCCAGAGAGAACAGAATGTGAGAGAGATGTAAATTTAGCCTTCAATTTCAGCGTAGTCCACAAGAGTTTATTCTTGAAATTCAAACGAGTGGAATCATTCAATTTTGTTTCTTGTTCGTGTGTGTCACGGAGGCAATGAATTTTGTTTCGCTGGTGGTGGTTGTGGCAGGTGTGGTAGGAGGTGGATGTGGGTGGGTGGTGTGAAAAGAACGTTTTTGTAACAACCCGAGCGAGCTGTTTACTGTCCCAACACTTCTTTATCCTTACCACCGAATAAAAATGTTTAAGCCTCAGAAGGTTCTAGTAGTAATCCACATGGTGTACTATATACTTAGACATCTAATCCACAATATCTCGATGTTGGACAGGATATTACAATCTTCCACCCCCCCACCCCAAGGGGATACGTGACTGGGCACACTCGACGAGGACGACAAGTATATAAGGTGGGGGGGGGGGGGGGAGTCTAATATCCCGTCCCATATCGTGATATTGTGGATTAGGTAGTGTATAAGGTGGGGGGATTGTAATATCCCGTCCCACATCAAGATATTGTGGATTAGATGTCTGCTATATAGTAAACCTTGTGGATTACTACTAGCACCTTCAAGTCCGGTGATATGGATAAAAAACTTGCTGGGACAGTAATCCACTCGGGGTGTTACACTAAAGCCTTTTTCAAGCACAGATGATTAACATGATGCCCTGTTCACTCAAGAATTAAGTAACTCACGTGGAAGGTTGGATTGATGGTACTTTCTAGCTGGGAGACATGCCGTTAGAGACTTTTTAGCTACCTCAAGTTTCAGGGGAATAAGTTGATCTTTTACCTCTTTTTTCTTCTAGGCCTCCTTTGATAGAGGATATGGTGATGGGATAAGGAAATGGTGTCACCCGCCCATTATTTCCGGTGTTTGGGTGAGGGATATGGGAGGGATACCATATCTCTCTCATTTCCCCCTCCGCGACTTTTGCCCAATACAGAAAACTAAACTGAGAGGATACGAGCGGGTATTAAAATGTCCATTTTGCACTTACTCAATTTGAAAATACACGTGTGTAATATCATATCTTTTATGTGAGATTTTATCTGTAATAAATATATAATACAGTATTATATTATATATTTTTTTCACCATATATTTATGTTTACATTTATAAATTTAAATAAATATCAGTATATGCAAACTATGATAAATATATAATATTTAAAACTTATTCATTTATGGACTCTTATTTATCGTAAACATGCGGTTCAACCATTGAACTAATTATGTCTTTCTTATTTTGTTTTCTATTTTTGAGAAACTTCATAGTGCTTAAACTCCAAGATATTGGAATAATTTTGTTGACAATTTATATTACAAATTTTCAATTGGTAAGATATAATTTGTTATTTAACTTTGTATCATATACGAACTAATAGCCAATTATGCAATTAACATTATAAGCGGGTGATTTGGCCGTTTCGACACATGGGCCTTGTTTGGAGAGTCGGTTAGTATTTTGGAAAGTAGTTTTTTTTGTTCTCTTTTTTATGAAACCGGAGCACTGGTGCCCCAACCAGTACACCGGGTATTTTTAATAATTTTGTAAGATGATGTGACTTTCCCACACAATCAAATGGCACCGAACAAGCAATAATCAGATACCATGTGGCAGTTTCTTTGCGAAAGTGGCACGAAACAAACACCGTCCGGTGCCCTGGTATCATTCATCTCAGTACCAATTTTCTGAACCCGGAGGCTGGCTTTAGAACCGGTGCTCCTGTTTGAACAGAAATTAATTTTGTTTTTGGTTTTTGAAACCCTAAAACTATAATAAGTTTATCAGACACTAGAAAAAAACCATCCAACAGCAAACATCCTCATACCCTTCATCTTATCCTGAATCATATCCTATCTCATATCCTGCATCACCCAAACACAAGAACACACATTTTCATTTCCTACCTTTTCCCTGTCAATCCATTAAACAACCTCTTATTCTGCTGTTTTATGTCCCCTGTCCAAACGAGATGGCGAACCTTTGTACAAATTTGGTTTCGATTACTGTATCTCCACAATTCTGAGTATTTTTTGTAGTACTTCTGTTATTTATTTATTTGGTTGTTGAATTTGAATTTTAAAAATTGTTTGGCTATCCTTTGGTTTCAGGAGTTTATGTTATGATGTCCGGGTTAGATCTTGAGAGGCTTGTTTTATCAGCTGGTCCCCTTGGACTAATGCAAGCATGCCTTGATGTTGCTCTTCCGTATGTCCGTCAGCGAGAACAGTTTGGACGCCCAATTGGTGAATTTCAGTTCGTGCAGGTTTACACTTACTAGTCCTACAGACTATTTTTGTAGTATATTCAACCTTGTCTTTGACTCTTCATCATATTATCGGCTTTTATGACCAGGGAAAAATCGCCGACATGTATACTTCACTGCAGTCTTCAAGGTGAAAGAACTTGACACAAAATACTCCAATATTTGTTCATCGTATTCAATATGGTCAATTCCAACTGTTCCTGTCTTTGTACAGATCTTATACATATGCCGTGGCAAGAGATTGTGACAACGGGACAGTTAACCCGAAGGTGTTGCATATTCTCTTCTCTCTGTTCTTACAATCCTGCTGTTCTCTCTGATCAATTTTACTTCTGTTCTCTTAGCCCTACTAGTATTTATATAACAACTATTGTAAATTACATAATTGTCCTCGTAGCAACTCTATAGGAAAATATAACTTTAACACTCCCCCTCAAGCTGGGGCATACATATCATACGCTCGAAGCTTGTTACAAATATAACTAAGACGATGACCACCCAACAGCTGGGTAAACTGATGAGCTGAACGGCCATAGGACGTGGAGATTGCTAGTTATCGGCTGAACATAGAACATGGATATTGTCTGAGCCAACACCTTCTCACGAAGCAACTGACAATTAATCTCAAAATACTTTGTTGTCTCAGTGAAATACGGGGTTTGAAGCAATATGAATAGCTGCTTGATTATCACAAAACAGATTAATCGGTTGTGGATGACTAAACCCAAGCTCCTCAATTATGTGCTTCACCTATATCAACTCACTAGTGATGTAAGCCATAGCTTTGTACTCTTGACTCTGCTCTTGAACGAGCCAAAACCTGTCAGTTTCGTACTCATCCATGAAATCAAGTAAGCACCCAGAAATAGAGACCGCCTGTCACTCCGAGGAGCTTCAAAAATTGACTCGAAGTGCTGACAGCAAACGGAACATTCGGGCGAGTGATGGTCCAATAGATCAGCTTGCCTACCAATCTCCAATATTGTTCACGATTAGAATACAAATCCCCCTCAATACTCGCAAGTTCAGTATTAGGATTCACAGGAGCATCTACCGGCTGTGAGCCTAATATACCAGCCTCATGCAACAAGTCTAAAGTTTACTTTTGTATAGGAAGACAAATACCAGTTTAGATCTAGGCAACCTCAATACCAAGAAAATATCTCAACGTTTCCAAATCATTGGTCTGGAACTTGCTTTAAGAATAGATTTTACAGAAGAAATATCGGTCATGTCACCACCTGCAATTACTATGTCATCTATATACGGGACAAGATATAACATATGAAGCACTGAATGATCAGCCTGACATTGTATGAGACCGAAAACACTGTTGCTGTACCCCCATTAGGTGGAGGCCTCTGCAAGATCAGATTAAATAGAACCCACTGCTGTTATTTTTTTCTACAAATTAATTGAGCTAATCATCTGACACTGACCCAAACTATATTCTTTAAACCTAAGACTGGACCGTATTCATTCCCTAAGAGAGAATGCACCTGTTATTGAACTCATATCCAAACGAAGAATTTTAAATTCCATCATTTATAAATTCTTCACCCAAAAGCACTTCCTCGCCAACCATGGATGAGTTTGGTTTCAGCATGCTATGTTGTTAGACCTGAATTACAATAATAACTTGTTTCGATGTTGACATTCAGGACTGTGCTGGAGTCATTCTTTGTGCAGCTGAAAGAGCCACCCAGGTTGCCCTTCAGGTGAAGTGAATTCTGGCCTATTTCTGGTTACCTTTTCTTACTTTATTGTTGCTCTGCTTGCCATCATACTAACATCACTGTGGTGCATAAAGCTTGATGGCTTGATGCTAGATACTACCTCCGTTTCGTCTGTTTCGTCTGCGTTTGACTTTTTAACCCGTAACTGAGTCACTTTGACTCGGTGATTTGGGTACTAAAACGATGTAATTTTTTAACAATTTTTTCATGGTATTTTAGAATAAACTTTCCTCTATAACACTATGCAAAGATTACCAAATTCTTGATTCGTTTTGCTAATCAAATCACCGGATAAAAGTAACCCAGTGAATAGTGACAAAAAGTGAAGTAGGCTGAAACAGGCGAAACAGAGGTAGTACTCATTAGGGCATGGCATCTGCTCATTTTAGGCCGAATTTAATGTCTCCAAATTTGTTGTATATAAATTCACAGACGGACCCACATGCAGCTTTTGCCAACTATTGCACTAAAATAGTTAGGGTGAAACATACATCGACCCCTTAATTTAATTACAAAGACTCTAACCCCCTCTTTGTTTGGCGGAAGACACTATAGCCCCTTGTAACTAACTGACACTAACACCTATCACAAAAAGACTATCTGCCCTCGATGTTGTAGAGAAACTATAACATCTCTTTGTCCCCCTTCTCCATCCTGACACAAACCTTCACTTCATCTTCATCTTCATCTTCTTCAAGCCACCTCATCATGGTGGGTCCAATTGTCTTTTACCCTTTTTAAGTAAACAAGTTTACTTAGTGGTTTGTAAATTTCAAAATCTAATCGGGGTGAAAAGGTAATAAAAAATTCTGTAAGTGAAAATATTTCTTGATGGTGGTTGATGTCTTTTCCCAAACCACAGTGTTAGTTTCTGTCTTTATGGCTAAAAATAGGGACAGTTTCTGTCTTTTACCCTTTAAAATAATTATGCTTTGTTTGGAACGGAAATGGAAATGGATAGTTGTCCGAATCCATCTCGGGCTTGGTTCTCAACCAAAAGATCAACTCTTTCTCAGAAGAAAGGAAGCTCATGTAACTAATTGTACGGAGAGCTCTTGGGTGTTCCGAAACAAAGAAGCTCACTTAAATGAATGCAGTGCAGGATCCAGGTTGTATTGCAGACTATTAAGGGCATAGAATGATCAACCCCAACCACTTGGTTCCAAGTTGTTTGTTGTAACCCGCAAGATTCCACTTAAACCAGACTTGTGATTCACAGTATTCGGATGTGAGACAATATATCACAAATTTGATAATACCTGACGATCTGCGGTCTTTAATTTCTTTTAGATTGTCGTCATATATTATCATCTCTTATTTTTATTTGTTTTAATATTTCTTTATTGGTCGTAATGGTACCGATGTGTAATTTATCTTTCACTGCACAGGCTATACAATGTCTAGGAGGTAACGGATATGTCAATGAGTACCCAACTGGTCGACTTCTACGGGATGCCAAGTTGTACGAGATTGGAGCTGGAACTAGTGAAATTAGACGATTGATTATTGGCCGGGAACTCTTCAAGGAACAATAAGAGAGATAATATGGAGTAACACTGGCGATGGAGTAGTTTAATTTGCAACTCGATTGTTCTTGTCAGTGGTTGCTTCCTCCAGTTTTCGTGGAACATAGTGTCTTCCTTCTCCATATAGAACAGTTAATAGTCATTTTTATATGCGGTTAAAGAATAAAAGTTCACCATAGCTATAATCCGAATGAAATAGTTCCGAAAAGGTATAAACCGTGAAAATTCTGATGTTCAGATTACATGATTCCGCTATTGCTCTGTCAGTCACAAATGATTTGTTTGAATCATATTATGTCGTTGTCTCTGTATAAGCAGTCAAATAGTATGGGGAAGGTCTTCGTGTATTATAGAAGAGCCTGTTGGATCACAACGGTTTTCCAAATATTTGGACAGGGTGTGGTTATTTCAACATAAGCTAGGGCGATACATTATCTCTTCTATATTGTTTTTTTCTTTAGAAGTAGCGTAAGATTATACATGCGGCAGAAAGCTTATGTAGCTAGTATCATCCCTAATAGGGTGGTATGTTTGGGATAAGTTTTAGAGTGAATCCGAATAGGTATTAACTAAACCCTAATATTACGAAGAGATAATGAATGACGAAGATGCAGAGTTATGACATTAGTTTGTAACATCTGAGAAAACATTTATGTATTCTAACTATCTTTAGAAAACTGTAGATTTGCAGGATGAGATCAAGACCATCGGTTGCAAATGGATGGACCTATAAGATAAAGAAAAGAGTAGGTAGAAAGGCGAAAACTTAGAAAGGCTAGGCTTGTTATACCGGTAGCTATTTAAGTCTATTCAGATTCTCCGTTCATGATTGATGCTCATTTTAGTAAGTAGATATAGAAGATGTATGGCAAGACAACTTTTCTCGTTACAATTCTTGATGAATACATCTACATGAAGCGACGAGAAGAGTTACCCTTGCAAGATAAGGTGATACAAGACACGGGGATTAAACTAACATTCATGTTTGGAAAATTTATTTGACCAGGAAATAAAAAATTACATTGTTGATTAGTGTCTAAATGAATCTTGTGTATATACGAGGTACAACGGAAAGTAAAGACTTTTTTTTATTAGAGGTGGAATATCATTAAAGGTAGAAACGGAAGAGCCCCAAAGTCAGGATTCATAGATAAACAAAGAACCTAACACACTACCAAAATAAGCGACATGCAGGAGCCTAATATAGTACAGGCCGCTAAAAACTACCTACCAAAAGAGGAAGTAACAAAGCAAGCATCTCGAGCAAGAGAGTGTGCAACACGGACAACGTCACGATTCACTTTCTGAAGGGAGCAAAATGTGAGAGCTTGGACCTCGCCCTTAATCTTTATTATAATTGGGGCATCTTTAAGGGAAGCAAGTCTAGATCCCTGTAAGATAAGGCAAGCCACAAGACTGTCAGAAAATATAGAGAGATATGAGCAATTACATCTAATAGCATTAGTAATAGCACACTCAATGGCCAAGAGCTCTGCTTTGTAAGGCAGAAGCTGCAAAGACCCTTGTCCAATTTGTGGATTATAGCTATGAACACCGATTCAATGATAGTTCTTGTGCTCCGTGTTGATGAAATCATGCTCATTGGAAATAATGTTGGATATCCATGTTCAGTGAATGTGTCATTATCTAGTAAAAGTTATTTGGATAATTTAGGGGAAACTATTCCAATTCCTCGTATTAAGCTTACACGATATCAGTGACGCGAAATCTCTGTGTACTCTAGCAAGTGAACTAGACCGTCAAGTATTACTTTGCGAGGTATTTCAATCCCGCGTTATTGAACCCACGAGGACAACTTTTACTTATTTAATTAGAAAATTAATCCAGAGAAATCGTCATCACGAGGAGTTTTTGGAATTCTTGTTTATCTAAACTAATGGGCAAAAGTAATAATTATAAATATAATATTTTTAATATTTTTAAATAGTTGATTCTCAAATAAGGAAAAATAACTAGGTGATCTATGGATCCCCTAGGGTTTGTAGATAATTTCCGAAGTTGCAGTGAAACGCGCTAATGCATATCAAATTATGTCGGGTATGTTGGGTTTTGTAACGGATTACGCAGCGGAATTAAACAAGTAAGATCCGCACAAGACTCACCAAGGATCACAGGAAGAGACATCATAATGATAGTGAAGGTACAAGTAACGATTTACCTTGTTTGTCTCATGTCATGACTTCACTCGTAAAAATGTATTCACGTCTCTATGCCTAGTCCACTCCTAGGATCAAGCTCTATATTCCTCCACGTCGTGTGCTAACAACCGGTGGAAGAAGGAAGTAGAAGAATCACACAATGGAGACCAAAAAAGAGGTTCGGCCTCTTCCTCTTTGGGCAACGGGTAGAGGGGCATATGGGGTCTAGGTTTCGGCCTAGACCTTGTCTTGCTCTCTCCTTAATTTTTCTCTCCTAGTGTTATAAAAATTATGACACTTCTGTAAAGAATAAGCTAGGAGTGCTCATATATATAGTCCAACAACTCCTTGTTAACTACACATTAGTTCCTCTCCTAATCATGTCCATACATGGATTAGTTTCCTTTGCACACTAGTCCTAACCATGTCTATACATGGATTAATTCTCTTTGCAAACTAGTCATAATCATGTCTATACATGAATTAGTCCATCTTGGCAAATCCTAATCATGTCTCTACCTGGATTAGTCCACCTGGCAAATTAGTCCTACTAAGTTTGCTAGTGGTTGCGTTTTGATCCTTGTATTTAATTAATCATATTAATTAATTCACAAGTCTAGCTTGATCTATATGGAGTGTCACCCCATAGGTTCCTACTTAGTTGGTAGTAACAATTTACTAACATTGAGCGGTATCTAGCAACACATCCATGCCACCCAACTAATAGGAATAGTCATCAATTTTACAAACCTTGTGCAAGTATTGTCTCATCCCTTTGTCTCTATATTCGGATTGGACACGAGATATACAAGTCACACTCGTATATCCAATCCATAGTTTCTCGATCCTGGGAATAGTTGTTGGAATTGTGCCCTAGAGGCAATCAATTAATTGTGACATTTATGGATTTACGATTCATTATGTTATCGATATGGAGATATGTTAACATGAATGAAGTGCTTAGAATATAAGTGTTATATTCTTAAATATCCCTAGTCAATTATAATGATTAATGGGACAATCATCTATAGACTAGTATGGGGTTGGATTGATATGGAGATATCATGATCCAACACATGGGTATGCATTAGGAGTAATGGCATACTGGATTGACCCATCTCCGAGAAGGCTACATACACGTTATGTTAAGTCACAAGCGCTTCTCACGGTGAAATGATATTGTAATCCTTAGACTTGAAGTCACTAGATATTCTAGTTGTGGATTATTGTGATTTTGGTAGCGTTAAACGCTACACCGTAACTGGGTAGTTATAAAGGCGTGTACTGGATACAATAAGAAGCAAGCTTAGAGATCGTAGTGGACGTAGATAGAATTTGTCCCTCCCACATAACGGGAGCAAATATCCTAGGCCACTCGAGGGATAGTGCTTATAAAATGTCTGGCCAGACTCAAATAAATCAATATGGGATATTGATGTTATTTGCACGAATAAGGCTATTCCCAGGATCGAGAAACTATGGATTGGATATACGAGTGTGACTTGTATGTCTCGTGTCCAATCCGTATATTGAGACAAAGGGATGAGACAATTACTTGCACAAGGTTTGTCATGATGACTATTCTATTTGTTGGCTAGAATGGATCTCTTGCTATAGGCCGCTCCATATTAGTAAATTGTTACTACCAACTAAATAGAACCTATGGGGTCACACGCCATATAGGGGTGAACTAGACATGGGAAATAATTAATTAATATGATTAATTAATTAGAATGATCAAATCGCAACAACTTGCTAACTTAGTAGGACTAATATGCAAGTTGGACTAATCCATGTATAGACATGATTAGGATTTGCCAAGGTGGCCTAATTCATGTAGAAAAATGATTATGATTAATTTGCAAATAAAACTAATCCATGTATTGACATGATAAGGACTATTTTGCAAAAGGGACTAATCCGAACTTGAGTAGGATTATGAGGGGTTCTTTATGTAGTAGGACAAGGAGTTGTTGGACTATATAAAGAACACTCCTACCTTATTTTTCTCTCTACACACAACACACATCTATATGATAGAAGAAAGGAGAGGACAAAGTAAGGAGAGAGCAAGTCCCAAAAAGAGGGCCGAACCCCCTTTATGGGACCGCCCCCTACCCGTCGGCCAAAGGGAGAGCCGCCCCACCTTTGGCACTCCATTGTTGGTGATTGCTTCTTCCTCCTCCATTCTTCCTAGCTAGCACAAAGGAATTGTAGGGTCTAGATCTCACCTCTAGGCGTGGATCAACCATAGAGAACGTGACACAATTCGCGTTTGAAGTCATCAAAGGAGAACCCTGAGGTGTGTTTATGATTTCTAACCCTTACCATCGTTATGTCTCTTGACTTGTGATCCTTGGAGGGTTTTTCATGGTTTTATGATTGTTTATACTTCCGTTGCGCATCCATGAATCAAAACCCTACAGTGGTATCAGAGCCACAGGTCGTAGAGCATAAACGTGGTTTATGTGTTACGTTTTAGTTGTTTTACACCTTAATTTGATTGTTTATCGCGTAAAACAAGACAAATCAAGCATGGGATGCAATTTGTCAATAATTAATCATAACAAGATCCAATTTTTGCATTGGATGCATGAATTGGTGAGTTTGAGAAATTTTAGGATCTTAGATCTAGGGTTTGGGCATCATTGGGGAAGAAGGAGTTCTCCCAAAACAAGGAAACAACCAAACTTGGGCACCAAGCAAGGGAGTTGTTTTGGAAACAACTCCCATAAGGAGGTTCGGCCCCCCTAGGGACCGCCCCCTCTTGCTTGCCGCCCAAGCTTGGCCGCCCTAGGGGCCGGGCGGCCCTAACCCGCGGCCTAGGCTTGTGGGTTTTGGGCCGGGCCGGCCCTAGGGCCTTGTGGTTCATCTTGTTGGGCCCGGGCAATTTGATTGTTGGGCCCATGGACCGTTTTAACCCTAGAAATCCTAAAATCAATTAAAATTGACCAAGCGCGTTAAAATTGGATTTTAACTGTTTATGTGCAAATCGCATGGTGATTGGATATGGCCTTAGGATGTGGTTGATGTGGATGTTTAATTTTGTGGTTTGGTTTTACGGCCTGCGAGCTGATCAATTAATTGTAATAATTAATTAGAGTTTTATGGCCTGCGTGCCATTTTTTCTCAACTTGTGAGATTTATTTTATTTAGTATAGAAGTTAGCAAGTGCTAGATAAAGTAGATTGTTAGCCAAGATTGAAGAAAAGAAGCCCAAAGCCAAAAGGAGCCACACAAGATGGAGCATGGAGCATTCCACAAGACTATGAAGGATGGACCAAAAGATCATGACGCATGGAGATGTGTCAGCTTTTAGGGTTCATAGATAATTCCATTGTCTTGGAATTATCTTAGTCTAGAAAAGGCCATATCCATATCACGTTTAATTTTTGTTTTGTGGTTGTTTACTTTATTGTCTTATTATTTTGTGGTTGGTGTATGGTTGATGCATGCAATTAGGATAATAAGATAATTAGACAACCCAGATCTATTATTTGGAGTTGTGCCCAAACTCAAATAGATAGATTAGTTGATATTGATCAACAAAACAATTAAAATTGAATTTAAAATCCCTCAAAATTCAAATATTGTGTTCTTGCCTTCTCGTTATTTAAACACTCATTATCATCATTATCTACCAAGCTCGTGCGTGCCAAAGCATGGCGACTTGGTTCATCATGATGGAATGCGATGGCACGTAACAATGTGCAATTGTTTAGATAAGAGGTTGAACACAACTAGACTATTAATTTGATTAAGAAACCTAGAGGCAATCAATTGGGATTATCCATATGGATGGATAAATAAGGAGTTATTTGCCCAATTGAACCAAGAGTTGCATATGGGATGCAATTGGAATTGTTCCTACCTAAAGTAGTCAAATTATGGGTGACTTGCCAAAGCAAGCTCATAAGGAGATGAAACATGGATCTTGGCCCACTAAAAAATATAAGGATATTTTCCGCATTAATATCTTGAGGGTTATTAATCCGTAGTAAAATAGTGGGAGCTATGTTTAACAATTTAAATCCTTGTTAAATATAGTTAAACGTCACAAACTTTGCATAATCCTATTATGTTGAATACCCATGGCATTAAACAAATAAAAACACGACTCTATCTCGTTCCTAGACTGGTATAAAATTGAGAATTGTTCTCAAATAAAAGAGAAGTTTTTGTACATCGTAGAACATAAAGATCTCTTCCTACCAACTACCAAAACACACTAAAACCTAATGGAAGAGACATCAAAGAATGGTTATTTGGATGTGACTTGCCTCATGTTAGCTGCCATGAACTATGAGCTCTAGAGGCAAGAAGAGAGACATGGAGAAGTATGATATGATCATACATTGAAAGAAGCTCTTTCAACAGGGCGAGCTAGACATGAAAGGTTTGAAGTGTTGCTCCACTTTGGGTTATGCAAATATACTAATTCAATATGATTGAAACATTAGTGAATATGCTATATCTATGAGATAGATTGAGAATAAACAGTTATTCACCCAAGTGGACCAAGAATTGCATTGGATGCAATTATAGTTTTGTTTTAAAAGTTGATTTACTCAATATGATTGAAAAATCACTAAACAAAACACCCATAATGGGCATTGGCAAATCTGTTAATGGTTAACAGCATGGGTAAGGGCAAATGGTTTGCGCCGACCCCATGGGTATAAAGCAAGCCTGTTGCTAAAACCAAGTTGCCTTGGAGTCCCATAGGTGGTGTAAAGGAAGAGAGACTACCCAAAAGTACCTGGAAGCAAATATTAAAGGAATTATGAATTCCGATTTGGGTATTTTTGTTATAGAAATCAATGTGTCTATCTCATCATCATAAGTATATGATACTAGATGAGGATCTCACATTTATGGAAGTGTGGAAGATCTCAAGAGACGAAGACAATTGGATAAGGAAGAAATAATCCTACACGTGGGGCTATGAAGCAAAGGGTTGCTGAATAAGTCGTAGGGAATTATTTCTACCTTTACGAAATTGTTCATGAATTAGACAAAAGCGATCATGTCCCTGCTATGAGTAGGAACATTATCATAGTTTCTTGTTTGGACAAGAAAGCTCTCTATCATAATAAAGGACAAATGTTGTTCCATTTATTCTGATACGCATTATTGTAATGCAATTTTGTCTAAGAGGATTGTATATCCTTGATCATGATAATTTCATCTATAACATTCATACCAAGAGGTTTGCATATAATGATATGAACTTCACTTATCTTTAGCATTATCGTTTAGGCCCCTAAATAAGAGATACATATCTAGAACTCCATGAGGATGGATTTCTGGGACTCATTTGATTATTGAATCATATGAGACATGTAAGACTTATTAGGCAAAGATATCATCTTTTGGGAATCATTCATATTGATGTATGAAGGCCGCTAAGCACAAATACTAAAGATGGTTTTCAGTACTTCGTCATATTTACTGATAGGATCAGAGAAATATGGATTTGTGTATCTTATGAAGAAACAAATCAGAATCCTTTGAATTGTTCAAAGTATTCAGGAATGAAGTAGAGAACCAGCTTGGAAAAAGTATTAGGGCTCTACGATTGGATCATAGAGGAGAGTACTTGAGCCAAGAGTTTGACAAGAATCTATGGGAGTGTTGGATATGATCCAAAACTCGCTCCACCTAGCACGCCACATGGGTTTGGCGTGTCTAAGAGGAGAGTTCGGACCTTGTAGGACATGGTTCGGTCCATGATGAGTCAAACAGAACTTCCAGTTTACTTTTTGGGGCTATGTTCTAATTACAACAAATTTCGCCCTTAACCTTGTTCCATCAAAAACAAATTATGAAAAACACCATATGAGATATGGACTAGGAAGTATCCTAGTATGTCATTCATAAAGATTTGGGGTTATGAAGTTTATGTAAAAGAGTTTACAAATAAACTTGGACCCAAGTCGGATAAATGTTTTGTGGGATATCCTGAAAAGGATATTATTTCTATAACCCAATCGAGAACAAACTATTTTTTGCTCGAACTACAGTGTTTCTAGGTAGAGATTGTCTCTAAGAGAAACAGTGGGAGGACAGTAGAACTTGAAAAGTTCAAGAACCACAATAGAACATTGACCCGTTTGATGGAACATGAGCAGGATCACAAGGTGTTGTGGAGTAACCTACTCAGATAACACAAGAACCTCGTAGGTAAGGTAGGATATATCGAGGGACTAGACAAATAAGGATTTCTCATAACCCTTGATATATTGCTCATCAAGATGAGCCTACAACCTATGAGATGGCCACGTGTGGCCATACTCTCAGAAATGGCTTGGAGCCATGAGATACGATATGGAATCCATGTATACCAACAAAGTATAGACTTTGGTGGAACCACCTGATGGGTAGGACCCATAGGGTGCAAGTGGGTTATGAGGAAACCAACATGGATGGTAATATTATTACCTTTAAGGGAAAATTGGTAGGAAAGGGATTTCATGCGAGCTCATAGTATAGACTATGACAAAATCTTTCCCCAATTGTGATGCTTAAATCCATTCGCATCTTGCTTGTAGTAATCTATTTATAGATTGGATCAAGCTTCTAGGAGTTGGACTCTTCAAATGGATGATATAATCAAAGGAGTTTGGTTCCATCAAAATTGAAGATGAGACTTGTGTCTACAAGAAGGTTAGTGGGAGCACAGTTATGTTTCTGGTCGTGTATGTGGAGACATACTTAATCATTGGGAATGTTGCCCCTACTTGGCAGTCTTACGTAGATTGACTAGGGAGTTGACTTTCTAATGGTAGACTTAAGCGAAACAACTTGTGAAGATCTATTGAGGTAGATCAAGATGGTTGTATAGCTTAGGTCATAGTACACAAATTGACAAAGGTGTTGAAATGGTTCAACGTGAAAAGAATATTGATTCTTACCCATGTCACATGGAATTAGTCTTTGGAAGGCTAATTGTCTTACCAATTAGATTGGGAATGGACCGTATGAATTAGATTCATGAGATACGCCATGTTATGTACTAGGCCAGTGATAACGCCCAAATAGGGGTTATTTTATAGCCTGAAAGGATGTGTATGTGTGCTGGAAAGTCGCGTTTTAGCCAGAATTCACCCTCGAAAAGCCTCGGTTTTAGGAACGAGACGTTTATTTGCTCTTCGTGAATTTCTGCATGTTTCGTACTTTTATTGGATATGATCGCGGGTTTTTTCCTGTTTTTACAGGAACAGGTTCGGAAAGTGCATTGGGATGCGTGCCGAGACAGAAGCGAGATCGCCTCGGGAAACGTGCAGAAAATGTTCGGGACAGGATTTGACCGAGACTGGTACAAGGGAGAGTGGAATGGAAAACGGAAAGAATGGAGGAAAAACGAGCAGTGAAAACCGACCGAGGAAGCTGAAAACGCCAAAACCGAGAATCACCGGGACGCGCTCGGTTGACGATATCTTGAGCTTGGAATTTTGAAGTGAAACCGGGGGCAAAAGAACGGAGACGTCAAGGGCTTTGCTGAAACGGAGTCCGGCCGAAAAACCGACTCCCGTCAAGTGTGGGTCTCAAACAGGCCACGCCCGAGTAAGGAGTCTCGGTTCCCGGTGTCCAGAGTCAGGAGCAACTATTTTATGTTCTTGACGATTTCCGGGACAGTTTTGGCCTAGGGGTATTTTGGTCATTTTGGCACCGGGCCCGGGTTTCCGGAGTCAAGTTCAGATTTTGTCTCCCAAATTCAGTCAGCAGTTTTTCTATGGCCAGAGCCAAGATTGGACAGAATTCGGAGCGATTTTGACCCAGGGGTATTTTGGTAATTTTGACAAGTTTCGGGTCAAAACGCAATACGGGAACACGGGAAAGCAGGAAGACACCGAGGGAGGCATACCGGAGAGTCAGGCAGAAGAGTGGGACCCAGGGGACCAGACCTGGCCCACCAAAGGACCAAGTGGACCCCACCTAGCCCCCACGGCCTGCGTATATACGCAGGCCCTGCGTATATACGCAGCCCCTGCGTATATACGCAGGCAGTGAGGGTGGTGGGGGATGTTGGTTGGGCCCTGGTTGCGTATATACGCAACCCCTGCGTATATACGCAGCCAGTTTTGACTTTGGTCAAAGACGGTGGACCGATGGCAGATTCCGTAATTTCGGGCACAAGCGTTTTCGGGAAACAGCACTATTTAAAGACTCGTCCAGACTCGTTTTGAAGACATCACGAAGACACAACACAAGACAGCACAACCGAAGGAGAAGCCGGAGAGCGGAGAGCACGAAAACGTGAATCCAGATTCAAGACACCCGTTTGCTCTTCTTCTCTCTTATTCAAAAACTGTGTTATTTTACGTTATGAATTTCAGTAGCTAAACTTTTACCTAGGTTCTCGGTGAACCTAGGGTTTCGTTTTCAGAGATTAGTTCTACGTTTTGACTATGGATTCATGATCGTACTATCTTAATATCAGCAGCTTTATTCGTTATTGTATCTTTGAATTTTACTGTTTATGCATGATCGGAGTCGCGAACCAGAATTGCTACAGACCCGAGCCGGTAGGTGAAAACGTCCGGTTAGGGTTACGAAGAGAAGACAAGAATTTAGCACCTTACCCCGATGGGCCGACTAGCGAAGGGGAGTTAGGACTAGCCTGAAATCGTTGAGACCAACTGTTAGAGAATCTGACCCGGGCCATCAGGACAGGTTAGAAACCCTAGCAGCCTTAGAACGAGACTGCAGATTTAGGCAGCTTAACAGGAATCCGACAGTTTGCAGGATTGTGATAACGTGCAGGAAAAGAAAAGATACTGCACAATTGGTACGTGGCACGGATAACGAGACTGCTGTGTGTTTTCATGTCAAACGAAGAACGAAAATCTGGAGAACCCTAGGGGATCCCGGGACCTAGTATCTCAAACCCTAGATTTACAACCTAAAAATTATTCAGAAAATTCTCACAAAAATATTTACGTTTCGGTTATTTACTTTCAGTACTTAAACAAACTCTCAAAATATTCCTCCTTTTTACACTCTGTTCGTTAAAACTGATTACTAGAAAAACCTGCAAAGTCCCTGTGGGATCGATAATCTGAGTCGTAATACACTCTATACTACTTGATTCGTATACTTGCGAATAGCACGCTAAATTGCGCATCAAGTTTTTGGCGCCGTTGCCGGGGACGTTTTAGGGTTTATTTAGTAGTCCGAATTAATTTTCAGAGTTTTTATTTTTATTTTATTTTTTATTTTTCGTTATCTCATTGCTCTTGAGATCTCTACTTTTGCAGGATGGGCGACAATACCGAGAGAACGCCAGAACTGCCCGAGACACGTACTCCAGCCGAGATGGCTCGGTACATCGAGGATCTGATCGCAGCAGGATTCGCTGCCCGGAGCAACCAGAGGACATACAACCGGTCTGGGAAGGCGTTGGTGGAGAATTTCGAAGTCTCCACGGGGGGGCATGAGCGAGCTATTGTGGTGCCCGAGATCACCGCAGAACACTTTGACATCAAACCCTCCACCATCCAGACGGTTCAGACCCTCTGTCCGTTCCATGGCAAAGCTGACGAAGACCCGAACGACTTCATCGGGAAGTTCGAGGATTACTGCAACAAGGTCCGGTATAAGGGAGTTGGCGCAGAGGCACTTATGCTAATTCTTTTCCCATACTGCCTATACGGAGTGGCCAACGACTGGCTCCCGACCACCCAGGTCGATCACTACATGGGAGGGGTGTGTCACCGATTTTCTGGCCAAATTTTACCCCGCCTCCCGGGTCATTCAATTACAAAGCGAGATTTTGTCGTTCAAACAGAAGACGGGAGAGACGGTGGTAGACGCATGGGACAGATTGATGAGACTTGTGAAAAGATGCCCGAACCACGGTTTCGGAGACCCGAAGATCCTGCAGGTATTCTACCATGCCCTAGACAGGGAGAGTGCTGACAGGATTGACCGAGAAGCCGGAGGAAATTTTCTGTACCATGTGGACAAGGACGGTGCCTATGAGCTGATGAAACAATTAGCCAAACAGGATACTCGCCTGTTTGACGATCGCAGGATCACGGCCCGAGCCGAGCCAATGGAAGACGACCGGATAGACAATCTGGCCAAGATCGTTCAAGATTTGGTCAAGAAAGTTTACTCAACTGATGCAGTAGGAAAACCAGATTTGGACACAGCCATCGAGGGGCTCGGAAACGAAGATTCCAATTACGTACAGCAGCAGTGGGATCCGAGCCGGTACAGACCGGGTACGAGAGACCATCCCGGGTTCCGGTACGGAAACCCGAACGCAGCGGTTTATGCACCGGGGTTCCAGCACAGGCCACCAGCCCAGCAGGCTGCACCGACGCAGCAGGCTCAGTCGGGCCCATCTGCACAGCAGTACGACGCTCAAATGAAGGAGATCAAGTCCATGTTCCAGACCATGGAGTCCCGGTTCGAGCACATGGACGCCCTGACAGCCGACGTGCAGATGACCAAAACGTCACTGCGCGCTTTGGAGGTACAAGTTGGACAGTTAGCACAGCAGTTAACGGAAAGAGCACCAGGGAACTTACCCTCGACCACTGTTAATAATCCACGTGCTCAGATCAATGCCATCACCACTCGGAGTGGATTAGCACTACAGGATCCACCGTATCCTAGCCATGCACGTGCAGAAAAATCAAAGGAAATCGAGCGTGAAGTATTTGGCAAGGATAACAGCTCAGCCGACCGCCCCCAGCCGAAGGGCTCGGTTGAGCAGGATGTAGTGCAAAAGGAGAAGGAAGCAGAAACGGTACCTGTCTCCACGGAGGTGCCGTATCCTTTGAAGACACGAAAGAGGGATGATAGCAAGGACTACGCCAGATTTCTCGAGATTTTCAAACAGCTGAAGATCAACATACCCTTTGCGGAGGCGTTGGCAAAGATGCCCACTTATGCCAAGTTCCTCAAAAATATTTTGTACGGACGGAAACGTATGAGCGATTTCGAGACTATAAATCTGACGGCAGAAGTGAGCAATTGTGTGAAGAATGGGCTACCGAGGAAGAGGAAGGACCCTGGCAGTTTTGTCATCCCGGTGACCCTAGGTAATGCTTACACAGGAAAGGCTCTGTGTGACCTAGGGGCCAGTATCAATCTGATGCCTTTGTTGATTTTCAAAACTTTGAAAATCGGTGAACTCAGGCCCACCAGAATCAAGCTGCAGATGGCGGACAGATCCGTGAAGCAGGCTTACGGAGTTATTGAAGATATTCTGGTGAAAGTCGGAGAATTGATTTTTCCGGCAGATTTTGTAATTCTAGACATGGAGGCAGGAGACGTGCCACTCATTCTGGGCAGACCGTTTTTGGCTACCGGAGAAGCCATGATAAACTGCAAGAGCGGAGAACTGACCATGCAGATCAATGAAGACAAGGTGAAGTTCAACGTTTTCAAAAATCTGCAACTACCGAATTATTACGAGCATGAAGACATCTTCGTAGTGGAGGTAGTCGAAGAAGGCTGGGAAAACGAAGAGATGGATGAGCTATGGGAAGAGATTGATAGAGTGGACAGAGAGAACGAGGAGAGATTCCAGGAGGAGCAGGCCATGCAAGCCGAAAACCGGACCAGTTTACAGCTGGACGAAAAAGGTGGGCAGAAATTGGCCCTGGTCCCGTCACTCAAAGAGCCACCAACCCGAGAGCTTAAACCACTCTCGAGCCATCAGACTTCGGCACAACCAAAGCAGTTTCAAGAAGGGCAGAAAGCACTTCACGGCGAGTCTCAAATGCAGCTTGTCCCGGGAAAATTGAGATCTCGGTGGGTGAGCGGAAACCGGGTCAAGCCATATTTGGGCCCGGAAGCAGACGTCAAGGTACACCCTGGCTGTTTTGACGTCCCTTGAGCAAACATGAGGTAACTGGGTCGGGCCGTCGACCGTAAATTACAAGCGCTGGTTGGGAGGCAACCCAACGTAGTAAGTTAGTTTAAATTATTTCAAGTTTTATTTTCAGTTTTGAATTTGGAGAGAGGTAAGATGAGTAGGTATTGACTTTGAATTGAGCATGTGCAGATACAGCAGAGCAGAAAACGAGAACAAAAAGGAGTAGAGAGAGAAAAAAAAAATTATGTTTGAAAAAAAAAATTACATGCTGCCTGCGTATATACGCAGCAGCCTGCGTATATACGCAGCCTGCAGTAAAATTTCAGAATTTTGGAAAAAAAAAAATATTTTTTTTACCTGCTGCTTGCGTATATACGCAGACCTGCGTATATACGCAGTCAGCAGCGAAAATTGCAGGATTTTGAAAAAAAAAAAAAAAAAAAATTAAAAAAAATTTATTTTTGTTGCTGACTGCGTATATACGCAGGACGCAGCCAGCAGTGAAAATATGGAATTTAAAAAAAAAAAAGAAAAAAAAAACTTTTCAAATTGCTCCCTGTTTGCGTATATACGCAGTACTGCGTATATACGCAGGCAGAAGAAAAAAAAATAAATATTTTTTCGGACAGCAGCACGTTTTTGCCCCATTTTTCTCTCTCTACCTCCATACACAGATCCGTGGAGTTTGAAGCGAATTCAGAAAATTTCGTAGAAGGAAAGGCAGATTTTCAAAATCTTGAAGAATCGACCCCGGTGTGTTCTGGCACACTCGACCGTCACAGGGACTCGTACGAGTTGGGGATTTTTCAGGAACAGTTTTTCTGCAGAACCGAGCAATCGACCCCGGTGTACGGAAGTATACTCGACCATATGGGAGCACATTGTCAAATACAATGTTGCTCGGGGATTGCACGTTTGAAGAGCGCACATAGAGCCCGAAAGGTTGACAGCTTCCGTCGAGAAATTTTCTGGCAACCGGTCAACGGTCCTGCTCCACCGGAATCTGCGAGATATTCCGCACCTGTAAGAACTGACTCCGGGTGCACAGGTTCAATTTCTGTCTCTCGCTTAATTTTTCTGCATATGCTACCAGTTGTTCCCATTCGATGAGGCAAGCCAGCTCATCCAATCCAGATTATATGCCTGATGATTAGTACCATGAGGGCATGTCACCATCCAGTGTGGGGGTGGTGGCGTTGTAACTGCATAACGTTTTATTAAAAAAAAATTGTAAAAAAAAATATTAAAAATTTAAAAATTGAAAATTTTGAGACTGGGTGAAGGATTTAGCTTAAAACTGGAGAGAGCTTAATGATAGAAAATTTCCCGAAGTGGACGAACTTAAGTGAGGAAGAGCTGCGAGAATCTGTCTAGGGGAGTTAATAGAGCCAATACACTTCAGAAAGCGCAAGTAGCTGTCTCCCGAGCCATGTATCCGACTAGCTGCCAGACCACCGTCACCAGGTAGTCGTCAACCCGCCATCACGGTCACCACATTATTTGGTGGAGTGATAGGCTATAGGGGACCTCACGTCCTGTCTCGCGCCTTAGGTCCACTAGTGAGCCCCGTTGATCCATTAATCCTTTTTCTTGGTAACCGTTTGACCTAGGAAGCCGTTTTTTGATACTCGCATCATTGTTAGTATTTTCACCTTTCCTACGCGTCATGGCACGAGGGAGTTGAGTTGAGGGGGATTTTCTGGGGTAGATCAGAATTGTCATATTTGATAGTGGATGAGCTTCATTGTTATATTTTAGGGTGTGTAAGGGTGAGATAGTGACGGCAGCACATTTCGGTGTGGCGGTGACTCACGACATTACACCGTGAGCACAGGAGGAGAGCCATAGTGCGTAAATTTTCCGCACGACATGGGGGACTTTGGGTTGACAGGGTTACTGGAGGACGCGCTGTGCTATTTAGACATCCTTGGAGTGAGGAGGATCGGTTGGAAAAGCGCGAATATTTTACAGATTGACTACATGGTTCGGAATTAGTGTGGGGGTGGTCATTACAGATTATTTCAGTATTTTTCAGCCACCCCACGTTTTTTGGTTTATCATAGAGTTGGCCTGGTTTATATTGTTTATTGTGTAGCCCCGCAAAAAAAAAAAAAAAAAAAAAAAAAAGAAAAAAAAAAAACGAAAACGAAAACGAAAAAAAAAACGAAGAAAAAAGTATCAAAGATAGAAAATTCAGGGTGCTTGATTGATTTTATTTCAAAACGCCAGGCCGGCTATTTTTATCACAGTTTCACATTCGTTCACAGTTGTGGCCGCGAGAACGGCAGTTACACCGGGACTGGGGAAATTGAGTGTCTAGAATCTTAGGTGATTTGGGTCAGTTTCTATCATCTCGGTGAGGGAGTGTGAGATTGGGGTATGTGTGAGTGTGCTGTGACGTTTAGGACATCGCTTCTAAATGACTTATCCTACCGTCCCAAAGCCGGCAGATTTACATTACACCCGGAGTAAAAGCACGGAAGGTGTGCGTTAGGGATACGTTCGGTTTGCGTGCAAAAGCGGAAGTAAGTGGTGTTCGTGCTTGTTCCTAACCTAGGCTGGCCGCGAGTTCTTCCGATCACCGCAGTTTCTGAAATTTAGGGGAATATGAGAACTTGATGATGTTCAGTTTGAGTTGAAGAGATTGCCCAGTCTCACCATATATAATTATAAACTGTTTTTATAAATACTGTTTTTAAATAAGTGCAGTTACACCGCTCTGGATTGATTCGGGATAATATGCATTGGTAGAATATTGCTGGAGTTTGCTCGGGACGAGCAAAGTTTAGTGTGGGGGTATTTGATAACGCCCAAATAGGGGTTTTTTTATAGCCTGAAAGGATGTGTATGTGTGCTGGAAAGTCGCGTTTTAGCCAGAATTCACCCTCGAAAAGCCTCGGTTTTAGGAACGAGACGTTTATTTGCTCTTCGTGAATTTCTGCATGTTTCGTACTTTTATTGGATATGATCGCGGGTTTTTTCCTGTTTTTACAGGAACAGGTTCGGAAAGTGCATTGGGATGCGTGCCGAGACAGAACCGAGATCGCCTCGGGAAACGTGCAAAAAATGTTCGGGACAGGATTTGACCGAGACTGGTACAAGGGAGAGTGGAATGGAAAACGGAAAGACTGGAGGAAAAACGAGCAGTGAAAACCGACCGAGGAAGCTGAAAACGCCAAAACCGAGAATCACCGGGACGCGCTCGGTTGACGATATCTTGAGCTTGACTTGGAATTTTGAAGTGAAACCGGGGGCAAAAGAACGGAGACGTCAAGGGCTTTCCGAAAACAGGTTATAATGCTGAAACGGAGTCCGGCCGAAAAACCGACTCCCGTCAAGTGTGGGTCTCAAACAGGCCACGCCCGAGTAAGGAGTCTCGGTTCCCGGTGTCCAGAGTCAGGAGCAACTATTTTATGTTCGTGACGATTTCCGGGACAGTTTTGGCCTAGGGGTATTTTGGTCATTTTGGCACCGGGCCCGGGTTTCCGGAGTCAAGTTCAGATTTTGTCTCCCAAATTCAGTCAGAAGTTTTTCTATGGCCAGAGCCAAGATTGGACAGAATTCGGAGCGATTTTGACCCTGGGGTATTTTGGTAATTTTGACAAGTTTCGGGTCAAAACGCAATACGGGAACACGGGAAAGCAGGAAGACACCGAGGGAGGCATACCGGAGAGTCAGGCAGAAGAGTGGGACCCAGGGGACCAGACCTGGCCCACCAAAGGACCAAGTGGACCCCACCTAGCCCCCACGGCCTGCGTATATACGCAGGCCCTGCGTATATACGCAGCCCCTGCGTATATACGCAGGCAGTGAGGGTGGTGGGGGATGTTGGTTGGGCCCTGGTTGCGTATATACGCAACCCCTGCGTATATACGCAGCCAGTTTTGACTTTGGTCAAAGACGGTGGACCGATGGCAGATTCCGTAATTTCGGGCACAAGCGTTTTCGGGAAACAGCACTATTTAAAGACTCGTCCAGACTCGTTTTGAAGACATCACGAAGACACAACACAAGACAGCACAACCGAAGGAGAAGCCGGAGAGCGGAGAGCACGAAAACGTGAATCCAGATTCAAGACACCCGTTTGCTCTTCTTCTCTCTTATTCAAAAACTGTGTTATTTTACGTTATGAATTTCAGTAGCTAAACTTTTACCTAGGTTCTCGGTGAACCTAGGGTTTCGTTTTCAGAGATTAGTTCTACGTTTTGACTATGGATTCATGATCGTACTATCTTAATATCAGCAGCTTTATTCGTTATTCTATCTTTGAATTTTACTGTTTATGCATGATCGGAGTCGCGAACCAGAATTGCTACAGACCCGAGTCGGTAGGTGAAAACGTCCGGTTAGGGTTACGAAGAGAAGACAAGAATTTAGCACCTTACCCCGATGGGCCGACTAGCGAAGGGGAGTTAGGACTAGCCTGAAATCGTTGAGACCAACTGTTAGAGAATCTGACCCGGGCCATCAGGACAGGTTAGAAACCCTAGCAGCCTTAGAACGAGACTGCAGATTTAGGCAGCTTAACAGGAATCCGACAGTTTGCAGGATTGTGATAACGTGCAGGAAAAGAAAAGATACTGCACAATTGGTACGTGGCACGGATAACGAGACTGCTGTGTGTTTTCATGTCAAACGAAGAACGAAAATCTGGAGAACCCTAGGGGATCCCGGGACCTAGTATCTCAAACCCTAGATTTACAACCTAAAAATTATTCAGAAAATTCTCACAAAAATATTTACGTTTCGGTTATTTACTTTCAGTACTTAAACAAACTCTCAAAATATTCCTCCTTTTTACACTCTGTTCGTTAAAACTGATTACTAGAAAAACCAGCAAAGTCCCTGTGGGATCGATAATCTGAGTCGTAATACACTCTATACTACTTGATTCGTATACTTGAGAATAGCACGCTAAATTGCGCATCAGCCAGATGTGTCATAAAGCATGACACAAAGATACCAGTCATATCCAGGTGAGAGTCACTGGATAAAATATCAAGATTATCCTTTGGTACTTGAGAAGCACTAAGGATGAATTATTGATAAACAGATAATATGAAGAGTTTGCTGTAAGGGGTTACAGTGATGCGAACTTCAAATCTGACAAAGAAGATTTCAGATTATAAGTCAAGTTTTGAGTTTTGCCTTAGTGGGAGCGACTGTGAGCTGGAAAGGTTCCAGGCAAGATTCAGTCACTGATTCTAACATATAGGACTGAGTAAATTAATGTATAAGATGCATTTATTCAGAATATTCAATCTGAATCAAATTGTTGATGGAGGAGATGTGAATATTTGCAAGGTGCCATCATATGTCTCGCCCCTACGCAGTGTAAGCGTGTAGGGCCGCGCTAGATCAATAGGCATATGATGCAGGAGATTGACTCTAGTGCAAGTGGGAGACTGTTGGAATTGTGCCCTAGAGGCAATCAATTAATTGTGACATTTATGGATTTACGATTCATTATGTTATCGATATGGAAATATGTTAACATGAATTAAGTCCTTAGAATATAAGTGTTATATTCTTAAATATCCCTAGTCAATTATAATGATTAATGGGACAATCATCTATAGACTAGTATGGGGTTGGATTGATATGGAGATATCATGATCCAACACATGGGTATGCATTAGGAGTAATGGCATACTGGATTGACCCATCTCCGAGAAGGCTACATACACGTTATGTTAAGTCACAAGCGCTTCTCGCGGTGTAATGGTATTTTCATCCTTAGACTTGAAGTCACTAGATATTCTAGTTGTGGATTATTGTGATTTTGGTAGCGATAAACGCTACACCGTAACTGGGTAGTTATAAAGGTGTGTACTGGATACAATAAGAAGCAAGCTTAGAGATCGTAGTGGACGTAGATAGAATTTTTCCCTCCCACATAACGGGAGCAAATATCCTAGGCCACTCGAGGGATAGTGCATATAAAATGTCTGGCCAGACTCAAATAAATCAATATGGGATATTGATGTTATTTGCACGAATAAGGCTATTCCCAGGATTGAGAAACTATGGATTGGATATACGAGTGTGACTTGTATGTCTCGTGTCCAATCCGGATATTGAGACAAAGGGATGAGACAATTACTTGCACAAGGTTTGTCATGATGACTATTCTATTTGTTGGCTAGAATGGATGTCTTGCTAGAGGCCGCTCCATATTAATAAATTGTTACTACCAACTAAATAGAACCTATGGGGTCACACGCCATATAGGGGTGAACTAGACATGGGAAATAATTAATTAATATGATTAAATAATTAGAATGATCAAATCGCAACAACTTGCTAACTTAGTAGGACTAATATGCAAGTTGGACTAATCCATGTATAGACATGATTAGGATTTTCCAAGGTGGCCTAATTCATGTAGAGACATGATTAGGATTAATTTGCAAATAAAACTAATCCATGTATTGACATGATAAGGACTATTTTGCAAAAGGGGCTAATCCGAACTTGAGTAGGATTATGAGGGGTTCTTTATGTAGTAGGACAAGGAGTTGTTGGACTATATAAAGAACACTCCTAGCTTATTTTTCTCTATACACACAACACAAATCTATATGATAGAAGAAAGGATAGGAGAAAGCAAGGAGAGAGCATGTCCCAAAAAGAGGGCCGAACCCCCTTTATGGGACCGCCCCCTACCCGTCGACCAAAGGGAGAGCCGCCCCACCTTTGGCACTCCATTGTTGGTGATTCCTTCTTCCTCCTCCATTCTTCCTAGCTAGCACAAGGGAATTGGAGGGTCTAGATCTCACCTCTAGGCGTGGATCAACCATAGAGAACGTGACACAATTCGCGTTTGAAGTCATCAAAGGAGAACCCTAAGGTGTGTTTATGATTTCTAACCCTTACCATCGTTATGTCTCTTGACTTGTGATCCTTGGAGGGTTTTGCATGGTTTTATGATTGTTTATACTTCCGTTGCGCATCCATGAATCAAAACCCTACAATAGTCTTATCCAAGCAGATAACATCAATATCCTATATTGATTTATCTGAGTCTGGCCAGACATTTTATAAGCACTATCCCTCGAGTGGCCCATGGATATTTGCTCCCGTTATGTGGGAGGGACAAATTCTATCTACATCACTACCATCTCTAAGCTTGCTTCCTATTGTGTCTGAAATGAGCATTTATTACTAACATGTTACGGTGTAGCGTTTGAAGATATCAAAAAACAACATTCCACAACTAAAGGATCTAGTGACTTTAAGTCTAACGATGACAATACCGTTGCCACTACGAGAAGCACGTGTGACTTTACATAACCTGTATGTAGCCTTCTCGTTGCGGGTCAATCCAGTATAACATTACTCCTAATGCATACTCATGTGTTGGATCGTGATATCTCCATATCAATCCGACCCCATACTAGTCTATAGTTGATTGTCCTATTAATCAATATAATCGACTAGGGATATTTAAGAATATAACATTTATATCTAAGGACTTCGTTCATGTTAACATATCTCCATATCTATAATATAATGAATCGTAAATTCATAAATTTCACAAGAAATTGATTGCCTCTAGGGCATATTTCCAACAGGGTAATACTATTGTGGTTTATTTTTCGATCTCACACAACTCTACCTAACAACGGATCCTGTACCTACCATTATGGTTCTAATATCCTAATGGAACTCCGATCACCGGGTCCTCCAGGTCCACTTATGACCGAACGAATCGTTAAACGGTTGAATCTACCAACATAGCTATTCCTAGTCACGTCATCTCTCGGTCCATAATGATTTGGGAATAATATTCTCTTATTTTTTGTATCCGGGTTAAGCCACTCCCGTGAACTCGCCTAGATCACTTGCGATTGAGGGTAATCACTTCTTGACATGCATTGAATGAAGAGTAACTAACAAGATACAAAAACAATACTTGATAAACCTTGAGTTGTTATTCAACCAAGCTACCAATTCTTTGCTCTCTCAAGGTCATGTTCATCGAACCTAAACATGTCAATAATCTAAGCTTGAACTACACATTCAAGATAAAGAAAATATAACTTAAATTGATTAATGGACAAAATAGTATCCAAAATTCGAAAACATCTAACTCGTAGGTCCTCCATAGAACCTAGTAAGTAAAGGTGTTTGGCTACTCATAATCGTAGTAGTATAGATCGTGTTTTCCATGCACTAATTGAAAGAGAGAATTTAGAAAGATCAAAAGAATGAATCGTCGAAGTCTTGATGAATCTGAGTAACGCGAAACTTAAGTGTACCCTAACAAGGATACCGTGTCGTCAAGTAGTACCCGTAGAGTACCGGTTGTCATCGATCCCACGGGAATAAATTTGTGAGTATCTAACTACAAACTGATTTAAAATATTTCAATTTACAAGGGGAATCGTTTTCATTGTAGGTTGTTGCCCCCCAAACAAGCGACGTGAAAAAGGAATTAACGAGCTAAACTGATATTTTTGGAGTTTTAGAATTTATAATTGTTTTGTTGTAAAACGATTATGGAGAACAACTAGATATTTTATACGTCCCCTAAGGTACTTAGATAGTTTTGGATCACGTTGAAGCACCCAACTTACGTCTAACATACACTCGGGGTCATTTCGGTCTACTGACGTTCACCATTACTCTCTAGTTGGCTACTTTATTACGTTCACCGGGTCATCTTGGTCCACCGATGCACTCAAACCTCACAAGTTCGACCCGAATCTACCCTCACACGGCCAGTCAAATTCTTTTCTCTTGTTGGTCTCAAAGAATTAAAGAATGCAATTGCGTTCTTCACAAATCCGCGTTTAAGTTACATTCACACACTCAACCTAGATAACTAACACAATCCGGGTGATCAATTTAGACATGTCAAATATAAAGAACAGAAACATAATTGAGCAACTAGATCATAAAGTACAATTAAGTCACAAAACGTGAATCAATTGAATGAATCCGGAAATTCGAAGTTAGAACCATAGGTTCTTCCTAAAAACCCAGAACGATGATTCAATCTAGACATGACAATGTTAACTAATACAAAGTTTTCCAAAATACTAGGGAAAAGAGAGAGAATGATGAAAATGATGAAATCCTAAAAAATGAACAATCCTTCGCTCCAAGCTTGCTCCTAAACGCTCCTCCTAGGTCCTTGTACGTGAATGAGTGCGTTCCCAGCTCCATACGTCGTAACAAAACTGAATGAGTTGTTTCCAAGTTGTTAGTTTCCTCAAATTGCACTTAAGCCCCTCCAGAACACGAAAATTCTCAGCTTGTACGAGCTCCAAATCAGCTGGTGCGAGCTTAATTTAACTCTACATCTTGTATGAGCTCTTTCCTTAACTTCGTACGAGGTCCCCATTTAGCTCGTGTGAGATGGGATACCTCGTGAACAAAAACGGTTGGAACATTTCTATTTGTAAGAGCTCGAATCCTATTTTTTTCGAAGTATGGGGGTCGCAACCAGCTCGTATGATCTCCTCGGCCAACTTTGATTTTCTTCTTCTTTTTATTGGTTTCCTTGATCTTTTGTGATTTCCCGTGCTCTAGAAGTTTATCCATAAGCTCCATCGTCTCTTAAGGTTCTGGTTTCCTGTCAGACCAACAATAACAACCCAGAGATCATATCTATGTAATGCAAAATATCAAATCCTCGCGTAAGAATGCCTGAATTGTAAATTGACGTTTATGGAAATCATATATGAAATAGTGCACAATAATGCCCCGAATGATGCGAAATTCACTCATTAAGCTCGCAAAACGGTGGTAGACATTGATATAATATAACTCCTAAAAGAAGTTATCACTAAGTCTCCATGATTGCTCCCGATCTCCTAATTTCTGAATTTGATGTTGAATGGTCCGTTTTTTCAGGTCCCTAGGTCTTATTTATACTCAATATCACGTTTTCTAGAGTCAAAATTACCAAAATATCACTTTGGAGTTATTCCCGTCAAATTTACCATAGTCATGGTGATATCACGTTCTCGAGTCGTGCAATCAGCAAAAAGGTTGTTCTTGGTCGTGCGATCAGACAACATTTGACCCCCAATCTTTTCCGCGCCTTAACTTCTTCATAAGAACTCCTATTTAGCTCGGTTACCTTTCGTTGGAAAACTGTTTGCGTATACTTGCATTTCCCATCGGTCTCACTCTAAGATTTTGAGTAGAACTCATGATATCCTCAAATGAAGACTGGTCATTCTAGTTTCTCCAAATTTTCTTATCTTCATTCTTGTTTCAGCTTCCGTTTTTTTCAAAGTTCATTTCATGTCTCCTAGAAACCGTTTAACATCCGTTCATGTCAAGACAACATGAACAACCATAAAAATCGATTATATTGGACAAATAACATCAAACTACGCCTAGATAACTAAAAATAAAACATATATAGATCATTCTAAGCATTCTAAGCATATACTTGCCCATATTTACTTATAAATCACTCCATTATCATGTAAATATGTAGCCAAATACATCTAGAATATAACTCATAAATGAAATTATCATTTAAAAGAATGGGATGATGGTTATTTTAGCTAAAATCACTTTTATCAATAAGGTTCTTTCATGTTTCATGTATGCATAGACTCCATTAGAGCGTTGCTTCTTGTACTGTGTGGCATATTCTGTTCGGGAATAAGTGTTTAAAACACGTGATTTGTGGGAGAGGTGAATGCTTTTCTTCATGATTTAGCATATGGAGCCTCATATATACTATGTATAGTAATTGATGGGATAGCTGTTTTACTTTGAGCATGGATAACAGATAGAAGTCATTTACAAGGAAAGAACACTATTGGGCTGCAATAAAACTACACCAAGGTATCTGAGAAGAATTAGAGTAGATAAGCTGGTTTATCACGTAAAATGTCTACACATGAATTCAGACTTCCGATTATGTAGAGTTTCAAGATTCATAATTTCATTGCTTTGAGAATAAGTGGTAGATTGTTACAAATTGAAACAAGATGTGTCAGTCTATACTAATCTGACTGTTTCTAACTATTTCTCAATTCAGGGTCAAGTATCACATATCATGTAGATTGATGCATATAGATTATATAAACTATCCGAGAGACCTGACTCGGATATTTCAGCGACGCTAACCATATTCTTGCAAGAAATTCAAGCATCTTGAATGAAGAAAGTTGAAGATGATTCTTTCTGCTAAGGGTATTTAGATAATTTTCCTAGTGTCAATCCTTATTCTTAGGTCTAGGATCATTCCTGCAACATCCATCCAATGTTTCTGGACAACAAAAGAGAAGAAACCCTAAGGATTTGAGCCAGCCTACCTAGCAAGCCCACGACCATGGCACACTCCCCTATGTGGAAACCTTGGTGGGTGGCTAGAGTTGCCTTCCTCACTTTCCTTGGGATTTCTCTCGTGCTTGCTTTGGAAGTTCAATCGATTTCAAATTCTTTTTTTTTCGATATTTCCTAAGCTTTCTACACTTGTTCTTCTATATGAAAGTGTTTTATAAGAATGAAAATACTACTTTTGGTATGATTTTAATAGTGATTTAATCACATGTTTTTATTAAGAAGTATTTTTCTATTGATATTCTTTGAATTTAATTATATTTCTATCACTTTAATTAAAGTTTGCTTTTTAATTTAATTTTAGAAGTCTAGATTCATAATATAATTTTCTCTAAAACTCTCTTATTTGGTGAAAATGTATTCGTACACTATAAATAGAGGTCTAGGGTCAAGAGAAACACAACAGTGTGAGAATTCTTCAAAATAGGCATGAGATATATATATAGATGTGTATATATATATATATGTATATATATATATATATATATATATAGAGAGAGAGAGAGAGAGAGAGAGAGAGAGAGAGAATTCATCCTTCTTTCAGTTAGGGTTCACCCACCACATTATGAGTACGTAGTTCTTATTTCCTGCTGCGTTGGAGCTCGTGCCAGCAACACTCCAGGGTTTTGGCCAGGTGTAGCCTTCCCTCTGTGAGTTCTAATTTAGCGTCGGGCACTCTGTTTCAGTGATATGTGGCTGTCAGTATTCTTCTTCATATGATTCAGAAGTTAATCTATTGTTACACCCCCCCCCCCCAAATTCCAAACCTTGGGAATTCGAAGATGTCACTCCGCACTCGGAAATTCCTCCCGCAATGCAAGGTTTAAAAAGACGCCATGTATCCAACTACTATTAATCCACACTTAAATGAAATACTAAAACGTAAAGTCACTCTAAATCCAACACCACAAACTGGCATAAAACATTACAAACTGAAGTGAACGTCTAATAGTTTGCGTGATTATTACTAAGCCAAAATAAAAGTGAAACACTACCACTAGATCATGCCTCCATCACCGTCACTTGTGGTGTGGAAAGAAAACAAAAGACACCATTATTTAAAAATCAGCAACAAATATTGAGTGAGATATACCCATGCATGTAAACACGAATTGCATGATAAGCATTACTTTCAAAAGAAATAGTAAGAGTAAAAGGACTCTTTTAACTTCTCAACTTGGTAATTCACTTCTTTATTCATGCCAAAAAATTCCTTCCAAAAATTCTTGTTAATCTTTTCCAAGAAAAGAAACTTAAACCTCAACAAATAATATGTTGTATTTGCTTGCACTTCGTTGCACTTTACGTTGTTATACGGAGAAGGGTAACCACACATCATCTACTATAGCAACCAAGACCTTATGTGTCGACATCCCCTAAAACTCACAGTGATCAGAGATGTGAGTACAAGGGGCGAACCGGGGCTCATTAACAAGGGAGTTATATAAAATAATGAAGATGTGTGACCGTAGGCAACACGCTAAGTGCTAATCGAGTGACCATAGACCAAAGATGAAAACAAAGAAGCCGAAAGACCGAAGTCAAACTTTCATATGCTATTATGTCACGTTATTAATTTCTGTACAACTCCATCCACTTTATGTCATTACGCATTATGACATGTTCAATGTAATTGATCAAAAGAATACTTCAAGTAAAAAAAAAAGTCAGCTTCCAATTAAAGCACATAATCATGAAACACATTTTGAGATGTATTACTAAATCATGTGTAGACACGAAAGAAGATAAATCTCAAGTCTTGGCATCACCTCACCTTGATTCACAAGAAAAAACAAATTACTCCCTAATAGTACTCGACGTATGATTCATCAATAACATCGTCTCATATATATTAAGATATGCACTTAATCAAAACACAATACTACATATAGATACACAATGACTACATGACATAACATTGATCCTAATAAGATGATTTCAATGTCTACAGGTCACAACTCAATCCAAGCTCCAAAATATAATCCAACACTTGCTCCGAAATCCCATTACTAATATGCACAAAACTTAATATAACTTCACCAATTTATTACTCTAACTTCCCAAACAGATCATGAATCAAATAGTCTCATTAGATGAAAACACTATGAAAAATAATTCTAGCATCAAACGGATTCAAATATCGATTCCCGGATCAAAAGATATATGTACTTTAACATTACTAGACAACATTCTGCTATAACGACAGTTTTTTCCGTCGCTAAAACTAAAACTCATGATTTTCACATAAACTAACTTCCAAAACATCTAATTAATCATCCCCTCTTCAATTCCTTTCAATGTAAAATGATTACCCGCTTCATTCAAGATATTACCCCCTCACTAAGATCACCAAATAATCCAAATCAGGCAATTAAACATCCTCTCCATAACTAAGATTTTACCCATAAACTATGAACATAATCTACATTAATAATTAACCAATGATCCTACAACTGCATGAATGATGATACAAGCAATATGAATCTGAAAATTGAAGTATTGCAATTAAGAATCAAACTAGGGTTTTGATTCACATCTCGGTAATAAGGTAGGAATGATGACCCAAACGGTGTAAGTTCAATCAAACATAACAACAACATAGTCTTAGCTATGAATCTCTTGATCATGATCACCATATAGATTAGAGAGAATTGAGATTGTGATAAGTGAATATAAGATAGAGAACTCACCAAATCAAAAGAGAAAACGAGAGAATAAGGAGAGGAGGCCGGCGGCAGTGCACGGCGGCGGCAACTTGGCATCGTCCAAAGCACGGGTAAGAGAGAGAGGCACGCGTAGGAGAAGAAAAAGAAAATACGGAAAGAAATGGAGAAGAAAAAGGAAAAAATAATAAGAGTAGGAAAAAGATTCCAGGGTTTTTGAAAACAATGCCATAAAAGTAGACTAATTCAATTTAGTCCAAATCAACTTTAAAACACTTTTCCAAATAGTCTCCAACTTCAAATTAAATCACAACAGCTCCCCCAAAAGACCATTTACTCATAATATCTTCCCTCAAAATCTCTAGAGTAAAATTGTAACCCTATAATGAAAAACGGAGTATTTCATCTATATTTTATGTATTTCAGATATGATTTATATTTTTTGTTGAATCATTTCTAGAGGCCTCCTCTCTTCTGATTTAGAGGTTATATATTTTATATTTACCTTAGTCTAGAACAACCATAGAAGTTTTATTGCAATCTCATTCTTCATATAGATTATTCTTTCGATTTTGATTTGGCACCAGATCTGTTTTTCAGACGATCTCTTCTTTACGTCTCACGGATTTGAACTCAATTGAACCTCCTACGTATCCAAACCCCTTATAATATGATTTGGCAGGAATATTTTTCTGACCATATTCTATAGTCAGTTCCAAATTTGTGAAGATAAAGTTGTACTAAGTTATTTATTGATATATACCTTCATATATGAGTTATTTCCCTCTTTGGGAGTATAAGTAACCTCTTAGATCTCTCTCTAGAGTTGTTACATCATGCATATAGGTCACTGATATATTTTGTTAACAAGTGTCTCATATTCCTACTGGTACTACTATTTTATACACTAGTAGACTTTGTTGACTCCACATGTTTTGTGTAACTCTTCGTGAGCAGAGCTGTTCCACATATCTTGATTAATTATTATTTAGATATATGGAGTGAGATTCAAATGTGAGTCAACAATTATGATATATTGGGTTATGATTTCTAGGATTTGGTGAAATCCAATCGAATCATGGAATTCCGTTTTCGTATGAGAATGATGTACCCTCCAACCCTGGTCTTGCAAGGGCTCTATGACAGTGTGACCCAGCAAACCGTATACATGAATTGGCACACTCGACAAGGATGTCGACTATATAAGGTGAGAATATCCCATCCCACATCGGAAATTTATGAGTTCAACATCTGGTCGATAGTACACCTTGACGGTTCGCCGCCAACTGGTTTTTTGTAACCGCGCATAACAGATAATGGTTGAGCGGTTTAGATCAGGGAATACATAAGATGTTGATGAGATCAAAATTTTCATTAAGAGTAGATCGACATAAACATTTTTATCTAATGGTATGGATGAAGAAGTTGTGAGGATGGTAGTTCGTTACGTTTCGTTATGTAAAGTCTAGCCAACTGGTTTTTGTAACCAGGCATAACAGGTAATGGTGGAGCGGTTTAGATCAGGGAATACATAAGAAATTGATGAGATCAAAATTTTCATTAAGAGTAGATCGACATAAACATGGAGAGTTATCTAAGACTAATAATACGAGCTCATACATATGGTGAGTTTGGTATAACTTATTTGCAACTTAAGTTATCTTATAAGTTTATGCCAGAAAATTTCATGACAAAATGATAGAGAAAAAAAATATGCGTGTTTGGTGTAAATGTTTATAAGTCCAAAAGTTCAAGAAAATATTCAAAAATCCAACTTTTTCTTAAGTTCATTTTTACACTATGAACTTATAAGTCGAATCCAAAAGTTCAGCTCATAAGTTGCATACCAAGCACTGCTTTGTCTTCAACTTATAATCCAGAATTAACTTATAAGCTGCTTATAAGCCATACCAAACCCCACCATAATGATGAGAATAAATTTTGGAGTGCAACTAAAGTTTATGATGGAGTAAACTATAACTAGTAATATTGGTTGGAACAAAGAAAAACTATAACTTGTAACTAATTTTTAAATTTAATTCTGTGTGAATCATGAGTTCAAATATATTATTGATAACTTCGTGCTTGAAGTTATATTCTATATCTATTATCTTCCATTTTGCAAGATGCCCAATGCATTTTGTTATGTATTTGGTCGGAGAAGTGAAATATATACAAATAGAAGCTTTATGTGCATTATTGTAGAATCCAGACGTTTTACTTGACTAGTTTGTGCATTTTAATTGTGAAATATGATTCATGTATGTTAGTGTCGTGTACTTCGGGTACCGTAGGGTCGGAGAAGTGATCGGGAGTGAGAAAAACTTCAGAAGATGAGAAAAGCTCAACAATGGTCAAGAAGAATGACACATTTCAACTGCAAGTGTACAGCTGTCGTGTGTAGTAATAAACCGGAAATCCTGGTTGTCGAACCCAAGAGACTTCTTGTAAATTAATTAGAATTTCTTAACCTTTTGTGGGCACAGTGCAAGTTGTGTTTTGGTCTAATTCTACTAAAATAAAATCGCAATATTCTCAATTAACCAAGTGAAATAGTTCACGATTAATAAAGAATGAATTTTAGGGTTTTTGTAAAATAAGGGAAAAGTACCGGGAATTCTCTAGGTTCACTAGGTTGAGCTAAATTTATGTTTTGACTTGTAAAACAACCACGTATCTTTCACTATCAATCAAGCAATATTAAACTTACCGAGTTACCAAGTAAGTTTACTATACTTTAAACCAAAACAAACCGAGTTACCAAGTCTATTCTAGCTTAAAACATGCATTAAAACCACAATTCTACTTTAACGATCCTAGTTAACGATGCCGAGTTACCAAACATTGATTCGACTAGGTGGATTATTCAATTTACCGACTAATCCTCACGGAGTTACCGCGTGAAAACTAATTAAGTTTATCTCTACGTTAGCTACTCGCAAAGATAATATGATTACAAACGTGAATAATCCATAACAATGAAAGATTACGTGAGATTAAGCTAAAACATGAATCACAATCATCAAAACATGATATTTAGATCAAACCCTAGCTACACCAAACGAGAATTCCCAGCAAATAACGTTTAGCTACTCATATTCATACTCAAAACGACAAGTCTCATGAGTTTAAGCATAAAAATCAAGAAAAGAGAAGAGTTGAGAATCCAAACGGATGATCCAAAGCTCCTAAGCTCTCACAATAGCTCCTTGATCTCCAAAAGATGTGTCTACCGTCAAAAACTACTCAAAAAGTCGACCTAACACACTTAAATACGTTCCTAGAATAATATAACAAAGTTTCTAATAATTGCAAAAAGACCCCGGACGTTTCTGGCTTTCTGGGCAATCTCTTCGTGCGAAGACACTTTCTCTTCGTGGGAAGAGATTGTCTGAAGTCTTCCTGCAAAAGTCCTCCTATTTTGAGACAGCATCATGTCACAGGAAGAGAACTGAAATTTTGGCTAAGTCTTCTCTTCGTGGGAAGAGCTTTTCTCTTCGTGGGAAGTGTTCCTGCCTTAGCTTTTTTCTGGCTCCTTCTCTTGAGTTTTCCTTGCTTTCTTTATTTCCGAAGCTCGTTTCTTCACCACCTTTGATCCTCGCGTCCTATTTCCTGCCAACCACAACACGAAACACGAACCCGCGATCATATCACAATAAAAGCAACAAAATATACGAGAAACGCCCGGATTTAACGATGAACGCTCAAAAAGCTCACACTCAATAATATTTCACAAACACGGCCAAAATCTCATCTCATTGTCGGAAATCACGCAAAATAGTAGTGTATTAACTAAGAAATATAGCTCCAACTAAGGAGTTATCAAATACCCCCACACTTACTATTTGCGCGTCCCGAGCAAAGTCTCATCTACTGCATTCATCTGTCTACTAGCCGACAAGACTCACACGACTCAAACACGACTCACGACACAACAATGCAGCAATATGATGCAAATGCAAATTCTAGACTCTATCTTAACACAACACACAAAACGCTTACATCTTTCTTTTTGGTAAGATCAGGCAATCTCCCTCTCATTAACTGAAAATCATCAAGCTCTCACTAATCCTTTTTGAAATTCATATACACGTAGCAAGAATTTGAAATAAAAATTTGATTTAGTGCAAAAGCTCACTAAGGCGTCCCCTTTCCTCCACCAATTCAAACCAAGACACAAGCACGTCCTAACCTTCATTGGGTCTAATTAAGTTCAAATTTCACTATAGTCTTTCTTCGCCGAATCATCTGAGGTTTTCAGACCCTCTTAGCCTTTATTGCGTTTGAATGCAAATTGTCCCAGTGAAGGGAGTCACAACTCCTGTGAATAAGGCTGGACTCTAGTTTTCCTCTCTAAGCTCTATTTGGATGGAATCCAAATTTTCCATGTGACTGGAAGCACATTAGGTTGTTTCTCCTTGAAGCACAATTTTTTTTTTCTTTTTTTTTCTTGCTTTTCTCATTTTCTTTTATTTTCTCCTCTGTTTTTACAACCGTGCAGTAGAGCCAGAAAGCGTGGGATTTTTCGGTTAACTCTTGTGACCACCGTAAGGGATGGTGGTGTACGCCCCCCAACTTCACTTAGGCTGAGGCAACCGTACCACATGAAACCAACTCTACACGAAGGTCCACCCCAGATCAACAAGAGACCACAAGTTTCCACTTGAAAACAGAATATTCGGCTACAAGCAAAACTCAATCTTATTAGCACACTATAGGAAACTTAGGTATACTTTACATGTCTTTCTTTCACAACTTCCAAAAATTCCCAGGACATCCTTAGTGAAACCTCTACACAAAGTATTAAAGAATAAAAATTTCCCTACTACGGCACTTCCTACTCAAAAGGATTCATTCACTAAGCTCTCTTCAGTTTCAAGATCCTTAATTGCCTTTTTCTCAAATTTTTAAATTTTTTAATTTTTATGGATTTTCTCTTTTCTCATTTTTTTTTTGTATTTTTTTTATATCCTACCTCTATATGCAAGGTTTTGACACGAAAAAAATTTTGACACAACACAACTCAACTTTTTGGTGGGTAGACTCAATTATTTAAAAGTGCACACAGTATGTAAACTACTCTACACAATACGACAATATAAGGAAAAACATAACATAAACCACAATACTGACTCACAATACAACCTAGACACATCCTACATGTAACTGACTATGCAAGACACATGGCTAGCAAACTGATAAACCACCCCCACACTGAATGCTTCGTTGTCCTCAACGAATTTAGAGATTAAACATGGGACTCAGCAATCAATGCGTAGGCTAGTAGATGCGATGGAGCATGACATATATAATAAAGAGACAAAAATTCCAGCAAAAACAAAAAAGATACTCACAACCACCTCAAGGGTGGGGACGAAATCGCGCCAAGCAGTCCCCAAGCACAGTAGTGGCGCCACCATGCTCCCAACGGTCAGTGTGTTCTCGCACCGGAGTAGACTGCCCTCCTCTGCTAAAATTTATGTCTTGGAGAATCCCTAACTCGCATACACGAGCCCCTATGACGGTCATGTGTGCCATGGCACACCGGAGTAGATTCTCCCATATCCTGCTCAAATATGTCACTTGGAAAAACACCATTAGTCCCTCTCTCTCTCATATCTCCAAAATAACATAATAAAATAACTGAATTTATAAAAACACAACTACACTAAAGAAAATAAATAGGTTGGGTTGCCTCCCAACAAGCGCCTTGTAATTTAAGGTCGACGACCCGACCCAGTTACCTCAAAATATATTTAAGGAGATTTTTCTCTCCACTTTTTCTTCTTCCACCATCGTCTCTCTTTTTGTCTCTTCTCAAGTGAGCATCCATAAGACACATATGGCAAGAAGAAGTTGTAGAAGACGGCCTTTGCAAATTTCTTCATCTTTGCTTCCACTCCTTGATCACCGGTCTTCTCGAAAACTCATTCACCACATCATGACCCATTGTACCTTTCCTCTTCTTCTTCTTCCAATTCTTCAAAATCAATATCGTTGAGGATCGGTTATGTGAAAATAGAATCCCAGTTGGAACAGTAATGGCAAGGAGTGCCGTCTTGACTGCTTCCTTCCCTAGCTCATGTCTTGGAATCACAGGTGGTAAATCATGGACTGCATAAAATTGGGGCCTTTGGTCTTCCTCATGCGATTTTTCCAATTTTATAATCTCCAAGAGATATGGATTAGAATTAGGAATTTCTTGATATATGTCCATGTGAACATCTCCACGCAATAATTTAGCTTCATGGATTTCTTCCTCACAACAAATATCTTCAGTGGGCCATAAGCTCGCGATGTCCACACTCTCCCATTCATGCCATGGCTCCGAAATTATGCGAGGCACAAGTTGTATAGGCGTCACTACATCATTCCAATCTGAATCCGAATAGGAGTCTGAATCTGAGTCTGAAGTAGCCCGACAATCTATTAATTCATGATGAATAGTATTATAGACATAGACCTCTGGGACTCCTTCGTCTTCCTCTTCGCACTCCTCAACTAAGTCAGGAATAATGCTACTTGGCCCATCGTCATTATCTGCATATGTCAATGCACTCGAAAGTTTTGCCAAGTGTTGTCCCTTCAGCTGGAGAATTTCATCCATCCTATTAATCCCTTCCTCAATTCTGTCCATACTAGCTATCAAAAGCTTCAATATTTCTTTCCTCTCCGCATCTTCTTGATTGCAAGGAGGAGGGGTGTACATATCTCCATAGGAGTAGTACGGTGAATAGTCTGGATATTGTCCATGATAATTTTGCCCCCACATGATCACCAAGTTATCTGTAAAATAATTTTCTAGGGAGCCGGTGAGATTAACAAATAAATAAATAAAGACAGAAAGATAAAATCCCTAAAGTTAATAATCCTAATCAATTCAACCGAAGTCCCCGGCAACGGCGCCAAAAACTTGACACGTTTCAACTGCAAGTGTACAGCTGTCGTGTGTAGTAATAAACCGGAAATCCGGGTTGTCGAACCCAAGAGACTTCTTGTAAATTAATTAGAATTTCTTAACCTTTTGTGGGCACAGTGCAAGTTGTGTTTTGGTCTAATTCTACTAAAATAAAATCTCAATATTCTCAATTAACCAAGTGAAATAGTTCACGATTAATAAAGAATGAATTTTAGGGTTTTTGTAAAATAAGGGAAAAGTACCGGGAATTCTCTAGGTTCACTAGGTTGAGCTAAATTTATGTTTTGACTTGTAAAACAACCACGTATCTTTCACTATCAATCAAGCAATATTAAACTTACCGAGTTACCAAGTAAGTTTACTATACTTTAAACCAAAACAAGCCGAGTTACCAAGTCTATTCTAGCTTAAAACATGCATTAAAATCACAATTCTACTTTAACGATCCTAGTTAACGATGCCGAGTTACCAAACATTGATTCGACTAGGTGGATTATTCAATTTACCGACTAATCCTCACGGAGTTACCGCGTGAAAACTAATTAAGTTTATCTCTACGTTAGCTACTCCCAAAGATAATATAATTACAAACGTGAATAATCCATAACAATGAAAGATTACGTGAGATTAAGCTAAAACATGAATCACAATCATCAAAACATGATATTTAGATCAAACCCTAGCTACACCAAACGAGAATTCCCAGCAAATAATGTTTAGCTACTCATATTCATACTCAAAACGACAAGTCTCATGAGTTTAAGCATAAAAATCAAGAAAAGAGAAGAGTTGAGAATCCAAACGGATGATCCAAAGCTCCTAAGCTCTCACAATAGCTCCTTGATCTCCAAAAGATGTGTCTACCGTCAAAAACTACTCAAAAAGTCGACCTAACACACTTAAATACGTTCCTAGAATAATATAATAAAAAGTTTCTAATAATTGCAAAAAGACCCCGGATGTTTCTGGCTTTCTGGGCAATCTCTTCGTGCGAAGACACTTTCTCTTCGTGGGAAGAGATTGTCTGAAGTCTTCCTGCAAAAGTCCTCCTATTTTGAGACAGCATCATGTCACAGGAAGAGAACTGAAATTTTGGCTAAGTCTTCTCTTCGTGGGAAGAGCTTTTCTCTTCGTGGGAAGAGTTCCTGCCTTAGCTTTTTTCTGGCTCCTTCTCTTGAGTTTTCCTTGCTTTCTTTATTTCCGAAGCTCGTTTCTTCACCACATTTGATCCTCGCGTCCTATTTCCTGCCAACCACAACACGAAACACGAACCCGCGATCATATCACAATAAAAGCAACAAAATATACGAGAAACGCCCGGATTTAACGATGAACGCTCAAAAAGCTCACACTCAATAATATTTCACAAACACGGCCAAAATCTCATCTCATTGTCGGAAATCACGCAAAATAGTAGTGTATTAACTAAGAAATATAGCTCCAACTAAGGAGTTATCAAAGAATGAAGAGAACAAAAAGTTGAAAGAGAAAAAGTTACCAACCTATACTAACATCTTGGGTTCTACAATGAATTTTTGAGTGAGACCATTTGAAAATGAAAGTAGACTCAAAGGACACTTCAACGGAAGGTCACAGAGCTAAAACGAATATCGGACGAGGAAGATATGGTCCGTCAAAGATGAAGAAAAGAAGTTGAAAGAGTGGCCACAATAGCATATTTAAATACAATTTTATATGTTTTATCAGAATTTTCACACCGCATTTCTTACTCTTTGGTCACCTCTTCTAAATAAAAAATTAATAAAAATTTGAGTCTCTAAACTACACCATTCTCAAGTGTACCGTGGAGATATGTTGCTTCTTAACTTTGACGGAAAAACATGATCAGAATACGTTGAAAAAAAACCAACGGGCTAAAATATTTGGAGACGAAGTTAGAAAAATTAAATTATATGACAACCCTCAGAAAATTCATTAACATCCCCTCTAACTCGATAAAAGGTATATGAATCACCTTAATTTGCCAATGTTTTGTGTTTTTAGCCTCCTCATTTTGACTATGTCTATAGTAACTCATAACTTAACTATACATAATTATAGTAACCATTTCTAAATTAATGGTGTTTAAAATAATATTAGTTTTATTGGATATAGACTATGACAATAAGTCTGCAGTCCATTTATAAAATAAAAAAATGAATTTCAATGAATATATGTTAAAAGTTTGTTTATGTAAACTCACGTTTTTAAGTATTGAAAGCATTTTATTCAACAGAAAAATCATCACAAAAAAAAAAGATTGCCGTGAATATGTATTTTATCTATTTATGAGGGGATTCAATTCACTAACTTAGTTAACTTTTTGAGGAATTTTGTTTATCAAAGTCTATATAAAATAGAAATGATCACATCTTTACTGATGGTCATGTTATTTGACTTTGTAATTAGAAATGATAATAGGTGTAAAAAATGCTTGTGCCTTCTATACACTTCACATAAGCAATCCAGTGTTGGACGTGTGTCAAGTGGGCCAAGCTTTTGGTTAGCACATGAACTGTTTAGGCCAAGAATGAGGAGGCTTGTGGTGGGCGTGTGCTAGCATGTGCTAGTAACACTGCCCACATGTCGCCTCATAATGCAATGAGTACAAAGTGAATAGCTTAGTAACCTTTCTGCTTCACCAATTTGATGTTCTTGCTTGGCAAGGACTTGATTGATGGCAGCACCATTGAAGTTCTCTGTTGCATTGTCATAGTTGAAAATACTTATATTTTGTGTGTCGTTGACGTATGCACTTACGATCTTTGGACAAAAAAATGTGTATAAATACCCCCACAGAGACTTCAGTATTCTTCATTCCAAAATAATTACTACACTTCCATATAATCCTTATATGGCTACATAGTCCAACCCAGTTTATTTAGCAAAGTTCTCATCATACTATCACGCTACAAATGTGAGTAAATTTTATCCATCGCTTTTAAATACTCGTTTTTACACTTTTAAATAAATTGTTTAAATTGTTAAAATCATAGCAAAAATATTATTTTCATGCTCCTCTATTATTAAATGTCTAAACTGCATTACGACTTAACATTTTTAATTGTCGTTATGATGGTATGTTTTACAGCTTTTAATTTAATAGTTGATTTTCTAAAAGTTGTAAAAATGATAAAATGTCGAGATGCCTTGGACAACTTTTGTTGTTCTATCCACGAGACCTTATCGCTGGGTAATGTTAAGCGACGTGCCACTATGATGGCGCCAAGACATGTCAAATTACAGATATATTACTGGCCTACCAACTACTTACACGGGTAGGTAAGGGGATATATCACCTATAGACCACGAACGGTTACCCACTGCATCTCAACCAAATGAAAGTGATTGAAATGAAATATTTATTGTTCTTTTACTGAAGTTTTATTATTGCCAAATGATGATTGAAAATGACGTTTCAGTACTTTTACTCAAAATGAGGAGTAATCCCCTCACTGAGATTTTCAGCTCACCCCTTTCAAACTAAATGTTTTCAGGACATGGATACGATGAAGATCAGTAGAGACCGGGATACTTTTGGAAGACCTATAGCAATATAGTTTTGTAGTATCATGTTGTGAGCTAGACTTATCTACAGTCCAATTTTGTTGTATATAGTATGCTCACACTCTATGTAATAGTTTGACAGAGCCCTATATGGAGTGGGTTCGGTTTGTCGAGCTGTTCAACGAGAAGTACTTCCCACAGCATCTTAGAGACCAAAATATTGCTGAGTTTTTCACTCTAACTCAGGGGAATATGTTTGTGGCTATGTATGAGGCTAAGTTTACTGAACTTTGTCGCTATGCCTCCCATGTTGTGACGAATGAGAACCAGAAGGCAAGAAAGTTTGAAGGTGGTCTTAGATGGAATATCAGAAGTAGGGTTGAACTTTTCAGACTTTCTACCTATATTGAAGTTGTTTATAGGGCTTTGATGGCAGATAAAGGCAATCAAGAATATCATCAACATCGGGATCAGAGGAACAGGAATGAAGGTGCAAGGAATGGAGGAAATAGGAATCACAACGATGGGCCAAACCATAATGTATCTTTCAAAAGACTTGGAAACTCATATCATCAGAATCATCCTCTTCCACGTGTCCCTAGTAACAACATCCCTCCTCAGTGCCCTAAGTGTCTCAAATATCATAGGAGCCCAGTTTGTTTTCTAGGCACTGAAAATTATTACCGTTGCGGTAAACCAGGGCATCAGGCCATAAATTTGTAACTCTTTCCCCCCAGCACCACAAAATCCATCTGTCTAGAAACAAGCAACTCCTTGAAATGATCCAACTAGGCAGGTAAAAGCTTTCGTTCTTGTCCCAGGAGATGTTCCTTCTACATCTTCAGTTGTCTCAGGTACACTTCCTATCGATTCTTCTACTGCTAATGTCCTTATTGATTCTGGTTCGACTCATTCATTTGTGTCATATGCTTTTGTTCGGCATCTTGTTAGAAAACCAGAGCCATTAGGGTATGCTTTAAATGTGTCAACACCTCTTGGAGTTTTGCTAGCCAGTTCCTCTATCTACAGGAAATGTCAAATCAAAATAGGATACATATCTATGACTGTAGACTTAATCCCTATCGACATTCATGACTTTGATGTCATTCTTGGGATGGATTGGTTGGCTTCTAACCATGCAACTATTGATTGTCATAAGAAAAGTGTCAACTTTCACACTCCATGTAAACCGGACTTTTCTTTTATCGGAAGTGGAATTGTACCTCCACCTAATCTAGTTTCATATATGCAAGCCCAAAATTTACTTAGAAAGGGTTGTCAGGGCTATCTTGCCTATATAGTTGACCAATCACAGGAGGAAGTGAAACTAGAAGACATACCCATAGTTCGAGAGTTTCCTGACGTCTTCCCTGATGATATTAAGGAGTTTCCACCAGATAGAGAGATTGAGTTTACCATAGACGTCGCTCCTGAAACTGCACCTATTTCCAAAGTACCATACCGTATGGCCCCATCAGAGTTGAAAGAGTTGAAGTTACAAATGCAGGAGTTACTGGATAAGGGATTCATCCGACCCAGTATATCACCTTGGGGTGCACCTGTTCTTTTTGTGAAGAAGAAAGATGGAACCATGAGACTCTGTATAGACTACCGAGAGCTTAACAAGGTCACAGTTAAGAACAAGTATCCTCTCCCTAGGATTGATGATTTATTTGATCAATTAAAGGGTGCATGTGTCTTTTCTAAGATTGATTTGAGGTCAGGGTACCATCAGTTGAAGATTAGAGCCGACGATGTTTCGAAGAGTGCTTTTCGCACTAGGTATGGTCATTACGAATTCTTAGTTATGCCATTTGGTTTAACCAATGCCCCAGATGTTTTTATGGATTTGATGAATAGGGTGTTTAAACTATTTCTGGATGAATTCGTAATTGTCGTTATTGATGATATCCTGATTTATTCCAAGACCAATGAAGATCATGTTGGGCATTTGAAATCAGTACTCAAAAATTTGAGAGATAGGAAGCTGTATGCAAAACTGAAGAAGTGTGAATTCTAGCTCTCGCAAATTTCATTTCTTGGACATGTTGTTTCAAAGGATGGTATTGGAGTAGACCCGCAGAAAATTGAGGCTATTGTTAATTGGCCTAGACCTACTAATGTCAAAGAGATCAGAAGTTTCTTAGGATTGGCCAGTTACTATAGGAAATTTGTGCAAGACTTCTCAGTATTAGACTCTTCCCTTACCCGTTTGACTAGAAAAGAGTCACCATTTAAATGGGATGATGGTTGTGAGAAGAGCTTTCAAGAGTTGAAGAATAGATTGGTTATTGCGCCTATTCTATCTCTCCCATATGAGATCGGATCCTATACAATATACAGTGATGCTTCAAAGAAAAGGCTTGGTTGTGTTCTTCTGCAGGAGGGAAAAGTAATTGCCTATGCCTCTAGGCAGTTAAAACCCTATGAGTTGAATTATGCCACACATGACTTAGAATTGGCGGCTGTAATCTTTTCCTTGAAGATATGGCGTCATTACTTATATGGAGTTTCTTGTGAGATTTACACAGATCATAAGAGTCTTAAGTATATCTTTACTCAGAAGGATTTGAACAATAGACAAAGGAGATGGCTTGAGACGATGAAAGATTACGATATCACCATTCGTTATCACCCAGGTAAAGCTAATGTTGTAGCTGATGCCTTGAGCCGAAAGTCCAACTTAGCTTATTTGGTCACAAGCGAAACCATCCTACACAAGGAATTCGAGAGATTGGACTTAGAAGTAATCCCGCATAGAGCCTCTGGCCATTCTTATATCCTTGTAGTAAAGCCTACACTTTTAGAAGAAATTCAAAATGCACAATTGAATGATTTGGAGTTGAGTACTATTTCTAATGATGTGGTTGGTGGTAAAATCTCTGACTTCTCCATTCAAGATAAATTGGTCAAATTTAAAGGACGAATTTTTGTTCCAAGTTCACTTTAAATTAAGAATCTCATAATGGAACAGGAACACGATTCTAAGTTTGCAATCCACCCTGGTTGTACGAAGATGTATAGGGATCTACGGGAACTGTAATGGTGGAAAGGAATGAAGAGGGATATAGCTGACTTTGTATCTAAGTGCCTATTGTGCCAGTAAGTGAAAGAAGAACACCAATGACCAACCAGTATATTACAACCTCTCCCTATACCAGAATGGAAGTGGGAACATATCACCATGGACTTTGTCATGGGATTACCGAAGTCTTCAAAAGGGAATTCGGCTGTGTGGGTAATTGTTGATAGACTGACCAAATCCACTCACTTCTTAGCCACGAAACCAACCGATTCCTTAGATAAGCTAGCGGTCTTATATATCCGTGAAATCATACGACTTCATGGGACTCCAGTATCCATAATATCTGATCGTGATCCTAGATTTGTCTCAAGATTTTGGAATAGCCTCCAAACTGCTTTGGGAACCAAGTTACGTTTTAGTACCGCCTTTCACCCACAGACGGACGGTCAATCAGAGAGAGTTATCCAAATCCTAAAAGACCTACTCCGATTTTGTGTCCTAGAATTCAAAGGGGGTTGGGAAGAACATCTGCCTTTAGTGGAGTTTACATACAACAATATTTTCTAGTCTAGTATTGGAATGGCTCCGTTCGAGGCACTGTACGGTCGAAAGTGTGGATCCCATGTATGTTGGACAGAAGTTGGAGAAAGACAAATACTTGGACCAGAGATAGTTCAGATCACTACAGATAAAGTGAGAATCATTCGAGATAAACTCCCGGTTGCCTAGAGTCGACAAAAGAGCTACAGTGACAATAGGAGAAGAGACTTGGAGTTTAGTGTTGGCGACTTTGTATTTCTCAAAGTTTCACCAGCTAAAGGGGTTGTTCGATTCAGAAAGAAAGGAAAACTTAGTCCACGATACATCGGATCTTACGAGATCCTGGAACGCATTGGACCAGTAACTTATCGCGTCGCACTACCACCTAACTTGATCAATGTTCATAATGTCTTCCATATCTCCATGATTAAGAAATACGTCTATGATCCTAGTCGTGTGATTGAATATCGGCCACTAGAGATACGTGAAGACTTATCCTATATTGAATTACTTGTCGAAATCTTGGGCCGACGTGATCAAGTCTTACGGAGAAAAGTTTTACCTTTAGTGAAAGTCCTATGGCAAAATCACTTAGTAGAAGAATCTACATGGGAACGAAAAGACGAGATACGCGAGCGTTATCCCCATCTATTCTAAGGTACATCATAAGTTTGGGGACCAAACTTCTATAAGGAGGGAAAGATGTAGTAACTCATAACTTAAATATACATAATTATAGTAACCATTTCTAAATTAATGGTGTTTAAAACAATATTCATTTTATTGGATATAGACTATGCAATAAGTCTGCAGTCCATTTATAAAAAAAATGAATTTCAATAAATATATGTTAAAGTTTGTTTATGTAAACTCACGTTTTTAAGTATTATTTCTTGAAAGCATTTTTTTTTTTGGAAAACGTTCAGAATTTCATTAAAAGAAACAGAGCGAGCCAGGGATACAGTAGACCAGGAGGCCTGTCTAGGTGACTACAACAACATACATGCATGACTGCTACAACATGCGATACTTACTACTAGTACAACAGCCCCAAAAGAATGAGAAATACATCCCGGACAAAAGCAAGCGCGAGGTATGTACAAAGGAACCAAAAAACCCTGTCATGGAGAAACTAAAGCTGGAGTCTGGAACCATGCAAAGCTTCTCTAGCGAGGGTGTGCGCGCAAGTAACCTCCGAGCGTGGAACCTTTTGGAGCTGACAAAAAGCTAACTTAGCTGCCTCCTGGTAGATAGAACATGCTACAGGCTCGTCTCCGTAAGCTAAGCTCTCACGTTTCTGCAGTTGAAGAAAAGCCGTGAGACAATCTGTGTCAATAGTAATATGCGAGTACTGTAAAGTAACAGCTACAGAAATGCCATAGTAAATTGCTAGAAATTCTGTTTGCAATGGTGAATTAGCACGCCGTCGAAATTTAAAAGTGTGAGATACTCCCTGTTCGTCCTGAAGATGAACGCCGATTCCTGCGTAGAGGAAGCTTGGTTTCCATGCGCCATCCACCTTTATAGCACACTTTCGGGTGCCCGAATGATTTGACAGGTTGCCGTGTAGAACCCAAGAGAGTGATGGAGACCCACGCGCTGTGGGACTGTTGGCCGGATAATTATGGTGCTTTGTGTGGATGATAGCTTCTTGATAGTGTTGGTGGTGTAAGACATGGATTTGGGAGCAATTCCATGCTTCTCCTTTGAAGACGACTGCATTTCGTTCCTTCCAAACAGCCCATAGGAAGGATGCCATGTGCTAGAGGTGCTCCTGTTGGTTTTTATAAAGGAGTATGGCCTCGCGTAACCACGATGAGGTAGGGAGCTTATCCAAAGCTGCGTAAATCTCTGGTAATGGCGAGGGTGCTTGATGCCAGGTAGCCTTGACGATTGGGCATTCAAGGAATAGGTGGTGGGTGGATTCAACGAGGGAATGACAGACAGGGCAATTAGGAGAGAGAAGAGGGTTGGATGCCGCTCTTCTTATATTAACTGGCAGGCCATCTTGAAGAATTTTCCAGAGAAAAAGTTGTACTTTGGGGCTTAGTGGGAGGCTCCAGAGGGTGCTCCAAATCGTATCTTTGCTAGAAGCATCGGAGACCATGAAATAACCTGCAGGAAACAGAATGGGGGTGGACAAGCTTTGTAGGAAGTTGTAGCCAGATCGGACTGAGTAGACCCCTGATCTGGTATATGGCCATATGAGTTTGTCCGGGCGCCCCGGGGGAAAGAGATGGATGCCTTGTATTATGTTGACTAAAAAGGCTGGAAGGATTTGGCTGAGTTTTCTGATGTCCCAATCGTAGGTTGTGCCGGAGCAGAGAAGAAAATCCGAGACATGGAAGTGATTGAGATCCGGTTTGTTTAGGAACTCCGAAAGAGTGACCCAAAGCCCGGGAATCCATTTGTGGGTGCCGAAGTTTATAGAAGCCCCATTTCCAATCTGCCATGAATGCCCCAAATTCAGAAGGTTTGAGGATAAGCAGATGCTCTTCCATGCCCATGATGATGTGGACCGGGACTGTAATTGGAGGGGTTGGAGTGGTGGTGTAGGGCCGTATTTGGGGAGGAGAATGGAAGAGGTTAGGGAGCTTGGTTTAGAGATGAGATGCCAGCACTTGGCTGCTAAGGAGGCCAAGTTACACCATTTTTGAGGAATTTTATTTTATCAAAGTCTATATAAAATAGAAATGATCACATCTTTACTGATGGTCATGTTATTTGAATTTTTAATTAGAAATGATAATAGGTGTAAAAAATGCTTGTGCCTTCTATACACTTCACATAAGCAATCTAGTGTTGGACGTGTGTCAAGTGGGCCAAGCTTTTGGTTAGTACATGAAATGTTTAGGCCAAGAATGAGGAGGCTTGTGCTGGGCGTTTGCTAGCATGTGCTAGTAACACTGCCCACATGTCGCCTCATAATGCAATGAGTACAAAGTGAATAGCTTAGTAACCTTTCTGCTTCACCAATTTGACGTTCTTGTTTGGCAAGGACTTGAGTGCTGGCAGCACCATTGAAGTTCTCTGTTGCATTGTCATAGTTGAAAATAATTATATTTTGTGTGTCGTTGACGTATGCACTTACGATCTTTGGACAAAAAAATGTGTATAAATACCCCCACAGAGACTTCAGTATTCTTCATTCCAAAATAATTACTATACTTCCATCTAATCCTTATTTGGCTACATAGTCCAACCCAGTTTATTTAGCAAAGTTCTTATCATACTATCACGCTACAAATGTGAGTAAATTTTATCCATCGGTTTTAATTACTCGTTTTTACACTTTTAAATAAATTGTTGAAATTGTTAAAATGATAGCAAAAAAGTTATTTTCATGCTCCTCTATTATTAAATGTCTAAACTGCATTACGATTGAACATTTTTAATTGTCGTTATGATGGTACGTTTTACAGTTTTTAATATAATAGTTGATTTTCTAAAAGTTGTAAAAATTATAAAATGTCGAGATGCCTTGGACAACTTTTGTTGTTCTATCCACGAGACCTTATCGCTGGGTAATGTTAAGCGACGTGCCACTATGATGGCGCCAAGACATGTCAAATTACGGATATATTACTGGCCTACCAACTACTTACACGGGTAGGTAAGGGGATATATCACCTATAGACTACAAACGGTTACCCACTGCATCTCAACCAAATGAAAGTGATTGAAATGAAATGTTTATTGTTCTTTTACTGAAGTTTTATTATTGCCAAATGATGATTGAAAATGACGTTTCAGTTACTTTTACTCAAAATGAGGAGTAATCCCCTCACTGAGCTTTTCAGCTCACCCCTTTCAAACTAAATGTTTTCAGGACATGGATACGATGAAGATCAGTAGAGACCGGGATACTTTTAGAAGACCTATAGCAATATAGTTTTGTAGTATCATGTTGTGAGCTAGACTTATCTACAGTCCAATTTTGTTGTATATAGTATGCTCACACGTGCCAGATAGATAATGTTTAGGCAGTATGCCTAGTTCTACTCTATGTAATAGTTTCACAGATCATGTATAAATGAAGTACCATTTTGTTATTTGAAGTTGTCTCTAATTTAAACTGCTCAGTTATCCATGTGTACTCTGATAAGTACTGTCTTGTGGGATTGAATCAAAAGTTCTTATTTCCCAAACTGTTTTACATAAACCTTTCAAATTGATTTCTCAAATGTATAAATGAGACCCCTGTATTTTCAAATCGCTTCCGCAACGATTTATTTTTATTTCTTTTCTCATTTTTAATGTTCAAATTTAATATTCATCCCACTTGATACGAAAAGAGGGCCCCATCGGCCAGTTATGGCCCTTGATCCCGTCACTAATCGGGGTCCGGGAAAGGGGGTCGTGACAATGTCTGCTGGTGTTGAAGTGGATGGTGGGGCTCAACTTCTAAATAATAACTTTTATGTATTTTGCCACAGAATGTCTGAAATCACATTTTTGGATTTTACATACAGTACACCCCCACCACCACGCTACCACCATGACTCGCACTAATTCTCTCACCACCATCACCTCTCATGCTCTAGAAAAACTCCCACCCAAAATCATTGAAATGACATAGAACACCCCTTTAGCCAAAAAAAAAGAAAAAAATCAAGCACCACCACCAATGTTATGCTTCGTCCGTTACAGGGTGGCCATGAGGATGGAGCTGTTACTGATTGTGTGCGTAAAAGGAAGGGGTATATGTGTCTTTTAATTTATTTAATAAAATAAAACATCTACAAAATTTACAATGTTGTACCTCTGAGGCCCTGGATCACATAAAACTGGACCCACTTCTCAGAAAATCAAAAAATAATGAAACTGAAAGTTGGAAAAAAAATAGTTCAGAAACACGATGGCCTACAAGCAGAGATAAGCAGTGTCTTTTTATGCCCCGTTTCTTCTTTTTTATTTTTCTTTTTTTTTTTTTTGAGTTTCCAATTATACGTGAAATTGAAAAAGGTACTCTGATAAAAATGTGAAGATCATTTCCTAAAAGAAATGTGAAGATTACAAAGAAGTGAAAGTTTGACATATATCAGTTATAATCTTACAAGTGTAACAAGAAGAGTTAAACTGAACAAATAACTTTTATGCACGAAATAAGCTAAAACATTGGACATAGCATTGTAAAAAGGTGAAAACAAAGAGTATAAATTCATCGGTAAAGCAACCAAATAGAGCTAGATTTGATTGCCCCTTCATAGTGTTGTTAAAATAAATTGAATTAAAATAACTTTTATTAAATTTAGTTAATAATTTTTGAGCAAGAACATTTTCTTCCTGTTCCTCTCTTCACAAATAGTAAATTCATGACCTAGCTGATGCGCAATTTAGCGTGCTATTCGTAAGTATACGAATCAAGTAATATAGAGAGTATTTTCGACTCGGATTATCGATCCCACAGGGACTTTGCAGGTTTTTCTAGTAATCAGTTTTAACGAACAGAGTGTAAAAAGGAGGAATATTTTGAGAGTTTGTAACTACGAACTAAGTACTGAACGTAAATGACTGAAACGTAAATATTTTTGTGGAAGTTTTCTGAATAATCTTAAGTTTGTAAAACTGGGGTTTGAGATACTAGGTCTCGGGATCCCCTAGGGTTCTTCAGATTTTCGTTCTTTGTTTGACATGAAAACACACAGCAGTCTCGTTATCCGTGCCACGTACCAATTGTGCATTATCTTTTCTTTTCCTGCACGTTATCACAATCCTGCAGACTGTCGGATTCCTGTTAAGCTGCCTAAATCTGCAGTCTCGTTCTAAGGCTGCTAAAGTTTCTAACCTGTCCTGATGGCCCGGGTCAGATTCTCTAACAGTTGGTCTCAACGATTTCAGGCTAGTCCTAACTCCCCTTCGCTAGTCGGCCCATCGGGGTAAGGTGCTAAATTCTGTCTTCTCTTCCTAACCCTAACCAGACGTTTTCACCAACCGGCTCGGGTCTGTAGCAATTCTGGTTCGCGACTCCGATCATGCATGGACAGTAAAATTCAAAGACAGAATAACGAATAAAGCTGCTGAATTAAGATAGTACGATCATGAATTCATAGTCAAAACGTAGAACTAATCTGAAAACGAAACCCTAGGTTCACCGAGAACCTAGGTAAAAGTTTAGCTACTGAAATTCATAACGTAAATAACACAGTTTTGAATGAGAGAGAAGAAGAGCAAACGGGTGTCTTGAATCTGGATTCACGTTTCCGTGCTCTCCGGGATGCTCCGACTCCTCCGGTTGTGCTGTCTTGTCTTGTGTATTGTGTTGTTGATGTCTCAAAACGAGTCTGGACGAGTCTTTAAATAGTGCTGTTTTTCCCGAAACGCGTGCGCCAGAAATTACGGAAACTGCCATCGGTCCACCGACTTTGGAAAAAAAATCAAACTGGCTGCGTATATACTCAAGGCTGCGTATATACTCAACCAGGGGCCCAAAATTCACCCACCTCCACCTTCCCTGCCTGCGTATATACGCAAGCCTGCGTATATACGCAAGCAGGGGGTGGTGGTGGTGGCCCTGCTTGGTCCTTTGGTGGGCCTGGTTGGGTCTCCTGGGTCCCACTCTTCTACCTGAAATCTCCAGTTTTCCTTCCTCGGTGTCTTCCTGCTTTCCCGTGTTCCCGTCTTGCGTTTTGACCCGAAACTAATCAAAATTACGAAAATACCCCTGGGTCAAAATCGCTCCAAATTCTGTCCAATCTTGGCTCTGGCTATAGGAAAACTGCTGACTGAATTTGGGAGACAAAATCTGAACTTGACTCCGGAAACCCGGGCCCCAGTGCCAAAATGACCAAAATACCCCTAGGCCAAAAGTGTCCCGGAAATCGTCACGAACATAAAATAGTTGCTCATGACTCCGGGCATCGGGAACCGAGACTCCTTACTCGGGCGTGGCCCGTCTGGGACCCACACTTGACGGGAGTAGGTTTTTCGGCCGGACTCCGTTTCAGCATTATAACCTGTTTTTGGAAAGCCCTTGACGTCTCCGTTCTTTTGCCCCTGGTTTCACTTCAAAATTCCAAGTCAAGCTCAAGATATTGTCAACCGAGCGCATCCTAATGATTCTCGGTTTTGGCGTTTTCAGCTTCCTCGGTCGGTTTTCACTGCTCGTTTTTCCTCCAGTCTTTCCGTTTACCATTCCGCTCTCCCTTTTACCAGTCTCGGTCAAATCCTGTCCCCAGCATTTTCTGCACGTTTCCCGAGGCGATCCCGGTTCTGTCTCGGCACGCATCCCAATGCACTTCCGAACCTGTTCCTGTAAAAACATGAAAAAAACCCGCGATCATATCCAATAAAAGTACGAAACATGCAGAAATTCACGAATAGCAAATAAACGTCTCGTTCCTAAAACTGAGGCTTTCCGAGGGTGAATTCTGGCTAAAACGCGGCTTTCCAGCACAATGGCTCGTCAAATTAGGCTAAAAGATAACCCCTAATTGGGCGTTATCACTAGCTCAGAGTACTTCAGGAGCAGAGGTTAAGAACCTCTTCAGATGTCATATATGAGTTCTCACACCAACTCTCTCTCCATCTCTCGTCATCTTCTGAGCGTAGCCTGACGATGACAAACCTCACTGTCCTCTCATGTTTCTTTCATGCGATTATATATTAATTTTATTGTGTCAATCCTTAGTAGTTTGCTTGGAGGGAGAGACACAAACGCCACCATTCATCAACAACTCTGAAGTTTCAAAAATTTGTTCACGAACATGTCCCATAAACTTACATGATTCTTAGGGTGTTGTGGTACAAGCGCTAATATTATTATATAGATAAGAGAGAGATGTGAAGATGAATGTTCAAATCAAGAATATTAAGAATAAAATATATAGGCAATTCAATTTTTCAAAGAGAAGAAATTTTCTCATCAAAAAATCCTATGAACTCTCATTTATGTGTGATGTTGATATTGGTCTCATGTTCTCTCCTTCTGGAAAACTCAGTGTCTTCTCTGGAAATATGAGGTATTACTCTTCTCTTCATCATCCTCGTGGTTGTTTTTAAGTTGCAGTTTCTTTATTTTCATTTCCATATACTAAACTTATTTTTATTTAATCAAATTTTTATATTTATATGTGTGAAAGTATCGAAGATATTATTGTTGTTATTCAAATCTTTTTGAGCAACAACACGGAAGGTAAAAGTAGTTCTTAACTCTTAAATTCAACTCAACTTATGCTTTTAGTTTTGAATCATTGATATGTTTGTTGTACTTTGATGCAATCCGTAAAAGGTTTCGTAATCAGGAGGTGAGTGAGATAGATAGATATTCATATGTTCATATCATGTGGAATATAATTTTTTAAAATATATTTAGATAGTTAAGTTTGATAGAAATATCGGATACTGCAGCATCTGCAAAGGGCTCTGGTCAAAGTGAAATGTGAATTCAATGAAACCCATCCAAATGCTAGGTTAATTTTCATGATTCAAGTTCTACATATATTTACTTTAGCAATCTCAGCTAAAATAGCTTAAAACTCATTTCTTCTTACGTGTGGTGCAGTCCAACAAGTAATGATGCTTAGTATGAGGTAATCTAACAAAAAAAATGTGTTTTTTTTTTCAAATATTAGTTTAACTTGTTGGTAGAGATAAGTAATAATTCATTTTACAAAATAAAGGAGCAGAAACAAAAATTGGGGAAGTGTAAATCTCATTTGGAGGATATGGAGAAAAAGGCTAAGGTAAGTTATAAAATTCTCCGTCACAAATCCCTAATAAAACTAGTGAACATATCTGTGATGAGACCTCGAGATATAATTTACATCCTACATTTGTGTAAACGTGGCAGGGTATTCAAAAGTGATCCGTCCGAGATAACCACTTTGTCCGAGGCTGAGTACCGAGAACATTTTTAGAGGAGACTTTAAAACGTGTTAGCGCACGCAAGGTAAGAGCTACCACGTTAAATTATCAAAGTACAGTCCGATATGCTTCATCTTCAACATCTGATAAACGTTCTTGTGTCGACCAAACAAGTTCTTGAGGAAGCTTATACAATTCCAATTAAAAAACAACTCCATTACTGGTTTCATAAGTTTTTACTCCTTCATGTGATGGTTTTTTCATGCAAGACAACACTATATTCAAGATAAATGATTATGTAGTTGAATGAAATCAATGAAATACGATTGTAATTATTTTATCTATTTTTTTGACTGGAACATGCAGACTCTTTTGCTTGGAAGTGGAGTAGGCAATAGTGGAGATTGAAGTTTTGTGAAAAAATCCCTCAAACCAGGTGATGGATTGGCGGATTCCTCATAGATACCCACTGCTTCAAATCTTAAATTTTCTTGATTCCAATAGCCTCCTGCAGCCAAGGTAGGACGACAGTGTCAATACTCATCAATTATGTCAACTCGTAAAAACCGTTTATTTATAATTTTGTATGTATATGTTTGTGTGATTGTAGTGATCACAAAATGATGGCATGAACAACAATATATTGCATTAATCGCCGACTTTTCTACAAGAACGGAATATGGAAGTTGGTAGTCACACGATCCAATGTAGTGTAGATAAGAGCGATAATACTGTTCCGAGGATACCACATTTCAGACAAGTGTTGGATGTTAACTTTCCACTGTTGAATGATTATTATCAAACATGTTAGTATTTTTTTGACTTTTCTACAGTGATGTGTATTCGTGTAGTTCCCGTGTAGAGAATAAAAATACAATAAACTGTTTAAATTTTGTGATGTATCAGAAAAAAAGTTCAAGTTGCAACCAAGAGGACGAGGGATTGTAGAACTTTTTTTTCCCGTTCGTCATAGTGAATCGTGGTTGATCAACCGGTTATGTTATGAGCTTGGATGTATTGTAGTTGCTAAGATGAACTGCTCAAATGTTATGTACATCGACATGATGTTTGTTTTCTTCACTAATATGATCTTTATTTACCTTAACTATATATAGTTTATATGCATGCTCCAATACTTTTGTAGTTTTTTTTTTTAAGTTTTATGCAACAGTATCTCCTACAATAATAAGCTGGTAGTTCACAAATCATAACAAACATATTCGTATGGTTTCAATCACAACAACTATAAATAAATTAATTCTGAAATTATATATATGTTGAAGTCTCATTCAATCAGTGGTTAAAAGTAAAAGACTTATGTCATGATTAGTACTATATTTTTCTAGTTGCTAAAACAACACTTTGATTGGTGGAACAAATATTTCAAAATTTAATTACACGTAACTTTTTTATTAGTACTGTGCAATTTAGAGTGATCTTGTGCCCATAGGGTATCTTATTAGGAGTACTGGAATATTCTAACCTACACAAGTATCAGAAGATCCATATAACCAAGCATAAATAATAGGGAAAATTAAAAATATAAATTTTTACCGAGCTCACAAGAAAAGAGAATTAGAAAACTATACAAGCTACTAGTGATAAATATAATACACTAAATGCGTAAGAAAAATCCAAAGCCACTCGTCAAAATCAGTAAAAATATCATCAATGAGAAATCTTATTCTCATGGTGTTGCAATATGATTGAAAGTTCAGGGAATCGGTGTTATCTATGAGATAGATAAAAAATGAAAGTTATTCACCCAAGTGGACCAAGAATTGCATTGGATGTAATTATAGTTTTGTTCAAATGTGATTTACTCAATATGATTGAGAATCGCTAAACAAAGCAATCATAAAGGGCTAAAAGGCAAAACATGTTAATGGTTAACATCATGGGTAAGGGTAAAAGGTTTGCGTCGACTCCATGGGTATAAAGCAAGCTTATTGCTAAAACCAAATTGCCTTAAAAGGTCCCATAGGTGGTGTAGAGGAAGAGAAACTACCCAAAGTACCTGGAAGGAAATAATAGAGCAGTTATGAATTCCAATTTAGGTATTTTTGTTATAGAAGTCTATATGTCTATCTCAGCATCATGAGTATAGATGAGGATCTCACGTTTATATAAATGTCGAGGACCTCAAGAGATGTAGACAATTGGATAAGGAAGAATAAACCTACACGTGGGGCAAAGCAAGGGGTTGCTGAATTAGCCGTAGGGAATTATCTCTACCTTTCTGAAATTATTCATAAATTAGACAAAAGTGATTGTCCCTGCTATGAGTAGGAGCATTATCATAGTTTCTTGACAAGAAAGGGTCTCTATCATAATAAAGGACAAATGTTGTTCCATTTATTATGATATGCATTATTGCAGTGCAATTTTGTCTAATGAATCATATATCCTTGATCATGATAATTTCATCTATAAAATTAATACCAAGAAGGTTGTATATAATTATATGAACATCACTTCTCTTTGGTGTTGTTGTTTAGGTCACATAAATGAGAGATACATATCTAGACTCAATTCGGATGGATTTCTGGACTCATTTGATTTTGGATATTATGAGACATGTAAAACTTATTTATTATGCAAAGATATGATCTTTTGGGAATCATACATATTGATGTATGTAGGCCGCTAAGCAATGCTAAAAGTGGTTTTCAGTACTTCATCATATTTACTGATGGGATCAGAGAAATATGGATTTGTGTATCTCACGAAGAAACAAATTAGAATCATTTGAATTGTTCAAGGAATTCAAGAATGAAGTAGAGAACCAGCTTGGCAAAAGTATCACGGATCTACGATTAGATCATAAGAGGAGAATGCTTAAGCCTAGAGTCTGACAAGCATCTATGGGAGTGTTGGATGAGATCCAAACTCGCTCAACCTAGAATGCCACATGGGTATGGCGTATCTAAGAATAGAAATAGGACCTTGTTGGACACGGTTCGGTACATGATGAGTCAAACAGAACTTCCAGATTACTTTTAGGGGCCATGTTCTAATTACAGCAAATTTGCGCCCTTAACCTTGTTCCATCTAAATAAATTATGAAAAACACCATATAAGATATGGATTAGGAAGTGTCCTATTATGTCATTCATTAAGAATTTGGGTTATGAACTTTATGTAAATAGTTTACAGATAAACATGAACCCAAGTCGGATAAATGTACTATGTGGAATATCGTGAGGAAACAAATGATATTATCTCTACAATCCAAACGAGAACAAATTATTTGTTGCTCGAACTTCTGTGTTTCTAGATAGAGATTGTCTCTAAAAGAAAGAGTGGGAGGACAGTAGAACTTGAAGGAGTTTAAGAACCACAACAGAAAATTAATCCTTTTGATGGAACATGAGCAGGAACACAAGGTTTTGTGGAGCAACCTACTCAGGTAACACAAGAACCTCATAGGTTAAATGTGTCTAGAGGCTAAAGAAATATGGATTTCTCATAGCTTATTGATGTGTTTCTCATGGAGATGAGCCTACAACCTATGACGAGGCCACGAGTGGGCCATACTCTCAGAAATGGCTTTGATCCATGAGAAATGATATGGAATCCATGTATACCAACAAAGTATAGACTTTGGTGAAACCACCTGAAAGAGGAGGACCCATAGGGTGCAAGTGAGTTATGAGGAAACCAACTTGGATGGTAATGGGGTTACTTTTAAGGGATGATTGGTGGCTACAGGTTTCCTGCGAGTTCGTAGTATTTACTATGACGAAATGTTTTCCCCAGTTGTGATGCTTGATTCCATTTGCATCTTGCTTGCATCAATCTGTCTAGAGATTGAGTCAAGCTTCTCTGAGTTGGATTCTTCGAACTAATGTTTCAATCAAAGGAGTTTGATTCCATCAAGAAAGAGGATGAATCTTGTGTTTGCAAGAAGGTTAGTGGGAGCACAATTATATTTTTGGTCTTGTATGTGGAGACATACTAATCATTGGGAATAATATCTCTACTCTGCAATCTGTTGAAGATTGGCTAGAGAATTGATTTTAAATGGTAGACTTAGGAAAAACAATCTATAAAGATTGATGCAGATAGATTAAGATAGTTGTTCAGCTTGAGTTATGGTACATATATTGACAAGGTGTTGAAATAGTTCAACGTGCTAGAATATGGATTATTACCTATGTCACATGGAATTAATCTTTGGAAGACTAATTATCTTTCCCATTGGATTGTGAAGGACCGTATGAATAAGATTCACGAGATATGCCATGATATGTACTAGGCCAAATGTTGTCATATGGTATGACACAAAGATACCAGTCAAATCCGGGTGAAAGTCACTAGATAATTGTCAAGATTATCCTTAGGCACTTGAGAAGAACTAAAGGATGAATTCTCGATAAATGAAGGATATGAAGAGTTTATTGTAAGGGGTTACAGTGATTCGAACTTTCAATCTAACAAAGAAGATTTCACATTATAGTCAAGTTTTAGGTTTTGCACTAGCGGGAGGGACTGTGAGCTGGAAAGATTCCAGGCATGATTCAGACACTGATTCTAACATAGAGGACCGAGTGAATTACTGCATGAGATGCACTTACTCATTATATTCAATCTCAATCAAATTGTTGATAGATGAGATGTGAATATTTGCAAAGTACCAGCAAGGTGTCTCGCCTACAAAGCCCCTTGCGCATAGTTAGCATGGAGGGCCGTGCTAGATCAATAAGCATATGATTTAGGAGATTGAATCTAGTGCAAGTTGGAGACTGTTGGAAATATGCCCTAGAGGCAATCTATTTCTTGTGATAGTTATGGATTTACGATTCATTATGCTATCGATATGGAGATATGTTAATATGAATGAAGTCCTTAGAATATAAAAGTAATATTCTTAAATATCCCAAGACAATTATATTGGTTAATAGGACAATCAACTATAGACTAGTATGGGGTTGGATTGATATGGAGATATCACGATCCAACACATGGATATGCATTAGGAGTAGGGTACAAGACACTAACCACCCCTGACTTTAGGACTAATTCCTCTAAGCTACCCTGTGTTTTGGAAAAAGACACTTTGCACCCATTTAACGGAATATTCCATGGACACTTAGCACCCTTCTGTTATGTTCCGTTAGATAAGTGGTTGACTGGTTTTTTTCGGACCATATTGTCCCTGTGTAATTTGTTGGATTTTTTTGTCCATTTTATCCTCAAGAACATCAAAAACCATACCAAATTGATCAAACTCCCACCACAAGCTCCTATAAGAATCAAAATTCATAAGTTCAACAACATTATTGTTACTATTATTGAACGGATCCTCTCAGTGCTGTTTCTGAACACCACCCTCCACCTGAGAGGAAAATACGTACTCCATGCTTTTCTCTCAATACCAAAAAAAAGAATAAGAGCTACAGTGATTTGTATGAATAAACACACACTATAGTTTAACCAAAAATTGCTTCTCCCTCAGTTCTCTGTAATCATCCCCCATTTGAACACCAAGAACCCAATATATCAACAAGAAATCCATCTAAATTCCCACTGTTTTCACACCTCAAAATCCGATCTAATTGCACACCAATCCCATTTGTAGTACCATGACTATATATGTATAGACACCAAAAGGATCCAAATCTGAAATCAATAGCAGAAGGTTCTAGGTAAACCACCGAAGTGTCTCCACGAGACGGAGTGAGTCCAAATCTCAACCCCTCCCAGAAACAAACCAAGCAGTCAGCAAAAAAAATCGGCCGGAACCCTCCAACGCCAACCAAAATAGATTTCTTATATGATTCGAGAAGATGCAAGTGTGCAAGTCTGTTCACTACTCATTTAACCTCTCAGGTGAAGGTAGGTTCGCTGCTGGTTGGTGCAGAGAACGGTGAGACGCGGCCATGGCGGCCATCGATGACTGGAGTTGCCGATTGAATTGCCCTTGCGGCGGCGACATAGCATTCTGGACTGGCGATGGCGCGATGAACGCCGAATGGGATGGTGGCTTTCCTTCCGGCGACCACGGTGGCGTAAGCTGCTGTTGCACGTCTCGGATCTGCTGTATGACGGTGAGGTGGAGGGTGGGTGTCTGAGCAGTGGGGTTGGGTTCGGATCTGGGGGCTTCGGCAGTGATATAGAAGGAGATGGGGGATCGTAGTTGGTTTGTGGTCCGGTGTTGGGGAAGATGCAGCGTTTCGCTGGGGTTTGGTCGGACTTGGTGATGGTGGGTGCACCTGGGTGGTATTGGGGTTGGACAGAATTGAAGGCAGTTGTGGAGGAGATGGGGCTTGGATTTGCAGTGGAGTTGTCTTCGGGAACAGAGGCAAGGACGGTGGTGATGCTGGCAGAATTGGGAGTTGCGGTATTGAAGGAGGAAGATGAGGGTTGAAGAAGAGGGACGGCTGTGAGACATATAGAGGGGAAGAGAGAGAGAAAGGGATTAGGGTTAGAAATGAAGAGAGAGAGAGGGGTTAGGATGATATATAGGAGGTAATTTTATAAAATTTCAGGGGTAAAGTGGTCTTTCCCCTCGTGCTGTTAGTCAACTATTAGTCTACATCCAAAAAAAGGTGCAGAGTGTATTTTTCCAAAACACAGGGTAGCTGAGTGGATTTAATCCTGAAGTCAGGGGTGGTCAGTGTCTTTTACCCTTAGGAGTAATAGCATACTATATTGACCCACAACGATAAGGCTACATACATGTTACGTAAAGTCACAAGTGCTTATCGTAGTGACAACGACATTGTCATCCTTAGAATTCAAGTCACTAGATCCTTTAGTTGTGGAATGTTGTGTTTTGACATCGTCAAACGCTGCACCGTAACTAGGTAGTAATAATGGCGTTCGTCGGATACAATAAGGAAGCAAACTTAGAGATGGTAGTGACTTAGACAGGATTTGTCCCTCCCACATAATGGGAGTAGATATCCACGACCACTCGAGGGATGGTGCTTATAGAATGTCTAGCCAGACTCAGATAAATAAATATAAGATATTGATGTTATTTGCATGAATGAGACTATTCCTAGGATAAAGAAACTACGGATTGGATATACGAGTATGACTTGTATGTCTCGTGTCCAATCCGTATATAGAGACAAAAGGGATGGGACAATACATGCACAAGGTATGTCGGATGGATATTTTTATTAGTTAGGTGGCATGGATGTCTTCCTAGAGGCCGCTCCATGTTAGTAAGTTGTTACTACCAACTAAGTAGAAACCTATGGGGTCACACCCCCTATGGATTAGACCGGACTAGGGAAGTAATTAATATGATTAATTAAATAGAAGGATCAAAACGCAATCACTTGCAAACTTAGTAGGACTATTTTACCAAAGTGGACTAATTCATTTAGAGACATGATAAGGACTAGTTTTTAAAGAGAACTAATTCATGTATAGACATGATTAGGATTCGCAAATGGAACTAATCCATGTAAGGACATGATTAGGAGAGAGACTAATATGTAGTTAATAAGGAGTTTTTGGACTATGAAAATGAGCACTCCTAGCTTATTTTCTACAAGAGTGTCATAATTGTTATAACACAAGGATAGAAAAAGCAAGGAGAGAGAGAGAGGGAGAGAGCAAATCTCAAAGGAGGACCGAACCCCCTTTGGGACCGCCCCTACCCCGTCGGCCGAACAAGGAAGACCGCCCCTCCTTGCTCCATGTTGCGTGATTTTGATCTTCTTCCTCTTCTTCCTTCAATCCTAGCTAGTAAAAAGGCTTGAAGAATCCGGATTCAATCCTAGGAGTGGACTAGTCATAGAGATGTGAACACAATTTCACGTGAGAAGTCATCAAAGGAGATCTTAAAGGTATTTTTATACTAATCTCTTACTATCGTTATGTAGTCTCTTCCTCTGGTCCTTGGAGGGTATTGGACGGATTACTTTATGTTTATTACGCAGCGTATCCGTTATCAAAACCCTACAGTGGTATTAGAGCCACAGGTCATAGAGCATAACATAGTTTATGTGTTACGATTCACGTCTTTTACACTTTAATTGCTTGATTATCGCGTAAAACGGACAAATTAAGCATATTAGATGCAAGTTGAATGTGATTCAACCAAAAAAGAACTAATTTTACATGGGATCTAGGAATCAGTGAGTTTGAGAAATTTTAGGATCATAGATCTAGGGTTTGGGCACAAATTGGAAAGGGGTTTTCAATTTGGAAACGTTTTGGACTTGGGGAACAAGGAAGAAGTTTTTTTTGGAAACAACTACCATAAGGATTGGCCCCCTAAGGGTACACCCCTATTCTTCCTTTCCGCCCAAGCCAACGGGACCGAAGGCCTAAGCGGTTCGGCCGACCCCACGGGTTGGGACGACTGGCCTAGGCTCGACTCGGGCGGCTCCAAGGGTTCGGCAACTAGTTTGGTGGGATCTCTTGGACCCTTTTTGACCCTAGTGATCCTAAAAATCAATTAAAATTGACCAAGCACGTTAAAATTGAATTTTAACTGTTTATGTACTTTGTGGTGATTGGCCTTGGGTTGTGCTTTGTTGTGAATGTTTATTTTATGGTTTGTTTTACGGCCTGCGAGCTGATCAAATTGATGTAATAGTTAATTAGGTTTTACGGTCTGCGAACCGGTACTTTTCTCAACTTGCGAGATATTTTTATTTAGTCTAGATGCTAGCTAGAACTAAATAAAATATAATAGTCAAGACATGAAGAAAAAGAAGCCTAAAGAAACGAAGGACCACAAGAAGGCGACAATACACAAGAGCTATGGAGCGTGGACCAAAAGATGGAGGCACATGGAGACGAGCTTGCTATTTTTAGCGTTCATAGATATTCTCATTGGCTTGAGAATATCTTAGATAAGATCCATATCCATATCACGTTATTTTTCTTTTGTGGTTGTTTATTTCATTGTCTTATTACTTATTGCTGGTGTATGGATGATGCATAGAAAAATAATAATAAGATAATTAACAACCCAGATCTTTTATTTGTGACTTTTCCCAACTCAAAATAAGTAGATCAGTTGATATTGATCAACAAAACAATTTAAAAATCAAAAGGAAAATCCATCAATTAAATATCGTGTTTTTAGCCTTCTCGTTATTCAAACACTCATCAAAGTCATAATGTCCCAAACTCGTGCGTGCTAAAGCAGTACGACTTGATTCATCATGACATGGTGCAATGGCACAAGCTAGTAATGTGAAACTGTTTGAGTAAGAGGTTAAACGCAACTGGTTGATTTTAATAAGATTAAAAGCCTAGAGGCAATCAATCGGGATTATCCATGTGATGGATATATAACGAGTTATTTGCCCAATTGAACCAAGAGTTGCATGTGAATGCAATTGGAATTGTTCCTACCTGAATAGAAAATTTTGGTTGACTTGCCAAAGCAAGCTCAAAAGAAGTGAAATATGAATCTTGGTCCACTAGAAAATATAATGATATTTTCCGCATTAATCTGGAGGGTTATTAGTCTAAGAAAAATAGTGGGAGCTATGTTTAATAATTTAGGTCCTTATTAAAAATAGTATAACGTCACAATGCTTTGCATAATCCTTTTGGTGTTGAATACCCATAGCGTTAAACAAACAAAACCCGACTTTATGTTCTTGAGAAGGACAAGCTGTCTAAAATCTATTTTCTGTACTGGTATAAAATAGAAAATTATTTTAAAATAAAAGGAAAAATGTTGTACATCGTGGAACATAAATTTCTCCTTCCACCAACTACCAATTACACTAAATCCTAGTGGAAGGAACATCAAAGAATGGCTCTTTGGATGTAACTTGCCTCATGTCAGCTGCCATGATCTCTGAGCTTTGGAACCAAGATGAGAAACATGGAGGCGTATGATATGATCATACATTAAAAGAAGCTCTTTCATAGAGCGAGCTAGACATGAAAATTTTGAAGTGTTGCTCCACTTTGCGTTTTACTGTCTCTTGCTTAGCACTCGTCATGATCAAGATGGAATAAATTCGGGCTTGCCAAAGCAAGGCGACTTGATTTATCGTAATATGACGCGACGACACAAGCTAGTAATGTGTGACTGCTAAAGCAAGAGGTCATAAGCAACTAAGATAATTCAATATGATTGAAAGTTTAGGAAATGTGTGTTATCTATGCGATAGATAAAGAATAAAAGTTATTCGCCCTAGTGGACCAAGAATTGCATTGGATGCAACTATAGTTTTGTTCAAAGGTGACTTACTCAATATGATTGAGAATCGCTAAACAAACCAATCATAAAGGGCTAAAAGGAAAAACATGTTAATGGTTAACAGCATGGGTAAGAGCAAAAGGTTTGCGCTGACTCCATGGGTATAAAGAAAGCTTATTGCTAAAACCAAATTGCCTTAAAAGGTCCCATATGAGGAGTAGAGGAAGAGAAACTGCCCAAAGTACCTGGAAGGAAATAATAGAGGAGTTATGAAGTCCAATTTATGTATTTTTGTTATAGAAGTCAATATGTCTATCTCATCATCATGAGTATAGATGAGGATATCACGTTTAATGAATGTCGAGGATCTCAAGAGATGTAGACAATTGGATAAGAAAGAAATAAACCTACACATGGGGCAAAGCAAGGGGTTGCTGAATTAGCCGTAGGGAATTATCTCTACCTTTCTAAAATTATTCATGAATTAGACAAATGTGATTATGTCCCTGCCATGAGTAAGAGCATTATCATAGTTTCTTGACAAGAAAGGCTCTCTATCATAATAAAGGACAAATGTTGTTCCGTTAATTCTGATATGCATTATTGTAATGCAATTTTGTCTAATGGACTGTATATCCTTGATCATGATAATTTCATCTATAACATTAATACCAATAGGTTTGCATATAATGATATGAACCTCACTTATCTTTGACATTGTTGTTTAGGCCACATAAATGAGAGATACATATCTAGATTCCATACGGATGAAATTCTGGACTCATTTGATTTTAGTTCATATGAGACATATAAAACTTATTTATTAGGAAAAGATATGATATTTTGGGAATCATACATATTGATGTATGTAGGCCGCTAAGCACAAATGCTAAAAGTGGTTTTCAGTACTTCATCATATTTACTGATGGGATCAGAGAAATATCGATTTGTGTATCTTATGAAGAAACAAATCGGAATCCTTTGAATTGTTCAAGGAATTCAAGAATGAAGTAGAGAACCAGCTTGACAAAAGTATCAAGGATCTACGATTAGATCGTTGGAGAAGAATACTTAAGCCTAGAGTCTAACAAGAATCTATAGGAGTGTTGGATATGATCCAAACTCGCTCAACCTAGAGCGCCGCATGGGTATGGCGTGTCTAAGAATAGAAACCAGACCTTGTTGGACACGGTTCCGTACATGATGATTCAAACAAAACCTCCAGTTTACTTTTAGGGGCCATGTTCTAATTACAGCGAATTTTCGCCCTTAACCTTGTTCCATCTAAATCAGTTATGAAAAACACCATATGATATATGGATTAGGAAGTGTCTTATTATGTCATTCATAAAGAATTTGGGTTATGTATTTTATGTAAATAGTTTACAGACAAACTTGAACCCAAGTCGGATATGTAGGGTTTTGATTCATGGATCGCGCAAATGGAAGCATAATCAAACAAATTGCCATGCAAAACCCTCCAAGGATCACAAGTCTAGATGCATAACGATAGTGAAGGTAAGAAATCATAAACACACCTTTGGGTTCTCCTTGATGACTTCAAATGCGAATAGTGTCACGTTCTCTATAGTTGATCCACGCCTAGAGTTGATCCTAGAACTCCCAAACTCCTTGGTGCTAGCCCGGAATAAGAGGAGGGTGAAGGAATCACGCAAAACGAGACAAAAAGAGGGGCTTCGGCCCTCTTTTGGCCGACGGGGTGAGGGCGGCGGCAAGGGGGTCGGGTTCGGCCTCCTTGTTGCTTGCTCTCTCTCTCCTTTGTTCTTTCCCACTCTAGTTATGTTCACTAATGAGCATAAGTTATGAGGAAGGAAGGAAGGAGGGTCCTTTATATAGTCCAACAACTCCTTGTTAACTACCTAAAGGACTTATTCTAGTCCAACTAGAATTCAATTTAGTCCCTTCCTTGCAAATTAGTCCCTACTAAGTTTGCAAGGGTTTGCAAAGTGATCCTTCTAATTAATTAATCCAATTAATTAATTCCCAAATCTAGTTCAACTCTATATAGCGTGTGACCCCATAGGTTCTATCTAGTTGGTAGCAACTATTTGCTAATATGGAGTGGTTTCTAGCAAAACATCCATTCTAGCCAACTAATAGAATAGTCATCTAGACAACCTTGTACAAGTAATTGTCTCATCCCTTTGCCTCAATATCCGGATTGGACACGAGACATACAAGTCACACTCGTATATCCAATCCATAGTTTCTCGATCAATGGGAATAGCCTTATTCGTGCAAATAACATCAATATCCCATATATTGATTTATTTGAGTCTGGCCAGACATTCTATAAGCACTATCCCTCGAGTGGCCTAGGATATCTACTCCCGTTATGTGGGAGGGGCAAATCCTCTCTACGTCCACTACGATCTCTAAGCTTGCTTCTCATTGTATCCAGTACACGCCTTTATAGCTACCCAGTTACGGTGTAGCGTTTAACGCTACCAAGATCACAATGATCCACAACTAGAATATCTAGTGACTTCAAGTCTAAGGATGACAATACCATTGCACCGCGAGAAGCACTTGTGACTCAACATAACATGTATGTAGCCTTCTCGGTGATGGATCAATCCAGTGCAACATTCCGTAATGCACACCTATGTGTTGGATCGTGATATCTCCATATCAATCCAACCCCATACTAGTCTATAGATGATTGTCCCATTAATCATTATACTTGACTAGGGATATTTAAGATAAACAACACAATTGTAAATCTAAGGACTTCATTATATTAAATATCCAATAAATAATAAATGAATTTTCTAGCCATATACAAATTCATACTAAACTAGATTGCCTCTAGGGCATCTATTCCAACAGTCTCCCACTTGCACTAGAGCCAATCTGGCGCATCTCGTATGCCCATACTCCTAGTGTGCCCTTCATGCTTCCACTGCGTGAGAGGCTTTGTAAGCGGGTCTGACAGATTATCATATGTAGGAATCTTGCATATCCGAACGTCTCCTCTATCGATAATATATCGAATCAGATGAAACTTCCTGAGCACGTGCTTGGACTTCTGGTGTGATCTGGGTTCCTTTGATTGCGCGATCGCCCCAGTGTTGTCACAGAACAACTCCACTGGATCCGCAATGCTAGGGACCACACCAAGTTCAGAAACAAACTTTCTGATCCAAACAGCCTCCTTTGCTGCGCCATTCGCAGCAATGTACTCAGCCTCTGTTGTAGAATCAGCTACCGTCTCTTGCTTGGAACTCTTCCAGCTCACCGCTGCTCCATTCAGGCAAAACACATATCCCGACTGTGATCTAAAGTCATCTCTGTCAGTTTGGAAGCTTGCATCAGTGTAACCCCTTACACGCAACTCTTCCTCACCGCCAAACATCAAGAAGGCATCCTTAGTTCTTCTCAAGTACTTTAGGATGTTCTTGACAGCAATCCAGTGACTCTCACCTGGATTGGATTGGTATCTGCTTGTCATACTCAAGGCATATGACACATCTGGTCTAGTACATAACATGGCGTACATGATAGATCCTATGGCCGAGGCATAGGGAATCCTACTCATGCGTTCCTTCTCAATCTCATTGGAAGGACAACCACTCTTCGAAAGAGTGATGCCATGTGACATGGGCAAGAATCCCTTCTTGGAATCTTGCATGTTGAACCGTTTCAACACCTTGTCAATATATGTACTTTGACTTAGGCCTAGCAACCTCTTAGATCTATCTCTATAGATCTTTATACCGAGTATATAGGCTGCTTCCCCTAAGTCTTTCATTGAGAAACACTTTCCTAGCCAATCTTTCACAGATTGCAGCATGGGAATGTCGTTTCCAATGAGTAGTATGTCATCCACATACAAGACCAGAAAAGCTACAGAGCTCCCACTAACCTTCTTGTAGACACAAGACTCATCTTCGTTTCTGATGAAGCCAAACTCTTTGACCACTTCATCAAAACGTCGATTCCAACTCCTAGAAGCTTGCTTTAATCCATAAATGGATCGTTGCAGCTTACAGACTTTGTTGGCTTGCTTTGGATCCTCAAAACCCTCCGGCTGTATCATATACACGTCCTCGAGTAGATTCCCATAAAGGAATGCTGTTTTGACATCCATCTGCCAAATCTCATAGTCGTAGTATGCTGCAATTGCAAGTAGGATTCGGATGGATTTGGTCATAGCGACTGGTGAAAAGGTTTCATCATAGTCAATACCATGAATCTGTCTGAATCCTTTAGCCACCAATCGGCCCTTATAGGTAATCACATTACCATCCATGTCGATCTTCTTCTTGAAGACCCACTTGCACCCTATGGGTCGCGCCCCATCGGGTGGTTCCACCAAAGTCCATACTTTGTTGGTATACATGGATTCCATCTCGGATCTCATGGCTTCAAGCCACTTCTGCGAGTCTGGGCCACTCATGGCCTCCTCATAGGTAGAAGGCTCATCATCTATGAGCATCGTGTCACCGGAATCAGTTACGAGAAGTCCGTACCTCTCGGGTTCCTGGCGCACTCTACTAGATCTACGAAGCTCTTGTGTTACCTGAACAGGTGGCTCCACAACCGCTTGTGATTCCTGTTCATGTTCCATAATCGGTTCAGTGATTTGTGGTTCTTGAACCTCTTCAAGTTCTACATTCCTCCCACTTGCTTCTTTAGAGACAAATTCTCTTTCTAGAAACACGCCGGTCCGAGCAACAAACACTTCGTTTTCGGTTGGATTGTAGAAGTAGTATCCCTTAGTTTCCTTAGGGTACCCCACAAATTTACACTTATCCGATTTAGGCCCTAGCTTGTCTGATTGTAAACGTTTTACATAGACATCGCAGCCCCAAATCCTCATGAACGACAGTGTGGGACGCCTCCCACTCCACATCTCATATGGTGTCTTCATGACTGATTTAGATGGAACACGGTTAATGGTGAAAACTGCACTTAATAGAGCGTAGCCCCAAAACGATAATGGAAGATCGGTTTGACACATCATAGATCGAACCATATCCAATAGGGTTCGATTCCTCCTCTCGGACACGCCATTCCATTGTGGCGTTCCGGGTGGAGTGAGTTGGGACACGATCCCACACTCTCTAAGATAGTCGTCAAACTCTTGGCTCAAGTATTCTCCTCCACGATCCGATCGTAGAGCCTTGATACTTTTGCCAAGTTGCTTCTCTACTTCATTCTTGAATTCTTTGAACACTTCAAAGGATTCGGATTTTGCCCTCATAAGGTACACAAATCCATATATACTGTAATCATCAGTAAATGTAATGAAGTAGACATAACCACCCCTGGCAGGCGTGGCAAATGGCCCACATACATCAGTATGTATGAGTGCCAATTGCTCACTAGTCCTTTCACCTTTCTTATTGAAAGGGGACTTTGTCATTTTTCCCAATAAACAAGCCTCACATGTCTCATATGATTCAAAATCAAATGAGTCTAGTAATCCATCCTTATGGAGTCTAGATACACGTTTCTCATTTATGTGGCCTAAACGACAATGCCATAAATAAGCAGGATTTAAATCATTTATTTTAATCCGCTTGGTATTAATGTTGTAGACAGGATTGCTTAGATCAAGGACATAAAGTCCATTAAATAATTGCGCACTAAAATAGTGAATATTATTCAAATAAAAGGAACAACAATTGTTCTTTATTGAAATAATAAAACCTTCCTTGTCCAAACAAGAAATAGAAATAATGTTTCTGCTCATAGCAGGCACAAAATAGCAATTATTTAATTCTAAAACTAATCCTGAAGGCAGAGATAGCTCGCACACGCCTATGGCCAACGCAGCAACCTTTGCTCCATTCCCAACGCGCAGATCTACCTCCCCTTTAGCCAATCTTTTACTTCTCTTTAGATCCTGCATATTTCGACAAATATGAGATCCACATCCAGTATCCGATACCCATGATGTAGAGACAGTTAAATTGGCATCTACAACAAAAATACCTGGTGGTGGTGGAATCACTATTCCAAGCCTCTTGTCCTCCAGATATTTTGGGCAGTTCCTCCTCCAGTGTCCAGGCTGACTGCAGTAGTGACACTCACCCTTAGTCACGACCTTGGCAATGCCACCAACAGGCTTAAGGGCTGGTTCCTTGGACTTGGCAACTGACTTGCCTTTGCCCTTGGAGGAAGAGGCAAACCTTTTGCCCTTTCCTTTCTGTACCATCATAATGGCCTTGCCCTTACCCTTGTTAATGCTCTGTTCAGCCGTCCTCAACATGTTGAGCAAATCTGGCAGTGGTTTAACGATCTCGTTCATGTTATAGTTCATAATGAACTGTCCATAACTCTCGGGCAACGATTGCAACACGAGATCGGTTGCCAACTCTTGGCCGACCGGGAACCCAAGCCGGGCGAGATTCTCCAAGTACCCGATCATTCGGAGTACATGGGGTCCCACCGGGTTCCCTTCTGCCAGATGACATTTGAACAGTGCCTTTGAGACCTCATACCTCTCTACCCTCGCCTGCTCTTGGAAGAGCTGCTTTAGATGTTCGATCATATCGACAGCATTCATGTTCTCGTGTTGCTTCTGAAGCTCAGAGGTCATGGTGCAAAGCATTAGGCAGGCCGCATCATTAGCGTCATCAACACGCTTTTGATACGCCTTTAAGGCAGCAGGTGTCTGGTTCTCTGGACCTTCTGGAACATGCTCCTCTATTGCGTACAGTTTCTTCTCTTGCTTGAGAACAATTCTCAAGTTTCTGTACCAATCAAGAAAGTTGGTTCCAGAGAGCTTGTCCTTCTCAAGGACGGATCGTAGGGAATATTGTGAACTCGATGAGTTATTTGCCATTTGGAATTCTACAAAAAGAAAATATGCAAGTTTTAGTATTTGTGAATTTTTGACTATATTTAATAATGGCTAGTTTATTAAATATAGCTCCCACTATTTTTCTACGGATTAATAACCCTCAAGATATTAATGCGGAAAATATCCTTATATTTTCTAGTGGGCCAAGATCCATCTTTTCATCTCCTTATGAGCTTGCTTTGGCAAGTCACCCATAATTTGACTACTTTTAGGTAGGAACAATTCCAATTGCATCCCATATGCAACTCTTGGTTCAATTGGGCAAATAACTCCTTATTTATCCATCCATATGGATAATCCCAATTGATTGCCTCTAGGTTTCTTAATCAAATTAATAGCCTAGTTGTGTTCAACCTCTTATCTAAACAATTGCACATTGTTACGTGCCATCGCATTCCATCATTATGAATCAAGTCGCCATGCTTTGGCACGCACGATCTTGATAAATAATGATGATAATGAGTGTTTAAATAACGAGAAGGCAAGAACACAATATTTAAAATTTGAGGGATTTTAAATTCAATTTTTAATTATTTTGTTGATCAATATCAACTAATCTATCTATTTGAGTTTGGGCACAACTCCAAATAATAGATTCGGGTTGTCTAATTATCTTATTATCCTAATTGCATGCATCATCCATACACCAACCACACAAACAATAAGACAATAAATAAACAACCACATAACAGAAATTAAACGTGATGTGGATATGGCCTTTTCTAGACTAAGATAATTCCAAGCCAATGGAATTATCTATGAACCCTAAAACAAACACATCTCCATGCGTCTTGATCCTTTTGGTCCATCCTTCATAGTCATGTGGAATGCTCCATGCTCCATGTTCCATCTTTTGTGGGTCCTTTGGCTTTGGGCTTCTTTTCTCCAATCTTGGCTAACAATCTACTTTTATCTAGCTAACTTCTATACTAAATAAAATAAATCTCACAAGTTGAGAAAAAAATGGCACGCAGGCCATAAAACCCTAATTAATTATTACAATTAATTGATCAGCTCGCAGGCCGTAAAACCAAACCACAAAATTAAACATCCACATCAAACCACATCCTAAGGCCATATCCAATCACCATGCGAATTGCACATAAACAGTTAAAATCCAATTTTAACGCGCTTGGTCAATTTTAATTGATTTTAGGATTTCTAGGGTTAAAACGGTCCATGGGCCCAACAATCCAATTGCCCGGGCCCATTAAAGTGAACCACAAGGCCCTAGGGCCGGCCCGGCCCAAAACCCGCAAGCTAGGCCCGCGGGTTAGGGCCGCCCGGCCCCTTAGGGCGGCCAAGCTTGGGCGGCAAGCAAGGGGGCGGTCCCCTAGGGGGCAGAACCTCCTCTTGAGGGTTGTTTCCAAAACAACTCCCTTGCTTGGAGCCCAAGTTTGGTTGTTTCCTTGTTTTAGGAGAACTCCTTCTTCCCCAAGGATGCCCAAACCCTAGATCTAAGATCCTAAAATTTATCAAACTCACCAATTCATGCATCCAATGCAAAAATTGGATCTTGTTATGATTAATTCTTGACAAATTGCATCCCATGCTTGATTTGTCTTGTTTTACGCGATAAACAATCAAATTAAGGTGTAAAACAACAAGAATGTAACACATAAACTACGTTTATGCTCTATGACCTGTGGCTCTGATACCACTGTAGGGTTTTGATTCATGGATCGCACAAACGGAAGCATAATCAAACAAATTGCCATGCAAAACCCTCCAAGGATCACAAGTCTAGATGCATAACGATAGTGAAGGTAAGAAATCATAAACACACCTTTGGGTTCTCCTTGATGACTTCAAACGCGAATAGTGTCACGTTCTCTATAGTTGATCCACGCCTAGAGTTGATCCTAGAACTCCCAAACTCCTTGGTGCTAGCCCGGAATAAGAGGAGGGTGAAGGAATCACGCAAAACGAGACAAAAAGAGGGGCTTCGGCCCTCTTTTGGCCGACGGGGTGAGGGCGGCGGCAAGGGGGTCGGGTTCGGCCTCCTTGTTGCTTGCTCTCTCTCTCTCCTTTGTTCTTTCCCACTCTAGTTATGTTCACTAATGAGCATAAGTTATGAGGAAGGAAGGAAGGAGGGTCCTTTATATAGTCCAACAACTCCTTGTTAACTACCTAAAGGACTTATTCTAGTCCAACTAGAATTCAATTTAGTCCCTTCCTTGCAAATTAGTCCCTACTAAGTTTGCAAGGGTTTGCAAAGTGATCCTTCTAATTAATTAATCCAATTAATTAATTCCAAAATCTAGTTCAACTCTATATAGTGTGTGACCCCATAGGTTCTATCTAGTTGGTAGCAACTATTTGCTAATATGGAGCGGTTTCTAGCAAAACATCCATTCTAGCCAACTAATAGAATAGTCATCTAGACAACCTTGTACAAGTAATTGTCTCATCCCTTTGCCTCAATATCCGGATTGGACACGAGACATACAAGTCACACTCGTATATCCAATCCATAGTTTCTCGATCAATGGGAATAGCCTTATTCGTGCAAATAACATCAATATCCCATATATTGATTTATTTGAGTCTGGCCAGACATTCTATAAGCACTATCCCTCGAGTGGCCTAGGATATCTACTCCCGTTATGTGGGAGGGGCAAATCCTCTCTACGTCCACTACGATCTCTAAGCTTGCTTCTCATTGTATCCAGTACACGCCTTTATAGCTACCCAGTTACGGTGTACCGTTTAACGCTACCAAGATCATAATGATCCACAACTAGAATATCTAGTGACTTCAAGTCTAAGGATGACAATACCATTGCACCACGAGAAGCACTTGTGACTCAACATAACATGTATGTAGCCTTCTCGGTGATGGGTCAATCCAGTGCAACATTCCGTAATGCACACCTATGTGTTGGATCGTGATATCTCCATATCAATCCAACCCCATACTAGTCTATAGATGATTGTCCCATTAATCATTATACTTGACTAGGGATATTTAAGATAAACAACACAATTGTAAATCTAAGGACTTAATTATATTAAATATCCAATAAATAATAAATGAATTTTCTAGCCATATACAAATTCATACTAAACTAGATTGCCTCTAGGGCATCTATTCCAACAGGATAAATGTACCGTGGAATATCCAAAGGAAACAAAGGATATTATCTCTACAATCCAAACGAGAAAAAATTATTTATTGATCGAACCGTTGTGTTTCTAGATAGAGATTGTCTCTAAAAGAAACAATTGGAGGACAGTAGAACTTGAAGGAGTTCAAGAACCACAACAGAACATTAATCCTTTTGACGGAACATGAGCAGGATCACAAGGTGTTGTGGAGCAACCTACTCAGGTAACACAAGAACCTCATAGGTTAAATGTGTCAAGAGGCTAGAAAAATATGGATTTCACATAGCTTATTGATGTGTTGCTCATGGAAATGAGCCTACAACCTATGAGGAGGCCACAAGTGGCCAATACTCTCTGAAATGCCTTGGAGCCATGAGATACGATATGGAGTCCATGTATACCAACAAAGGAAACCAACATGGATAGTAATGGGGTTACTTTTAAGGGACTATTGGTGGCTAAAGGTTTCTTGCGGGTTCATAGTATGGACTATGACAATTGGTCGCATCTTGCTTGCAGCAATTTGTCTACAGATTGAGTCTAACTTCTCATAGTTGGATTTTTCGAACTAATGATGCAATCAAAGGAGTTTGGTTATATCAAGAAAGAATATGAAGCTTGTGTTTACAAGAAGGTTAGCGGGAGCACATTTATATTTTTGGTCTTGTATGTGGAGACATACTAATCATTGAGAATAATGTATCTACTCTGCAATCTGTTGAAGATTGGATAGAGAATTGATTTTCAATGGTAGACTTAGGCAAAACAACATATAAAGATATATGGAAATAGATAAAGATAGTTTTTCAGCATGAGTTATGGTACATATATTGACAAGGTGTTGAAATGGTTCAACGTGCTAGAATATGGATTATTACCTGTGTCACATGGAATTAATCTTTGGAAGACTAATTATATTTCCCATTTGATTGTGAAGGACCGTATGAATAAGATTCACGAGATACGCCATGATATGTACTAGGCCACATTTTTCATATGGTATGACACAAAGATACCAGTCAAATCCGGGTGAAAGTCACTAGATAATTGTCAATATTATCCTTAGGTACTTGAGAAGAACTAAATGAAGAATTATTGATAAATGGAGGATAGGAAGAGTTTACTGTAAGGGTTTACAGTGATGCGAACTTGCAATCTAACAAAGACGATTTCAGATTATAATCAAGTGTTATGTTTTACACTAGCGGGAGGGAATGTGAGCTGGAAAGATTCCAGGCATGATTCAGACAGTGATTCTAACATAGAGGACTTAGTGAATTACTGCATGAGATGCACTTACTCAGAGTATTCAATCTCAATCAAATTTTTGATAGACGAGATGTGAATATTTGAAATGTACCAGCAATGTGTCTCGCCTACTAATCCCTTTGGGCAGAGTAAGCATGGAGGGCCACGCTAGATGAATAAGCATAAGATGCAGGAGATTGACTCTAGTGCAAGTTTGAGACTGTTGGATATGTGTTGCTATAATTCCCAAGTATAGGAATATCGTTCTAAGTAGTACTCGAGTAAGAACGGGGTCTATTTCCACAAGGATAGGGAAAGAGGGAACACTCTAATCTAACAAATATACTAAGCTACTAACTACACTAAAGTGCAATGAAAGTAAATTTCTCAAAGGCTTTTCTATCTAGCCAAGCTTCAAAATCCACCAAGAGAGACTAGATGGAGCAAGGATTTGTTGGTTGAGCGCTTTTAAAGAAACTAAGCAAACAACTAGTAGAAGCAAGGATTTGTTGGTTGAGCTCTTTTAAAGAAACTAAGCAAACAACTAGTATATTAAAGAGAATCTAAAAACTTGAGAAGAGTTTGTAGGATTGAGAGAAGAGTTGGTCTTAGTTGAATCATCTAGGTGTGTTGTGCATGAATCCAACACCCAAATGATTTTTCTAAGGAGATGTGTGGATTCTAATGTTAAATCCAAGTGTGATTCATGAAGAACACTACTGAAATCCAAAACTAAGTTGTATCAACTAATAAGGATATGTACTCGTTCATGAATCCTCATACAAGATGAAGCTACAAATCTGATTTGTATTTCAACACTTGTTCACACATGAATCACAAGAGGAACTTCTCAACTCATTGATTCAACAATTGAATCCACACCCAACACACCTAGATTCATCAACTTCAACGAACAACAAACTTAACTACTCATGTCTATGAGAGAAACACAAGAGATATCAAGCAAATTCATGAACATTTTCATTCAATTCAAGTTCCAACTCAAGAATACACAATCTATTCTCTAATTTCAACCCAAACTTGCTTCAAATACCCAAAATGATGAACAAAGTCACTAATACTTGATTCAAACTACACTATATCAACTACTAACAGCTCATATAACCCAGAATCATCAACTAATAGTAGCTAACTATCCAAGAAACCAAGAACAATGAAGAACAAGATATGAGAAAAAGCAAAATCTGAAACCCCCCTCCTCACAGATTGTTGCTGGCTCTGAGATAGCTCAAAACGAGCTCCGAATCACCAGCACAATCCCATAAGCCAAGGCCGAGAGAGAGAGAGAGAGAGAGAGAGAGAGAGAGAGAGAGAGAGAGATAGAGAGAGAGAGAGAGAGGAAAGAGTTACGTCTTAGCAAAAGCGTGGGTGGAGGAGGCCATTTCTTCTTCTTCATCTTGGGCTTAAATAGGCAGTGGGGAGGAGTTCTGTGCTCTCTCAGGAGTCATCCTCACCCTCCAATCGAACTCTAAGGCTCTCCATCGTTGATTCTTGTCGTCTCAAGAACCCTAGCTGAATTTGGGGCTTTCTTCTTCGCTTGATCTTGGGCCGAATACAGGCTTGGGCGGGTAGATATCAGGCTAGGGAGGAGATTGAGACCAATCATGTGAGATTTGGTGAAGAGATGAGGTCGTGGTGAGGCTTTGAAGGAGATTCGACGAGCAACTATGGAGGTTGGGTATTCTTCTGTGTTCAGACGTGAGAAACGTGGGGGAGAGAGAGAGAACCGCGTGAGAGATGATATGTTTTGCTATAGTGGCACTCGGCTCCCCCTAGGTTTGCTAATGGCTTTTAAAATACCCCCTTGTTGTTATGATCTCTCCAAGCTAGCCCTTATAAACTTTGAAAAACTTAAATTAGAGCCCAATCCGTTAATAACCCTTCAGTGCAGCCCTTACAAACTTTAGAAACTTGCATTTAGCTCCCCGTTACGTTAAATTATCTTCAAATAAACTCCCTTGATGGAACTTTGGCCTTCTATCTTGCTTTTTCTTCAATCTTGGCCTCTCAAATCTTCACTACTCTTCTAATCAAGCGCACCAAGTACCTTCTTCATGTCTCTTAGCCCTCCAAATCATCTTAATTCATCATTCAAGCTTTTCCTACCATGTCTTTACCTACAAAACAAGATAAAAACAACCAAAACTACGAAAACAGGCATAAGTTTAGAAAGAGAGATAAAATAGATAAATGACACATAAAATTAAGTTAAAAATAGTTCAATAACCTACTAAAATATGTGATTTTAAATTGTTAAAAATATGTACTAGAGGCAATCTATTTCTTGTGACAGTTATGGATTTACTATTCATTATGCTATCGATATGGAGATATGTTAACATGAATGAAGTCCTTAGAATATAAATTTAATATTCTTAAATATACCTAGTCAACTATATTGGTTAATTGGACAATCAACTATAGACTAGTATGGAGTTCGATTGATATGGAGAAATTACGATCCAACAAATGGGTATGCATTAGGAGTAATAGCATACTGGATTGATCCAAAACGAGAAGGCTACATACATTTTATGTAAAGTCACAAGTGCTTCTCGTAGTTACAACGGTATTGTCATCCTTAGACTTGAAGTCACTAGATCCTCTAGTTGTGGAATGTTGTATTTTGACATCGTCAAACGCTCCACCGTAACTGGGTAGTAATAAAAGCGTTCGTCGGATATAATAAGAAAGCAATCTTAGAGATGGTAGTGATGTAGATAGGATTTTTCCCTCCCACATAACGGGATTAGATATCCACGGACACTCGAGGGATGGTGCTCATAGAATGTCTGACCAGAGTCTGACTAGACTCAGATAAATCAATATAAGGTATTGATGTTATCTGCATGAATGAGACTATTCCCCGGATCGAGAAACTATGGATTGGATATACGAGTGTGACTTGTATGTCTCGTGTCCAATTCGGATATAGAGACAAAAGGGATGGGACAATACTTGCACAAGGTATGTAGGATGACTATTTCTATTAGTTGGGTGGCATGGATGTCTTGCTAGTGGCCGCTCCATGTTAGTAATTTGTTACTACCAACTAAGTAGAAACCTATGGGATCACACTACCTATGGATTAGACTGGACTAGGAAAGTAATTAATATGATTAATTAAATAGAAGGATCAAAACGCAATCACTTGCAAACTTAGTACAACTAATTTTCCAAGTGGACAATTTCTATTAGTTGGGTGGCATGGATGTGGTTCTAGACACCGCTCCATGTTAGTAATCGTTACTTCCAACTAAGTAGGAACCTATGGGGTCACATGCCATATGGATTAAACTAAATTTGGTAATTAATTAATATGATTAATTAAGTAGAAGGATCAATACGCAACCACATGCAAACTTAGTAGGACTAATTTGCAATGTAGACTAATTCGTGTAAGAACATGATTAGGATTAAGGCTTTCTGTAGTTAATAAAGAGTTTATTAACTATATAAAGAGCAATCCTAGATTATTTTTCTCATGATTGCTCATATCCTATATTGAGTAAGGGAGAACAAAGCAAGGAGAGGGAACAACACTAGGGGGCCGAATCCCCCTAGTGTCGTCCCTACCCCGTCGGCCACCAAAGAGAGGCGCGACCTCTTCTTTTGGTTTGTTTCCATGATTCTTCTTCTTCCTCCTTCAATAAATTTCTAGCACATCGGATTGGGAGGACTCTAGACTTGATCCTAGGCTTGGACTATCCGTAGAGACGTGAACACTATTTCATGTGTGAATTCATCCGAGGAGACAAACAAGGTATTTGATACTAAATCCTTTACTATCGTTATGATGTCTAGTCCTGTGATCCTTGGCGGGTCTAGTGAGGATATTTGTTTTGTTTTATTCCGCTGCGTAATCCGTTACAAAACCTTACCGCGGTATGAGAGCCACAGGTCATAGAGCATAACGTAGTTTATGTGTTAATTTGGTTAGTTTTACACCTTAATTATAAAGGAAGGAAGAGGGAAGGAAACAACTAGGGCCGAAACCCTATCTGTTCGCCCCCTTTCCTTGCGCGGAAAGCAAGGCCACGACCATAAGGCCAGACCAGCCTAGGCTCGTGATTGGATCGTGCGGCCTAGGGCCGGTCCGCCCAGTGGCTTGTGGCGGTCCATTGGGGGTTCGGGCAAGTGTTGGTGGACCCTCTTGGACCGTTTTGACCCTATTACATCCGAAATAACGAAAATTGATCAAGCGCATTAAAATTGGATTTTAACTGTTTATGTGCTATTCGCATTATGGTTTGATATGTCCTTGGGTGTGGATGTTGTGATTGTTTTATTTTGTGGTTTGGTTTTATTTTAATATTTAATGTAATAGTTAATTAGATTTTACGGCCTGCGAGCCGGTCTTCTTCTCAACTTGTGAGATCTCTCTATTTAGTATAGATGCTAGCTAGTATTAGATAGAGTAGATGATATCCAAGACATGAAGAAGAAGCCTAAAGAATAGAAGAAACCACAAGATGGTGGCACGTGGAGATGAGCTTGCTATTTTTAGGGTTCATAGATATTCTCATTGGCTTAATATCTTAGTTTAGATGCCATATCCATATCACGTTTAATTTTTGTTTGTGGTTGTTTAATTTATTGTCTTGTTATTTATTGTTGGTGTATGGATGATAAAAGCAAAATTGGTAACAAGATAATACAACCCGCAGCTTTTCTTGTGAGTTTGCCCAACTCGAATTAGTAGATCAATTGACATGAATTGACAAAACAATTAAAATTGAAAGGAAAATCCCTCAAATTTAAATATTGCGTTTTGCCTTCTCGTTACTTAAACACTCATCATGATCATGATTTACGAAGCTCTTGCATGCCAAATCAAGGTGACTTGATTCATCATGATGTGATGAAATGGCACAAGCAAGTAATGTGCAATTGTTCAGTAAGAGGTTGGACGCAGCTAGGTGATTTTAATAGGATTAAAAGCCTAGAGGCAACCAATTGGGATTATTTATGAGATAGATAAATAAGGAGTTATTTGCACAATTGAACCAAGAGTTGCATGGGGATGCAATTGAAATTGTTTCTACCTAAATAACTAATTTTTGGGTGACTTGCCAAATCAAGCTAAAAAAGAAGTGAAATATGGATCTTGGCCCCACTAGAAAATATAATGATATTTTCCGCATTTATATAGAGGGTTATTAATACGAGAAAAATAATGGGAGCTATGTTTAATAATCAAGCCATTATTAAATGTAGTTATTTGTTCACAAAATACGAAAACTTGTATACTTCTCATTTTGTATAATTCCAATGGAAAACAATTCATCGAATTCATCACATTCCCTACGAGCCGTCCTTGAGAAGGATATGCTTTCTAGAACAAACTTTCTAGACTGGTACACAAACTTGAGAATAGTTCTCAAGGAAGAAAAGAAATTGTACACTCTAGAGGAGGAAATTCTTGGAGGTGAAGAAAACAATTCTGCTGCAGCCATAAAGGCACATCAAAAATCGTCGATGATGCTAATGATGCGGCCTGCCTTATGCTTTGCACCATGAGCTCTAAGCTTCAGAAGCAACATGAGAACATGGCTGCGTATGATATGATCATACACTTGAAGCAGCTCTTCCAAGAGCAGGCGAGGGTTGAGCGGCGTGAAGTTTCCAAGGCATTGTTCAAATGTCATCTGTCAGAGGGAAACCATGTGGGGCCTCACGTACTCTATATGATCGGGTACTTGGAGAGCCTCACACGCCTAGGGTTCGTTGGGCCAAGAGTTTTCTCGTTGCCTGATAGTTATCGACAGCTCATCATGAACTATAACATGAATGAGATCGTTAAGCCTCTGCCAGATTTACACAGTATGTTAAGGACAGCTGAATAAATCATCAACAAGCGAAAGGGCAAGGCCATAATGATGGTGAACAAAGGAAAGGGAAAAATGTTTTCTTCTACCTCCAAAGGGAAAGGAAAGTCAGTTTCTTAACCTAAGGACGTTGCCCTTAAACCTGCTGGTGGCGTTGCCAAGGGCGTGACTAAGGGTGATTGTCACTACTACAGTCAGCCTCAAAACTGGAAGAGGAATTTCCCAAAGTATCCGGAGGATAAAAGGCTTGGAATAGTGATTCCACCACCACCAGGTATTTTTGTTATAGATGTCAATTTAAATATCTCTTCATTGTGGGTATTGGATACTGGATGTGGATCTCACATTTGTTGAAATGTGCAGGATCTAAAGAGAAGTAGAAGACTGGCTAAAGAGGAGATAGATATGCGCGTTGGGAATGGAGCAAAGGTCGTTGCATTGGCTGTGGGCATGTTCGAGCTGTCTTTACCTTCAGGATTAGTTTTAGAATTAAATAATTGATATTTCATGCCTTCTATGAGCAGAAACATTATTTCTCTTTCTTGTTTGCACAAGGAAGATTTTGCTATTTCAATAAAGGACAAAAGTTGCTCCATTTATTTTGATAGTATTCACTATCGTGGTGCGCAATTATTTAATGGACTGTATATCCTTGATCTAAGTAACCCTGTCTAAAACGTAAATACCAAGAGGATTAAAATGAATAATTTAAATCATGCTTATCTATGGCGTTGTCGTCTTGGCCATATAAACGAACACGTGTATCTAGACTCCATAAAGATGAATTTCTAGACTCATTTGATTTTGAATAATAAAAGACATGTGAGGTTTGTTTATTGGGGAAGATGACAAAGTCTCATTTCAATAAGAAAGGTGAGAGGACTAGTGAGCAATTGACGCTCGTGCATACTAATGTTTGTGGGCCATTTGCCACGCCTGCCAAAGGTGGTTACATCTATTTCATTACATTTACTGATGATTTCAGTAGATATGGGTTTTTATACCTTATGAAGGCCAAATCTGAATCCTTTGAAAAGTTCAAAGAATTCAAGAATGAAGTAGAGAACCAACTTGGCAAAAAGTTCAAGGCTCTACGATCGGATCGTGGAGGAGAATACTTAAGCCAACAGTTTGACGACTATCTTAGAGAGTGTGGGATCTAGTTCCAACTCACTCCACCCGGAACGCCACAGTAGAACGGCGTGTCCGAGAGGAGGAATCGAACATTGTTAGACATGGTTCGATCAATGATGTGTCAAACTGATCTTCCATTATCATTTTGGGGCCACACTCTATTGTGTGCAGTTTTCACCATTAACTGTGTTCCATCTAAATCGGTCATGAAGACTCCATATGATATGTGGAGTGGGAGGCGTCCCACAGTACCCTTCATGAGGATTTGGGGTTGCGATGTTTATGTAAAACATTTACAAACGGACAAGCTCGGGCCCAAGTTGGATAAGTAAGTTTGTGGTGTTGACTCAAAGACTTCTAAGTGTATTTTGAGAAGTAACTGTTTAGAGTGATGAAAGAAAAAGACAAAGTATTTCTAAGGCTCCAAGGCCTTGAGATACTAATCAGAGCTTCAAAGCCTCGAGAGTAATTTTTATTATACTGTGTGATCTAATAATCTTGTGATGCAGGTGTTCTATCTGATATTTAAGATCAGAGATTTGCTGCTAATATACTTGTTATACATTCTTTATATATCTAACACAATTTCAGATATCCTAATCAGAGTGAATCAAAGGTTTATGGTCTTAATATTGAAAGACTGTGAAGCATGTTCAGAGCTCCAAGGCCTTGAGATGTGCCTTAAGCTGCTGAAAGTTTTACAAAATTAACTTGATTCTCTCTTGCCTGATTTTATCTTTTTTATGTTTGTTTAATGACTTATACAAGTCTTAAAATGGTTTATTATGAGTAATGTGTTTCAGAAGTTAATCAGGTTATTGTTTTATTCATATGATCCAGTTTTTATTCAGAAACTGGAAATCCAAACAGACTTAGTGCTGTTATATTTCTGGATTTTGTTTGCTGCTGTGTTTAATGTTGTTGCAGGTTTTTCAAACGTGCAAATGCAATCTCAACAAACTCCAACAGAAAACTACTCAAAGCTGTTTTGAATTGGAGTTAGAAAGGATGAGGATTTGCAGGAACTGAGATCCTAAAATCTCTCATTCAATTACAGAGAGTGGATAAAAGACTGGTTTGAAATCTAAAATACATAGGAGTTAACAGAGAACTGAGAGAGGTGTGATACATTCGTGGAATATCAGACATTCAATCCCTAAAAAATTCAGGCTTCAATTACAGCTTTCAGAAGATCAATCATTCCAGTTTTCCTGAAGAACACATCCAGGCCTTCACAAGCTTATTCTTCTACTGTGTTCTTCTACTGTATTGTAATCTGCTTATCTTCTGTATATCTTAAACCTCACAAAACCTAGTGGTTGGTTGTTCACGTGAACAACAAAAGGTTCTTGTTAGCTCAACAGTTAGTAGCTGATACTAGATAGGTTTGGAACCACAAGCTGTATAGGTGTAAGGGATTTCACTTAGGCTTGGAGATCTAGGGTTGTTTCTGTGTGAGAAATAAGAAGTGTTTTCCCAATCCTGGTGGGATTAGATCCCTCAGGCAGAGATTAGGTCCATTAAGACTGAACTCTGTAAATTGCCTTGTGTTCTTTACTTTACAGTTTTGCTATTTACTTCTGCAAGCAACTCAAATCAAACTAGAGTTTATAAACTGTATAGAACTGGTGATAGTTCAAGGCCTTGAAGCTTTCTGTTTGTCTTAGAAAGTTTCTGACTAGTTTTGTAAAATCTCAAGGCCTTGAGATTTTAGTCTTTCACTTGTTCACTTAGTTAAAACTTGTGCTTTAGCAAAAATTTTCCATACTCTATTCAAGCCCCCTTCTAGATTATTTTCCTGTATTTAGTCTACATTACAAAATTTCAATTGGTATCAGAGCTTGGGTCACTACTATAGATCTAATAATCTTGTGACTATGAGTAATGTAGGAGATGGTGGCTTCTCACAAGGAAGGGCAGCAAACAGACCTCCATTTTTCTGTGGTGATAACTTCATGGACTGGAAGGCATTGATGAAGATGTTCATCATAGATCAAGACATGGAATTGTGGTCAATAGTTCAGAATGGTCCTCATGAGTATTACACTACCATAGATGGAGTTAGATGCATCAAGTCTGAGGAAAATCTCTCAGTTACTTAACTGGAAAAGGTATCAAAAAATTACAAGGCTATGAATCTGTTATATTGTGCTCTTAATGCAGATGAGTTCAACAGAGTGTCAAATTGCAAAAGTGCCAAAGAAATATGGGACAAACTGGTTGTGACATATGAAGGAACAAGTCAAGTTAAAAAGACTGTTGAGTCAAGATCCCTGAATGTGCTTTGACTGGTATTTGTTTTGAGTGATGAAAGACAAAAGGCTTAGACATAAGCAGCAAAGGCATTTCAGTTATCTCAAGGCCTTGAGATTGACTGAACTTCAAAGCCTTGAGTTATCTTATCCTGCTATGTGTTCTAACATGTTTGTGTTGCAGAATTGGATATCTGATTATACAAATAAGTGGTTTATGGTATATACTTTTGTTTTATACTATTTTTATATATAACACAATTGCAGATGGTCTATCTGGGTTTAACTTTGAAATTCTGTGAAGCAGGTTCAGAGCTCAAAGGCCTTCAGATGAGCCTTGAGCTGCTGAAAGTTTTTATAGAACTTAATTGATTCTTTCTTGCAGGTTATGACTCTTAGTATTGTGATTATTTACTCACTTCTAAGTGTCTTAAACCTGTTTTTCATGATGTATTTGTTCTAGAGGATATGTAGGTTATTGTTCTAAATTTATTAAACAGTTTTATCAGAAACTGTATAACCAAACAGTCTTAGTACTGTTAGTTGTCTGGATTTTGTTGTTGCAGTTCTTCCATGCTGTTGCGGGGTTGCTAAACGTGCAGGAGAAATCTCAACAAACTCGAACGGATATCCACTTGAAGCTGTTTGAATTTAAGTTGAAAACAGAAGGAGGATTTGTAGGAACTGAGATCCTAAAATCTCTCAATTAGTTACAGCGGTGGATAAAAGAGACTGGTTTGAATTTTGAGAAAAGGGGGCTTGCAGAATACTCTGAGAGGTGTGACAAATTCGTGGGAGATCATCCATTCAAACAAACAATCATTCAAGCTTCATTCCAGACTTCTGAAGATCAAATCAATCCAGTTTTACAGAAGAACACTTCCAGGCTTCAACAGCTTATCTTCATACTGTGTTCTTCATTCGTACTTCCATTTGTGTATCTATATATTATCTTAAACCTCACTTAACCTAGTGGTTGGTTGTTCAAGTGAACAACAAGAGATTCTTGTTAGCTCAACAGTTAGTAGCTGGAACTAGATAGGTTTGGAACCACAAGCTGTATAGGTGTAAGGTAAATCACTTAGGCTTTAAGATCTAGGGCTATTTCTGTGTGATTAATAAGAAGTGTTTGTCCAATCCTGGTGGGATTAGATCCCTCAGGCAGAGATTAGGTCCATTGGGACTGAACTCTGTAAATTTCTTTGTGTTCTTTACTTTTCTGTTCGATTATTATCTGCTGCACACAACTCAAATCAAACTAGGGTTTAAAAGCTGTTTAGAATTGTTCACAGCTCAAGGCCTTGAAGCCTACAATTTTGCCTTAGTGAGTTTCAGACAGTTTACAAAATCTAGAGGCCTTGAGATTTGAGTTTCACACAAAGCTTTCCTGTTAAACTTTAAGTTTTGCAAAAAGTTTCCATACTCTATTCAACCCCCCCCCCCCTTCTAGAGTATTTAGGTCCTGTATTTAGTCTACATTACACACTTTCAATTGGTATCAGAGCTTGTGTCACTGTTTTTAGATCTAACAATCTTGTGACTATGAGTAATGTAGGAGATGGTGGTTTCTCACAAGGAAGGGCAGCCAACAGACCTCCATTGTTCTGTGGTGACAACTTCATGGATTGGAAGGCATTGATGAAGATGTTTATCATAGATCAAGACATGGAACTATGTTCAATAGTTCATAATGGTCGTCATGAGTACTACACTACAAGTGATGGAGTCAGAACTGTCAAGTCTGAGGAAAATCTCTCATTTACTGAACTGGAAAAGCTATCCAAAAATTACAAAGCTATGAATTTGCTATACTGTGCTTTTAATGCAGATGAGTTCAACAGAGTGTCAAACTCCAAGAGTGCCAAAGAAGTGTGGGATAAACTGGTGGTGACATATGAAGGAACCAGTCAGGTTAAGAGACAAAAATCAACATACTTCTGACGCAATATGAATTGTTCAAGATGAATTCAGATGAGACACTCAAGGAAATGTTCAAAAGATTCACTGATGTGGTGAACAACCTGGAGTCATTGGGAAAGAAGTTCTCAAATGAAGAAAAGGTCAGAAAGATTCTGAGAAGTTTGCCAAAAGCAAAGTGGGAGCCTAAGACAACAACCATTGAGGAAGCTCAGGACTTGAGTCTTCTTCAGCTAGATGATCTACAAGGAAAGTTGCTCACTCATGAAATGTCTATGAAGGATGTGGATGGGGATCTGAGTGAAAATATCAGGAACCTAGCTCTTAATGAAAAAGACAGTGAAAAATCTCAAAGCCTTGAGACTGAGGAGGAACCTGATGATGAAGAGGCTTTAGCATTGATCTCCAAGGCCTTGGCCAGGATTCTAAAAAAGAAAAGAAACTCTGGTAACAGGGATTACAACAGAGAGAGATCAAGACCCTCAGGCAGCAAGGATTACAAAGGTAAATCTTCATCACAGTCACATAAAACTAAAATAATGAATTGTTTTGAGTGTGGTGATGCAGATCATTTAGTAAGGGACAGCCCACAAAAGAAGAAGAACAGGAACTTTCAGAAAAAGGATAGTGACAACAGAAGGAAGAAATCCATGATGGCTTCTTGGAGTGATTCTGATTCATCAAGTGACTCAGACACAGAAGAAGAGCAAGCAAACTTATGCTTCATGGCAAAGCATAATGAGGAAATTTCATCAGACAGACACATTGAAGACATGGTAAAAAATTTACTTGCTAGTCCTTCTGATGTACTTCCTGAAATTCTCAAAAGTATGTTTTTGAATGAGGAAAGTTATAGAAATGAGATTTCTGCTTTAAAGATTAAGGTTCATGAGCAGTTAAAAGAAAACCTGGACCTAGTGTTTTCAAACAAAACTGTTGAAGTTTCTAAGACAAAGCTGTAAAAAGACTTTAAGGCCTTGGACAGCAGGTTCAAAGTCTTGAAGGTACATATAAAAGAGGTTGTTGATTAAAACACTCTTTTAACTGAAAGATATGCTGATCTAAAGGCTCATTCTGAGAATTTAGAACAACAGATCTGTACTTTGACTGAGAAACTTCAAGAGTCCAAGAAAGTCCTAGCTAAGTTTACAGGCTCAGAACATAATCTGAATCTCATTCTTGGAGGAAGTCTGAAATCAATGCATAAAAGTGGGATTGGCTATAATCCAAATTTTCCAAAGAAAGGCCAAACTACTTTTAACAAATCTGGTAGCAGACATTCTCCAAAATGTCATTACTGTGGAAAACTTGGTCATGACAGATTAACTTGTCCCTTCAGAAGATTAGAACCTCATATTATGAGGAACACATATCCTTATCAGCTTAAGGGACAGGTTAGGCAGATTTGGGTTCCAAAAGGAATTAGGCCACCAAATATGGCTGATTCTGAGTATGACTCAAAGTTCTGCACTTGGTCTAATAGCCTGTTGAGGCAATGATTTGTTTTTGCAGGATGTCACCAAGGCCATGAAAGATCAGAAATGGATATTAGACAGTGGATGTTCCAAACATGAGTGGAAAGAGGTCTCTCTTTACTGAACTTACAGAAAAATCTGGAGGAACAATCACACTTGGTGACAAAGCAAAGTGCAATATCATTGGTATTGGTAGTATTGGTAATGGTTCTACAAATTCTATATCTAATGCTTATCTGGTAGATGGACCTAAGTATAATTTGCTTAGTATCTCTCAGTTATGTGATAAAGGTTATAAAGCTGTATTTGACAAGGAGAAATGTGTGGTGCAAGATGAGAAATCTGGTGATTGCATACTCACTGCTCCTAGATCATATATCTCTATGCTATGAATACTAACAGTGTTTCAGGTGATAAGCTAAAATGCCTCAAGGCCTTGAAGGAAGATTCAAAGCTTTGGCACAGAAAGCTTGGGCATCTTAGTATACATACTTTGAATAAATTCATCTCAAAGGACTTGGTAAGAGGTTTACCATCACAGAAATTTTCAGATGATGAGGTTTGCAAGGCATGTGTAGAAGGTAAACAGACCAGAAGCTCCTTCAAGCCAAAGAACTTTGTAAGTACTTATACACCCCTTAGAATTGCTGCATATGGACTTGTGTGGTCCTATGAGAGTTCAGACCCAAAAAGGTAAGAGGTATATGCTTGTTATAATCGATGATTATTCTAGAATTACTTGGGTGATGTTTATTAGAGACAAAACTGAAGCTTTATCTGATTTTTCTAGACTGTGCAAAGAACTTCAAACTTTGAAAAACTTACCTGTTGCATCCATTAGAAGTGATCATGGTAGAGAGTTTGATCAACTTGACTTTGATTTGTTTTGTGCAAAGCATGGCATTTCACACAACTTTTCTGCAACTAGAACTCCACTGCAAAATGGAGTAGTTGAAAGGAAAAATAGGACACTTGAGGATATGTCCAGAACCATGCTGCTTGAAAGTAATTTGCCAAAGCTTTTATGAGAAGAAGCTGTTAATACTGCCAATTTTGTGCTGAATAGATGCTTGATCAGACCTATTTTGAAAAAGACTCCCTATGAACTGTTGAAAGGGAGAAAGCCTACTGTTTCTTATTTTAAGCCATTTGGTTGTATCTGTTTTGTGCATAATAATGGTAGAGACAATCTTGGTAAGTTTTATGCTAGAAGTGATGAAGATGTATTTCTTGGATATTCTCAAACTAGCAAAGCTTATAGAGTTTATAATAGAAAAACCAAGATTGTGGAAGAGAGCATTAATGTAATGTTTGATGAAAGTACTAAGGATTCTCTGAGTGAAAGTTTTGAAGATCTAGATTTGAACAAGCATGAATCAGATGATGATGTTGTGAAAGAAGACAAAGGCAAAACTGTTGTACAGAATCAACCAGCAGAATCTCAAGGCCTTGAACCTCCTGCTGAACCAAAATCTCAAAGCCTTGAGACATAAGCTGAAACTTTCTATGATGCTCCCTCTACTGTTTCAAGGACTCAAAGCCTTGAAGGAGAATACTCCTGGGTACCAAGAAAGAAGTTTAAGTATCTTGCAGACCATCCAGCTGACAACATTATATCAGATCCATCAACTGGAACACAGACAAGAGGACAGTTAAAGAACTTGTGTGCTTTTAGTGCATTTGTATCTTTAATTGAGCCTAAGAATACCAAGGAAGCTCTGGAAGATGTAGAACAAGGTGATGTTGTTTTAAATTTTATCTCTACTTCAATGCAGATTGCTGATATTTTCACTAAACCTTTTCCAGATGATAGGTTTTCATCTCTAAGGCTTGAATTCGGGATGTTAAACAAGGATGCATTGGTTTAGGGGGAATATTAGTACCTATGTGTGTATATAGGCTGGCATATCAAAGCCTTGAGAATATACTTTCTGGAGCCTTGAAATTATAGCTCAAAGCTTTGAAGTTTCTCAAACTGCAGAAAATCTCAAGGCCTTGAGATTGTTCTCCAGGTCTTGATAATATCTGTAATTTTTTTTTTAAAAATTGGATCATCAAATATTATATCTTATCTTTTTAGATAACTGTATAATATTTGAATTACTCGGAGAATTTTCTAAAATATCCCAAAAAGATTTTTCAAGATTCTATTTTTGCATTTAGATATTGCAGACTCCTTTTATGACTCATCCTTTTCAACCTACTGAAGCTTAAAGTCAGGGCTTTTTCTTCTCATTCTCTTCCAATTTTCTGCGACTACTCTCTCTCTCTCTCTCTCAATTCCTCTCAAACACATTCTCTTCTCAAAACCCTAAACCCTAAAATGGAGCGCAAATCAGCCAGAATTCAGCAACAGGGAAAGCCCTCTGGCAGATCCAAGAAGAGAGCAAACAAGAAGAGAAAATTGTGATTTCTGATTGAGATTCAGAAAATACTCAAAGCTTTCATGAGGATACCCCTCCTGCAAAGAAGTCAAGGACAGAGAAGGGAGATGAAGGCTCAAGTGTTGATCTACAACAGGAGACTCAGGGTGGTGATCAACCTAGGTCAGAGAAGAAGAAAGGGGGAGAAAAGAAAAAGGCTACTGAAGAGGAAAACGGGAAGTCAACTCAAGAGAGCCAGAAGAAACCAACTGAAGGAGTACAAGAAAAGACTAAAACCTCTGAGAAGAAGACTAGGGTTAAGCAAGTCGCTGCTGCAACTAAGAAAGGATATCAAGATAAGAATGTACTTCCGAATGAGTTGGTTATTAGTTCTGAAGTTAGAACAATTTGGATGAAAGGGTATGCATCATCTAAAGTGGATTTCTGTAACATGATTTCTGATGAGTTGTTGGATAAACTGGACATAGAATGCATGAGAAAATTGAGGGAAACTGCTGTTTGGAAAGTTTTAAATCCTAGTTCAAAGGCTTATCCTAGGTTAACTATGTTATTTTATCTGAACTTGGTGTCTGAAGGTGATGATAGAATGGTTTTAACTTCTAAAGTGGCTGGTGTGGATTTGAGGTTAGATCATAGGACTTTTGCCAAAGTCTTGGGCATTCCTAGGAAATACAATGTTGGAAGTTATCCTGATAGGAAGGAGTGTTTGGATAAGGCAAAGGAGATGTTCTTTGTTGAAGGTGTTCCCTCTGGTCCAAAGCAGTTGACACACTCTGTGCTCAACTGTGAAGCCAAGATTTTGTTTACTATCTTGATGAGGAGTGTAGTTCCCAGGGAGAACTCAAGAGAGTTAGTAACTGATAAAGTTCTGTTTTTGATGTATCTGATATCTCAAGGGTTTGAGATAGATCTGCCAACAGTTGTTATGGAGCATATGATTTATTGTGCAACCAAGACTAGAAACCATCCTCTTCCATATGCCAACATGTTACCTCTTTTCTTTGAACATTTTGATGTGCCTATGAAAGGAGAAGAAAAGATTACTGGAGGTTTTGGGTTGATAGATGAGACTGCACTTCAGAGGATTGGGGTAGTTCAGACTGGGAAAGGGCATTGGAAATTTTATTCTGATTTGTCAAAGGAGGAATTTGCTGAGAAGGAGTTTGTGAAGCCTAAGGGGAGTGCATCTGGGAAAGGACAGGCCAATGAGGATTACTCTCTTCTGGTTGAGAAATTAGAAGATCAGCAAGTTGAGATTGAAGATCTCAATCAAAGGTTGTTTGACCTGTCAACTGAATTTCATCAGTTCAAGGGCTTGATGAATACTATGAATGGGAAGTTAGATGTTGTCATAAAGGGCTTGAATCTGGAGAAGATACCTTCTGCTACTAGTCATGACACCAGTGTGGATTCAGAAGAGAAGCTAGGAGATTTTCTGAAGAAGAAGAAGAAGCCAATTCCAGTGGTGCTAGCTTCAAAAGACTTGTCTGAACAAACTGATGAAGAAGATGCTGATGAAGATACAGGTGTTGATGCAGCTACAAAGGTAGATTCAGTACAGGCTAAGAAGAAAGTGGATGAAATAATTCAAGAAGTGGTTAATGAAGTTGAAGCTGAACAAGAAGGTAATCAGTCTGCAGAAGAAGCTGCAAGTGAGGAAGAAATTGGGGAAGGCTCAGAGAAAGGCCAGACATCAAAGAAGAAGTGAAGATCAGAGACTGCCAAAGCCTTGACCTTCTATCTCATTCTCTTCTATCTTTTCTGTCTCAAGGTCTTGGCTTTTTAGCTAGTTTTTTGTTTTAAGTTTATTTTCAAACTATGAGTAATGATCCTAAATTTCTTCAACCTTATTTGATGAAAGTAAAAAAGGGGGAGAATGTATGTGTTTTTGTTTGCAGTATTTGGATTAGTAATAATAAGAAGTGCCTTTAGTTATTTTGGTGATATTTTGGTGAATTTTTATTTCTGTGGTAATTTGTAATATTTATTCTTCCTGGTTATCTGTTTTGGGTTTAGTATATATTGTATCTGCAGATTGTGGTTATTTATTTTTTAAATATGAGTGGCAGGAAGATCTATGCAAGACTGTAGGTTTTGTCTTTCATCAAGGGGGAGATTGTTGAGTCAAGATCCCTGAATGTGCTTTGACTGGTATTTGTTTTGAGTGATGAAAGACAAAAGGCTTAGACATAAGCAGCAAAGGAATTTCAGTTATCTCAAGGCCTTGAGATTGACTGAACTTCAAAGCCTTGAGTTATCTTATCCTGCTATGTGTTCTAACATGTTTGTGTTGCAGATTTCGATATATGATTATACAAATCAGTGGTTCATGGTATATACTTTTGGTTTATACTATTTTTATATATAACACAATTGCAGATGGTCAGAACAGGAAGAATCAAAGTTATCTGGGTTTAACTTTGAAATTCTGTGAAGCAAGTTCAGAGCTCCAAGGCCTCGAGATGAGCCTTGAGCTGCTGACAGTTTTTACAGAACTTAATTGATTCTTTCTTGCAGGTTATGACTCTTAGTATTGTGATTATTTACTTACTTCTAAGTGTCTTAAACTTGTTTTTCATGATGTATTTGTTCTAGAGGGTATGCAGGTTATTGTTCTAAATTTATTAAACAGTTTTATCAGAAACTGTATAACCAAATAGTCTTAGTACTGTTAGTTGTCTGGATTTTGTTTTTTCAGTTCTACCATGCTGTTGCAGGGTTGTTAAACGTGCAGGAGAAATCTCAACAAACTCCAACGGATATCCACTTGAAGTTGTTTGAATTTAAGTTGAAAACAGAAGGAGGATTTGTGGGAACTGAGATCCTAAAATCTCTCAATCAGTTGCAGCTGTGGATAAAAGAGACTGATTTGAATTTTGAGAAAAGGGGGCTTGCAGAATACTCTGAGAGGTGTGACAAATTAGTGGGAGATCATCCATTCAAACACACAATCATTCAAGCTTCATTCCAGACTTCTGAATATCAAATCAATCCAGTTTTACAGAAGAACACTTCCAGGCTTCAACAGCTTATCTTCATACTGTGTTCTTCATCTGTACTTCCATCTGTGTATCTCTATATTATCTTAAACCTCACTTAACCTAGTGGTTGGTTGTTCAAGTGAACAACAAGAAGTTCTGGTTAGCTCAACAGTTAGTAGCTGGAACTAGATAGGTTTGGAACCACAAGCTGTATAGGTGTAAGGGAAATCACTTAGGCTTGAAGATCTAGGGCTGTTTCTGTGTGAGTAATAAGAAGTGTTTGCCCAATCCTGGTGGGATTAGATCCCCCAGGCAGAGATTAGGTCCATTGGGACTGAACTCTGTAAATTGTTTTGTGTTCTTTACTTTCTGTTTGATTATTATCTGCTGCACACAACTCAAATCAAACTAGGGTTTAAAAGCTGTTTAGAATTGTTCACAGCTCAAGGCCTTGAAGCCTACAATTTTGCCTTTGTGAGTTTCAGACAGTTTACAAAATTTCAAGGCCTTGAGATTTGAGTTTCACACAAAGCTTTCCTGTTAAAATTTAAGTTTTGCAAAAAGTTTCCATACTCTATTCAACCCCCCCCCCCCCCCTTATAGAGTATTTAGGTCCTGTATTTAGTCTACATTACACACTTTCATAGACCAAGATTAACATACTTCTGAGGTAATACGAGCTGTTCAAGATGAACTCAGATGAGACCATCAAGGAGATGTTCAAAAGATTCACTGATGTGGTGAATAATCTGGAGTCATTGGGAAAAAATTTCTCAAATGAGGAAAAGGTCAGGAAAATTCTGAGGAGCTTGCCAAAAGCCAAGTGGGAGCCAAAGACAACAGCTATTGAGGAAGCTCGGGATTTAAGTCTTCTTCAGCTAGATGATCTACAAGGAAAGCTGCTCACTCATGAAATGTCTATGAAGGATGTAGAAGGTGATCTGAGTGAAAATATTAAGAATTTAGCACTCAGGGCTAAAGACATTGAAAAATCTCAAAAGCCTTGAGACTGAAGATGAGCATGATGATGAAGAGGCTTTAGCATTGATCTCCAAGGCCTTGGCCAGAATACTCAAGAAGAAGAGAAACTTTGGTAACAGAGACTACAACAGAGATATATCAAGACCTTCAAGCAGCAAGGACTACAAAGGTAAGTCTTCATCACATTCAAATAAAACTAAAGTAATGAATTGTTTTGAATGTGGTGATGCAGATCATTTAGTAAGGGATTGTCCACAAAAGAAGAAAAACATGAACTTTCAAAAGAAATACAGTGACAACAGAAGGAAGAAAGCCATTATGGCCTCTTGGAGTAATTCTAATTCATCAAGTTATTCAGACAGAGAAGAAGATCAAGCAAATTTATGCTTCATGGCTAAACATGGTGAAGAAAAGTCTTCAGACAGACATATTGAGGAATTGGTAAAAAATCTTCTTGCTAGTCCTTCTGATGTACTTCCTGAAATTCTCAAAAGCATGTTTTTAAATGAGGAAAGTTATAGAAATGAGATTTCTTCTTTAAATATTAAGATTCATGAGCAGGTAAAAGAAAACCTAGACCTAATTTTTTTCAACAAAATTGTTGAAGTTTTTAAGACAAAAATTGAAAAGGACTTCAAGGCCTCGGACAGCAGATTCAAAGCTGTGAAGGCACATATAAAAGAGATTATTGATCAAAACACTCTCTTAACTGAAAGGTATGTTGATCTAAAGACTCATTCAGAGGATTTAGAACAACAAATCTGTTCTTTGACTGAGAAACTTCAAGAGTCTAAAAAGGTCCTAGCCAGTTTTACAGGCTCAGAACATAATCTGAATCTCATTCTTGGAGGAAGTCTTAAATCAATGCATAAAAGTGGAATTGGCTACAATCCAAATTTTCCAAAGAAAATCCAGACTACTTTTGTCAAATCTGGTAGCAGACATTCTCCAAAATGTCATTATTGTGGAAAAATTGGTCATATTAGATTAACTTGTCCCTTCAGAAGATCAGAACCTCATATTATGAGGAACACTTATCCTTATCAGCTTAAGGACAGGTTAGGCAGATTTGGGTTCCAAAAGGAATTAAACCACCAAACATGGTTGATTCTGAGTATGACTTAAAGTTCTGCACTTGGTCTAACAGCCTGTTAAGGCAATGATTTACTTTTGCAGGATGTCACCAAGCCTAGAAAGTTCAAAAATGGATATTAGACAGTGGCTGTTCCAGACATATGAGTGGAAACAAGTCTCTTTTTACTGAGCTCACAAAAAAATCTGGAGGAACAATTACACTTGGTGACAAAGCAAAATGCAATATTATAGGTATAGGTAGTATTGGTAATGGTTCTACCAACTCTATCTCTGATGTTTATCTTGTGGATGGACTTAAATATAATCTGCTTAGTATTTCTCAGTTATGTGACAAAGGTTATAAAGCTATATTGACAAGGAGGAATGTGTGGTGCAAGATGAGAAATCTGGAGATTGCATACTCACTGCTCCTAGATCATATAATCTATATGCTATGAGTACTAGCAGTGTTGTAGGTGACAAGTTGAAATGCCTCAAGGCATTGAAGGAAGACTCAAAGCTTTGGCATAGAAAGCTTGGGCATATTAGCATACACACCTTAAATAAACTCATCTCAAAGGATTTGGTAAGAGAATTACCATCACAAAAAAAATCAGATGATGAGGTCTGCAAGCATGTGTACAAGGTAAACAAACAAGAAGCTCATTCAAGCGAAAGAACTTTGTAAGTACTTCTAGACCCTTAGAACTGTTGCATATGGACTTGTGTGGTCCTATGAGAGTTCAGACTCCAAAAGGTAAGAGGTATATGCTTGTGATAGTAGATGATTATTCTAGGTTTACATGGGTTATGTTTTTTAGAGACAAAACTGAAGCCTTATCTGAATTTTCTAGACTGCGCAAAGAGCTTCAAACTATGAAAAATTTGTCCGTTGCATCTATTAAAGTGATCATGGTAGGGAATTTGATCAGCTTGACTTTTATTTATTTTGTGCAAAGCATGTCATATCACACAACTTTTCTGCACCTAGAACTCCGCAACAAAATTGATTAGTTGAGAGGAAGAATGGGACAGTTGAGGATATGTTTAGAACCATGCTACTTGAAAGTAAATTGCCAAAGTTCTTGTGGGCAGAAGCTGTTAATACTGCCAATTATGTGCTGAATAGATGTTTGACTAGGCCTATTTTGAAAAAGACTCCTTATGAACTGTTTAAAGGTAGGAAGCCTAGTGTCTCTTATTTCAAACCTTTTGGTTGTATTTGTTTTGTGCATAATAATGGTAGAGACAATCTTGGTAAGTTTGATGCTAGAAGTGATGAAGGTGTATTTCTTGGATATTCTCAAACTAGCTAAGCTTATAGAATTTACAATAGAAAAACCAAGATTGTGGAAGAAAGTATTCATGTGATTTTTGATGAAAGTACTGAGGATTCTCTGAGTGAAAGTTTTGCAGATCTAAATTCGAACAAGCATGAGTCTGATGATGTTGTGAAAGAGGACAAAGGCAAAACTAAAGTGCAGAATCAATCAGCAGAATCTCAAGGCCTTGAACCTCCTGCGAAGCCAAAATCTCAAAGCCTTGAGACTGAAACTGAAACTTTCTATGATGCTCCCTCTACTGTTTCAAGAACTCAAAGCCTTGAAGGAACATATTCCTGGACACCAAGGAAGAAGTTTAAGTATCTTGCAGATCATCCAGCTGACAATATCATATCTGATCCAACAACTGGAACTCAGAAAAGAGGACAGTTGAAGAACTTGTGTGCTTTTATTGCTTTTGTATCATTGATTGAGCCTAAGAATACAAAGGAAGCACTGGAAGATGCAGACTAGATCATTTCAATGCAAAGTGAGTTGAATGAATTTGAAAGAAACAAGGTATGGAATCTGGTTACCAGACCAAAAGAGAAATCAGTTATAGGAACCAGATGGGTGTTCACAAATAAGCTTGATGAGAATGGCAAAGTGGTAAGGAACAGAGCCAGACTTGTTGCACAGGGATACAATCAGGAAGAAGATATAGACTATGAGGAGACATTTTCTCATGTTGCCAGGTTAGAAGCTATTAGAATACTTCTTGCATTTGCATCTCACAATCACATAAAGGTTTATCAAATGGATGTCAAATGTGCTTTTCTGAATGGTTATTTACACGAAGATGTTTTTGTAGCACAACCTCCTGGTTTTAAAGATGAAAACTTCTCTGATCATGTTTACAAATTAGACAAAGCTCTTTATGGTTTAAAACAATCTTCAAGGGCTTGGTATGATAGACTTTCAAATTTTTTACTTGACAATAATTTCAAGAGAGGTCTAGTAGATAAAAAGCTTTTTATTAAACATCATGAAACTGATTTGTTAGTAGTTCAGATCTATGTGGATGATATTTTGTTTGGTGCTACTAATGATGCTCTTTTAAAAGAGTTCTCTAGTCTGATGCGCAGGGAGTTTGAGATGAGCTTAATGGGAGAACTGAATTTCTTTCTTGGACTTCATATTTTACAAATGAAGAAAGAAATATTTGTACATCAAGGAAAGTATACCAAGGACTTGTTGAAAAAGTACAATATGACACAGTCCAAGGTACTTAAAACTCCTATGAGTTCATCACTCTCATTAGAAAAGGATTCAAATGGTAAGAGTGTAAATCAAAAGGAGTATAGAGGTACGATTGGATCACTTTTGTATTTAACTGCTAGTAGACCTGATATTATGTTTAGTGTTTGCATGTGTGCAAGATTTCAGGCAGATCCTAAGGATAGTCATTTAACTGCTGTCAAGAGAATTTTTAGATATTTAAATGGAACCAAAGACTTGGGGTTTTGGTATCCAAGGAGATCAAATTTTATGTTGAGTGGCTATTCAGATGCAGATTTTGCAGGATATAAAGTGGATAGGAAGAGTACTTCTGGATGTTGTCAGCTTCTTGGATCTTCACTAATCAGTTGGCACTCCAAGAAGCAAAATTATGTAGCATTATCAACTGCATAAGTTGAAAACATTGCAGCTGGAGCTTGCTGTTCACAAGTGTTGTAGATTGCTCATCAACTTAGAGATCTTGGCTATTATTTCAGAAATGTGCCTATTCATTGTGACAACACAAGTGCCATTTCAATCTCTAAGAATCCAGTACAGCACTCAAGAACCAAGCATATATATGTAAGGCATCACTTTCTTAGAGATCATGCAGAAAAAGGTGATGTTGTTCTATCTTTTATTTATACTTCTATGCAGATTGCTGATATTTTCACTAAACCTCTGCGAGATGATAGGTTTTCATCCCTAAGGCTTGAACTGGGTATGCTAAACAAGGGTGCACTGGTTTAGGGGGAGTATTAGTAGTTACCTGTGTTTATGTATTGAAATATCAAAGCCTTGATATTATACTTTCCAAAGCCTTGAAAGTATAGTTCAAAGCTTTGAAATTTCTTAAACTGCAGAAAACCTCAAGGCCTTGAGATTATTCTCCAAGGTCTTGAAACATCGGTATTTTTTTTTTAAACGGATCACAAAATATTATATGTTATCTTTTTAGATAATTGTATAGTATTTGAATTACTCAGAAATTTTTCTAAAATATCCGAAAATATCTTGTAGATATGTTTTGCATGTTGATTTCAGTAGAGTCCTTTTTAAACTCAATTTTTCAACCTACTTAAGATGAAAGTCAGGGCTTTTCTTCTTCATTCTCTCTCAATTCTCTACGTCTCTCAGCTCTCTCTCTCTCTCTATCCCTCTCTATCTCATTCTTCTTTCAAAAACCCTAATCCCACAATGGAGCGCAAATCAGCCAGGATTCAACAACAGGGAAAGCCTTCTGGTAGATCTAAGAAGAGGGAAAACAAGAAGGAGAAGATTGTGATCTCTGATTCAGATTCAGAAAACACACAGAGTTTGCATGAAGACTCACCTCCTGCAAAGAAGATCAGAACATAGAAAGGGGATGAAGGTTCAAGTATTGATCCACAGAAGGAGACAGAGGTTCAGGGTGATGATCAACCTAGGTCAGACAAGAATAAAGGGGGAGAGAAGAAAAAGGCTGTTGAAGAAGAAAAAGGGAAATATGCTAAGGAAAGCAAGAAGAAGTCTGCTGACGGAGAACCAGAGAAGGAAAAACCTGCTGAGAAGAAATCAAAGGTTAAGCAAGTTGTTGCTGCAACCAAAAAGGGTTATCAAGGTAAAAATGTACTTCCTTCTGATTGGTTTGTAAGTCCAGAAGTTAGGACAGTTTGGATGCAAGGGTATGCATCATATAAGGTTGCTTTTTGTAGTTTGATTTCTGAAGAGTTATTAGATAAACTGGATATTCACTGTATGAGGAAGTTAAGGGATTCTGCAGTTTGGAAGGTTTTAAATCCTAGTTCTAAAGCCTATCCTAGGTTAACTAGGTTGTTTTATCTGAATTTGGTTCAAGAAGGGGAAGATAAAATGGTGTTAACCTCTAAGGTGGCTGGGATAAATTTAAGGCTAGACCATATGGCTTTTGCCAAGGTCTTGGGCATTCCTAAGAAGTATAATGTTGTTGATTATCGTGATAGGAAGGAGTGTCTAGAAAAAGCCAAAGCTATGTTCTTCATTGATGGTGTTCCCACTGGTCCTAAACAGTTGACACACTCTATGCTCAACTGTGAAGCTAAAATTCTGTTTACAATTCTGATGAGAAGTTTTGTTCCTAGGGAAAACTCAAGAGAGTTGGTTACTGATAAGGTTCTTATCCTGATGTACTTGATATGTCAAGGGTTTGAGATTGACTTGCCAACAGTGATCATGGAGCATATGATCTACTGTGCTACCAAAACTAGAAATCGTCCTCTTCCCTATGCCAACATATTACCTCTTCTCTTTGAGCATTTTGAGGTACCTGTGAAAGGAGAGGAGAAGATAACTGGTGGTTTTGGGTTAATTGATGAGACTGCTTTACAGAGAATTGGAGTGGTTTAGACAGGAAAGGGAAATTTGAAGTTCTATTCAGAGTTGTCCAAAGCTGAGCTTGAGGAGAAAGATTTTATCAAACCTAAGGGAGCTACAACATCAAGGGGAAAAGCAAATGAGGATTACTCTCAGTTGGTTGAGAAGTTGGAAGAACAGCAGGTTGAAATTGAATATCTTAGACAGAGGCTGTTTGATCTATCTTCTAATTTTAATCAGTTCAAAGGCTTGATGAATGTGATCAATGGCAAACTAGATTTTGTCATCAAAGGTTTGAATTTGGAGAAGATCCCTTATGCTACTAGTCATGACACTAGTGTTGACTTAGATGAAAAGCTAGGTGAATTCTTGAAGCCTATTCCAGTTGTGCTCACTTCAAAGGATCTATATGAGCAAACTGATGAAGAAGAAGCTGGAGAAGACACAGGTGTTGATGCAGCTACAGAGGGTGGTTCAGTGCAGGTTAAGAACAAGAAAGTGCATGAAATCATTGAAGAAGTTGTTGCCGAGGTGGATGCTGAACAAGAAGAGAATCAGTCTGCAGAAGAAGCTGAAAGCGATGAAGAGGTTGGAGAAGGCTCGGAGAAAGGCCAAGCATCAAAGAAGAAGTGAAAATTTGAGAAAGCCAAAGCCTTGATACTTTCTTTCTTTTTCTTTTCTTCTTTCTGATCTCAAGGCCTTGACATTCAGTAGGAACTTATTTTGTTAAGTTTTTTTAAGACTCTGAGTAATGATCCAACATTTGTTCACATTTATTTGATGAAACTCAAAAAGGGGGAGAAGTTAAATGTGCTATTTGTGATTACTCTTCAGTGTTTAGATAATAAGATTGTGAGTTTTTGTGTTAATCAGTGTGTTCTGTGATTATTGATTATCTGTGATTACTGGTTATCTGTGTTAATTTGGTTTAACCAGTGTTACTGTTTATTATATCTGCAAATGATGATATCTAATTCTTACAAAAAGTTGCAGGGATATTTACACAAGATTATGAGTTTTGTCTTTCATCAAGGGGGAGATTGTTGACTCAAAGACTTCTAAGTGTGTTTTGAGAAGTAACTGTTTAGAGTGATGAAAGACAAAGACAAAGTATTTCTAAGGCTCCAAGGCCTTGAGATACTAATCAGAGCTTCAAATCCTTAAGAGTAGTTTTTATTATACTGTGTGATCTAATAATCTTGTGATGCAGGTGTTCTATATGATATTTAAGATCAGAGATTTGCTGCTAATATCCTTGTTATACATTCTTTATATATCTAACACAATTTCAGATATCCTAATCAGAGTGAATCAAATGTTTCTGGTCTTAATATTGAAAGATTGTGAAGCATGTTTAGAGATCCAAGGCCTTGAGATGTGCCTTAAGCTGCTGACAGTTTTACAGAATTAACTTGATTCTCTCTTGCAGGATTTGATCTTTGTCATTATGTTTCTTTAATGAATTTTACAAGTCTTAAACTGGTTTATTATGAATAATGTTTTTAACAAGTTAATCAGATTATTGGTTTATTCATATGATCCAGTTTTTATTCAGAAGCTGGAAATCGAAACAGACTTAGTGCTGTTATATTTCTGGATTTTGTTTGCTGCTGTGTTTAATGTTGTTGCAGGTCTTTCAAACATGATCATCTCAACAAAATCCAACGGATATCTACTCAAAGCTGTTTTGAATTGCAGGTAGAAAGGATGAGGATTTGCAGGAAATTAGATCCTAAAATCTCTCATTCGGTTGCAGAGAGTGGATAAAAGATTGGTTTGAAATTTGAAAGACATAGAAGCTTACAGAGAACTGAGAGAGGTGTGATACATTCGTTGAAGATCAGACATTCAATTCCTCACAAATTCAGGCTTCAATTACAGCTTTCAGAAGATCAATCATTCCAGTTTTCCTGAAGAACACATCAAGGCTTCACAAGCTTATTCTTCTACTGTGTTCTTCTACTGTATTGTAATCTGCTTATCTTCTGTATATCTTAAACCTCACAAAACCTAGTGGTTGGTTGTTCAAGTGAACAACAAGAGATTCTTGTTAGCTCAACAGTTAGTAGTTGATACTAGATAGGTTTGGAACCACAAGCTGTATAGGTGTATGGGAGTTCACTTAGGCTTGAAGATCTAGGGTTTTTTCTGTGTGAGGAATAAGAAGTGTTTGCCCAATCCTGGTGGGATTAGATCCCTCGGGCAGAGATTAGGTCCATTGGGACTGAACTCTGTAAATTGCCTTGTGTTCTTTACTTTACAGTTTTGCTATTTACTTCAGCAAGCAACTCAAATCAAACTAGGGTTTATAAACTGTTTAGAACTGGTGATAGTTTAAGGACTTGAAGCTTTCTGTTTGTCTTAGAAAGTTTCTGACTAGATTTGTGAAATCTCAAGGCCTTGAGATTTTAGTCTTTCACTTGTTCACTTAGTTAAAACTTGTGTTTTAGCAAAAAGTTTTCATACTCTATTCAACCCCCCCTCCCCTTCTAGAGTATTTTGGTCTTTGATTTCGTCTACAGTACAAACTTTCATGTGGGATACCCTAAGGAAACTAAGGGATATTACTTCTACAATCCAACCGAGAACAAAGTGTTTGTTGCCCGGTCCGGCGTTTTTATAGAAAGAGAGTTTGTCTCTAAAGAAGCAAGTGGGAGGGTTGTAGAACTTGAAGAAGTTCAAGCCGCAGACCACTGATCCTACTATGGAACATGAACATGAACCACAAGAGGTTGTGGAGCAGCATGTTCAAGTAACACAAGAACTTTGTAGGTCGAGTAGAGTGCGCCAGGAGCCAGAGAGGTATGAACTTATCGTGACTGAGCGTGGTGACTCACTGCCATGGATGATGAGCCTTCTACATATGGAGAGGCCATGAAAGGGCGAGACTCTTAGAAGTTTCTTAAGGCCATGAGATCCGATATGGAATCCAGGTATACCAAGAAAGTATGGACTTTGGTGGAACCACCCCAAGGGGCGCGGCCCATAGGGTTCAAGTGGTCTTCAAGAAGAAGACCGACATGAATGGTAATGTGATTACCTATATAGGCCGGTTGGTGGCAAAAAAATTCATACAAATTCATGGTATAGACTATGATGAAACTTTTTCACCAGTCGCGATGACGAAATCCATTCGAATCCGACTTGCTATTGCAGCTTATTACGACTATGAGATTTGGCAGATGGATGTCAAAACAACGTTGCTGTATGGAAACCTCCTCGAGGATGTTTACATGATAAACCTTAGGGTTTTGTGGATCCAGTTCATGAAAATAAAGTCTATAAGTTGAAACGATCCATTTATGGATTGAAGCCAGTTTCTAGGAGTTGGAATCCACGTTTTGATGACGCGGTCAAAGAGTTTGGCTTCATCAAAAATGAAGATGAACCTTGTGTCTACAAAAAGGTTAATGCGAGCTTTGTTGTGTTTATGGTCTTGTATGTGGATGACATACTACTCATTAAAACGACATTCCTATGTTGCAATCTTTGAAAGATAGGCTAGAAAAGTGTTTCTCAATGAAGGACTTATAGGATGCATCTTATATACTTGGTATCAAGATCAATAGAGATAGATCGAGGAAGCTGCTAGACCTAATTCAAATTAGATATATAGACAAGGTGTTGAATCGGTTCAACGTGCAAGATTCCAAGAAGGGATTCTTGCACATGTCGCGTGGAATAACCATTTCGAAGTATGATTGTCCTTCCAATGAGATTGAGAAGGACCGCATGAGTCGGGTTCCCAATGTCTCGGCCATAAGATCTATCATGTACGCCATGTTATGTACTAGACCAAATGTGTCATACGCGTTGAGTATGGCAAGCAGAAATGAGAGTCATTGGATAGTGGTCAAGAACATCTCAAGTACTTTAGAAGAATTAAGGATGCGTTTTTGATCTATGGAGGGGAGGAAGAGTTGCGTGCAAGGGGTTACATGGATGCAAGCTTCCAAACCGATAGAGATGATTTCAAATCACTGACGGGATTTGTGTATTTTCTGAATGGAGGAGTTGTGAGCTGGAAAAGTTTCAAGCAAGAGACGGTTGCTGATTCTACAACTGAGGCTGAGTACATTGCTGCATCGGGTGCAGCAAAGGGAGCTGTTTGGATTAGGAAGTTCATTACTGAGCTTGGTTTGGTTCCTAGTATTGTGGATCCAATATAGTTGTATTGTGACAACACTGGAGCGATCGCATAATCAAAGGAACCCAGGTCACACCAGAAATCCAAACACGTGCTCAGGAAGTTCCATCTTATTCGAGATATCATCGATGGAGGAGATGTGAAGATATGCAAGATTCCTACAGATGAGAATCTGTCAGATCCCTTTACGAAGTCGCTTTTTCAATGCAAGCATGAAGGGCACACTAGATCTATTGGCATACGAGATTCACCAGATTGGCTCTAGAAAGAGTGAGAGACTGTTGGAATAGATACCCTAGAGGCAATCTTATTTAGTATGAACATTAATTTTTTGCTAAAACATTTATTGTATTATTTATGGATATATTTAATATAATGAGGTCCTTAGATTACAAATGTGTTGTTTATCTTAAATATCCCTAGTCGATTATACTGATTAATTTGACGATCAACTATAGACTAGTATGTGGGTAGACTGAGATGGAGATATCAACTCTAGCACATGGGTATGCATTAGGAGTAATGGCATACTAGATTGACCCACAACGAGAAGGCTACATATAAGTTATGTAAAGTCACAAGTGCTTCTCGTAGTGACAACGGTATTGTCATCCTTAGACTTGAAGTCACTAGATCCTCTAGTTGTGGAATATTGTGTCTTGATATCGTCAAACGCTACACCGTAACTGGGTAGTAATAAAGGCGCATATCGGACACAATAGGAAGCAAGCTTAGAGATGGTAGTGATGTAGATAGAATTTGTCCCTCCCACATAACGGGAGCAAATATCCGCGGCTACTCGAGGGGTAGTGCTTATAGAATATCTGGTCAGACTCAGATAAATCAATATGGGATATTGATGTTATCTGCATGGATAAAACTATTCTCAGGCTCTAGAAACTATGGATTGGATATACGAGTGTGACTTGTATGTCTCGTGTCCAATCCGGATATGGAGACATAGGGATGAGACAATATAGTGACAAAGTTTTTCGGATTACTGACTATTTCTATTAGTTGGGTGGCATGGATGTGTTGCTAGACAACGCTCCTTGTTAGTAATCATTACTACCAACTAAGTAAGAACCTATGCGGTCACAGGCCATCTGGATTAAAATAGACTTGGGAATCAATTAATATGATTAATTCAGTAGAAGGATTAATACGCAACCACATGCAAACTTAATAGGACTAACTTGCAATGTGGACTAATCCGTGTAAGGACATTATTAGGATTGGGGCTTTATGAAGTTAATAAAGAGTTTATTAACTATATAAAGAACACTCTTAGCTTATTTTTCTCATGATTTCTCATATCCTACATTGAGTAAGAGATAACAAAGCAAGGAGAGATAACAACACTAGAGGGCCGAACCCCCTTAGTGTCGTCCCTACCTCGTCGGCCACCAAAGAGAGGCGGCCTCTTCTCTTGGTTCGTTTACGTGATTCTTCTTCTTCTTCCTCCTTCAATCAATTGCTAGCACATCGGATTGGAAAGACTCTAGACTTGATCCTGCGCGTGGATTATCCGTAGAGACGTGAACACTATTTCACGTATGAAGTCATCCAAGGGAACAAACAAGGTATTTGATACTAAATCATTTACTATCGTTATGATGTCTAGTCCTTGATCCTTGGAGTGTCATGTGCGGATCTTTATTTTGTTTATTCCTCTGCGTAATCTGTTACAAAACCCTACAATTTCACGTTGTATTATTCCTGAAATCAGTAATTTAGCTGTAATATTAAATTCGTAGTGTTAGAAATACCAAACTCAACTATTTGCTCACACGAGGTTATAAACTATAATTAATGTACGAAATGTCTCTTGGGATACGACAACCCTACTTACACTTGTACTGCATGCGACACCTGTAAACTTGCGGTTGGAACGTGTCAATTATTGGGAGCCGATCCATTTATTTTCTCTAGAGGTCCTCAACGTAGTCCAACATAAGCAACATCATGTGAATCATGCGTGTTTTTGAGTCTCAAGTTTGGAATGTAAATTGGATTGTATTTGGTATTTTATATTTTATTGATATTAGTATAAACCATATTATTATGACTTAATTGCAAGCGACACTAAAATTAGTAGAAAGGGATTTGTTATGCAAAGATTTCCTACAAAATACCTATGGACAAAATAATAATAATAATAATAATAATAATAATAATAATAATAATAATAATAATAATAATAATAATAATAAAATTCAAAAAATAATAAAAAACACACAACAACAACAACAACAACAACAACAACAACAACAACAACAACAACAACAACAACGTTATCCGGTACTAATCTCGTCAATTTTCCCTTCACAAACTGTTCTCGTCATTCCGTCATGGCAACAAGGTCAAGTGCTACGCTGGTTGATAATAGCGAGACGGGTCGGCGGGTTTTTTTATCAAAACAAACTGCACTAGGGGACAAACGTTTTGAGGAAAACATTCGTCAACGTGATCCTCTTGAGCATTGCTTGGGGACAGCTTCTTAATTCTAGTTTACCGGTTGTTTCGTATGTCCAGATTTATTTTCTTACATGAACTGTTTTTAATGAAATGAAATTACCCCCGAGTGAAATGAATTCAGTTATGGAGGCATGACGAGTTTTCAGCTATGGAGTCAGTCATGCCACGCCTTCCACGAATTCCAGCATGTACATCCAATTCCAACCAAGGCTATATAAAAGTCATTCTTTACATAGGGATATATAATAACTAATAAGCACAAAAACTAAGACTCGTGAGCTTTTAGATACGCCACCAGTCTATAACATAACAACAAGTAGTAATTCAAACCTTCGAATGCATAACAGCAACAATGGGAGGAAGAAATAATGAAATCTAGAAGTATAATATCTCCAGATCCCATCAAATATCTGTCGTCGTCCACTCCAGAGGTACTGTATCACCATTATTGAACAATGGCCTTAATCGCTTCTTGAATGTTGCAGGATGGGAAGTCGTGCCCATTGGAGAAAGAGGGCTACCGTTTGAGGTCAAGCAACTGTCAACTGAACAGTCACCGAAACGAGCAGGCATAGACAAACCATTCATGTCCTCTCTCGAGACATCAAGCTCAGACACAGATGACATCTTCAGAGTTTCAACTGGGACAAGCCGTTCATTGTCGTCATTCGGGAACTTGATCACCAGTTCTGCGAGTTCTTCCCGGGCAGCTTCAAGCCCAGCAGATGCAGTTTCCTGGTCATCAAGAAGTTTGCAAGCTTTCTCAAGGATAGACTGCAAGTACTTGCCTTGTGCTTCTATCCGAAGTTGAAGGCGGCGCTGAACCTGGTTCCAGAATATATACATATCGCGATAAGCATACATGAATGTGTTGTTCAACCTAAATTCAGACTCCACCTCTGGCTTTTTTTCAAGTTCTAATTTATCTTATTAAGAGGAGCTCAACATACTACTACTTCAGCTGCAAATGATACTTAGTAAAAAATATTTCCGACGACCTTTCTTTGTTCTAATCAAGTAAATAATATCACTATAATATACTACAAGTGATGGGGAAGGGGGGGGGGGGGGGGGGGGGGGGGTGGGGATCCTTGGCTTTGAACCCTACACCTCGTGAACGAACCTAACGAACCTAAATTCGAGTATGCTTTACACTTTACCACTTGGACTAGGTGATAGGTCCTGACAACCTTCCTTGTGGCTCTCAAATATACAATGGCCCTTTGACGGATACTCGAACATTAAGACAATCTGCAAGCAATCTGGCATAACGTATTCTCTACTATTTTCCCTATCAAGTAAATAACAATATTTTCTTCCTGTTTTAGAGTGAACTAGAACACGCTTAGCATACTTTACTAGAAACTGTATCTTGATTCTTTTTGTTACATTTATTATGCCAACAGATAAAACAGGCTGCTACCACTTCCAAGATTCGGTGACCTTTTTTTAATAATTTCTCACATCACATCCTCTGCCCCTCTAATGATGATAACATGGAGTGCATGGTTCGATTTTCTCCCCGGCTTCCTCTCAAAAGTAGAAGTAAGCAATCATCTCTATGGAGAGTGGTTGACTTTTGTCAATTCTGGATTTCCCCTCCGCTAATAGCTATTGTAAATTCACAAGCAACACCTTTTCTCCCAACAAATATAGAAAGGAGCACGGCACTAGCAGTTTCATACGGGGAAGAAAAAAAGCTGATGAGGGACACATAAGAAGGAAACAAACCTCCAGCTGGTCATGTAATCTTCGTTGCACTTCCATCTGCACCCGCAAAGCCTCGGTAACCTGGTATCCACTGTGTAAAAATGAACATAAGTAAAGTGTGAGGGAAAATTTTGTTCAAGCAAAATAGTGGCTATGAACAGCGGCAAATCTTTTCTGGATAGCCTAAAATGAGATGTCAGAAACTAGCTGGTTATGTGTCTTCTGCCTAGAAACAATAGTACAAATGATCAGGGAAAATAATTTAACATACTCGTTCAAATCTTGTGCTATTTTGGATGCAGGTGATGTTGATGAACCTGTGTCCTGATTGTCCGCCATGCAAGATGCTGCCATTCCAACTACACTTTAGTGATCAATCAAGAAAATTTTCTACCATACAACTCCTCACCAGCAATATGCACCTTATTCAACCCCAGATCAGATATTATTTTGCTTTTCTCTGTCGTCCACTAGCTCCCCAAATACACAAAGAAAATAATGTGTCTTACAAATTCAAGGAAAAAACGGAGAATTAAAATTCTGAAGACAGAACAAAATCACGAGAGCGGACTGCATGTGAACATACACCAAATATACTTAATTGGTCCCAGATTTCTAACATGAATACATGCAACTTGTTGAAGATTGGAGAGTACCCTTTTTATGCTAGATGGCCCAGTGTGGTATGTATTCTCCGGTGGGGTTATGCGATAAAAGGAAGAATCACTCGCAGCCATGAATTCGATCAAAGAGCAAATTGTCCTTGAGAAGTGGCTGGTTTGGTGGATGTAAAGTGGTTAATTCTTTTGGAGCAGTCTACTGAGAGATACTCATATTACCCGGTCATGTTTATCCTGTGGCTTTGGACTTCTTTTTCCAATCATTTCCCACGTCATGTCTGTATATCAAACTATGACACAAATAGCTCAACATACAAAGAACCAGGTTATCCATAAAGTTGTATCCAACTCCAAATGGGCAAACCAATTGTCAGATATCTCCACTCAAAACCACACATCAGAAGAGGCTAAAGCGTCTCCTTCAAGATTTTTCAGCACATGATCCAGCCTCAGAGCAATAATCAATGCTAAGAAAAATACCTCTAGGAGGCCCCATATCTTCTCTTAATATCGCCTTCCAGGGGAAACAGCATGCAATTTTAGCAATGACTTATTGGAAATTTTTGCATTAAAACCAGCTGTCACTTACCTCATGGTCACCAAGTCTAGCTACTGACTGTTTTGCGTACATGGGAAATAAGCTTACGAAATTTGCATCTAACAAAATTTCTCCAACTACGGGATTCCTCAAACATGAAACTTCTAGCAACAGGATGTAGATCTGATATTAGTCATCTCAAAAGCGTCTGGGAGATCAAAGACAATAGCACCTTTCTAGATCACAAGTCTGACAAAAACTTGCTCTCTCAACACTCCCTATCCTGAGAGAAGTATGCTTACACACTTGACTCCGCGAATTTTATGTTCAGTGTTTAAACATTTGAATCACTCAACATCACGAACCTCATTTCTTTGTTTAGAATCAATAATTATGTTCAAACCTGATTGTATCCTACATCGAAACAGTACCTCCTTCTGCGTGAGGTCAATGTCACTAATCTACATTCCTAAATTGAACACCCATAAGCTACAAACTTGTGCCGTCCGGCTTTTTTGTGGATAAATACTGTCTCCACATCTAGTATCCATGTCAATCCAGGTCCTATAGTTCGATTTCAAAATATTACTGTAGCCTGTAGGTATAAGATATTGACAGAATATCTGGTGATTTTATAGGAAATTGATCAGACTCCTAAACAGATTGCATTATGAATAATACAGGTTTATAGTCGGTACCATCTTTGGAATTTTCAGGAAAGTCTTTGCACTGCTTGCCTAACCTGTACTTCTGCAAGGAGATGCCATGAATTAAACAAAGAAACGTGTAACCAAAAAGTTCCATTATACAAAAATAGCTTGTCAGAAGTTTACCAAAATAATAAAAAATATATTAAATAGAATTAAATTAACAGGGTACATAGAGTAAAGATTAAAGGTCCAAAAGAAAAAAATACATTCTTTTGAAAACTTCTTCTGTTTACTCCTAGTTTGCAATGAAGCTTTAAAATCTAGAAAACTGCCTTGAAAGAAGTAGAAAATAACAAACCTGAAGATGTGACTTCAAGTGATAAAGTGTAAGGCCTTTTACCCCCATTGTTCTCATAATTGTCTTTGGTGTCGCTTCTGCAGTTCAAATTTAAGGAAAATTAGGTTTCTAACCAAAACACATTTATTTAAGCAACATGTAAAATCCTTTCTGTAGATAGTGGTCTCCAAAAGCATGATTAATCAGAAAGGAAGGTAAATAAATATATGAATGGTAATGTATTTAAATGTACGGTTACAGTGTAACAGTTGCAAGGGCTGAATGCAGATGGACTATACACCGAAATTCATGAAAGCATGTGTAGATTATATTATCTAACTTCTGTATCAATATTTCCAATGATCCGACGACTTTAATAATCACCAGTAACTCTATGGGCACTTAGTGTCCGTGGATTTATATCTCCAAAGCAGAGTCATAAGTGATACAGATAGAAATTAGTTTTAAACTTCTAATTTAGATGGCCGTAACAGCAGATTTTGTTTTCTCTTCTACACAAGACTATAAGAATCGAATCGATAAGGAGATTTTCTATGTGCAAACACGAATGATTGCTTGTTTGGTAAGAGCTTTCTGGAATATAAATGCTATTTCGCAGTAAGAACTTGATAGAATACACTTGTCATTTCGCATAACCGGTCGTGAAAGTGTATCTGACTCATCTTATTAGGACTACACATCTTGATACTACACATCTTGATATATTATGTTGCCATAACAACTTTGATGACAGGTAGAAGGTTCTGGATTGTTCGAGGAAACAAAAACTGAAAACAGCCTAATAAAACAGAAAGGGGGCACTTCTGTAATCACCGACTCCAAAGAGATAATTATGTCAACTGGTTGGTGGTTAGGGAAAACAACTTTTTTTTTTTTTTGAGGAAAAAGAGAAAACAAGTTAAACGAGATATTGGGCGTGTAATTTGTATTTAGAATGCAGAAACATTAAGTCGAAATAGCTTGCGACCCAATACCTAAAATGATAAATGCATGAAATGTGTGGTTTGACTTTTAGTTCGTACAGTTACAAGTAATATAAAAGTTGTGACTTGGGATTAAGAGTTTGGAGTGCAATAATTCATTTCGGTTAGTCTTTGGGCATCAGAGTTAAGGGGTCATGTATTGTTTTCTCACATCATTGACTACAACAGAAACCCATCTCTTGAAATAAATACAACACAACACAAAAAAGACGAAGCGATAGGTCTAGATCAACTGTTCTTACTCCATTAGTGTACAAAACTGCCATTTTATCCTCCGACTGTAACATTTAAAGCCACCACTCATCATGGACTACCATTAACCATTCCACCAATCATGTACACTATTTTAAGAAAGTACGATCGATTTCATATAAATGCTTTTAAGCCGGGACCACAATTTTGTGAAACAGTAACAATATGCAAACACGAACCACATGCCAAAAAATGGCTCCAGCTTAATTGTCTACATTTGAAATTTCTCACAAAGTATGGGTTCTCTATGACTCCTAGAAAGCACAGATGCCTGGCAGTTACACACCATGAAACATTACCATTCTAGTGCAAGGCCCCGGGTCCCTGCCCGGCCCACTAAGTAAAGTTTGTCAGTAGCTGATGTTACAAGCCAGAGTCTTACTTATCATGTTTAGTTCCGTTTCTTCTGGAACTAGCTATGATTTACTACAACGAGGTCTGAATCTGAATACAAACTGGAAATGTACAACTTTTTTTTGGAAGTAGCTAGGAGTCTATGATATACTGCCATTGAATATCAAAAAATGAAAATGAGGTTCCTAAGCTAGTTTGAAGAGCCTCTAAAAGCATCTGTAACAGTGGAGTATATTTGGTCCCAGGACCATAATCAGGGTAGAGTTCTGAAAACCCCAGCTCCAAAAGCAGACTATCCTGGGACAAATTTGGACCAGGGAAGCACGGTTCACTTCATATCAATAAAACTAAAATCATTATTGTGCCGAAGTCTGAGCACCATATGTTCCTATTACTGTATCAAAGGTAATTTGAGGCAAAAGTAGTATATTAATCAAGAAGAATGTGAAAAAAACAAAGAGAATAAAACAAAAAACTTGAATTCAGTTTGCAGATTCCATTGGTTGGAATAGATATGTTATATATTCATTACCCTCTATATTTCAATATTAGTTTAGATGTTAATCAGCCTCACTTTATCAGATGGAAAAATATTTGAAACCAAATATAGGTATGAGATAGTTCAAACTTCAGACTAGGCATGGCAATACAGTCCGGTCCGATCCAAGATCCGAGTGATCCGAGCCGAATGGGTCGGGTCCGAATCCAATCTAATTAAAAATTGATCCGAGATAGAAACAGAAAGACTGACCCGGTCGGATTTGGATCAGAATTTGGATCTGAGGACAGATCCACCGGGGATCCGATCCAACGTATATGTGCTATAAAAATAAACCACTATTTTCTCCCGACTTACACGTCCAATAAGAATATACAACAGTAACTCAAACCCACAAAGCTTTTCTTTTGTGTTTTAGGCTTCTTAACTTACGAACATGCCTAAGAGTAGGCAATGGTGTTTAGTTTTTATGTTAGTTTTTGCGTTTTGATGCAAACCCAAACTGGATTCGGTCGGGATCCGATCCGACCACATACTATATGGGTCTCTTGACCGGATATGGATCAACTAAATGAAACCCGATCCGAACGGATCTGGACCGGATCTGGATCACACTCCTCCTGGTCGGATCTGGATCGGGAAGGGGTTGATCCGATCCGGATCCGACCCGTTGCCATCCCTACTTCAGACTGTTTAAGATGCTCTAACAGTATGTTTCTCTCTGTCAATAGAAAGTTAGCAGTCAACACTGTACTCTTGAGTAACTCGACATAGTTCATTATATCAGCTTATACCGTTGCATCACGGTGTTAGTAACAGTTTCTAGGCTTCAAATATCATTACAGCCTATGTAGCACCGAAATGGGGCTGGGAACTGGGACGATACGGAACGGAGTGCCGGAACTGCAATTTTCATAATTGAGGAGTTGAAACGCCGGAGGGAACGGCAGTTATATTGTATATGCATATTTGTTTATGTATATTACATACATTTATGTATATTATATATTTATACATATACAAATTTAATCTAAGGTAAATGATACCTGCATATACACTATAACTTATAATAGACGAAACTGAAAGACAATAATTAAGATAAATACGAAAAGAAGAGAGAACTGCAAGAAGAAAATTTCGGAAAAGATGCAATAAGAGCACATAAATATCTGGAGGTATTTGAGAAATCGGATGCCGTCAAAGTCTTTGAGGTCGTCTCAAAGTCTTGAAAGTCTCCAAACCGTTTTCTCTCCGTAGCAGCTAGGGTTTAGATTGGGGGTCAGGGATCTGATAGGATTAGTAATACGCAAGTAACACCCCCTTAACTTATTCTTTTCTTATAAAAAGACACCCAAGTTTTATTCTTTTTAGCCCATGGGCGTTCCCCAAACGTTTCAAAAAGAGAGAACACGTTCCTCATACGAATCCACCGATTCTCTACCGTTGCATATTTCACGACTTTAAAATATTCATTCCTTCGGTGGCCAATTCCCTTACAGTTTCAGATATGGCCAATGCCATTGCCATTACAACATGGCCATTGTTTCGGCCTCTAAACCCAATACAAGCTTAATGATTCAACAGTTGCATGACTTTCAACCTTATAGCGGAAACAAAAGATTACCAAAACAAAGAATATTCAATTAATAGAATGACAAAGTACTAAAATACTTTCGACTTGTCAGGACCTTGTTGGTGTCTATCTCTTTCAAATTGCAAGTACTCACCAAAAAGACTGTTTCAGTCCACCTCAGCTTCCCCACAATTGAATAAACCACACAAATTATTATTGAACAAATGGTCCCAATTATTGGTTCTACATTATGATCCAAGACTGTAACATGTTGATAATTTGTTAAAATATCACCCCCGTTGAAGAGCAAACAGAGACCAGTTGAGAAAGATATGGTTGTTGGGAGCTGATACGGACCTATCAGACCGCAAATAACAATAAACTTGAAGATGACTTGATGGGACCATCAACTTAGTAAGAATAATTTGTCTTAGTTAGTCAGAGAGAAAATTAATAGAAATCCCCCTATCAACACTACCCAAATTTTATCTTAATAATGATGAAAATGATGGGAGACTTTTATAATATACCGCTCCTGTTGTAAGTAGAAAACCATGAAGAGAAATGGACATGATTGCTCAAATGGAATCATCAATAATTCAAAAACAGAAGCGGATTAAATAAACTCCCACCAAGAGTAACACACCAATTAAGGACAAGAACATGATTAATAACAAAATTGATGATGATTAACAACTTCAGAAATTAACAACTAAAAGAGAAAGTATTCAATAGGTCTAGCCCCACCACTATGGCAGGCTTGTTTAGTGTGGCATTTCAATCAGTTTATACCAAGCGTGCATTAATTAGATGGAACCCATAAATTTTTAATTGTTTATCAGAAATTGATTGGTGTGCCCCACCATGTAGGCATGCCACGTGGTGGGGCTAGTCTTAATGAATACCACTCCGTTTCTTCTCTTTCTTCCCCTTTTGACTTTTACCACTATTCACTGGGTCACTTTGATCCGATGATTTGGATAGCAAAACGAAATTAATTTTAGATAATTTTTTCATGGTGTTGTAGAATAAGAATTAATCTACAATACCATGAAAAAATTATCTAAAAATTACATCGTTTTGTCATCCAAATTGTCGGGTCAAAGTGACCTAACTACGAGTGAAAAAGTCAACAGGGAAGAAAGAGAAGAAACAGTGGTACTTTCTCTAAACCGATTTTTCTACATTCGGAAAAGAGGCGAAGAAGAAGATAGGTGGTGCTTACTGTCAGGTCCGCCGAGCTGGGTGACAGCATCAACAAATCTCTCATGGAGCTCGGCGGTCCACCGGAGGCGGGGCTTGGGATCAGAAGTCAACACCAAGCAGGCGTCTCCGGGGAGGTTAGTCCCGTCCAGCGGCCCTTGGAAGTCGCCGTGAACCACCATGCCCCCACCGTCGAGCGGAAGCGAATGAAGAGCTGAGTACATTTTTCTGAGACATTCATAAGAGACACAATAAACAAAAAACCACCCAAATGCTGAAACAAACACAAAATGAATCTTCAAGCAAAACCCAAATGCTAAAAAAGTTGAGCTGTGATTGTACTCAAACTTGTACCTCGTTTACGGGGCTCAGGGCCCCAAAATTGTTGAGAGGGAGTGGGAAAAATCAGTGCACAGCGTAAATGGGTGTTTCATATATGGGACTATTGGAGACAGAGAAGCTTCAACTGGCTATTGAGTCATGCCTGTGGTGGGTCTATCATCAGTTGCTTCAGTTGAGGGAAGGAGAAGGCAACGTGTAGTCTGGCTGTCGTTTGGGAGGGAGGAAACGTCAGCATGAGGAAGAACCCCCATGTGTATTAATACTAGTACATCCTACCTGGCCATCATCTAAGGACTTGTTTGGGTGGTCGGTGGCTTAAAAGGAGTACTCTCTACTCTACTGTATTATTTTCGGTAATTTTTACTTAAAACCCTTCAATTTTGGTTGATCTTCACATACACCCCTCCTAGTTTGAAACCATTTATTTACACTCCCTTCTTATTTATAGAAACTGTTGTCACTTACTCCCCCTCTGTATATTAACTCTGTTAGTTGGTAGGCAAACTTCCCAAATTCAATTTTCCGGGCATATTTACCCTTACAAAAGCTGCAAAGGCTAATCTATCCCCAATTTCGTAAGCCAAATCTCCAGTTATTATCAACTTTTGCTTGTAGTAGCTCTACCATGTAAAAAAAATGCATATGAAACATGTGATAAAATATAAGTATTTTGCACATAATAAGAATACACATGGGTGGATTGACCTTTGCAGCATGTGTAAAGGCAAGACCCCATGTGTATTAATACTAGTAGATCCTACCTGGACATCATCTAAGGACATGTTTGGGGGGGGGTCGGGGACTTAAAACGAGTACTCTCTCTACTGTATTATTTTGGATAATTTTCACCTAAAACCCCCTCAGTTAAGGTCAGTTCGTAGTTGCCTGCATTCACATCAAATCGCTGCATTGCCAAGTGATAAAACGACTCAAGTTCTCTTCATTCTAAGCTCAAAACCTCTCGAAACCTCACAAGACGGTAGTAAAATAAACTCATAATGGAGCAATCAAATTCCCTCAAACTACCTCTTCCTCGTACCGAGCAATGACTCAATTCACATCCTACTTTCCAGTCTGATTCCTCAATCCGTTGACTTGCAAGCCCTTCCTAGCCAGCCTGAGACAAAAAATACTACTTAAGACACACGATTATGCAATCTACATGATATATACAATGCAACTCGATTATTGGAACATAAATATTTTTTTCTCTTTTCTTAAGAGATTGGGCAATCTTACTATCATAAACCGATATCATCAAGTTCTCACAAGTTCCTTCTAAAATTCCACCACGCATAGCAAGAATATGAAATAAGGATCAAGGTGATCCTATACACAAGTTCACTAAGGCGTCCCCATACGTCCACCACAACAAACGAAGACACGAGCACGTCCCTTAATCCGGACGGTCTAGGCATCCTAAGTCACAACAGTTGTCGAATCCCACGAGGACAATCTCTTAACAAGTTTTGATCAACAAAATAATTAAGTCTACTGAGTAATCAGAGGACGTAGTAAGAATTGTGGGTTTCTACCCCCCAAAAAATTGGTTGTAATGATCGCAAAAATAACATAAAAGTAAATTAAATAAGAGTTATTAAGCAGTGATGGAGAGACTAGACAATCTCGTAGATCACATAGGGCTGCAGACGATTTCCGGATAATATGAGTAACCAGTTAATCCAATTCTAACTAAGTGTGGTAATAACAATGACCATCTCATGTTGGTCTCAACCCGTTCTACGTCACGGTTCACCTAGGCTCATGTCGGTCCACCTACGTTTATCGGTTCGTTCTAGCATGTCAACTACTGATACAATCACAAGTCCTACCGGTCCACCGTTTAAAGGAACAGCTGAATAACCCTACCGAATCTACCCACACTAGCCTATCCTAACACTTATCCTTTCGGTCTCGGTGATTCAGGATTGATGTTCATATCTCATCCTAGCTAGTTAGAATCACTGTCACGCATTCGCTAGCTAGGTAGTATTTCCGGTTAATTACTACATAAATACTAAGAATTATAGCAGCATATGAACAATTGAATTAAAATGAAATCAACATTAAAAATGATTCAATGTAATGAGAAAACCCTAGTTCATTGGTTATTAATTCTTCGCTTAATCGTGGCAATAGACTAAGATCCTTAACGATATCAAGAAACTAACAATGACTCAATAAAAGAAGTCAGTGAAATGAAACAAAGATGAAGCCCGAAAATTCGTATCGTCGACATGAACCCTAGGATCTCAGATGAGATGTCTAGAAATGGAGTTTAGATACTCATAATCGCTAAAAACATCACAAGTTTCTCCATAGTTAATCAAAGATAAGAGATAAAGTAATCTAACGAGGAAACCTCCGGTTTGGCGATGATCACGAGCGATGTCCACAGTTCCAAGCTCTCTTGAGTCTTCATCTTTTTCCTCCGTACGCTTGAATGATCGTTTTCCAGTCCCCTAGGTCGCTCTTGAGTTAATTCCCGTCAAAACCCTTCAATATTTGCATTCAAACCCCAAAATCCGTGCTTTGGTGTCTGTGTCATTCGTGTGAATGCTTCGGGCATTCGTATGAATGGCTTTCCTGCGAATGGGAATTTCTTTTGTACGGATGGAATCTGGACTCTGACTTCTACGGGCCTTAACTTCTTCGTCTGATCTCTGGTTAAGATCCATAACCTATCATTGGAAAGCTCTTTAAGTGTCTCACTCCAAAATTCTTTGTAGAGCTTCAGATATCATCGAAAGAGTGTAGACTGGTCATTTTAGCTTCTCTAACTTTGCTTCTCTTCACTCCGCTTAAGCTCCCGTTATTTCCGAAGTTCGTTTCATGCCTCCTACCAACCAATTAGAATTTGTTCCTATCAAGACTACATGAAAAAACATACCAAACGATTATAGTTGACAAATAATATCGACATATGCATGGAAACATCTGGACTAACAATAAAGCTTCTGGGAAGCAACAAGTGACAAAACGAATCATATTTTCTGCAATTAGGCTCCACAACCTCTTGACCCTCACAAGATTGTAGTAAAATACACTCAATATATAACTCCAAAAAGGTGCTAGCGCATAGCCCGATCAAGCTCCTTTGAGAGTTTTTGAACTTGGTTATGAAGAAGTTCATTCCTGCAATAACTTTCTTCTTTATCTTTCGGCAATTTTTCTTTTTCTTTACAACTCCTTTTGAAGGAATGAGATAGAGCAAGATTTTCATCACGAGCCTTCACAAAATTACTCTTCAGACCATAAATTGCCTCTTTAAACTTAAACGCATCTTTCAAGAGTATATCATATTTCTCATGAAGACCAAATGCCTTGCAAATATGAGGAGGAACAGATGGTCCAGTGCTACAAAGTGCATTAAACGCGTACCAATGCCCATACAACGAGCACCATTGGAATTTTGAAGAGATGCGCTGGGGAGAGTCTCTTCGTCTTCAGATTGAGAATCCTCTAATAAATTGCTCCGATATTCCAGAAACCTCTTATACTTTTCAGGAGGTTAGCTTTCTGAACCTCCATTGATCTCCTTCTCAGATTTGTTGTAAGAAGTCTCATCATCATCACTCCAATGATCCCCAGTAACAACTTCAGAATCGTTGGAGGAAGACGCATCAGTATCACTCCAGCTTCGTGAAGGCATTCTCTAGAAAATCGTTCATTCTTCTTCCATAGTCAAAACCTACAGAAAGTATAAAAACAAGGAAGGAGAACATACATAGAGTTAAGCCATCTATTCTGGGGAGAGCATCTTGATCTGATACCAAGTGAGAGTTTATATAGAGTCGGTAAACGACAGACAAGCACACGAGTATGAGTGTGTCTGCTTATCTATTCCCGCATATCGCGAGACGGAAGAAGTCTACTACGTAGAGATAATTGGATTGATCCTTGCCACAAGAAATTTAAGAGATAATTGACATGTCAATAAGATCTAATCTATTACAATCAAGGGTTGCGTAAAGATCACTTATCGATACAGCGATACAACTGTAATGTAAATCAGACAATACGACAGCTGCATGAAAAGTAAATAGAAACGACACAAAAAATTTACCGTGGGGAAAAATTCACTGTGTTCTCCGTCTCAGAATGACATTCAGGATAAAAGTCCACCTGCTGACACCAACGGCGCTAGACAACTTTATTCCCATAACAGTCTGATACAAGATACATAACGAGCTATCACACAGACAAACTACTCACCACAATACCCCTATATGACTAAGTTATTCAATCTCTTGTGTAGCACCCCACGCGGTGAGATCCAATTTCTCTTTTATATCTGCTGGGAACTAACACATCATCTTGGTTCGTTGAACTGACTACCTGAGATACTTGTGAACCACATGTTCTGGCATGCACTCTCTAAGATGTTTTCCACTGTAGTTCATCAAGTGAATAACTCTATCACAGGTACATACTTGAACCAAAATCCTACAAGGAATAGGAGACTCTAGAGAAGATAACAGAATCCTACACCTACATGAAATGAGTGAAAAACCTTATATAAGACTAAGATGATCCTCTAACAACCTCAAGTTTGAAACAAAATATCAATTAACAGCTCAGCACAACCACAACTCAAAGATCAGGAAACAAAATAACTCTAGGATGACTATATGATAGGGAAACCCTAGAGTTCGAAATCTGCGAGAGGACTATAAAGAAGACACTGTCTAAACACAAATCTGGAGAAAAATAAAAATATAAGAATAATATCAAATGATTTAGATTTAAAATAAATAAATAAACGTCTATGACTGATTATAGACACATGTGGATCAACTATAAAATATTCTACATATGAATGAGAAAATAAACTAGAAATTGAATGAATCAATAAGAACATATCAAACCTGTAGACACTAGAATATAAATCAAACTTCGAATACATGAACTTAAATCGCCACAGTAATACGTGTAACTGATGTTGAATCATAACAAATAAGAAATGAGCAACTCCTAGCTAATAGCAGGAACCACACGACTGAAGTTCAAACATGGACGGGGGAAACAAGGAGGAGGACGTCGGCTTTTTGTCTCTCTCTGCAGTGGCCGAACCCTAACAAGGCTGAAGAGAATTCTCTCTCTCTCTCTCTCTCTCTCTCACACACACACAGGTATGAGGAAATTCTCAAAACTTAGTTTTCTCTTGAACCCTAAGAGTTAACATATGGAGTGAGGAAACTTATTTTCCAAGAAAAGAGATTTCTACACAAAATGTGATATGAATCTAGATGTTTGGGAAACTAACCAAAGCTTAAAACTCAATTAAAGATAATGCAATCAACTTAAGAAGAGTTTTACCAAAAATATTAGGTTCATACTTAATATCAAATTCTAAATACATAAATTTAATTTAAAGCGCAAAACTCATATTAAATTTCATGAATTTAATTAAGAGAAAATATTAAGCTGCCAAAAACTCTTCTTTATTAATTAAGAAAAGTTTTCATTTAATTAAAAAATATTTGTAGTTAATGTAAATAAAATATATCGATAGATAGTAAAATATGGAAGAAAAAAAAAACTCGACACAAGAAGTTTAATATATAAATATTGTTTTTTCTGAAAACCTTCTAATTTACTTTTGTTAGAAACATAATTGAATTAGTAAAAGATGTTTTATAAAAAAATGCTTATTAAAACATACGTGATCACTATCACTATAATAGTCATAATAAAACAAGTATTCCTAAATAAATTCTCACTCTTAGATGATAAGGAAAACGATCCTAGAAAATCTAAGAAAGAAAATTTGTGACTGAACTTCCGAAACAGCTAGAGAGTCCAAAGAGTTAGATATCCAATCCTTGGCCGCCTAGTGGTGTGCAAAGCCACCTAGGGTTGTGTGCTGCACTGCAGGCACGCCATGGAGGCTTAACGGCCTCTTTTTTCTTCTCTTTTTCACTTTTGACAGTTAAGTGCCTAGACTCTTGGATTTATGCTACATGAATACTCCTACACCTAAGAAAGAAACTGAACACTAGGAGGAATACCTGAAAACCCTTGGAACGATACTCTGATCTTCAACTTGCTACACTAGATTCAGAGAAGCTTAAATTTTATGTCAGAAAAGGGTTAGCATCACGTAGTATCTAAATAAAGAGCTCTCAGACTATTTATAATAAGCATATACAATGCACTACATGATCTGAGACTTTTTGTACTGGAATTGATAATTGTCTAGAAATAGTACGGGATCCAAAATTGACGTCGCCATATTTGTGAGAAGTTGAATATAAAAAAAAAATGTTAAGTACTTTTTTGAACGTAATTTGACTTCTACTAATAGTATTGTTATTATTCACTCTTATGTGATACTTTTTGCCATTGAAAATAGAGGGTTGAAGGGAAATTTTTATCTTAATTAATTATTAAATTGTAAGAAGTGGTATGACTTGCATGTTGTACAGCTATGCATGTGATCTTTTACTTTACTAGTTGCTAGCATGATCATTATAGCAACAAGTAGTGGTAATTTTGTAATTAACCTTTGCTTGGGGGATTAAATGTCACCACATTCCATATGGATGTTCATTGTTTTCGTATTTCATGAGTGGTAGATGTCAACAAATTCGGCTGTAGCTATGGTCTGGAAAGAAATGAAAAGTTTAGATATGCATCAACTATTAACTTGCCACACAGTGAGTTTTTGGGCTTAGTCATAATTATAGTGTGTAGAATAAGATTCAAATGAGACATAGCTTAATTTCTCTATAAAAGATGTGATAGCAGAGAGTTTTGAAGGGAAATATAGGATTTGAGTTATCTTTTTAAATAAGTTGTGGGCATACAAATCTACCTAACTACCTAAATTAGAGGGACGTGCGTGAGTTAACAGTCTACAGAGGTCTTGGTAGACTGAATTTGAACAAATATGGAGTGCAAAAGGTTTCAAAGCCAAGTTGTTCGGCCTTAGCCACGAAAAAATATTCCAAATATGTATTGCTTGGAGTCAGACTTTTCGATTGAGGTAGGGGAAATCTAATCTCTAAATTTCGGCAGTTACAGTCTATACCTGTTTATACTGCTGGTGTGAATTTTACAGCTTTTAAGCTATATGTTTAATATCTGGTTATTGATAAATCACGTTGTTTGTCTATTTGGTGCCGCATGCTGATGTGTAATAACTGGCTGTTATGTTAAGTAGATTTTAGATTTCTACACCAGTGGTTAGGCGGTACCTACTGGGCTGTTTTGGCTTAACCCTTTGTTTTATAGTTCGAGTCGGAGCGCGACTGGATCGCGGTGTTGTAGCTAAAAACTATATTTTTAGTTAAATCTGCTATTTTTAGTGAATTTTAGTGGAAGTTATAATATACTGTTTTGACTAGTTGTTTATACAAAATGTCATTTTTGACGAGTTAGTGTAAATTTTTAAATAATTCAGTCAATAACCAGTTTTTCAGAATATTAATTAAAAATGTTGTTCCGCAGGACTGTGTGTCCTGCTGGTTGAGATTTGGATGTCTGCAAGTGTCATACGGGTTGACAATAAACAATTGTTTATCGCTAAATCGATATTTTTATTATTAAAATTGTGACGGGTCGTGACAGTGGTATCAGAGCCGAGCCCAACCGGAAGTACGGATAGTTTATCTGGGACTGGGCGGGTGTAGGAAGGCGGGTACACGGTCTAGTACTGCTTGGGTGGTGGAGGTGTTGAATTATGGTGGTACACGACATTTTCAAAAATGAAATTTCGGGACAAAAATATTACAGTTAGTGGATAAATGGTAAGACCTCAGAGTTTACCTAAAAAACAAATACAATATTTTTATTTTTCAGAAATGGATTTTGTTGTACTTGCCTTGTGTAGTTTGGTTGGCCTAATAAGTTCCGTTAGACGATTACTTAACGAAAAGATAAAGAGGAAGAGAGAGCTATACTTCAACCTCTCTAGCTAGTTATGCTCCGACCAACATATGAGAGAAGGATCATGGGTACATTTCTTTAAAGAAGAATCTTTTTTGTGTAGTTGTTTTGCATGACATGGAAATGGTGAAGTAAGATGTCATGCAAATGAGTTATTACTTGGTTAGTTATGGGTTTCTTTCTAATTGTCAATCTCATGCAACTTTGTAGCAGACCAGTGAATTGTTCGAGAAGGAAACTCGGTACAAGTGTTGTTATGTCAGAATTTTTTACAGGTAGGGAAAATTTAATCCCCACGTCCACTATATTTACAATGTGCTACAATACTATCTCTAGATTATATATTGTGGTTGTTTTACAACTTTATATTTGGTGAATATTGTGTGATATATCATGTTATTAATGTCGTTCGTGTTATATCATTCTGTGTAGAGCCAATACAAAGTAATTAAACTTTTATTGTGGATCCTCATTAAGCGACGAGTGTTTCCGCTTAAATGAGGCGGCTATGGATCCTCTTTAAGCGACGAGTGCTTCCGCTTAAAAGAGGTGGTTGTGGATCCTATTTAAGCGATGTGTATTTCCGCTTAAGTGAGGTGGTAGATAAGTGTGTCACATTGTTTCCGTCACTAAGAAACGGCTGTTTTTACATAGTTAGAGTTTACATACTCGGTGTTTATAGATGAAACGTCGATGCGTTAGCTAAGAAGTTTTATTTTTAGCTACTTTTAGTGATTTGTTGAAACTCACTGTTTGACACAATATCTGTTAAGTGTGAAGACTGTTTGTAACCTAGTCTAAATTAGAGGGGCTTACAAGCAATTTCATATTAGTTATCTCTATATAAATATTAACCTAGCCTAGGTTAGGGTATCACATCACATCACATCAGATCACAGAGAGAGGCTGAGAGATCTTTTGTACTTTTCATTCGTTCATCATAGTGAAGTGGGTGTGGACCGTGGATGTAGCCAATTTGGTGAACCACGTAAATCGTCGTGTTCTTGTTCGTGTGATTTCGTTTTGCTTTTCGTTGCGTTGTTATATCGCTCCGAATCGATCCTAACAACTGGTATCAGAGCCCGGTTAAATCGTACAACTGATTGAAGGAAATAAAATTATTTTTCTTATTTAGTTCGATCGAAGATTGCAAAGTTGAGGCAGCGGCGTGAAAAGATCAGGAGGCAGTGAACTTTCAGTCGACGTTGGCAAGCGAGAACTAAGCAAAGGTAACCCGCAATAACTGTTTAATGAAAATTGGGGTTCATTATTTTATTGGATCAGTTTTTTGGGTGAACTGGGTTCACTGTTAGGGTTGTTTGCCTTTGTTTGATCCGCGCCACTAGAAGGGAAAAAGGAACCTAGGTAACTTACAATCTTGGGTCTATTATTTTAATCCATAGATTTGTTAGTTGGGGGACACTTGGCGATTGTTGGCTTGGTGTGTCATTGCTTGTGGACCCGTGAGGAAGGAAACCTTGCTGGTGCGTTGCCCAGGACCAGGTGGGTCTTACAGGAGAAGTAATCCAGTGCATCTCGCCTGCTGCAGTTAGTGTCCAGATCGCGCGCGTTTGGTCCAATTTTGTTTTGGACGTATCTCGACATCCAGGAACCCGATTGACTTGAAACAGGAGTCAAAATTGGGGTTTTTAGGCGTTCCGGATCTGTTTGTAAGGTCTGATTGTTGAGATTCTGCACGGTTTGAGTGGGAGTGATGGCGGACGACGGAAGATTCAAGATTGAGAAATTCGACGGGACGAATTTCAGCCTATGGAAGATGCAGATAGAAGACTATATGTATCAGAAGGACTTGTACTTGCCATTGGACGGAGTTGAGAAGAAACCAAGCGAAATTAAAGACGAACAGTGGAAGATTTTGGACAGAAAAGCTCTAGGACTTGTGAGATTGAGTCTCGCATCGTCAGTTCTGTTCAATGTGTCGAAAGAAACGACGACGAAGGGTTTGATGGATGCTCTCTCACAAATGTATGAGAAACCTTCAGCAGCGAACAAGGTGTTTCTCATGCAGAAGCTCTTTGACATGAGGATGACCGAGAGTGGTAATGTTTCCCAGTACCTGAACGAGCTGAACATCGTCATAAGCCAGTTGGAATCCGTCGGGATTACATGCTTTGACGACGAGATGAAGGCACTGTTGGTTCTGTCCGGGTTACCCAAGAGTTGGGGTGGCGTAGTGACTGCTGTGAGCAATTCTGCTGGAAAAGACAAGCTAGGGTACGACAACGTGGTGAGCACGGTACTCGGTGAAGAGATGCGCAGGAAGAGCAGTGGATCTAGCAAATCCTCTGATGGTGCGTTGTATGTCGAGCAGAGAGGGAGATCAGCAGACAGGAAGAACGGAAACAAGGGTCGAGGTCGATCTAAGTCAAAGTCAAAGTGGAAGAAAAAGGACATTAAGGACATCGAGTGCTACAACTGCGGCGAAAGCGGACATTTTGCAAGGGAGTGCAAGAATCCGAGCAAGAAGAAGTCAGACAACCACAAAGGTAATGATTCTATTAATATTTCTGAAAGTGATCCTGAAACATTAATATTATCTGTATCCTCAAAGGAGGATGTGTGGGTGGTCGATTCTGGTGCTTCGTTCCATGCGACAGGTAGAAAGGATATTCTTCATAATTACGTGCAGGGTGACTTCGGGAAGGTGTATCTCGGAGACGATGAGGCATGTAAGATTGTTGGGAAGGGAGAAATCCAATTGAACTTGGATAATGGAACAGCTTTGCAGTTGACTGATGTCAGACATGTCCCGATGTTGAAGAGGAATCTTATCTCGGTAGGACAGCTTGCAGCATCAGGTTGCAAAACTACTTTTTGAGTTGATTCCTGAAGTAACAAGAGGATCTATGGTGATCGCTCACGGTAAGAAGGAGGGTACTTTGTATGTGACTTCAAGAACGGACAGTACCATAGCTGTCGCGTCTTCTGATATTGGCGCAAGTACCTGGCACCACAGGCTAGGACACATGAGTGAGAAGGGCATGCAGATAATGCTCAAAACAGGCAAGCTCAAGGGTTTGAAGGAACTTGATTTGGAGTTTTGCGAGGATTGTGTCTACGGGAAGCAGAAGAGAGTCAGCTTCACCAAAGTTAGCCGAGGTAGAAAGCTCAACAGGTTGGAGTTGGTGCATACAGATGTATGGGGTCCAGCGAATGTAGCTTCTAATGGAGGTGCGTCTTACTTTTTTACTTTTATTGATGATGCCACTAGAAAACTATGGGTTTACTTCTTGAAGCACAAATCAGATGTGTTTGATGTGTTTAAGAAGTGGAAGGCTACTGTTGAGAATGAGACAGGTCGGAAACTTAAGTGTTTGAGATCTGACAATGGTGGCGAGTATTGCAGCAATGAGTTTGAGGAGTTATGCGCTGAGAACGGCATCAAGAGACAGAAGACAATTCCAAACAAGCCTAGACAGAATGGAGTTGCAGAGCGCATGAATAGAACACTCACAGAGCGTGCAAGGTGCATGAGGATACACGCTGGATTGCCTAAGTCATTTTGGGCTGAGGCAGTGAACACAGCTGCATACTTAATCAACAGAGGTCCATCGACAGCACTAGATTTTGGATTGCCTGAGGAAGCTTGGACAGGAAAACAGGTATGTTTGTCGCATTTGAGAACATTTGGATGTACCGTTTATGTTCATGTTGATGCAGAACAGAGGTCCAAGTTAGATCCTAAGTCGAAGAAGTGCGCGTTTATCGGATATGGCATTAACAGTTTTGGCTATCGATTTTGGGATTTCGATAAGCACAAGGCTGTTAGAAGCATGGGTGTGGTATTTACGAGTCAGTTATGTACAAGGATTGGAAACAGGGACAGGTTTCAGATGAGAAGGAAACGGTAGAGCTTGAGATTGGAGATGTCCAACCACAAGTTGAAGCCCCTGCTCCAGTACAAAGTTCAGAAGTTGAAGCGGTCGCTCCAACACGAAGAGATTCAGGAAGGTCGACTAAAGGTCAGACTCCAGCTCGTTATTTATCATCACTGTCATATCTTTTGCTCACAGATAGTGGTGAACCCGAGAGCTTTGAGGAAGCAGTTCAGAGTGAAGCCAGAGTCAAGTGGGAGCATGCAATGAATGATGAGATGCAGTCTCTCTACTCCAATAAGACATGGGATCTTGTGGAGTTGCCTCGAGGGAAGAAGGCTTTGCACAACAAGTGGGTTTACAGACTTAAGGAGGAGCATGATGGATCAAAGAGGTATAAGGCTAGACTGGTGGTGAAAGGATTTCAGCAGAAAGCAGGCGTAGACTTCACTGAAATCTTCTCTCCAGGTTGTGAAGATTTCCACCATCCGCACGGTACTTAGCATTGTGGCAGTTGAAGATTTGCACCTTGAGCAGTTAGATGTCAAGACAGCCTTTCTACACGGGGATTTAGAAGAAGACATCTATATGGTACAGCCACAAGGGTACAAAGCAGCAGGTAAAGAGAATATGGTGTGCAAACTAAGGAAGAGTTTGTATGGCTTGAAGCAGGCACCGAGGCAGTGGTACAAGAAGTTTGATAACTTCATGTCTAGGCAAGGATACAAGAAGTGTCAAGGGGATCACTGTTGCTACTTCAAGAGGTTCAAGAATTCTTACACTATTCTCTTGTTATATGTGGATGATATGCTTGTTGCAGGATCAAGCATGGGGGAAATTCAGAAGCTGAAAGAGAGCTTATCTAAAGAGTTCTCAATGAAGGATTTGGGACCTGCGAAGCAAATCCTTGGCATGAGAATCAACAGGGATAGAATTGGCAAGAAGCTAGTTTTGTCACAAGCTGATTATGTTCAGAAAGTCTTGAAGAGGTTTAACATGCATGATGCTAAACCAGTGAGTACTCCGTTGGCGAGTCACTTCAAACTTTCGAAAGACCAGAGGCCAGCTACAGATGAAGAGAAGAACTACATGGCTAAAGTTCCTTATGCATCTGCTGTGGGAAGCTTGATGTATGCTATGGTGTGCACACGTCCAGATATTGCCCAAGCAGTGGGAGTTGTTAGCAGATTCATGAGAAATCCCGGTAAGGAGCATTGGAGAGCTGTGAAGTGGATTTTCAGGTATCTGAGAGGTACACAGGATGTAGCTTTGTGCTATGGAGGGTCAGAGATCAGTTTGAAAGGGTATGTTGATTCAGACATGGCTGGTGATGTGGACAGAAGAAAGAGCACTACAGGCTATGTGTTTACACTTGGAAGTGGAGCAGTCAGTTGGGTTTCGAGGTTGCAGAAAATTGTTGCCCTATCTACTACAGAAGCCGAATATGTAGCAGCTACGGAAGCGTGCAAAGAGATGGTTTGGCTACAGAGTTTCTTGAGGGAACTTGGGAAGAAGCAGAGGAGTTGTAAGCTGTATAGTGACAGTCAGAGTGCAATTCATCTGGCGAAGAATTCCACTTTTCATGCAAGGACGAAACACATTGACATCAGGTATCACTTCATTCGTTCATTATTGGAGAAAGACGTGATCAAATTGGAGAAGATTCACACGAGCCAGAATCCTGCGGATATGTTTACCAAGGTTGTGACCTTGGAGAAGCTGAGAACCTGCTCGGCTTCGGTTGGCCTAGTTACATGATGAGAGGCCAAGTCCACAATCATGGAGGATGTTGAATTGAAGCTGGGAGAAGTACACTCAGAGTTAATCAGTCTTCAAGTGGGAGATTGTTAAGTGTGAAGACTGTTTGTAACCTAGTCTAAATTAGAGGAGCTTACAAGCAATTTCATATTAGTTATCTCTATAAAAATATTAACCTAGCCTAGGTTAGGGTATCACATCACATCACATCACATCACAGAGAGAGGCTGAGAGATCTTTTGTACTTTTCATTCGTTCATCATAGTGAAGTGGGTGTGGACCGTGGATGTAGCCAATTTGGTGAACCACGTAAATCGTCGTGTTCTTGTTCGTGTGATTTCGTTTTGCTTTTCGTTGCGTTGTTATATCGCTCTGAATCGATCCTAACAATATCTATACCTATTGTAGTGAAAATTTTATTTGGAACTAAAAAGTGAGTATCTTCTGGATAGTTGGATTTTTGTCGATACGGGAGGTTTTTATTTGTGCAAAAAATTTGAATGTGCGACATTTATTGATTAGTTTATTGCTTTGTACTTATGCGGAAAATAAAGAATGAAAAGAAAATGGACATTTATTTCTTTACGAGATGTGAATGCACAGCAAGTAAAGAGATGATGGTGTGGCATGATGTGTATGCATGGCTACCTACAATATTTTTGTTGTTAGTTTATATGATAGTTCTGAGGAGTAATTAAATTTATTTGACTTCGTTTTTGGAGAAAAAAAGCATGTGAAAAAAAGATTGTGAACGTTCATTATTTTCGAGAGGTTGATTTATTTTAGAGAATTGTGAGCTTTTGGCGAAAATTAATTTCGGGACGAAATTTTTTGTAAGGGGGTAGATTGTGAGAAGCTGAATATAAAAAAATTGTTAAATACTTTTTTGAACATAATTTGACTTCTACTAATAGTATTGTTATTATTCACTCTTATGTGATACTTTTTGCCATTGAAAATACAGGGTTGAAGGGAAATTTTATGTTAATTAATTATTAAATTGTAAGAAGTGGTATGACTTGCATGTTGTACAGCTATGCATGTGATCTTTTACTTTACTAGTTTCTAGTATGATCATTATAGCAACAAGTAGTGGTAATTTTGTAATTAACCTTTGCTTGGGGGATTATATGTCACCACATTCCATATGGATGTTCATTGTTTTCGTATTTCATGAGTGGTAGATGTCAACAAAGTCGGCTGTAGCTATGGTCTGGAAAGAAATGAAAAGTTTAGATATGTATCAACTAATAACTTGCCACATAGTGAATTTTTGGGCTTAGTCATAATTATAGTGTGTAGAATAAGATTCAAATGAGACATAGCTTAATTTCTCTATAAAATATGTGATAGCAGAGAGTTTTCAAGGGAAATATAGGAGTTGAGTTATCTTTTCAAATAAGTTGTGGGCATACCAATCTATCTAACTACCTAAATTAGAGGGACGAGCGTGAGTTAACAGTCTACAGAGGTCTTGGTAGACTGAATTTGAACAAATATGGAGTGCAAAAGGTTTCAAAGCCAAGTTGTTCGGTCTTAGCCACGAAAAAATATTCCAAATATGTATTGCTTGGAGTCAGACTTTTCGATTGAGGTAGGGGAAATCTAATCTCTGAATTTCTGCAGTTACAGTCTATACATGTTTATACTGCTGGTGTGAATTTTACAGCTTTTAAGCTATATGTTTAATATCTGGTTATTGATAAATCACATTGTTTGTCTATTTGGTGCCGCATGCTGATGTGTAATAACTGGCTGTTATGTTAAGTAGATTTTAGATTTCTACACCAGTGGTTAGGCGGTACCTACTGGGCTGTTTTGGCTTAACCCTTTGTTTTATAGTTCGAGCCGGAGCGCGACTGGATCGCTGTGTTGTAGCTAAAAAATATATTTTTATTTAAATCTGCTATTTTTAGCGAATTTTAGTGGAAGTTGTAATTTACTGTTTTGACCAGTTGTTTATACAAGATGTCGTTTTTGACGAGTTAGTGTAAATTTTTAAATAATTCAGTCAATAACCAGTTTTTCAGAATATTAATTAAAAATGTTGTTTCGCAGTACTGTGTGTCCTGCTGGTTGAGATTTGAACGTCTGCAAGTGTCAGACGGGTTGACAGTAAACAATTGTTTATCGCTAAATCGATATTTTTATTATTTAAAATTGTGACGGGTCGTCACAATATTATCCTCTTTCAGAAACAATGTGCGCTTTTTTGACACTTATCTTGTTCTATTATGTTCTTATGAATTTATTAATAATTTTTGCAACTACACTTATTATTTGGTATGACTGTAAGTTTTTCAAGATCACAAGAACACGACTAAAGGATGCGAAATTGAAGACAAAGTAAATTCGTTCTAGATGGACAATGTTTGAAGATCTTGAAAGTGTAAGTAGGTAATAATATAGGATCAAATATACTATAGAAGGAGGGTTGAATAGAGTAAGGTAACTTTTGCTAAAATAGCGGTTTCAAAAATAAACATAGAGGTTTTTAAGTTTTTCAAAGCTTTGAAACCAGTTACAAAGCTTTGAACTGAAACAGACAGTTTAAAAAGCTTATGAATTTTTTCAAATTTTGAAAAGCCTTTCAAAGCTTTGAACTTGTCCTGTGTTGAAAGAGTTTTGTAAGCAAGTAAAGTACTGAAATGTAAAGAACATTACACAAGTATTTCTTACGAAGTTAGGCCTATAAAAGGCCTACTTTCCGTCTGAGAGATATAATACCTCTAGGAATTGAACAACTTATTGTTTATCACTAGTTAAGCCCTAGATATCAGGCCCAAAGAGAATTGCCTTACTTTTATACCATCATGTGGTTCTCTGCTAACCTATCTAGTACAACTTCAACTACTTGATACAATAAGACTCTCAGTTGTTCACTTGAACACCTCAACTAAGATAGAATATATAAGAGTTAGATATCTGATAACTCATTCATTGGAGTTATACTTAGTACACTTTATATTGTTATTTGTGTGCATTTCGGTGCAAAATGACGAGATTTGAGCTAAAATATGAAGAACATGCACTTTTGGATGTTTTTGAGCTTTAAAGTACAATTCGGGCGTTTCTTAATGATTTTGAGTATGATTTTGATAATTTGTCACATTTGATCTTAGCGGAAGTGTTCGTGTTGTTGTTTGACAGGAATTACGTATGCGGGAATCAATTGGATAGAAGAAACGAGCTTCGGAATTGAAGAAAAAGACGAATTTTGGCCTTCTAGATGTTTTTGGTCAAAATTGGGCAATAATTGAGAAAAACGAGAAAACGGTCCTGGAACGGAAATTTCTCTACATGGACAAAGTCTACGTCGCGAAAGGAATCCAAAGGTGCAAAAATCATGTTAATCGGAGTTCGGGATCAAAATTCGGGACCTTATTTTCTTTTCCGTGATCTTAAAATATCCTGAAAATCCTGATTTTAACTTGAAACATCCTGAATTGTCTTCCGAGCATCCTTTTTGCTATTCCAATGATATTCCCAACAGCCACTGTTACCACTAGTACATCACCATTCTCCTACACAACCAGACACCTTCACAACCAACCATTAATACCCACAACATGTTCCAAACAACACCTAAGTAACTAACTTAATTACCAATGACATAAACTCCCTTCAAAGCAACCAACCGCTAACTAACCTATGCCAATACACCAACAGTTCACCTACAAACCATTCATAACTAGTAATACCTAAGCCGCCATTGACCACCTGAAAAATTACCAGAAAAACCGCCGACCACCATAGCCCAGAGAACCACCGATTGAAATCACCGGCAAACCTCCATCAATTCCTTACAAAACTCGACCCAGATGAACACAGGCGCTCAATTCCCTATCAAAATGCTCAGAAACCTAGTAATAAATCCAGCAAGCAACAGAGGCGCAAGAACAGAGAAGAAATCAGAAGAGTGAAGAAGATTTCGAAGTAGCGATTCCAGGTGTGTTCGTGCGAAGAGATTATCTCTTCGTGCGAACATCGGTCCTAAGCCAAAATCCTCTTCGTGAAGTCTCTTCGTGAAATCAGTCGCAGTATTCTATCTACGAAGCTCTTCGTGCGACGAGCACGTCCTTCGTGCGAAGAGAAGTTTCCACGCGGATAAAAATTCGAAATTGAAGTTGGGGCTTTTGTGTAATATTCAAAAATATGTTTTAAACAAGTATGAAACTTATAAAAAAAGCCCTAAAAACGTGATGTATGAAGGCAAGAAGTTGAGGAACGGATCAGAGACATAACAGGAGCATTGTTGGAGCTCGGAGCATTGTTGGAGCGCGGAGATTCACCGTTTGAATTCTTTTTCTCTTCTTCTCCTTATTTTTATCTACGATTATGAAAAACATTGTCTTTGTAATCATGAATCGTAGTAGCTAAACACTTTATATCGGGATTTCTCAAACGGTAGCTAGGGCTTGAAGTCGGTTTGGCGGATTACGGAGTTATTCACGTTTTGTTTGAACTTAATTGATGATGTGCTAGTTTGCTATGTTTAATTCATGCTCTTAATCTATATTTTTGTTGTTTGTCCATCAATCCAAAGATTATAGGTAATACGTTAGTGAAAGCAACGAATTAATCGGATAATTGAATTAAGCACGTGGTCATAGGTTAGAGAAATCAACCACCGACTGTGAACGTTGAGTAGAATTAGATGATCGTCATTATATGTTTTGGGGATAATTAGAACTTGGTAACTCGGTTTTAATTTGACCTAGGCATAGAAATCTAGCCTGGTAACTCAGTTAGCATTATTGCTCGTTTGGATAAATAAATCATTGTCTGTGTTTCAAAACGTAATTCGTTAACGGTATTCATCTAGTGATCCTAGAGAAATCCTGATACTCGTCTCTCATTTAAATCTCAATTTTAATTATTAGTTGTTATTTACATTCTTAATTAATTAAACATACTCAATTTTTTGCCCACAAGAAGTTAACCATCCTAATTGATTCACAACAAGTCCTCAGGGATTCGACAAACCTATCTTCCACATTTATTACTAGAGCGATAACTGTACACTTGCAGAGATCGTATCAAGTTTTTGGCGCAGTTTCTGGGGACTTCGGTTGAATTAGTTAGAATTATTAGCTTTAGGGATTTTATTTTATGTTTATATCTGTTACTCACCTACGTTCTAGTTGTATATGTGCTTTCAGGTGATTCTTTTGGTGCATGACCCGTTCTCAAGACGAGCCATTGTACCCACCGCTTGATAATCCAGATACACTGTTGCGTAGAGACTCGAGGGAATTAGTTCCAATGGGTGACCAACAGGGAACCGAGTTGGAAAGACTCCGCAAGCTTGCGGAAGATGCAGAGACCGCTAGAGTCGCTGCCGAGGCCAGAGTGGCCAATTCATTAAGGGAAACTGAGTTGCTCAGAGCTCAGTTAGCTGCTGCACAGGCTTTAGTTGCTAACCCTCCTATACCTCCGATTCCACCTAATGGAGCTCAGCAAGTGGTTCAAAGGAACAATGTGGCACAGGAAGATGATCGTCCTTTGGTGGACTATTTTAGAAAAACGCCAGCAGGATACCAACCTACCATTGTGAGGCCACAGATTAATGTTGCTCACTTTGAGTTGCGCCAGCAGCTGATTAATATGGTGCGTGCTGAGTGCCTATTTACAGGAGCTCCGGGAGATGATCCGAATGCCCACTTGCTTAACTTTGGGCAAATTACTTCAACATTGCATAATGAGCAAGTTCCAGATGAAACAGTGAAGTTAATGCTATTTCCTTTCTCTTTATCTGGGAAAGCCAAGACATGGCTCATGGAGCTTCCAGCAGGATGCATTACTACATGGGCAGAGTGTTGCCAGGAGTTTCTGAGAAAGTATCTACCGCCATCCAAAGTTGCTCAGCTCATGGCTGATATTAGGAATTTTACTCAGCAAGAGGATGACTCTTTAGGAGATACATGGAGGAAATTCAACCAACTTCTTCGCAGATGCCCTACTCATGGAGAGTCGTGGTATAAACTCCTCAATTATTTCTATAATGCTCTAGACAGGAAAACAGTACATGAACTAGATATGTTAGCTGGAGGCAATTTTATGGGCTTGAGAGTGCAGCGATGCCAAGATCTGCTAAACACTGTGGCGAAGCGTGAGTCTACGAGGTCTGAGACTCGTAGATACTCGAAATCCGATGCAGCTCTAGTCAACAGGATTGAGTCAATGGTGGAGCAGATATTTGAACAGCTAATGGCAGTCATGAACTCAGGTTTTAACAACATAAATCCATTAGCACAAGTGAAGTCTGTGGGAGAAATGATCGCGGAAGAGAATCAAGGATATGGCTCTGTAATTGAAGACGTGAATTACATGGGTCCACCACGACAGCAACAGTGGCCGAACATTTATCAGCCCAACAACCGTAATCACTCTAGCTTCAGCTATAGCAATCCAAACGGTGGGTTATATGCACCTAGTCAGCAGCCTAATCCTCCGTATGAGGTGAAACGACCCTGGATCTCGGCTCAGGGTTAATGCGACAATCGATAACCAAAAGTAGAACTATATTTACAAATATTACAATTTATTTAATACAAAAATCTTTGAGACGAGAAGTTTACAAAAATACTGTGTGAAATAATCTAGGTGATCTACTAAGTGATCTAAACGTCTTCGTCTCGATCCGCGTTCCCATAACCCCACCTTGATTGATGACCTGCGGTTTTAAAATGGCAAAAGCCAACGCAGTTTTGAATAAAATGATCAGTAAAAACTGAGTAAATACACACTACGACATGAAAAGCGATGAGTGGCACGCAAGAATAGTTCAAATAAACCAAGAGATTTGAAACATTAATAAGTAAGAGAGTTGGGAATTCATGAACAATTATAAGTAATCACGTAGTGAGAACTTTTCGACTTTAAAACTTCAATAAACCAGGAGTATTAAAGGAATTCTTAAATCAGTAGAATCTCCAGAATAAACAAGTTATTTTGAACTCATAACGATATTTATTCACGAATAGCATATGTTTTTGAAATCATTTCATATATTAGGGCATATCCAGAGCCACAAACAACATCAATAGAGTATACAACTTTCTTTCAAGTTCAGTTAACCGTTAAGTTTAGCTGAGGCATGTCCAGAGCCACCAGCAAGATCGATGTAGACAGAGGGATCACGAAATAATCACTAAGGGTTCCTTCTAGGGTCTATCAAACCCTATTTCACCCGAGCGTTAAGGGAGCCCATTCGTCAACCCCGCTCATAATATTAGCTAAAAGGCCTTAAGTGTCGACACCCCTATACCGTAGTGACCCTTACAAGTATAAGTAGCACTCTATAGCTCTATAAAACCCTTGGCCTCAATATCTTGATACATTTTGGCTCATCGGGGGCGGATTTGTGAACATTAACGTTCTATCCAATAATAAGAAGCATTGCTTCAATGGTCTTAGCCATAAGAAAATGGAGGATCTCTTGACGCCTCCCATTAATAACAGTACTCTGTACATATTCCTACGTCTATTAGAGGTATTTTATTTTTTCTCTTTCACATAACAAGAATCAGAATATCAAAATTTCACAAGTAATTCCGAGAGTTCTCAAAGGAGATGAATAAAACAGTTTAACAACATTCGAGTGGAAAGCATGCATTCTCATACTTTTTCATATAACAATCATTCATTTGAAACATCACACACATGCGCACATTTGATATGAAAAGATCGTACATATGTACGTACCACTGAGATGAAGCACAATCAAAATCAAGAAACTAAGCCTAGCACTCCGACGACAACCGCTCTCTCCTACGGGGTCGATGTCTACAATCACACGTATGACGTACTCGTTATAACCAATTTACACATGCATAATAAAAATGAAAACCTACATGTACATAGTCGTAAATTTTACTAATGCACATATAATGATGTTTAATTATCAAAACAAGTCCAACAAAACACCTAGAAGTTCAGAAATTCAAGTTTTCTAAAAAATATAAAACTACAATTCTGGACAGAATTGAAGCTCTGATTTTGGAGCCATATTTACCATATGAAATCATCTCCTAAAATTTTGAAATTAATGTATTATGAACCTACATGTGTCTAATTTCAGAAACACCAAGAAAATCATGCATAGCTATTATAAAACTCAAGCTATTAAAATAACAAACACTGCTATACAGAGACAAGTTTGGAAGAAATTTTCAACTTTAAAGAACAATTACTACTACTTGGAGAATAGAAAAGATGCCCATATTCTCCATAATGAATACCCCATGTGTCTAATTTATCACAAAAAAGATGAGATGCCATATGTTTCTGAAAATGGAGTTTTTAACAAAAATGGCAAGAGTGGTCCAGAAATGGATTTTCAGAAAATATACAACTTAGAATGAGCTTATCTCCCAAACCAAAAAGGCTAAGAAGTTGTTTTTTTTTTTCTAAATGACCCTCTTTGAGTCTAGTTTCCAAATATGTAATATTTAAAAATTCCACATAGACAAAATTTAGAGATAATGTACGTTTTTCACAAACTGGTCAGATTGTTAAAATATGCAATTTTTCCAAAAAATCAACAAGTTTGGTTCAAATGATACATGCAACTTATGGAGACTTGATTTTCACCCAAATAACACCATTTAGGAATTAACTAAGATTTTTACATGCTCTTGACACAAATGATCAATACTCTCTTGGGTAACAATGCAAAGAAGATGACACTCACAACATGCATGTGGGTTCTAGTGTGGGTTTCATGAAATTGTCAAAAGTTTGGAGTTAAAACTCTTGATCAAAGCATGAAAATGAAGAATTAAGGATAAAAATAAAGAAATCTAAGATCTAATGTCACTAATCAAAGGTAAAGTTAGACATGCAAGTATGGATTTAAGTCTAGGAAGAACTTTACCCCAAGATTTATGAAGATGATGAGCAAGAAGGTGACTTTGACCTTCAATTCTTGAGTAGAATGTTGGAAGAACTCCCCTCCATGATGATAATAAGGTTGGACTCAAGATTTCCATAATTTGGAGCCAAGAAAGTTGAGTTTTGATGAAGTTTTGTGGAGGTCAAGCTCCAAAAACGGGAATGGAGTTTTGGGAGAGAGAAGAGAGGTCATTTGAGTGTTCTTGAAGAGAGAGTATGAAAAAAAATGAGAAGGAAAGAAATGTGATTGATATGGAGATTGGTGGTAAAGAATCTCACAAAAGATGTACATACAAAAATGATAGGTAGTATTGTTTAATATGATAGTTGACTTGCATGTGGGAGGCGGAGGAGCTTGAGTGGAATAAAAGTCTCCCAAGTTAGTTGAGGTGGATATAGAAAATGTTAAAAATTGAGGGGTAAAAATATTATTTTCAATTAATATATGACACGTAAAATCTAATTTATATGAACTAGAAAATTGATCAAGCAACTCAAAATAATATATTACGTATATAAATTTCATGACCCATATTTTTAAACAGCTATAAAGAAGTCCCAAATATACGCAGTAATTTTCGTATAGTATTACACAACTTTCCGAAACTACAAAATAACTCAAAATAAAGTTCTAGATTATCGTAAATGTCAAATGACACCCCTATATTTTGAAACCAATAGTAAGTTAAGAACAAGTTTGAAATAAAAATTTCTTAAAATTCTCATTTATATTTTGAAATTACTAAATAATCCCCAACTAAAATATGGGGTATTACATTATATCCCCCTTAAAAGGAAGCTTCGTCCCCGAAGCTTAAAAAAACTTTTGAGTAAAATTACGAACATACTTAAGGAGAATGCAACTAATGCACATGAGACTTGTATGCAATGCTAATGCACATGCAACACTTTAATTAACTGGAATCGCGCTCTCGGTCGGTTACATCCCCACTCACTCGTACCTTACTAGAGATTCAAATACAATTATCTCAAGTAAAAGTTCGGCACCAAATTTTCAAAGGTCTAGACGAACACACAAGTTACCACGTTTTACAAAGACAAATCAAAAAATTTCTAGCGTTTAAACAAATCTTGAAATTTATAGACACAAATTAATTTGATCGAAACTAACACGTCATTTTGCTTGGCTAATCCGAACTAAAAATGTTTTCTTACCTGTGTAGGGTTTGATAAACCAATCACCTCAAGTGTTCCACGCAGACGAGGGAGAAAAGGACACTATGTGTCGTCACACAATGTGTATATCCATCACAACTCGAATGTGTTTCTAATGTTCCAACTTAGTCTAGAAAACGGGTACAACTCATAGTACCGTCGTACTAAGAGTCACGCCAGCGGACTGCTAAACAAAGTGGTCCATATCACTTGGCATTTGGTATCTCCGCACCAATCATTTTTTTCAAAACTATTTTTGAAAAGAAAAAAAAAATATTTTTTTGTCAAAACTTTCTAATTTTAGAAGCGACCAAGTCGAATTAACTCAAAGTGAAACAAAACCAGGAATTATCTTAAAAGTCGCACTCAAAGGTATGAAAGGAATGGTCTCACGGTCTTCTAAGTCAAAACGTCGATACTCTTATGTCGGTAAAATAACATAACCAATTAAGGGAACGTGCATACGCATCACACGACAATGACAAATCATTTCTATATAGTAAGCAAACATTCTCATAGGATAGCAAACATATAAATAAGCAAGTAGATTTCGCATGGAGCACATACCAATTAGCAAGTAACAGTTAATCAACAAGTACGGTAAAAATCGTGTTTAAGAATACGTAATTACCCCCAAAATCCCCCGCGGCTTGCTTACTTTGTTATTACCAAATTAAGATATCCTAATCAATTTTAAAATTTTGAAAACGTGTTATCTTTCTTCTTTATCTACTTAAGGAAATCGAAAAGTCTCATTAACCGGAGAATCGATGCTCTGATACCATCTGAAACGACCCTGGATCTCGGCTCAGGATTAATGCGACAATCGATAACCAAAAGTAGAATTATATTTACAAATATTACAATTTATTTAATACAAAAATATTTGAGACGATAAGTTTACAAAAGCAATGTGTGAAATAATCTAGGTGATCTACTAAGTGATTTGAACGTCTTCGTCTCGATTCGCGTTCCCATAACCCCACCTTGATTGATGACCTGCGGTTTTAAAGTGGCAAAAGCCGACGCAGTTTTGAATAAAATGATTAGTAAAAACTGAGTAAATACACACTACGACATGTAAGTGATGAGTGGCACGCAAGAATAGTTTAAATAAACCAAGAGATTTGAAACATTAATAAGTAAGAGAGTTGGGAATTCATGAACAATTATAAGTAATCACGTAGCGAGAACTTTTCAACTTTAAAACTTCAATAAACCAGGAGTATTAAAGGAATTCTTAAATCAGTAGAATCTCCAGAATAAACAAGTTATTTTGAACTCATAACGATATTTGTTCACGAATAGCATATGCTTTTCAAATCATTTCATATATTAGGGCATATCCAGAGCCACAAACAACATCAATAGAGTATACAACTTTCTTTCAAGTTCAGTTAATCGTTAAGTTTAGCTGAGGCATGTCCAGAGCCACCAGCAGGATCGATGTAGACAGAGGGATCACGAAATAATCACTAAGGGTTCCTTCTAGGGTCTATCAAACCCTATTTCACCCGAGCGTTAAGGGAGCCCATTCGTCAACCCCACTCATAATATTAGCTAAAAGGCATTAAGTGTCGACACCCTATACCGTAGTGACCCTTACAAGTATAAGTAGCACTCTATAGCTCTATAAAACCCTTGGCCTCAATCTCTTGATACATTTTGGCTCATCGGGGGTGGATTTTTGAACATTAACGTTCTATCCAATAATAAGAAGCATTGCTTCAATGGTCTTAGCCATAAGAAAATGGTGGATCGCTTGACGCCTCCCATTAATAACAGTACTCTGTACATCGTCCTAAGTCTATTAGAGGTATTTTATTTCTTCTCTTTCACATAACCAGAATCAGAATATCAACATTTCAAAAGTAATTTCCGAGAGTTCTCAAAGGAGATGAATAAAACAGTTTAACAACATTCGAGTGGAAAGCATGCATTCTCATACTTTTTCATATAACAAGCATTCATTTGAAACATCACACATGATTTGTTTTATATTGTACTTATTATCAAAATTTTGTTATGTACTTTAACCGAAATGTAAATTTAATAGTTAATAATCTACTTTTGGTTATTGATTGTCGCGTTAACCTGAACCGAGATCCAGGGTTGTTACATCAGGCTCAGAGACAAGCCACGCAGCCACAAGCACAACAAAAACAGGATTTGGAAATGAAAGCCTTGTTGAGACAATTGGTTACTCAGCAACAACAGACAAATGAGAAGATGGATATGATGGAGCACAAGTTTGTTGCCATGGAAGCCACTATTAAGAGCCATGAGACACAGATTGAGCAAAATGTCAATCAGCTTACTAAATCTTCACCTGGAATGCTTCCTGCTAATTATATTGTTCCTACTGAGCAGCTCAAAGCTATTACGACTCGCAGTGGCACTACTACTCAGGATCCTTCATATCCTAGCCATTCGAGAGCTGAAGCTACTAAAGCCACAGAGAAAGAATCGAGTGAAGAGGTACCCAAGGCCGTGAGTCCCCAATCAAAGGAAACAGCTGAGAAGAAAGAAGAGCCCAAGAACACTCTAAATCCGGCTAATTTAGTGCCAAATGTGCCATATCCGGCGGCAATAAAGAGGGGTGATGAAGATCATTATGGGAGATATTTGGAGATATTTAGAAAACTTCACATCAACATCCCTCTTGTGCAAGCACTGCTACGATGCCCAAGTATAAGAATTTCTTGAAGGAAATTTTATGGGGTAAGAAGAGCATAGACCATTATGCCACAGTGAAGTTGACAGAGACATGTAGTACTGTGATATAGCGAGATATTCCCAAGATGAGAGATCCAGGTAGTGTCATTTTAGGCTGCACTCTTGGGGGTGGATATCATACGCATGGGCTCTATGATTTAGGCGCGAGTATTAATCTCATGCCATTGTCCCTATTTCAGAGATTGGGCATTGGTGCGCCAACCCCAGTGAAGATGGGTCTGCAACTGGCAGACAATTCTATTGTTACATCAAATGGGGTGATTGAGAACTTGCTTGTTAAAGTGGGCGCATTTGTGTTTCCAGCTGACTTTGTGATAGTGGACATCAAGGAGGATCGCGATGTGCCACTTATCTTTAGAAGACCGCTTTTAAAGACAATGCGCGCAAATGTGGATCTAGAGACTAAGGAGCTTACTATCAAAGCTCTAGATTCATCACTTGTGTTTACGGCATTTGTTTCGGGAAAAGGGAAGAATAAATTAGCGATGATTAAATTTAGAGAGAAAGATGTGGATCCTACACATGGGTAGTCTACAGTTTTGCTACCCGATCCACCCGATTCAGAAAAGAAGTCAACTATGGTCGGTGCGCATGATGTGGTGCAAAAGATCAAGAGCAAGAAACTGAAGGAGGAGGCACGTCGTGCTAGACCTCCTTGACTTTTTTTGAGGTAATTGGGTCGGGTCGTCGACCTTAAATTATAAGGAGCTTGTTGGGAGGCAACCCAACCTATTTATTTGCATTAGATTAGGGAGTTTATTTTTAATACAGTTATGTTTTGTGTTTTTAGTTATTAATGTGGAGAGATGAGAGAGAGAGGGACTAATGATGTTTTCAAGTGACATATATGAGCAGGTTATGAGAGAATCTACCCCGGTGTGCCATGGCACACATGACTGTTATAGGGGCTCGTGCATGCGAGTTGGGGATTCTCTAGACACAGATTTTAGCAGAGGAGGGCAATCGACCCCGGTGTGCGAGTACACATTGACTGTATAGGAGCATGGTGGCGCCACTACTGTGCTTGGGGATTGCTTTGCGTATTTCGTCCCCACCCTTGAGGTGGTTGTGAGTATCTTTTTCCTCTTGTAAGAAGTTGTGTCTCTTTTATTGTATATGTCACGCTCCATCTCATTTACTGGTCCTACACATTGATTGTTAAGTCCTATGTTTAATCTCTAAATTTGTTGAGGACAACAAAGCATTCAGTGTGGGGGTGGTTTAACTGTCTACTAGCTAATGTGTCCTGCATAGCCAGTTACATGTAGAATGTTTAGTTTGTATTGTGAGTCAGTATTGTGGTTTCCGTTATGTTTTTACTTATATTGTCGTATTGTGTAGAGTAGATTTATATTTTGTTTGCACTTTTAAATAATTGATTCTACCCACCAAAGAGTTTAGTTGTGTAGTGTCAATTTTTTTTCGAGTCTAAGCCTTGCATATAGAGTTAGGATATTACGAAAAATACAAAAAAGAAATTTAGAAAGAAAATAGAAAATCCATAAAAAAAAATTTAAAATTGAAAATTTGAGAAAAGGCAATCGAAAGAAGCTTAGAATTGGTTGATTTAGTGCGATGTGAAAAATTTAGGCATAGGGTGTGAATTTTAACCGAGAGTGACATGTTTAGTTTTCCCTAGTAAGTATAGAGAGAATCTCATTACGTGAATGCTTACCTATTTTCAAACTAAACTGAATTGTATAAGCTAAAGTGTGTGTTGTTTTTCTCCTAAAAGAGTTGAGCTTGGTGTTTGCTAAACAAGCTGAACGTTCATGTTGTCCGTCTTAGGTAGTCGCCAGCCCGCCTCGTAGTGGCACACAGAACAGCTGTGCGAGGATGCGTAATAGAGCACTCAATGCTTTTTAGATCTTACCTTGTATGACCACTAGATAACCCTAATTGATCTTTGGATTCATTGTTAGCCTATATGACCTAGGGAGACGATTCTTGGCCTTTATCATATATCGTTTAGAATTACCTTTCTAGAGCGTCACGAGGGAGCAGTAGTTGAGGGGGTTAGATGAGGGAGTGCTTCATTTCACATTTATGTGAGTCCTATTGTTCGCATGTGCTTCATTAGATATTTTGAGGGGATGCGAGGGTGAGTGAGTCGGCGGCGGTGTTCCATGTCATTACATTGTAGACACAGTAGTGGAGAGTCTAAGTGCGTGACATCTAATCCGCACAAGAATGGGGTTGGTTGTTATTGATTGGTGGAACGTGCTAGGTACGGGATTTCTATCATCTTGATGTAGGAGGTTCGGTTGGATTAGGCACGTGACATATATCTTATTTGACTACTCGAGAGGGGGATATGACTGCACTCTAGTGTGGGGGTGTCGACATTTGACTACGGACATAGAGATTGTGCATTGACGACTCCACCCCCATACACGCTTTGACTTTGACGGTTTGTAGCATCTTTCATGGAGTTAGGGGGAGATGAATTATTTTTGTGATACTTATTCATTGTTTTGTTTCTTTCCCTGGCATTATTACTGCTGCTTGATTCTTGAAGGAGGACCACTTGTACATTTTTTTTATTGTATTATTGTTGTTTTACTGAGATAAATAAAAAAAGAAGAAGAAAAAAAAAAAGAAGAAGAAGAGAGAGAGAGAGAGAGAGAGAGAGAGAGAGAGAAGCAGAGGAATAAAGAGAAATAAAGTTGTGCTTATTGGAAATCGAGTGGTGAAAGTTCTTGTTCCTGTTGAAGATAGGTTGAGATCGTGTACGCTCAGCTTTGATGGCCACGGGATTGACATGGTACCGGGGTTTGAGGGGATTGAGGGCCGGAGTCGGTGAGATTCGGGTTGTGGATTCCTATCATCATGGTGAGGGTGTAAGATATGGGGTTTGGTGAGCTTATGTTACGCTTTAGGATTTTTTGGTTCATACAAGTATATCCTTTTTGTCCTTAAGCCTCATCATATTTCACCATTAGCGGAATAGGAGCTCGGACTATGAACGTGGCTTAGCCTTGGTTAGCCTCTTATTTTTATCAGCACACATGAAGAGGTAGGTTGTTCTTTATAGTAAAGTTAAGCTTTCTATACTAACTATAGGGAATTACTTGTTGTCGAGTTTAGTTGCGCTTCACACGTCTTGCCTAACTTTTTCATCATCCATGAGCACCGGTCTACGCAAATTGAGATTGCCTGATCTCCAAAAAAAATAAAGTAATTTTTGTTTTGTGTTTAATATCGAGTCTAGATTTTCATTTGCATCATCTTGTTGCATTAGTAGTGTCGTAGGTCATGTTAGAGTCGTTTGAGTCTTGTTGGCTAGTAAACATTTAGATGCAGTAGATGAGACTTTGCTCGGGACGCGCAAATGGCAAGTGTGGGGGTATTTGATAACTCCTTCATTAGAGTTATCTTTAGTACACTTTATATTGTTATTTGTGTGCATTTCGGTGCAAAATGACGAGATTTGAGCTAAAATATGAAGAAAATGCACTTTTGGATGTTTTTTAGCTTTAAAGTACAATTCGGGCGTTTCTTAATGGTTTTGAGTATGATTTTGATAATTTGACACATTTGATCTTCGCGGTAGTGTTCGTGTTGTTGTTTGACAGGAATTACGTATGGGGGAATCAATTGGATAGAAGAAACGAGCTTCGGAATTGAAGAAAAAGACGAATTTTGGCGTTTTGGATGTTTTTAGTCAAAATTGGGAAATAATTGAGAAAAACGAACGGTCTGGGAACGGAAATTTCTCTACATGGACGAAGTCTACGTCGCGAAAGGAATCCAAAGGTTCAAAAATCATGTTAATCGGAGTTCGGGATAAAAATCCGGGTCCTTATTTTCTTTTCCGCGATCTTAAAATATCCTGAAAATCCTGATTTTAACTTGAAACATCCTGAATTGTCTTCCGAGCATCCTTTTTGCTATTCCAATGATATTCACCACCAGTACATCACCATTCTCCTACACAACCAGACACCTTCACAACCAACCATTAATACCCACAACATGTTCCAAACAACACCTGAGTAACTAACTTAATTACCAATGACATAAACTCCCTTCAAAGCAACCAACCAGTAACTAACCTATGCCAATACACCAATTCCAATCACCCTTTACACCAGTTCACCTACAAACCAGTCATAACCAGTACTACCTAAGCCTCCATTGACCACGTGAAAAACTACCAGATAAACCGCCGACGACCATAGCCCAGAGAACCACCGATTGAAATCACCGGCAAACCTCCATCAATTCCGGACAAAACTCGACCCAGATGAACACAGATTCTCAATTCCCTATCAGGATGCTCAGAAACCCAGTAATGAATCCAGCAAGCAACAGAGGCGCGAGAACAAATAAGAAATCAGAAGAGTGAAGATGATTTCGAAGCAGCGATTCCAGGTGTGTTCGTGCGAAGAGATTATCTCTTCGTGCGAACATCGGCCCTTAGCCAAAATCCTCTTCGTGAAGTCTCTTCGTGAAATCAGTAGCAGTATTCTATCTATGAAGCTCTTCGTGCGAAGAGCACGTCCTTCGTGCGAAGAGAAGTTTCCACGCAGATAAAAATTCAGAATTGAAGTTGGGGCTTTTGTGTAATATTCAAAAACCTATTCTAAACAAGTAGGAAACTTACGAAAAATCCCTAAAAACGTGATGTATGAAGGAAAGACGTTGAGGAACAGATCAGAGACATAACAGAAGCATAGTTGGAGCTCGCAGCATTGTTGGAGCGCGGAGATTCACCGTTTGAATTCTTTTTCTCTTCTTCTCCTTATTTTTATCTACGATTATGAAAAACATTGTCTTTGTAATCATGAATCGTAGTAGCTAAACACTTTATATCGGGATTTCTCAAACGGTAGCTAGGGTTTGAAGCTGGTTTGGCGGATTACGGAGTTTATTCACGTTCTGTTTGAACTTAATTGATGATGTGAGTTTGCTATGTTTAATTCATGCTCTTAATCTATCTTTTTGTTGTTTAGCCATCAATCCAAAGATTATAGGTAATACGTTAGTGAAATCAACGAATTGCTCGGATAATTGAATTAAGCACGTGGTCATAGGTTAGAGAAATCAACCACCGACTATGAACGTTGAGTAGAATTAGATGGCCGTCATTATATGTTTTGGGGATAATTAGAACTTGGTAACTCGGTTCTAATTTTACCTAGGCATAGAAAGCTAGCTTGGTAACTTGGTTAGCATTATTGCTCGTTTGGCTAAATAAATCATCGTTTGTGTTTCAAAACGTAATTCGTTAACGGTATTCATCTAGTGATCCTAGAGAAATCCTAATACTCGTCTCTCATTTAAATCTCAATTTTAATTATTAGTTTTTATTTACATTCTTATTTAATTAAACATACTCAATTTTTTGCCCACGAGAAGTTAACCATCCTAATTGATTCACAACAAGTCCTCTGGGATTCGACAAACCTATCTTCCACATTTATTACTAGAGCGATAACTGTACACTTGCATAGATCGTATCAATATCCTAATTAATAAATAGTTTAAGCACTAATAGAAGAACACTGAGATAATAGTGAACCTAGAAAGCATAGAAGTGTTCTTCTTAGTTGCAAGGGATTTAATGCTGAATTGATCTCATTCCTTGACGCTCTATCAATTTGAATATGTTGTTTTGAATCTCTACTGTAAGTCGCTCATTCAGCTTCAGTATCTTTGAATTTAAAGTCTTGTTGCAACAGCTACAAAGTTTGTCGCAAGAAACTCCCTAAAGATCCTCAACTGAATCTTGCTCTCAACAGCTCTAATCCATGGGATATAAGCCAAGTTTTCTCCACTTAGTTTGAGCACAATCTGCACCATTAAGATTGAGAGAAGTTTAGAACAAAACCCATAAAAATAGCTAGGCTTTTAGATATTTGTTTGGCACTCTTGCATTCAGGAATCTCAGGCTAAGGACTGTGAACATTTTAAAACCTTTGAAAAGCTTTTCAAATCTTTGAACTATGGTTGTTTCCTGCAAAACAAAGTGAGAACACAAACTATCTCACAGAAAGCATATTCAAAGAATAAGCATTTTTTAGTAATCATGTATTCAGATAGTTAAGTAATTCTCCTGCAAAACAGAACTTTGGCAAACACATATAATTTTTCTTTCATCACACAAAAAGGCATAGCTTAAAACCAGGAGACAAACTCCCCCCTTAGTTCATACTGTCCTCTGAATATTTTCAAAGCTTTTTGAATCCAGTTTCAAGGATTTGAAATAATAATTCAGTTAACAATCTCCCCATTGATGAAAGACAAAACAAATATTCAGTTAATACTGTAAATCTGCACTGAAAATCATAGTTATCAGCAACATAGCAGAAAATTCATATGAAATCAAAATTAAACACCAAATAGTAATACCCAAAAACAAACAGTAATAAAAAAAATCAAAACATGTTGATCACTAACAAAGTCTAACAAAGCAAACACATCCTCTTCCAAACACATCAACACGCAGTGTAATTTTCTCCCCATTTTGATTTTCATCAAAAGAGAGAAATTTTTTTGGATCTTATTACAAAAAAATTTAAACATTTAAAAAAACATATTCAAGGGTTTGAATTCTTGTTATCTTCTTTTGTCTCGATCCTTGAGCATCAAATCCTTCAGCATCATCTAAACCACCTTCTTCCTCCTATTTTGTTTCTCTGTTTTCAAATTTATCTTGTTCTTCAGCCACCATCTCAGCACCTTCATCAGCATCCTCAAACAGATCTTCAGAAGCAACAATCTATGCAATTACTTTCTTTTTCTGCTTCTTTTCCTATAGTACATCCCCAATAAGAATCCCCGAGTCAATGATGCCTTCTTTCCCTGTTCCTTTAACTTCAACAGCTTCTTCTTCAGTAGAATACTCATTCGGGAGCTCCATGGCAAAACCTGTGCAGCCTCTTCTTGCACATCCACCAAGTTCAAACTTTTGAAAACTTTGGAGACCTTGTCATTCGAGGAGGAAACCCGGTACTTCATTTTCTTGAACTCAGTACACATCTCAAATTGACCCTACTTTAGTTCATCCAGCTCATTCTTAATAATCTAACTTCTCAAGCACTTGAGACTGGTTTGTAGAGGTAGAAGGTAAAGCTAGAGGAGTGGTCAAGGCTTTTGGCTTAGAAAACTTCTTGGATTTAAGCTCACTCTCAGAAAGTTCTGAATAGAATTTCCACTCTACCATAGAAGTTTGCACAATTCCAATCCTCTGGAAAGAGGATTAATTGATCATTCTAAAACAACAGAAATCTTCTCTTCTTTATCAACAGGAATGTCAAAGTATTTGAAGAAAATATGTAGGAGATCGGCACAGGGAAAATCATGGTTTTGTTTTTGGTACTACAATATAGCATGTGCTCCATCACAATTCTAGCCAAATCAATCTCAAAGCCATACATAATCAAATACATCAAGTACAGAACCCTATATGTGAGAAATTTATTTGAATTCTCCCTAGGCACCACACACCTCATCAGGATAGTGAAAATAATTTTGGCTTCAAAAGTTAAAACAGAATGTGTTAACTAGTTTTGAGGTTCAGGGTGTATTAGTTAAAAGGAAATCCACTTTGGCCAAACTAATTGCCTCATTCTTACGAGGAAGACTATCAACATCATATACTTCAGGACAACCTAAAACCTCAGCAAATACCCCATGATCCAAGTGAATATCTATACCAGCAACCTTAGAAGACAAAATCAATTCTTTACCAAACACTTGTTGAAGGTTAAGATAAAACAGTCTAGTTAATCTAGGGTATGCCTCTTCAGTCCAAATAGAAGTCTCTGTCAACCTTCTTGTGCACTCTAAATCCATATTTTTAATCATCTTAGTGCAAATCATACTACACTATGCTATAGTCGTTGGTGCATAGCCATCTAAACAAAGCCCTTGTGATTTAAAATTGATAAACTAATGTTTTGATAGAAGTCTTACCAGAATTAGATTTCTTATCCCCTTTGGTCTTGTCTGATTTCAGAACCCCCTTTCTCTTTCAAATCATTCTCTTTAAAAACTTTCAGATCTTTCTTCACCTTCTTTGTACTAGCCTTCTGGTCACCCTTTCCTTTGCCACATTTCTCTTTCTGATCAGATTTTACTTGCTAGGACTAGCTTTCTCCACATCATTAGTGTTCTTACTCTTCTTCTTCTTCGGAGGAAATGGTAATGGCATGCTCACAGTCTCAGAACTCGAACTAACTGCATGGATCTCTTCTTCAGAGTTAGATTTTCTCTTCTGAGCTTGACTCTTCTTCCTCATGTTCTCTACCCACTTGTAAAGTCGAGTTCTCTGAGATCTTCCTGAATCCATTCAAGGTTAGGGTCTAGATAGAGAGAGACGGGAGAGAGAAAAGATATGCTCGAAGAGTTGGAGTGAAATAAAGAAACTGGATAATTTCAATCTCTTGAGAGAGAATCTTTATTTGAAACCTTAAAAGTTTCTATAACGGATTGAAAAATTAAATATTGATTTAATGTGTGAAAAAATATTAAAAAGTAATGTCAAGTAATTATCTACAGAGATAACACTCAACACTAAATGATCCATCATAACTTTCATGTAGTATGCAAATTTATATTCAAAGCTTTGTGAAGATTTTCAAGGCTTTGAAAATTTGTCTGAAATATAACAGTTTTTCAAGGCCTTGAAAAACTGTTATATTTCAGACAAATTTTCAAAGCTTTAAAAAGGGTTTCAAGGCTTTAAAAACAACTAAATTACCTGATACTCCCCCTACATTAATGCATCCTTGTTCAACATACCAAGTTGCAATCTCAAAGTTGCAAATCTATCCTCAGGAAATGGCTTAGTGAAAAATATCGGCAAATTGCAAGTTAGTAGGCACAAAATATAAAGACACTTCACCTTTCTCCATATGATCTATAATAAAATTATGTCTAACATCAATGTGCTTAGTCCTTGAATGTTGTACTGGATTTTTTGTAATGGAGATTACACTAGTGTTGTCACACTTGATTGAATATCTCTGAAATCAAATCCAATATTCCTCATTTGTAGAGTTATTCATAGAACTTGTGAGAAACATGCTTCGGCTGTAATATATTCAGCTTCTGTTGCTGATAGTGTTACTGAGTTTTGCTTCTTTGAATGGCACCTTATCAAGGACGAGCATAAGAATTGACAGCATCCTAAAGTGCTTTTTATATCCACTTTGTATCATGCAAAATCGGCATCTGAATAGCCACACAGAGAGAGATTATACCTGTTTGTATACCAAAGATCTAAGTCTTTAGCACAATTGAGATATCTGAAAATTCTTTTAACAGCCACTAAGTGAGACTCCTTTGGATTAGCTTGAAATCTAGCACACATACATATACTAAACATGATTCCTGAACTACTAGCAGTGAGATATAATGAACCAATCATACCTCTGAATTCTTTTTGATTCACACTCTTACCATTATGATCTTTATCTAAAGATAGAGTATAACTCATAGGATTTTTAGCAACCTTGGATCAAGACATGTTGTACTTGTTCAGTAGATCTTTGGTATACTTGTTCTAATGTAGGAAAATCCCTTTCTTCATTTGATGAACATGAAGTCCAAGAAAGAAATTTGACTCTCCCATTAAGCTCCTTTCAAACTCCCTGCATATAAAACTTGAGAAATCCTTGGATAGAGTATCATTAGTAGCACCAAACAGTATATCATCAACATAAACTTGTACGACTAAGATATTTTTCTCATGTGTTTTGATAAAAATAAATCTGTCAACTAAACCTCTTTTGAAACCATTTTCAAGGACATATTTAGACAGTCTTTCATACCAAGCTCTTGGAGCTTGTTTAAGGCCATAAAGAGCTTTATAAATTTTGTAAACATGATTAAGGAGAGCATCATTTTCAAAACTATAAGGTTGATCAACTTAAACTTATTCTTGAAAATATCCATTTAGGAAAGCACATTTTACATTAAACTAAATAAACATCAGAAATAGAATATGCAATTTCATTACCTACTTTACCAATGCCAATAATATTGCACTCACCAAGTGTAATTTTTCCTCCAGATTGTTCTTCTAGTTCATAAAACAAAGAACTCTTATCACTCATGTGTCTAGAACAACCATTTTCTATAATCCACTTTTTATCTTTTTTCTTGGTGACAACCTGCATAACCAATCAATTCCTTACCCAGATTTTAAACCAGGTGTTATATTTGGAATCATACTCATGATCAACCATATTAAGAGGTATGATCCATTTTGGAACCCAAATTTGTCTTACCGGTCCCTTAAGATGAAATGGAAAAGTATTCCTCATAATGTGAGGTTTTGTTCTTCTAAAGGAACATGTCAATTAAACATGACCAAGTTTATCATAATAAAAGCATTTAGGAGAATGTTTACTACTAGCTTTTATAAAACTGGTATTGTTCTTTATAGGAAAATTTGGATTGTATCCAATACCATGTTTGAAATTGAGTGTAAACTTCCTCCAAGCATCAAGTTGAGATTGTGTTCTGAGCTAGCGAATTTTGTCAAGACTTTCTTTGATTCTTCAAGTTTCTCAATCAGTATAATCTTTTGTTCATCTAATTCTTCATGTTGATGTTTTAGAGAAACAAAGTTATCATTTAAAAAAGAATTTTCTGCTACAACTTCTTTGACCTGAGTTTTCAAGGCCTTGAAAGTCATTTCCAAGGCTTTGAAATCTCTGTCAGACTTATCCTGAGAAACCTCAACAGTTTTGTTTTGACAATTTAAGTCCAGGTTTGTCTTTGCTTGCTCATGAACCTTTACCTTCAAAGAATTTATTTCATTTATGTAACTCTCTTCATTCATGAGCATGCTTTTTGATTCTCGGATAATATATCAGTAGAACTAGAACTTAAGTTTTTCACCATTACCTCAACGTTTTTGTCTGAGTTTTGCTTCTCATCATGCTCTGCCATAGGACACAAGTTAGCTTGATCCTCTTCTGAATCTGAGTCACTTGTAGAATCAGAATCACTCCAGGATGCAACCATGACATTCTTTCTTTTGTCATTGTCCTTCTTTTGATAATGCGTGTTCTTATTATGAGGAAAATTTCTGACTAAATGATATGCATCACCATACTCAAAGTAACTTAGTCCGTTAGGTTTACTTGAATAGGAGGAGGACTTACCTTTGTAGTCCTTGTTGCTTGATGACCTAGATCTTTTTATCATATTTGTTTCCAAAGTTTTTCTTCATTTTGAGGATTATGGTCAAGGCTTTCGAATTCAGTGCAAAAGGATCTTCATCATCTTCCTCCTTTTGAAGGCTTTGAATCTACTCAATCTCTTTAGCCTTGAGTGCCAGCTTCTTGACACTTTCAGAGAGTTCTCCATCCACTTCATTCATGGAAATTTCATGAGTGAGGAGCTTTTCCTGCAAGTCATCCAATTCAAGAGCACATAAATATTGAGCCTCCTGAATTGCTGTTGTCTTTGCCTCCCATTTGGCTTTAGGAATACTTCACAATCTTCCCGACTTTCTCTTCATTTGAGAATGACTTTCCCAAAGACTCCAGGTTGTTGACTATGTATGTGAACCTTTTAAACATTTCCTTGATTAACTCATCTTCATTCATCTTGAATAGCTCATATTGCCTCAGCAAAAAATTAATCTTTGTCTACTTGACTTGGCTAATTCCTTCAAAAGTCAACACCAATTTTTCCCACATTTCCTTTGAACTTTTTCAACTAGAGATCTTGTTAAACTCATATGCATTCAAATCACAATACAATAATTTCATGGCTCTATAATACTTATAAAACCTTCTCTAATTAAGTAGCATAAAGAAAATCTTCAGTTTTAGGAATTTTAATCCCCTCTCTTTCGGTATAGAAATTTTGAAGTTCATTTTGATGATAGACCACGGACTCATGTCCTGATCATCTTCATTAGAGATCTCCAGTACGCAAAGTTATCTCCACAAAATAGAGGAGGTACATTTGCTGCTCTTCCTTGTGAGAAACCACATTCACCTACATTACTCACGATCACAAGATTGTTAGATCTAAACAGTGATACAAGCTCTGATACCAATTGAAGTGTAAATGTAGGTAATAATACGGGATCAAATGTACTCTAGAAGGGGGGGTTGAATAGAGTATGGCAACTTTGGCTAAAATAATGGTTTCAAAAATAAATATAGAGGTTTTAAAGTTTTCCGAAGCTTTGAACTGAAATAGATAGTTAAAAAAGCTTCTAAGATTTTCAAAGCTTTGAACTTGATTAGTGTTGAAGAATTTTGTAAGCAGGTAAAGTACTTAAATGTAAGGAACAGGACACAAGTCTTTGTTATGAAATTCGGCCTCCAAAATGCCTACTCCACCTGAGGGTTCTAATCCCTCTAGGATTTGAACAACTTCTTATCTATCACTAGTTAAGCCCTAGATATCAGGCCCAAAGAGAATTGCCTTACTCTTATACCACCATGTGGCTCTCTGATAACCTATCTAGTAGAGCTTCAACTACTTGATACAATAAGACTCTCAGTTGTTCACTTGAATACCTCAACTAAGATAGAATATAGAAGATTTAGAAATCCTAATGAATAAAGAGTTTGAGCACTAATAGAAGAACACTGAGAAAATAGTGAAGCTGGAAAGCATAGAAGTGTTCTTCTGACTTGCAAGGGATTTAATGCTGAATTGATCTCCTTCCTTGACGCTCTGTTATTCCGAATATGTTACTTTAAATCTTTGTTGTAAGTATCTCATTCAGCTTCAGTCTCTTTGAATTTTAAAGTCTTGCTGCAAAATCTACAAAGTTTGTTGTAACAAACTCCCTAAAAATCCTCAACTGAATCTTGCTTCTCAACAGCTCTAATCCAACGAAGATAAGCTAGATTTTCTCCACTGAATTTGAGCACAATATCCACCTTCAACCTTGAGACAATTTTATAAAAAAATCCATAAAAATAGCTAGGCTTTTAGAGATTTGTTTGGCACTCCTGCATTCAGGAATCTTAGACTAAGGACTCTGAACATTTTAAAAGCTTTGAAACCTTTTCAAAGCTTTGAAATATGGTTGTTTCTTCCAAAACAAAGCTAGAACACAAACTATCTCACATAGAGCATATTGAAAGTATAAGCACTGTATGGTAACCCTGCATTCAGATAGTTAAGTAATTCTCGTGCAAAACAGAACTTTAGCAAGCAAAGATAATTTGTATTTCATCACACAATAAGGCATAGCTTAAAAGCAGGAGACAAACTCCCCCTTAGTTCATAATGTCCTCTGAATATTTTCAAAACATTGAAACCATTTTCAAGGCTTTGGAACAAGAATTGAGTTAACTGATCTCATGATGGAGTAAGAAGAATTAAGTCTTTGTTACTGTTTATCTTTATAAATTCAAAAGAATTTTTGACCTAGAATAGAATAGAGATGGAAAAAGGAAGTGTCAGCTTATGCTTTTTTGACTGTTTTTTATAGCTTGACTAAAACTGGAAGTTACAGTATGATTGTTTCTGGCTGTTTGTCATTGCTGGTCAAATATCTCAGATCATGTAGTTTGATATATAGGAATGATATAAATGATCTTAGTACTGTTATTTAGATATATCTTAATTCTAACCCTAAACTTGTAGGTAATTCAAACCTTTATAATTAAGTGCAACAAGCTAAAGATCTTATATTCCTTACAAGGGTTTCCATGTACTCCTCATAGTAAATGCTTTAAGCCTATGAGTGTTCATGTAGCGTCAGTCCCAAATTTCAAGGACTGAACGATCAAAACTGCAAAAGGGAAGCAGCAGCAAGGAGTAGGTCGACCACCCTAAGCCCACAACCATGGCCACACGCAGCCCTAGGTTAGACGCCAGGAATGGGACGACTAGGGTTTGGCTTCTCATTTCCTTAAGCTTCCTCTCTTGTCAATTTTGGAACTTCATTTAGTGACAGATTGCAACAACCCCCTTATCCGGCTCGGACAAGACCAGGAGGGCAATGCTAAAAGTAACGGCGGAAATCAAAAGCATAACATTCCACAACCTGGTTTTATAACATTAAAAATCATATTTAATCTTTAAGTCTGATACATGAGATGTCTACTATTACAAAATGATTAACTAACATTACTAGATACTAATTGTGATTCTATGTGAGTCTCGTACCCATCCAGTCCATAGTCTCCAGGTCCTAGACCTGCGGTGGGAAGAAAAACAAGAATTGCAGTTTTCAAAGTCAGCAATGAAATGCGGAGTAAGTAACACCCGAACTCGTAAACAGATGATGAGGCATGCTTTGTTTTCATAATAATAATAATAATAAAGGGGATTAAATCATAAAAGAGTAAACTTGAAGAATAAAGTAGGAACTCAAATATAAACTTCTCATTCTTATAATTTTCCTTCTCAACTTCAAACGGGGAGTATTATTCCCAATCTCTTCCTTCTTTCTTTTCAATACAAATTCTTTTCTCTGAAAATTACATTATTAGCTTGTTGATACGGGGAAAAATCTACTATTCTATCACTAGTAGCCATGATCTTAAGTGTCGGCACCCCCCCTAAGACTCCTCGCGGCCGGAGAGGTGAGTACATGGAGCGACCCGGCATGTTGCGATCGGGTTAAAATTCACAGGCCAAGTGACCGAAGTCAACACGAAAATAATAATCACATGCCGAGTGGCTGAAGTCAACACGACAATAATAACCTTCTCCCGCACAACTCTTTCACTTTACGTTATTACGCATTATTATTATTATTTGTGTGACAATATCAAAGCAAAGAAACTTCTTTAAAATGTAAGTAATTCGCAAATATAACATGTAAATAAATAACAAATTCATTTTGACACAAGTATTAAAAATCATATTGCGACGCGAAAGGAGCTAGGCGCGCAAGGCTTGGCAAGTTTACTTACCTTAATCCACAACAACTAGCACATAAAAGCTCCTGCAGATGAACTTAGCTGTCGTCGACAAACCTGTCACCTAAAGATTGTACTTTCTTATTCAATCACAAGTCCAACTATACAAGTATAATGCCTTAAATCCTACTTAGTCTTTAGATAAACTCAATACCCCTTTACTAATTCTCCCAACGCCTCTTTCTTTAGCTATATTTTGCTACCCACAAAATTATAACAAACAATTCATTTAAATAATTACTTAATCCTACGTTTCTAAGAGTAACTATCTATTTAGAGAAGTTGTTCATATTAAAAAGACGACTAATAATAGTGAAAACGAATGCTAATTTATATTTATGAAAATTGAGAGAAATAAAATCTAATTGAGTTTATAAACATTTAAACAATACTTACGAGTATTATATGTCTATGAAAACTACTTTGACATACTATACATAAGGTGGCTATGTAGGTAAACCAGAAAGTATTGTTTCGGAAGCATTTTAGTAAAGCGGAATTGAAAGCTAAGTGATTAAACAGTGTTTACTTAGCTTTTCAATAAAATATTTCTAGTTTAATTTTTAACGGACGACTCATACACTATTTCAGTACCCGGTCACTTTTTTGGAACGAGGACGAAAACTAGTATTTTTGGAAAATATTTTTTATCCAAAATTAACATTTTTATTTTTACGTAAAATGAAATGTTTAAGTAAAAGACATTCAATTTCCCCCAAGTTAAAGTAAAAGACATGTAAACCCTTAAGCCTCAATAAAAGTCAGCCAACACCCCATTACTCTCACATGACAGAATGAATAAAAGACATTATCTTCGTCACAGTTTATCTATAAGACATATAACTCCCCCCCCCCCCTCTTTTACACTATAAACTGTCTTATTAAACTACACTTTTACCCCCAAAACAAGAACTTATATTTTATCAATCTAAACTTGGATTCAAGCTGCCAAGATACGATGTTGATTAAAACAACTAATCAGAGGATTTAGAGCATACCTAGGCCAAAAAAGGTCTGAAACCATCAAGAAACAAAGTGGGTGAAACTCGCCGACGAAGCCGCCGGTGATGGTGATCGACCCCGACATTTGGGGTGTCCTGGGCTCTGTCTAAGACTTTGGCTGGTCTCCTCGGACTCCTAGCTACTGAATGGGGCCATTTGGAGTTTGTGAGTGGCGTTGTTGAAGGTTTTCCAGGAACCTCGCCGACAAAAATGTTGAAGAACGGCGGTGGTGGTGAACTGTGCTACGTCCACTGTTGCTGCTACTACTCCAGATAATACTGGGTTCGAAACCACTTGAGGGAGAGAGAGATACAGGGTCAGAGAGGCATAGAACTAGAGGTGGAGATGTCCGGTTGCCTTTTTTCCTGTCGGGACAATGGCGGTGATGGTGGATTTGGCCAGTGCTACTGCTACTCCTGCCACTGCTTTTGGCTTCAGAGAACAGAGAGACAAGGAGAGGGAGAGAGAGAGAGAGAGCTAGGGCAGAGAGGTGAAGTTTTTGCCGAGATCTACCATGGTGTTGATGAAGATGAAGATGAAGAAGACGATGATGATGATGATGGTGATGATGGTGTTGGAGGCGGCTGTGGTTAGGAGGAGGAAGGAGGATGTCATATTAATAGTCTAGGGTTACTTGGAGAAGTCATTTTCCAACTGTGAAGAGAAGGGGAGGTGGTGATGGTGAAGTCGGCGGTGGGTTTCCTTGTACGTGAAGGAGAAGGAAGAAGAAGAAGAAGATAAAAACTGGTGAAGAAAAATCTTCAAATTGTTAGGTTGATTCGGTGTAGCAAACCTATAAAGCCTCGTGGCGGTTGCACACGCGTTAGTAAGTAAAATAAAGAAAACTCTCGCAAATTCTAATCTAACACTTTCTAAAATCTCACACAACTAAAACCTCGCTAAATTACCCAAGTCTGATTTCGCAACTAAATTCTTATTTAGATTTTGAAATTACTAGTTTACCCCTACTAATTAGACGGGGTATTATATAGATTCTTCTTTCTAGATTTCGTAAGATCTTGAATCTTCATCTCCCAAGAGAGAGAATTTAGTTAGGATTGAAATACTTGTTTTAATAAGAATGTATTTTGAGATTTTTATCTTATTTATTAATAAGTAGGTCCCTATTAAACTTCTATTACTTATAAAATTAGTTTTCTAAATAAAATAAAATGTAATTATTTTGATATATCAAATATTATATTGTAATTTTCCTCAAAAAAAGTTCCTCAAAAATATTAAATGGTAATATGTTTTAATGAGAAATATTAATTACTAATATTACTACATATGATTTATTTGGATTGAAAATATTTTATTAGTTAAAATATGTTTTTCTTAATAAATAAAGATGGTTTTTTGAAAAATCGATATTAAATCTTCAATTAGAGTTTTTATATTGATAGTAATATATTTTATTATATACTTTTGATTGAGAATATTTGATACAATTGATGAATTTGGTATTTTTAAAATATGATCTTTTATTTATAAAAAAATTATTTTATGATAATCATTCTTTAATAAGAGATTGAGTTTGATTTTGTTCCAAAAGTCTGTATGCATTTACGATTATCTTTAGAACTCTCTTGGTTGGAGTTAAACGATTTCACTCTATAGATAGAGATCTAGGGCTCATAGGAAATTGATGTTGTGAGAGTCTCCACCCACATAAACGTGCGAGGGAGACTTCTCCCCAGCACGTTCGAACAAGGAGAGAGAGTCGTTCCTCCCCTAGAAATCGCCGGCCTGAAGAGAAAATCCCCTAGGGATTCCTGCCAAAGCTAGGTCATGTTTCAAGTGACTCCTGATTCCTTATATGTGTTCTGATTAAGCAGCAGGATCGAGTTTGTTTATCTTTAGCTATTTGAACTTCTCTTAGATTAAAAGTTCGTTTCATTAATTCTGGATACAGGTTTCATCTGTTCTTCATTATTCAATCTGTATCTAGATATATATCTCTCTGCATAGCACATCGCCCTACATCCACAAAGTTTTCTCAGAGTACTTACTTCAAACTGAGGCAGATCTAATATGGGATGTTGAGTACATCAAAGAAGCTTTTTCGTGCCAACCTGCCAAATAGATTTGTGTTATCGGCCTTTTTGATAAGCCCACAAGTGACAAGATCATCTGGTCATTCATTAAGTCTGTAGAGTACTCACCTAGATCTAGTTATCACTTATACGAGCCAAAAAAGAACAGCCCATTCTCTTCCCATGCAGATATTTCTACTCCATTGAAGGAACTATTTTCAATCCAATTTGGGGATTTCTAGAGCTCAGCTTTATTATGTAGAGTTGAAAAAATGTCTTTTTGTCTACATGACATGCTCCTTGTTAACTCGAAGATAGTTTATCTTAATAAGAACTTCCGAGATGCATTTTCGGTTTGCAAGTCCGAACCAAAAACCCTTGTCCACCTTTTCCTCGACTACTCGCAAGCGGGCCAGAACTTGTTGTGCATCATTTCTTTTCTACCAAATGGACTGTGTCGAAACAAACGTGTGATTTGATTGGTTGGCGGCACAGAATCACTAGAGGGTTAAAACACATGGATTTCCCGAGACAAGTCTTTCCTTTATGCAGCCTATCGGGAAACATGAAAAGCAATGATCATGGAATACAAACCCCGATCTTTCGCTTCGCTTACTGCAAGTTATTTTTGACGAATTGGAGCTTTTCGAATCCTTCCTTCGAGTGCATCACCCGAGCAGACAACTTAAATTGGTAACGCAAAGGATCTAAGATTTATCATGTTTATTCAAAAAGCTCATGTCAATGAAAAGATGAGCTGATTATAGATGGTGCGTGGAGCGGGAGCAACTTTAATAGCGAGAACGGGGGTAGTTAAAGATGAAAACGGCAATAATCCTTACGCTGTAAACAAAATTGTGAACAAAAATCGCATAAACCTCCCTATAGACAGAACTTTTAGCCATCTACTATGAGCTCTCTTGCTACTATCTTACATTCCAATTGCAAAAACCTAGTTACTAATTGTATGACTGAATTTAATATCTTGTAATGGTGAAATTTGCTTATAAGGATGAACATGTGATTTTAAGGCTACAAATACCGCAGCTAAACTTGACTTTGGTTAAGTAAGGTTCCCGTGAGTACGGTTGGGAAAGCACTCTATCAGCTTCAGGGCGTCACGCAACTTAAGTCACTCAATTTTATGTTGCATTTATGTATCGTGTGTTTTGGATTCTTAGTGTCTTCTATGGCTTACTAGAGGTTTTTGTTTTGGCTTTTTCTGGCTACCTCATTTCTCACGAAGTTCCACGCTCAGAACTTCGTACTTTACGCCCTTTTATTTATAACGAAGTTCCATGTTCATTGGCAAATGTTGAGTTAATCTAATTTTTTGAATTGTAACTCCAATTCTTTCCTCTTAATCTTGAGAAACCGAAATCAAAAACGTTTGAGAAACATGAGGATAGCAGCCATATAATACAACCTCAGGCAACACCCAATAATTGAGACACCAAATTCAAAAAAATACACTTAGTTTTTTCCTCTCTCTAGAAAGAGAGCTCTCCAAATTTCTCGCTATCCAAAATAGAAATCAACAGTAGCTCCCCAACTAGACAAACTCCACTTCCACCACAATCAAAATCATCAATACTCTCAACCACCTTCGTACTTCAAATCTTTTCCTCAATCCACTCTCCCTCACTAGGATAAATGCTCAAAGGCTTCCACATCCTCACCTTGTCACACCAATCTTTCATCTAGCCACTCTGTTGTTAATGCATCTTACACCACCATCGCCTTTTAATGCTGCCTCAACTACTTTTGACTTCCTATTACACTATCATCCGAACTCAAAGCAACGCCACAACAGAACATCCCTTTCAACATACTCTTGTTTCCTCTTTTTAAACAAGTTTTTCTCTACTTCTGTTATTCTGGACCACATACAACAATCCTTTTTTTTTTGCTGACCGCAATCGTTGTCGATGGCGCAATTACCGTTGGGTCGTTCCCACCCGTTTCGGCCCAACTACGTTTTCCCAATGTTTTATACACGCTGCCACCTCTTCTTTGTCCGCCAAACAACCTGGGTTTTCCTCCAATTCAAGAACGCCGAGGTGTTCTCTTCGGGTTCCCACCTGACTACCACCGCTACTCAAACAACATGAACGACCACTGTGCCATTCTCCAAGTAAAAGATTATCGCGACTTTCCTGACGCAGTTCTGGAGGTCATGCTAGACGGGGTCTGGCATCCAGATGAAGGGATTTTTATCACAAACCGCCATGATAACTATTACCTGTTGTTCTTTAACAGCATCATCAAACGCGAGGCGGTTATCCATGGCGGACCTTACTCCTCTCAAGGAGCTCTCTTGGTCGTCGAACAATGCAACCACAATGTCCGACTTCAAGACATCAATCTCTACCATATCGCATTATGGGTCCGTCTCTATAAAACTCCCCATGCTCACCTTACGGAGCGCGCTGCGAGAATTCTTGCGGGATCATAGGGCTTGTGATAAAAGTGGATACTCAATCCGAGGCCTCTTGTGAAAACCTCTATCTCCGAGAACAAGTTTGGATCATGCAAGATGAACCTTTCATAGGCAGCTTTTACCTCGATACCCACCCAAAATACATGTCGGTGGATTCACTGCGAATTAGAAAACATTTACAAGGTATGTCGTGGCTGCATTAGCCACAACATCTCCCATTGCACTACCCACCCTATTCAAGCTCGTAATGCCAATGACAGCCAGATTATTCGACTTCGCCGCACCCTCGACGTTACAATATTGGTCGAAGAAGACATTTGTCTTTAAGGCACATCACCGGAGTCTTTCTCGCCATCATCTCCAGACTCACCCCCACCAATATTTATATCTCCACGCAATTACCATCACCATCCAATTCTATCCTCAAGTCCTGATCGCAGCACCAGAGGATATAACCCCTCCAGCTCCACCTTCATCTCCTCACGATAACTTGCATACCCAAGGAGACAACCTCTACCAACCCCATAACATTTTCAACATCTAGGAGCAATCACCAAAGAATGAGCACTTTAATATTTTTGATTCCCCTATTCCTACCATTATTTTGCAGGTGATGTTGCAAAGGAGGAAGCGATCCATGATCAATCCTTGACTATTTCGAGAAGTTTCGACGCCGCTCAAACCCCTCCAGGGTTCGGAAACACCTTCTTCGCCGGTGAAAGCAGCTCCAACCCGAACCCCGCTCCTCCCGAAACGGTCAACCAATGGTTCAGAGCTTTAAACTCCTCTGGCTCCATCTGTGAAAATAACCTTATGGTCGACTGGAGCCAATGGGCTCAGCACATCACTGACCTCAATGGAGACGCCAGAAAATTCGTCAATGGGAGCCTCCCAGATTCGCCGCCACAACTCACTGTTCATGAAAACACAGTGAATGGGTCTCCAGCTCCTCCTCCTTACATGGGCTCTTCTTTTCAAGATGGACCCTCCTACTTTACCTCCTTAATTTATTATATGTTAATCCAACCCCAAGAAGCCCAATGACCTAACCATAATATTAACTCTGACTTTGAGGTGGCTGAAATTCTAGCCCAAGATCAGAGGCCCATTTGTCTTACAAGCCCGTGTTATCCAAAACCTAAACTCATCTCTCCCTCAAGAAACACTATCCCACGTCCCTACATCACCACAAATGGGAAACAACACCACACCTCAAAGCTCCAACCACCAAACTCTGGTTAACCCAGAACCTCTCAATTCGGTGCCGACAAACCCGAACCCTGCATCTCCGCACCAAATGAGCTCACCCCAGCCCCTCTCAACCGTCCAGCACTACCATACAACCCCCATACCGCTAGCTAGGGTTGTAAACGAATCGAACCGAATATCGCTTATTTGAGTTTGGCTCGTTTAACTTGGCTACTAAACGAGACGAACACGAACTCGAGTCGAACAAAAAAACCTTGTTTGAGTTCGGCTCGTTTAGGGCTCGAGTTGTTTGTTGTTCGGCTCGTGGCTCGTTTAACTAGCTCGTTTACGGGCTCGAATTCGGCTCGACGAACTTTATTTCTCTCGGATAGGTACAATAATATATCATTCTTAAATTAAAATATCGTGTGTTATTATTTAAGATAAAATGCTTAAACGAATCAAATAACATGAGATGTATTGGCATAGAGATATGTTTAATTTGTGCTAATGATAGATTCAAAGAATCCAATTTTATTCTGATATAGTAAATATTTATGGTATTGTAAATTATAGAATTATGTTTTGAAATCTTAATTAAGAGGTCAAAGTCTTATTAAATGGAGATTTCATACTACTTACGCCAAATTTAAGAAATTACATATAAAGAAGACACAAATAATTTATTTATTTCTAACTATATATACATATATACTACTACAATTTCTTCGCGAACACTAACGGACCAGCTCCTTGTTCGTCTCTTGTTCGGCTCGTTTAACAAACGAACACATTTTCATGTTTGAGTTTGTTTGATTAATAAGTCGAATCAAACACGAACGAGATTTTACCGAATCGAACGCGAGTTGTTCACGAACGGCTTGGTTCATTTACAGCCCTACCGCTAACCCCACAGGCGAATCAGGTCCTAGCAGCGGGTGAACACTCCCTCGCCATCAGCAACTCATCGTCACCTATCTTCGATTCGCAAGGTGATGGACCCTCCGTCCTCGATCTGAAATTGGTTGAAGGAAGAAAGGCAAATCTCCCAGCGTATCCCCCCCCCCCTGAACCTTACTCCGACGACTCGGACAACTCGTCGGCAGAGCTGGAGGTCTCTGAGCATCAACAGAAAGTCCAACATATGATATGTTGATCCCCAAAAAGAAGCATTATGAATATCTCAAGTGACTTAGACAGCACAGACAGCGAAAGGATTTCGCCGCGTCGTCGCTAAGGAAGCTTCACCCCTCTACTTGTGGAACATCTCCATCTCCTCTTTGCAACTCGAAGGAGCTCCTAGCAGCTCAAACCAATATTTCATTTTCTAACTACATGGGATGGTACGTAATGGAAGGGATTTTACGAACTCAAACAGCTCATCTAATATTGCAGCGGCGAATTCGAGAGCCACCTTGAATCGGCGGAGATTGCTAGGCAATCTCTGCCGCTCCAATGAAAACATTAAGCTAGAACTGTAGAGGTATTGGGAAACCTCTAACCATTCAAGTAGTGAAAATGCTCAGTTCTACGCACAAGCCAGACATTTTGTTTTAATGGAGACAAAGAAGCCGAAAACGTACCTGCAGATTTTAGGGAATTGTCTTGGGTTTGACACCTTTTTGGGGTCTGATGCAAATGGCACTAAAGGTGGTCTTTGGGTAGCATGGCACTCTATCCATAATATCACTCTTGTGTACTCATGTATCTGGTTTGTAGTTCTTGATGTAGTGGATATTAAGCAGTACTCCTGGCGTCTCTTTCTCTTCTACAACCATCCAACTCAACATCGCCACCAAATTTTCGCTCAACTAAATCACCCCATGGTCCTCACTGGGGATTTTAATCAAATTGAAGGCCACCATGAAAAATTAAGCAGCTCCAAGCGAAAAATCCAAGGAGGTGAAGAATTTTCACAATGGCTTGCTGACGCAAATATGGTGGAATTTTCACACCGTGGCATCTTCTTCACGTGGAAAAATAACAGGCGTGGGAAGCATTGTACTTAATTACGCCTTGGCAAGGCTTTCTGCAATCTGGAGTGGATCAATCTCCATCCAAATGCTTTAGTGGTTACCCTTCCGATTCAGAGATCAAATCATTCGCCTCTCATTTTCGACACCGAACACATGCAACAAGGGAAACATAAAAACAAGGTATTCGAAGTCTCTTGGCTCAATCACAACGCCACAAAAGAAATCCCAGCTAAAGTCTGGTCCATCAGGCAGCAAGGTTCACCGATCTTTCAAGTTATGCGCAGTCAGCAACTTCTCATGAAATATGTGGTCAATTGGAGTAAACTATCTATTCAAAGCTTAGCTGGAAGAATTCGGCCCATCCAGCAAGACCTTACAGCCCAGCTCCGACTCAAATTGTGCTCCTCAAATCCCTCGGCATGTCTCTTCGCTCAAGAGAAGCACCTCCGCTCAACTCTTCACGATCTCCACAAAACTCTAGAAGCCTATTGGAAACATCGTTCAAAGCAAAACTGGTTGCATTTGGGAGACCGAAACACAAGATTCTTTAACCTGGTTGCAACTATTGCAAGAAACACGAAGCCAATCGTGGCCATCAAAAACCAGGAAGGCAACTTCATCACTGACCAACAGCTCATAACCGCGCACCTGAAAAGCCACTTCCGTACTCTACTCACCTCCCCGAACCCGAGCCCAGACCCTGACGGTTTTCAGCAGCTTAATCCCATCCATATAGTCCAAAAACGCCTCTCTCAACAACAATCCCTTACTCTCGAAGAAGATTTTTCGGAGTTTGAAATCCAACAGGCCGTTTTTCAGCTTGGTTCAAATAAAGCACCAGGCCCCGATGGAATTATTGCGGAATACTATCAGCAACATTGAGACATTGTTGCCCCAGTTGTTGGCAACGCCATCAAAACCGCACTTCATTCTGGCCACCTACTCTCAGAAGTTAACAAACCCTACATCAGCCTTATCCCCCAAAATATTATGCCCCACTTCAGCTTCCGAATAGAGATCAATTAGCATCTTCAACACCATTTACAAGATTATTGCTAAAATAGTGGCAAACTAAAATCCATCATCAATTGCCTCATTTCGGAGCAACAAAACGCCTTCATCGAAGGGCGACTTATCATAGACAACATTCTTCTGGCTCACGAAACCCTTGAATACATTAAACAACACAAGACAACGAAAAAAAAATTGCGCTCAACTGGACATGAGTAAAGCATTTGAGAAGGTTAACTGGACATTTCTGCACTCAATGCTTTGGGAACTGAGCTTCGGAAGCAAGTTCACCCAGATTTTCATGCAATGTGTCACCACAGACTCGTCAGCAGTTATTGTCAACAGACAGATTTTGGACTTCTTCTCTCCTACAAAGCGGATTAGACAAGGCGATCCTCTATCCCCTTACCTCTTCCAAATCATTAATGAAGCGCTCTTTTCAATGCTCACTCATGCCTCAACACTTAAGAACTGTCAAGGGATAGAAGTTGGCAGAGTTTCACCTGCTCTGTCTCACCTTTTGTTCGCCGACGACGGTTTCATATTCCAAAAATTCAGCCTTGAGGACGTATGTACACTCAAATGGACCCTGCAACAATACTCCACGTGATCGAGACAGGAAATCAGTTTCCAAAAATCAGAACTCTTCACATGCCCAAACATGACCGAAGAAGACAATGATAGCTTGAAAGCTATCATCAACATCAATATCGTTGACAGGTGGGGCAAATATCTAGGAACAGTCATGGACTTCACCCTTCCAAAAAGGGACATCTTCAATGGGATCCTGCAGCGCTTTCAACAAAAACTCAACAATTGGAAGAGAAACTCACTCTCGTTTAAAGGAAGATGTATTCTCATCAAAGCATGTCTGGCAGCTATTCTAACTTACTGCATTTCCGTCTTCCAAGCTCCGAGTTTCTTCCGTAAAGCACTCAAGTCAAACATGATTACCTTCCGTTGGAGCAATGGAAGTAACAAAGGCATACGGTGGAAAAAAATGGGTTGATCTCTGCACTCCAATCTCCCACGGGGAAATGGGATTCCGGAATCTTCATCACTTCAATCAAGCCTTACTCGCAAAGACGGCTGACCGCATCTGGAGAAACCCTGACCTATTGCTCAGCAAAGTCTTAAAAGGAAAATACTGTCACTCCCATGATTTCTTCCATACAAACTTAGCTCCTTCTTCAGCTTCTTGGTGATGGAAGAGCATTATATGGGGAAAAGCTCTTTTCAATGCTAGAACACGATGGGAGATGGGCAATGGAAATCCGTCAAGTTGGCGCAGATACTTGGATTCCAAAAAGCCACGCACTCATCTCAATAGGGGATAACAACAACCTACAAAACCTTACAGCAAGCTTCTTCATTCACGAGGAGTCTAAATCATGGACAACCCCTCTTCCTAGAAGTTTCCATGATGAGGAAACTACACGACGAATTCAGGATATCTACATTTCCACATTCCAACCAAGAAGATAGACACATCTGGTCTGCAAACCCCAATGGTCTGTTTAGTGTCAATTCGGCTTACCACCTTGCTGCGGGAACCTTCACAAATAGCATCCAGACAACTAGGCGACCTGGACCACCATAAGAAAGCTAAACCTCCCTCCAAAATTCAAACATTTCTTATGGAAAATAGCTCACAACATCATACCAAACATAGTCAATCTTCAGAAACGAGGTTGTGCAGGACCGACATCATGCCCTCGCTGTCTCACTCATGAAGAAACAACCTCTCACATCCTCTATCAATGCGACTTTTGGAAAGGTTCTCGATTTGACTATAGGCCAGCCATCCTCCGTTGTCACAACTACCTTCAGCATTTTAAATTTCTTCCCAAATGAGACAGACAAAAATCCTTCTGTCGTCACCCTTTGGCAATTATGGCTCCACACGAACAAGGCGGTTTGGAACTCCATCGCCATCCACCCGCTCGAAACATTGGAAGCTATAGGTCACCTGAAAGATTCAGTACATATCTTGAAAACCGCTCCAACCGACAAGTCAGACTGCGTTCATCATCATGGACACCCACAAGTTCCAAGAATCTTCACAAGAAGGAACATAGACGTCCGTCAAGACGCAATCTCCTTTCAGGTGGACACTCCATTGCCCGCACTCTCTCTAGTTACTAGTTTAATGCATAATCGTATTTTCTTCTAAAAAAAACTCAAAAAAAATTGAGAAACATGAGCATAAGCACCCCTATTTAACTCAGACGCCTCTAGAAACACCCAAAAGTTAAGCTAGCATATCAGCTACACCCCCCTAATGGTACAAACACTACATGGCTACACCCCCTAATGGGACAAACTTTCATTTTTTGCTCGTTCAAACCTCAATTGGTTGGCCTAGTGAATGAGACTTACAATTTAGGGGTATGCTCCCCTTAGGTTTCAAGTTTGAATCCGACGAACACCAGTTATTTTTGGGGCCATTCAGAATTAATATGACTATCTCAACTATAAGGATATAACTTAGGACTCCGTGGAATTGTCGAGGTGCACGCAACTTGGCCTGGACACCACGAAAAAATCCATCAAAAAAAATGCTTCGTTCATAAAGGAACAAGGTCATAATTCCTCGAATAAAAGATAGACCCTCCCTCTCACCTCTTTACTAAAATCTAAAATAGTCAAAGACCCCAACTGACTTGTTAGTCTACCAATGACTGACTAATCCTGTTGATCATAGTTGTCAAAATCTTACGATTCACGATTCGTATCCTACGATTCGATTCGATTCACCCATGAAACGATGCGAATCCCTTAGTGAATCTTTAATGGACCAAAAATTATTTGAATCCCGATTCAAGAGTCCGAATCTTACGATTCAGTTGCGATTCAGACCGATTCGACGATTCACATCCGATTCATCTGAAGGTCTAATTGAGTTGCAGCATTAGTCTAAGAAACAATACTTCCTACATTGCTTCCTAAATTTATGTATGTTTTGCAATATGCTCTTGTTTTAAATTACTAGTGAATTTTTCTCTAGTCCAAGGCTAATAGTTTTCTGTTATTGTCAATATCTTGGCATCTTGTAATTGCTTGCTCCACATGTCTATCAAAATCTAGATTATTATTTATCTTTTAGATGTGTGAAACTCCTAATCACTAGTTATGGATGCGAGTTTCCAATAATTTGAGATTTCTTTTTGTAAAAATATGAATATTTTGTTCAATAATGTGACAGCTTTATAAATAATTTATTATATCAACATAAAAATATCGAAAGCTGAATCTTTAAGATTCACGATTCGATTCGATTTACGATTCAGTGAAGGTGAATTTCGATTCACTATCTGAATCCCGATTTGACAACTATGCTGTTGATCTATAATCAAATGGTTTTGTAACGTGGGGTATCCATGAACCATGGCTACCTCTAGAGGTTTATAAGCAAAGACCTCACTGTACTTTTGGGAAATATAATGATGTATTGCATTCGCAATGTCGTTTCAGAGAGGTATTTTAGCCTAGGGAGAAAGCCAACAATGTGGAGAATTTTGTAAGAGCACTTATTTTAAACAAATTTTGCTAACAATCGTCTCATCAAATGGTTCTAAACAAAATGTAGCCATATTAAACATGACTACATGACCACCCCCATACATAACATAAGATACACAGCAAAGCAAGTACTGCTTACAATAGCTGTTTTAATGCCAGTGACTTACGTTTTCTCTTCTCTCCTCTAATCTTCAAAATGTGAGCCGCTTGAATGAGGAATCCAGGAGTCTATTTTGTGTTATGTGTCGGAACACTGAGGTAAATTTTGGTATTCCTGAAATCATCCAGAAGTGGGTTGTACCCGTCTTTGGTTCTTGTTTTCGATGGCAAACCAAACTCCTCAAAGAATGAAGAAGTATCGAGCTGGATTCAATATAAATCATCAGTGCATCAGGCTAAACAGGAGATCAGTAACAGAAAGTAAAATTGTCCTTTCAATTAGAAGTAATTAGAATCCAAAGTAAAGCAACTCTTGCTATCATGAGCAGATGCAAGTAAAAGTTTAACGTTTTATAGACTACAACAACCCATCCCAAATAAGTTGCAAGGCAAACAAAAATGTTCAGTCCCTTAGGTCAGAAGTAAACCTGAAATTTCATTTTTGGTCATGTTCGACCCCGAGCCTTGATTCCATCTGTAAATGTTATCTCCCATCCATCTCAGATGTTTGCGAACATTGGACACCCATTGCGGTCAAATTTGGTAATTATTAAACTTTAATGGCAAATAATGTTAATTGGTTAGTTGGGAAGATATTTACACCCTTCCGGACTTACTAGTCAACTCCACAATCTGTGAGATCAAACAATACAGTAGCAGCAGCAGCCACAAAAGAAAGACCAGGCAGAATCACCGCTAGAAGCACCATCACTTGTCGATATGGAAAGTCCCCCTCTCTCCTCGGTATTGAAAGTCCGGGTAACCCTTAACAAAATTTCATTCTCCCTTTCTTCAACCGTACAGAAACGAGGAAATGGAAGAAACAAAAACATTAACCATAAACCTCCCTCCCTCCACTGACACATCTAAACATACTCTGCAGCCCCATTACTCGAGAAACCTTGGCTTAACATAATTTTATTCTCCCTTTCTTCAACCGTAAAGAAACGAGGAAATGGAAGAAACAAAAACATTAACCATAAACCAACCTCCCTCCCTTCCTCTGTTCATGCATGGTTGTAAACCGATCTAAACAGACCATGTTGTGTGTTTTATGCAGACAGAAGTGGAGGAGGCGGTGGCCGTGGGTATTGGCGGAGCAGCAGATCTGTCTGCTTTCCATCGACCGTTTCTTCTTCTCTCATTTGCTTTTCCTTCTTCAAATTTGTAAAAGTCTGATTTTTTGTCAAAATTAGTCCAAATTATTCCTGTAAATAGATTCAATTTGTGTTTTTTGATGCTGTTTTGGGTGCTGGTGATGTTTTCTATCAAAAATTTGGAGAAAAAAAAACACTCCTCTGTAAACCAGAGGAAGAGAGATTGTGGGAAAGAGGAAATTATAAAATTGTTGAGAGTAAAACGGACTTTTAGCCCTTCCTCCTTAAAACCTGTGCCACTCTATCAAGGAAGATAGAGGGCCAACAGAGGAAGTACTAGTCATCTCAATATATATATATATATATATTTAAATATATATATATATATATAAATATATATATATATATATATATTACTAAGTTCACGTGCTCAAATGTTATTAAATCTACACAAAGTCCATTATTGAATTAAATGTTTCACATGTAGTTTTATGAAGACGTAAGTACATATTAAATTATTTAGACATAATCTGTTTTATTTATCAAATTTTTATTTTAAATGTCTCATGGACATAATTGCATTTTTTAGCCCTTCAGGTTACAATTTAATTTTATTTCAGATTTTATATAAAAATATAGTTATATAGCATAAAAAAGATGCGCGGTTCTACCGGTTGAACCTCAAACCAGTGCTCCACTGGTTCGACGTCCGGTTTGGTTTTAAAAATCTGATTCGAAGAAAAATGAAGAACCCAAAAAGAAAATTTCCAAAAGATCAAAATTTTATTTCTTTATTATCCAGGAAAGCAGATAAAGGTTAAGTAGCAAATTTCATAATGAGTGCGAATCTGTCTATCTGAAGTCTGAACAGGTAAAAAAAAACTGATTTTCGTTTGAACATTATAGTAGGAATGCTCTGTCCTGAGAAATGTGCGAACATGAGTTGCAACACATCTATCAGATAAGTTGATTAGTTAGCTAGAAAAGCAAAGAGAATAATCACTCCAGCAATTGTAACCTCAATAGATATGGAAAAATATCATTTCAGCAACCTCTAAAACATAAAGCACGCATTCATCTCTGCACAAGACCCCACAAGCCCGTAACCCATCCATGCACTCGTTACAGAATTCATGCAACTAATACAATAAATTACAGTCAACGCTTACCGTGATTGTCCGTCTTTTCTTTCCTTTCTTGGATAATTTATCTTTATGTAGCTTCAACCACCCAGAACAATAATGATCCATACTTTCCAAAAGCAAAAAGTCCGTGGGGAAAAAAATATCAGCATCACCCTGCAATAGAAAGTAGAACAAAATTTCAGTATTACAAGTCAGTTTGATACAAATTTCAAAGTGCCGTAAGTTCTCAAAATTTGATTTAGACAAGTTCATGTTCATGCAAATAAGGTTAAACAAACTCTCACCTACACGCATCTGCTCAATAAATCATCTCTAAACTCCCAATAATGAAAAAGTACAATACTATAAATAGAGAATTAAACTACACCCAATTTGCTAAAATAACTAAATCCCCTTGACTCAGAAAATGGAAATTATAAACTAGGCCCTGAATAATAAACTAATCATCCTCATATTCCTCTGATCTAACAATCGGGGCATGTGGCTCTTCGAGACCGTCATCCGATGGACAAGAACACTCCAACAAAGGTTGGGTCAACCGATTTTCAGTTTCAAAAGGTATGGCTGCATTCTGTTTTGTTTCAAGAAGCCTAAGGAGAGCAGCATTGATCCTATCTAATGAGTTTGCATCTCCTTTTCTTAGTGGCTTCATGATCCAAATAAAGAGCATCGATTCTGGAATTGTGTTCAGCATTGGTTAACATCGAAATAAACTAGACACTCGCCAATAGAGAAGAAAAGAGAGCAGGAGGTTTAGTTCTGATACAAAAACTGATGTGGAACAGAATATCGGTTAGGGTTTGGGGGTTGGAATTACGCACAGAAGTATTGAACGGGACTGTTTTGAGGCTGGTGGACGTGAACGGTGTGTGAACAGTTACTGTGAATCACCAATAGAAAAGAAGAGAGAAAGAAAAGAAAGGAAGAAGTTGCACTTCAACCTCACAAGGGACCCGCTAATCACACGAACTCATTCGATCAATAATTCATCCCTAAACTCCCAGTAATGAAAAAGGTACAATTCTGTCAATAGAGAATTAAACTACACCCTATTTATAAAACGGAAATTATAAATTAGGTCCTAAAATACTGAATAATAAACTAATAATCATCGTATTCCTCAACCAACTAATCTGGAACATCATCATGAAACCTTAGACGTTGTGGATATGAAATCTCAATTTTGTACTACCTTTTCTTTACAAGTTCTGCATCACCAATCTTCCCTACTAGCTAGGTTATCTGGACTTGTGCGGGTGTCATGTCGGGTATGTAACCGAGAATCGGATATTTCCCTTGCGGAAATTTCAAATTCACGGCTCAGCTAAAAATTGTCAAAAGTTTGAACACTCGTGCAGGGATACGGTGTCACTGCAATAAATTTAATTATCTACCTAGGGTTCAAAAAACTGAACCTAAACATAAATGATTATTTTGACAAAAAGGGATTTAAGGTTTGCAATTCAACAATCGATAAGCAAGAGTAACATGCCAGTGAAGTTAGAGGATGGTGTGTGAGATTTAGATGACCACATTTTCACATCCTTCTTGAACAAAGAAAACTTCCTGGCCAAAAACGAAATCACATACCCCTGAGACACATGACCCTTCCACCACTGACTCGATCTTTAAACACAAAAAAATCCGAAGCCACTTCTAACAATAGGACAATGCTCAAACACTGGCCAAGGAAGAACAGACTTTTCACCCACTCATAAACCTCCCCTCCCAATCAGCAGACACTAGAAACCTATAGATCGGAGTTTCCTCCGGAAAGAGATGTCATGTTCCATAAGAATAGTACCACAATCTTTCACCGTTGTTCATGAAATACCAAGACCTAATAATATTATACTATGCCGTCTTGAATGATGTAAATGTCATTTAATATAAGCGTGTCGCTTCTGAGTACTCAAAAACTCTTATCCGATTCTGAGGTGATCATCTCTGTGTAAGAAGCTAGGTTGAGACTCATTTGTCTAAATAAAATGGTTGGAGACTTCCGGTCACCACCAAACCAAGTGAAGCTACCCCAGCTAATGGAAGATCCACTAAGGTAGCTCATTAATAAGGGAAGGGAACTTTCGCATAACATTCGCTAAATCTCCACCCCCCCCCCCCCCCCTTGTGACGCTAAGGCAGATATCTGGTCACATTGAGATCCCCTCCCACAGAGGCTCATTCTAGAGTGCGGGCCCCCCCCCTCCCCCGAGAAAGCCCGCTAAGCCCACATAGCACCATCCTCCACTCCCCTAAAAGACACAAAAAAGAAAATCACCCTCTTCGCGCTCCACAACCTGCTTATCCAACAACATCAATATGCCCCCTGACGACGGGATTGTTGACTGAAAACAATAACCTATAAACCTGCCTCCCTACATACTCATCCCAAACCAACATTACACACCAATAACTGTCTCCTGCAGACAAACTATATCAATCTGACCTTAGGCAACGAAAATGGTAGGTCGTGGGTTTCCTTCTCTTCGGTTCTTCCTGTTCTTGTGGAGATGTCAAACCCACATAAGAATAGATAACTAAGCACTCACTGTCAATTAGATAAGACGAACCTTTTTTCCGGATTGGGGCAAAATATAATTATTTTTTATTTATTTTCTAAAGGATTTATGGACGGAAAACTCATCTGAAAAATGGAGAATCACGGGTCAGTTAGGCGAACCAAGCCCAAACCACAATCGCCTATCTGTAATTTACTCATAGAATTATCATTTGAACAGAGTTTTGAATTTGATTGCTCGTAATGCTGAAAAGAGAATTAAGAACTGAATCACAGTGGATTCCTTATCTAGTCTATGATACTCAATTGATAGAGGCAGGCTGGAATTTATAGGAAAACATGACAAGAAATTTGCCAATGGTTTCCCGGAGTTCTGGCTACAATCAACCCTTAATTCAAGGAATAATATAAGATCTACAAATTCTGGACATATTTTCCTAGTTTGTCGATCTGAGAGGAAATGAAATAAAACAATCAGAAATTAACTTCTGAAAAAAGGAATTAAGTCACAGAATTCCGCACAAACTGATATGATTTACCTGTTTATGACGAGTATAAAAAGTGGATGATTGATTACGAAAGACTCTTAACACCTCCACCATTGTGATTCTTGCGACGAGGCAGGAGATGAATTTCATGAAAGTTAAAGATGACGAAGAATTTGGAGAGCTGGAAACTAAGGGAGAGTTTGGTATGAATTTTTGAACTTTCAAGTCGACTTTTAGGTTATTATGAAGAAAGTTTGTAACAAAAAAGTCATGGTAAAATATGTGTGAGTAAGCGAAGTTAGTAGAGTTAAAAAGTTATTGATGTGAAGCTGTTTAGTGACAAGTTACTAGTATACCCTTTTATTTCTCTAGTGATGTGTTGGTAAGAGTATGGACATTTATGGTCTTTTGATGTTCAAGTAGACAAAAGTTCAAAAAAAGCTCATGAAACGCAATTTTTTTTTAGTAAACCAACTTTAGACTACAAAGTAAAAGGCCAAAATCCAAAAGCTGCAACAAAATAATATAACCAAACACTACACCGTACAAGCTTTCTTGTTTCTCTGTTGATGCATTGTTGGGGAAGCCTAATACGAAAATTAGGATCAAAAGGAATATTTTTTGGTACATTTGAAACTTGAAGGATACGCATATAATAGAGGTGACAAGAAAGCTTCAGCTAGATGCTTAAGTTAATGAAGAAGGTTCGGGCCTTGAAAATGTAAAAGAGTAATGAAGACTAAAGGTGAAGGAAACACAACTCATTACAAAATAGGACAGATTTGTCCAACTTGGAGAGTGATTGACGAGGATTTTGAAAAAAATAAATATATATGAATTGAATTTGGAATATCAAACAGTAAACCTCTATTTGGCATCTCTGGCACGTTAATCAAAACATGTCATAATTAGAAAAAAGTGTTCCCTTGTAGAAGGTGTGTATTACTCCAATCTTAAAACTGCAGACAATTATATCAACGTTCTCTTGCTTATCTAGAATATTTTGCCTATCATAAACTACGCTGTTCTTGTTAATGTTCATTACCAAATAGATATGACTGTATTTATAATAAACCAACATATTATGTGTACGGACTGACAGTGATCACCGGAATAAAAGTAAGCAAGAACAAAGAAAAAATTACTACCATCAACTATCGGAGTTGGAAATTATTCAGTACCCTCCTTATCATTCTACTAAACACCTCCAAGGCCAACATGAATGCAAGAAAGAAATATATCATCATGTAGCAAGCACAGTGAAGTCCGAACTGGAACACGGAATTGACCAATCATATAGCAGCCTAATCAAAGTCCTTGCGCATATCAACATAATGCAGATCAAAATTAGCCGGACAAAAACTTCTAAAATCATGCATAAAAATCCCTCTCTCATACACAGACACACAACAAAAAGGGAATAGAGGTGGACCTTTGCAAGCAAATAATTGGCATAATCTGAACTGCTGCCATCTCTCTGCACAAATCAGGGGGGAAATTACTAAGTAATATAGATTAGTAGTTGATCACCAACATAGAAAAAATAAAAGCTCTGCCTTACAGCCTACTAACACAAAGAGTTGTTCATGGTAAACTCAAAAAGTCTATTTATATGGAAATTAAAAAGGCCTTTCCACTCAATTAGATGTAAAAGAACTGCATTTGGGACTCCAGATTTCTTGGAAGTTCAAGAATCTCCATAGGCATCTTTTGTAGAAATTCAAGCTATGCCGGTGTCAGTGTCTATGCTACTACCGCGATCCAGCAAGTATGAGAGAATAGTAAAGGCACTCCCATTAACACAGTTCCATAAGTTCAGAATCATATTTTTAAGGAATATATAGAACCACCTGAATTCTTTTGACTTCTAACTTCTCTTAACTTTCCCACTTCCCTTAAATACCTAACCTTGTAACTTTCTAACAACTCAAAAATTGTGACGAATCAGATAACATATTACCACAGCCATTTATGAGGTTATGATTCCAACTTGCGTGAGGTTTAAATCCGTTCCCATAAAGCTACCAGTCGATTAGGTGTGGTTCACTTGAAAAGGCCAAAATTGCAAGCATAGACTTACTTTATTTTAAACAAAATAGGCATGTGCCGCTTTTTTCTTTTTCTTTTTTTACAATTGAAGATGTATACATTGAAGAGGACAGGGAGACTCGAGAGCTCCAGACCTGATGCATGGATATTAAGACCATTCACCACTAGGCCGCCTGACCGCTTGCAAGATAGGCATAAGCCTGTACTCAGAAAACTTGGTGCACAGTCTTGGATTAAAGGGCCCTTGAAATACAATTCCAAGAACCCTTTAGATTGAGAAAGCCCTATCTTACACATTTATCCACCAATGTGACTGTATAATGCCTAATGTTATTAAATAACACACCTCAGGTCAAGGATTTAGAGATTTTAAGAATTGTTGCAATAAATAAAGTATTTGAACAGAAGAAGAAAAAACTGTGGATAAGAGAATGTACCTTGACTGAAACCAAGGGTGCTCCTTCACCAGGGATTTTCACATCAGGTAGGTAACTAAAATCAGAAGCAATCAAAGACATCTTCGGAAGGGCTCCATGTAAAGCTTCCAAAAGTTTCTGAATGTTTGAGGAAATATCTCTTGCCATAAGTAACTTTGGATGAGGACAGAAAAAATCATTTCAGCACCAATTTAAATGTTTACCAAGCAACCAGTCGGTAGCCAGTGTCTCCTAGGCTTTGGTAAAACGCTTGCCCATATACGTCTCACTATCGATGCCTTCCTATCTCCTTGATCTGTATGCTCTGCGTCCAAATCCATGATCTCCATGCATTTTCTAATAAATGGATCTTGCAATGGCTTATACAACTCTGAAAGTTCTGACCTATTAAAAAGCATGACATTAGGCCACCATTATGACTCGCAACCTTAATTTTCCTGCAGGTCACACTGTTGGGTCCAAAGACAAGCAAGAAACGGCTGTATCTAAGTAACCTAGTAAAAAATATTTAAGAAATTAAATTTCGGATTAGAAAACACTCACATGGTTCATTCCTATTATATTCAACTAGAACTGACTCTCAGCTACAGACTAGAAATAAAGTTCGAGCAATCTGTTAGTAGCTTAGTGTTGCATAAGAGGTTACATGGAAACAAGCAACCTGATTTTGGAGCTAAATTTCTGATTTTGTGTTCAACTTAAGAATTTATTGTGGATTTTATATGGTTATGATTCAGTGGCAGGTTAATGGTGAGGAAGATGAGAGACACTCCACATAGAATTCTCCACAACAGATATACATTCTGGAATGATTAACAAGAGACCACAAACCATTTATAATACTTTGATATGTGCATGAGTTTCACATGCAAAGGAGACAGGCTGGAATAAACCTCGAGCCAGAAAGGAAAAAATATAATTTCTGTAATTAGGGAAAATGGATGCCAGTAGAACTTCATGAATGATACTGAGAGTTGTGTTAAATATTGTGCAGCAACTTTTGGTCCTTCAAGAATTTTGTAATCGTCATCTTTGGGTTTATATGAGCTTTCTCTTAGAGTTTGATCCTTCAGTATTTCTTCAAGTTATAAACTCCAAAATCACATTTCTTTCAGATCCTTCAAAATTATGTTCATCGTCTGTGTAATAGATTCAGAACTTCAAGAACTACTCAATTTTGTTCGGCGATGGTTGTTCAATATATATATATAGAGTCTAACGATACCACGTGTGGAAACACGAGCACAAAATTGAATTAGAACTATGCTTTGTTGCTCTAAAATCTGAATTGTAACAGCTCTAAAGTTACTAAGAAAAAATCTACAGCTCGTAAAAATGTTGCATGTACTAACCGAAATGTAACATTGAACCATTTCTTTCATTTCTAGATTGCAGTTTCATGATGGAGTCTGGTACTCTAGGCTTTGCAGGTTGGTTTAGTCCAAGCTCTCAAAATCCTGGGGGTTTCACGCAAGAGGAGAAGAGATAAGAAATTTGGTGGTTTGCAGAATGCAATAGTCCTTGTGGTGGGGTGGGTAATTTTTGCCATCACCAGAGCCCATATGTAATGAGGAAAAGACTCCTCAATGGGAAGCAGTGTTTATATTTTTGTGGGGACCTTTCTGTTGTTCTGACTTCTGAGAACATTGTTGATCTATTTTACATCTCAATCCCGTAGGTATAGTTTGTATAGTTCCTTGCTGATAACTGTAAATAAATATCACGAGACTGAAGTACACAGGAGAATAAGAATCACAAATTGCATTCTAAAAATAAATTGAAAAAATTACATGCAGTTGTCAACCTGTCTTTTTTCTTTTCAACCCACACTTCCAACCATGGTGATACTTGATTCTCCGAATATATAACATCGTGTGGTAGATTATCAAGTACCTAAAAGAGTCAAGAAATATCAACGAACAAGGATCAAAAAACCGTTCTTAGAAGTAGTAATATAGCTAGAAATTTTTTGGTAAGGGAATTCTGTTGTTATGAACAGTGGTCAACTGGTAACTAAATTTAAACCATTTTGGTAAAGAAAAGTTTACTTCCCACAGAACCAAGAGCAGACCACCTACTTAAGAGTGTATGAAGAAAACGAACAAGTCCCCTACATTTCTCTGGATCGCGAACACTAAAAGTGATAAATTAGTCATGTTATGATTTATGACTAGTAAGTTCAAGCATTCAAGAGCGGAGCTGCCTATGTTCATATTAACTAATTTAAAAACTATGAGCATGTTCAGCATTCAGCTCAATAACTTACAGATCTGACATGAAAGAGCCTACAGCTATGCTCATGACTGGATTTGGCATGCTCAAAAACTATGAAACATGATGTTCATGACTGGATTTGGCATGCTCGGAGCTTTGATATCAGCTATGAATCACACAGTATGTGCTATTTTTTCAAAAAATATGCCCACAGTATTCCAAATATTGGAATACTAAAAAGCACTGTTGTACTAAAGAAGCTATAAAGAAACTATAAAGCACTGTTTGTACTAAATGATTGATACTAATGAATGAAACAGCGCCTAAAGGCAACACTTAAAAGCTTACGATGAACCATTTATGCATTTCTATTAAACTAAAATTGTTAATCCAATTAGAGCAAAATAGTCAAAGATGAGAAATGGGGATGAGATAGAACGAGCAGTAGTGATTGTGAGATAGAGCTGAGAGAGAATGACTGGAAGTGAACTCCCACAAATGTTAAGACTGTCTAAAGGATGAGATTATTTAACCACCCAAGTTTAAGGGGTCCAACGGTCCAAAAAATCATGTGTAAAGGTAGTTGGGTTTTGAAATACATATACATATGGTCCCAAATATTATAGGGCGAGTAAATAAAATCTCAGAAAGAGAGAGAGGAGTAAGGGAGTGGTTGGGTTCTAATATTATGTATCCAAGGGTTGAGAACTAGGCAGCATGAAAAGTAACACCCCCCCCCCCCCGGGCTTAGTACATAGATTATGAGCAACATAGGAAAAGCTTTTTAGGAGAATATGATACCTCTAGCATTATAACCCAGCATGGTTTCTCCTCCACGCCTGTAGTAGAAGACAAACATCAAAAACAAAACATATTTGGTCTAACGAGATAACTGAAAGAAACAAAACCATTGCATGACTATGAAAATGACACTTAGGTCATCATTCGCGTATATCATTTGGTACTTTTGTCATCATTCAAGTACTTTACACTCTTACAGAGATCATGAACTAGTAGTCTAGTGGGGAATGCTGGTGAACAATAAAAAAATGGAATATGCATCAGGACCGTTTGCCAAATTTAGATCTGAATTGTGCATGAAAGAGAAGGAGTGATACCCCATCCACTCCGGTCTGCAGCATCACGGTTTTCCACCCTGAACTTTGATAAATGACTGCGAACTTCTCCAACAGTATCAAGTTGCTTCTTGGCCAGTGATGAGCTGATCTCCACTGAACTGCAGTAAGAAAAAGGATTCTTGAAATTCATTCATTACTAAAGACGCTTAGAATACCAATATTAGTTACAACTCTATAAATTTCATGTAGCCCTTAGCCAGGATGTTCTAGAGAGCCTAAAGCACCAATGCACTCCCGACTCTCAAAAATTTGAAAAGGAGTACAAGAGATGAAAATGGATGTCAAAATCAAGTTTCTAAAACACAAGAATATCACAACTAGACTTCATAGTCATAATAAGTTCTAAAAATATTCTCGATTGCAAAATAGCTGCATAAACTATGAAACAATAGAAAAAGTAACAGTATGCAGAAATAAAATTTGTTTAATGATTTTAACTTCAAAATCATACTGCTTGAACAATTTGCAGCCTACAAAACGTAAGAGAAATCAGCTCAAAACCCGTCATTTATTTAATACATAAAACCAGGTGGGTGAATAATGTAGCTCTCACGGTGCCGTTTTAATTTCTTTTATTGTAGCTATGGTATGTGTTATTTCTACTATAAAAAGGGGTTATGCAGTACGAATATAAATGCACCATTTGTCTCTCTTCTTTAAGAAATAGTTACAGATCGTAAGAAGTAATCTGTTTGAACAAGGACTCCTACACATAACTCTATGTTTAACCAAATCAACATAAAATTATTAGCTCACGAGTGAGAGGGATATTATAGCTAGTGCGTATGTGAAGAATGAAACACAGGCTGATGATGGTTTTGTTAAAGGTACATCTAGATTCTGAAAGCATCCCTTGTTAACACGTTTACATAATTAATACTGGTGCCCACTTCTGCAGTCCAAACCCACATCTTTAGATCACTTTCCCATGCCCTTTACCGGGGCCTCTTAGTTCAAGTTTTGAATATTTTTCCAACTTCACTGGGAAATAGAACCAAAAAAATGTTAAGTATTCATTTAGAACCTATCTGAATTTGATTTTAGTAGCTTACGGTTAAAAACAATCACTTTCAGCACGTTATGTCAGACTTCGTCTATATCATCATGCTAGTTAAACCCAATCGCTATATCATATTCACTCTCAAAGTCTAAGTCTACAACTATCTTTTCTTGGTTGGTTTAAATTCAATTGTTGGAGCAAAATGAACTGTTAGACTTTAGATATTATCCTTCATCCTTGTATCTGTATACGTCATGAATGATCAGTTGGGATTTCAAATTTATATTAAATCAGCACAAAGATTCAGGAAAATAGCAAATCTGAAGAAAATTAAAACGTAACTCCAGCTCTTCTGCATGTTTCTTAGCTCTGCTCAATTCAATTGGGGGTATATACTGAATTTTGAGGAGGCCGATTATTACAAGTTTGAAAGACCTAAGGAGTAAGAGAAAATATATGAGCAGGACTGGAATGTGGCAAGAGCTCCCCTTTCCGTCTGCTAGTGAACAAGGAGTGTTTTCAATAGCTAATTGAAGAACCATTTCAGATGTGCAATTATCTTTTCAATCTGTAGTGTATGGAGAAATAGTTTTCCTTTTAAGAGGATCAAGATATGCATATATGGCAGAAAGAAAATAGTCAATGATAATAATTGTCCATATATATTCTGAGATTCAGAAGGATAGGGAAAGGAAATGTACAGGGTAAACGGATTACATACTCCGGAGTGAAACTAGTATGCAAAAAATCAACAATCACGCCAAACTGGTTTACTATAATAAGTCATATTTTTTTATCTTCAAAAGTTTAAGATACTATAATGTCCAGGCTTTACTACGTTAGAAAATAAAATTCCACAAATTCATTAGGGAACGTACAGTTCAACTGGAAAACAAAACGAACATTACCTAAAGACAATTTGTTACACGTACATATAAGTCATATTATTGTAGACTCTTGTGGGTGCATTCAACATTATGTAATCCATTATCCCCTTGGCACAAGTACCTGATCCACCACCAATTTCATAAATCTGAAAGCCAAAGCAAATATATGTTACAGGGGGAAAGGAACAAGAAAAGGAAAGAAGATAACACAGTTCATAACCAAACCCACCCTGCTCTCACAGAAAGGATTATTAAAGTAATATGTCCATGCAAAAATGTGGGGAGTCACAGGAACCAATCTTCTTATTTTATAATAATAATAACAATAATAATAATAATAATAATAATAATAATAATAATAATAATAATAATAATAAGCAGTTAAAGGAACAAATAATTGCAGCCTGTGAACCGCACAATCTGGTCTCCAGCTACAACGAATCTAAAGTCCCCACGTGACACTATCTGATCAAGCAATGCTAGGGGTTAACCTATCAAGGAGTGAACGAAGTAACAACAAATTTGTAATTTAGCAACTTTGGCGTACTCAATTGTTATTGCAATTTGAAACTAATTTAGCTTGTCATTTTGCTAAAAATGGAACATGTCTGATAGATGGAATTTTGCCTTTCTGTTCAAAAAAGATACTTTCGTGTATTATATATCCATCTATTATTCATCAATATGATGTCAATGATAATTAGTCCAGGCAGATCAGCATACGAGTACTCCTAAACTTAAAAATTGAAGTTTGAGTTACAAAATCGTGCAGTTGGGTTATGTATTACCTCTCTCGACTCTCTTGTGTAAGCAGATCAGTACTACAACAATTTCAGTGGTTTGGAATTACAGCTTCGGCACTTCCATGGAGTCGGAATAACAACAGGTCAAGTGAACATATTAATGTCTTTTAAGCTTTACAACATTACTAGTTTTTACATAATTATATTCTTGTAAGTACAATCATGTCTCAACTAATGGAGGTTTTCTGAAAATTGTATTATCATGGATATATGCGTATATATACTTTTACATACAGACTGCAGGTACATGCATGAATAAGTGTCAGATGCTAACGATCAGCAAAACCTAAATAATAACTAGTCAATGACTGATCAGCTATCACAATTCGTAAAAATTCAAGATTTATGTTTGGGTCATTAGTTTATTCACTTCAGAGGCCCTTTAATAGGAAACCAAGAGACCCAGGAACTTACTTTCAGTGGAATGGAAAGATCAGCAGTTCGCATTATGGCTTCAGCGATTCCATGGGCATACCAGGGCTACAATGAAAAAGAGCAGACAAAGTTAAAACTTAAGCTAAATAAAACACCCAGTTTGGGACACACAAAAGGGTTCCAACTATTGAAATTCAAAAAGCATGTCAATAATCATTCAAACAGCTGAAATTTCTGTTTTTTGGAGTTTTCCATAGTGACAGGTGTATTTGCTAAAATGTTTACACTACGACTGATTTTCTACTTATCTAAAGTTAAGGAGCAAGAAAAACTCTAATGACCTTTCAGCGGGCTTGACCAGGCGGCCTATGGGAACAAACCATGGTCTCAGCTAAGACAACCCTCGCGGTTGGGTTGTATAATGTCCCTCTATTATAGAGGTAGCAATATTTTTGTGTACCTGAATGATTAAAGCTATACTTGTGAGTATACATTTCCAATATGCTTTAGAAGTAATATTGCATTCGCTAGCCTCTGATCATATTCATAGCTAACACTCCAATGATTATTGTACTAAGTCAGTAAATCACTTCTCCAGGATATTAGGCCTACCCTAGACTTTCATGCAATTTCCTCAGTGAGCCAGTGGAAGTGGGATAAGAGATGGACAGCAATGGAACAGTGGGAAGAAGCTTCACTGTCAACTGATGGTAGAGTTGCAAAAAAAAAAAAAAAAAAAAAAAAAAAAAAAAAAAAAAAAAAAAAAAACATGGAGGTTAGAGCTCATGAAAAGCTTCTATTAGGAACTTATACCCCCTTAGATGACAGTTATATGACCCTCAATCTCTATTTAGCATGCCCTATGCTCCTTGGCGTTTCTCTCCTCGCTGCTTTAAATTTGAATGCTAGAGCTAGAAGATGCAACAACACCTCAATCTGCTAACTCCTCCTAGTTATCTTCAATATTACTAGGACTTGCAAAATATGGATTAATGTTATCCCAAAAAGTTTGTAAACATTATAGCCATCAAAATGCAAGAGTAGCCAAAAATGAATATATGGTGCAGCAAAAGATAAGTAAGAAACTGCTTTAAGTTTGTGGAGTTCACCAAGGAAATATTCCATAAGACAATTAATTAAGACGACCAACCAAACAATACATAGAGCCAGTAGATACTACCTTAAAAAGCTCGACTGGAGTGAACCATGATATGTCGTTCTGCTTGTAAATAATATCCAAATGCCGCATGTATGCCTGTCTCCCTATATTTTTTTAATAAGGTAAGTGTAGATAAGAGCCAAGTTGTTATGTAAGAGAGGTCATAATATCATAATACCAGAACATGTATGTGTGAAAGGTCACGTGGCTTGATAGTTCCAATCTCTCATACATAAATCATGAGGGAAGATGGAGCTATAACAATGATATACTAGAATAGCAAAGTTTAAAATTAAGTTAATCGAATACATAGTGAAGCTCCATGGATAAGAGGCAACAATGAGGGCTCATTTAGAGCTTGTGTCAGTCATGTAAACATGAAGAGGTCAAAGAAGATAAGACTCATACAAGGATTTTGCATTATTTTATGGTCTCAGACTCCCAGTTTAAGCAAATGGAAAGCCGTAAAGAAAAATTACTGAACTTATTATGGTGTGTGGAACCGAACTGCGGCCAGCTAAATTAGTACGTAATTGAGAATTAACGACCTTGATCAACTGATCCTTTTGGAATAAGGAAAAGGCTTACCACTGCCAATTCAAGACGGAGTTTCCCTGAAAACTCAATCAGCACCCTAAAATCTCTTTCTAGAAACTATACTCCCTCCGTCACAATTTAATTAGTCCATGTTGCTTTTGCACATGGACTAAGGAGATTCTTTTGACTTGCTAGATTTACTATAATGTTATTTCTTTGCCAAAGTGTAGAGAGAAGAAAGTACGACGGCTTATTTAAGAGACAGTGCACGAGATACCACTGTATATTTGTATGTACTCAAGAAGGCAAGAGGTGAACCCAGATAAAGAAACCCCCCTACACTTCAACACCTGTGGCTCTGTGTCTTGAGAGAGAGGCTAAAGGTAAAACCCATGTATATCCTACACTCAAAGCACGTATATTACCCTTTGTAACAAAAAATTTGCAACAGACTCGTAAAATTTTCCAAATCCCAGAAACCACTTCAAACAATTCACGAAACAGCTGAAATAACCTATCTGAACATATTAACATTAAAAAACACAAATATACAGGATTTCTTATATTTATTAACTTTGTTGAACACTAGATCTATGAAAGATATAACATACACATATCCTCTGGAACATCTCAACTTCTGAGTAATACAGAATGAAACATTTTAAGCCAAATTCTTACAAATTATGTTTAGTTGTAAAAGAATGATGTGTAACCGGCCAACAAAATAAACATCAAAAGTTAGTCATTTTAGATAGTCAAATACACTCTTCCTCGTGATAAAACACCCGACAATATTTAATTTTAAACGTACAATAAACATGTGATGCAAAAGCTTACCTACGTATATGTTGCCTTCTGTTCTGAAAAATCATCTTGGGTTAACACTGAGGTCTTTTTGTCATAGATTAGTTTCTGTGTGTTTTCAAAGGATATTCTGTAATGTTTGACAGAAACTGAAACTTCTCTAAGAAGATCCAGCTATTTTAGAAGACATTTTAGAAAACAGAAGCTTATCTTGCAAGATTCAGTCCTTTAAAAAGGCAACTAGCTTGCGAGGGAAGGAGGCAGCCTGGTTAAGCACATGTGCAGCACTAAGGGTTTGATGTATTAGAGGCCTGGGTTTTGAGGATTTAACACGTGTCACCTACCGAACTCTCTTCACTGCACGAGAGCACGAGCGACTAGCTCAAAGACACTGTTCTATGTTGCTGTTTCTCTCCACCGCAGTAATGTGCATGAGACTAGCATAAGTTATGTTCTCTTGTTGAAGTTTCTTTAGTTATTTAGGTTTTTCTTCTCAAATATGGAGAATAGTAGATACTTCAGACTCTAATGCTTCTTTTCATGTCAATTACTATTACCAAAGAATAATATATTTCCAATCCCGACTGTTTGCATTGACATGTTGCAGAACACTAGGGTCCACGCAAGATGAGGTCAAGGAAGACTAGCCATGAAGCTCCACCAAATATCATTTAGATTGAGGCGTGAATGTTAACCAAGGGTATCGCCCGAAAACCGAGGGGAACGGAATGTATCGCCCGAAAACCGAGGGGAACGGAATGTATCGCCCGAAAAAACATACCGTATCGCCCGTTATCCGAGCAATTCACATGTACCGTATCGGGTGAACCAGTTTCGGTGCCTACCGATACCGTTCCGTATCGCTCGATACGTTACGATATGTCCCGTTATTTGAATCCTTGTGGTGACCATAGTCTTTTATATATTTCTCCAAAGTATTAGAGCCGCGCCTCTATTAATATTCATTCATCCTTAACATCTACACCAAACTTATGACTTACTCACTCCTCCTTCATGCTTCAACAGCAATATAAATATACATAAAACCAAAGCAATGTAATAGAGTAAGAGAGGCATTTGATTTGACCTGCGAGGCGATTGAAATTGATGTTGTTCTCAAGCAGTCCAACTGAGCCTGATCTTTGAGAGAAGTATCCAACATTTGGTTCATACAATGCAGAACGTATAAAGTCTCTAACCTACAGTTTCCAAAAGAGAGAGAACCCGTTTCAACACCACTTCATTTGAATTGACTTGATATTAATTAATGTGCAAAAGAACATAATAGATAGATAAATCACCAGAACCGGGGTATCACCGACGACGTGTGTGGAGAAGAGCGCCGGAGATGGGTGAAAGAAGGGCTCGCAAGAAGAACTCACTGCATAAGAGAGAAGTGAAAACGATTGGTTAGAGAAGTTGAGAAGATTAGGAGACGGGGGAATAGCTACCTCTAGGGTTTCCGAAGAGTTGCCGGACACTTTTGCGGAAGAGAGACCGAGTAGCCATTGCTCGCTCTCTGAATGTTGGGATGCCGCTGGTGAAAGAGACCAACCTACGGGCCCGATGTGATTTTCCGACTCTGCTTCTCTCCTGAAGTCACTGAATCTCAAGCAGTGGTAATGGTTCGGTTCGGTCCGGAAATTTGGGCTTTGAGCCGGTTGGTGAATTTACTAGAAGAAATAAATTCTATTAAGGGTAACCACCCCTGACTTTTGGATTAAATCATTTAAAAAAGGAGCTGATAATTACAGCACCCAAATTGTTAGTTACAGCACAATAAATTTCAAAAGATCAGATTGCCCTCAAACACAGCACATTAATTTATCCGATTAATAACCTTGACTTTCTCTGTCATCTTCATCTCCTTCTCTTTTCACACTCCCTCGGCCATCTCGTTCTTTTCTTTTCGCTCGCCGCCCTTAAAGGCAAGGGGAATACCATCTACTCCAGTATCTCTAATCCTTCCATCCACCATTTGGGAATTAGGGCCTCAAAGAAAGGAGAAACAGAGCACGGAACTTGTAATTGTGATTTGATTTAATGTCGTCTAATTTTGGTTTACTGTTCGAATCAAACCTCATACCAGCCTGACCATCATCACCAATGCAACCACCATCATAGAAGCAGCTACCACAATATTCAATTATCTCAAATCGAATAGAAAAATCCCCCAAAATGATAGCCCGAATGCAGCCAAGTCGAACCCAAAAATCGGAACGAAAATCTAAGCCCAGTTGGAACCCAGAACTGAGCCTCGTTCTCTCTCTCACTCGGTCACTACCAGTCACCACACCACCAATTTCACCCTCGATCATTCACCGCACATACCACCACATCCAGCTTCACCATCAACGACAGACATTACAAGGTCATCGACTTTCAACCTCACTGAATTCTCTCAATCAATACCAAACTCAACTTCACCGACTTACCCATCTCAATTCGACACACGACACTACTCAATGCCTTCTCCACCAATCAAAAAATCTAACCTCTTACCTTCTATGTCCAGTCAACCTTGTTGCCATCGTAACACGATTCTTTAACTCCACAGCCAGAGAAGAGAGTGGAACGAACTATATACACCGGTTCATTAGTTGGCGTGAAAATCGACTCGATGCGCTGAATTCTCTGTAGAATTGTGGGTCGTGGGTCGAGAGATTTGAGGCAGTGATGGTGAAACCCAGAATTGGGTCAATGCTTAAATGGTTGGTGGAGTCCAAGTGAAAAGATAGTGGCAGGTACTTAAATGGGTAGTATGGTCTTTTGAAACTTTTTTGTGCTGTAACTATTGTTTTGTGTTCTGTAATTATCAGCTCCCTTAAAAAAAGATTATTTAACGGAATATTATGGAGACATTTTGCACCTTCTGTCATATTTTGTTAAAAAAATGAATAATTATTTTTTTTTTTGCCTTTTATACTTTCTTGACTTTTTACCCTTGTTTCTCATCAAAAACAGACAGAACATCACAACTAAAAGAATATCAGGAACACCAAGAACATCACAACTAAAAAATATCAAGAACACCAAGAACAACACAACTAAAAAATATCAACACCAACAACATTTTCCGCTTTTAATCCAAAACATCAACAATACTAACAGCAAACCGATTGCCACCACCACCGCTGATCTGCCAGCACCAATAGCCCTGCGTTTCAGCAAACCCAGAACCACCACTATTTCTTTCTTCATTACCAGATAGTGGCATTTTAATTCAAACACAGCAAAGACAGAAAAAACATAGAAAACCAAACCAAACTCAGTTTGACTTAGTACTCATCTTCACCATCATCATCTCCTTGAGCAGACTCTGTATGGAGAGAAATTCTTACAATACCTTTGCTCCACATCCGTTTACCATCACCGAAACCCATAACCCACCTTCAATCTATGAGGCCCGAACAACCCGCAACCCCACTACAGACCTCCAATCTCGTGAAAATTTATAAGAGGATCTTTAAAGCTGATTATGAGCTTCCGCCATGGATTTCCCCTAAAGCTCGTCGGTTGATACCCAAGCTCCTTGTTGCCGACCAAAATCGCAGAATCACAATCCCGACGATTTTTCGATCAACTTGGTTCAGGAAAATCACAATACCTCTGCCCAAGTTGTCAATTACAGAATTCCAAACGAGAATCTCGAGGAAGATACAGAGCAGGCGGCGAAACAAGAGAACTCAAATCGAAGAAGCCTCAATAGCCGGCGTTCTTGAACGTGTTCGAGATCATTTCCTCGATGTCATTCGGTTTCGATCTATCCAATCTATCCGAGATCAAAACGAAAGCTGGATCGATGCTCACTTCCTGGTGCTTAGCGGCGGAGATTGTTGCAAAGATCGAGGCAGCGGCGAAAGGCTAGAGCTTCAACATCGTCAAGAGGGTTTCAGATGGTCGAGGTTAGTGTTACGAATGGATGCCCTAGAGGCAATCTTATTTTAGTATGAATATTATTTTGGCTAGAATATTCATTGTATTATTTATGGAGATGTTTAATGTAATTAAGTCATTAGATTACAATGTGTTGTTTATATTAGATATCCCTAATCCATTATATTGATTAATAGGACGATCATTATAGACTAGTATGTGGGTAGATTGATATAGAGATATCAAGTCTAACACATGGGTATGCATTATGTGATAATGGCGTACTGGATTGACCCACCACGAGAAGGCTACATTAATTATGTTAACGTCACAAGTGCTTCTCGTTATGACAATGGTATTGTGGTCTTTAGAATTGAAGTCACTAGATACTCTAGTTGTGGTATATTATGTTTTGATCTCGTCAAACGTTACACCGTGACTGGGTAGCAATAAAGGCGGCTATCGGACATAATAGGAAGCAAGCTTAGAGGTGGTAGTAATGTAAAGAGGATTTGTCACTCCCACATATGGGAGTAAATATCCATGGCCATTCGAGGGGCGGTACTTATGGAATGTCTGTCCAGACTCAGATAAATCAACATGGAATATTGATGTTATCTGCACGGATAAGTCTGTTCCCAGGATCGAGAAACTATGGATTGGATATACGAGTGTGACATTTATGTCTCGTGTCCAATATGGATATAGATACAAAGGGATAATACAATACGGTAACATTGGTCACAAGGTTTGTCGGATCACTGACTATATCTATTGGTTGGGGGTGGCATAGATGTGTTTCTAAACACCGCTCTGTGTTAGTAATTGCTACTACCAACTAAGTAAAAACATATGGCGTCACACACCATATGGACTAAACCGGATATGGGCATTAATTAGTAGGACTAATTGAAGAAAATGATAATACGCAACCACAAGCAAACTTAGTAGGAATAATTTGCAAAGTGGACTAATTCGTGTATGGACGTGATTAGTATTGGGCAAATGTGTAGTTAACAATGAGTTGTTAACTATATAAAGACACTAGCTTATTATTTGCATAAGAGTCTCATTATAGTGAAAATAACAAAGGAAGGAGAGAGACAGCGAGAGGGCAGAAGCCACCCCGTCTGCCCCCTCCCTGCGCTGTCGGCCTAGTGAGGCGCACAGCCCTGCGGTGCCTCGTTTTGCGTGATCTTCTTCCTCCTTCTTGACGTGAGCTAGCACACAGACGTGAGAAGGAATCCAGCACAATCCTAGGTGTGGATAGTTGTAGAGACTTGGACACAACTATGCGTATCGTGATCTGTTAGACAAACAAGGTACACGATTATTTTTCCCTCACTACGTTATGATGGCTTGTCCTGCGATTCTTGGAGGGTTTTAAACGGAATAGTTTATTTGTATTTCCAATGCATAATTCGTATCAAAATCCTACAGTAGTATCAGAGACACATGTCGTCGCGCACAACGTGGTTTTATGTGTTACTGTTTTATCAGTTTTACATCGTTCTTTTATTTTTCGCGTAAAACTGAAATTTGCATAACAATGCAAACTGAATATGATTCAGGTGAGGATGAGCTAATTTTATGTATTGTACTGAAATTAGCAAATTACGTTCACATATGATGTGTCTTTTGGTGATTTGAAAAACTATAGTTTGGGCACAATTGAGGGGAAATGAGGTTTTCTCTATAATTGGATAATTGCATGCAAGGAAACAAGGAAGCAGTAGATTGGCTAAAGGGGAGATATACTTGTGTGTAGGGAATGGAGCAAGAGTTGTTGTATTAGTCATAGGCGTTTATGAGTTATCTTTACCTTCAAGACTCATCTTAGAATTAGACAATTGTTATTATGTGCCTGCTATGAGAAGAAACATTATTTCAGTTTCTTGTTTGGACAACAAATGTTTTTCAATTGAAATAAAGGACAAGAGTTTCTCCATTTATTTTGATGGTTTGCATTATTGTAATGCTTTATTGTCTAATGAATTATATATCCTTGATCTAGATAATTCAGTCTATAACATAAATACCAAGATGATTAAAACTAATGATTTAAATCCTACTTATCTATGGCATTGTCGTTTAGGACACATAAACGAGAAACACATTCATAAACTCCATAAGGATGGACTTCTATGTAGGGTTTTGTAACGGATTACAAAGCGGAAAAACAATAATTTAAGGTGCGCACAAGACCCTCCAAGGATCACACGAAGAGACATCATAACGATATTAAAGGATTTGGTAACAATTACCTTGTTTGTCTCCTTGGACGATCTCAAACGCAAAATAGTGTTCGCGTCACTACGGCTAGTCCACGCCTAGGATCAAGATCTATATTCCTCCACGTCTTGTGCTAGCAACCGGGGGAAGAAGGAAGAAGAAGAATCACGCTACGCAGACGAAAGAGGCTCGGCCTCTTGTGGCCGACGGGGGAAGGGGGCGGACGAGTCTTGGCTTCGGCCTTGACTTGTCTTGCTCTCTCTCCTTGCTTTGTTCTCTCTGAATCAATGTGTATTACAAGCATTAGTGATAAAATAAGCTAGGAGTGTCATTTATATAGTCCAACAACTCCTTGTTAACCGCATAAAGGCCCCTTTACTAATCATGTCCTTACATGAATCAGTTCACCTTGCAAATTAGTCCTACTAAGTTTGCATGTGCTTGCGTACTGATCCTTCTATTTAATTAATCATATTAATTAATTCTCGTGTCTAGTTTAATCCAGATGGCGTGTGACCCCATACGTTTCTACTTAGTTGGTAGTAACAATTACTAACATGGAGCGGTGTCTAGCAACACATCCATGCTACCCAACTAATAGAAATAGTCAATAATCCGACAAACCTTGTGCAAGTATTGTTTCATCCTTTTGTATCTATATTCGGATTGGACACGAGACATACAAGTCACACTCGTATTTCCAATCCATAGTTTCTCAATCCTGAGAATAGTCTTAACCATGCAAATAACATCAATATCCTATAATGATTAATCTGAGTCTGGCCAAACATTCTATAAGCACAAACCTCGAGTGGCCACGGATATTTGCTCCGATTATGTGGGACAAATTCCATCTACATCACTACCATATCTAATCTTGCTTCCTATTGTGTCCGATTAGCGCTTTATTACTACCCAGTTACGGTTAGCGTTTGATGATGTCAAAACACAATACTCCACAACTATAGGATCTAGTGACTTCAAGTTTAAGGATGACAATACCATTGTCACTACGATAAGCGCATGTCACTTTACATAACTTGTATGTAGCCTTCTCGTAAGTGGGTCAATCCTGTGTGACATTACTCCTAATGCATACCCATGTGTTGGATCGTGACATCCCCATATCAATCCAACCCCATACCAGTCTATAGCTCTTCCAATTAACTAGTATAATTGACTAGGGATATTTAAGATAAACAAACACATTTTTAATCTAAGGACTTCAATATATTAAATATCTCCATATATGATACAATGAATATTCTAGCCAAAGATTTTTCATACTAAACAAGATTACCTCTAGGGCATCTATTCCAACGGTCACCCACTTGCACTAGAGCCAATATGGTGCATCTCGTATGCCAATAGATCTAGTGTGTCATTCATGCTTGCGCTGAACAAGCGGCTTTGTACGTGGATCTGGCAGATTCTCATATGTAGGAATCTTGCATATCTTCACATCTCTTCTATCGATGATATCTCGAATAAGATGGAACTTTATGAGTACGTGTTTGGATTTCTGGTGTCACCTGGGTTCATTTGATTGTGCGATCGCCCCAGTGTTGTCACAATACAACTCAATTGGATCCACAATACTAGAAACCACACCAAGCTCAGTAATGAACTTCCTAATCTAAACAGCTTCCTTTGTTGCGCCACTCGCAGCAACGTACTCAGCCTCAGTTGTAGAATCAGCAACCGTCTCTTGCTTGGATCTTTTCTAGCTCACAACTCCTCCATTCAGGCAATACACGAATCCTGACTACGACCCAAAATCATCTATGTTGGTTTGTAACCTTGCATCCGTGTACCCCTTACACGCAACTCTTCCTCCCCTCCAACTATCAAGAACGCATCCTTAGTTCTTCTCAAGTACTTGCGGATGCTCTTGACAGCAATCCAGTGACTCTCACCCGGATTAGATTGGTATCTGTTTGTCATACTCAACGCATATGACACATCTGGCCTAGTACACAACATGTCGTACATGATGGATCATATGGCCGAGGCATAGGGAACCCTACTCATGTGCTCCTTCTCAATGTCATTGGAAGGACAATCATCCTTCGAAAGGGTGATTCCGTGCAACATGGGCAAGAATCCCTTCTTGGAATCTTGCATGTTGAACCGGTTCAACACCTTGTCTATTTATGTACTTTGACTTAGGCCTAGCAGCTTCCTCGATCTATCTCTATAGATCTTGATACCAAGTATATAAGCTGCATCTCCTAAGTCCTTCATTGAGAAACACTTGTTGGAATAAGTGCCCTAGAGGCAATCTACTTTAGTATGAACAATAAATTGGCTAGAACATTCATTGTATTATTTATTGGATATTTAAAATAATGAAGTCCTTAGATTTACAATTGTGTTGTTTATCTTATCTCTAGTCCATTATAATGATCAATGGTACAATCATATATAGACTAGTATGGGGTTGGATTGATATGGAGATATCATGATCCAACACATGGGTATGCATTAGGAGTAATGGCATACTGGATTGACCCATCTCCGAGAAGGCTACATGCATGTTATGTAAAGTCACAAGTGCTTCTCACGGTGACACCGGTATTGTCATCCTTAGACTTGAAGTCACTAGTTGTTCTAGTTGTGGAATATTATGTTTTGGTAGCGTCAAACGCTACACCGTGACTGGATAGTCATAAAAGCGCGTATTGGACACAATAGGAAGCAAGATTAGATATCGCAGTGATGTAGATAGAATTTTTCCCTCGCACATAACGGGAGCAAATATCCTATGCCAATCAAGGGATTGTGCTTATAGAATATCTGGCCAGACTCAAATAAATCAATACAGGATATTGGTGTTATTTGCACGAATAAGGCTATTCCCAGGATCAAGGAACTATGGATTGGATATACGAGTGTGACTTGTATGTCTGTCCAATCCGGATATTGAGACAAAGGGATGAGACAATACTTGCACAAGTTTTGTCATGATGACTATTTCTATTTGTTGGCTAGAATGGATGTCTTGCTAGAGGCCGCTCCGTATTAGAATAGTTACTACCAACTAAATAGAACCTATGGGGTCACACGCCATATGGAGGTGAACTAGACTTGGAAAATAATTAATTAATATGATTAGTTAATTAGAAGGATCAAATCGCAACAACTTGCTAACTTAGTTGGACTAATATGCAAGTTTGACTAATCCAAACTTGAGTAGGATTAGGAGAGGACCTTTATGTAGTAACAAGGAGTTGTTGGACTATATAAAGGATGCTCCTAGCTTCCTTCCCTAAAACTTATGCTCATAACATACTTTGAGTAGGAGAGAAGGAAGGAGAGAGCAAGGCAAACAAGGAGGCGAAGCCCCCCTTGCCGTCCGCCCTACCCGTCGGCCACAAGAGAGGGCCGCCCCTCTATTTGATTCTCCGTTGCGTGATTTCTTCGTCCTCTTCCACTCCTCCTAGCTAGTACAAGGCGTTTGGAAGATCTAGATCTCACCTCTAGGTGTGGTTCAACCGTGGAGACGTGACAATTTTCTCGTTAGAAGTCATCAAGGAGACCTCAAAGGTACATAACACTATTCTCTTACCATCGTCATGATTTCTCTTCGTGTGATCCTTGGAGGGTCTTGATCGGATAATTATATTGCCTTCCGCTGCGTATCCATGATGAAAACCCTACGGTGGTATCAGAGCCACAGGTCGTAGAGCATAATGTGTTATGTTTTTGTTGTTTATCACCTTTAATTGTTGATTATTGTGTTAAAACAACAAATTAAGCATAATAGATGCATGTTGATTATGATTCAACCAAACAAGATCTAATTCTTGCATTGAATGTATGAAAGTCAAATCAATGAAGAGCTAGCGATCGACTCGATCTCCTTCTCTATCACCACTAATTAGTGAGTTTGAGAAATTTTAGGATCTTAGATATAGGGTTATTGGGCATCCTATTGGAAAAATGAGTTTTTTCAAATAAGGAAACAACCAACTTGGGCAACAAGGCAAGGAGTTGTTTTGGAAACAACTCCTAAGGAGGTTCGACCTCCCCTAGGGGACCGTCCCTCCTTCCTTGCCGCCCAAGCAAGGCTCGGCCAATGGCCCGGGGCAGCCCTAGCGCACGGCCTAGCCGTGTGGGCTAGGGGCCGACCGGCCCAAGGCCTCGGGAAGTCCTTTAGGGGTTCGGCCAAGTGTATGGTTGGGCCTCTTGGACCGTTTTAACCCTAGTTAATCCCAAAATCAACTCAAATTGAATAAGCGCGTTAAAGTTGGTTTTAACTGTTTATGTGCAATTGTATGGTGATTGGAGATGACCTTAGATGTGGTTTGTTTGTGGATGTTTAATTTTTGTGGCTTGTTTAACGCCTGCGAGCTGATCAATTTGATGTAATAATTAATTAGGGTTTACGGCATGCGAGCCGGTATTTTTTCTCCCAACTTGTGGGATTTTGTTTTATTTAGTATAGAGTTTAGCTAGTACTAGATAAAATAGATGATAGCCAAGATTGAAGAAAAGAACCCCAAAGAATTAAAGAAGCCACAACATGGAGCATGGAGCATTCCACAAAGGCTATGAAGGATGGACCAAGATATGGAAGCACGTGGAGATGCGTTTTTCATTCTAGGGTTCATAGATATTCTCATTGGCTTGAGAATATCTTAGTCTAGGAGGCCATATCCATATCACGTTATTTCCTGTTGTGGATGTTTACTTTATTGTCTTATTATTGTTGTTGGTGTATGTATGATGCATGGAATTTTATAATAAGATAATTAACAAACCGGATCTTTTATTTGGAGTTATGCCCAAACTCAAATAAGTAGATCAGTTGATATAGATCAACAAAACAATTTAAAATTGAAAGTAAAATCCCTCAAAAAAAATTATTACGTTTTTGCCTTATCGTTACTTAAACACTCATCACAAGATCGATTGATCAAATTCGTGCGTGCCAAAGCAGGGTGATTTGATTCATCATCATGTGGTACGATGGCACACATAGTGTGCAATTGTTGGAGTAAGAGGATGGACGTAACTAGGTAATTTTAATAAGGATTAAAAACTTAGAGGCAATCAATTGAGATTATCTATGGGATAGATAAATAAGGAGTTATTTGCCCAATCTAACCAAGAGTTGCATGTGATGCAATTGGAATTCTTCCTACCTAAATAACTAACTTTTGGGTGACTTGCCAAAGAAAACTCAAAAGAAAGTAGAATATGGGTCTTGGCCTACTAGAAAATATAATGATATTTTCCGCATTAATATCTTGAGGGTTATTAATCCGTAGAAAAATAGTGGGAGCTGTATTTGATAATCTAGCCATTATTGAATATAGATAATTGTTCACAAAATACTAAAACTTAAGTATTTTCCTTTTTGTAGAATTAAAATGGCAAACAACTCATCGAACTCATCTCACTCCCTACGCTCTGTCCTTGAGAAGGACAAGCTATCCGGGACCAATTTTCTAGACTGGTACAGAAACTTGAGAATCCTTCTTGAAGTCAAACTCTTTGATTGCTTCATCAAAACGTCGATTCCAACTTCTAGAAGCTTGCTTTAATCCATTAAATGGATCGTTGCAACTTACATACTTTATTTTTATGCTCTGGATCCACAAAACCCTCATGTTGTGTCATGTACACATCCTCGAGGATGTTTCCATACAGAAACGCTATTTTGACATCCATCTGCCAAATCTCATAGTCGTAGTAAACTGGAATAGCAAGTACGATTCGAATGGATTTGGTCATTGCGACTGGTGAAAAGGTTTCATCACAGTCTATACCATGAATCTGTTTGAATCCTTTTTCCACCAGTCGGCCCTTATAGGTAATCACATTACCATCCATATCGGTCTTATTCTTGAAGAACCACTTTCACCCTATGGGTCGAGCCCATTGGGGTGGTTCCACCAAAGTCCATACTTTGTTGGTATACATGGATTCCATCTCGGATGCTATGGCCTTAAGCCACTACTGAGAGTCTGGCCCTTTCATGTCCTCTCCATAGATATTAGGCTCATCGTCTATGGGCAACGCCTCACCAGGCTTAGTCACTAGAAGTCCGTACCTCTTTGGCTCCTGGCGCACTCTACTCGACCTACGAAGCTCTTGTGTTACTCGAACATGCTGTTCCACAACCTCTTGTGGCTCATGTACATGTTCCATAGTAGGATTAGTGCTTTGTGTTTCTTGAATCTCTTCAAGTTCTACAGACCTCCCACTTGCTTCTTTAGAGACAAATTCTCTTTCTAGAAACATGTCGTATCGGGAAACAAACACTTTGTTCTCAGTTGGATTGTAGAAGTAACATCCCTTAATTTCCTTAGGGTATCCTATAAACTTACACTTATGCGACTTGGGCCCTATCTTGTCTGGTTGTAAATGTTTTACGTAGACATCGCAGCCCCAAATCCTCATGAACGACACTGTGGGACGCCTCCCACTCCACATCTCATATGGAGTCTTCATAACTGATTTAGATGGAACACGGTTAATGGTGAAAGCTGCACACAATAGAGCGTGGCCCCAAAATGATAATGGAAGATCAGTTTGACACATCATAGATCGAACCATGTACAACAGTGTTCGATTTCTCCTCTCAGACACGCCGTTCCATTGTGGCGTTTTGGTTGGAGTGAGTTGGGACAAGATCCCACACTCTCTAAGATAGTCATCGAACTCTTGACTCAAGTATTCTCCTCCACGATCCGATCCTAGAGCCTTGATACTTTTTCCAGGTTGTTTCTCTACTTCATTCTAGAATTCTTTGAACTTTTCAAAGGAATCGGATTTGTCCTTCATAAGGTATACAAATCCATATCTACTGAAGTTATCAGTAAATGTAATGAAATAGACGTAACCACCCATGACAGGCGTGGCAAATGGTCCACATACATCAGTATGCATAAGCGCCAATTTCCCACTAGCCCTCTCACATTTCTTATTGAAATGGGACTTTATTTCCCAATAAAAAAGCCTCATATGTCTCATATGATTCAAAAAAAATGAGTCTAGGAATCCATCCTTATAGAGTCCAGATACACGTTTCTCGTTTATATGGCCTAAACGATAGTGCCATAGATAAGCAGGATTTAAATCATTTATTTTAATCCTCTTGGTATTTATGTTATAGACATGATTACTTAGATCAAGGATATATAATCCATTAAATAATTGCGCACTACAATAGTGAATACTATCAAAATAAATGGAGCAACAATTGTCCTTTATTGAGATCGTAAAACCTTCCTTGTCCAAACAAGAAATAGATACAATGTTTGTGCTCATAGCAGGAACAAAATAGCAATTATTTAATTCTAAAACTAATCCTGAAGGCAGAGACAACTCATACACGCCTACGGACAATGCATCAACCTTTGCTCCAATTCCAACGCGCTGGTCTATCTCCCCTTTAGCCAATCTTCTATTTCTCTTTAGATCCTGCACACTTAGACAAATGTGAGATCGACATCCAGTATCCAATACCCAAGATGAAGAGCAAGTTATATTGACATCTATAACAAAATTATCTGGTGGTGGTGGAATCACTATTTCAAGCCTTTTATCATCTAGATACTTTGGGCAGTTCCTCTTCCAGTGTCCAGGCTGACTACATTAGTGACAATCACCCTTAGTCACACCCTTGGTGTAATACCCCGTATTTAAGTTGGGGGTTATTTGGTCATTTTGGGAAAAATATTTGAAAATTTTGAGAAATTTATATTTCAAACTTTTTCTTGACTTCTCCTTATTTTTAAAGTATAAGGGTGTCATTCGACATATATAATTATATAAAATTTAATTTTGAGGTTATTTTGTTGTTTTTGAAAACTTGGATAATACGATATGAAACTCATTTTATATACTTTGAAGATACTTGTAACTTCCTAAAAATTGGATTTTGACATTTATTAACAAAGTAATTTATTTGGAAATTATTTGGCAATTTTATAATTTATGAAAGTTAACTTTTATGTGTTAGGTATTAAATAGAAATCTTATTTTTACCCCTTAATTTTTGATATCTTCTATTTATACCCCTCTTGTATATGAAATTTTTGAGTTACCCTCAATTTCTAGTATTTGCATGTCACCCTTCATTTTCTTGTTATTCTAATTTCTACCCCAACTATGGTGTTGGGAGACTTTTTAATTGCATTTCTTTTACCCCTTAATTTTTGGCTATCAATTCTTTAGCCCCATCTACAACTCTTCTAATTTTTTTTCTAATTACAACAAACTACCCCCTCCATCACTTTGGTCAACACCAATAAAATAATTCATTTTCATTTCTACTCCTATTAAAATAACACCACTACATCCTCATTACACTCAATGAACCACCAACACTACCATCTCCATCAAGTCCATCCTACCCCTTCTCCATCATTTCATTTATTTCCATCATTTCCCTCAAGAACACTCATGCAAGCTTCTTCTTCCATCTCTCCAAACTTCAAACCCGTTTTTGGAGGTTGACCTCCACAAAACTTCATCAAAACTCAAATTTATTGGCTCTAAATTGTGAAAATCTTGAGTCCAACCTTAGTATCATCATGGAGGGGTGTTCTTACACAATTATTCTAAGGGATTGAAGGCCAAATGCATTATTTTCCTCATCATCTTCTTGAATCTTGGGGTAAAGTTTCTTCAAGTCTTTAATTGATGCTTGCATGTCCATATTTACCTTTGATTGATGAAATTTCATCTTTGATTTCTTCAATTCCATGCTTAGTTCTTCATCTCCATGGTTAGATCATTTGTTTGACCTCAAATTTTAGATTGTTTCATGAAACCCACATTAGAACCCACATGCATGTTGTGAATGTCATATTCTTTTCACTAGTAACTCAATATATTTTTGATAATTTGTGTCAAGAGCATGTAAAAATGTTATTTTTATGATTAAAATTGTGCTATTTGGGTGAAAATTAAGTCTTCTTAACTTGCATGTACTACTACAACCATTCTTGTTGATTTTTGAAAAAAATGCATGTTTATACAATCTGACCAGTTTGTAAAAAACATGGATTATCTCCAAGTTTTGTCTCTGTGAAATTTTTAACTCTTTCATATTCTAAAACTAGACTCATAGAGGGTCATTTTGAAAGAAAATTTAACTCCATATCCTTTTTGGTTAGGGAGATATGCTCATTCTAAGTTGCATTTTTTTTTAAAACTCTGTTTTTGGATAAGTTTTACCATTTTTGTTAAAAATCTCATTTCCAGAAACCTATGGCACCAAATATTTCTTGTGATTAAACTAGACACATAAGGGATTCATTCTGGAGAATATGAGCATTTTTCCTATTCTCCAAGTAGTAGTAATTGTTCTTCAAAGTTGAAACTTTCTTCCAAGCTTTTCTCTGCATAGCAGTGTTTGTTATTTTTGTAACTTGAGTTTTATAATAGCTATGCATGATTTTCTTGATGTTTCTGAAAGTAGACACATATAGGTTCATCATACATTAATTTCAATATTTTAAGAGATGATTTTATATGGTAAATATGGCTCCAAAGTCAGAGCTACAATTCTGTCCAGAATTGTAGTTTTGCATTTTTTAGAAAACTTGAATTTTTGAACTTCTTGGTGTTTTGTTGGACTTATTTTGATAATTAAACATAATTATATGTGCATTAGTGACATCTAGAACTATGTGACATGTAGGTTTGCATTTGTATTATAAATGTGTAAATTGGTTATAACGAGTACGTCATACGTGTGATTGTAGACATCGACCTCGTAGGAGAGAGCGGTTGTCGTCGGAGTGCTAGACTTAATTTCTTGCTTTTGATTGTGCTTTATCTCAGTGGTAAGTACATATGTACGACCTTTTCATATCAAAATGTGTGTTTGTGTTTGATGTTTCAAATGAATGCTTGTTATATGAAATAGTATGAGAATGCATGTTTTCCACTCAAAATTTGTTAAACTATTTTATTCATCTCCTTTGAGAACTCTCGAAAATTACTTGTGAAATTTTGATATTCCGAATCTGGTTATGTGAAAGAGAAGAAATAAAATACCTCTAATAGACTTAGGACGATGTACAGAGTGTTATTACTGGGAGGCATCAAGCGATCCTCCATTTTCGTATGGCTAAGACCATTGAAGCAATGCTTCTTATTATTGGATAGAACGTTAATGTTCACAAATCCACCCCCGATGAGCCAAAATGTATCAAGGTATTGAGGCCAAGGGTTTTCTAGAGCTATAGAGTGCTACTTATACTTGTAAGGGTCACTACGGTATAGGGGTGTCGACACTTAAGGCCTTTTAGCTAATGTTATGAGCGGGGTTGACGAATGGGCTCCCTTAACGGTCGGGTGAAATAGGGTTTGATAGACCCTAGAAGGAACCCTTAGTGATTATATCGTGATCCCTCTGTCAACATCGATCCTGCTGGTGGCTCTAGACATGCCTCAGCTAAACTTAACGGTTAAATTGGAATTGAAAAAAAGCTTGATTACTCTATTGATGTTGTTTGTGACTCTTGATTGCCTAATCTAATCAAGTGATTTGAAAAGCTTTGGCTACTTGTGATTTAATATCATTATCAGGTCAAATGGACTTGTTTACTGTTGATATTCTACTTGTTTAAGAATATGTTGACTACTTGTGGTTTATAAATATTTTAAAGATGATGGTTCTCGCTACGCGATTACTCATATTTGTTCTGAATAGTTCCAACTCTTTTGCTCATTGATTTTCAAATCTCTTTATCTGCTTCAACTCATGCTTCCGTGCCACTCGTTGCTTTACATGTCGTAGTGTGTATTTACTCAGTTTTTACTGATTATTTTTCTTCAAAACTGCGTCGGCTTTTGCCATTTTAAAACCGCAGGTCATAAATCAAGGTGGGAGAATGGGAACGCGAATCGAGACAAAGTCGTCACTTAGTAGATCACAACACATTTTTTTTATTTATCCAAATTGTACTTATTTTTTTTTTTGAGAAATTTCTTGTATACATTAAATAAAATGTAATCTTAATAGTTAATATTCTACTTTTGCTTATCGATTGTCTCTTTTAACTTTGAACCGAGATCCCGGGTCGTTTCAGATGGTATCAGAGCATCGGTTCTCCGGTTAATGAGACTTTTCGATTTCCTTAAGTAGATAAAGAAGAAAGATAACACGTTTTCAAAATTTCAAAATTGATTAGGATATCTCAATTTGGTAATAACAAAATAAGCAAGCCGCGGGAGATTTTGGGGTACTTACGTATTCTTAAACACGATTTGTACCGTACTTGTTGATTAGCTGGTACTTGCTAATTGGTATGTGCTCCATGCAGAATCTACTTGCTTATTTATATGTTTACTATCCTATGAGCATGTTTACTTGCTATATAGAAATGATTTGTCATTGTCGTGTGATGCCAATCCGTGTTCCTTTGCTTGGTCACCCTACCTTGTCTACGAGAGAGTAACGACCTTTTGACTTAAATACCCTGAGACCATTCTTTTCTTACCTATGAGCGCGGATTTTAAGATAGTACTTTATTTTATTTTGAGTTAACTTGACTTAGTCGTTTCCAAAATTAGAAAGTTTTGACAAAAAAAAGGTATTCATAAAAAAATGATTTTGACAAAAAATATAATTTGGTGCGGAGATATCAAATGCCAAGTGATATGGACCACTTTGTTTAGCAGTCCGCTGGTGTGACTCTTAGTACGACGGTACTATGAGTTGTACCCGCTGTCTAGACTAAGTTGGAACATTAGAAACACATGTGAGTTGTGATGGAGAGACACGTTGTGTGACGACACATAGTGTTCTTTTTCCCTCGTATGTTTGGAACACTTGAGGTGATTGGTTTATCTAATCCTATACAAGTAAGACAATATTTTTCATACGGATGAGTCAAGCAATATGACATGTTAGTTGCGATCAAAGTATTTTGTATCTATAACTTTCGCGACTTGTTTAAATGCGAAAAAAAAACTTTTCGAATTACTTTGTAAACGTGAGAACTTGCATTTTGGTCTAACTTTTCAAAATTTGATGCCGACCTTTTACTTGAGCTAACTGTATTTGAGTCCCTACTATTGTACGCGAGAGATGAGACGTAACCGACCGAGAGCGTTATTTCCGTTAATTAAAGTGTTTCATATGCATTAGTCTTGCATACAACTCTCATGTGCATTAGTTGCATTCTCGTGAAGCATGTCGTAGTTTTACAAAAAAGTTTTCTCAAGCTTCGGGGACGAAGCTTCATTTTAAGGGGGATATAATGTAATACCCCGTATTTAAGTTGGGGGTTATTTGGTCATTTTGGGAAAAAAATTTGAAAATTTTGAGAAATTTATATTTCAAACTTTTTCTTGACTTCTCCTTATTTTTAAAGTATAAGGGTGTCATTCGACATATATAATTATATAAAATTTAATTTTGAGGTTATTTTGTAGTTTTTGAAAACTTGAATAATACGATATGAAACTCATTTTATATACTTGGAAGATACTTGTAACTTCCTAAAAATTGGATTTTGACATTTATTAACAAAGTAATTTATTTGGAAATTATTTGGCAATTTTATAATTTATGAAAGTTAACTTTTATGTGTTAGGTATTAAATAGAAATCTTATTTTTACCCCTTAATTTTTGATATCTTCTATTTATACCCCTCTTGTATATGAAATTTTAGAGTTACCCTCAATTTCTAGTATTTGCATATCACCCTTCATTTTATTGTTATTCTAATTTCTACCCCAACTATGGTGTTGAGAGACTTTTTAATTGCATTTCTTTTACCCCTTAATTTTTGGCTATCAATTCTTTAGCCCCATCTATAACTCTTCTAATTTTTTTTTTCTAATTACAACCAACTACCCCCTCCATCACTTTGGTCAACACCAATAAAATAATTCATTTTCATTTCTACTCCTATTAAAATAACACCACTACATCCTCATTACACTCAATGAACCGCTAACACTACCATCTCCATCAAGTCCATCCTACCCCTTCTCCATCATTTCATTTCTTTCCATTATTTCCCTCAAGAACACTCATGCAAGCTTCTTCTTCCATCTCTCCAAACTTCAAACCCGTTTTTGGAGGTTGACCTCCACAAAACTTCATCAAAACTCAAATTTATTGGCTCTAAATTGTGAAAATCTTGAGTCCAACCTTAGTATCATCATGGAGGGGTGTTCTTACACAATTATTCTAAGGGATTGAAGGCCAAATGCATTATCTTCCTCATCATCTTCTTGAATCTTGGGGTAAAGTTTCTTCTAGTCTTTAATTGATGCTTGCATGTCCATCTTTACCTTTGATTGATGAAATTTCATCTTTGATTTCTTCAATTCCATGCTTAGTTCTTCATCTCCATGGTTAGATCATTTGTTTGACCTCAAATTTTAGATTGTTTCATGAAACCCACATTAGAACCCACATGCATGTTGTGAATGTCATATTCTTTTCACTAGTAACTCAATATATTTTTGATAATTTGTGTCAAGAGCATGTAAAAATGTTATTTTTATGATTAAAATGGTGCTATTTGGGTGAAAATTAAGTCTTCTTAACTTGCATGTACTACTACAACCATTCTTGTTGATTTTTGAAAAAAATGCATGTTTATACAATCTGACCAGTTTGTGAAAAACATGGATTATCTCCAAGTTTTGTCTCTGTGAAATTTTTAACTCTTTCATATTCTAAAACTAGACTCATAGAGGGTCATTTTGAAAGAAAATTTAACTCCATATCCTTTTTGGTTAGGGAGATATGCTCATTCTAAGTTGCATGTTTTCTGAAACTCTGTTTTTGGATAAGTTTTACCATTTTTGTTAAAAATCTCATTTCCAGAAACCTATGGCACCAAATCTTTCTTGTGATTAAACTAGACACATAAGGGATTCATTCTGGAGAATATGAGCATTTTTCCTATTCTCCAAGTAGTAGTAATTGTTCTTCAAAGTTGAAACTTTCTTCCAAGCTTGTCTCTGCATAGCAGTGTTTGTTATTTTTGTAACTTGAGTTTTATAATAGCTATGCATGATTTTCTTGATGTTTCTGAAAGTAGACACATATAGGTTCATCATACATTAATTTCAATATTTTAAGAGATGATTTTATATGGTAAATATGGCTCCAAATTCAGAGCTACAATTCTGTCCAGAATTGTAGTTTTGCATTTTTTAGAAAACTTGAATTTTTGAACTTCTAGGTGTTTTGTTGGACTTATTTTGATAATTAAACATAATTATATGTGCATTAGTGACATCTAGAACTATGTGACATGTAGGTTTGCATTTGTATTATAAATGTGTAAATTGGTTATAACGAGTACGTCATACGTGTGATTGTAGACATCGACCTCGTAGGAGAGAGCGGTTGTCGTCGGAGTGCTAGACTTAGTTTCTTGCTTTTGATTGCGCTTTATCTCAGTGGTAAGTACATATGTACGACCTTTTCATATCAAAATGTGTGTTTGTGTTTGATGTTTCAAATGAATGCTTGTTATATGAAATAGTATGAGAATGCATGTTTTCCGCTCAAAATTTGTTAAACTATTTTATTCATCTCCTTTGAGAACTCTCGAAAATTACTTGTGAAATTTTGATATTCCGAATCTGGTTATGTGAAAGAGAAGAAATAAAATACCTCTAATAGACTTAGGACGATGTACAGAGTGTTATTACTGGGAGGCATCAAGCGATCCTCCATTTTCGTATGGCTAAGACCATTGAAGCAATGCTTCTTATTATTGGATAGAACGTTAATGTTCACAAATCCACCCCCGATGAGCCAAAATGTATCAAGGTATTGAGGCCATGGGTTTTCTAGAGCTATAGAGTGCTACTTATACTTGTAAGGGTCACTACGGTATAGGGGTGTCGACACTTAAGGCCTTTTAGCTAATGTTATGAGCGGGGTTGACGAATGGGCTCCCTTAACGCTCGGGTGAAATAGGGTTTGATAGACCCTAGAAGGAACCCTTAGTGATTATATCGTGATCCCTCTGTCAACATCGATCCTGCTGGTGGCTCTAGACATGCCTCAGCTAAACTTAACGGTTAAATTGGAATTGAAAGAAAGCTTGATTACTCTATTGATGTTGTTTGTGGCTCTTGATTGCCTAATCTAATCAAGTGATTTGAAAAGCTTTGGCTACTTGTGATTTAATATCATTATCAGGTCAAATGGACTTGTTTACTGTTGATATTCTACTTGTTTAAGAATATGTTGACTACTTGTGGTTTAGAAATATTTTAAAGATGATAGTTCTCGCTACGCGATTACTCATATTTGTTCTGAATTGTTCCAACTCTTTTGCTCATTGATTTTCAAATCTCTTTATCTGCTTCAACTCATGCTTCCGTGCCACTCGTTGCTTTACATGTCGTAGTGTGTATTTACTCAGTTTTTACTGATTATTTTTCTTCAAAACTGCGTCGGCTTTTGCCATTTTAAAACCGCAGGTCATAAATCAAGGTGGGAGAATGGGAACGCGAATCGAGACAAAGTCGTCACTTAGTAGATCACAACACATTTTTTTTTTTCTTTATCCGAATTGTACTTATTTTATTTTGAGAAATTTCTTGTATACATTAAATAAAATGTAATCTTAATAGTTAATATTCTACTTTTTCTTATCGATTGTCTCTTTTAACTTTGAACCGAGATCCCGGGTCGTTTCAGATGGTATCAGAGCATCGGTTCTCCGGTTAATGAGACTTTTCGATTTCCTTAAGTAGATAAAAAAGAAAGATAACACGTTTTCAAAATTTCAAAATTGATTAGGATATCTCAATTTGGTAATAACAAAGTAAGCAAGCCGCGGGAGATTTTGGGGTACTTAAGTATTCTTAAACACGATTTGTACCGTACTTGTTGATTAGCTGTTACTTGCTAATTGGTATGTGCTCCATGCGGAATCTACTTGCTTATTTATATGTTTACTATCCTCTGAGCATGTTTACTTGCTATATAGAAATGATTTGTCATTGTCGTGTGATGCCAATCCGTGTTCCTTTGCTTGGTCACCCTACCTTGTCTACGAGAGAGTAACGACCTTTTGACTTAAATACCCTGAGACCATTCTTTTCTTACCTATGAGCGCGGATTTTAAGATAGTACTTTATTTTATTTTGAGTTAACTTGACTTAGTCGTTTCCAAAATTAGAAAGTTTTGACAAAAAAAAGGTATTCATAAAAAAATGATTTTGACAAAAAATATAATTTGGTGCGGAGATATCAAATGCCAAGTGATATGGACCACTTTGTTTAGCAGTCCGCTGGTGTGACTCTTAGTACGACGGTACTATGAGTTGCACCCGCTGTCTAGACTAAGTTGGAACATTAGAAACACATGTGAGTTGTGATGGAGAGACACGTTGTGTGACGACACATAGTGTTCTTTTTCCCTCGTATGCTTGGAACACTTGAGGTGATTGGTTTATCTAATCCTATACAAGTAAGACAATATTTTTCATACGGATGAGTCAAGCAATATGACATGTTAGTTGCGATCAAAGTATTTTGTATCTATAACTTTCGCGACTTGTTTAAATGCGAAAAAAAAACTTTTCGAATTACTTTGTAAACGTGAGAACTTGCATTTTGGTCTAACTTTTCAAAATTTGATGCCGACCTTTTACTTGAGCTAACTGTATTTGAGTCCCTACTATTGTACGCGAGAGATGAGACGTAACCGACCGAGAGCGTTATTTCCGTTAATTAAAGTGTTTCATATGCATTAGTCTTGCATACAACTCTCATGTGCATTAGTTGCATTCTCGTGAAGCATGTCGTAGTTTTACAAAAAAGTTTTCTCAAGCTTCGGGGACGAAGCTTCATTTTAAGGGGGATATAATGTAATACCCCGTATTTAAGTTGGGGGTTATTTGGTCATTTTGGGAAAAAAATTTGAAAATTTTGAGAAATTTATATTTCAAACTTTTTCTTGACTTCTCCTTATTTTTAAAGTATAAGGGTGTCATTCGACATATATAATTATATAAAATTTAATTTTGAGGTTATTTTGTAGTTTTTGAAAACTTGGATAATACGATATGAAACTCATTTTATATACTTGGAAGATACTTGTAACTTCCTAAAAATTGGATTTTGACATTTATTAACAAAGTAATTTATTTGGAAATTATTTGGCAATTTTATAATTTATGAAAGTTAACTTTTATGTGTTAGGTATTAAATAGAAATCTTATTTTTACCCCTTAATTTTTGATATCTTCTATTTATACCCCTCTTGTATATGAAATTTTTAGAGTTACCCTCAATTTCTAGTATTTGCATGTCACCCTTCATTTTCTTGTTATTCTAATTTCTACCCCAACTATGGTGTTGGGAGACTTTTTAATTGCATTTCTTTTACCCCTTAATTTTTGGCTATCAATTCTTTAGCCCCATCTATAACTCTTCTAATTTTTTTTCTAATTACAACCAACTACCCCCTCCATCACTTTGGTCAACACCAATAAAATAATTCATTTTCATTTCTACTCCTATTAAAATAACACCACTACATCCTCATTACACTCAATGAACCGCCAACACTACCATCTCCATCAAGTCCATCCTACCCCTTCTCCATCATTTCATTTCTTTCCATCATTTCCCTCAAGAACACTCATGCAAGCTTCTTCTTCCATCTCTCCAAACTTCAAACCCGTTTTTGGAGGTTGACCTCCACAAAACTTCATCAAAACTCAAATTTATTGGCTCTAAATTGTGAAAATCTTGAGTCCAACCTTAGTATCATCATGGGGGGGGGGGTGTTCTTACACAATTATTCTAAGGGATTGAAGGCCAAATGCATTATTTTCCTCATCATCTTCTTGAATCTTGGGGTAAAGTTTCTTCTAGTCTTTAATTGATGCTTGCATGTCCATCTTTACCTTTGATTGATGAAATTTCATCTTTGATTTCTTCAATTCCATGCTTAGTTCTTCATCTCCATGGTTAGATCATTTGTTTGACCTCAAATTTTAGATTGTTTCATGAAACCCACATTAGAACCCACATGCATGTTGTGAATGTCATATTCTTTTCACTAGTAACTCAATATATTTTTGATAATTTGTGTCAAGAGCATGTAAAAATGTTATTTTTATGATTAAAATGGTGCTATTTGGGTGAAAATTAAGTCTTCTTAACTTGCATGTACTACTACAACCATTCTTGTTGATTTTTGAAAAAAATGCATGTTTATACAATCTGACCAGTTTGTGAAAAACATGGATTATCTCCAAGTTCTGTCTCTGTGAAATTTTTAACTCTTTCATATTCTAAAACTAGACTCATAGAGGGTCATTTTGAAAGAAAATTTAACTCCATATCCTTTTTGGTTAGGGAGATATGCTCATTCTAAGTTGCATGTTTTCTGAAACTCTGTTTTTGGATAAGTTTTACCATTTTTGTTAAAAATCTCATTTCCAGAAACCTATGGCACCAAATCTTTCTTGTGATTAAACTAGACACATAAGGGATTCATTCTGGAGAATATGAGCATTTTTCCTATTCTCCAAGTAGTAGTAATTGTTCTTCAAAGTTGAAACTTTCTTCCAAGCTTGTCTCTGCATAGCAGTGTTTGTTATTTTTGTAACTTGAGTTTTGTAATAGCTATGCATGATTTTCTTGATGTTTCTGAAAGTAGACACATATAGGTTCATCATACATTAATTTCAATATTTTAAGAGATGATTTTATATGGTAAATATGGCTCCAAAGTCAGAGCTAAATTCTGTCCAGAATTGTAGTTTTGCATTTTTTAGAAAACTTGAATTTTTGAACTTCTAGGTGTTTTGTTGGACTTATTTTGATAATTAAACATAATTATATGTGCATTAGTGACATCTAGAACTATGTGACATGTAGGTTTGCATTTGTATTATAAATGTGTAAATTGGTTATAACGAGTACGTCATACGTGTGATTGTAGACATCGACCTCGTAGGAGAGAGCGGTTGTCGTCGGAGTGCTAGACTTAGTTTTGTGCTTTACCTCAGTGGTAAGTACATATGTACGACCTTTTCATATCAAAATGTGTGTTTGTGTTTGATGTTATAAATGAATGCTTGTTATATGAAATAGTATGAGAATGCATGTTTTCCACTCAAAATTTGTTAAACTATTTTATTCATATCCTTTGAGAACTCTCGAAAATTACTTGTGAAATTTTGATATTCCGAATCTGGTTATGTGAAAGAGAAGAAATAAAATACCTCTAATAGACTTAGGACGATGTACAGAGTGTTATTACTGGGAGGCATCAAGCAATCCTCCATTTTCGTATGGCTAAGACCATTGAAGCAATGCTTCTTATTATTGGATAGAACGTTAATGTTCACAAATCCACCCCCGATGAGCCAAAATGTATCAAGGTATTGAGGCCAAGGGTTTTCTAGAGCTATAGAGTGCTACTTATACTTGTAAGGGTCACTACGGTATAGGGGTGTCGACACTTAAGGCCTTTTAGCTAATGTTATGAGCGGGGTTGACGAATGGGCTCCCTTAACGCTCGGGTGAAATAGGGTTTGATAGACCCTAGAAGGAACCCTTAGTGATTATATCGTGATCCCTCTGTCAACATCGATCCTGCTGGTGGCTCTAGACATGCCTCAGCTAAACTTAACGGTTAAATTGGAATTGAAAGAAAGTTTGATTACTCTATTGATGTTGTTTGTGGATCTTGATTGCCTAATCTAATCAAGTGATTTGAAAAGCTTTGGCTACTTGTGATTTAATATCATTATCAGGTCAAATGGACTTGTTTACTGTTGATATTCTACTTGTTTAAGAATATGTTGACTACTTGTGGTTTATAAATATTTTAAAGATGATGGTTCTCGCTACGCGATTACTCATATTTGTTCTGAATTGTTCCAACTCTTTTGCTAATTGATTTTCAAATCTCTTTATCTGCTTCAACTCATGCTTCCGTGCCACTCGTTGCTTTACATGTCGTAGTGTGTATTTATTCAGTTTTTACTGATTATTTTTCTTCAAAACTGCGTCGGCTTTTGCCATTTTAAAACCGCAGGTCATAAATCAAGGTGGGAGAATGGGAACGCGAATCGAGACAAAGTCGTCACTTAGTAGATCACAACACATTTTTTTTTTCTTTATCCAAATTGTACTCATTTTTTTTTTGAGAAATTTCTTGTATACATTAAATAAAATGTAATCTTAATAGTTAATATTCTAATTTTGCTTATCGATTGTCTCTTTTAACCCTGAACCGAGATCCCGGGTCGTTTCACTTGGCAATACCACCAACAGGTTTAAGGGCAATATCCTTGGGTTTGGCCACTGCCTTGCCTTTCCCTTTAGAGGTAGAAGCAAACCTTTTGCCTTTCCCTTTGTGCACCATCATTATGGTCTTTCCATTTTCCCTTGTTGATGCTTTCTTCTGCTGTCCTCAACGTATTGAGTAGATATGGCAGAGGCTTCACGATCTCGTTCATGATGAACTATCCATAACTCTCAGGCAACGATTGCAAGACGAGAGCTGTGGCCAACTCTTGACCCACGGAAACCCCAGGCGCTCGAGATTCTCCAAGTACCCGATCATTTGAAGTACATGAGGTCCCACTGGGTTTCCCTCTGACAGATGACACTTGAACAACGCCTTGGAGACTTCATACCTCTCAACCCTTGTGTGCTCTTGGAAGATCTGCTTTAAGTAAGTGATCATATGAAAAGCAACCATGTTCTCATGTTGCTTCTGAAGCTCAAAGCTCATGGTGCAAAGCATTAGGCATGCCACATCATTAGCACCGTCAACGAGCTTATGATGCGGCTTTAGGGCTGCAGGGGTACTATTTTCTGGACCCTCAGGAACTTCCTCCTCTAGAGTGTACAATTTCTTTTCTTGCTTGAGAACGATTCTCAAGTTTTTGTACCAGTCTATAAAGTTTGTTCCAGAAAGCTTTTCCTTCTCAAGAACAGAATGTAGGGAATGTGATGAATTCGATGAATTGTTTGCCATTGGAATTCTACAAATGAGAAATATACAAGTTTTAGTATTTTGTGAAAAAATAACTATATTTAATAATGGATAGATTATAAAATACAACTACCACTATTTATCTTGGATTAATAACCTCCATATTAATGCGGAAAATATCATTATATTTTCTAGTGGGCCAAGATCCATATTTCACTTGACCCATGGTTTAAGCAAGTTGTATGTATAATCAATACAACAACCCCATTTGACTGATACGCGAACACAGGTCGGATTTATCCAAGTTAATTACTATCCATGTTCTTTCTTCAACTTATTACTCTAGCATCATTTTATTACACATGTAGACCAGGTTATTGGTATGGACAAGTGTCTGATATGTAACCAAGAAAAATAAACCATCCAAACATATTACCAAAAATGCTCCATATGATCGTCTATCTCACCAGAGACATGAATATGATAAATCGATTCCATAAAGGAAAATATAGAATATTTGGATATTTAACATTTTAATTGACTATTTGTATGACTTGCTTATCATAATCGTAATCTCGTAATATTAATCGCGAAAGTTGTGCTAATCATAAAACATAAGTTTCTGAAAATCGTTCATAAAGAAAACATTCTTACTACAATTAACAAATATGAAGTAGTAGCACTTCATGGAGAGACCAATGTTGAATCTTTTAACAATGTGTGATTTTAACAATTTTTTTGCTGATGTATTGAGTCCTTCATAAAATCTGCTAGACATGAGACAGTTTATTGATGTTCATTTTGTTTTGTGGTGGAAATGTTTAGGTCACACTGTTTTGGGTACATTTCTCAGATTGCGTGTACTATTTAGTCGCTGAAAAGTACCCTGTTACACAAGGAAATACATGGGCGGGGTTATTTGACCCCGGTATAGGAGAAGCGGGGCTATGGGTGCGCTACATCACCAATGTCCATCACCACGACCACTGTCGCCTACAGTGATGCGCAAGCCATGGAAATGGTTTTCTCCGCGTGTTTTAATTTCATAAACCTCTTCATGCTTGCCTACGTATTTGGCAAAATGATAACAAACTTGATCGCAAAATTGGTAAGAAAAAAGTAATTTCCATCAATATGTTTTTTTCTTACATTTGGAACCGAAAGAAGAAGACAAATATTGAAAAGTGAAAGAAAGTAAATGTAATAAAGAGGATATTTTTTCTGAAATCTTTCCGACGTGGTGGTGGAGTTCAGGTTAGCTCAAAATCCCGTCATTGTTCGAGTCGGTTCGACGATCTTGTGGATGACGGCCAGGAATCAAAGACTACTGATCAGGTTAGTTTCGTCCCTCAATTCTTGATTTGGATTTCACTATGTTGAGAATCCCTATCAATACTTTAGTTGATTTGGATGTTGGGTATTTTAATTATACTGAATATGCACTATCAATTGTAGTTCCTGCTGAACATGTTGTAGTTGAGATGCATATATTTTTGTTGAGATTCACATTCTAGAACGCTAATTTTCAATTTTATTTATTTATTTTGAATTATCGTATGTCTTTCTATTGCACGGTATATGCACGACAAATGCACCGGATGCACATTTTTTTCTAAAAATGTAATTGGTAAGAAATAAAGTAATTTCCAGCAATGTGTTTTTTTCTTACATTTGGAACCGAAAGAAAAAGACAAATATCGAAAAGTGAAAGAAAGTAAATGTAATAAAGAGGATATTTTTTCTGAAATCTTTCCGACGTGGTGGCGGAGTTCAGGTTAGCTCAAAATCCCGTCATGGTTCGAGTCGGTTCGAGGATCTTGCGGATGACGACCAGGAATCAAAGAGTACTGATCAGGTTAGTTTCGTCCCTCAATTCCTGATTTGGATTTCACTATTTTGAGAATCTCTATCAATACTTTAGTTGATTTGGATGTTGGGTATTTTAATTATACTTACTATACACTATCAATTGTAGTTCCTGCTGAACATGTTGTAGTTGAGATGCACATTCTAGAACGCTATTTTTCAATTTTATTTATTTATTTTGAATTATCTTATGTCTTTCTATTGCACGGTATATGCACGACAAATGCACCGAATGCACATTTTTTATGTCTTTAAAAAATAATTTCTATGTTGGCCAAAACCTTCACGTGTAGTCCTGTATAGTTTGAGATTGTTGTTTTTGACATTTGTATTCTTTAATCTTTCAGGTAGAAGAGGATCTGGAGAACGACAGATTCCACAACCTTGTCAACGAGGGACCCAGCAACACCAACTTGGCGGAGAGCGACTTCCCAACCTTGTCAACTCCACAGACTCCGGCTTTTTAAGAATCTGGCCATCACTACCCTTCCTTGACTCTTATCTTTTCTGTATCGCCGGCTTAGATTTGAGACTGTCATTTTTTTACTCTCATATTCATATCGGTTTAACTAGTGTTAACACATATTCAACAAAGACAAGCATTCTGTTACACTAAAATGTTCCCTGGCAATGTTTATTGAAGTGCAATCTCTCTCCTACAATGTTGTCCGTTGCATGCATACTTTGGGTGAGTAAAGCACTGAGTTAGAGTGATAATATCCATATCAATAGCTAGCTTGATTTATCTCCTCATTCAAGCAGCTCTGAGGAGTCATCTCACCTCACATAGTTCATCCCTTAATTACCTCCCTTATTGATCATCATGGAATCAATGACACCTTCCCATAATGGTTTTTCAAGAGTTTCCTTTATCTTTACCTGCAGATAATAACAATGTAGCTAGCATATTCAAACAAGATGTCATGCGGCGGATTTGGTAGTTCGTCAGCTTTACTTCTCAGCCTCTTTGCAGCATCTTCAGCCGCTAGTTAGGTCATGGATGGGCCATTTTTGGGCTGTTTATTGGGGTGTTTCTTATGATATTTAGTTATTGATATGATCGGGAGTTCTCCTTTTGGAGGTAACATGGTGATATGTCTCGGTGATCTACGTTTCCTTTCCCGTGGCACATATTTTCATATAAAATCCATTTGGAGTCTTGTTGTTAATATCTTATTGCAATATACGCTATTCACATAAGTTCTATTTCAGGTTTTTCTTCCATTTTGGTGTTTTCCCCACTAAGGTTGGTTAAGTTTTGGCTCGCAAGGTTTGAGTGTTAGTATATTACTTGGGAGCCTGGTCTTCAAAATAATAGTTCTTAAATAATTGTAGAATCTCAGAAATATTGAAATGACATATCAGTAATTGGGTCGGAGACTACACTCCAAAGAGTAAGAAGAACCATAGTATCATGAGGTCTTGTTCTCTGTTTTCTTCGATCCTCCATTGTGATGAATAGAGTGCTCTGTGTGGGTAAGAAGTTAATAGTTGTTTGGGCATTACTACTTGGAGTTTGTTATTTAACTATTACCAGAGGAGCATAAAATTGGTACGGATTTACCTTTGGAGTAAGGGAATCCATAGAATTATGTGTTTTGTGTAGGGTTTTGAACATGGAATGAAGAATATAATTATTCCGTTCAAATCCCTCCAAGGATCACAAGTCAAGAACACATTACGATAGTAAAGGATTAATATGTGTGAACCTTTGGGTTCTCCTGTGATGACTTCAACGCGAATAATGTCACGTTCTCTACGGTTGACCCACGCCTAGGATAGAGAATTGGACCTCCCAACCTTCTTGTGCTAGCTAGAACGGAGGAAGGAGACAACGGAATCACACAACGAAGCAACAAGGAGAAGCTCGGCCTCCCTTTGTTGGCCGACGGGTTTGGGGCGGCGGGTAAGGGGCGTTCGGCCTCTTGCCTTGCTTGCTCTCAACTCTTTTCTCTCCTCTCAATATGTGTTATGAATAACATGTATTGAGAGGGAAGGAAGGAGTTCCTTTATATAGTCCAAATACTCCTAGTTGTTTCCATAAAGGGCCCAATACTAATACTATCCCTATATGGATTAGTATTATTTGCTAATTAGTCCAACTAAGTTAGCAACTTGTTGCAATATGATCCTTTTAATTAATCCTTATTAATTAAGTCCCTTGTCCAATTATATCCATATGGCGTGTGACCCCATAGGTTTCTACTTAATTGGTAGTAACTATTTACAAACATGGAGCGATGTCTAGCAACACATCCATGCCACCCAATTAATAGAAATAGTCATCTTGACAAACCTTGTGATCTTATTATCGCATCCCTTTGTCTCATTATCCGGATTGGTCACGAGACATAAAAGTCACACTTGTATATCCAATCCATGTTTCTCGATCCTGGGAATAACCCTATCCATGCATATGACATCAATATCCCCATATTGATTCATATGAGTCTGGCCATACATTCCATAGGCGCCATCCCTCGAGTGGCCTCATATATTTTCTCCCCGTATGTAGGAGGGACAAATCCTATCTAAATCACTCGCCATCTCTAAGCTTGCTTCCTATTGTGCCCAACATGCGCTTTTATAACTACCCAGTTACGGAGTAGCGTTTGACGTTGTCAAAGCACATTATTCCACAACTAGAGGATCTAGTGACTTCAAGTCTAAGGATGATAATATCCTATCACCGCGAGAAGCGCTTGTGACTTTACATAACTTGTATGTAGCCTTCTCGGATTTGGGTCAATCCGATATGTCATTACTCCTAATACATACCCATGTGTTGGATCGTGATATCTCCATATCAATACAACCCCATACTAGTTTATAGATGATCGTCCTGTTAATCATTATATTTGACTAGGGATATTTAAGATAAACAACACGATTTGTAAATCTGAGGACTTCATTATATTAAATATCTCCATAAATAATACAATAATTATTCAAGCCAATTCATACTAAAATTAGATTGCCTCTATGGCATCTATTCAAACAGTCTCCCACTTGCACTAGAGCCAATCTGGTGCATCGCGTATGCCAATCGCCATATTGTGCTCTTCATGCTTGCGCTGAACAAGCGGATTTGTAAATGGATCTGCCAGATTATCATCTGTAGGAATCTTGCATATCTTCACATCTCCTCTATCGATAATCTCTCGAATAAGATGGAACTTCCGGAGTACGTGTTTGGATTTCTGGTGTGATCTAGGTTCCTTAGATTGAGCGATCGCTCCTGTGTTGTCGCAATACAACACTGTGGCATCCTCAATGCTAGGAACTACACCAAGATCAGAAAAAAACTTTCTAATCCAAACAGCTTCCTTTGCTGCACGACTTGCGGCAATATACTCAGCCTCTGTTGTAGAATCAGCAACCGTCTCTTGCTTGGAACTCTTCCAGCTCACAGCAACCGTCTCTACACAAGCGGCTTTGTAAATGGATCTGCCAGATTATCATCCGTAGGAATCTTGCATATCTTCACATCTCCTCTATCGATAATCTCTCGAATAAGATGGAACTTCTGGAGTACGTGTTTGGATTTCTGGTGTGATCTAGGTTCCTTAGATTGAGCGATCGCTCCTGTGTTGTCGCAATACAACACTGCGGCATCCTCAATGCTAGGAACTACACCAAGATCAGAAAAAAACTTTCTAATCCAAACAGCTTCCTTTTCTGCACCACTTGCAGCAATATACTCAGCCTCTGTTGTAGAATCAGCAACCGTCTCTTGCTTGGAACTCTTCCAGCTCACAGCTCCTCCATTTAGGCAATATACAAATCCCGACTGCGATCTGAAATCATCTATGTCAGTTTGAAAGCTTGCATCCGTGTAACCAGTCACACGCAACTCTTCCTCACCTCCAAATATCAAGAACGCATCCTTAGTTATTCTTAAGTACTTGAGGATGTTCTTGACTACTATCCAGTGACTCTCACCCGACTTAGACTGATATCTGCTCGCCATACTCAACGCGTATGATAAGTCCGGTCTAGTACATAACATGGCGTACATGATAGATCATATGGCCGAGGCATAGGGGATCTTACTCATGCGGTCCATCTCAATCTTATTGGATGGAAAATCACTCTTCGAAAGAGTAATTCCATGGGACATGGGCAATAATCCCTTCTTGGAAGCTTGCATGTTGAATCGTTTCAACACCTTGTCTATATATGTACTTTGACTTAGGCCTAGCAACCTCTTAGATCTATCCCTATAGATCTTTATACCGAGTATATAGGCTGCTTCCCCTAAGTCTTTCATTGAGAAACACTTTCCTAGTCAATCCTTAACTGATTGTAGCATAGGAATATTGTTTTCAATGAGTAGTATGTCATCCACATACAAGACCAGGAACGCTACGGAGCTCCCACTAACCTTCTTGTAGACACAAGACTCATCTTCGTTCTTGACGAAGTCAAACTCTTTGACGGCTTCATCAAAACGTCGATTCCAACTCCTAGAAGCTTGCTTTAATCCATAAATGGATCATTGAAGCTTACACAATTTATTTGCATGCTCAGGATCTACAAAACCTTCTGGTTGTGTCATGTACACATCCTCGAGAAGATTCCCATAAAGGAATGCTGTTTTGACATCCATCTGCCAAATGTCATAGTCATAGTAAGCCGAAATTGCAAGTAGGATTCGGATGGATTTGGTCATAGCGAATGGGAAAAAGTTTCATCATAGTCTATACCATGAATCTGTCTGAATCCTTTAGCCACCAATCGGCCCTTATAGTTAACTACATTACCATCCATGTCGGTCTTCTTCTTGAAGACTCATTTGCACCCTATGGGGCGTGCCCCATGGGGTGGTTCCACCAAAGTCCATACTTGGTTTGTGTACATGGATTCCATCTCGGATTTCATGGACTTTAGCCACTTCTGAGAGTCTGGCCCTTACATGGCCTCTCCATTGGTAGTTGGCTCATCTCCTATGAGCATAGTGTCACCAGTTTTCGTCACGAGAAGTCCATACCTCTCTGGCTCCTGGCGCACTCTACTCGACCTACGAAGCTCTTGTGTTACTTGAACAGGTTGCTCCACAACCTATTGTGGTTCCTGTTCATGTTCCATAACCGAATCTGTAATTTGTGGTTCTTGAACTTCTTCAAGTTCTACAGTCCTCCCACTTACTTCTTTAGAGACAAATTCTCTTTCTAGAAACACGTCGGTCCGAGCAACAAACACTTTGTTATCGGTTGGATTGTAGAAGTAATAGCCCTTAGTTTCCTTAGGGTATCCCACAAACTTACATTTATCCGATTTCGGCCCGAGTTTGTCTGGCTGTAAATGTTTTACATAAACATCACAGCCCCATATCCTCATAAATGACACTGTGGGACGGCTCCCACTCCACATCTCATGTGGTGTCTTCATGACTGATTTGGATGGAACACGGTTAATGGTGAAAGCTGCACACATTAAAGCATAGCCCCAAAAGATAACGGAAGATCTGTTTGAGACATCATAGATCTCGCCATGTCCAACAAGGTTCAATTCCTCCTCAGATACGCCATTCCATTGTGGCATTCCGGGTGGAGTGAGTTGGGATAATATCCCACACTCTCTAAGGTAATCATCGAACTCTTGGCTCAAGTACTCACCTCCTCGATCTGATCGTAGAGCTTTTATACTTTTGCCAAGTTGCTTCTCTACTTCATTCTTAAATTCCTTGAATTTCTCAAAAGATTCGGATTTAGCCGTCATAAGGTATACAAATCCATATCTACTGAAATCATCAGTGAATGTAATTAGTAGACATAACCACCTCTGGCAGGTGTAGCAAACGGCCCACATACATCAGTATGTATGAGTGCTAATTGCTCACTAGTCCTTTCACCTTTCTTGTTGAAAGGGGACTTTGTCATCTTTCCTAACAAACAAGCCTCACATGTCTCATATGATTTAAAATCAAATGAGTCTAAAAATCCATCCTTATGGAGTCTACATACACGTTTCTCATTTATATGTCCTAGACGACAATGCCAGAGATAAGCAGGATTTAAATAATTCATTTTAATCCTCTTAGTATTTATGTTATAGATTGGATAGCTTAGATCAATGATATATAATCCATTAAATAATTGCGCACTACAATAGTGAATACTATCAAAATAAATGGAACTACAACTGTTCTTTATTGAAATAGTAAAACCTTTCTTGTCCAAAAAGATACGGAAATAATGTTCTTACTCATAGCAGGAACATAAAAGCAATTATGTAATTCTAATACTAATCCAGAAGGTAGAGACAGCCTATACACGCCTATAGCCAATGCAGCAACTCTTGCTCCATTCCAAACGCGCAAGTCCACCTCTCCTTTTGCTAATCTTCTAATTCTACTTAGATCCTGCATATTTCGACAAATATGAGATCCACATCCAGTATCCAATACCCATGATGAAGAAGTAGTTAAATTAACATCTATAACAAAAATACTTGGTGGTTGTGGGATCACTATCCCAAGCCTTTTATCCTCCAGATACTTTGGGCAATTCCTTTCCCAGTGTCCAGGCTGACTGCAGTAGTGACAATCACCCTTGATCACGCCTTCGGCCACGCCACCAGCAGGTTTAAGAGCAGCGTCCTTAGGTTTAGCAACTGGCTTGCCTTTACCCTTGGAAGTAGAGGCAAACCTTTTTACCCTTTCCTTTCTGCACCATCATTATGGCCTTGCCCTTTCCCTTGTTGATGGATTGTTCAACTATCCTCAACATATTGAGTAGCTCTGGCAGAGGCTTGGCGATCTCATTCATGTTATAGTTCATGATGAACTGTCCATAACTATCCGGCAAAACCAATGCTCATGCAAAGTTCTAATATCAGGGTTGTGAATGTATCCTCTGGCAGTGGTTTAGCAAAGATATCTGCAAAATTTGATGGGAATATCTTTGAAGTCATATCCTAGATCTCTCATTTGTTGAGCTATCCACAACACTTGTGAGAAGAAAGCTCCTATTGCTATGTATTCAGCTTCTACTGTTGATAAAACTACTGAATTTTGCTTCTTAGAATGCCAACTAATCAGGGATAATCCTAGGAATTGGCAACACCCTGGAGTGATTTTCCTCTCTACTTATATCCTACAAAATCACCATCTGAATAGCCACACAGAGAGAACTTAGACTGTTTAGGATACCAAAGACCTAAGTCTTTTGTACCATTGAGATATATGAAGATTCTTTTGACAACAACTAAGTGAGACTCTTTAGGATCAACTTGGAATCTAGCACACATACAAACACTAAACATAATGTTTGGCCTGTGATAACTCCATAATTGGAGTTATATTCTATTGTGATTACTTGTCGTTTCGCGTAATTTCCGATGCATTTATATGTGTTTTAGGCCGAGTTTTGATAGTTTTGAGCATACTTGAGTATTTGGACTTCATGGTGTAATCCGGGCGTTTTATGCATGTTTTATGCTTTATTTGTCGCATTTGATCTTCCGGTATTTGTTCGTGTTGTTGATTTTAGGAACCGGAAGCGTGGAGTGCGGATTTTGGAGCGGAAGCGAACTTCGGAAAGAAAGAAACTCAAGGAATGCACGAGAGAATAGAAGAAGAGTGAAAAGAAGCAAACTCACATGGAAGATCATTGTGATCCTACAAAGGTGATCCTATGATCACAAGATCAAAGTGCAAGATCACATAGAAGAGTAACGTGACTCTACAACTACAAAGGTCGAGGATCACAAATTGTGATCACAAGATCACATATTGGATCCGACGTGATTAGAAGAGGGGTGAAAGTGTTATTTTTAAAAACTTACTGACACGATTTCTTACGTGTATACGCAAGTGCACGGTCAAGTAGTATATGGAGTATTTTACGACTCCGAGTATCGAACCCAAGGGAATTTACGATTACTAGACAACTAGAAATTAACTTTACGATATCTAAGTAACAAGTAAAAATGGTGGTTGATTTTGTAACGTTGTCGCCCACAAACAAGCGACGTAAATTGAAGAGCAAGTAACTAAATATTTGTGTAGGGTTTTCAATTTTTAAACGAAAATAACTTGAGATTGATTACGATTAATGAGAAAGAACTAGGTAATTGATGTCCCTAGGGTTGTTAACGATTTCCGGGTTATGCATGAAACACTCTACTCACGTTCTAGTTATATCGGGTAATGCTCATCACGATCTTCTCTCGATCTCACGTGAATTTGTGTAAATAATAGATTTCGGGTCCTCTCGGTCCACCTCCGTCTATCAATACAATCTAATTGATTTGTTAGGCTCGTTCACCGGGACCTATCGGTCCACCGAATTCACTAAGTTCTAACTAAATCAACCGAAACTACCCTCACACGATTGATCAAGTTCCTATCTCCTCTCAGTCTCAAGAAACTACAAGATCACCTAACTATTCTTTAACACGTCTCAAAGAATTCACATTCGTGCAACTCTATCAACAAGTAACGTTCTAAGGGTGATCAAGCCAAGAACATTAAGAATTGAGTACAAGAATAGATAAGCTAACAAGAACATTCATAGAATTTAAGCAAAAGCATGCATCAAGTCCAAAATCCGGAAAATCATCCAACAAACCCTAGTTTTCCATCAATCACCTAGCTTAAAGAAGTTTAGCTAGACATAATAGTGTTCAACATATCCAAAATAATGAAGTTCATGAAGAATAGAGGAAGAAAAGATGATCAAACGCTTGAATCTTCAATGTTGTTGATGATCCTTGCTCCAAGCTTGTTCTCCCTTCTTCCCTAGCTCCAAAAACTTCAAAGATGCGTGAATATCTCCCTCTCGTTCTCCCCGTTTTTTACCAGCTGGGCACGCTTTTTAATGAAAATATGCCGAAATTGCACTTCAGCCCCTCTACTTTGTAATTCCCGGACAGAATTCTTTGCTGATTTTGCGCGGGATCTCCCTCATACGGACTCGTATTCGGGCCTACCATATACCGTTGGAAAGCTACGGATGTCTACTTTCCAATTCCGCAAGCCTTGCTTCAAAATTCTTTGTAGATTTTCCTGGGCATCGAAAAGAGTGCAGGCTGGTCCTGTGTGACTTTTCCAACTTCTCTTCGTTTGTGCGCCTCCTTTTCTCCTCTTCATCTAGCTCCATTCCAAGCATATTCAAGCATCTCATAAGCTCTATTGCACCTATTTTACCTGAGATACACAACACTAAACAACCCGTGCAATTATCATAGCAAATATGAGAGAAAACATGCACAAATAAGCTAGAAACACAACTTTTCCCTCTTAGACTTATAAATAGTCAAATTCACATACTTGTGCAAATATTACATATAAATCATGTGAAATAAGACTAATACAAGTAATAAGAAAGTATATTAATAACTCCTAAAAGAGAGTTATCAAATACCCCCACACTTACCTTTTGCTCGTCCCGAGCAAATCACTATTTACTAGCCAACTCAAGACGCAAACGACACAAGACTCGACAATGCAACAATATGATGCAAATGCAAACTACGACTCGATCCTACACAAACACATATATACAAAACACACTTTTTATCTTTTTGGTTGAGATCGGGCAATCTCCATTGGCTTAAATCGATTATCATGAAGTGATGAGAATCCTAGGAACAAAGCATGAGTTGAAACTAAACTCGACACCGCGACTCTCCCCTAGTTAGTATAGAAAGCCTAACTTTACTAAGTACAAGAGTACGCTACCTCTTCGCGTGTGCCACGAAATAAGAGACTACGCTAGGCAAAGCCACATCCAAGGTCCGAGCTCCTAATCCGCTAACGGTTTCCACATGATGAGGCTTAGGGACATAAAGATAATCTCGTCGAAAGCAAGTCCTAAGCGTCACATTCTCACATCAAAACCCACATCTCAAACACCCTCACCACGATGATAGGAACCAAAACCAAAAGCTCACCACCTCCGGCCCTCAATTCCCTCAAACCCCGGTACACTAGTGATCTCCGTGGCCATCGTCGTTCGTCGTGCATGAAACATGAACCGTCGTCGTCAAAGTAGCTCCACCACTCGTTCCAATTCAATTCCAACTCAAACTTTATTTAATCTCTCCTTTTTCTTTTTCTCTCATTTTTTTTCTTTTTTTTTTTATTTTCTGTTTTTTTTTTTCTTTTTTCTATTCTCTCAAAATACCATCACAATCCAACAATAATATCCGAGTGGTCTTCAAATACTAATCAAATACGCTAGGAGAAGGAAACACGTAAATCGATGAATGAATATCACATAAAATATCATCTCCTCCTAACTCAATCAAAGTCCATGTCAAATCCAAGCCGCAAAATCAATGAAGTAAATGTGTGGGAGTGGAGTCGTCGCAAGCTCACAATCAATGTCCGAAGTCAAAAGTCGACACCCCCACACTCGAATGTAACCATATCCCCTCTCAAGTAGTCCTGAAGATAAATGTATCTCGTGCCTAATCCAACCGATCCTCCTACACCAAAGTAATCGAAACCGGTTCCTAGCACGATCCACCAATTAAGTTCACCCAACCCAATTCCGTGCGTATTAGATGCACGCACTCACGGCTCTCCACAACTGTGTCCATGATGTAATGGCATGGAACACCGCCACACCGAAGTGCGCAAGCCCACTCACTCACCCTCGCATCCCCTCGTAGATAATCAATGAAGTGCAAGCGAGATGTAGAACTCAACAAATCGTATAATCACTCCCTCATCGAACCCCCTCAGCTACACAACCCCCTCGTGACGCACTAAAGTGGTGATTCTAAACAATTTGTGATGAAGGCCAAGAATCGTCACCCTAGGTCCGAAGGCTAGCAAAGAATCCAAGGTTCAAATTGGGGCGTCTAATGGTCCTACAAGGTGAGTTCTAAAAGCAGTGAGTGCTCTAATACACGTCCTCGCACAGCTGTTTCGTGTGCCACTACGAGGCGGGTTGGCGACTACCTAAGACGTACACATGGATGTTCGGCTTGTTTAGCTCACACCTAGCTCAGCTCTTGTAAGAAAATAGGCACACACTTTGACTTTGAAAATCACGTAAGTGTTAGAAATAGGTAGGCACTCCCGTAAAGAAAGTCTCTCTATACCTACTAGGGGGGACGCACGTCGTCACTCTCAGTCGCAAATCATGCTCTACGCCTAAAGTCCTCACACTTCGCGATTTATCAAATTTTAGCCTCTTTCGATTGCCCTTTTCTCAAAATTTTCACTTTTTAATTTTTTTTTTTTTTTTTTTTTATAAAGTTCCTACACTACATGCAAGCCGACACGAACGAAACTACACTAGACATTCGACAGGGTAGGTAGACTCAAATAAGAAAACGTGCAATATTAAACACAAACTCAAACAAGTATATACACTACACGACTAACATATCACAATACGATACACTATCACAATATCACGACACTGACTACATAACTTGACACAATACGACACAAACAACTATATGCAGACATGGCGATGCAGACACTAACTGGCTAGCAAATAGCTAAAATCCCCCCACACTAGACTGCTTCGTTGTCCTCAACGAATTTAGAGATCAACCAAGAAGACTCAGTATTCAAATGCGAGGGGCGGTGGTTCTACTCGGAGTCAAAGTCACGGCACAAGAAGGTAGCTACAACAAATGTAGAGATAATTCAAGCTACGTGCACGTGACAAGTTGTGTGTACCGAAATTAAGCAAGTACTCAAGTAATTCCCTAGAATTCGAAAAATAAAATCCTAGAGCAAGTACGATGTGCCTAAACGGTAAGTAAAGAGAGAGAAAAGAAACTCACAACCGACACAAAGTCGGGGACGAAATCCGATAAGTGGTGACTGAGATATCACGAACAATCCCCAAGCAAACATTGTCCAGAACAATGCAAGCTCCCTTGCGGTCGAGTGTGCGGAACACACCGGGGTCGATTGATCTGTTGCTGCTGACGAATAGAGAACGAAGAATCCCCGAACTCGTTATGTGAGTTCCCTTGCGGTCGAGTGCGCAAGTAGCACACCGGGGTCGATATCTACGTCGAATTTTGCACCCTTTTCCAATTTTTAATCCATCATGCCGCTTCTAAAGTTTTCATTTTTTAATTATATGGTTGAACTTAGAGCTTAGGATGAATCATGTTTATCTGATAAACTTAGAACTTGCAGATATCCAAATTCGGCATCAAATTTCAGTCCAGTAGAGTTGTCAATCTTCACTGGCAACCGTACAAGCATTGATCTGCAGAAGCAGAGAAGAACCAGCCTATTACCTTCATCATGAACACCCTGCAAACAAACACAATCACACCATTGCATACATAACAATTCAACCCACAACACCATTACCACCACTTCCTACACCAACACCCATCTCCAGGAACTACAACACAACCTGCTTCTAAACCACCAAAGTAATTCAGGCCACAACCATCTCCATCCCCTTCAATCCAACCTGCAATCAATTAAACCCATCAACAATTTCAGCTCCCAACACCCTGAACCATTCCCCCAAACCTGTAACCAACTCAATCATCATCGCCCTGCAACCAGATAACCAACCAAATTACCCACCTGGTGATTGTCCTCTCCACAGCCATGGCCGCGACCAAAACCAGCAGCGAAGAAGCAACAAAAACAGAGGCTCAATCTCCTGGTTTTCTGCTTTGCTGGGTGTCCAATTCGACGGAGAATAGTGATTGGGATGGTGGTGATTGTAGGTTTCCATGGCGGATTGGAGGTGTTCTGTTCGGGGGAGGAAGATGGCTGCCTCGGTGGATTGTGATGGTGGTCTGGTTCAATTAGGGATTCGGATCGAAGCAGGTTAGAGAGAGCTTCTGTGATGAAATCGAGAGAGAGAGAAGGCGACGTGGGTTGCTGGGTTTGAATTGGGCGGTGTACCGGCGGTTCAGTGGTTGGGATCTACGACAGCGATGTGAAATCCGTCGGGGAGAGAGACGGAGGCTGCTGCGGGTTCGCCGGATAAAAGACTGAGACCGCCGGAGTTACAGGTGGCCGGAGGCGCGACGGCAAAACCACAAATCTCGCCGGATAAAGAGATGTTGGTGGTTTGTGGTGAGAAGCCGTCGGGTGGTGAAGGGTGAGGGTGGGGGGTGTTTCTGGAATAGCCGGAGTGAGAGAAGACGCCGGATTAAGAGGCGGCGGGAAGCCACCAAGAATCGCCGGGGAATGAAGGAGTACGTGCTTCGATCGGAGTTGGAGAAGATTCTGAAGGTTTTGAGCTTGAAGGTGAAGAGGATAAAGCTCTGGTATAGCCCGATGCATAACAAAATACCGCGAAGTACCTCTTTTGCCCTCAACAAACGTTGAACTTCCCTTTATACCCCTGTTCACAGGAACAACAATTGTTGTTCTTAATATCCAACAGTGGGTTTTTGGGGGCTCCTGTTCGTGCGAACACAGGAGGTGTTCCTGCGAACACCCCTGACTTCAGTTTTTTTTTTTTTTTTTTTTTTTTTTTTTTTTTTTTTTTTTTTTTTTTTTTTTTTTTTTTTTTTTTTTTTTTTTCGATTCGTTTGTCTTCTAGATTACGTCTCCGGACTCCGATGCACGCATAATACATACCGTCGGAAAGCTCGTTTCGCGCACATTCTGATTTCGCAATAGTGACTTCAAATTTTCCGGAGTAAACTTCAGAATTCCTGACCTCAAATTTCGTGATCATTATGTCGCTTTCTCGGTTTTTCTGCGTTTCCTCTTTTCACGCATCAAGAAGGGGAGTCCGGACCGCGTCTTCACCCTGTAACCTGTAGAGACTCATTTCAAACATGAGATCCTCACTCTCTCGCCTCTCAGATAAACTATATAATATGAAGAACACACACGACATTATTTAAAACACACTATCTATACTAAAGCATAAAAGTACGTTGGGTTGCCTCCCAACAAGCGCTTGTAATTTACGGTCGACGGCCCGACCCAGTTACCTCATGAAGCTCAGAAAGGTGGTTTGGCAGGTCGTGTCGCATCCAACTTCTGGCGCTGGATACTCATGACTACCTCGTGCGCCTGCACACTCGATTCTTTACCCTTAGGATCTGGCGGATCTCCTTGTGTCAGCTCTGAAATTCCGCGCACAACTTTCACAGGAAATGGCAAGTCTGGCTTCACCTCATAAGTGTACTGAGGAGTCGGTTTGAAAACCTGAAAGGTCTCAACAGTATCGTTGACCCTCATGATCAACTCTCCATTCTCCACATCAATTAAAGTCCGACCAGTAGCCAGAAAGGGCCTACCAAGAATGATCGGAACGTCACCAACTGGCATGTCAAGGATCACAAAATCAGCTGGCATGATCAAACTACCAACCTTCACAAGTAAGTCTTCTACCACCCCAATGGCCTTCTTGGACGACTTATCTGCGAACTGCAGATTGATCCAGGTTTTACTAGGCTCCCCCACACCTAGCTTTTTAAATACTGAAAGCGGAATCAGGTTGACACTCGCCCCCAAATCACATAGAGCCCTGCCTGTATATGCCCCACCAAGTGTAGCCTCAATCACAAAACTACCTGGATCTTTCTTCTTCTTTGGTAGCCCATGCAAGACACATGAACTCACCTGCTCATTCAGTTTCACTGTCTGAAAGTTATCCATAGCTTTTCTCCCATAGATTGCATCCTTGATAAACCGCGCATACTTAGGCATTTTCTGCAGCGCCTCAATCAACGGAATGTTTATGTGCAGTCTGGAGAAAATATTGAGAAATCTCCTGTACTCCTCAGAGTCATCCTTCTTCTTTCTAGTTTTCAATGGAAAAGGTACATCTTTAGAAGAAGAGGGTGATGGTAATACCTCATTGGAATTTTCCTCATCCTGTGGAGTCATGCCCTTTGATTGGGGGACCATGACAGGTGTCTTCTCAGAATCGAAGACCTCATGCTCCTTAGCCTTTGATGCTTCTGCTCTGGCATGGCTCGGGTATGGTGGATCAGTCAACGAAACCCCGCTGCGAGTGGTAATGGCATTTACCTGGCGCACATTCTCTGTGTCAGACGGTACAGAACCAGGTGCTCTAGCAGATAATTGCGTTGCAATTTGCCCAACTTGAACCTCTAGTGCACGAAGAGAAGTCTTCATAGCCTGCAAATCAGAAGACATAGCATTGACCGTCGTGGTCATATCGTTCATGTTGTTACTCAGCTGTGTCAACGCCTTAGTGAGTACAGAAATCTCTGGGTTTGGCGCTACAACAGCCGGTGGTGGAGCCTGCGACACTGGTGCTTGTGGCATGTGCTGAAACCCAGGTGCGTATATAGCTCCAGACTGATCCCCATACCTGAAACCTGGATGATCTCTTGTGCCTGGTCTGTAGTTCCCTTGGTTCCAATTCTGCCGCTGTCCTTGTGCCCCCACAAAGTTCACATCTTCACTTGCAATCTGGGCCAAGGCTGAATCAAATTCCTGCTCCTCTACTCTTGCAACTGGTTTCTTATCCCGATACACATGCTTGGCCAAGTCTGACACCATCTTGCTGATCCCATCCTTCCACTCATTATCTTTCGCTTCAGGCAATGCCGAAAGTCTTCTAGAATCATAAAACTGCGTATCCTGCTTGGCTAGCTGTTTCATAAGTGCATATGCTCCTTCCTTGTCAACAGAGTACAGAAAATTACCTCCAGCTTCTCTGTTAACCAGCTCCTGGTTATGGCGTTCTAAGCCATGGTAGAAGACCTGCAAAATTTTGTAGTCCCCAAAATCGTGATTTGGGCACTTCCTGATCAAATGCATAAATCTATCCCACGCCTCTACCACGGTCTCATGGGCCTGCTGCTGAAATCCTAGGATATCACCTTGTAACTGAATCACCCGCTGAACTGGGTAAAACTTTGCCATGAATTCATCCACACATTGAGCCCATGTAGTGATTGAATCCGGAGCTCTCGACTCAAGCCACTTCTCAGCTGCACCTTTCAAACAATAGGGAAATAGAATAAGTTTCAATGCCTCTGGAGTCACGTTCTTATACTTCACAGTCTTGATATAAGCATTGAACTTCCCAATGAAATCGTTGGGATCCTCATCCTTGTTCCCATAAAACTGGAACTGATTGGTGACTGTCTGGATCGTAGCTGGCTTGAGATCAAAATGCTCAGCCTGTATGTCTGGCAAGTTTGGGATTTCTCCACAATAGCCTGCCCAGACTTGTTGTACGGTGTCTGGGCGTTGCGATCATTTAACAGTTTAGCCAACTCTTCCATTTTCTCATTGAGCTGCGCGTTGGTCAATTGATCACCCATAGTGCTCTGTTTCTGTCTTCTCCTCTGATCTCTGTATAACTGCTCTGGGTCTTCAAGTGGGGGCACAAGTTCTCTAGGGATCCTGGACATACACTGATGACCTGAAAAGCAGACTCAAATACAAGTGAGAAAACAAGTAGCTAATTAAACAAAAAGTCAAAGAGATATCCTAAATCAATTTCTACTAAACTAATAAACCGTTAAAGTCCCCGGCAACGGCGCCAAAAACTTGACACGATTTCTTACGTGTATACGCAAGTGCACGGTCAAGTAGTATATGGAGTATTTTACGACTCCGAGTATCGAACCCAAGGGAATTTACGATTACTAGACAACTAAAAATTAACTTTACGATATCTAAGTAACAAGTAAAAATGGTGGTTGATTTTGTAACGTTGTCGCCCACAAACAAGCGACGTAAATTGAAGAGCAAGTAACTAAATATTTGTGTACGGTTTTCAATTTTTAAACGAAAATAACTTGAGATTGATTACGATTAATGAGAAAGAACTAGGTAATTGATGTCCCTAGGGTTGTTAACGATTTCCGGGTTATGCATGAAACGCTCTACTCACGTTCTAGTTATATCGGGTAATGCTCATCACGATCTTCTCTCAATCTCACGTGAATTTGTGTAAATAATAGATTTCGGGTCCTCTCGGTCCACCTCCGTCTATCAATACAATCTAATTGATTTGTTAGGCTCGTTCACCGGGTCCTATCGGTCCACCGAATTCACTAAGTTCTAACTAAATCAACCGAAACTACCCTCACACGATTGATCAAGTTCCTATCTCCTCTCAGTCTCAAGAAACTACAAGATCACCTAACTATTCTTTAACACGTCTCAAAGAATTCACATTCGTGCAACTCTATCAACAAGTAACGTTCTAAGGGTGATCAAGCCAAGAACATTAAGAATTGAGTACAAGAATAGATAAGCTAACAAGAACATTCATAGAATTTAAGCAAAAGCATGCATCAAGTCCAAAATCCGGAAAATCATCCAACAAACCCTAGTTTTCCATCAATCACCTAGCTTAAAGAAGTTTAGCTAGACATAATAGTGTTCAACATATCCAAAATAATGAAGTTCATGAAGAATAGAGGAAGAAAAGATGATCAAACGCTTGAATCTTCAATGTTGTTGATGATCCTTGCTCCAAGCTTGTTCTCCCTTCTTCCCTAGCTCCAAAAACTTCAAAGATGCGTGAATATCTCCCTCTCGTTCTCCCCGTTTTTTACCAGCTGGGCACGCTTTTTAATGAAAATATGCCGAAATTGCACTTCAGCCCCTCTACTTTGTAATTCCCGGACAGAATTCTTTGCTGATTTTGCGCGGGATCTCCCTCATACGGACTCGTATTCGGGCCTACCATATACCGTTGGAAAGCTACGGATGTCTACTTTCCAATTCCGCAAGCCTTGCTTCAAAATTATTTGTAGATTTTCCTTGGCATCGAAAAGAGTGCAGGCTGGTCCTGTGTGACTTTTCCAACTTCTCTTCGTTTGTGCGCCTCCTTTTCTCCTCTTCATCTAGCTCCATTCCAAGCATATTCAAGCATCTCATAAGCTCTATTGCACCTCTTTTACCTGAGATACACAACACTAAACAACCCGTGCAATTATCATAGCAAATATGAGAGAAAACATGCACAAATAAGCTAGAAACACAACTTTTCCCTCTTAGACTTATAAATAGTCAAATTCACATATTTGTGCAAATATTACATATAAATCATGTGAAATAAGACTAATACAAGTAATAAGAAAGTATATTAATAACTCCTAAAAGAGAGTTATCACTTACAAGGAAGGAACGTGTTTTAACTAGAGGGAACGACCTAGGGCTTAGAGACTCATCATTCTACGCCATTGGAGAGCAAGGAGCATTCTTGGGAGCTTGGAGACCATTGTTTGATTCTCTATCTTCTTCCCCTCTTTAGTTTTTGTTTATGATCATTGAAACTTTGTACTTTGATCATGTGTTTTAGTAGCTAAACCCTCTATTCGGGACATCTCATAGGGAACTAGGGTTTTGAACACCATATTTTGGTGACTTATGGATTATGCTTCATGTTTATTGACTTAATAGGATGTTTATGCTTAGTTATGCTTGATTCATACGCGTAATTCTATCTTTCATATTGTTTGACGTCACAATAAGATTGATCTAGGTGATAATTATTAGAGGAATCAATAGTTATTGCTTGAACTTGAATCTTGCACTAGTCGAATCTAGGGTTGAGGAATCTTGCTAGTTAACTAGAACTAAGAGTTTATATCAAGATCATAATGCATATTTAAACTTAAGTAGGCTAGAGGAATCAGGTACAAGAGTTTAAATATAAACTTTGGTTGAGGAATCTTCAAAGTGAGTTTCTCGTTTGGCTAAGTTGAAAACATCCGTGTTGTATGAACATAAATCCTAAGTGGTGTGAATTCCCTAGTGAACCCGTAGAGATATCCTGACTTGTCCACTTATTAAGTAATTTTCATAATCTTTCTTTGTTAATCGTGATATTATTCAACCGATTAATTGAGACAGTTGTATTTTATTTTAAGTAGAATTAGAAAACCAAATCATTGCGCCTGCCCACATAAGGTTAAGAACTAATAGCTAATTTACAAAGAAGTCTCTTGGGATTCGACAATCCGGACTTTTCCGATTATTACTGCACCGACAGCCATACACTTGTGGTTTGGACGTGTCAAGTTTTTGGCACCGTTGTCGGGGACTTCGGCTAAATTAGTTATAATTCCTAGCCTTAGGGATTTTATTTTATTGTTTATATCTATTACTCACCTACTTTCTGTGTGTAATCTGTGTTTTCAGGTTGAATTTCACGGTGCATGTCCTGTTCTCGAGACGAGCCTTTGCACCCAACACTTGAGGACCCGGAAACTTTGTTACGGGCACAACATAGAGACAAGAGGAAGAGAAGCTCAGTTGCTATGGATGACCAAACTAGAGCTGAGTTTGAGAGGATCCGCAAAGGTATGCAGGATGCGGAGGCAGCTAGAGCAGCAGCTGTAGAGGATGCAGCCAATAAAGCACGATAAACTGAGCAGCTGAGGGCTCAAATGGCTAAGATGCAAGCAATGATGGATCGCTTGGCTCCCCCAAATCCACAACCACGTCCTGGTGTGGGGGAACAAGTGGCGAACATCGGTGGGAACAATAATGGGAATAATGGGGGAAACAACAGGCAGAACGCTGAGGAACTAGTTAACAATGCCGAGATTGAAGAACGCCCTATGGTGGATTATTTTAGGACTACTCCAGCGTGTTATCAGGCTACCATTGTCAGGCCGCAGATCAATGCCCAACACTTCGAGTTGCGCCAACATATGATCAATATGGTTCGTGATGAGTGCGCATTCAACGGAGCTCCAGGAGATGATCCCAACCACCATCTGCTGGTATTTGAGCAAATCACATCAACCCTGCACGACCAACGAGTTCCAGATGAAACAGTTAAGCTATTACTGTTTCCCTTCTCCTTATCTGGAAAAGCCAAGAAGTGGCTTATCGAGCTGCCAGCTGGGAGCATAGTGACATGGGCAGATTGTTGTCATGAGTTTCTGAGGAAGTATTTGCCACCATCCAGAGTCGCTCAGCAGATAGCTGAGATTGCAAAATTCACTAAGGAAGAAGACAGCTCATTGGGAGATGCTTGGAGGAAGTTCAGCCAAATTCTCCGTAGATGTCCGAATCATGGGGAGCCATGGCACAAGCTCTTCCATTATTTCTACACTGCATTAGACAAGGAGACGACTGACCAGTTAGATATGCTAGCTGGAGGTAACTTTATGGGGCTTGGGGCACAGCGAGCTCGAGATCTGCTGAACAACGTGTCAAAGAGAGAGTCTACACGAACTGAAACTCGTAGGTACTCCAAATCGGGGGATGCAGCCTTAGTCAACAAAATTGAATCTATGGAACAAAAGCTGGAATCCATGACCTCAGCATTTCACGACATGCACCCTACATCACAGAAGCCCATGGGTGAATTACTAGCAGATGAAAGCCAGGGATATGATAATAGTGTTGAAGATGTGAATTTTATGCGACAGCAGCAATGGCCTAACACTTATCATCCCAACAATCGCAATCACCCCAACTTTAGCTATGCCAACCCTAACAATGGGTTATATGCGCCCGGACAACAGCCGAATTCTCAGTATCAAGCTCAAGGGAAATTTCAACAGCAACAGGCTCAGCAACTAGAAGAGCAAGAGACAAATGCCTTATTGAGAAAGTTACTAGCTAATCAAGACAGGATGGAAAGCACGATTGTCTCAATACAAGCAACAATAAAGAGCCACGAGATTCAGATTGGGCAGATTGCCAATCAGAATGCTAAATTTTTGCCATGTATGCTTCCTTCCAATACCATTTTTCCTACTGAGCAGCTCAAAGCTATTACTACTCGCAGTGGTGTGACTACTCAGGATCCTCCATATCTAGCCATGCGAGAGCCGAAGCTACAAAAGCTACAGAGAAGGAATTGGGTGAAGAGTTGCCCAAGGCCGTGAGTCCCCAATCAAAGGACACGGTTGAGAATAAAGTAGAGTCCAAGAGCACTCCAGATCTGGCTACTTATGAGCCACGAATTCCATATCCGGCTGCAATAAAGAGGAATGATGAGGAACACTTTGGGAGATTTATGGATATATTTAACCAATTGCATATCAACATTCCTCTTGTAGAAGCACTTGCTCAGATGCCCAGGTATAATAAGTTCTTGAAGGAAATCCTATGGGGTAAGAAGAGCATAGAACCCTATGCCACTTAAAGCTAACAAAGACGTGTAGCACTGTCATACAAAGAGACATTCCCAAGATGAGAGATCCAGGCAGTGTCATCTTAAGCTGCACTCTTGGGGGTGGATATCATACACATGGTCTATGTGATTTGGGCGCGAGTATTAATCTAATGCCATTGTCTCTATTTGAGAGATTGGGCATTGGTGCGCCAACCCTTGTGAAGATGGGTCTGCAATTGGCAGATAATTCTATAGTTACGGCAAATGGGGTGATTGAACTTGCTCGTCAAAGTGGGTGCATTTGTCTTTCCAGCTGACTTCGTGATCGTGGATATCAAGGGGGATCGCGACGTTCCACTAATCTTAAGAAGACCGCTTTTGAAGACAATGCGCGCTAATGTGGATCTAGAGACTGAGGAGTTGACTATCAAGGCTCTAGACTCATCACTCGTGTTCAAGGCATTTGTTCCGAGCAAGGGGAAGAATAAATTGGCCATGATCAAGTTTAGAGAAGATCGTGTGGATCCTTCTCTTGGGTTTCCTACAGTTTTGCATCCCGATCCACCTGAATCAGAGAAGAAGCCAAATGTGGTGAGTGCACATGATGTGGTGCATAAAATCAAGAGCAAGAAATTGAAGGAGGAGGCACGTCGTGCTAGACCTCCTTAACATCTTTGAGGTAACTGGGTCGGGCCGTCGACCGTAAATTACAAGAGCTTGTTGGGAGGAAACCCAACGTATTTTTATGCTTTAGTGTAGAGTGTGTGTTTAAATATTGTTGTGTGCGTTTTTCAATACAGTTTTCTTATCTGAGGGGTGAGAGAGTGAGAATCTGACATTTGAATTGAGTCGTTTCAGGAGTACAGGTTGGAGACGCGGTCCGGACTCCCCTTCTTGATGCACGTGAAAGAAACGCAGAAAAACCGAGAAAGCGATGTAATGATCACGGAATTTGATGCCATAATTCTGAAGATTACTCCGGTAATTTTAGAGTAACACAAGCAAAAGCAGAAAGAGCGCGAAAAAAGCTTTCTGACGATATAAAATATGCATGCATCGGAGTCCGGGGGCGAAAACTAGAAGAAAACGAGAAAGAAAAGAAAAAGGAGCGGGTTTTACTTAGAAAAATTGGAGGAGCAATTTTTTGCTCAACCCACTGCATGTTCACGATCAAAATAGCTGACCGTGTGTGAAAAAAACTTGATCACACGATCAACTTCCCTCTCCCCTAAGCTGATCTCATTAAACAGGGGTACATATGTCATTCAGTGTTAAAAAAAAGGGAAAGAGAAACACGCACGAATCAGAGCAGCGTTCTCTCCAAGAACACGTCGCGACGCTCCTCCAAGACTCTACTGATCGGAAAATTGTCAGAGCTCAACAAAAATTGGTGGTTTCTTCTCGGCTAATCAACGCCGACCAGATTTGGGGGCTACAACGGCGCTGCATCAAACATCGTTGGAGCTTCTGATCGCCAAAACCACGACAGAGCTTCAAGGAACGCAGAGACCGCCTCAAGAACATGAATTGATCGGAAAATCGTCGGACGCCGAGTTGTGTTTTCTGCGCAAATCAGCAGCGCAGACAACCTCAAGTGGGGCGTTTGTGAAGATTCAGCAAGGATTTTCAGACCCACGCATAAAAATCAGAACGAAGAAACCCACGCAAGCACACTACTGATCGGAGAATCGCCAGAATCCGGCGAGATTTGGTGGGTTCTGTTCGTCGCATCAAAGCCTGAAATTTCAGTTGTTGAGTTTGTAAACATTCGGTGAAGTAACAGTGGGGGAGGCAGTGAAAGCTAGGGTTTGTGGTCAAGAACAATTTTTCAATTCGTTCTCAACCAGTGTGAATTAGAGAAAACCGTTTGTGGGGTTGTGACGGGGACAACGAGGAGAAGCTATTGAGCTAGAAATCTCACATCGCGAAAAGTATCGAAAAATTAGTCGACCGTACGGTCATTCAGGACTGATTTTGTCGATCAAGCCCTGTCATAACGGAACTCCGGGGCTTCAGGTATCGCTAATCTTTCTCTTTCGCAATTTAATTCTATCGAGTCTAGGCACATTGAGTAAAAGCCCAAATTTGTTAATGTTGTCGCTTAGTTGCGACGTTTGGGGGCGATTGACTAGTGTCCTAGGATTTATCTGCTAAATTGCGTTCTTGCTTCTTTTCAGTACACACATCCTTGTCACGGGCACGTAGCAAAGACAATCTCTCAATTTGAATTGCTATTTTCTTGTGCAATAAAATCGTTTAGGAGTAAAAAGATGACAATGGTGCTGAGTAGATTCATCGCACCTCGCATTAGAATTGCGGAGTCCTCTTGATTGATTTTTAAATTCGTTGAGGACAACGAAGCATTCATGTGTGGGGAGGATTTTTAATCTTGACTATCCAGTCCGCGTTTGCATTAACCTGTCACATATAGATTGATAGGGCGTATTGTGTCGTCTTCGTGGTCCGTGTCGTATGTAGTTTAAGTGTCGTTATGTGTGTGTTAGTTATATATATATGTTAGTGTTTGTTTATTGCACGTTTATTTAATTGAGTCCACCTACCCAAACTGAGTCAGTTTCGAGTCTTCTTTCGCGTCTGGCCTTGCATGTAGAGTTAGAATAAATAAAGTAAAAATACAAAAAATTAAAATTAAAATAAGACAAAAAAATAAGAAAATTTGAGAAAGGGCAATCAAAAGAAGCTTAAAAGTTGGTAGAATCGAGGAGTGTGAGAAGTTTAGGCGTAGGGCGTGACTTGTGACCGAGAAGGAAAAATTGAGTTCCCCCTAGTACGTATAGAGAGACTTCCTTTACGTGAATGTCTACCTATTTTATTACACTTACTTGATTTTCAAATCTAAAGTGTGTGTCGTTTACTATTTTACAAGAGTTGAGCTAGGTGTGAGCTAAACAAGCCGAACGTTCATGTGTACGTCTTAGGTAGTGCCAGCCCGCCTCGTAGTGGCACACAGAACAGCTGTGCGAGGATGCGTATTAGAGCACTCACTGCTTGATAGATCTCACCTTGTAGGACCATTAGAAAGCCCAATTTGAACCTTGGTTTTATTCATAACCTCTTGATCTAGGGTGACGATTCTTGGCCTTCATCATAAATCGTTTAGAATCACCACTTTAGTGCGTCACGAGGGGGTCATAGTTGAGGGGGTTCGATGAGGGAGAGCTGTACTGCATATACTGGTGAGTTCTACATGATCGCTTGCGTATTATTACATATCTTCGAGGGGATGCGAGGGTGAGTGAGTAGGCTTACACACTTCGGTGTGGCGGTGTTCCATGTCACTACACCATGGACACAGTTGTGGAGAGCCGTGAGTGCGTGACGTCTAATCTGCACAACAATGGGGTGGTTGATCTTAATTGGTGGATCGTGCTAGGTATCGTTTCTTTTCATCATCACGGTGTAGGAGGATCGGTTGGATTAGGCACGAGACTTACATACATTTGATTACTTGAGAGGGGGCATGTTTACATTCTAGTGTGGGGATGTCGACTTTTGACTACGACCATCGAGATTGAGCTTCTGACGACTACATCCCTACACACGCGCTTTGACTATTTGGCGGCTTTGTTTGGTGACACCGTGTACTTCATTGAGTTAGGGGGAGATGAATTTTACTTGTGATATATATTCATTGGATCGTCTATTTCCTCCCCTTAACATGTTTGCTTTGCTTGATTCTTGGAAGACCACTCCGATACTTTTGCAGCATTTTGTTATATTGAGAGATGAAAAAATATATATATATAAAAAAAAAATTGAAAAAAAAAACAGAAAAAAGGAGAGAAAAAAAGGAGAGATGGAATAAAGAAATAAATTTGAGCTTCTTGGAAATTGAGTGCTGGAAAGTTGCTAGTTCGTTGATGACGGTTTGCATTTCGTGCACGTATCGCCATGGTGGCCACGGAGATCGTTATTGTACCGGTGTTTGAGGGAATCGAGGGCCGGAGACGGTGAGTTTCGGGTTACGGTTTCTATCATCGTGGTGAAGGTGTGTGAGATGTGGGGTTTAATGTGAGAATGTGACGCTTAGGACTTGTTACTACATAATTATCCGTTTGTCCCTAAGCCTCAACATTCTAAACCGTTAGCGGAGTAGGAGCTCGGACCTTGAACGTGGCTTAGCCTAGCGTAGCCTCTTATTTTTGTCGACACATGCGAAGAGGTATGTATTCCTTTACATAGTAATGACAGCGTAAACCTATCTGCTTTTTCGCAAGTGTACGATCAAGTAATATAGAGTATGTAATTGTGACTCTGGTTGTCGAACCCTCGAGAACAGTTTAAGTTTTGCTTATTAGAATCAGAATTAGACACAAAGTCTGTAAAAAGGAGGAAGGTTGAGATGTGATTCTACTCACTAAATTGCAGTGAGTAAAACAATATTTAAAAAAGCTTATTTTATTTTTCTTTTAAGTAATTTTCAGAAATTGTGGTAGTCGTAAAAATTGATAATTCTAAGAATCTAGGTCCCAGGATCCCCTAGGGTTACTCTCCAGCTTGCCTGATATATTTGATTTCAGAAACACACAGTGGTTTTGTTTATGCCAGCATACCAATAGTACAATCTCCTCTCGGTCTCATGTACCTGTCACTCTCTTGCAGATTTTCGGGTCGTCTCGGTCCACCTAAATCTGCAGGTTCGTTCTAAGTCTGCTAGGGTTACAGGTTCTCCTCTCGGTCTCCCCCTAAACGTCTAGCAGTTGGTCTAATACTTCTGGGCTAGTCCCCTGATTCTCTTCACCTCTCGGTCTATCAAGGCAGAGTACTAAATCCTGTCTTTTCTTCCTAACTCTCACTGGTCACTCTCGTGCACCAGATCCTGTCTATAACACTCCTGGGTGATCAAGCCATTCATGTATGTAAATAAAATCAAAGACAAGATAATAAACAATCCATCCTGTATTAAGACTTAAACTAGCCATGCATCTGAAAATCAAACAAACCAGTCTGCTGAATTAATAAACCCTAGGTTCACCAAGAACCTAGGAAAAAGGTCTAGCTAGCTTGCATTATTGAAAAATAATGTTTCATAAAAGAGAGAAAAGATCAAACAAGTTATTGGCTGAATACTGAAAAACTGCTCCAATCCTGACGGCTCTGAAACTGGCTGCTGTGATGATGATTGCAGATGTATGAGTGTGTATGTGTAACCCTAATTCTGTGCTGCGACACCTCCTTTTATACTGCCACAGTCTCCAAAATTGATGCACGAAATTCCTGTTTTACCCTCGCAAAAACCCGTCCTGGAAGCTTCTGGAAACCCTCCGTGCGTTCTAACGCAACTCACCTGCGTTCAAACGCAGTGCGTCTGAACGCACTCATCCTGCGTTTGAACGCAGGCCTTAACCAATTTCTTTCCTCTGGCTTCTGGCTTCTCGGACTTGTGCGTTTGAACGCAGCCCACCTGCGTTTGAACGCACAACTTGGTCTTTCTGCTCCTGATGTCGAGTCCTGCGTTTGAACGCAGGTTGTGCGTCTGAACGCACAACTTGTTTTTCTGCACTTCTGAATTTGAATCATGCGTTTGAACGCAGGTTGTGCGTCTGAACGCACAACTTAGCTTCTTTTCCGCCATTTTCCCGCTACTGCCATGTGGTGCGTTTGAACGCAGCTGCCCTGCGTTTGAACGCACAACTTAGAATTTTTCTGCTCTTTTTCTGCTCAGCTTTCCTGATACGCTGCCTCCCCATTTAAGTCAATCTCATGCATTTCTCGGCACCTGTTACCTGCACATCATAACATGTACCTGCGATCATATCCAACAAACAAAAGTATGCATGAAATTACTCAAATCTTGCGGTCATGTCCTATAAATCTCTGCCTCGTATCAGGTGGAAAATAAGCTGAAAATGGGCAAACTCAACTCTCACAGGGTTAAAACCAATGGTAAAAAGATGTCCCAGACTAATCCCATTTTCAAGCTATCAAAATACCCCCCACACTAAACTCTGCCCGTCCCGAGCAGACCCTTCTTTTGCATACTTTAATTGCATACTTCCCCCTTTTATCACAGATTCATGCTACAGACCAAAAGACTCAACAGATTACTGACTCAGATACAGAATATACAAAAACTGACTCAAGACACAACAAATTTTTTTTTCCTGAGATTGGGCAACCTCTCTATCATAAACTGAAATCATCAAATCCTCACAAGCTCATTTTGAAATTCCACAACACGTAGTAAGAAATGGTATAAACTGATCCTGTGCACAAACTCACTAAGGTGTCCCCAAACATCCACCAAACCAACCAAGATAAAGCACGTCTTTTGACTTAGAGGATCCAGGCATCTTAAGTCACTAGATAATTTTTCTTCGCCAAGTCATTTGAGGTTTTCAGACCCTCTTAGCCGTTATTGCTTTTGATTTGTAAATTGTCCCATTGCTGGGAGACACAACTCCTGTGTAATACGGCTTGACTTTAGTTTCCCTCTTAAGCTCTAAATTGGATTGAATCCAAATTTTCCGTGTGAACGGAAGCACATTATGTTGTTTCTCCTTTAAGCACAAATTTTTTTTTTTTTTTTTCAGATTGTTTTTTTTTTTTTTTTTATTAACCTCCTCTGTTTTTACAACTGTGCAGTAGAGCTTTAAGAGTGCGGGCTTTTTAGGATTTTCTCTTGGAACCACCTTAAGGGATGGTGGTGTACATTCCCCAACTTCGCTTAAGCCGAAGACTTGTACCACATAAAACCGACTCTACACGAAGGTCCACCCCAGATTCCAAGAGTCCACAAGTTTCCACGGGAAACAGAATAATCAACTATCTAAAGACCAAATCCACCTAGCACACTAGAGAAGCCAAAAGTATGACTGTTATCTACTTTCACATTCCTGAATACCCGGGACATCCTGTCGTGAGACTTGCGCACAAAATACTAAAATCTGAAGTATCCCCACTACGGTGCTTCCTACTCTCATGAGCTCTTTCATTGGATTCTCTTCAGTTTCCAGGTCCTAAGTTGCCCTTTCTCAAAAGTTTTTAAATTATTTATATTTTTCCGTTTTATATATATATATATATTTTTTTTTTATGCAAGGTCAGAAAAGTTGGTGGGTAGACTCAACATAAAAAACGTGCTGACTCAAAAATGAAAATAAAATAAAAAATACAATGGACAAAAATGTGCTAACATGGCTATGCAGGAGGACACGATTCCCCACCCCCACACTAGAGATGGCGCGTCCTTGCGACTCTACTGATCTGGCCTGTAACTAGAATCTGTGTTTTCCAGAGTAGACTGGTCAGTCGGTTCTGGAGATGGTGAAGGGGTTCGCCCTCTGGCGCGTTTCCTCGCAGCATGGCGTGCTGCGGCAGCGGTACCAGCGTGGCTGGCACCGGGATGGGCACTGCTGGCCCCTGGGTCTACATGCTGCCTCCTAGGTGGGTACTGGGTACCGGGTCTGCCGGGGTCACCAACACTGTCTGCGTGTTCCGGACTCGGTGTGGGGTCATGGCCAGAGAAGCTGTCGTAGGGCCGACTATCCTCCATTGTCCAACTGGGACAATTATCACTCGAATAGCGGTCCGGGAAGTTAAATCTCTTACCACGCATGTTGCTCTGAATTTCAGCGAGTGCCGCCTCGTGAGCTCTCAATGCGGCTGTGTTAGCGTGGTAAATATGCTTCTGGGTCTTGAACAACTTCCCAAGACCCCTGGCCATTTTCTTGACCGTCCTTACCAGGTAGTTTTGCACTTTTTCTTGGGCCTTAATTTCTTTCTGACCCATTCCTCATGCTCAGTCCTCTCCAGGCGCCCAAAAGAACTGCGCCTGGCCCCTCTGCTGGACTGCCCTAAGTCGGGCTCGGCCTGCCTATGTTCACTGGAACTGGCAGATCGTGGCAGTCGAAGGGGACCTGGTAAGGCTGGAAAACCCCCATCACCGGGAGGAGGTGGTGGTGGCATGCCAACACCCCCACCCTGAGGCGGAGCATCATCATCATCATCGTCCACTTGGACAAATTCTGGAGGCCCGTGCAGAGCCTCGTGCAAAGCACATCTCATGTTTCGGTACTTGCGTACCTGCACTGGTCGGATATCTCTCAGCTCGCCAGGAATGACCACCCGATAATCCTGCGCCATTTTGGTTAACATCCCCAGGAGACCCAAACCCTTCTTGCTGTGGGACTCTCTTCGTTCCCGGAAAAACTCACAAATAATCTCCGAGAGGCTCACAGGCTCTCGGGCCATCAGACAGTACACCAAAAGGGCAATGTTATAATCTATGCGGGTAAAGTGTTTAATACCCACAATCCTGTTGTTTACCCACTCAGTCCACTATCTCGCCTCTCGAATCAGGTAGGTCGCAGGGAGTTTCCGGTAGGAAGGACTCCGTTCAGGATAGTACCAAGCAGCGCCTGGTACACCAGCACACAAGGTGGTTAGGATCTGTTCGCTAAGCTGTTCAGAGGGATGACGCCTCAGTTCCTGAAACTGACAGTCATCCAACACTAGTTCCAGACCCAGACTCTCTCGAATACTCTCTGGGGTGATTCGAATCCATCTCTTTCTGCAGTAAATCCAGTCAATTGACTGGGCTTCACTGTTCATGCACTGCTGGAGATTGCTGAAAATCTCCTTAGCCAGCACAGAACTGACTTGCAGATTGGTAAAACCAGTAAACAAATCCCCAAAATGATCCTGCCCAGTATAGTTGAACAGTTCATCCCCCATTGCCACTCTATCACGGGGAAAAGTTCTCTCAGCTGCTATATCATACCGAATCTTTTTGTCTTGCAGAAAGAAACGGTGAGCCTCCATGTTAACAAACCTATGGTCGCAGAAATGGTCAACCCTAAGCAATCTGCAATCTATGATGTTCAAGGGTACAATCGCCCTATCAGGCCTCATATACGGGCTATCCTCATCCATTTCAAGATTCAAACAGAAAAAATGGAAATCTTCAAAGAGAAGGAAAAGATAGAACCTGGCTACCCGGAGTGAATCTTACGGGTACAGATCTGGAAATTGCTCTCTGAAGTTGATGTATAGGTGTTTGGATCGGATGAGTTTGACCACCCCCACGCTGTTCCTGACTTTCTGGTGTTCCTGCGGTGGTCGTCGGAGGTCACTGGCGGCTGACTGCTTCTGGCGGCTGCTAGGGCAGAGAGAATTTCTAGAGAGAGAGTTGAAAACTAGATGACTTGGGTGAAAATGAGTCACTGTCATCCGTACAGTATATATAGGCAAACTTTCAAAAATTGCAGAATGGCCCCTGAAATTCAAATTTTTTCAAATTTTTTCAAAATTGTCTGATCCCGCTCGAATGTGCGTTTGAACGCACTGCTTCAACTTTTCTGGAAATTTGAAATTGTTATGATCTGCGTTTGAACGCATCCTGTGCGTTTGAACGCAGTGCTTGAAGTTCTATGAAATTTCTGGGCTTGTTGGTTTGCGTTTGAACGCACATGAGTTGCGTTTAAACGCAATGCTTGTCTTCTGCAATGCCTCTGATGAGTTGCGTTTGAACGCAAATGATCTGCGTTTAAACGCATGCCTTGTCTCTAGAAATTCTCTGCTGATCGGTTCTTGCGTTCGAACGCACCATCTGCGTTTAAACGCACGTCCTTAGGCTTTTCCAACCCATCTTTTTCTTCTTGCGTTTGAACGCACCACTTGTTGGCTGGAAATCTTCATTGTGATCTGCGTTTGGACGCAGGTGGTCTGCGTTTGAACGCAGAAGTGTTAGCCATTTTCAGTGTTTCTTCGGTCTGTTGGTGGGTCTGCGTTTGAACGCACATGTGCGTTTGAACGCATGTCTCCTGCGTTTGAACGCACGCCTCTGATTCCTGAAACACTGAATTCAATATTAAACCCCTCTTTCTCACTTCTCTCTCAAATTATGAACATTATAAAAATTATATAAAAACAACTAATCTATGTTGGGTTGCCTCCCAACCAGCGCTTGTGATTTAAAGTCGACAGCCCGACTTTGTTACCTCTGTTGTAATCACGGAAGGTCGAGGTAGATTACCTCTACCTCCATGATCTCCTGAGGATCTCTGTATGGCTTGACTCTGTTCCCATTCACCTTGAAAACTGTATTGTCCCTCGGGTTCTCCAGCTCCACCACTCCCCATGATGTAATGTCCTTCACAATAAATGGTCCAGACCATCTTGAGCGCAGCTTCCCTGGATAGAATTTCATCCTTGAGTTGTAAAGGAGAACCTTCTTCCATATTTCTATCTTCTTTGGTAGAATGCGATTGTCATGCCACTTATTCGTTTTTTCTTTATAAATTTTGGCACTCTCATATGCAGTTTTACGGAATTCCTCCAGTTCAAGGAGTGCCATCTTCCGTTTGCTTCCCGATAAACTGTGATCCATATTTAGCTGCTTGATTGCCCAGTATGCTTTGTGCTCCAATTCTACTAGTAAGTGACATGATTTTCCAAACACCAGCTGGTATGGGGACATTCCCAGCGGGGTTTTGTAAGCAGTTCTGTATGCCCAGAGCGCATCATCCAGCTTCAACGACCAGTCCTTGCGTCCAGGATTCACAGTTTTTTCCAGTATGCTTTTTATCTCCCTGTTGGACACCTCTGCTTGCCCGTTTGCTTGAGGGTGATAAGGCAGTGATACCTTATGGATAGACACCCCGTACGGCTTTAGAACCTTGGCAAAGACTTTATTGATAAAATGAGACCCTTTATCACTGACCATGGCCCTTGGCGTTCCGAATCTGGTAAAGATATTACGTTTGAGGAATCTTTCCACGACTGACGCATCGTTCTTCTGACAAGCTATTGCTTCCACCCATTTTGACACGTAGTCTACTGCCAGTAAGATGTAGAGATTTCCCAGAGACGAAGGGAATGGACCCATAAAATCAATACCCCAAACGTCGAAAGGCTCAACTTCCTGCCAAAGTGTCATGGGCATTTCATTTCGCTGGGAAATATTTCCTGTCCGTTGGCAGCGATCACAACTCTGCGCGTAATCATGGCAATCCTTGAAGACTGTTGGCCAGAAAAATCCTGACTGCAGCACTTTATGGGCCGTTCTCGGTCCACTGAAGTGCCCCCCACATTTTGCTGAGTGGCAGTGCTGAATTACCTCCAAAATCTCGTGACATGGAATGCAACGACGGAGAATATTATCTGCCCCTTGCTTGAACAGATAAGGGTCGTCCCAGAAATATTGCCTGCAATCTGAAATAAACTTCTTTTTCTGCCAAGGGGTGATGTCTTCAGGGAGTGCCCCATTAACCAAATAATTGGCTATGGCGTAATACCAGGGCCGTCTATTGGTCTAGATCTTCATAATATGTTCACCCGGAAAATTTTCTTGAATTGGCACCAATTATTCTGTAGGGTTTTCCAGGCGAGATAGATGATCAGCTACCACATTTTCATCTCCCTTTTTATCCCTGATTTCGACATCAAATTCCTGCATCAGCAGAATCCAACGCAGCAACCTTGGCTTTGCATCCTTCTTCTCCAGTAAGTATTTCAGCGCACTGTGATCTGTGAATATGATGACTTTTGAACCTACCAGGTAGGATCTGAACTTATCCAGGGCAAAAACGACTGCCAGCAGCTCCTTCTCTGTAGTCCCATAATTAATCTGTGCCTCATTGAGGACCCTGCTGGCATAGTAGATGACACTGCACACTTTGTCTTTTCGCTGTCCAAGTACCGCACCCACTGCGTAATCACTGGCGTCGCACATCAGCTTGAATGGGAGGGTCCAGTCTGGCGTTGTGATAATGGGTGCAGTTGTCAGCCTATCTTTAAGCACGTTAAAGGCTTCTTTGCAGGCTTCATCAAATACGAAGGGCGCATCTTTTCCCAACAAATTACATAGTGGATTTGTAATTTTTGAGAAATCTTTAATAAACCTTCTGTAAAATCCTGCATGGCCCAAAAAACTCTTAATTGCCTTCACTGTGGTTGGATATGGCAGCTGCTTGATCACCTCTATTTTTGCCCTGTCTACTTCCAGTCCTTTGCTGGAAATCCTGTGTCCCAGCACTATTCCTTCAGTAACCATGAAGTAGCATTTTTCCCAGTTGAGTACCAGGTTTGTTTTTCTGCAGCGAATCAGAACTCTGGCCAGATGGTATAAGCAGTCTTCAAAGCTGTCCCCAAATAACGAAAAATCGTCCATGAAAACTTCCAAATTTTTCTCTATCATGTCAGAAAAAATGGCCATCATACATCTTTGGAATGTTGCTGGAGCATTGCATAATCCAAATGGCATTCGTCTAAAGGCAAACGTTCCGTATGGGCAAACGTCGTATTTTCTTGATCTTCTGGATTTATATAGATCTTGTTGTAGCCATAGTACCCGTCAAGAAAGCAGTAATAAGCATGGTGAGCCAGTCTATCCAACATCTGGTCCATAAATGGCAGCGGAAAGTGGTCTTTCAGTGTTGCATCGTTCAGCTGCCGGTAGTCCATACAGATTCGCCAGCCAGTGACAGTGCGCTTGGCGATCTGCTCCTGATCAGCATTCTGTACTACTGTAATACCCCCTTTCTTTGGTACACACTGGACAGGACTGACCCAGGTGCTGTCTGATATAGGGTAAATAATTCCTGCTTCTAGCCACTTCATGACCTCCTTACGTACCACATCTTTCATAATTGGGTTTAGTCTCCGTTGAGGCTGGATGACTGGCTTCTTTCCTTCTTCGATTCTTATTTTGTGCATGCAGTAATCAGGACTGATTCCCTTTAGGTCCGCAATTGTCCATCCGATGGCTTCTTTATGCTCTCGAAGTACCTCCAGCAGCTTTTGTTCCTGTTCCTGAGATAAAAGGGAAGAAACAATTACCGACAGAGTATTATTTTCACCAATAAAAGCGTACCTGAGGTGGTTTGGCAACTGTTTTAATTCCAGCACTGGTGGTTCCTGGAGTGATGGGACCAGTGTCATTTTCTGCTCGCCTCCTTCATCCCTATATAGCGTGACCCAGCTCTCTGTTCCCATGATCTGCTCAGCCTGTTGCTCCTCTGTTTCCTCTGGATACATGTCCTCAAATTCCTCCCATAAATTTTCCATCTCCTCATTCTCCAGATCATCAATTACCTCTACTGCAAAACAGTTTTCATGCCCATAATGGTCAGGAAACTGGAGAGATTTGAAGACGTTGAATTTCACCTTTTCTTCATTGATTTGCATGGACAACTCTCCACTTTTGCAGTTAATAATGGATTCACCAGTTGCTAGGAAAGGTCTGCCCAGGATTAGCGGGACCTCTCCGGCCTCCATATCCAGGATCACAAAATCTGCTGGAAAAATAAGCTCTCCAACTTTTACCAGGATATCTTCAATTACTCCATAGGCAGGTTTCACAGATCTGTCAGCCATTTGAAGCATAATTCTAGTTGGACGTAGTTCTCCGACTCCCAGACTTTTGAAGATGGTCAGTGGCATCAGGTTGATGCTGGCGCCCAAGTCGCATAAGGCTTTTCCTGTGTATGCACTGCCCAGAGTTACTGGAATAACAAAGCTGCCAGGGTCTTTCTTTTTCAGTGGTAGCCCATTTTTCACACAACTGCTCGCTTCTGCCGTCAGATTCACTGTTTCGAAGTCACTCATTCGCCTTCTCCCATACAATATGTCTTTGAGAAATTTCGCATAAGTAGGCATTTTGGCAAGTGCTTCGGCAAAAGGTATGTTTATCTGTAATTGCTTGAATACCTCCAGAAATCTGGCGTAGTCTTTGCTGTCATCTCTCTTACGTGTCTTCAGAGGGTAAGGAACCTCCTTAGAAATTGGCACTGTTTCTGGATTACCCTCATTAGTCTGCGCTGCTTCCTGCTCGACCGAACCCCTTTTCTGAGGGTTAGCGGTTGAACTGTCTTCCCTGTCAATCACTTCCTGTTCAATAATCTTTGACTTTTCTGCACGTGCATGACTGGGATACGGCGGATCCTGCAGTGCAATTCCACTCCGAGTTGTGATGGAATTGATTTGAGCGCGTGGATTGTTCACTGTATTTGATGGTAAATTCCCTGGGGCTCGTTCTGCCTGGTTCTGTGCAAGCTGACCATTCTGTACCTCCAAGTTGTGGATAGCAATTTTCATTTGGCTTACATCGGCAGTTAACGACTCCATCTGCGCAAATCTAGTTTCCCACTGCTTATTAAATTTCTCCATATAGGACTCAAAATGTTGCTGTGATAAATTTAGCTGCGGTGGTGCTGCTGGTGCATGCTGAGCTGGGGCTGTCTGTGGTGCCTGTGGCCTGTGCTGGAATCCTGGTGCATAGACTGCTGCATTGGGGTTTCCGTAACGAAACCCTGGATAGTCACGTGTGCCTGGTCTGTAGCGACTAGGATCCCACTGCTGCTGAACATAGTTGGCATCTTCGGTCTGAAGCTCCAGAATTGCTGCGTCAAAGTCAGGTTCGTCTACTGATGCCACGGGCTTCTTCTCTGTATACACCTTTTTAACTAACTCCTGTACCACTTTCGTGAGATTGTCAATCCTGTCATCAGCCACTGGTTCTGCTACCGCTGTGAGCCTGCGGTCATCAAACAGGCGAGTATCCTGTTTGGCTAATTGTTTCATCAGTTCATATGCTCCATCCTTATCCACATGGTATAGAAAGTTACCCCCAGCTTCCCTGTCAATCCTGTCAGCATTCTCCCTGTCAAGAGCATGGTAGAATACCTGCAGAATTTTTGCGTCCCCGAAGCCATGATTGGGGCATTTTTTAACGAGTCTCATAAGCCTGTCCCATGCGTCTACCACCGTTTCCCCCATCTGCTGTTTGAAAGATAAAATCTCACTCTGCAGCTTGATAACACGGGATGCGGGGTTGAATTTTGCCAAGAAATCAGTAACACACCCATCCCAGGTAGTGATAGACCTCGGTGGTCTTGCCTCCAGCCAGTCCTTTGCTGTTCCGAACAAGCAGTATGGGAATAAAATTAGCTTTAGCGTATCCGCTTCGACTCCTCTATACTTAATCTTGTTGCAGTAGTCTTCGAACTTTCCAAGGAAGTCGTTTGGATCTTCATCTGCTTTCCCATTGAAAGGACAATGAGTCTGGGCGGTCTGAATGGTGGATGATTTCAGATCGAAGTGCTCTGCTGTAATGGGTGGCACTACGATATCTGGTTGATGTCCTCCGGTCGGGACTTCAAAGTTTTCGACTAACGCCCTTCCAGACCTGTTGTAAGTCCTCTGATTGTTCCTGGCAGCAAAACCTGCTGCTATCAGCTCTTCAATGTAAAGAGCCATATGTGCTGGAGTGCGTTGCTGCTGTCCTGTGGGTGTTCCTGTTTCGGTTGGCGTGTCTTCTCCGTGCTCAGACATCGCGGCTCGGTGTCTGCGACTTTGCTCTCTGAAAAGTTTTTCGGGATCTTCAAGTGGTGATACCAGTTTGCTAGGCAATCTGGACATAAACTAGAATAACCTGAAAATCAGAATTCAAGAGCGATAAGTCAAAAGAAAACAAACGTAAAATAAAAAGAAAAGACTTTGAGACTTATTCTAATGTCTTTTTAACAAAAACTGTAACCGTTCCCCGGCAACGGCGCCAAAAACTTGACAGCGTAAACCTATCTGCTTTTTCGCAAGTGTACGATCAAGTAATATAGAGTATGTAATTGTGACTCTGGTTGTCGAACCCTCGAGAACAGTTTAAGTTTTGCTTATTAGAATTAGAATTAGACACAAAGTCTGTAAAAAGGAGGAAGGTTGAGATGTGATTCTACTCACTAAATTGCAGTGAATAAAACAATATTTAAAAAAGCTTGTTTTATTTTTCTTTTAAGTAATTTTCAGAAATTGTGGTAGTCGTAAAAATTGATAATTCTAAGAATCTAGGTCCCAAGATCCCCTAGGGTTACTCTCCAGCTTGCCTGATATATTTGATTCAAGAAACACACAGTCGTTTTGTTTATGCCACCATACCAATAGTACAATCTCCTCTCGGTCTCATGTACCTGTCACTCTCTTGCAGATTTTCGGGTCGTCTCGGTCCACCTAAATCTGCAGGTTCGTTCTAAGTCTGCTAGGGTTACAGGTTCTCCTCTCGGTCTCCCCCTAAACGTCTAGCAGTTGGTCTAATACTTCTGGGCTAGTCCCCTGATTCTCTTCACCTCTCGGTCTATCAAGGCAGAGTACTAAATCCTGTCTTTTCTTCCTAACTCTCACTGGTCACTCTCGTGCACCAGATCCTGTCTATAACACTCCTGGGTGATCAAGACATTCATGTATGTAAATAAAATCAAAGACAAGATAATAAACAATCCATCCTGTATTAAGACTTAAACTAGCCATGCATCTGAAAATCAAACAAACTAGTTTGCTGAATTAATAAACCCTAGGTTCACCAAGAACCTAGGAAAAAGGTCTAGCTAGCTTGCATTATTGAAAAATAATGTTTCATAAAAGAGAGAAAAGATCAAACAAGTTATTGGCTGAATACTGAAAAACTGCTCCAATCCTGACGGCTCTGAAACTGGCTGCTGTGATGATGATTGCAGATGTATGAGTGTGTATGTGTAACCCTAATTCTGTGCTGCGACACCTCCTTTTATACTGCCACAGTCTCCAAAACTGATGCACGAAATTCCTGTTTTACCCTCGCAAAAACCCGTCCTGGAAGCTTCTGGAAACCCTCCGTGCGTTCAAACGCAACTCACCTGCGTTCAAACGCAGTGCGTCTGAACGCACTCATCCTGCGTTTGAACGCAGGCCTTAACCAGTTTCTTTCCTCTGGCTTCTGGCTTCTCGGACTTGTGCGTTTGAATGCAGCCCACCTGCGTTTGAACGCACAAATTGGTCTTTCTGCTCCTGATGTCGAGTCCTGCGTTTGAACGCAGGTTGTGCGTCTGAACGCACAACTTGTTTTTCTGCACTTCTGAATTTGAGTCCTGCGTTTGAACGCAGGTTGTGCGTCTGAACGCACAACTTAGCTTCTTTTCTGCCATTTTCCCGCTACTGCCATGTGGTGCGTTTGAACGTAGCTGCCCTGCGTTTGAACGCACAACTTAGAATTTTTCTGCTCTTTTTCTGCTCAGCTTTCCTGATACGCTGCCTCCCCATCCAAGTCAATCTCATGCATTTCTCGGCACCTGTTACCTGCACATCATAACATGTACCCGCGATCATATCCAACAAACAAAAGTATGCATGAAATTACTCAAATCTTGCGGTCATGTCCTATAAATCTCTGCCTCGTATCAGGTGGAAAATAAGCTGAAAATGGGCAAACTCAACTCTCACAGGGTTAAAACCAATGGTAAAAAGATGTCCCAGACTAATCCCATTTTCAAGCTATCAAGTAACGCTAGGCTCTCTATACTAACTAGGGGAAATTCTCGTTGTCGAGTTTAGTTTCAATTCACGCCTTGTTCCTAGATTGATCATCACTCCATGAGAACCTGTTTGAGCTGATTGAGATTGCCCAATCTCGCAAAAGAAAAGAAAAAAAATGTTATTTTGTTATGTGCATTGTATATATTTCATTTTCATATTGTTGCATAGTTGAGTCATGTATTGAGTCGTGTTTATGTCGAGTCGGCTAGTCTTGGTTTGTATGCAAGTGGTGTTTCGAAAAGTATGCAATTAGTTAGACTCATACCATGATTTGTTGGGGAGAAAGTTTGGAGATGATGGCCGGTTTTGATAGATTGCTCGGGACGCGCAAATGGTAAGTGTGGGGATATTTGAAAACTCCATAATTGGAGTTATATTCTATTGTTATTACTTGTCGTTTCGCGTACTTTTCGATGCATTTATATGTGTTTTAGGCCGAGTTTTGATAGTTTTGAGCATACTTGAGTATTTGGACTTCATGGTGTAATCCGGGCGTTTTATGCATGTTTTATGCTTTATTTGTTGCATTTGATCTTCCGGTATTTGTTCGTGTTGTGGATTTTAGGAACCGGAAGCGTGGAGTGCGGATTTTGGAGCGGAAGCGAACTTCGGAAAGAAAGAAACTCAAGGAATGCACGAGAGAATAGAAGAAGAGTGAAAATAAGCAAACTCACATGGAAGATCATTGTGATCCTACAAAGGTGATCCTATGATCACAAGATCAAAGTGCAAGATCACATAGAAGAGTAACGTGACTCTACAACTACAAAGGTCTAGGATCACAAATTGTGATCACAAGATCACATATTGGATCTGACGTGATTAGAAGAGGGGTGAAAGTGTTATTTTTAAAAACTTACAAGGAAGGAACGTGTTTTAACTAGAGGGAACGACCTAGGGCTTAGAGACTCATCATTCTACGCCATTGGAGAGCAAGGAGCATTCTTGGGAGCTTGGAGACCATCGTTTGATTCTCTATCTTCTTCCCCTCTTTAGTTTTTGTTTATGATCATTGAAACTTTGTACTTTGATCATGTGTTTTAGTAGCTAAACCCTCTATTCGGGATATCTCATAGGGAACTAGGGTTTTGAACACCATATTTTGGTGATTTATGGATTATGCTTCATGTTTATTGACTTAATTGGATGTTTATGCTTAGTTATGCTTGATTCATACGCGTAATTCTATCTTTCATATTGTTTGAAGTCACAATAAGATTGATCTAGGTGATAATTATTAGAGGAATCAATAGTTATTGCTTGAACTTGAATCTTGCACTAGTCGAATCTAGGGTTGAGGAATCTTGCTAGTTAACTAGAACTAAGAGTTGATATCAAGATCATAATGCATTTTTAAACTTAAGTAGGCTAGAGGAATCAGGTACAAGAGTTTAAATATAGACTTTGGTTGAGGAATCTTCAAAGTGAAATTGATCGTTGGACTAAGTAGAAAACATCTGTGTTGTATGAACATAAATCCTAAGTGGTGTGAATTCCCTAGTGAACCCGTAGAGATATCCTGACTTGTCCACTTATTAAATAATTTTCATAATCATTCTTTGTTAATCGTGAGATTATTCAACCGATTAATTGAGACAGTTGTCTTTTATTTTAAGTAGAATTAGAAAACCAAATCATTGCGCCTTGCCCACACAAGGTTAACTAATAGCTAATTTACAAAGAAGTCTCTTGGGATTCGACAATCTGGACTTTTCCGATTATTACTGCACCGACAGCCGGTTTGGACGTGTCAGCCTGCTTGCAGTAAGATAGAGCAGTGAACCAATCATACCTCTGAACTCTTTTTGGTTCACACTCTTACCATTTTGATCCTTGTCTAAAGATGGTGTAGAGCTCATGGGATGTGACGACCCGGTCACACTTTTAACAATCAATATCGATATAACGATAAAAATCCCAATTATTGTCAACTAGTCTCGCACATCCGAAACTCCTAAACTCGACCAGAAGGACACCTAAATTCGTTAAAGGGTCTTACGGACAATAAACTGACAGATTGGATTCAAGTGATTATAAACAAAACGTAAAGTACATTATCAATCGATATCTCATGTAAAGAAATACTACTAAAATATTCGCTACTAGACCGAAACCACACCGCCTAATACAATTTATGATCACCAGCATTAGACAGAAATTACATTGCTAAATACAACTTAGGGTCACCAGTATTAGATGGATATCACCTCGCCTAAAACAGTTTAGAATCAACTATTGCTATAGCGGACATATTCTTCTTTAATAGCATATACATATCATGGCTTTAATCCCAAACACGACATACTAAGTCACTATTAACCTTTCACTTAAGCCGAATACGCCTCGCTTAAATATGGATGCCTTCACATATTACATTTGGTCTTTCAACTATGTAAATATATAAAATTATTGACCATTAGTGAAAATGTAGAGTCTCTGCAAAGCGTACATAACACTGGTGCCATCCGAGACTAATTTTCTCATGATCCCCTCGTCATGTGTATCTAGTTCAAGAATTGCGCCTTTCTTTTAATGTAAAGATACAACCCCTAATTAGAACAGTGTTTGTTTGTTTCAAGTCATTTTCTTCATACTTGTATACAAAAGGAGAACATCTTATATTTTGAGCAAAACAAGCCCTTCCATATGGAATCCATGCACAACTTAGCTCTTACTGTTTACTAATTGTATAAGTAATAAAGAACACCACAATAAATTTTGATATCAGTTTCGTTTGGGGATAACAACAAACAACATAGTAAACAACAACTCACAAAAAATGAAGCTTTTACCTCACTGCTAGTTCATAATGCTATCTCAAAGTATCTAAATAAAATTTTAAGAAAAGACTATGAAGCAATTAATCTAAGCCAGCCAAGCAGGTAAATCGACATTGAAGTTTATTTTCTCTTCTCCGTCTCTGCTCAGGAGGATCTATAGAGGTTCTTTAACCTTTTTTTTCCTCATATTCATTCGTACTTAGTAATTAAACTCAAAGACATCACATAAAACTAAATGATTTAGGCTTACCTCTTTCATGGTAGACTTAATTGTATGAAAACTCTTGGAACTTCAAATATGAGCGCGTACTTAGCTAAACACATGGCAATAATTACAAGTGAACAAACTGTTCACTCCTTTTCACAACCACAAACCACAAAAGCCTACCTTTTTTCATCTTCACCTCCAATACACCAAAATCTAGTTACTCTCCCTCGACCCCGTTCAGAACCCCCTCCTCTTATTTTCTTTTTCCTCAAATTACTTGGGTGACTAGGCACTTGAGTGACTAAGCCTTTTGAAAGCCTTGCTGGCACTCTTATGAAGTACTGGTAATATTGTGGGTTATCTAAAGAAACTAATATCATGCTTTGGTCACACAATTATGAAGATCTCTCAATTACTAGAGAGAGTTACAGTAAATAACTACCCCACAACAATTTCATGATTATTATCAGGACACGTGGCATAACCATAAGAAAAGTATTTTTTTTCTTACCTCAGCCCACTTTAGAACAAAAATATGAACAAATTACCCCTTCAAACACCTGAGCAAATTTTGAGATTAGATTCAGAGTTTCTATTAGCAAGTAGCTAGTTATTGCATGACAAATTATGGTCTTTTGCTTGTTCTTTTTAAAAAAAATATAAAATTATGTTCTAATTTTTATAAAAATAATATTTTTAATATTTTGTGAAATCCCTGGTCCTCACATGGGAGTTCTGGCAACCTTGGATTGAGACATATTATACTTGTTCAGCAAATCATTGGTGTATTTATTCTGGTGTAGGAGAATTCCTATCTTCATTTGATGTACATGAATTCCAAGAAATAAACTTAACTATCCCATCGCCTCATCTCGAATTCTCTGCTCATAAGACTAGAGAAATCCTTGGAAAGAGAATCATTAGTAGCACCAAATAGAATATCATCATCATATACTTGTACTACTAAAATGTCTTTCTCGAGCATCTTTATGAAAAATAGTTTTCTCTACTAAGTCTCTTTTGGAACCATTTTCAAGTAAAAACTTTGACAGTCTTTCATACCAAGCTCCTGTATCTTGTTTGAGGCCATAAAGAGGTATGTCAAGCTTATAAATATGATTTGGAAACTCATCATTTTCAAAACCAGGAGGTTGAGCAACGTATACTTCTTCATGCATATAACAATTTAGAAATGCACATTTAACATCCATTCGAATTTTTAATGTTCTTATGTGATGCAAATGCAAGTAACATTCTAATTGATTCCAACTTGGCCACAGGAGCAAAGGTATCTTCATCATATATGCCTTCTTCCTTGTTGTAGCCTTGAGCTACTAGTCTTGCCTTGTTTCTGATAACCTTACCATTTTCATCTAGCTTGTTTCTGAACACCCACCTTGTTTTAATTATAGATTGATCTTTGGGAGGAGGAACTAGATTCCAGAATTTGTTCACCTAAAATTCATTCATCTCACTTTGCATTGCAATGATCTAGTCTGCTTCTTGTAGTGATTCTTTCACATTCTTAGGTTCTACATGAGACAAAAAAAAAGCATTAAAAGCACACAAGTTCTTTAACTGAGATCTTGTCAGAAATAATGTTTTCTGCTGGATGACAAGACAAGTATTTGAACTTCTTTCTTGGTGTCTAGGGTTCTAGTTATCTAGGAAGCTTTTCAAGGCCTTGAGAGCTTGATGTAGTGGCTTTTCCACTTTGTGTTCCTTGAGGTTCTGTTTGAAGGCTTTGAGAGCCACTTTCAAGGTTTTGAAAATCTCTTATGTTTTCCTGCATGTTAGTCTTAAAACCATTCTCTGGATTTGCTTCATCCTCTGTCTCATGCTTGTTCAAATTCAAGTCTGCAAAACTTTCACTCAAAGAAACATCATTGCTTTCATAATATAGAACATGTACGCTTTCCTCAACATGATTGGTGTGAACAAAACAAGTACAGCCAAAAGGTTTGAAATATGAAATATTTGGCTTTCTGCTTTTGAAAAGTTCATAAGGAGTCTTCTTTAAAATATGCATAATCAGGCACCTGTTCAAAATGTAATTTGCAGTGTTAACAACCTCTGCCGAAAAAGACTTAGGCAATTTGTTTTCCAAAAGCATTGTCCTAGGCATGTCCTCAAGAGTCCTGTTTTTTTTTTCCTTTCAACTACAACATTTTGTTGAGGAGTTCTAGGAGCAGAAAAATTGTGAGAGATACCATACTTGGCACATAATAAATCAAAATTTAGTTGATCAAATTCATTTCCATGATCACTCCTTATTTAAGAAATAGGTAGATTTTTCAAATTTTGTAATTCTTTGCATAGTTTTCCATATTTTTGGATGATCCGACCCCCTTAGGAACCCAAATATGTCTCACATGTCCCCTAAAATGGAATGAAAAAGTGTTCCTCATGATGTGAGGTTCAGTTCTTCTAAAGGGACAGGTCATCTTAACATGACCAATCTTGCCATCGTAAAAGCACTTTGGAGAATGTCTGCTACTAGTTATCACATATCTGGTATTGTTCTTTCTTGAAAAGTTTGGATTTTATCCGATACCAGTTTTGTGAATAAAGTGCAAACTTCCTCCAAGAATCAAGTTGAGATTATGTTCAGAGCCATCAAGTTTTGTCATAACCTTCTTAGAGTCTTGAAGTTTCTCTGTTAGAAGAGCTTTCTGTTCCTTTAATTCACCATGCTGATGCCTTAGAGCAACAAGGTTGTCACTCAAAAGAGAGTTCTCTGTTACAAATTCTTTGACTTGAGTTTTTATGGGTTTGAAATTGGTTTCCAAAGATTTTATCTCTCTCAGTCTTTGCTAGAGAAATTTCAAGATTCTTGTTCTGGAAAACTAATTGCAAATTCTTTTTTGCTTGCTCATGAAATTTCTCCTTTAAAGACTTGATTTCATTTACGTAGTCTTCTTCATTTAAAAACATTGTTTTCACAATTTCATAGAGAACATTTGTAGGTTTAGACATTAGATTATTCACCATTACCTCAATGTTCTTTTTGAACTTTCATCATGTTTGGCCATAAGGCATATGTTGGCTTGATCTTCTTCAGAATTTGAATCACTTGAAGAATCATAGTCACTCCATGAAGCTATCATGGCTTTCTTCCTTCTGTCATGGTATTTCTTTTGAAAGTGCTGCTTTTCTTGTGAGGACAGTCTCGGATCAAGTCTCTTGCATCACCACACTCAAAGCAATTCATTACTTTGGATTTATTTCCATGAGAAGAGGACTTACCTTTGTAGTCCCTGCTACTTGAGGATCTGAATTTGTCTCTTCTGAAGTATTTGTTTCCAAAGTTCTTTTTCATCTCGAGAATACTTGTTAAGGCTTTGGAAATGAGGGGAAAATGATCTTCTAATTTTTCAAGACTTTTAGGTCGTTCACTCTCTTTGGCCTTGAGTGCCAGATTTTTGACACTGTCTGGTATTTCTCCATCAGCTTCACTCATGGAGATCTCATGTGTAAGTAGCTTTCCCTGTAAATCATCTAGCTGGGGAGAGGACATATCTTGAGTTTGTTCAATGGCAGTGGTCTTTAGTTCCCATTTGGCTTTGGGAAGACTTCGCAAAATCTTTCTGAATTTCTCTTCATTGGAGAATGATTTCCCAAGGACTCCAGATTGTTGACAATGCCAGTAAATCTCTTGAACATGTCTTTGATGGATTCATATCCATTCATCTTGAAAAATTCATACTGTCTAAGAAATATGTTGATCTTGGTTTGCTTCATTTGGCTGGTTCTTTCAAAGGTTACCACCATTTTATCCTATTTCTCCTTAGATGTCTTGCAGTTAGATATTCTGTTGAATTCATCTGCATTCAAAGCACAATATAAGAGATTCATACCTCTATAATTTTCTGAAAGCTGTTCTAATTCAGAAGTAGAGAGAGATTTTTCAGGTTTGGGAGTTCTAATCGCATCCTTTTATGTGTAGAATTGTTGGAATAGATGCCCTAGAGGCAATCGTAGATTTAGTATGAACATTGCTTTGGCTAGAATATTCATCTATTATATATTGTGATATTTAATATAATGAAATCCTTAGATAAAATGTATTGTTTATCTTAAATATCCCTAGTCCATTATATTGATTAATAGGACAATAAAATATAGACTAGTATGTGGGTAGATTGATATGGAGATATCAAGTCTAACACATGGGTATGCATTAGGAGTAATGTCATACTGGATTGACCCACAACGAAAAGAATACATTAGATTATGTCAAGTCACAATCGCTTTTCGTAGTGCTAATATAATTGCAATCCTTAGACTTGAAGTCACTAGATACTCTAGTTGTGGAATATTGCGCTTTGATGTTATCAAACGTTACACCGTAACTGGGTAATCATAAAGATGGCTATCGGGCGTAATAGGAAGCAAGCTTAGAGATCGTAGTGATGTAGATAGGATTTGTCCCTCCCACATAATGGGGGTAAATATCCACGGCCACTCGAGGGATGAGGCTTATTGAATGTCTGGCCAGAATCAGATAAATCAATATAGAGATATTGATGTTATCTGCAAGCATAAGCATATTCCCAGGATCGAGGAACTATGGATTGGATATACGGGTGTGACGATGTATGTCTTGTGTCCAATCCGGATATGGAGGCAAAGGGATAGTGCAATTTGACATATTGGGCACAAGAGGTTTGTCGGGATCACTGACTATTTCTATTGGTTGGGTGGCATGGATGTGTTGCTAGACACCGCTCCATGTTAGTAAGAGTTACTACCAACTATATAGAAACCTATGGGGTCACACGTCAAATAGAGTAGAGCTAGATTTGGGATTAATTAATATTGATTAATTAATAGAAGGATCATTGTGCAACACCTTGCAAACTTAGTAGGACTAATTTGCAAGGAAGGGAATAGTTCTAGTTCATCTAGAATAAGGAAAACTCTTTTATGGAAACAACAAGGAGTTGTTGGATTATATAAAGGGACCTAGGCTTCCTTCCCACTTTATTGTTATTAGACATAACAAAGAGAGTGGGAGAGAAAGCAAGAGAGAGCAAGACAAGAGCTAGGTCCGAACCCTAGCCCCGTCCGCCCCTTCCCGTAGGCTCAAAGAGGAGGCCGCCCCTCACTTTGTGCCTTTGTTGCTTTGATCTTCTTCCCTCTTCCTCCGGGTTCAAGCTAGCACTTGTTTGAAGGAAGAATCTAGATCTCACCTCTAGACGTGGATCAACCGTAGAGACGAGGACATCATTCTTCGTGTGATCTCACAAATTCAAATGTACACAATACTATGTCCCTTATCATGTTATGATGTCTCTTCCTGATGATCCGTGGTGGGCATTGAAGTAGAATTAAATTTTGTTATTCCGCTGCGTTACCTACTTCAAAACCCGACAGTGGTATCAGAGCCACATGTCGTAGAGCATAACATGATGTATGTGTTACGATTTCAGTTTACACACCGTTTTATTGTTTATTACGCGAAAACTGAAATAAATTGGTATAGTAGATGCAAAATTGAATTTGATTCAATGGAACAAGATCCAATTTAACATTGGATGTTAGAATTGGTGAGTTTAATCACATAAGATGTGTATAATTGGGTTCTTGAAAAATTATGGTTCATAGGCACATGATTGAAAAGGGGTTTTCAATTATGGAAAAAATTTATGGAAATAAATCCATAAGGAAACAACATCGCTTGGGAAACAAGGAAGAGGGAAGGAAGACTAGGGCCGAAACCCTAGCCGTCCGCCCCCTCCCTTGGGCGCCAAGCAAAGGCCTCGGGCCATAGGGGCGGCCACCCTTGGGCCGGGCCTGGCGGCGGCGGTCTTAGGGGTTCGGGCCCCTTGTTGGCTTGAACCCCTTGGACCGTTGTAAACCCTAATTACCCAATTTTATTAAAATTAAAAAAGCACGTTAAAAATTGGTTTTAACTGTTTTATGTGCTTTATTGCATGGTGGATGGATATGGCCTAGGATTGTGGATGTTTTATTGCTTTGTGGTTTGGTTTACGGCCTGCGAGCTGATCAAATTAATGTAATAATTAATTAGGTTTTACGGCCTGCGAGTCGTCTTTTTTCTCCTCGACATGTGAGGCTTTTTTTATTTATTTATTCTAGATGTTAGGCTAGAATTAGATATATTTGGATGATATCCAAGAGCATGGAGAAGAAGACCGGAGAACCAAAGGAGCCAAGAGACAAAGAAGTCATCACTAGGCGCGCAGCTATGGTGGAGCACATGGAGATGAGCTCGGCACTTTAGGGCAATTAGATATTATCATTGGCTTGATTATATCATTAGTCTAGAGGCCATATCCATGTCACGTTACTTTCATGTTTGTGGATGTTTATTTCTTGTGCCTTGTTATTTAATTTTTGTGTGTATGGCGATACTAGCGAAAACGATAACAAGATAATAATAAACAAGGTTGGTCTTTTATTGTGGATTGACCAATCCAAATAAGTAGACCATGTTGATAAGATCAACCAAACAAATTAAAGAAAAGAAATCCCTCAATTAAATATTGCGTTTTGCCTTATCTTGCCAAAACACCCTTCATGATCATGGTTTATAAAAATGCGGGCTTGCCAAAGCAAGGCAATTTTAATTTACCATGGTGTGTTGCGGACGACACAAGCTAGTAATGCGTGTATGTTGAAGCAAGAGGTTGGACGCAACTAGGCAAGAATCATTTGGATTGATGAGCCTAGAGGCATGACAATTAGGGGTTATCCATGGGATAAAGAATAAAAGAGTTATTCACCTAATTGGACCAAGAGTTGCATATGATGCAATTGGAATGGTTCCTACCTAAATAACCTATTCTTGGGTGACTTGCCAAAGCAAGCTCAAGATGAAGTGAAAAAGGGATCTTGGACCTACTAAAAAATATAATGATATTTTCCGCATTAATGGTGAGGGCTATTAATCCGAGAAAAATAGTGGGAGCTATATTTGATGATCTAGCCATTGTTGAATATAGTTGAATTGTTCAAAATACTAAAATTGCACATTTCTCGTTTTGTAGAATTCCAAAATGGCAAGCAACAACGCATCGACTTCATCCCTACGATCTGTCATTGAGAAGGATAAACTGTCTGGAACAAATTTCTTTGAATGGAACAGAAACTTAAAGATTGTCCTTAAGCAAGAAAAGAAGTTGTACGTCTTGGACACTCAAATTCCAGCACCACCACAAGACGAGTCTCTTCTAGCGGAAGTGAGGGCACGTCAGAAACATATTGATGATTCTAATGACGTGACTTGCCTCATGCTTTGTACCATGACTCATGAGCTTTAGAGCAGCATGAGAATATGGAAGCCTATGATATGATCATACAGTTGAAACAATTGTTTCAAGAACAGGCTAGGCATGAGCGCTATGAGGTGTCTAAAGCATTATTCAAGAGCAGTCTTGCAGAGGGGAATCCAGTAGGGCCTCATGTACTCTGAATGATCGGGTACATTGAGAACCTTGAGAGATTGGGGTTCCCATTAGGCCAAGATTTGGCTACTGATCTTGTCTTGCAATCGTTTCCTGACAGTTATAATCAGGTCATCATGAACTATAATATGAACGAGATCAGTAAGACTCTGCCTGACTTATTGAAGATGCTAAAGAAAGCGGAACAGAGCGTCAATAAAGGCAAGGGAAAAGCCATAATGATGGTGCACAAGAAGAAGAGCAAGTCAGTTGCATCTACTTCTAGAGGAAAGCGCGAGAATGTTGCGAAATCCAAATAAGCCCTGAAGCCTAGTGGAGGCGTGGCCAAGGGTGAGTGTCACTACTGCAGCCAGCCGGGTCACTGGAGGAGGAATTGTCCTAAATATCTGGAGGATAAGAAGCTTGGAATAGTGATTCCACCACTAGGTATTTATGTTATAGACGTCAATCTTTCTATTTCTTCATCATGGGTATTGGATACCGGATGTGGTTCTCACATTTGTCGTAATGTGCAGGATTTGAAAAGAAGTATAAGATTGAGTAAAGGGGAGATAGATCTGCGCGTCGGGAATGGAGCAAAAGTTGCTACATTAGACGTAGGCGTTTATGAGCTATCTTTGCCTTCTGGACTTATTTTAGAATTAGGCAATTGCTTTTATGTGCCTGCTATGAGCAGAAACATTATTTCCGTTTCTTGTTTGGACGAGAAGGGTTTTTATATTTCAATAAAGGACAAGTGTTGCTCCATTTATTTTGATAGAATGCACTATTGTAGTGCGCATTTGTCTAATGGATTGTATATCGTAGATCTAAATAGTCCAATCTATAACATAAATACTAAAAGGATTAAAACTAATGATTTAAATCCTACATATCTATGGCACTGTCGTTTAGGCCATATAAATGAGAAACACATATCTAGGCTCCATAAGGATGGACTACTAGACTCATTTGATTTGGAATCATATGAGACATGTGAATCTTGTTTATTAGGAAATATGACAAAGTCCCCTTTCAATAAGAAAGGTGAAAGGACTAGTGAGTTATTGGCACTCATACATACCGATGTATGTGGACCATTCCCCACGCCTTCCAGAGGTAGTTATACCTACTTCATCACATTCACTGATGATTTCAGTAATATGGATTTGTATACCTTATGAAGGCCAAATCTGAATCCTTTGAATTGTTCAAGGAATTCAAGAATGAAGTAGAGAAGCAACTTGGCAAAAGTATCAAGGCTCTAAGATCGGATCGTGGAGGAGAATACTTAAGCCAAGAGTTTGATGAGTATCTTAGAGAGTGTGGGATAGTATCCCATCTCACTCCACCTGGAACGCCACAATGGAATGGCGTGCCCGAGAGGAGGAATTGCACTCTATTAGATATGGTGCGATCTATGATGTCTCAAACAAATCTTCCGATATCCTTTTGGGGACATGCTCTAATGACGGCAGCTTTTACCATTAACCGCGTTCCATCCAAGTCAGTCATGAAGACACCATATGAGATATGGACTGGGAAGCGTCCCATAGTGCCGCTTATGAGGATTTGGGGTTGCGATGTCTATGTAAAACGTTTGCAAACAGACAAGCTCGGGCCCAAAGCGGATAAGTGTAAATTTGTGAGATATCCTAAGGAAACTAAAGCATATTATTTCTACAATCCCATCGAGAACAAAGTGTTTGTTGCTCGGACCGGCGTGTTTCTAGAAAGAGAGTTTGTCTCTAAAGAAGCAAATGGGAGGGCTGTAGAACTTAAAGAGATTCAAGAACCACAAATCACTGAACCGTTGATGGAACATGAGCATGAACCGCAAGTAGTTGTGGAAGAACCTGTTCAGGTAATACAGGAACTCCGTAGATCAGGGAGAGTGCGTCATGAGCCAGAGAGGTATGGACTTCTTGTGACTAAGCCCGATGACGTACCACTCATAGATGATGAGCCCGCGACCTACAGAAAGGCCATGAAAGGCCCCGACTCTAAGAAGTGGCTAGAAGCCATGAGATCCGAAATGGATTCCTTGTACACCAACAAAGTATGGACTTTGGTGGAACCACCCGAAGGGGCTCGGCCCATAGGGTGCAAATGGGTCTTTAAGAAGAAGACCGACATGGATGGCAAGGTAGTTGCCTATAAAGGGCGATTGGTAGCTAAAGGGTATAGACAGATTCATGGTATTGACTATGATGAGACCTTTTCACCAGTCGCCATGACTAAATCCATTCGAATCCTACTTGCTATTGCAGCATACTACGACTATGAGATTTGGCAAATGGATGTCAAAACAGCGTTCCTTTATGGGAACCTCCTCGAGGATGTGTAAATGACACAACCGGAGGGTTTTGAGGATCCAAAGAATGCCAATAAAGTCTGTAAGCTGCAAAGGTCCATTTATGGATTAAATCAAGCTTCTAGGAGTTGGAATCGACGTTTTGATGATGCAGTCAAAGAGTTTGGCTTCATCAAGAACGAAGATGAGCCTTGTGTTTACAAGAAGGTTAGTGGGAGCTCTGTAGTATTTCTGGTCTTGTATATGGATGACATACTAATCATTGGCAATGAAATTCCTACTTTGCATTCTGTTAAAGATTGGCTAGGAAAGTGCTTTGCAATGAAGGACTTAGGATACGCGGCCTATATACTTGGTATAAAGATCTATAGGGATAGATCTAGAAGGTTGCTCGGCCTAAGTCAAAGTACATACATAGACAAGGTGTTGAAGAGGTTCAACATGCAAGATTCCAAGAAGGGATTCTTGCCCATGTCGCATGGAGTCACTCTTTCTAAGAATGACTGTCCCTCCAATGAAATTGAGAAGGACAGCATGATTAGGATACCCTATGCTTCAGCTATAGGATCCATCATGTACGCCATGCTATGTACTAGACCAGACGTATCATACGCGTTGAGTATGGTGAGCAGATACCAGTCCAATCCGGGTGAGAGTCACTGGATAGCGGTCAAGAATATCCTGAAGTACTTGAGAAGGACTAAGGATGTGTTCTTGATATTTGGAGGTAAGGAAGAGCTGAGTGTAAAGGGTTACACTGATGCAAGTTTCCAAACCGACAAAGATGACTACAGATCGCAGTCTGGATACGTGTTTTTCCTGAATGGAGGAGCTGTAAGGTGGAAGAGTTCCAAGCAAGGGACAGTTGCTGATTCTACAACAGAAGCTGAGTACATTGCTGCTGCGGAAGCAGCAAAAGAGGCAGTTTGGATAAAGAAGTTTATCACTGAGCTCGGTGTGGTCCCTAGCATCGTGGATCCCATAGAGTTGTACTGTGACAACTCTGGGGCAATCTCACAAGCCAAGGAACCAAGATCACACCAGAAGTCAAAGCATGTACTTAGGAGATTCCATCTTATTCGTGATATGATCGATCGAGGAGATGTGAAGATGTGCAAGATTTCAAAGGATGACAATGTTTCAGATCCACTCACGAAACCTCTTGCACAACGAAAGCATGAAGGGCACGCCATATCTATAGGCATACGAGATGCGCCAGATTGGCTCCAGTGCAAGTGGGAGACTGTTGGAATAGATGCCCTAGAGGCAATCGTAGATTTAGTATGAACATTGTTTTGGATAGAATATTCATCTATTATATATTGTGATATTTAATATAATGAAGTCCTTAGATAAAATGTATTATTTATCTTAAATATCCCTAGTCCACTATATTGATTAATAGGACAATCAAATATAGACTAGTATGTGGGTAGATTGATATGGAGATATCAAGTCTAACACATGGGTATGCATTAGGAGTAATGGCATACTAGATTGACCCACAACGAAAAGGATACATTAGATTATGTCAAGTCACAATCGATTTTCGTAGTGCTAATATAATTGCAATCCTAAGACTTGAAGTCACTAGATACTCTAGTTGTGGAATATTGCGCTTTGATGTTATCAAACGTTACACCGTAACTGGGTAATCATAAAGATGGCTATCGGGCGAAATAGAAAGCAAGCTTAGAGATCGTAGTGATGTAGATAGGATTTTTCCCTCCCACATAATGGGGGTAAATATCCACGGCCACTCGAGGGATGAAGCTTATTGAATGTCTGGCCAGACTCAGATAAATCAATATAGAGATATTGATGTTATCTGCAAGCATAAGCATATTCCCAGGATCGAGGAACTATGGATTGAATATACGAGTGTGACGATGTATGTCTCGTGTCCAATCCGGATATGGAGGCAAAGGGATGGTGCAATTTGACATATTGGGCACAAGAGGTTTGTCGGGATCAGTGACTATTTCTATTGGTTGGGTGGCATGGATGTGTTGCTAGACACCGCTCCATGTTAGTAAGAGTTACTACCAACTATATAGAAATCTATGGGGTCACACGTCAAATAGAGTAGATCTAGATTTGGGATTAATTAATATTGATTAATTAATAGAAGGATCATTGTGCAACACCTTGCAAACTTAGTAGGACTAATTTGCAAGGAAGGGAATAGTTCTAGTTCATCTAGAATAAGGAAAACTCTTTTATGGAAACAACAAGGAGTTGTTGGAGTATATAAAGGGACCTAGGCTTCCTTCCCACTTAATTGTTATTAGACATAACAAAGAGAGTGGGAGAGAAAGCAAGAGAGAGCAAGACAAGAGCTAGGGCCGAACCCTAGCCCCGTCCGCCCCTTCCCGCCGGCTCAAAGAGGAGGCCGCCCCTCCCTTTGTGCCTCTGTTGCTTTGATCTTCTTCCCTCTTCCTCCGGGTTCAAGCTAGCACTTGTTTGAAGGAAGAATCTAGATCTCACCTCTAGACGTGGATCAACCGTAGAGACGAGGACATCATTCTTCGTGTGATCTCACAAATTCAAAGGTACACAATACTATGTCCCTTATCATGTTATGATGTCTCTTCCTGACGATCCGTGGTGGGCATTGAAGTAGAAATAAGTTTTGTTATTCCGCTGCGTTACCTACTTCAAAACCCAACAAGAATATGTGAGGTCCATTCATGATAATACACCACAATTCAATGTCTTGATCAATGATGAAAACTTTCATCAAGGTCTTCCAGTGTACAAAATTGTTTCCACAGAACAGAGGATGTGTGTTAGCAGCTCTTCCATGAGAGAAACCACCTTCACCTACATTACTCATGATCACAAGATTGTTATATTTGTACAATGATACGAGCTCTGATATCAATTAAAGACTGAATGTAGGTATGCAAATACATGATCAAATACTCTAGAAGGGGCGTGTTGAATAGAGTATGGAAACTATTGCCAGAAATGTGGTTTTAAAAACAAAGTGTGAAGAGCTTGAAGTATTTCAAAGCTTTAAACTCAGTTTCAAGGCTTTGAAATCAAAACACACAGTTTAGATGTTGGTGAGTACTTTCAAAGCTTTGAAAAGCTTTGAACTGAAATCTGTTTTGAAGCAGTTTAGAAGATAAGTAAGGAACTGTAAATGCTAGACAATGAACATAGTGATTTGTTACGAATTTCGGTCCTAAGTGACCTACTCTCCGCCCGTGGGATTTGCTCCCTATAGGATTTTAAAAACTTATTAGTAATGAAAAGCTAAGCCCTAGATCTCAGGGCAAGAGAATTGGCTTACTCTTTTCCAGCGTGTGGTTCTTCCTAACCTACCTAGTACCTACTCTAGCTAACTGATACCATAAGAATCTCTGTTTTCCATCTTGAACAACTGACGTGAACAAATTATTAAGTAGTATAACAAAATGATATACAAATAAAGCTCATAATGAAGAACACTGTAAAGACAGTGAAGCTGTGAAGCTTGAAGTTTTCTGCTGGAATCTGGAATGGATTGAGTGGATGATTTATCGTATTCAATGATGCTTGTCAATTCGTGAGAGTGTATGAATCTCTGTGTGGCTCTCTGTGCTTCTCAATCTCTCTCTGATGCAATCTCTATTCTGTCAATTTGAATTGCAGAATATATAGGAAACTTACAACAGAAATCCCTAAAAATCCTCTGTAGATTCTTGACTCTCAACAGCTTGCTCCAATGGCTAACTGATTGATTTTCTCAATTGATTTTGATATGATCTTCCATTTGCAAGATTAAAGAAGGTCCAGACAACTTTCCATACTAGTATGATCAATCTGAAGAAATGGATTTCCTATTTTTCAAGTCTGCATACAAGGGATAGCATAGGAAAATGATGAGATCAAAGCATGTTAAAATACGGAAGACATTTTTCTTTCATCATATAATTTAGTATGTTCAAGTGCACGAGATTAGAGAATGCATAGGAGTAAGAACTCCCCCCAAATTCATGTTGCTTAGTTTCAAGGCTATGAAACAACTATGAACCTACACACGTGAAGAAGAGAACATAAGTTCAATCCAGCAAAATAGGTGAGAGATTCAAGTTTCAATGTTGTGAGAAATCTACAATTTGAAGAGCATAAATAGTAAGATTGTAAGTTCACAGGTTTCACATGATTGAATTTCAAGGCCTTGTACCAGTTTTCAAAGCCTTGAATCAGGTTACACAGGCTTGAAATAAGAACTTGAAACAGGATTCAAAGCCTTGAAACTGTCTGACCTGTATGCATATAGTTAGGGAGAGTTTTCTGAACTATTCTGAATTGATTTTATATCTATCACCTCTATGCTTAATAAGTTATTATTTGATGATGAAAGAAAAACTGTTTTGATATATTTAACACCGCTCAATCCATCTGTTTGACTCAATTTTGCAGGGAAATATTATTTCCTAGTTTGCAGGATTAGTTTCCTAATCTGTATTTTGCAGGAAAGGAAACATGGAGAGAATGTGATTCTGTGATCAATCAGACACTCCTAGCAGCTTCTGAATCTGTTTAAAAACAAGATCAAAATAATATCTCAGAAGATTTTGATCAACTATCCGTTGGAGAAGGCTGTTAAAAGAGTCAAAGTTGTTGCCTACAAAACATGAAGTTTGTTGCTGAAAATATGGGAAGATTTGCAGAGCTCTGAGCTGTAAAAAGAGAGCTCATTTTGAAGCAACATACACAACACTCAACGGGCAAAAAGAGAGAGACACATTCCAGGATTGTCAAGCATCAAAGAAGCACATCATTCTCACAATCCATCTCTTAGAAGATCACTGCAATCTTCACTGCAGTTCTACACTTCAATGTTCTTCTAACTTGTACTCAATTTGTATATCCTTAATATGCTACTTATTTCTCTCATTCTCAAGGATTTTTCAAATTGAACAATAGAGAATTATTAGTTAATCAGTTAGCTAGAGCAGGTACTAGATAGGTTAGAGAGAACCACAAGCTGTAACAGAGTAAGGCATATCTCTCTGCTTGAGATCTAGGGCTTAGCTTTTGATTAATAAGAATTGTGTTGAAAATCCTGCAGGGAGAAGATCCCTGAGGTAGAGACGTAGGTCCAAGTGGACTGAACTAAATAAATCCCGAGTCTTTTGCATTTACTGTTTCATTTGCATACTTCGTTTTTGCAGCATTCTAACTAGTCTGTTTTCAAGGGTTTGAAACTCTTTCAAGGCCTTGTAAAAGACTTGTCTGTTTTATTTCAAACTGTATTTCATTCCAAAGACTTGAAACTGTTTTCAAGGCCTTGAACTTCATTTCTCTTCACAGAAACTCTTCACTTCTACATGTTTTACAAAAAGTTGGCATACTCTATTCAACCCCCCCCCCCCCTTCTAGAGTATCTGTACTGTATTTATACATGCATACTGCCCTTTAAATTGGTATCAGATCTTGTATGACTCTATAGATTTAACCATCTGGTGATCATGAGTACTGCAGGTGATGGTGGTTTCTCACAGGGAAGAGCTGCTAACAGACCTCCTCTATTTTGTGGAGGTAATTTTGCTCACTGGAAAGCTCTAATGAAAATGTTCATCATTGATCAAGATATAGAGCTATGGACCATTATTGAGAATGGACCTCACACCTTCTACACAGAGAAAGATAGGATTAAAACTCCCAAATCCGAAGATTCTGTTTCCTCATCTGAATTAGAACAATTCTCTAAGAATTACGAAGCTATTAACATCTTATATTGTGCTTTGAGTACAGATGATTCAACATGATTTCAGGCTGTAAAGCTTCCAAGGTGATCTAGGATAAGCTTGTGGTGACATATGAAGGAACTAGCCAAGTCAAGAAAACTAAGATCAACATCCATCTCAGGCAATATGAGCTATTCAAGATGAATGAAGATGAGTCAATTAGAGAAATGTTCAAAAGGTTCACAGACATAGTCAATAACCTTGATTCACTTGAAAAACATATTTCCAATGAAGAAAAGGTGAGGAAGATTCTAAGAAATCTACCAAAGTCAAAATGGGAACCAAAGATTATTGCAATTGAGGAAGCTCAAGATCTCTCATCACTACAACTTGATGACCTACAAGGGAAGCTCCTGACACATGAAATATCCATGAATGAAGCAGATGGAGAGCTACCAGAAGGTGTCAAGAACTTAGCACTCAAGGCCAAAGAGAATGAGAAAATTCAAAGCCTTGAAACTGAGGATGATAAAGAAGATCCACTTGCTTTGATTTCCAAAACCTTTACCAAAATCCTAAAGACGAAGAAAAACTTTGGAAAAAATTACTTCAACAGAGAGAGACACTGATCATCCAGCAGCAAGGACTACAAAGGTAAGTCTTCTTCACAAAGTAAATCAAAAGTCATGAACTGCTTTGAGTGTGGTGATGCAGGACACTTGATAAGAGATTGTCCACACAAGAAAAGCAAGAACTTTAAGAAGAAAGACCATGAAAGGAGAAAGAAAGCTATGATATCCTCATGGAGTGATTCAGATACTTCAAGTGATTCCGAATCTGAAGAAGAACATGCCAACCTATGCTTCATGGCCAAGCATGATGAAAGTTCTGAAAAGAACATTGAGGTAATGGTAAACTGTTTGATTTCAAAACCAAAATAAGCTCTCTCAGGTTATCTTAGAACGATGCTTTTAAATAAAGAGGATTATCTGAAAGAGATTAGATTTTTGAAAGAAAAAGCTCATGAGCAAGAAAAAGAGAATTTGAACTTGTTTGTCTGAATCAGAATCTTGAAATCTCTCAGAAGAAAACTGACAGTGATTTCAAGGCCTTGAAAACCAGTTTCAAAGCCTTGAAAACACAAGTCAAGGAAGTAGTCACTGAGAACTCTTTACTGAGTGACAGCCTTGTTAATCTAAGACATCAAGTTGATGAATTAGACAAACACAAGACTAATCTTACTGAGAAACTTTAATGATATGAATTGGTCAAAGTCAAGCATGCAGGCTCAGAACACAAGTTGAACTTTATTCTTGGAGAAAGTTCAAAGTCTGTTCACAAAACTGGTATCGGATACAATCCAAATTTCCAAAAAAAGAACAATACCATATTTGTGAAAGCGGTAAACGAAAATTCTCCTAAGTGTCAGTTTTGCAACAAAATTGGTCAGATTAAGATGACTTGTCCTTTCAGAAGAAGAGACCCTCACATAATGAGGAACACCTTCCCATTTCAACTCAAAGGACAAGTCAGCCAGATTTGGGTTTCGAAAGGGGTGAGACCTCCCAACATGGTTGATCCTGAGTATGAGTCCAAATTCCACAGTTGGTCTAATAGCTGGGTAAGGTAGTGACTGGTGTTTGCAGGTTGTCACCAATGTCAAAGAACATAAGTAGTTTATGAACAATGTTTGCTCAAGACACATGAGTGGAAAGAGATCTCTATTCTCAGAATTGAAAGAGCAATCTGAAATTTAAGTTACACTTGGTGACAAAGGCAAATGGGTATTGGTAAAGTTGGTACAGATTCTGAAAATTCAATTTCTGATGTATATCTAGTTGATGGCTTGAAATTTAACTTGCTTAGTGTATCTCAAATTTGTGACAATGGCAATAAGGTTATCTTTGATAAAGATAAGTTTGTGGTGCAAAACGAGAAATCAGGCAATTGCATTCTCACAGCCTCTATATCAAACAATATTTATACTTTTTAGACTAACAAAGTTGCAGGTAAAAGCTTGAAGTGTCTCAAGACCTTGAAAGAGAATTCAAAGCTTTGGCACAAAAAGCTTGGTCACATTAGCTTGCATACCTTGAACAAGTTAATCTACAAAGATCTGGTAAGAGGATTACCATCTATCAATTTCAAAGATGATAAAGTATGCAAAGCTTGTGCTCAAGGTAAGCAAATCAGAAGCTCATTCAAGCCAAAGAAATTTGTAAGTACTACTAGACCCATTGAATTACTTCATATGGATCTCTGTGGTCCTATGAGGACACTAACTCCAAAAGGTAAGAGGTATATTCTAGTTATTGTAGATGATTACTCTATATATACTTGGGTTATGTTTCTCAACGAAAAATCTGAAGCCCTCTCTGAATTTTCAAAGCTTTGCAGAGAACTTCAAACCATGAAAAACCTACCTTGCTTCAATCAGAAGTGATCAAGGTAGAGAGTTTGATCAATTAGAATTGTATTTGTTCTTTGTTAAGCATGGTATCTCTCACAATTTCTCTGCTCCTAGAACTCCTCAACAGAATGGAGTTGTTGAAAGAAAGAACAGGACTCTTGAAGACATGTCAAGAACCATGCTTCTAGAAAACAAGCTGCCAAAACATTATTGGGCAGAAGCTGTAAATACAACAAATTACATTTTGAATAGGTGCTTGATCAGACCTATCTTGAAGAAGACCCCTATGAACTTTTCAAAGGGAGGAATCCAAACATTTCATACTTCTGACCCTTTGGTTGCACATGTTTTGTCCACAACAATGGTAAGGACAACTTGGGTAAGTTTGATGCAAGAAGTGATGAAGGTATCTTTCTTGGTTACTCTGTGACTAGCAAAGCTTATAGAGTTTATAATAAAGAACCAAGCTGGTTGAAGAAAGTATTCATGTTATCTTTGATGAAAGCATTGATGGTTCTTTGAGTGAAAGTTTTGCAAACTTGAATTTGAACAAGCATTAATCAGAAGAAGAAGCTGAGAACTCACTTGGTTTCATGAAAGGCTCAGAAGTAAACAGAAGCCATTTTCAAGACCTTGAAAATAGGTCTCAAGGCCTTGAAAATAAAGATCAAAGCCTTGACAAGAATGATCAGAAAGATATGAGTGATCAGGCTACTACTTCAAGACCAGAGAAGAAATATGGAGAGCCTGAACCCTGGTATCCAAGAAAGAGATTCAAATATCTTTCATATCATCCAGCTGACAACATCATCTCTGATCCAACCACTCGTACACAAACAAGATCACATTTGAAGAATCTTTGTTTTTTTAATGCTTTTATCTCTATTGTAGAACCCAAAACTGTGAAGGAATCATTACAAGAAGCAGACTGGATTATAGCTATGCAAAGTGAACTCAATGAATTTGAAAGAAATAACGTGTGGAACCTAGTTCCCCCACCAACAAACCAGTCTGTCATTGGTACCAGATGGGTGTTCAGAAACAAACTAGATGAGAATGGCAAAGTGATCAGAAACAAAGCAAGGTTAGTTGCTCAAGGTTACAACCAAGAAGAAGGTATTGATTATGAGGAAACATTTGCTCCTGTTTCCAGGTTAGAAGCAATTAGAATTGTACTTTCTTTTGCATCTTACAAGAACATGAAACTATTTCAAATGGATGTGAAGTGTGCATTTTTGAATGGTTACTTGCAAGACGAATTTTATGTTGCACAACCTCCTGATTTTGAAAGTGATAAGTTTTCAGACCATGTTTACAAACTTGACAAAGCTCTTTATGGTTTGAAACAAGCTCCAAGAGCTTGGTATGAAAGATTGTCAAAGTTTCTGCTTGAAAATGATTTCAAAGGAGGATTGGTAGACAAAACTCTGTTCATAAAGACTCATGAGAAAGATATACTTGTAGTTCAGATTTATGTTGATGATATTCTGTTTGGAGCTACTAATGATCTTTTATGCAAAGAATTCTCAATTCTTATGAGCAGAGAATTTGATATGAGCATGATGGGAGAGTTGAACTTCTTCCTTGGACTTCAAATACATCAGTTGAAGAAGGGAATCTTTCTGCATCAAAGCAAGTACACCAGGGACTTGTTGAACAAGTACAGTATGTCTCAATCCAAAGAAATCAAGACTCATATGAGTTCTACACTGTCCTTAGATAAGGATGAATCTGGTAAGAGTGTAAATGTAAAAGAGTATAGAGGTATGATTGGATAATTACTATATCTTACTGCTAGTAGACCACATATCATGTTCAGTGTATGTATGTGTGCAAGATTTCAAGCTGACCCAAAGGAATCACACTTAAGTGTTGTAAAGAGAATATTCAGATATCTCAATGGTACCAAAGACTTAGGGCTTTGGTATCCAAGACATTCTAACATCTCTTTGCATGGATTATCAGATGCTGACTTTGCAGGTTACAAAGTTGATAGGAAAAGCACTTCAGGAACTTTCCAATTCATTGGATCCTCCTTGATCAGTTGGCACTCCAAGAAAAAAAACTCAGTTGCTTTATCAGCAGCTGAAGATGAATATATATCTGCTGGAGCATGTTGTTCACAAGTGTTATGGATTGCTCAACAGTTGAGGGATCTTGGATTTGATTTCAGAAGTATACCAATCAAATGTGACAACACTAGTGCAATATCAATTACAAAGAATCCAGTTCAGCATTCAAGAACCAAGTATATTGATGTTAGACACCATTTCATCAGAGATCATGCTGAGAAAGGTGATATTGTTCTTGAATTTGTTTCTACTAACATGAAACTTGCATATATCTTCACTAAACCAATGCCAGAGGAAAGATTTTCAGCTCTAAGGCCGGAATTAGGCATGCTAAATAAAGATGCATTGGTTTAGGGGAAGCATCAGGTAAGGAAGGTAAGTTATTAGATTTGAACTGATTTTCAAAGCCTTGAAAATCCTTTCAAAGCTTTGATTTTACTCATTTCAGCATAACAGCGTTTCAAGACCTTGAAACTATTTTCAAAGCCTTGAAAATAAGTCTGATAACTGGTTAGTGAATAAGTCTTGAATCCTCTCTTATCATTACAAATCTTTTGAGATCAGAGAGATTGCAGTTTCCTTTTTCAACTCAAACTCTTTTAGTATTTATCCTCTTCTTTTCTCCTTCATTCCGTATCAATCCTCCTCTCTCTATTCTTCTCCCAAACCCTAATGAGCACTGAAGAGCCTATGATAGAATCAAGATGGCCGGAGGTTCAAAGACCAGTGCAGAGAATGAGAGAAAGACAGTTGAGGATGAAGTTCAAACAATCAGTGGGGACTCAAGCTCTAGGACTCCCAGTTTGTAGAACTTCCTCCACCAAAGAATAAGACTAAGAAGGATGTGACACCATATTCAGACAAGAAGAAAAATAAGAAAGAGAAGGATGCTTCAGATAGCAACTACAAACACAGATCTCAAGCCCCAAGAAATTGAAGAAAAAGAAGAAGGCTTCTCAAGCTGAAAAAAGGAAAAGAAAAGGTGACAGAGGAAGAACCAGAAGACAATGTGGAGAGAGCCTTGCATATCTACTCAAATAAATCTGCTCTTGATGAATCTTGGTTCATCTTAAATACTTCCAAAGGTCAGTGGTTGGATGATTTTGCTTCTAGGCCTATTGCTTTATGTATTTTGATCAGTATGCCTATGTTGCTTGGAATGAATCTGAATTGCATTACTATTTTAAAGAAAAGCTTTCTGTGGTTCATGCTAAACCCTCCTGAGCTAGCCTACCCAAGACTTACCAGATTCTTCTATCTCAACATGAAGAAACTTAAGAATTCTCCACATTTAGTAATCAAGACTAAAGTTGCTGGTGTTACTATGAAATTAGATCATGCTGAGTTTGCATCTGTCTTAGGCTGTCCTAGGAGGTATGAAACACATAACCATCCTCCCAAAAGTGAATTTTTGAAGTTATCTAAAGAATATTTCTATCTACCCAAAACCCCTGCCTCATCCAAACAGTTAACGCACTATGTGTTAAATGTTGAAGCCAAAGTGTTATTCACTATCTTGATGAGATGTATCTTCCCAAGGGAAAATTCTAACGAGTTGATCACTGAGAGAGTGCTTTACATTATGTATCTGATCATGCATGGATATGACATTTATCTTCAAAAGATTGTAATGGAACACATGCTGTTTAGCCAGACAGATCAGAGAAAACATCCTTTTTCCTTATGCAAATTTGCTCACACTTTTCTTCCAACACATTGAGATCCCAACTGGTAGCGAGGACACTATCACTTCTGGGTTTGGTTTGCTTAGTGAGAAAGATTTTGAGAAGACTGGAGTGGTGAAGACTAAGGAAAAAACTTGGAAGTTGTATTCAGACTTGACTGAAGAGGAATTGGGTGCAAAGAAGTTTCTTAAGCCCAAGACCTTGACCCCTAGTTCAAGACAGACCTCTCAGCCTCCTGATTTGTCTTCAATTCTTCAGAGACTTGATGTTTGAAAGATGGACTCTATGAAATCAAAGAGAATAATTATGGGTTTGAGACTAATCTCAGACAAGTGAAGTATATGGCGGAGACCATCTTTAGAAGCATGATTGTGTTTGATGTCCCTGAGGATGAAGAATGTATCAAGAAAGATGGTTATGAAAAGAACTTGCCCAGTGAACACTCAGACCAGGAAGAGGCTGCTCAAGACAAGGACAAAGGAAAGCTGGTGGTAGATGAACAAGTTGCACAAGATGGAGATGAAGTAAACAGTCCTGATTCAGATGTTTTGCTGATAAACATCAAGAAGAAGAAGAAATCTCCAAATCCAAGCATTCCAGAACCTGAAGAAGCAGATACTACTGGTGGGAATGAAGAGGTTGCAGAATACCATGACAATGATGAAGACAGTGAGGAAGAAAAAGGAGATCAGGATGGAGATGAAGACCCAACCCCATAAACTCTTGCCTACTCTTTCTTTCCCACTTCTATTTTAAGTTTATTTTCAAAATTTTCCAAAGTCTTTGATCCAACACGTTCTCATTCTTTTTTATGAAAGTAAAAAAGGAGGAGAAAATCTTAGGATGTTTTGTGTTTTAGAAATCTTAGGTTTTTTTGTTTATGATTTGGTGATCTATCTTTTTGGTCAGTAGGATTTATTTGGACTTATGTGTTTTTCTGTTTCTCATTGAATAAGTTGGATCTTTTTGGAATTAATGTGTTACTACTATTTGTACTGTGTGCTAATCAGTATTTTTTTACAGAAACTAAGATTCAAATAGATTGTGGTTTTGTCATTCATCAAGGGGGAGATTGTAAGTTCACAGGTTTCACAGGCTTGAAATAGCAGCTATTTCAAGGCCTTGAAACAGTGTTCAAAGCCTTGTATCAGGTTTCACATGCTTGAAATAGCATGCCTTGAAACAGGATTCAAAGCCTTGAAACTGTCTGACCTGTATGCATATAGTTAGGGGGAGTTTTCTGAACTCTTCTGAATTGATTCTATATCTCTCACCTCATTGCTTAATCTGTTATTATTTGATGATGAAAGACAAACTGTTTTGATATATTTAACACCGTTCAATCCATCTGTTTGACTCAGTTTTGTAGGGAAATATTATTTCCTAGTTTGCAGGATTAGTTTCCTAATCTGGATTTTGCAGGAAAGGAAACTTGGAGAGAATGTGATTCTGTGATCAATCAGACACTCCTAACAGCTTCCCAATCTGTTTAAAGACAAGATCATAATAATATCTCAGAAGATTATGATCAACTATCCGTTTGAGAAGGCTGTTAAAAGAGTCAAAGTTGTTGCCCACAAAACAGGAAGTTTGTTGCTGAAAATATGGGAAAATTTGCAGAGCTCTGAGCTGTATAAAAAGAGCTCATTTTAAGCAACATACACAACACTCAACGGGCAAAAAGAGAGAGACACATTCCAGGATTGTCAAGCATCAAAGAAGCACATCATTCTCACAATCCATCTCACAGAAGATCACTGCAATCTTCACTGCAGTTCTACACTTCAGTGTTCTTTTGACTTGTACTCAATTTTTATATCATTCTTATACTACTTCTTATCTCATTCTCAAGGATTTTTCAAAGTGAACAATATAGAATTCTTAGTTAATCAGTTAGCTAGAGCATGCACTAGATAGGTTAGAGAGAACCACAAGCTGTAACAGAGTAAGACATATCTCTCTGCTTGAGATCTAGGGCTTATCTTTTGATTTATAAGAATTGTGTTGAAAATCCTGCAGGGAGAAGATCCCTGAGGTAGAGACATAGGTCCAAGTGGAATGAACTCTATAAATCCTAATTCTCTTGCATTTACAGTTTCATTTGCGTACTTAGTTTTTGCAGCACTCAAACTAGTCTGTTTTCAAGGGTTTGAAACTCTTTACATGGCCTTGAAAATGACTTGTCTGTTTTATTTCAAACTGTATTTCATTCCAAAGGCTTGAAACTATTTTCAATGCCTTGAACTTCATTTCTCTTCACAAAAACTCTTCACTTCTACAATTTTTACTAAAAGATGGCATACTCTATTCAACCCCCCTCTAGAGTATCTGTGTTGTATTTCTACCTGCATACTCCCCTTTCAAAGATCATCACATGCAGCAACTTCGTGCCAAGAATTAAAGTATTTGCAGTTTTTTTTAGACAAAATCCTCAAACCAAATTTGTAGTATTATCCACAAGAAACAGTTAGATTCAAATTTTAGATCAATTGGTCCAGATTTGGGGGAGATACAGGCGCTTAAAGTTGGCCACTCTTCACTATATGAAGAACACATTCGAGACATATTTTTTCCAAGAGTTCAATTAAGGTCGATTAGTGCTTGAATAGAAAGTTCAAAATCAATAAAAGTATGTAGTTTGCAACTCAGAAAACACATACCAACATCGCGTTCCTAGAATCATCGAGAAATGTATGAGAAAACACAATCCAGGAAACTTTGGACACCTCTAATCGTCTCACGAGGTTCGTAAGGTCATCTCTAAGCAATTTGCGGCAAGAAATAACCAAGAACGAAGCTTACCCAACATTCTGTCCATGGCAGTTACCGGCGGGGAAATGCAGCCTATACTCCACCCGTCCCTCCGTTTTCGACGCGTTAAACACTTCTTAATAGCTCACTGGACGCGCCTAGATGTCAGGAACATGATTCCACAACTCAAATTCATTAACTTGCAACAAACAGTGAGAATTTAATAATAACCAATTAGGCTCAAAACTTTCACTTGCGAATTTCAAACTCGATACTCCATGAAATCTCAAATTAGATTAGGGATTTTGGTCCTCATAGGTTGGTGATACTATGGTTGTAGCGGGTCGAAGAGATATGAAGAGGTGGTGGAGCTACGGTGGAAGTGATGGTGGGTGTTCTTGAAGGTTGATGAAGATAATGAAGAAGGAGAAAAGAAAATGAAGTAGAGGGAGAAGATGATTCCAACACATTCCACCTTGTGATGAGAGAAAAATAAAATGTTGTCAGGGCACCCATGAGGTGTCAAATTAGGCATGCAAGTGGCAAACATGCACAAAGGGGTGCATGTGAAAATACTACCAAATTAGGGTATAAGTAGGATTAGAAGAAAATTAGATATTCAAGAAATTACACTCTTGGCCCAATGTTTAAAAAATACATTATAAGTATCCACAATTTTCAGTGATCTCAATCTAACTTGGATTCAGCCAGATATTCAAGTTTAAGAAAATACATAACTGCCACAGCTTTCTCAGTAACTGCATAATTACCCAACTCAAATTTACATCATAGATAATTCCCGCTATGCGGATGTCAACAACAACCGCTGAATAAGAAATTTACACAACTAACTCATAATTTCATTTATTAAAAATTGACCCCTATAAATTTCAAGGTGTTACACCAATGATTTCGAGATGCCTTGCGACTTGAATAAGGCGCACATCTTGATCCTCCACAGACTAAAATTGTTCCCCCTGATAAACCTGTCGATCTTCAACATTAATCCGAATATCATTCTTGGTGGATTTCAATAACCTAAGCTATGTACTAGTTTGTTATGACAAATTACCTAACTAATCGATCGAGAAAATAAAGAACAAGTAATTTTACGTGGTTCGCTAGCAAAAATATGCTAACTACGTCCACGGGAAAGGAAGTGCCTCTATTTATTAAGAGGAACGAATTGTAATATCTGCATATTCAATCTAGACCTCAAATGACCTATTTATACTGCCCTAATCGTCCCCGAAACGACCTGACCCCACAAGGAAATAACTAGCTGCCACCTCCAGGAGTCATCTGTATGAACACCTGATGCATTCGTACAAATGCATTCGTCGTACAAAAGGGTCTGTGGATCCCTTAGTTATTTTGGTGACTTCTTCATTCAATGCACTTATTCCAAACAAAAAATAGGACAAGTGATATATGTGCAGTTTGACACTTCTGACACTAATTCTCCAGCACATTCAGTTTCATAGAAAACTCCATGCACTTTTCATTTTGAGACAAATAGCCTCCAATTGTTAACAAAGTTAGATTAAATAAGCAAAATTTACTGTAATTCCCATCACGTCCCATTATGTGACCTCATATGATGGGTATTACAGTAAATTGTGACATATTGGTTTTGGTTGTGCTGGTTAACCTTAACTACGCACGACTATTTCTTTGTCGACCACTTGATTGAATAATTCTGGTTCGCGTCCACCCAAACACGCTAACTTTATGTCGGATTATCGGGTTTGAGTCGTTTTATAATATCACATATCGCCAAGTCTATGCCGGAATGGTTTCTGCTTGATCATAGAAGTTATTCATTTGCAAATTTGTTTTTGTTGGTGTTATGGTTGTTGATGGTGTTGATGAACTTTTAGAAACTAGAGAGAGTGAGGGAGAGGTACAGCTAGAGATAGGGGCAGAGGAATTGATTTGTGATGGATGAGGGGTATAAGGGTAAATGACACAGCTTTCTTAATAGCTGTGCCAAATATAAAGGGAGAGGGGCCGGGCCTTCGTTTTTGTTAATCAAAGCTGGGCTTCACAAAACCCTCAGAACCGAAGCCCATCTAAACCCAGATTCCTCTAAAAAACCCTAGCCTCCCTTCTCTTCATATTCCTCAGCAGAAGCAGACTTTGGAGAGAGAGAGAGGAGCGAAGCATGGTTTCGGGTTCAGGGATCTGCGCAAGGAGGGTGGTGATCGATGCCAGGCACCACATGCTGGGGAGGTCCGCGTCGATCATCGCGAAAGAGCTCCTGAATGGCCAGAAGGTGGTCGTCGTCCGGTGCGAAGAGATTTGCCTTTCGGGTGGTCTCGTTCGTCAGAAGATGAAGTACCTTCGCTTCCTCCGCAAGCGCATGAACACCAAGCCCTCACACGGACCCATTCATTTCCGTGCCCCTTCGAAGATCCTCTGGAGGACCATCCGTGGGTATGTATGAATATCATCTTCCTCTCGTTGATTTCTTTTTTCTTACATTGAAATCACTTCTACCCAATAGTTGAATTGTGTAGTTAACTGTATTTGTCTTTTGAGAAAATTGTAGTTTAGTTGCTTTTGATGATTGATGGTATGTTTTTCATGAGAATGGAATCATGAAGATACGAGTACTTAATTTGGGCACAAAGTAATCGGAATAGGTTACATTTGAGATGTGAACAACCAACATTGTGCATTCTTGTGTGACCACTATGTAGAAGAAGGAACGGAGTACTTACGAAACGCTTCAGTTTACATGTTTGGGAACGTTTGATTAAAATCGGCCTTTCAATTGCAGAATCTCCAAGATTGGGGATTATGCTGCTGAAAATCTTAGGAAAAATAATTTTAATGTATTTTTGACAGTAGCAGAGTAGCATGATCTTATTGCATTTAGAAGTGGGTGTATTTAAGCAATTGGCTAAAATCTCTTTAAATATGTTAAATTGATCAAATTAGTAATCTACAATTTCAGCTCATACCAACGGATTTTGATTTTCAGTTCAGCTAGATTTTTCACCCAAAATATTTTCAGCCAATTTTCCAGATTTTCAGCTAATACCAAACTGGCCCGTATCTGACCACTTTTTGGGTGTTGAAATTGTTATGACTACATACGGATAAAGACGTGTAATCCTGAATTGGTTTTGAGAACTAAAGCATGGCGTGTCCATGACTATACAATTTTCTAATTGCTGGGACCTTGCAGATTACGGGCTGTGTAAAGTAATCCGGGGTACAAAGAATCATTTTCTTTCGGAGGTTTGCACAAGTAAATGTCTTGCACATCAAACTGATTTTCCTCTTAGATAATGTAAATACCGCTATGGGCGTGCTTTTTTCTTAAGCAGTGCTTTTACGGCTACCTAATTCAATGTTATATATGAAATTTGTTATCTTTTAAAAACTAGGCTGCCAGTTATGAATTTTCTTAAGATATTCCTTCATAGTTGCCCAAGTTGCGAGACGGCTCTTTGGAGCTTCAAAATGCATCACAAGTTCCTAAAGGGCTTTTATTCCTCTGTATGTTAGTTATAATTTACTATTTCGTCTGTTTTTGCAGTCTTCTAACTGCCTTTGATACCTGGAATCATGTTGTTCAATATCCTATTATACGCTAGAGTTCAAAAAGCTTGAATACCTTCTGTTCTTGCAAGTCATAATTTTTTTAGTTTTAAGTTTGTATATGTGGAGGTTATTAGAAAATTATCTGTTTCTGTTTAGGTGGTTAATGATGTGATTTTTTCTGTCTTGTAGCATGATCCCTCACAAGACCAAGCGAGGAGCTGCTGCACTTGCTCGCTTGAAGGTGTATGAGGGGATTCCACCTCCTTATGACAAGATCAAGAGAATGGTTATTCCTGATGCTCTAAAGTGAGTTTAAGTCAGAAAGCTTTGATATTTTCAATATGTCTTTTCATTTCACTTGCATTTGTTACTCAAGCTGGCTGAATAATTAGGGTGTTGAGACTTCAAGCTGGCCACAAGTACTGCTTGCTGGGCAAACTTTCTAAAGAAGTCGGATGGAACTATTCTGATGTTATCGATGTAAGTTTTTCTATCCTTTGGATTTGTGTTTTCTGTTTAGTTTGTATTTCTTCTGTTTTTCTGAAGCCAAGTTGTATGCTTCTCGGTTGCTTTCCTTGGTATGTGAAGTAAAATTGTTGTAGTTGTTATCAATTGCGATGTTCATGTGCTTGTCATTATCATGTGCATGTCATTAGTAGTAAATGTATTTATTTGAATACTCCATTGACACGAGTCTCTTCAAAAGTATAGGATAGTTGCCCTAGATAGTGGGGGGCTAACATATTGACAACATTACCTGTGGCATAAATAGGTCAAATAGATATATATCCTTGCACGAACCTTTCTTGTCGAAGGTGATGGTAAGATGGTATCAATGCTGCAGTCCAAATAGTATTAGTGAACTTGTATTTTTCATTGTACTTGTAGCCACTAGTGGGCAAGTGGTATGAATGAGTTAACAACGCTAGACCAAGCATATACTACCATAAATCTTTTTTTAACAGAACATATACTACTAGATCATAAATCTGTTTTTTGCATCACTAGGATTACGAGTTTATCACTTGTATGTTTACCAAAAAAAAGTTAATCACTTGTATCAAGATGAACTACTCATCAGCAGAATCATCAAAAAGGATGATAGACAATTGTCACTATGAATTATCTAAATCCAAGAGTATTACTAGTTATTGGATTCAAGTGTTACAGATTCTTGGTAGACACGCATGCTAATTTGTTTTGCTTGCTCCAGGAACTTGAGAAGAAGAGGAAGGAGAGGGCCCAGGTGAGATACGAGAGCAAGAAGCAGTTGACTAAACTTAGGATTAAAGCCGAGAAATCTGCAGAGGAAAAGCTTGGCTCCCAGCTGGATATCATTGCTCCTATCAAATATTGAGTTTGATAAGATTACCAAAATGGCATTTTTGAGCGATATTATTAGTGTGTTAAAATTAGAACTCTTTCAGTTTTGGGCTCTATGTGTTCATTCGATTTGGTCTTCATTATCGTACCATGGTATGAAACACAAGATTGGTTTTGTTTTCAGATTTAATCTTTTTGGGGAAAAAATTGTTCTTAGCACTTCTCTGGTAATTAGCTTAAGGTGTTTGTCTGAGAGTTATCGCTGTTGGTTACACTTCTCCTTGGTATGCTCATCTTGCAAACTAACTTTTTCCTATTTCTTTTTTATATTTTCGATCTACAATTATCTTTAGCAACAATAAATGCAAATTCAAAATTGCCACATAAATCTAGTTTGTTACTCTATGATTTTCTCGCTGCCTTTTGTAATGGCTAAGTCTTTAATTTTGCTCCCACCCTATGAATGTATGGACGCGATTCCATCCTAAGGACATGTTGCGGTTCTACACATGAGGTTGTGGAATAATGGTCAAAGCGAATTTCCTAAAACCAGAAAAGAGGTGGCGAGCTAGATGTTGGAATAATTATACATCCTAGAAAGGTTAGGAATGTGAATAAAGTGTCTAGAATGATCTAATGTTCATGGTTGTTCTTTACTTTTATTGATAAATTCAAAGTGTTTTTAGAACAAAATGTTTGGCAAGTATTGAAAAACTTCAAATCAAAATCCACAAATGGAAGCAGAGAACAAACGAGAGAGAGAACTGAATTTCCATAACCATTCGAGAGAGAAATTACAAAATGAAAATGAACTCTCGATCTCAAACCAGAGCTGAGTTCACTACTTAAAGAAGGAAAGAAAAACCCTAACGGAACGTTAGGTTTCAACAAATTATTACAAGCCACGTAGGTCACCGTTATAACGGCTAAACCATTTCAAAGAGAAGACTGAAACGACATTGTTCTAATAACGGACAAGAATGATTAATTGTAGAACGCCCCCTTTACCCATGAACGGTGGAGATTAGATCACCCAAGTAGATCGAACGGTTACTGCTGTAAATGAATTCATGTCATCAATTTGAACTCCATTGCAGTTTGGTCCATGGCTAAATAGACAGGATCTTCAATACGCCCCCTCAAGTTGGGTGGGAGTGAAGAGAACACCCAACTTGCCGAGGAGAACAAAGAACTGAGCAGGAGCAAGAGGCTTAGTAAGAAAATCAGCTAACTGCAATGAAGTGTTGAGATGTTTAAGCACAAGATCACCAGATTGAACATTGTCTCTAATGAGATGGCATTCCAGATCAATATGCTTGGTCTTTTCATGCATAATAGGATTAGCAGCTATGTGTAAAGCTGAAGCACTGTCACAGTAAACCACTGGAGCTGAAGAAAGATGAAATCCTAGTTCCAAAATCAAAGATTCCAACCATTTAATCTCACAGGAGATAGCTGATAAACACCTATATTCAGCCTCTGCTGAACTTTTGGCAACAACTGTCTGCTTCTTAGATTTCCAACTTACCAAAGAGTTACCAAAAAAGATCAAAAAACCAGATGTGGGTCTTCTAGTATCCAGACATCCTCCCCAATCTGAATATGCATAACCAGTAAGATGCAAACTAGATGCAGAAGGAAAAAGTATACCTTGAGAAGCAGTTCCTTTGAGATATCTCAAAATGTGATGCACTGCAGAAAGATGATGATCTGTAGGATGACTGACAAATTGACTTAACTTGTGCACAGCAAAACACAAGTCAGGTCTAGTATTACACAGATATAATAATTTCCCAATGAGCTGTCTGTAGTTAGCTGCAGCTTGATCATTGAGTGAAGTGCCTATATGCATGCTTAACTTGATAGAAGCAGCCATAGGAGTAGTGGCCAACTTGCGCTCTAAATAACAAGAATTTGACAAGATCTCATAAGCAAACTTCTGTTGACTGAGAAAAATTCCAGAAGAACATTGATGAACTTCAAAACCCAAGAAAAAAGACAATGTACCAAGATCTTTGAGCTTGAATGAGGTACTTAAAATTGTCTTGAAGTGATGCAAAACATAAGCATGAGTGCCAGTCAGCACTATATCATCTACATATACCAGAAGATATGCCTTGATAGCACCATCCAAATGCACAAAGAGAGTGTAATCTGATTTACATTGCACAAAAGCAAGAGATAGCACTGTTTCAGAGAATTTGAGGAACCATTGTCTAGAGGCTTGTTTTAAGCCATATAAGGACTTCTTCAATTTGCAAACTGGATTAGGAGTAGCCAATTCAGCTGAAGAAAGTGAAAGACCCCCTGGAATAGCCATGTAGACCTCTTCTGTCAAGACACCATGCAAGAAGGCATTATTAATGTCCAATTGCAAAATTTCCCATTTATGTGCAGAAGCTAAACTGATCAGTACTCTTAGAGTGGAAAGTTTAGCCACAGGAGAAAAAGTTTCAAAGTAGTCTATCCCAGCTGTTTGTGTGTAACCCTTTGCCACCAATCTTGCCTTAAATCTGTCAACCTGACCATCACTTCTGTACTTGATTCTATACACCCATTTACAACCAATCTTTTGATGTCTTGGAGGTAAGGTAGTTAATGACCATGTATCATTATATTTCAAAGCTTGTAGCTCATCTTGCATAGCAGCCACCCATTTCTCATTTTGAACAGCTTTTTTGTAAGTACTTGGCTCCATTTGACTGCAGAAATTTGCCAAATCAAGTGCTGTGTGTGTAGCACTGGAGTCTTGAAGATTATTTCCAAAATCATACACTTCACTGAAACTCAGATTGGTAGAAGACTTGTTTGTCAACACATAATCTTGCAAATAGGCTGGTTGAGATCTCAATCTACTGCTTTGCCTAACCACTGTAGGCACAGAAGGAGCTGGAAGAGGAACTTCTGCAAATTCTGGAGTAGGAGATGAATATGTGGGAGCATAATTGACACTAACATCCTCAATGCATATAGGTAAACAATCACCATTATTCAAAGAAGGAGCATTCAGAGACAAATCAGCAAAAAGGAAGATTTCTTCATAAAAAACTACATTTCTAGACACAATGAAGCATTGCTCTTGGAGATTGAACAATCTATAACCCTTTGTCCCATATACATAACCAGTGAAAACACATTTAACTGCTCTTGGATAAAATTTAGTTCTTCCTTGTTGCAGTGTACTTGCATAACATAGACACCCAAAGACCTCGAGAGAAGAATAATATGGCAATTTTTGATAGAGGGCTTGAAAAGGTGACTTACCTTGAAGTTTAGTAGTAGGTGTTCTATTAATAAGATAAGAAGTAGTAAGGACACATTCTCCCCAAAAATTTATTGGCAAACTGCTCTGAAATCTCAAAGACCTGGCCACATTCAATAGATGCTGATGTTTTCTTTCTACTACAGAGTTTTGCTGAGGAGTCTCCACATAAGAATGTTCATGAATGATACCCTTTTATACAAAAAAATCTTGCCATTTCTAACTTAGGTGCATTATCACTTATGAATTTTCTAATGGAAAGAAACTGGTTCAATACCAATTGATAAAAGTCAAGAATAATTATGTCAACATCACTCTTATCATGCATCAGATATACCCAAGTAGTTCTAGTAGAATCTTCAACCAAAGTAAGAAAATATCTATAACCAGAATGTGATTTCACTTTGTAAGGTCCCCATGTGTCACAATGCACCAATTCAAAAAGAATATTAGAAATGTTACCTTTCTTTGGAAATGGTAACTTTCTCTGCTTAGCAAGTGGACATATCTCACAAGGATGTGATCCAATACTACATAGTGGTTTGGATAACAAAACAGAAATCATCTTCAACTTCTTAGATGAAAGATGTCCCAATCTTTTATGCCAAATATCTGCATTATCAACACTATGAGTAACTGCTAAAATCATTCTATCTGAAGTTTGAAAGAAATAAAGTCCTTTCTCTCTTATCCCTGTACCAATCACATCACCAGAAGCAGTTTTGAAATGACATTCATTACCATCACAATGAAAGACACAACTCAATTCCTTGGTTATCTGAGAAACTGATATAAGATTGAACTGAAACTCTGGCACATACATCACATTCTGTAGAACAATGGTGGAATTCAATCTTACCTCACCTATGTGAGTAACCATAGTAGTCTTCCCATTAGGAAGATGAAAATAGGTGTGATGAATTGGTCTAGCATTAGTGAAAAATTCCAAATTTGAACACATGTGATCTGTTGCACCACTATCTATGATCCAATTCTTGCTATAAGCTTGCACTGAATCCACACCAGACTGAAAAGAGTAAGTGCTCACCACTCCTCCCATGAAATGATGACTACTTTGAATTGAACTAGCTGAACTAGATGGTGACTGGAGTGGAGAATCTTGATATCCCATAGATCCATAAGCAGGTGCAGAAACTTTCAATTCAGGTGGATTTGTCAAATGACTATTGGACAGCTGATTGTTCAAAAGAATAACCAAATGTTGAGCTTGTGCATCACTGAGTGTGATATTTGCTAAATTATAAGGTGAATCTGAAGCTGAAGTCTCAACTGCATCACTGTTAATCCTAGGCTTGTTGTTGGTGAATTTGAAATTGGGAGGAAAACCATGTAACCTGTAGCACTTTGCTTTGATGTGTCCTTCATGAACACAATGATGACAAACTATTGGTTTACCACCACCCCTGCCAAAACCTGAAACCGGAGGTGAATAAATTGACACACTCTTGAGATTGGCATTGTAGTTGTTTGAACCACCATACTTAGGAGCATATGAGCTACCTGCACCACTTACATTCATAGCCATACTATGTGATTGAACCAAATTACACTGTAACTCCATTTGTTTCTCTTGCTGAACCACCTTAGCAAATATGGCATTCAAAGGAGGAATTGATCTGACAGAAAGAGTTGATCCCTCATTGATACATATTGGTTGCTGAGTCCCGTTAAGAACTGCATAATCCTATATAATTCCTGTGATTGTATCCATCTATTGACAACACCACATTGACACTGAGACAAAGCTCCACAATCACAATTAGGCAATGACTTATAACTAGAGAGTTCATCCCATAATCCTTTCAACTTAGTGAAATAAAGAGTGACATACATGTTCTCTTGCTTCAAATTAGTAATTAACTGTGTCAACTGAAAGATTCTTGGCAAGTTTCCCTAAGAAAATCTCTCAATAATATCCAACCAAACTTCTCTAGCTGTGGATCTGCATACCACACTGCTAACTATTTCTTTTGAAAATGAATTCAACAACCAAGACATAACCATACTATCACATCGTCTCCAAACAGAATAAACATCAGATTCCAAATCCAGTTCTGAAATAGTTCCATCCACAAAATCGAGCTTATTCTTAGCTCTCAAGGCAACAACAATTGATCTATGCCAAGTATAGAAGTTGCTACTATCTAATTTCTCAGAAACCAAAACTACTCCTGGATTATCTGAATTGTACAGAAAATAAGGTGAAGAACTATCATTACCTGGAAAAACACCAGTAACTCGTTGATCCTCCATCGCAAAGTGACTTTGAAAACGATTCAACCCAAGCTCAGATCTGAAAGTGAAAAGTGGATCTGAAACCTTCAAATCCTCCAAATGACCGAACGAAACTTCAAAAACTCAGCAGCCTTCTTTCGAACCTGGCTCTGATACCATATTGAAAAACTTCAAATCAAAATCCACAAATGGAAGCAGAGAACAAACGAGAGAGAGAACTGAATTTCCATAACCATTCGAGAGAGAAATTACAAAATGAAAATGAACTATCGATCTCAAACCAGAGCTAAGTTCACTACTTAAGAGGGAAAGAAAAATAAACCCTAACGGAATGTTAGGTTTCAACCAATTATTACAAGCCACGTAGGTCACCGTTATAACGGCTAAACCATTTCAAAGAGAAGACAGAAACGACATCGTTCTAATAACGGACAAGAATGATTAATTGCAGAACGCCCCCTTTACCCATGAACGATGGAGATTAGATCACCCAAGTAGATCGAACAGTTACTGCTGTAAATGAGTTCATGTCATCAATTTGAACTCTATTGCAGTTTGGTCCATGGCTAAATAGACAGGATCTTCAATAGCAAGTTAATATTTTTCCTTCACTAATCAATATGTCGAGAGAGATAGTGGTAGACTTCAGAGCCGCGGTCAAATTTTTTATATGACCAGTCAATATCTCGAGAGAGATAGTGGAGGGCTACTAGCGGCATTCGGTGAAAATTTGAATCACATCGTACTCAGGATATGCATCTTTGCTACCCCCGCATATGTTTGGAAAAATGGAGGGGACCGAGACTCACAAGGGCTATAAAAGATTCACCCTTCGTTTATGGTGAGTTGCTATGCAAGTTCAAGAAAATGTGTAATTTCAAAAGATGTAAGGTGAAATTCAAATGACGACAGCTTCCACGTACACTGGGCGACTTTTCTTTTCATGAAAACCGGGATACAACTCCGTTTCTTCTGAATAGCCTCCGTTTGACTTTTCCACTCGTAGTTGGGATACTTTGACCCGACAATTTGGATAGCAAAACGATGTAATTTTTAGATAATTTTTCATGATGTTGTAGAGTAACTTTTATTCTACAATACCATGAAAGTATATCAAAAAATTAATTTGTTTTGCTATCCAAATAACCGGGTCAAAGTGACACAGTGAATAGTGGTAAAAGTCAAAAGGGGGCTATTCAGAAGAAACAGAGTGATACTACACAAAGAAGTCACACGGTCTCGCTCCTTCAATCTCACATCTCGGCTTGCTCTTACCCTAAATGATTCTATGAGACTTTAATTAGGTTGCCCATATTGCAGACAAACTCAGTAATAATCACTGCCCTATTCGAGGTATGGCGGTAGTCGAGACTTCCACTCAAAACAACTCTCTATTTGAGTTGGACAACCGCAGTGTCTTCTTTACTTGGATCAATAACCGACAAGGAAAATACCGCACGTATGAGCGTCTAAATAAGGTGTATATCAACGATGAATGGATTGCGTTATTCCATTATTCTACTGTTTCTACTCTTCCTATTCAATCCGATCACAGTGCTCTCATCCTTGATGTTTTTGGTGCACTTACTCCGCAAAAAAGGACTACGACGATGGAAGCTCACTGGCTCAACTCTGATGCCTTTCACCAGAACACGAATAAAGTGCGCAAGCTACAATGATGGCTCTCCCATGTTTACCTTAATGGGCAAAAAGACATCTTTTTGAAACACATCTTTAATTGGAAGCGTATTACGGACAACTCGCCTTCTCCAACTGTCAAGACTATTCACTCACAACTGGAGATTGTTCAATAAAAGATCAACCTACTCTCTAATATGGATAGTTCTGACCCTCTGGACCTTATGGCTCAGGAATCGAACCTTCGGGTTATGTATAATAATGCACTCCGTGATCACGATTTTTTTTGGAAAAAAAAAATCCTAACAGAATTGTCTTGCTAAAGGAGATCAAAATACTAGGTCTTCCCTGTCACCATCCATAAAAACATACAATTTTATTTCCGGCTTACAAACGCCCAGCGCAGAATTTCTTCTGAGTCAAGATTGTATTGTCCCTCACCTAAATCAACACTTTCAAGACCTCTTGCAGCCAACAAGCGCTCCCACTTCGTTCAGGACTGACTCCTCAATTCCACGAAATGAACAAATGTCTGCGGGAAGAGCTCCTTCTAACCTTAGTTATGGTTCACAGTTCAGTTAGAAAGAAGTCATTTTCTCATTCCTTTGCTTTGGATTGTCTTTTTTCTTCTTCTTTGCCATGACCTGATTCGCCACTTTGTTTCATTCACATCCCTTCCCTTACTCAGAAGCATCTCAATATGGAACATCTTGCATCCCTTGAAAGGAATTTCACGGAAGATGAAATGAATCCAGTCGTTTTTGAATTCACTAAGCATAAATTGCCAGGTCCAGAATTCGGATGGTATCCTTATGGAGTTCTATCAATCGCAATGAGCTTCATCTTATGATTCTGTTGTGGCTGTTGTTATTCATACTATCTCCATTGTTCTTGTCTTGACAGAATGCAACCAAACACTCACTGCTCTCATATCAAAGGTCAAAAATCCATTATATGCATCTAATTTTGACCTATAAGCCTATGCAATGCTGTCTACAAGATCATTGCAAAATTTCTGGCCAATCTCCTTAAATTGGTTCTCTCGGATCTTATTTTGAAAATCAAGATGCGTTCATTGAATGGACGGCTAATTTCGGGTGATATTGTTTTGGCTCATGAACTCTTCACTTTCTTAAGCCGCGTAAATCCTCCAAATCCTCGTTCTTTTCTTTAAAGCTGAATATGAACAAAACATTTGATTGAAAATATTTGAGTTTCATTCACGACTACTTGGTTCAAATGCGTTTTGGTCCCTTCATTACTAAGGCCATAATGTCATGTATCTCTTATGTTTCCTCAGAAATTCTCATTTATGGGGGTCAATCGGACTACTTTAAACCTTCAGCGGGTATCCGACAAGGAGATCCTATGTATCCTTTCATGTTTATCAGTGTGCAAGAAGCTTTTTTTGGCCCTGCTCAACTTCTTGCCACGAAAAGCAGTCTCTGAGGTGTTGCCATTAGTAGGAACTCTCCAGCCATCATTCAAATCTTGTTCAATGATGATACTTCCATTTTTTTAAAATCCCAGTTTCTGTGTATGGCTTTTGAAATGGGGTCTCGATGTGTTCTGTTATCAATCGGGCACAAATTAACCACCAAAAGTCAGAACTTCTTGTTAACCCAGGTATGTAACACCCTGACATTTATATAGGGGTTAAGTTGTAATAATACTAAAATTTTGAGTAGTTGTGTATATATCTTGTTTAGTAGTGTTTGTTGACTTCTGTACAATGAGAAATATATATAATGCGAAAGTAAACTTGGGGCAACTATGCAATTATAAGAAAATACAGAGCCAGTTTGAGTTTTCTTGGAAAATGGAATTCCTGGCTGATCTGAGCAAAGCCAAGAATGTTGAAGGTTAAGGAAAACAATTATAGAATAAAGTAGAGAATATGGTAAAGAATGTAATTTTTCAATGTTTATCTTTTCCCTCTAATTCAATGTTTTACCCTAACTTCATGGAATTTACAAATTTTTCCCCTAGTACACATGCCATTTGTCCATCCTCATGAAGTGCCACCTACTCCATGAGGTGGCAACATCAAAGTTTTCTCCTCACTACTTGAAATTGGTGGCAAAACCATCACCTTCTTCTTCCTCTCCAACCAAGAACACCATCACTACCTCACTGTGCCCCCACCATAACACCACCAATCGGCCACCATCTTCAAACCTGCTGTAGCTGGAGCCTCCTACCCATCTGCAGAGAAAAAGCCCCAACACAATTAGGGGTTTACTTCGGTATTGGGGGAGGAATTCGGGAAAGAGGGTAAGAATACTAGCTTGATCTTTAGTCAAATTATCTCAATTTTTTGTGAATTGGCTGAAAGTAGTTGTGGATTTGCACTCCTTGTGTCTAGGAAAAGCTAAAAGAACCTGACGAGGCCGCTAACTCGCCGTAATTGTGACCAGCTTCCAGATTTTGGGTTGTAGTCGCGGGAAAAGTGCAAAGGCGGCCGCAGGGGGGGGGGGGATAAGTCGCTCATTTCTTCGCAAATCCAATTATATTTTCGCCATCATGGTCCTTGAAATCTCTAGAAAATGTTTCCAACCTGCAAAATCACCCAGAACATTGTTTAATCCGAGTTTGATTTTTGGGTTGATGAATTGTCTTGCAAGATATCTCACCGTCTTCGTGTGTCTGAAACTCACTCGAAACTTTATGGCTTATGGTGATTCTTGTTTGTGTGTTTTCACTGCATATGGTACCCCAATTTCTGTGTCAATCGGGTTGGGAGAATCTAACTCTTAACCTCTCAAAAATAAACCCGAAGTTACTGAAAACTTGTGTTCATGCAGTTCATATGTTTAACTTGAACATTTTCTGTCAACTTCACACCCTTGCATCTCTCTCATCAGAAGCTTGATTGGGTTGATTCTTGACTCGATGTACTCATTTTTTTTGTTTTTGTTTTTTTTCGAAGGTAAAAATTTGACTTCTAACAAAAGAACCCATTTGAAACTGTCCTCTCCACCTGTATGGATCTGAGTTGGGATCGCGTCGGGAAAATGCATCCCCAGAGGTAACTCCATAGCCTCCGTTCATGCCAGTTTCCATTATGAATACAATGCGACACCTTCAAACTAGCAAACTCCACACATGGGGTGATTACCTTGGTTGTTGTGTCTCTGCTTACCCATCTATCTTTGTATAAATTGATGTCTTTTCCATTTCCCACACGCCACTCCAGCCCCTTTTTAACAACTCTCGACCAGCTAAAATGCTTCTAAAGACGAAGGAAATATGTGTTTTTGGTTTAAAATACAGAAAATCACCTCCCTTAAAGTACTTTTCTTTGAAAATTCTGCTGAGCATGCTGTGTGGCTTCTTTAAAATTCGGCAGGCCTGTTTTGGAAGTAATGATATGTTAAAGATTTGTATATCCTTGTACCCTAGACCTCATGCTTATTTTTCTTGCTTTAGTTTTTCCCAACTCAACCAATGAATTCTCTACTTGTCATTTGTGTCTCCCTACCAGAATTGCGGAATAGATTTTTCTATTTCCTTTCAAATGCCCACTGGAAGCAAAAAAATAACTCATCGTGTAATTTGGCATTGCTAGGGCTTCGACTTTTACTAAAATCTCTTTTTCTGCTGCTGAGAGTGTTTTTTCTTTCCATCCATTCAACTTTGAGATAATAACTTCAATAACTCGTTGAAATATAACCTTCTTGTTTTTTCCAAACGTTGTAACTAGCCCTATGTAGTTTTCATGACTTTCAACCACTGGAATTCTACACAAGTTGCCGAGATGGTTCCGCTGCTCGTCACCGACATTAGTCGATAGAACCATGGATGATTTTTGAGCGTTTGGATTTTGCCCTGACTCATCTTCATATGCCTGTTAAAGATGTAATAAATTTGTTAGCTCTTCTTGATTAGCTTTTGTAAATATTAAGATGTCATCCACAAAGAACAAGTAGGATATGGCTGGCCCACTACGAGATGCACGTGCCCGTGATAGAAGCCCTTCATCCACCATCTTTGTCAGATTTTGGGACAAGACCTCGCTCTCTAGCAAGAAGAGAGAAGGCGAAAGGGGGCATCCTTGGTGAAATCCCCTTTCAGGTACAATTTCCTCCTCAACGTTCCCGTTAATGATAACACTATAAGTATCCGTAGAGATATAACTCATTACAACTGAAATCCATCGGAAACCAAACCCCATCCGTTCCATAACTGCCCGTAGGAAATCCCATTCCACACGATCATAGGCTTTACTTCCCCTTCTTCATCTTCATTGAGTGTAACAATTCTGACGTTGCTAAAATATTGTCTAAAATAAGCCGACCGGGAAGAAAGACACTTTGGTTCTCAGAGATAAGATTGCTAAGTATTATCTTTAATCTGTTTGCCAACGATTTTGTAACAATTTTATAAACTATAGAGCAAAGTGAAATTGGTCTAAAATCAGATACCTTCCGTACCTGCTTCACTTTTGGTATAAGTGCTATCAATGTGTGATTGTGGGAGTCAGCACTCCCTCCTTTGTTAAGGATATGTAAACACACTTTTGTGACTTCCTCACCATTTTTGGCCACATCTTATGGTTAAAAAAGGCTGGAAAAAATCCATCCGGCCCCGGTGATTTTTGCGCTGGCATATCTTTCAGTGCTTGTTCTATGTCTTTCACAATAAAAGGTTGATCCGTCATTCGTCTCTGTTCCAGACTGACCAATTCCTCTATAGGTTCCATTAGGGGCTCCGTGGTTGCCCTTACAGATTATAAGAAGTAAAAATATTCTTAATATAGTATTCGATGATACCTTGTACCACCTCCAGATTATCACACCATACTCCACTCTCATCTTCAATTCCATTGATTGTGTTTCTTTCCCTTCTAATTGATGCTTTTTTATAAAAGTAGTTTGTATTTTGATCCCTGCTTTTCAACCATATCTCGCGTGACCGCTGGCGCGACATTAGTTTCTCCTGTCGAAGTAGTAATGCGATTTGATCTCTTGCTTTCTTGCTAACCCATAATCTGTCTTCTGTTTGGGGTTGAGCCCCGAAAGATTCCAACTGTTGCCGGAGAAATTTTAGCCGACTACGCACACTACCGAAAGTACTCTATCCCACCTGCGTAGATCTCCGGCTTAATTCCTGTGCTTGGTTGATAGCTGGCCGCTACCAGGACCCCATTTTTACTCTATTAACTTTGAAAAATCTTTTTGGTCTAGCCACATAGCTTCAAAGTGAAACCTGCTAGGCTTCCGTGGCTTCCTGACATGCTTTTTCCTACTAAAACTCCAACTGGACAATGATCCGACATGTCAGATACTAGGTGATTCTCCCTAGCTCTGCCAAAAACCGCTCAATCCAAATGTCTATTACCATACATCTATCAATCCTCTCCCGAATAGTGCGAATATCTGGCTGATTGTTTGACCCTAAATTTTGTGGATGACTCTTCGGAAATTTTCAATATGTCTAAGGGTGACTGATCTTCCACCCCCTTTTCGAAATCCAAACAAATCGCGTTAAAATCACCAAGTACCAACCAAGGCTGGTTTTTCGGCCTCGATCGAGCAAGCAGCTTCTGTGAATGCCTTTGTTCTTTGTGGACTGGATCCCCGTAGAATCCAATGAGAACCCAACTGCTATCCCCCTCCACCGATGCAACTACACCTTTGATAAAGTGTTTTGAGTAGTGAATCAAAGTGAAATCCACTTCCCTATCCCACAAGAGGGCCAACCCCCCTTCTATCATCACAATAAACAAAGATTCCATTTGCATACTCACACATGATCTTTACTAACTCCATTCGCTTTAAAAAAAATGTTCTCCATTAAGAAGACAATATTGGGCTTCTGTCTCCTCGCGAGGTTGTGAAGAGAAAGGACGTTGAGGGGGTTCCCAAGCTACCACACGTTCCAACTTAGGAGATTAATTGTGCGTGGCAGTGCTGTTGAGCAGCCACTGCCAATCGCACATTAGGGTCTTTAATGGCGCCCTTGTCCGAGTTTGGAGTTCTGACTTGAGAAAACTGATTTGTGTTCCTGTTTCCCCCTGCGTTTACTCCCCCGCTTGTGTCTCCACCCTGCCCCTCATGACTTGCTGTCTTCACTCTTCCCCGTGGACTAGTGTTTGACTCTCTAGTCTTCCTTTTATCCTTCGGGTTCCGCCGAGTTATGCTATTAGACTGTTGAGTTTTCTTCCGAGTCGTCTTCGGATTATCAGATGAAGCCAAAGCCTTACCCTTGTATGTACTAACGAAAATACATTGATTGCGCACCTTCTCTGCTGCTACAGGGTTGTCATGAATCTGGATCTCAGACTCCTTTTTCGGGATTTGTGCCTCCGTATTCAATTCTAAATCATCACTGAATCATCTTCATTACGTTCTGACCTTCAGATCCTCGCTAGATGATGGGAAAAACTATCGCCACCAGTGTCTTTTGAACCCTAGACCGACTCATCTTGCATCTCCTTCTGGATCGACTTCTTTCAGGGAGGAGGCCTAAACGTAAGCCATTTTCCAAAACCTGGCTCCGTCAACATCTTGTAATCTTTTTCAAAATGACTGCAATGCTCGCTGTAATGGTTAACTGCACCACACCAAACACATACGATGGGTAGTCGCTCGTATATGACCCTGACCCTCATATAATCACCTTCCTCTCCCGCCAGTACTCGCTTATCTGAATCAAGAATAATATCCCACTTGCCGACCATATCCTTCGCATCTTCATCCGTAAACATGAATGTAGGGAGATTGTATATCTAAACCCATACGTCTAGAGTCTCGAAAGAAACTTCTCCCACCGCCGCAGTGATGCTCCATGGTTTGAGCAGTAACATATTGCCGTAAAATACCCATGGTGTGCCCGCCATGAATCTATCCATGGATTCTTTCGAAGGGAAACTGAAAATATATCGGTTTTACGGGTTTTCGTGATTGTTACCTCGCCTCCATTGAGCCAGATCTTATGGAATAGCAACTTTCGGGATCACAAAGGATCCGATGAGGCAGTATAAATAATTTGTAAGGGCTTCCTTACATCGATCCCTGTCGATCTCAATAATATCCTCCTCTTCCTCGATTGTCGGCACTCTGAAGCGTCTTTTGACCTTCGCCGCTGCATCTTTTGTTGTTGAAACCAGAGCCTGTCTCGTTCGCCGTCTATTCTGCCATGCCTAACAACGCCGTCACCTTCTCTTCTCCGAGTTTCTAGGAACTTGGTCAACTTTGAAAAACTCTTTCCATGGTATACTCTATGTAGTTCTTCATTTTGATTTAAATATGAATTAGCCTCTAAGTATCTTAAAATATTGGTCCAAAGATGCTGCAAAATTGTGTGAAGAACAATATTGAGATATTTGGCTAAGTAGAGATTGACTAGATTTTTCCCAACCTTGACCTACAAAATATCTTTAGTTATTCTGAGTCTTGAAGAGATTGAATATGTTTTCGAAGCCTTGTTTATCTGTATTCAATACCATATCTCAGTTTCCCTGAATTCTTTTTCAATTGTTAACAAATTAGATTTGAAGTTGACTGTTTGAGAATATTTCACTCAAACTGTGACCTTCTAAATTTTCATTCAAATGAGCACTCTAGCCTTGATAATCCTGAATAAAGTAGCTCCGCATGTTATTCAGAACCTTTATGTCAAGCTAGAGACCCTGAACAAGTTAGAGACCCACCGCGAGAAGGCTACATACAAGTTGTGTAAAGTCACAAGCGCTTCTCGTAGTGACAATAGTATTGTGGTCCTTAGACTTGACGTCACTAGATACTCTTGTTGTGAAATATCATGCTTTGATATTATCAAATGTTGCGCCTTAACCGGGTAACTATAAAGATAGTTGTAGGGCATAATATGAAGCAAGCTTAGAGGTCATGATGTAGAGAGTATTTGTCCCTCCCGCATAACGGGAGAAAATATCCACGGCCACTCGAGGGGTAGTGCTTATAGAATGTCTGGTCAGACCCAGATAAATCAATATGGGATATTGATGTTATATGCATGGATAAGACTATTCCCATGACCATGAAACTATGGATTGGATATACGAGTGTGACTTGTATGTTTCGTGTCCAATCCGGATACGGAGACAAAGGGATGATACAATACGGTAACATTGGTCACAAGTTTTGTCGGATCAATGGCTATTTATATTAGTTGGGTGGCATAGAAGTATTGCTAGATACTGCCTTATGTTAGTAATTGTTACTACCAACTAAGTAGAAACTTATGGGGTCACACACTCTATGGATTAAACTCAACTTTGAGATTAATTAGTAGGACTAATTAAATAGAAGGATCAATACGCAAACACAAGCAAACTTAGTAGGACTAATTTGCAAGGTGTACTTATTTGTGTATGGACAGGATTATGTTTGGGGCTAATATGTATTAAATAAGGAGTTATTAACTATATAACGGCACTCCTAGCTTATTTATCACAAGTGTTTTGACAATTGAGAGATAAATAAACAAATGAGAGAGCAAGAGAAGGAGCCCGAGACCCCACCGCACTCGTCTGCTCCTCCCTCGCCGTCGGCCTCGTGAGGCGCGACCCCTTTGGGTGTCCGGTTTACGTGATCTTCTTCTTCTTCTTCTTCATCATCCTTCTTCCGTTTTTAGCACAAAGGAGAAAGAAGGATCAATACAATCCTAGTTGTGGATACACATAGAGACGTGGACTATACGTTAAGTGATCAATTCAGATAAACAAGGTACACATGATTCTCCCCTTACCATGTTATGATGTCGTGTCCTGTGATCCTTGGTGAGTCTTGAACAAATTTAATTATTGTTTATTCCATTGCGTAATCCATATCAAAACCCTACAGTGGTATCAAAGCCACATTTCATAGTGCATAGCGTGGTTTATGTGTTACTTTACTGTCAGTTTTACACCGTAAATAAGTTTTGTTGCGTAAAACTAAAATTGGTATAATGATGAAAGCTGAATTGGATTCAGTAGATAATGAGCTAATTTTACATACTGGGTAAGAATTAGTGAATTTGGATCACATATGATGTGAAATTTTGGATCTTGAAAACTAGGGTTTGGGCACAAATTTGGAAAAGAGGTTTTCTTAATTAGGAAATAGGCAAAAAAGGAAGGAGAGGAAGGAAACAACTCTAGGGCCGAAACCTTAGAGCCGTTCGACCCTTCCTTGCTTGCCAACCAAGACATGACCAAGGGGCCGGGCTGGCATAGCGGGCGTCTTGTGATAACTCCTTAATAAGAGTTATCCTACGTACACTTTACATTTTTATTTGTCTGCGTTTCGTTGCAAAGTGATGAATTTCGGGCTTATTTAAAGAGAAACTACGTTTTTGGATACTTTTGAGCTTTAAAGTACAATCCGAGCGTTTCTTATTGGTTTTGAGTATGATTTTGATAATTTATCACATTTGATCTTGGCGGTAGTGTTCATGTTGTTGTTTGATAGGAATCATGCACGAGGAGAGCAAGTGGAGAGAAGAAACGAGCTTCAAAAGTCAAGAGGAAGCAAGAGAAGAAAGTTAGAGGAGAAAAAGTGACAGCCTTCACTATTTTGATGATACCTTGATTTATACAAAGTCTTCTATATTTATACCGGCGGCATATAAAAGTAGACTCAAAGATATTTCCAACGGTAGGTCACGGAGCTCAATCAAAGGCCGGGCGAGGAAGATATGGTCCGTGGAATATGACGCAAAAACGAAGAGGAGCTGGAAAAATTCACTAGACCAGTCTTCACTATTAGGGATATATCTGGATCTACATAGTGAATTTTTGAGCAAGTCCTATTCCACTCGAAAGTATACATTCGTGGCTTTCTAAAGATATAATATAGGCCTAAACCGAAGTCCGGATGAGGGAGAAAACGTCCGCTCAAGATCAGCTTATGAAATCTGTCCGAGAATCGCAAACTAGAAGGCCTGAATTGCAAATTCGGCCAATATACATTAAAATCGTTCCCAACCCTACACATCACGATTTTAAGGATTGAGAGGCAGAGTAGGCTGCTGGAGACGAGGAAGCATGGGAGCTAGGATTCCATAGTTTGATCTCTCTTATCTATCTTTTTTATCGTTTTTTATCATGATCAACGTAAACTTGTCATTTATCATCATGTATCGCAGTAGCTAAGTTTAATATTGGGACTTATCTATGGTAGCTAGGGTTTGAAACCGTTTTGGCGAATTATGAATTTAATTCACGTTTTTATTAAACTTAATTGGTGACGAATGGTTGTGCTATGTTTAATGCTTGTTCTTAACCCATCTTTGTGTAGTTTGATCACCTATATGAAGATCATAGGTAATTAGTTAGTGAAAGCAACGAATTACCCGGATGATGGAATAAAGCACGTAGTCACCGGTTAGAGGAATCAACCACAGACTATGAACATTGAGTAGAACTAGACGATCTTAATACATGTTTTATGGAAAATTAAGAACTTGATTACTCGGTTCAAGTTCAACCTAGGAATTGAAATCTCACTTGGTAACTCGGTGAGAAATCCTGATACTCGTCTCTCATTTGAATCTTAATTTTAATAATTAGCTTGTACTTTCAGTTTCTTAGTTATTAGAAAATCCAAATTTCTTGCACACATTAAAGTTAATCATCCTAATTGATTCACAACAAGTCCTCTAAGATTCGAAAACCCTATCTTCCACTTTTATTACTAGAGCGATAACCGTACACTTGCGGAGATCTTATCTAGTTTTCGGCGTCGTTGCCGTGGACTTCGGTTGAATTGATTTGAATTGTTAGATTTATGTTTTTTTGTTTTTTTTTTATTTATTTGTTAATCTCACCTGCTTCCTAGTGAATTATTTTGCTGACATCTTGGTAATCGTGTCGGGGAAGAATTTTGATGGACAATCTCCAGGCTACTCGCTGTACTACGCCTATGAAGATATGTACACCCGTCCTCCTTGTAATCAAGAGGATGATCAGATTAAAGAAATATTGAAACTCATGTTAGTTAAGTTAGACATAATCGAGGAAGGGTTGGATAAGACTGTTGAAACTCTCCAGCTTGGTGAACAACAATTAGCAGAAATTTCTCGTGGATTGGCATATGCAGATAATGAGAATGAACATAGCAGCATCATTCATGACTTAGTTGGGGAGTGCGAAGAGGAAGATGAAGAACCCCAATAGGTCTATAATACGATATCTAATCAAGTGATAGATCCTTGGGCCGCTTCAGACTCAGATTTGGACTCCGATTGGGATGATATTATGATGCCTATACAACTTGTGCCTCGCATAATTCCGGAGTCATGGAATGAAGGGAAGAGTGTTGAAATCGCGAGCTTGTGGCCTAAGGACATTGAAGAGGGTTTTAGTGGAGAAAAAGCTCCTAAGTACATGGATAATGAGTTCACCCCAATCACTGAGGAATACCATATAGTTAAGGAATTACTGCACGGAGATGTTCACATGGACATGTATCGAGAAATTCCTCAGTCTAATCCATATATCTCGGAGATCATAAAATTGAGTGAATCACATGAGGAAGACGAAAGACCTCAGTTTTATGCAATACTTGATGTGCCACCTATGATTCCAAGACAAGCACTAGGAAATGAAGCTAATAAAGACCGAACTTCTTGGTATTTGTGTTCCACTTGGGAATCAACTTCCACGTGACCGTTCCTCGACGATATTGATGTTGAAGAATTGAAAAAACAAGAATAAGGGGAAAGGTACAATGGTTCATGAGGCGGTGAATGAATTCTCAAGAAGACCGTTGATCAACAAATGGAAGCGCAAAAAGAAGAAAATATTTGAGGCTGTCTTCTACAATTTCTTTGAACCATATGCATCTCATGCATGCTCACTTGAGAAGAGACAAAGATAGAAGCGATGGTGGAAGAAGAAAAAATGGAGAGAAAAACCTCCTCAACAAATCTGAGGTAACTAGGTCGGGTCGTCGACCTTAAATTACGAGGTGCTTGTTGGGAGACAACCCAACATATTTATTGCATTAATGTAGGGAGTGCGTTTTTAACACAATTGTGTTGTGTTTGTAATATATTTATGTGGAGATGAGAGAGAGAGATGGACTAATGATGGTTTCCTAGTGCCATACATGCGCACGTTATGGTAGAGTCTACCCCGGTGTGTCATGGCAAACATGACCTTTACAGGGACTCGCATTGGCGAGTTGGGGATTCTTCAGACACATATTTCAGCAAAGGAGGCACTCGACCCCGGTGTGCGAGTACACACTGACTTGATGGGAGCATAGGGGAGCCACTAGTGCTTGGGGATTGTTGGTGCATATTTCTTCCCCACCCTTGAGGTGGCTGTGAGTATGTTTGTCTTTTGATGGATTTTGTGTTTCGTTTATTTTAGTATGTCATAGCTCAATCTCATCTACTGGCCTTTCGTATTTGGATTGATGAGTTCTCTTGCCCGATCTCTTAATTCGTTGAGGACAACAATGCATTCAGTGTGGGGGTGGCTTAATTGTTTACTAGCCAATGTGTCCTGCATAGCCAGTTGCATGTATGATGTGTTTAGATTGTATTGTGACTCAGTTTTATAGTTTTGTTAAGTTTTTACTTATCTTGTCGTATTGTGTAGAGTAGTTTACATACGTCTGCACTTTTAAATAAATGAGTATACCAACCAAAAATTTTAATTGTGTAGTGTCAAATACTTCGGTGTGGCGGTGTTCCATGTCATTACACCATGGACACAGTTTCAGAGAGCCGTGAGTGCGTGATGTCTCATCCGCACGAAATGGTGTTGGTTGAACTTAAATGGTGGATCAGGCTAGGTATTGGATTTATTTCTGAAAGTGTGTAATGTAGACTAAATACAAGACCTAAATACTCTAGAAAGGGGGGGGGGTTGAATATAGTATGGAAACTTTTTGCAAAACTTAAAGTTTAACAGGATAGCTTTGTGTGAAAATTGAAATATCAAGGCCTTGAGATTTTGTAAACTGTCTGAAACTCACTAAGGCAAAATTGTAAGCTTCAAGGCCTTGAGCTGTGAACAATTCTGAACAGCTTTTAAACCCTAGTTTGATTTGAGTTATGTGCAGCAGATAATAATCAAACAGAAATGTAAAGAACACAAAGCAGTTTACAGAGTTCAGTCCCAGTGGACCTAATCTCTTCCTGAGGGATCTAATCCCACCAGGATTGGGCAAACACTTCTTATTACTCACACAGAAACAGCCCTAGATCTTCAAGCCTAAGTGATTTCCCTTACACCTATACAGCTTGTGGCTCCAAACCTATCTAGTTCCAGCTACTAACTGTTGAGCTAACAAGAACCTCTTGTTGTTCACTTGAACAACCAACCGCTAGGTTAAGTGAGGTTTAACATAATATAGAGATACACAGATGAAGTACAAATGAAGAACACAGTATAAAGATAAGCTGTTGAAGCCTGGAAGTGTTCTTCATGAATGACTGGATTGATTTGATCTTCAGAAGTTTGGAATGAAGTTTGAATGATTGTGTGTTTGAATGAATGATCTCCCACGAATTTGTCACACCTCTCAGAGTATTCTGCAAGCCCCCCTCTCCTTCAAATTTCAAACCAGCCTCTTTTATCCACAGCTGCAACTGATTGAGAGATTTTAGGATCTCAGTTCCTACAAATCCTCCTTCTGTTTTCAACTTAAATTCAAACAGCTTCAGGTGGATATCCGTTGGAGTTTGTTGAGATTTCTCCTGCACGTTTAACAAACCCGCAACCGCAAAGAAACACTGCAACAACACAATCCAAACAACTAACAGTACTGAGACTGTTTGGTTATACAGTTTCTGATAAAACTGTTTAATAGATTTAGAACATTAATCTGCATATCCTCTAGAAAAAATAAGATATGAAAAACAAGTTTAAGACACTCAGAAGTGAGTAAATAATCACAATACTAAGAGCCACAACCTGCACGAAAGAATCAATCAAGTTCTTGTAAAAAAATGTCAGTAGCTCAAGGCATATCTCAAGGCCTTGGAGCTCTGAACCTGCTTCACAACATTGCAAAATTAAACCCAGATAACTTTGATTTTTTCTGTTCTGATCATCTGCAATTGTGTTAGATGTATAAATAGTACAAACCACAAATATATACCATAAACCATTGATTTGCATAATCAGATATCCAATTGTGCAACACAAATATGTTAGAACACATAGCAGAATAAGCAATCTCAAGGCTTTGAAGTTATGTCAATCCCAAGGCCTTGAGATGACTAACAAGCCTTTGCTGCTAATGTCTTAGCCTTTTGTCTTTCATCACTCAAAAAAATTACTAATCAAAGCACATTCAGGGATCTTGACTCAACAATCTCCCCCTTGATGAAAGACAAAATCTACAGTATTGCATAGATCTTCCTGCCACTCATAATCAAAAATTAAATAACCACAATCTGCAGATAAAATGTATACTGAACCCAAACAGATAACCAGGAGAATAAATATTACAAAATACCACAGAAATAAAAATTAACCAAAATAAACTAAAGGCCAACTCTTATTATTTACTGGATACTGCAAACAAAACACAAATACATTCTCCCCCTTTTTGACTTTCATCAAATAAGGTTGAAGAAATGTAGGATCATTACTCAGAGTTTTTTTTTAAAAAAACAACTTAAAACAAAAACTTGCTAAAAAGTCAAGGCCGTGAGATAGAAAAGATAGAAGAGAATGAGAAAGATGGTCAAAGCTTTGGCATTCTCTGATCTTCACTTCTTCTTTGATGTCTGGCCTTTCTCTGAGCCTTCCCCAATTTCTTCCTCACTTGCAGCTTCTTCTGCAGACTGATTACCTTCTTGTTCAGCTTCAACTTCAGCAACCACTTCTTGGATTATCTCATCTACTTTCTTCTTAGCCTGTGCTGAATCTACCTCTGTAGCTGCATCAACACCTGTGTCTTCATCAGCATCTTCCTCATCAGTTTGCTCAAACAAGTCTTTTGAAGCTAGCACCACTGGAATTGGCTTCTTCTTCTTCTTTAGAAACTCTCCTAGCTTCTCTTCTGAATCAACACTGGTGTCATGACTAGAAGCAGAAGGTATCTTCTCCAGATTCAAGCCCTTGATGACAATATCTAACTTCCCATTCATAGTTTTCATCAAACCCTTGAACTGATGAAATTCAGTTGACATGTCAAATAACCTTTGCCTGAGATCCTCAATCTCAACTTGCTGATCTTCTAATTTCTCAGCTAGCAGAGAGTAATCCTCATTGGCTTGCCCTTTCCCAGATGCAGTCCCCTTAGGCTTCACAAACTCATTCTCAGCAAGTTCCTCCTTTGACAAATCAGAATAAAATTTCCAATGCCCTTTCCCAGTCTGAACCACCCCAATCCTCTGAAGTGCAGTCTCATCTATCAAACCAAAAACTCCAGTAATCTTTTCTTCTCCTTTCACAGGCACATCAAAATACTGAAAGAAAAGAGGTAACAGGTTGGCATATGGAAGAAATGGTTTCTAGTCCTAGTTGCACAATAAATCATATGCTCCATCACAACAGTAGGCAGGTCTATCTCAAACCCTTGAGATATCAGATACATCAAAATCAGAACTTTATCAGTTATCAGCTCTCTTGAGTTCTCCCTGGGAACTACACTCCTCATCAAGATAGTAAACAAAATCTTGGCTTCACAGTTGAGCACAGAGTGTGTCAACTGTTTTGGACCAGAGGGAACACCTTCAACAAAGAACATCTCCTTTGCCTTATCTAAACACTCCTTCCTATCAGGATAATCTCCAACATTGTATTTCCTAGGAATGCCCAAGACTTTGGCAAAAGTCCTATGATCTAACCTCAAATCCACACCAGCCACTTTAGATGTTAAAACCATTTTCTCATCACCTTCAGACACCAAGTTCAGATAAAATAACCTAGTTAACCTAGGATAACCCTTTGAACTAGGATTTAAAACTTTCCAAATAGCAGTTTCCCTCAATTTTCTCATGCATTCTATGTCCAGTTTATCCAATAGCTCATCAGAAATCATGCTACAGAATGCCACTTTAGATGATGCATACCCTTGCATCCAAACTGTCCTAACTTCAGAACTAATAAACCATTCAGTTGGAAGTACATTCTTACCTTGATATCCTTTCTTAGTTGCAGCAGCGACTTGCTTAACCCTAGTCTTCTTCTCAGAGGGTTTGGCCTTCTCTTGTACTCCTTCAGTTGATTTCTTCTGGCTCTCCTGAGTTGACTTCCCTTTTTCCTCTTCAGTAGCCTTTTTCTTTTCTCCCCCTTTCTTCTTCTCTGACTTAGGTTGATCGCCACCCTGAGTCTCCTATTGTGGATCAACACTTGAGCCTTCATCTCCCTTCTCTGTCCTTGAATTCTTTGCAGGAGGGGTATCCTCATGCAAACTTTGAGTGTTTTCTGAATCTGAATCAGAAATCACTATCTTCTCTTTCTTGTTTGCTCTCTTCTTGGATCTGCCAGAGGGCTTCCCTTGTTGCTGAATTCTGGCTGATTTGCGCTTCATTTTAGGATTTAGGGTTTTGAGAAGAGAATGTGATTGAGAGGATTTGAGAGAGAGAGAGAGTAGTCGCAGAAAATTGGAAGAGAATGTGAAGAAAAAGCCCTGACTTTCAGCTTAAGTAGGTTGAGAGGATGAGTCATAAAAGGACTCTGCAATATCTACATGCAAAAATAGAATCTTGAAAAATCTTTTTGGGATATTTTAGAAAATTCTCTGAGTAATTCAAATATTATACAGTTATCTAAAAAGATAAGATATAATATTTGATGATCCAATTTTTTAAAAAAATTACAGATATTATCAAGACCTGGAGAACAATCTCATGGCCTTGAGATTTTCTGCAGTTTGAGAAACTTCAAAGCTTTGAGCTATACTTTCAAGGCTTCAGAAAGTATAATCTCAAGGCTTTGAGATTCCAACACATATACACATATAGATACTAATACTCCCCCTAAACCAATGCATCCTTGTTTAACATCCCCAATTCAAGCCTTAGAGATGAAAACCTATCATCTGGCAAAGGTTTAGTGAAAATATCTGCAATTTGCATTGAAGTAGAAATAAAATTTAAAACAACATCACCTTGTTCTGCATGATCTCTAAGGAAGTGATGTCTCACATCTATGTGCTTTTTCCTTGAGTGCTGAACTGGATTCTTAGAGATTGAAATAGCACTTGTATTATCACAATGAATTGGCACATTTCTGAAGTTGTAGCCAAGATCTCTAAGTTGCTGAGAAATCCATAGCACTTGTGAACAGCAAGCACCAGCTGCAATGTATTCAGCTTCTGCAGTTGATAGTGCTACATAATTTTTCTTTTTGGAATGCAAACTGATCAATGAAGATCCAAGAAATTGACAGCATCCAGAAGTACTTTTCCTGTCTACTTTATAGCCTGCAAAATCTGCATCTGAATAGCCACTCAACATAAAATTAGATCTTCTTGGATAGCAAAGCCCTAAGTCTCTGGTTCCATTCAAATATCTAAAAATTCTTTTAACTGCAGTTAGATGACTTTCCTTAGGATCTGCTTGAAATCTAGCACACATACATACACTAAACATAATGTCAGGTCTGCTAGCAGTTAAATACAATAGTGATCCAATCATACCTCTGCATTCCTTCTGATTCACACTCTTACAAGTTGAATATTTGTCTAAAGAGAGTGATGAACTCATAGGGGTCTTAAGCACCTTGGACTGAGACATGTTGTACTTATTCAATAAGTCCTTGGTATATTTTCCTTGATGCACAAAAATTCCTTTCTTCATTTGTAATATATGAATTCCAAGAAAGAAATTTAGTTCACCCATTAGGCTCATCTCAAACTCCCTGCACATCAGACTAGAAAACTCTTTTGAAAGAGCATCATTAGTATCACCAAATAATATATCATCTATATAAATCTGAACTACTAACAAATCACTTTGTTGGTGTTTAATGAAAAGAGTTTTGTCTACTAATCCTCTCCTGAAATTGTTTTCAAGTAGAAATTTTGAAAGTCTGTCATACCAAGCCCTTGGAGCTTGTTTTAAACCATAAAGAGCTTTATCCAGTTTATAAACATGATCAGGAAACTTTTCATCTTCAAAACCAGGAGGTTGTGCTACAAAAACATCTTCTTGTAAATATCCATTTAGGAAAGCACATTTGACATCCATTTGATAAAACTTTATGTGATTGTGAGATGCAAAAGCAAGAAGTATTCTAATAGCTTCTAACCTGGCAACAGGAGCAAAAGTCTCCTCATAATCTATACCTTCTTCTTGATTATATCCTTGAGCTACCAGTCAGGCTTTATTTCTTACCACTTTGCCATTCTCATAAAGCTTGTTTCTGAATACCCATCTGGTTCCAATAACTGACTTCTCTTTAGGTCTGGGGACTAAATTCCAAACCTTGTTCCTTTCAAACTCATTCAGCTCGCTCTGCATTGCAATAATCCATTATGCATCTTCCAAAGCTTCCTTGGTATTCTTAGGCTCAATAAAAGATACAAATGCACTAAAATCACATAAGTTACTCAATTGTCCTCTTGTCCGTGTTCCAGTTGATGGATCTGATATAATATTGTCAGCTGGATGGTTTGCATGGTACTTAAACTTCTTTCTTGGTACCCAGGAGTATTCTCCTTCAAGGCTTTGAGTCCTTGAAACAGTAGAGGGAGCATCATAGAAAGTTTCAGCTTCTGTCTCAAGGCTTTGAGATGTTGGTTCAGCAGGAGGTTCAAGGCCTTGAGATTCTCCTGGTTGATTCTGTACAACAGTTTTGCTTTTGTCTTCTTTCACAGCATCATCATCTTATTCATGCTTATTCAAATCTTGCTCTGCAAAACTTTCACTCAGAGAATCCTTAGTACTTTCATCAAAAATTACATGAATGTTCTCTTCCTCAATCTTGGTTTTTCTATTATAAACTCTATAAGCTTTGCTAGTTTGAGAATATCCAAGAAATACACCTTCATCACTTCTAGCATCAAACTTACCAAGATTGTCTCTACCATTACTATGCACAAAACATATACAACCAAATGGCTTAAAATAAGAAACAGTAGGCTTTCTCCCTTTAAACAGTTCATAGGGAGTCTTTTTCAAAATAGGTCTAATCAAGCATCTATTCATCACATAATTGGCAGTATTAACAGCTTCTGCCCATAAAAACTTTGGCAAGTTACTTTCAAGCAGCATGGTTCTGGACATATCCTCAAGTGTCCTATTTTTCCTTTCAACTACTCCATTTTGCTGTGGAGTTCTAGTTGCAGAAAAGTTGTGTGAAATGCCATGCTTTGCACAAAACAAATCAAAGTCAAGTTGATCAAATTCTCTACCATGGTAACTTCTAGTGGATGCAACAGGTAAGTTTTTCAAAGTTTGAAGTTCTTTGCACAATCTAGAAAACTCAGATAAAGCTTCAGTTTTGTCTCTGATAAACATCACCCAAGTAAATCTAGAATAATCATCAATTATAACAAGCATATACCTCTTACCTTTTGTGGTCTGAACTCACATACGACCACACAAGTCCATATGCAGCAATTCTAAGGGTCTAGAAGTACTTACAAAGTTCTTTGGCTTGAAAGAGCTTCTGGTCTGTTTACCTTGTACACATGCCTTACAAATCTCATCATCTGAAAATTTCTGTGATGGTAAACCTCTTACCAAGTCCTTTGAGATGAGTTTATTCAAAGTATGTATACTAATATGCCCAAGCTTTCTGCGCCAAAGATTTGAATCTTCCTTCAAGGCCTTGAGGAATTTTAGCTTATCACCTGCAACACTGTTAGTATTCATAGCATATAGATTATATGACCTAGGAGCAGTGAGTATGCAATCACCAGATTTCTCATCTTGCACCACACATTTCTCGTTGTCAAATACAGCTTTATAACCTTTATCACATAACTGAGAGATACTAAGCAAATTATACTTAAGTCCATCTACCAGATAAACATCAGATATAGAATTTGTAGAACCATTACCAATACTACCTATACCAATGATATTGCACTTTTCTTTGTCACCAAGTGTAATTGTTCCTTCAGATTTTTCTGTAATTTCAGTAAAGAGAGACCTCTTTCCACTCATATGTCTGGAACATCCAAACAGTCTAATATCCATTTCTGATCTTTCAAGGCCTTGGTGACATCCTGCAAAAACAAATCATTGCCTTAACATGCTATTAGACCAAGTGCATAACTTTGAGTCATACTCAGAATCAGCCATATTAGGTTGCCTAATTCCTTTTGGAAGCCAAATCTGCCTAACCTGTCCCTTAAGCTGATAATGATAAGTATTCCTCATAATATGAGGTTCTGATCTTCTGAAGGGACAAGTTAATCTGACATGACCAAATTTTCCACAGTAATGACATTTTGGAGAATGTCTGCTACCAGATTTGACAAAAGTAGTTTGGCCTTTCTTTGGAAAATTTGGATTATAGCCAATCCCACTTTTATGGATTGATTTCAGACTTCCTCCAAGAATGAGATTTAGATTATGTTCTGAGCCTGCAAACTTAGCTAGAACCTTCTTGAACTCTTGGAGTTTCTCAGTCAAAGTACAGATCCGTTGTTCTAAATTCTCAAAATGAGCTTTTAGATCAACATATCTTTCAGTTAAAAGAGTGTTTTGATCAACAACCTCTTTTATCTGTGCCTTCAAGACTTTCAACCTGCTGTCCAAGGCCTTGAAGTCTTTTTCCCGCTTTGTCTTAGAAACTTCAACAGTTTTGTTTGAAAATACTAGGTCCAGGTTTTCTTTTACCTGCTCATGAACCTTAATCTTTAAAGCAGAAATCTCATTTCTATAACTCTCTTCATTCAAAAACATACTTTTGAGAATTTCAGGAAGTACATCAGATGGACTAGCAAGTAAATTTTTTACCATGTCTTCAATGTGTCTGTCCGATGAACTTTCCTCATTATGCTTTGCCATGAAGCATAAGTTTGCTTGCTCTTCTTCTGTGTCTGAATCACTTGATGAATCAGAGTCACTCCAGGAGGCCATCATGGATTTCTTCCTTCTGTTGTCACCATCCTTTTTCTGAAAGTTTCTGTTCTTCTTCTTTTTTGTACAGTCCCTTACTAAATGATCTGCATCACCACACTCAAAACAATTCATTACTTTAGTTTTATGTGACTGTGATGAAGATTTACCTTTGTAATCCTTGCTACCTGAGGGTCTTGATCTCTCTGTGTTGTAATCCCTGTAACCAGAGTTTCTTTTCTTTCTGAGAATCCTGGCCAAGGCCTTGGAGATCAATGCTAAAGCCTCTTCATCATCAGGTTCCTCCTCCGTCTCAAGGCTTTGAGATTTCTCACTGTATTTTGCCTTAAGAGCTAGGTTCCTGATATTTTCACTCAAATCACCTTCCACATCCTTCATGGACATTTCACGAGTTAGCAACTTTCCTTGTAGATTATCTAGCTGAAGAAGACTCAAGTCCTGAGCTTCCTCAATGGCTGTTGTCTTTGGCTCCCACTTTGCTTTTGGAAACCTTCTCAGAATCTTTCTGACCTTCTCTTCATTTGAGAACCTCTTTCTCAAAGACTCCAAGTTGTTCACCACATCAGTGAATCTTTTGAACATTTCCTTGATGGTTTCATCTGAATTCATCTTGAACAACTCATATTGCCTCATAAGAATGTTGATTTTTGTCTGCTTAACCTGGCTAGTTCCTTCATATGTCACCACCATTTTATCCCACACTTCTTTGGCACTTTTGCAGTTTGACACTCTGTTGAACTAATCTGCATTTAAAGCACAATATAGCAAATTCATAGCTTTGTAATTTTTGGATACCTTTTCCAGTTCAGTAACTGAGAGATTTTCCTCAGACTTGACAGTTCTGACTCCATCAATTGTAGTGTAATACTCATGAGGACCATTCTTAACTATTGACCATAGTTCCATGTCTTGATCTATGATGAACATCTTCATCAAAGCCTTCCAATGCACGAAATTGTCACCACAGAACAATGGAGGTCTATTAGCTGCCCTTCCTTGTGAGAATCCACCATCTCCTACATTACTCATAGTCACCAGATTGTTAGATATAAAAACAGTTACACAAGCTCTGATACCAATTGAAAGTGTGTAATGTAGACTAAATACAAGACCTAAATACTCTAGAAGGGGGGGGGGGTTGAATAGAGTATGAAAACTTTTTGCAAAACTTAAAGTTTAACAGGATAGCTTTGTGTGAAACTTGAAATCTCAAGGCCTTGAGATTTTGTAAACTGTCTGAAACTCACTAAGGCAAAATTGTAAGCTTCAAGGCCTTGAGCTGTGAACAATTCTGAACAGCTTTTAAACCCTAGTTTGATTTGAGTTATGTGCAGCAGATAATAATCAAACAGAAATGTAAAGAACACAAAGCAATTTACAGAGTTCAGTCCCAATGGACCTAATCTCTGCCTGAGGGATCTAATCCCACCAGGATTGAGCAAACACTTCTTATTACTCACACAGAAACAGCCCTAGATCTTCAATCCTAAGTGATTTCCCTTACACCTATACAGCTTGTGGTTCCAAACCTATCTAGTTCCAGCTACTAACTGTTGAGCTAACAAGAACCTCTTGTTGTTCACTTGAACAACCAACCACTATGTTAAGTGAGGTTTAAGATAATATAGAGATACAAAGATGAAGTACAAACGAAGAACACAGTATAAAGATAAGCTGTTGAAGCCTGGAAGTGTTCTTCAGGAATGACTGGATTGATTTGATCTTCAGAAGTCTGGAATGAAGCTTGAATGATTGTGTGTTTGAATGAATGATCTCCCACGAATTTGTCACACCTCTCAGAGTATTCTGCAAGCCCCACTCTCCTTCAAAGTTCAAACCAGTCTCTTTTATCCACAGCTGCAACTGATTGAGAGATTTTAGGATCTCAGTTCCTACAAATCCTCCTTCTGTTTTCAACATAAATTCAAACAGCTTCAGGTGGATATCCGTTGGAGTTTGTTGAGATTTCTCCTGCACGTTTAACAAACCTGCAACAGCAAAGAAACACTGCAACAACACAATCCAAACAACTAACAGTACTGAGACTGTTTGGTTATACAGTTTCTGATAAAACTGTTTAATAGATTTAGAACATTAATCTGCATATCCTCTAGAACAAATAAGATATGAAAAACAAGTTTAAGACACTTAGAAGTGAGTAAATAATCACAATAATAAGAGCCACAACCTGCAAGAAAGAATCAATCAAGTTCTTGTAAAAAATTGTCAGTAGCTCAAGGCATATCTCAAGGCCTTGGAGCTCTGAACCTGCTTCACAACATTTCAAAATTAAACCCATATAACTTTGATTCTTCCTGTTCTGATCATCTGCAATTGTGTTAGATGTATAAATAGTACAAACCACAAATATATACCATAAACCACTGATTTGCATAATCAGATATCAAATTCTGCAACACAAATATGTTAGAACACATAGCAGAATAAGCAATCTCAAGGCTTTGAAGTTCTGTCAATCTGAAGGCCTTGAGATAACTAATAATCCTTTGCTGCTAATGTCTTAGCCTTTTGTCTTTCATCACTCAAAACAATTACCAATCAAAGCACATTCAGGGATCTTGACTCAACAATTTCATCTTGGTGTAGGAGGTTTGATTGGATTAGGCACGAACATACCGTGTTTGACTACTTGAGAGGGGGACATGGATATATTCTAGTGTGGGGATGTCGACTTTGACTACGGACATTGAGATTGAGCTTTTGACGACTCCATCCCCATACATGTACTTGGACCTGTTTGCGGCTTTGTTTGGTGGCACATTGTAATTCATCGAGTTACGGGGAGACGAATTTTACTTGAGATATATATTCATTGGATCGTCTATTCCCCCTCCCCCCTTAACATATTTGCTTGGATCAACTTTTGGAAGACCACTCGTACAGTTTGCAGTGTTGTGTCAATTTTCAGAGATTAAAAAAATAGAAAAATAAATAAATAAAATAAAATAAGATAAAAAGGAGAGATTGAATAAAGGAATAAATTGAGCTTAATGGAAATCGAGTGGTGGAAGCTACTAGTCCATTGACTACGGTCCTGCACAATTCGCAACGGTGGCCACGGAGATCAGTATTGTACCGGGGTTTGAGGGAATCTAGGGCCGGAGACGGTGAGTTTCGGGTTGTGGTTTCTATCATCGTGGTGAGGGTTTGTGAGATGTGGGTTTGAATGCGAGAATGTGACACTTTAGGACTTGTTACTTCATGATTATCCTTTTTCTCCCTAAGCCTCCGCATTCGAAACCGTTAGTGGAATAGGAGCTCGGACCGTGAATGTGGCTTAGCCTAGCTTAGCCTCTTATTTTGTCGACACACGCGAAGAGGTATGTTATTCTTGTACTTAGTAAAGCTAGGCTTGCTATACTAACTAGGAGAAATTCTCGTTGTCAAGTTTAGTTGCAATTCACGCCTTGTCCCTTCATTTTTGATCACTCCATGAGAACAGATTTGAGCTAATTGAGATTTCCCGATCTCACCATAAAAGATAATTTTTGTGTGTTTGTGTACATATGTGTTTTTCTAAGATTGAGTTGTAGAATTGCATCACATCATATTGTTGCATCGTTGAGTCTTGTATTGAGTCATTGTTTACGTTGAGTTGGCTAATTAAGGTTAGTATGCAACGGTAAGTTGAAGAGTACGAAATGGCTTTGGTTGGGATACTTGACTTGGGAATGGAATTGAGAAGTGAAAGATTAGGTCGGTTTTGAATTGTCGCTCAGGACGCGCAAAAGTTAAGTGTGGGGATATTTGATAACTCCATATTTGGATTTATATTATTATGTGTTTCCTTATCGTTTTGCATGTTTTCCGAGCATTTGTGGTAGTTTTAGACCAAATCTTGTGAAAATAAGCATGTTTGAGCTTTTGAACATAATTGTTGAGTTCGGGCGCTTTTTGCATCGATTTTATGATATTTTATCACGTTTGATCTTCCGGTATGTTTTTCGTGTTGTGGTTTTCGGGAACTGGGAGCTCGGGACGTTGCATTGGAGCAAAAATGAACTTCAGAAAAATGGGAGGCTCAAAGGAATGCTCGGGAGTTGAAGACGAAGAGAAAAAAGAGCAAGAAGATGAAGCGAAGATTTTTAGCCCAGAAAGCGATCTTACGAAGTGATCGTACGATCACTTTACACTTAGCTAAATTTCAGCAGCCATGTGGTCGTACGATTACCTGAAATTCACTTGTGATCGTACGATCACTTTTGGGGAATCGTACGATCACCCCGTTTACCAGAGTGGGGAATTATTGGGTGTTTGTGTTATATTGGCATTGTATGATGTAAGTTGGGGAAAAAAACAATTAGTGAGAGTTAGGAACGTTGTTGGGCATTCACCAAGATTGGAGAACGTGTTTTGGAGCTTTGGAGCGTGGTTGAAGATCGAAACTTCATCGTTTGGATTCTCTATTTCTCTTTTCTTTAATTAATTGTTCATGATCACTTTGAAGCATTTTATTTTGATCATGTCGTGTTCTATCTAAGCTTTTATTGCTGGTAATTCTGATTAGGTAGCTAGGGTTTGGTATGAATGAGACGTTTTGAGATTATGGTTCACGCTTTGGCTTAATTAATGCGATTTTCTCTTGGTATGAATGGTTTATACTTAAATTTATATCTTTCTTGCGCTTAGCTACTGTAGGATTGATCTCAATTATGATTGACGTGGTAGCTCCGTGAGTTGTAGTCGGAAAACTGAACATCTCACCTAGTCGTATAATTATTTGGTAACTCGGTAGTGTTAAGTAGGATCTTCAAAGAAGAATAACAAATCGTAATGCGTACTTAGAGTCAAATCAAGCTTGGTACCTCGGATTGAATTGACTGTAAGTATAATCGTCTTTCTTGGTAACTCCGCGAGTTGTATTTTGCTTGATTAACAAGAGATAGTTGTGTTAGTATTTCATAAATTAAAACGTTATTCATAGCTTCCCTGGTGATCCACAAAAGAATTCCTGGTATTTGTCTCCTAGTAGTAACTGAATCAATCATTTTAGTAATTGTGCGATATTCCAATCGATTATTATTTAGTAATTTATTTAATTTGATAGAATTAGCAAAAAACAAATCCAATTGCTAGCCCACAAAAGGTTAAGAATCAATAACTAGTTTACATAGAAGTCCGTTGGGTTCGACAACCCGGATTTCTGGAATTATTACTGCACCGATAGTTGTACACTTACAGTTGGAGCGAGTCAAGTTTTTTCCAGTTACATGTAGGATGTGTTATTGTATTGTGAGTTAGTGTTGTAGTTTTGTTAAGTTTTTAGTTATCTCGTTGTATTGTGCAGAGTAGTTTACATACGTCCACACTTTTAAATAATTGATTATACCCACCAAAAAGTTGAATTGTGTAGTGTCAAATATTTTTCTTTTCATTTCTAAGCCTTGCATATAGAGTTTGGATATTATAAAAAAAAACAAAAAATGAGAAAATAGAAAATTCATAAAAAGTAGAAATTTAAAAATTTGAGAAAAGGAAATTGAAGATCTTGAAACTGAAGAGAGCTTAGTGAATGAATCCTTTCAAACAAAAGTGTCGTAGTAGAAAAATTCAATTTCTTTGAGTATTCAATGTAGAAGTTTCACGAAAGGATGTCCCAAAACTTTTGGAAGTTGTGAAAGAATGTCATGTTAAGTTACCTAAGTTTCCTATAGTGTGCTAATTAGATTGAGTTTTGTTTGTAAGCTGGATATTCTGTTTTCAAGTGGAAACTTGTCGTATCTTGTTGATCTGGGGTGGACCTTTGTGTTGAGTTGGTCTTATGTGGTACGGTTGCCTCAGCCTAAGTGAATTTGAGGGGCGTACACCACCATCCCTTACGGTGGTAACAAGAGTTCACCGAAAAAGCCCACACTTTCTAGGTCACGGTTGAAAAACAGAGGAGATATGTGCTTAAATAAAAAAAATAAAGAAAGTGCTCAAGATTAAGGTGAACAACCAATTGAGCTGAGCTAGAAAGGAAAACTAGAGTCAAGCCTTATTTCACAGGAGCAGTGACTCCCTTCACCGGGATAATTTTCATTCAAACGCAATAAAAGCTAAGAGGGTCTGAAAACCTCAAATGATTCGTTGAAGAAAGGCTACAATTAAACTTGATCTGAGTACGACCCAATGAAGCTTAGGACGTGCTTGTTTCTTGGTTTGAATTGGTGGAAGAAAGCGGGCGCCTTAGTGAGCTTTTGCATAGAACCAATTTTATTTCAAATTCATGCTACATGTATGTGAATTTCAAAAAGGATTAGTGAAAGCTTGATGATTTTCAGTTGATGGGAGGGAGATTGCATATTCTTTCCAAAAAGAGAGAAATTAAATATTTGTGTTAAATACTTGTTTAAGATTGAGTCTATATTTGCATTGCATCATCTTGCTGCATTGTAGAGTCATGTTACAGTCGTTTGAGTTGAGTTGGCTAATAGACAGTTTAGATGCAGTAGATGAGACTTTGCTCGGGACCCGCAAATGGCAAGTGTGGGGGTATTTGATAACTCCTTAATAATATCTATCCTACGTACACTTTACATTGCTATTTGTCTGCGTTTTGGTGCAAAGGGATGAATACCGGGCTTATTTAAAGAGAAACTGCGTTTTTGGATGCTTTTTAGCTTTAAAGTACAACCCGGGCCGTTCTTAATGGTTTTGAGTATGATTTTGATAATTTATCGCATTTTATCTTTTCGGTAGTGTTCATGTTGTTGTTTGACAGGAATCATGCATGAGGAGAGAAAGTGGAGAGAAGAAACGAGCTTCCGAAGTCAAGAGGAAGCAAGAGAAGCAAAGTTAGAGGAGCAAAAGTGACCAGCCTTCACTATTTTGATGATACCTTGAGTTCTAGAAAGTCTTCTATATTGAGACTGGTGGAAAATCAAAGTGGACTCAAATAGATTTTAAACGGTAGGTCACAAAGCTCAATCAAAGGCCGGAAAAGGAAGATATGGTCCGTCGAAGATGACGCAAAAACGAAGAAGAGATGGAAAAGTTCAATGGACTAGTCTTCAGTATTCAGGATATTTTTGGAGCTACATAGTGAATTATGGGCAAGGCCTATTCGATTCAAAATTAGACATTCATGGATTTCCAACGATATAAGATAGGCCCAAACCAAATTCCGGATGAGGGAGAAAACGTCCACGCAAGATCAGCTTATGAAATCTGTCCGAGAATTGTAAACTAGAGGGGATGAATTGCAAATTTGTCCAAAATACATTCAAAATATTGCTCATCCCAATACATCACGATTTTTTGGATCGAGAGGCAGAGTAGGCTGCTGGAGACAAGGAAGAATACGTTGGAGGAAGGCTTGGAGCTTGGAGTTCGTCGCGGGAGCGAGGATTCAATCGTTTGATCTCTCTTCTCTATCTTTTTCATTGTTTTTTTTATCATGATCAAATTAAACTTTTCATTGTTGATCATGTATCGCAGTAGCTAAGTTTAATATTTGGATTTCTATATGGTTACTGGGGTTTGAAACCGTTTGGCGAATTATGAATCTTATTCATGTTTTTCTTAAACTTAATTGGTGATGAATGGTTGTGTTATGTTTAATTCTTGTTCTTAACCCATCTTTGTGTATTTTATCACCTATATAAAGATCGTAGGTAATTAGTTAGTGAAAGCAACGAATTACCCGGATGATGGAATTAAGCACGTTGTCACCGGTTAGAGGAATCAACCACAGACTGCGAACATTGAGTAGAACTAGACGATTTTAATACATGTTATATGAAAAATTAAGAACTTGGTAACTTGGTTCTAATTCAACCTAGGAATTGAAATATCAATTGGTAACGCGGTGAGTATTGTTGCTCGTTTGACAAATTTAATCATCATTTGTGTTTCAAAACGTAATTCATTAAGGGTATTCACCTAGTGATCCTAGAGAAATCCTTATACGCATCTCTCATTTGAATCTTAATTTTAATAATTATCTTGTAATTTCAGTTTCTTAGTTATTATAAAATCCAAATTTCTTGCACACATTAAAGCTAATCATCCTAATTGATTCACAACAAGTCTTCTGGGATTCGATAACTCTATCTTCCACTTTTATTACAAGAGCGATAACCGTACACTTGCGGTAATTGTATCAGCTTGAGTGCGTGAGCTATGGCCGACCGGACCAAGGCCTTGAGGCGGTCCAATTAGGGGTTCGGACAAGTTTGTTGGTGGGCCCTTTTGGACCGTTTTGAACCTAGAAATCCGAATTCAACTAGAATTAACCAAGCGCATTAAAATTGGATTTTAACTGTATTATGTGATTTTGCACGGTATTGGATATGGCCTTTAGATGTGAATGTTGTAGATGTTTATTTTTGTGGTTTGGTTTTATTTTAATAATTAATTAATTAGGTTTTACGGCCTGCGTATCGTCTTCTCCTGAACTTGTGAGGTCTCTCTATTTAGTATAGATGCTAGCTAGTATTAGATAGAGTAGCTGATAACCAAGACTTGGAGAAGGAGCCTAAAGAATTGAAGACACCACAAGATGGCGACATTCCACAAACTAAGGCACGTGGACTAAAAGTTGGAGGAACACGGAGATGAGCTTGCTATTTTAGGGCTTATATATATTCTCATTGGCTTGGGAATATCTTAGTTTTAGGAGGCCATATCCAATCACGTTTATTTCTTGTTTGTGGTTGTTTACTTATTGCCTTGTTGCTTATTTTTTGGTGTATGGTTGATGCATAAAAATTATAACAAGATAATAATTAAAACCCGGATCATTTATTTTGGATTCGCCCAATCCAAATAAGTAGATCCGTTGATATGGATCAACAAAAAAATTAAAATTAAGAGGTTAAAATCCCTTAATTTAAATATTGTGTTTTTGCCTTCTCATTACTCAACACTCGTCAAAATTATAATATTAAATTCGGGCTTAACAAAGCAAAGGCGATTTGAATCTTTATAATATGACGCGATGGCACAAGCAAGTAATGTGCAATTGTTGGAGTAAGAGGTTGGACACAACTAGGCTATTCCAGTAGGATTGAATGCCTAGAGGCAAGGCAATTGGGATTATCTATGGGATAGACAAATAAGGAGTTATTGCTCGATTGAACCAAGAGTTTCATAGGATGCAATTGGAAATTGTTTCCTACCAGCTAATTCTTGGGTAACGTGCCAAAGCAGGCCCAATAAAATGTGAAATATGGATCGTGGCCTACTAGAAAATATATGATATTTTTCGCATTAATAGACAGGGTTATTAATCCGAGAAAATAGTGGGATTTATGTTTAATAATTTATCCAATATTAAATGTAGTCATTTGTTCACAAATACTAAAACTTGTATGTTTCTCATTTTGTAGAATTCCAATGGCAAACGATTCACCGAATTCATCATAATACCTACGATGGGTCCTTGAGAAGGACAGACTTTATGGAATTAAATTTTTGGACTGGTACAGAAACTTGAGAATCGTTCTCAAGAAAGAAAAGAAAATTTACATTCTAGAAGGGCAAGTTCATGAAGGTCCAGAAAAAAAATATTGCTGCAGCCATAAAGGCACATCAGAAGATCGTTGACGATGCTAATGATGTGGCATGCCTTATGCTTTGCACCATGAACTAGGAGCTCCAGAAGCAACACGAGAACATGGCAACGTTTGATATGATCATAAATTTGAAGCAGCTCTTCCAAGAGCAGGCAAGGCATGAGCGGTATGAGGTCTCCAAAGCATGTTCAAGTGTCATCTACAAGAGAGGAAACCCTGTGGGGCCTCATGTACTGCGCATGATCGGGAACTTGGAGAGCCTCACGCGCCTAGGGTTTCCGGGGGGGTCTAGAGTTGGCAACTGATCTCATATTGCAATCCTGATAGTTATAGCTAGTTCATTAAGAATTATAACACGAATGAGATTAGTAAGACTCTGCCAGATTTACTCAATATGTTGAGGATAGTTGAACAAAGCATCAACAAAGGGAAGGGCAAGGCTATAATGATGGTCAATAAAGGAAAGGGCAAGCAAGTTACCTCTTCCTCCAAAATAAAGAGCAAGAAAGTTTCAAAATCTAAGGAGGCTGCCTTGAAGCCCTCTGGGGGCGTGAATTAGGGTGATTTTCACTACTGTAGTAAGCCTGGACACTGGAAAAGGAACTGCCCAAAGTATCTGGAAGATAAGAAGCTTGGAATAGTGATTTCACCACCACCAGGTATTTTTGTTATATACGTCAATCTATCTTTCTCTTCATCTTAGGTGTTAGATACTGGATGTGGATCTCACATTTTTCGAAATTTGCATGATCTAAAGAAAATTAGAAGACTGGCTAAAGGGGAGATACACTTGTGCGGGGGAAATGGAGCAAGAGTTGCCCGTAGGCGTTTATGAGTTAGCTTTGGCCTTCTATACTTATCTTACAATTAGAAAATTGTTATTTTTTTCCTGCTATGAGCAGAGACATTATTTCTATTTCTTGTTTGGACAAGGAGGTTTTTATATTAAAATAAAGGACAAATGTTGCTCCATTTATTTTGATGGTTTGCATTATTGTAATGCTTTATTGTGAGGCTTGTTTATTAGGAAAAATGAAAAAGTCCCATTTCAAGAAGAAAGGTGAGAGGACTAGCGAGTTTTGGCACTCATATTGCAGTACATTTACATTTATAGATGATTTCAGTAGATATGGATTTGTGTACCTTATGAAGGAAAAATCCGAATCCTTTGAAATGTTCAAAGAATTCAAGAAATAAGTAGAGAAGCAACTTGGCAAGAGTATTAAGGCTCTATGATATGATCGTGGAGGAGAATACTTGAGCCAAGAGTTTGATGACTATCTTAGAGAGTATGGGATAATATCCCAACTCACTCCATCCGGAACGCCATAGTGGAATGGCGTGTCCGAGAGGAGGAATCGCACCCTATTAGATATGGTTCGATATATGATGTGTCAAAATGATCATCCATTATCCTTTTGGGGACATGCTCTATTATGTGCAACTTTTACCCTTAAGCGTGTTCCATCCAAATCAGTCATGAAGACTCCATATGAGATGTGGAGTGGGAGGCATCTCACAGTGTCTTTTATGAGGATTTGGGCTTGCGACGTCTACGTTAAATGCTTAAAAACAGACAAGCTCGGACCAAATTCGGATAAGTGTAAGTTTGTGGGATACCCTAAGGAAACTAAAGGATGTTACTTATACAATCCTGCCGAGAACAAAGTGTTTGTTGCTCGGACCGGCGTGTTACTAGAAAGAGAGTTTGTCTCTAAAGAATCAAGTGGGAGGACTGTAGAACTTGAAGAAATCCAAGAACCCTTGATCCAACTAGGAGAACATGAACAAAAACCGCAAGATGTTGTGGAGGGACATGTTCAAGTAACACAAGAACTTATTAGGTCGAGTAGGGTACGACAAAAGCCATAGAGATATTTACTTCTCGTTTTCAAGCCTGGTGACGCACTTCTCATAGTTGACGAGCCTACTACCTATGGGGAGGCCATGAAAGGTCCGGACTCTCAAAAGTGGCTTGATGCCATGAGATCCGAAATGGAATCCCTGTATACCAACAAAGTATGGAATTTTGTGGAACCACCCCAAGAGACTTGACCCATAGGGTGCAAATGGGTCTTCAAGAAGAAGACCAACATGGATGGAAATGTTATTGCCTATAAGGGCCGATTGGGGCCAAAAGGATTCAAAAAGATTCATGGTATTGACTGTGATGAAACCTTTTCCCCAATCACGATGACCAAATCCATTCGAATCTTACTTGCTATTGCAGCTTATCATGTTTATGAGATTTGGCAGATGGATGTTAAAACAGAGTTTCTGTATGGAAACCTCCTTGAGGATGTTTACATGACACAACTAGAGGTTTTGAGAATCCAGAGCATGCCCATAAAGGGTGTAAGTTGCAGCGATCCTGTAATATCCCGTCCCACATCGAGATATTGTGGATTAGATGTGTTGTATTTAGTTTACCTAGCGGATTACTACTACACCTTCGACGCTTAATAATTATTATCCGGTGGTACGGGTAAAGAAGTTTCTGGGACAGTAATCCGCTCGGGTTGTTACAAATGGTATTAGAGCCGGCCCTGATCCCGCAAGGGCTCCGTAGAGGTGCGCCGCCAGCAAAGGGGAAACATGACTGGGCAACCTCGACGAGGACATCGAGCATATAAGGTGAGGGGATTTTAATATCTCGTACCACATATAGTTATTGTGGATTAGATGTGTGGATTATATCTCGTCCCACATATAGGTAAACAATGTTCTTCCCTTACCATGTTATGTTGTCTTGTCCTGTGATCCTTGGAGGGTCTTGAACAGAGTTTATTATCGTTTATTTCGCTGCGTAATCCGTATCAAAACCCTACAGAGATGCTTGATCCGTTCATGATGAACTTGGTCCGTAGTCAAGGAGATTGCCCTCAAGCTGTCACAGTTGACTATCGCCTGATCTTGATGTAGGCCTAGATCATTGACCATACCTTTAAGCCACAATTCCTACTTTGCTTCTTCCGTTAGAGCCATGTACTCCGCCTCTATGGTTGAGAAAGTCACCGTCGGCTGTAGCGTTCCCTTCCAACTCACAACAGAACCTCCAGAGTAAACACATAACAAGAATTACACTGGATGCAATTATAGTTTTTGTTCAATAAAATGTGATGCATAGAATGGTTCTTTGGATATCACTTGCCTCGTGTTAGCTGGCATGAAATATGAGCTTTGGAAGCAAGATGAGAATCACAGAGGCGTACGATATGATCATACATTAAAAGAAGCTCTTTCAAGGAGCGAGCTAGACATGAAAGGTTAGAGAATGGATGTTATCTATGAGATAGATAAAGAATAAAACTTATTCGCCCAAGTGGCCAAGAATTACGCTGAATGCAATTATAGTTTTTTTTCAAAGGTGAATTACTCAATACGATTAAAAATCACTAAACAAAGCACTCAAAAGGGCTAAATGCAAAACATGTTAATGGTTAACAACATGGGTAAGGGAAAAATATTTGCGCCGACCCCATGGGTACGAAGCTAGCTTGTTGATAAAACCAAGTTGCCTTAAATTCCCATAGGTTGTGTAGAGGAAGAGAGACTACCCAAAGTATTTGAAAGGAAATAATAAAGGAATTATGAATTCCAATTTAGGTATTCTTGTTTATAGAAGTCGATATGTCTATCTCATCATCAAGAGTATATGATACTAGATGAGGATCTCACATTTATAGAAATGTGGAGGATCTAAAGAGATGTAGACAATTGGATAAGAAAGAAATAAACCTACACGTGGGGAAATGAAGCAAGGGGTTGCTGAATTAAGCCGTAGGAAATTATCTCTACCTTTTGAAATTATCCATCAATTATACGAAATACAATTTTGTCACTACTTTGAGTAGGGACGGTATCACATTTTCTTGTTTGGACAAGAAAACTATCTTATTAAAATAATGGACAAATGTTTTATTTATTTATTTTGATAAAATGCATTATTGTAATGCACTTTTGTCTAATGGATAATATATCATTGATCATGATAACTTTTTCTATAACATTAATACCAAGTGGTTTGCATATAATGATATGAACCTCACTTGTCTTTGGCATTGTTCTATGAGGAAACCAACATGGATGGTAATATGATAAATTTAAGGGACGATTGGTGGATAAAGTTTTCTGTGAGTTCATAAGTATAGTGTTGGAATTGTGCCCTAGAGGCAATCAATTAATTGTGACATTTATGGATTTACGATTCATTATGTTATCGATATGGAGATATGTTAACATGAATGAAGTCCTTAGAATATAAGTGTTATATTCTTATATATCCCTAGTAAATTATAATGATTAATAGGACAATCATCTATAGACTAGTATGGGGTTGGATTGATATGGAGATATCATGATCCAACACATGGGTATGCATTAGGAGTAATGGCATACTGGATTGACCCATCTCCGAGAAGGCTACATACACGTTATGTTAAGTCACAAGCGCTTCTCGCGGTGCAATGGTATTGTCATCCTTAGACTTGAAGTCACTAGATATTCTAGTTGTGGATTATTGTGATCTTGGTAGCGTTAAACGCTACACCGTAACTGGGTAGTTATAAATGCGTGTACTGGATACAATAAGAAGCAAGCTTAGAGATCGTAGTGGACGTAGATAGGATTTGTCCCTCCCACATAACGGGAGCAAATATCCTAGGCCACTCGAGGGATAGTGCTTATAAAATGTCTGGCCAGACTCAAATAAATCAATATGGGATATTGATGTTATTTGCACGAATAAGGCTATTCCCAGGATCGAGAAACTATGGATTGGATATACGAGTGTGACTTGTATGTCTCGTGTCCAATCCGGATATTGTGACAAAGGGATGAGACAATTACTTGCACAAGGTTTGTCATGATGACTATTCTATTTGTTGGCTAGAATGGATGTCTTGCTAGAGGCCGCTCCATATTAGTAAATTCTTACCACCAACTAAATAGAACCTATGGGGTCACACGCCATATAGGGGTGAACTAGACATGGGAATTAATTAATTAATATGATTAATTAATTAAAAGGATCAAATCGCAACAACTTGCTAACTTAGTGGGACTAATATGCAAGTTGGACTAATCCATGTATAGACATGATTATGATTTGCCAAGGTGGCCTAATTCATGTAGGGACATGATTAGGATTAATTTGCAAATAGAACTAATCCATGTATTGACATGATAAGGACTATTTTGCAAAAGGGACTAATCCGAACTTGAGTAGGATTATGAGGGGTTCTTTATGTAGTAGGACAAGGAGTTGTGGGACTATATAAAGAACACTCCTAGCTTATTTTTCTCTCTACACACTACACATCTATTTGATAGAAGAAATGAGAGAATAAAGCAAGGAGAGAGCAAGTCCCAAAAGGAGGGCCGAACCCCTTTATGGGACCGCCCCTACCCGTCGGCCAAAGAGGAGCCGCCCCACCTTTGGCACTCCATTGTTGGCGATTTCTTCTTCCTCCTCCATTCTTCCTAGCTAGCACATGGATTTGGAGGATCTAGATCTCACCTCTAGGCGTGGATCAACCGTAGAGACGTGACACTATTCGCGTTTGAAGTCATCAAGGAGAACCCAAAGGTGTGTTTATGATTTCTAACTCTTACCATCGTTATGCCTCTTGACTTGTGATCCTTGGAGGGTTTTGCATGGTTTTATGTTTGATTATGCTTCCGTTGTGCAATCCATGTATCAAAACCCTACAGTGGTATCAGAGCCACAGGTCGTAGAGCATAAACGTGGTTTATGTGTTACGTTTTAGTTGTTTTACACCTTAAATTGATTGTTTATCACGTAAAACAAGACAAATCAAGCATGGGATGCAATTTGTCAATAATTAATCATAACAAGATCCAATTTTTGCATTGGATGCATGAATTGGTGAGTTTGAGAAATTTTAGGATCTTAGATCTAGGGTTTGGGCATCCTTGGGAAAGAAGGAGTTCTTTCCATACAAGGAAACAACCAAACTTGGGCACCAAGCAAGGGAGTTGTTTTGGAAACAACTCCCAAAGGAGGTTCGGCCCCCCTAGGGGACCGCCCCTCCTTGCTTGCCGCCCAAGCAAGGCCGCCCTAGGGGCCGGGGCAGCCCTAGCCCGCGGCCTAGCCGCATGGGCTAGGGGCCGGCCGGCCCTAGGGCCTTGCGGTTCACCTTTTTGGGCCCGGGCAATTGGATTGTTGGGCCCATGGACCGTTTTAACCCTAGAATATCCTAAAATCAATTAAAATTGACCAAGCGCGTTAAAATTGGATTTTAACTGTTTATGTGCAATTCGCATGGTGATTGGATATGGCCTTAGGATGTGGTTTGATGTGGATGTTTAATTTTGTGGTTTGGTTTTACGGCTTGCGAGCTGATCAATTAATTGTAATAATTAATTAGGGTTTTATGGCCTGCGTGCCATTTTTTTCTCAACTTGTGAGATTTATTTTATTTAGTATAGAAGTTAGCTAGTGCTAGATAAAGTAGATTGTCAGCCAAGATTGAAGAAAAGAAGCCCAAAGCCAAAGGAGCCACAAAAAGATGGAGCATGGAGCATTCCACATGACTATGGAGGATGGACCAAAAGATCAAGACGCATGGAGATGTGTTTGCTTTTAGGGTTCATAGATAATTCCATTGGCTTGGAATTATCTTAGTCTAGAAAAGGCCATATCCACATCACGTTTAATTTCTGTTTTGTGGTTGTTTACTTTATTGTCTTATTATTGTGTGGTTGGTGTATGGATGATGCATGCAATTAGGATAATAAGATAATTAGACAACCCGGATCTATTATTTGGAGTTGTGCCCAAACTCAAATAGATAGATTAGTTGATATTGATCAACAAAAACAATTAAAAGTTGAATTTAAAAATCCCTCAAAATTCAAATATTGTGTTCTTGCCTTCTCGTTATTTAAACACTCGTGATCATCATTATTTATCAAGTTCGTGCGTGCCAAAGCAGGGCGACTTGGTTCATAATGATGGAATGCGATTGCACGTAATAATGTGCAATTGTTTAAATAAGAGGTTGAACACAACTGGGCTATTAATATGATTAAGAAACCTAGAGGCAATCAATTGGGATTATCCATAAGGATGGATAAATAAGGAGTTATTTGCCCAATTGAACCAAGAGTTGCATAAGGGATGCAATTGGAATTGTTCCAACCTAAAGTAGTCAAATTATGGGTGACTTGCCAAAGCAAGCTCATAAGGAGATGAAACATGGATCTTGGCCCACTAGAAAATATAAGGATATTTTCCGCATTAATATCTTGAGGGTTATTAATCCGTAGTAAAATAGTGGGAGCTATATTTGACAATTTAAATCCTTGTTGAATTTAGTTAAAAGTCACAAACTTTGCATAATCCTATTATGTTGAATACCCATGGCATTAAACAAATAAAAACGCGACTCTATCTATTTCCTAGACTGGTATAAAATTGAGAAATGTTCTCAAATAAAAGAGAAATTGTTGTACATCATAGAACATAAAGATCTCTTCCTACCAACTACCAAAACACACTAAAACCTAACGGAAGGGACATCAAAGAATGGTTCTTTGGATGTGACTTGCCTCATGTTAGCTTCCATGAACTCTGAGCTTTGGAAGCAAGATGAGTAACATGGAGAAGTATGATATGATCATACATTGAAAGAAGCTCTTTCAAACTAGGGAGCTAGGCATGAAAGGTTTGAAGTGTTGCTCTACTTTGGGTTATGCAAATATACTGATTCAATATGATTGAAACATTAGTAAATATGCATTATCTATGAGATAGATAAAGAATAAACGGTTATTCACCCAAGTGGACCAAGAATTGCATTGGATGTAATTATAGTTTTGTTTTAAAGTTGATTTATTCAATATGATTGAGAAATCACTAAACAAAACACTGATAATGGGCATGGGAAAAGTTGTTAAAGGTTAACAGCATGGGCAAGGGCAAATGGTTTGCGCCGACCCCATGGGTATAAACCAAGGTGCCTTGGAGTCCCATAGGTGGTGTAGAGGAAGAGAGGCTACCCAAAGTACCTGGAAGTAAGTAATAAAGGAATTAAGAATTCCTATTTAGGTATTTTGTTATATAAATCAATGTGTCTATCTCATCATCATAAGTATATGATACTAGATGAGGATCTCACATTTATAGAAATGTGGAGGATCTCAAGAGACGAAGACAATTGGATAAGGAAGAAATAATCCTACACGTGGTGCTATGAAGCAAAGGGTTGCTGAAAAGCCGTAGGGAATTATTTATACCTTTAAGAAATTGTTCATGAATTAGACAAAAGCGATAATGTCCCTACTATGAGTAGGACCATTATCATAGTTTCTTGTTTGGACAAGAAAGCTCCTTATCATAATAAAAGGACAAATGTTGTTCCATTTATTATGGTATGCATTATTGTAATGCAATTTTGTCTAAGTGGATTCTATATCCATGGTCATGATAATTTCATCCATAACATTAATACCTAGAGGTTTGCATATAATGATATGAACTTCATTTATCTTTAGTATTATCGTTTAGGTCCCATAAATAAGAGATACATATCTAGAACTCCATGTGGATGGATTTCTGGAACTCATTTGATTATTGAATCATATGAGACATGTAAGACTTATTAGGCAAAGATATGATCTTTTGGGAATCATACATATCGATGTATGAAGGCCACTAAGCACAAATGCTAAAGATGGTTTTCAGTACTTCATCATATTTACTGATGGGATCAGGGAAATATGGATTTGTGTATCTTATGAAGAAACAAATCAGAATCCTTTGAATTGTTCAAAGTATTCAGGAATGAAGTAGAGAACCAGCTTGGCAAAAGTATTAGGGCTCTACGATTGGATCATAGAGGAGAGTACTTGAGCCAAGAGTTTGATAAGAATCTATGGGAGTATTGGATATGATCCAAAACTCGCTCCACCTAGAACGCCACATGGGTTTGGCATGTCTAAATGGAGAGTTCGAACCTTGTAGGACACGGTTCGGTCCAAGATGAGTCAAACAGAACTTCCAGTTTACTTTTGGGGCTATGTTCTAATTACAGCATATTTCGCCCTTAACCTTGTTCCATCAAAAATAGATTATGAAAAACACCACATGAGATATGGACTAGGAAAGTGTCCTAGTATGTCATTCATAAAGATTTGGGATTATGAAGTTTATGTAAAAGAGTTTACAAATAAACTTGGACCCAAGTCGGATAAATGTTTTGTGGGATATCCTGAAAAGGATATTATTTCTACAACCCTATCGAGAACAAACTGTTTGTTGCTCGAACTACAGTGTTTCTAGGTAGAGATTGTCTCTAAGAGAAACAGTGGGAGGACAGTAGAACTTGAAAAAGTTCAAGAACCACAATAGAACAGTGATCCGTTTGATGGAACATGAGCAGGATCACAAGGTGTTGTGGAGCAACCTACTCAGATAACACAAGAATCTCGTAGGTCAGGTAGGATATGTCAAGGGACTAGAGAAATAAGGATTTCTTATAACCCCTGATATATTGCTCATCGAGATGAGCCTACAACCTATGAGATGGCCACGTGTGGCCATACTCTCAGAAATGGCCTGGAGCCATGAGATACGATATGGAATCCATGTATACCAACAAAGTATAGAATTTGGTGGAACCACCTGAAGGGTAGGACCCATAGGGTGCAAGTGGGTTATGAGGAAACCAACATGGATGGTAATATGATTACCTTTAAGGGAAAATTGACAGGAAAGGGATTTCATGTGAGTTCATAGTATAGACTATGACGAAATCTTCCCCAATTGTGATGCTTAAATCCATTCGCATCTTGCTTGTAGCAATCTATTTATAGATTGGATCAAGCTTCTAGGAGTTGGAATCTTCAAATGGATGATGTAATCAAAGGAGTTTGATTCCATCAAAATTGAAGATGAGACTTGTGTTTACAAGAAGGTTAGTGGGAGCATAGTTATTTTTCTGGTCTTGTATGTGGAGACATACTTAATCATTGGGAATGTTGCCCCTACTTGGCAGTCTTACGTAGATTGACTAGGGAGTTGAATTTCTAATAGTAGACCTAAGCGAAGCAACTTGTGAAGATCTATTGAGGTAGATCAAGATGGTTGTATAGCTTAGGTCATAGTACATAAATTGACAAAGGTGTTGAAATGGTTCAACGTGAAAAGAATATTAATTCTTACCCATGTCACATGGAATTAGTCTTTGGAAGGCTAATTGTCTTACCAATTAGATTGGGAATGGACCGTATGAATTAGATTCACGAGATACGCCATGAGATGTACTAGGCCAGACGTGTCATAAAGCATGACACAAAGATACCAGTCATATGCGGGTGAGAGTCACTGGATAAAATATCAAGATTGCCCTTTAGTACTTGAGAAGCACTAAGGATGAATTATTGATAAATAGATAATATGAAGAATTTGCTGTAAGGGGTTACAGTGATGCGAACTTCAAATCTGACAAAGAATATTTCAGATTATAAGTCAAGTTTTGAGTTTTGCCTTAGTGGGAGCGACTGTGAGCTGGAAAGGTTCCAGGCAAGATTCAGTCACTGATTCTAACATAGAGGACTGAGTAAATTAATGCATAAGATGCATTTATTCAGAATATTCAATCTCAATCAAATTGTTGATGGAGGAGATGTGAATATTTGCAAGGTGCCAGCATATGTCTCTTTCCTACGCAGTGTAAGCGTGGAGGGCCGAGCTAGATCAATAGGCATATGATGCATGAGATTGACTCTAGTGCAAGTGGGAGACTAATGGAATTGTGCCCTAGAGGCAATCAATTAATTGTGACATTTATGGATTTATGATTCATTATGTTATCGATATGGAGATATGTTAACATGAATGAAGTCCTTAGAATATAAGTGTTATATTCTTAAATATCCCTAGTCAATTATAATGATTAATAGGACAATCATCTATAGACTAGTATGGGGTTGGATTGATATGGAGATATCATGATCCAACACATGGGTATGCATTAGGAGTAATGGCATACTGGATTGACCCATCTCCGAGAAGGCTACATACACGTTATGTTAAGTCACAAGAGCTTCTCGCGGTGCAATGGTATTGTCATCCTTAGACTTGAAGTCACTAGATATTCTAGTTGTGGATTATTGTGATCTTGGTAGCGTTAAACGCTACACCGTAACTGGGTAGTTATAAAGGCGTGTACTGGATACAATAAGAAGCAAGCTTAGAGATCGTAGTGGACGTAGATAGGATTTGTCCCTCCCACATAACGGGAGCAAATATCCTAGGCCACTCGAGGGATAGTGCTTATAAAATGTCTGGCCAGACTCAAATAAATCAATATGGGATATTGATGTTATTTGCACGAATAAGGCTATTCCCAGGATCGAGAAACTATGGATTGGATATACGAGTGTGACTTGTATGTCTCGTGTCCAATCCGGATATTGTGACAAAGGGATGAGACAATTACTTGCACAAGGTTTGTCATGATGACTATTCTATTTTTTGGCTAGAATGGATGTCTTGCTAGAGGCCGCTCCATATTAGTAAATTGTTACTACCAACTAAATAGAACCTATGGGGTCACACGCCATATAGGGGTGAACTAGACATGGGAATTAATTAATTAATATGATTAATTAATTAAAAGGATCAAATCGCAACAACTTGCTAACTTAGTGGGACTAATATGCAAGTTGGACTAATCCATGTATAGACATGATTAGGATTTGCCAAGGTGGCCTAATTCATGTAGGGACATGATTAGGATTAATTTGCAAATAGAACTAATCCATGTATTGACATGATAAGGACTATTTTGCAAAAGGGACTAATCCGAACTTGAGTAGGATTATGAGGGGTTCTTTATGTAGTAGGACAAGGAGTTGTTGGACTATATAAAGAACATTCCTAGCTTATTTTTCTCTCTACACACTACACATCTATTTGATAGAAGAAAAGAGAGAATAAAGCAAGGAGAGAGCAAGTCCCAAAAGGAGGGCCGAACCCCTTTATGGGACCGCCCCTACCCGTCGGCCAAAGAGGAGCCGCCCCACCTTTGGCACTCCATTGTTGGCGATTTATTCTTCCTCCTCCATTCTTCCTAGCTAGCACATGGATTTGGAGGATCTAGATCTCACCTCTAGGCGTGGATCAACCGTAGAGACGTGACACTATTCGCGTTTGAAGTCATCAAGGAGAACCCAAAGGTGTGTTTATGATTTCTAACTCTTACCATCGTTATGCCTCTTGACTTGTGATCCTTGGAGGGTTTTGCATGGTTTTATGTTTGATTATGCTTCCGTTGTGCAATCCATGTATCAAAACCCTACAGTGGTATCAGAGCCACAGGTCGTAGAGCATAAATGTGGTTTATGTGTTACGTTTTAGTTGTTTTACACCTTAAATTGATTGTTTATCGCGTAAAACAAGACAAATCAAGCATGGGATGCAATTTGTCAATAATTAATCATAACAAGATCCAATTTTTGCATTGGATGCATGAATTGGTGAGTTTGAGAAATTTTAGGATCTTAGATCTAGGGTTTGGGCATCCTTGGGAAAGAAGGAGTTCTTTCCATACAAGGAAACAACCAAACTTGGGCACCAAGCAAGGGAGTTGTTTTGGAAACAACTCCCAAAGGAGGTTCGGCCCCCCTAGGGGACCGCCCCTCCTTGCTTGCCGCCCAAGCAAGGCCGCCCTAGGGGCCGGGGCAGCCCTAGCCCGCGGCCTAGCCGCATGGGCTAGGGGCCGGCCGGCCCTAGGGCCTTGCGGTTCACCTTTTTGGGCCCGGGCAATTGGATTGTTGGGCCCATGGACCGTTTTAACCCTAGAATATCCTAAAATCAATTAAAATTGACCAAGCGCGTTAAAATTGGATTTTAACTGTTTATGTGCAATTCGCATGGTGATTGGATATGGCCTTAGGATGTGGTTTGATGTGGATGTTTAATTTTGTGGTTTGGTTTTACGGCTTGCGAGCTGATCAATTAATTGTAATAATTAATTAGGGTTTTATGGCCTGCGTGCCATTTTTTTCTCAACTTGTGAGATTTATTTTATTTAGTATAGAAGTTAGCTAGTGCTAGATAAAATAGATTGTCAGCCAAGATTGAAGAAAAGAAGCCCAAAGCAAAGGAGCCACAAAAAGATGGAGCATGGAGCATTCCACATGACTACGGAGGATGGACCAAAAGATCAAGACGCATGGAGATGTGTTTTCTTTTAGGGTTCATAGATAATTCCATTGGCTTGGAATTATCTTAGTCTAGAAAAGGCCATATCCACATCACGTTTAATTTCTGTTTTGTGGTTGATTACTTTATTGTCTTATTATTGTGTGGTTGGTGTATGGATGATGCATGCAATTAGGATAATAAGATAATTAGACAACCCGGATCTATTATTTGGAGTTGTGCCCAAACTCAAATAGATAGATTAGTTGATATTGATCAACAAAAACAATTAAAAGTTGAATTTAAAAATCCCTCAAAATTCAAATATTGTGTTCTTGCCTTCTCGTTATTTAAACACCTATGATCATCATTATTTATCAAGTTCGTGCGTGCCAAAGCAGGGCGACTTGGTTCATAATGATGGAATGCGATGGCACGTAACAATGTGCAATTGTTTAAATAAGAGGTTGAACACAACTGGGCTATTAATATGATTAAGAAACCTAGAGGCAATCAATTGGGATTATCCATAAGGATGGATAAATAAGGAGTTATTTGCCCAATTGAACCAAGAGTTGCATAAGGGATGCAATTGGAATTGTTCCTACCTAAAGTAGTCAAATTATGGGTGACTTGCCAAAGCAAGCTCATAAGGAGATGAAACATGGATCTTGGCCCACTAGAAAATATAAGGATATTTTCCGCATTAATATCTTGAGGGTTATTAATCCGTAGTAAAATAGTGGGAGCTATATTTGACAATTTAAATCCTTGTTGAATATAGTTAAACGTCACAAACTTTGCATAATCCTATTATGTTGAATACCCATGGCATTAAACAAATAAAAACGCGACTCTATCTATTTCCTAGACTGGTATAAAATTGAGAAATGTTCTCAAATAAAAGAGAAATTGTTGTACATCATAGAACATAAAGATCTCTTCCTACCAACTACCAAAACACACTAAAACCTAATGGAAGGGACATCAAAGAATGGTTCTTTGGATGTGACTTGCCTCATGTTAGCTGCCATGAACTCTGAGCTTTGGAAGCAAGATGAGTAACATGGAGAAGTATGATATGATCATACATTGAAAGAAGCTCTTTCAAACTAGGGAGCTAGGCATGAAAGGTTTGAAGTGTTGCTCTACTTTGGGTTATGCAAATATACTGATTCAATATGATTGAAACATTAGTAAATATGCATTGTCTATGAGATAGATAAAGAATAAACGGTTATTCACCCAAGTGGACCAAGAATTGCATTGGATGCAATTATAGTTTTGTTTTAAAGTTGATTTATTCAATATGATTGAGAAATCACTAAACAAAACACTGATAATGGGCATGGGCAAAGTTGTTAAAGGTTAAAAGCATGGGCAAGGGCAAATGGTTTGCGCCGACCCCATGGGTATAAACCAAGGTGCCTTGGAGTCCCATAGGTGGTGTAGAGGAAGAGAGGCTACCCAAAGTACCTGGAAGTAAGTAATAAAGGAATTAAGAATTCCTATTTAGGTATTTTGTTATATAAATCAATGTGTCTATCTCATCATCATAAGTATATGATACTAGATGAGGATCTCACATTTATAGAAATGTGGAGGATCTCAAGAGACGAAGACAATTGGATAAGGAAGAAATAATCCTACACGTGGTGCTATGAAGCAAAGGGTTGCTGAAAAGCCGTAGGGAATTATTTATACCTTTAAGAAATTGTTCATGAATTAGACAAAAGCGATAATGTCCCTACTATGAGTAGGACCATTATCATAGTTTCTTGTTTGGACAAGAAAGCTCCTTATCATAATAAAAGGACAAATGTTGTTCCATTTATTATGGTATGCATTATTGTAATGCAATTTTGTCTAAGTGGATTCTATATCCATGGTCATGATAATTTCATCCATAACATTAATACCTAGAGGTTTGCATATAATGATATGAACTTCATTTATCTTTAGTATTATCGTTTAGGTCCCATAAATAAGAGATACATATCTAGAACTCCATGTGGATGGATTTCTGGAACTCATTTGATTATTGAATCATATGAGACATGTAAGACTTATTAGGCAAAGATATGATCTTTTGGGAATCATACATATCGATGTATGAAGGCCACTAAGCACAAATGCTAAAGATGGTTTTCAGTACTTCATCATATTAACTGATGGGATCAGGGAAATATGGATTTGTGTATCTTATGAAGAAACAAATCAGAATCCTTTGAATTGTTCAAAGTATTAAGGAATGAAGTAGAGAACCAGCTTGGCAAAAGTATTAGGGCTCTACGATTGGATCATAGAGGAGAGTACTTGAGCCAAGAGTTTGATAAGAATCTATGGGAGTATTGGATATGGTCCAAAACTCGCTCCACCTAGAACGCCACATGGGTTTGGCATGTCTAAATGGAGAGTTCGAACCTTGTAGGACACGGTTCGGTCCAAGATGAGTCAAACAGAACTTCCAGTTTACTTTTGGGGCTATGTTCTAATTACAGCATATTTCGCCCTTAACCTTGTTCCATCAAAAATAGATTATGAAAAACACCACATGAGATATGGACTAGGAAAGTGTCCTAGTATGTCATTCATAAAGATTTGGGATTATGAAGTTTATGTAAAAGAGTTTACAAATAAACTTGGACCCAAGTCGGATAAATGTTTTGTGGGATATCCTGAAAAGGATATTATTTCTACAACCCTATCGAGAACAAACTGTTTGTTGCTCGAACTACAGTGTTTCTAGGTAGAGATTGTCTCTAAGAGAAACAGTGGGAGGACAGTAGAACTTGAAAAAGTTCAAGAACCACAATAGAACAGTGATCCGTTTGATGGAACATGAGCAGGATCACAAGGTGTTGTGGAGCAACCTACTCAGATAACACAAGAATCTCGTAGGTCAGGTAGGATATGTCAAGGGACTAGAGAAATAAGGATTTCTTATAACCCCTGATATATTGCTCATCGAGATGAGCCTACAACCTATGAGATGGCCACGTGTGGCCATACTCTCAGAAATGGCCTGGAGCCATGAGATACGATATGGAATCCATGTATACCAACAAAGTATAGACTTTGGTGGAACCACCTGAAGGGTAGGACCCATAGGGTGCAAGTGGGTTATGAGGAAACCAACATGGATGGTAATATGATTACCTTTAAGGGAAAATTGACAGGAAAGGGATTTCATGTGAGTTCATAGTATAGACTATGACGAAATCTTCCCCAATTGTGATGCTTAAATCCATTCGCATCTTGCTTGTAGCAATCTATTTATAGATTGGATCAAGCTTCTAGGAGTTGGAATCTTCAAATGGATGATGTAATCAAAGGAGTTTGATTCCATCAAAATTGAAGATGAGACTTGTGTTTACAAGAAGGTTAGTGGGAGCATAGTTATTTTTCTGGTCTTGTATGTGGAGACATACTTAATCATTGGGAATGTTGCCCCTACTTGGCAGTCTTACGTAGATTGACTAGGGAGTTGACTTTCTAATGGTAGACCTAAGCGAAGCAACTTGTGAAGATCTATTGAGGTAGATCAAGATGGTTGTATAGCTTAGGTCATAGTACATAAATTGACAAAGGTGTTGAAATGGTTCAACGTGAAAAGAATATTAATTCTTACCCATGTCACATGGAATTAGTCTTTGGAAGGCTAATTGTCTTACCAATTAGATTGGGAATGGACCGTATGAATTAGATTCACGAGATACGCCATGAGATGTACTAGGCCAGACGTGTCATAAAGCATGACACAAAGATACCAGTCATATCCGGGTGAGAGTCACTGGATAAAATATCAAGATTGCCCTTTAGTACTTGAGAAGCACTAAGGATGAATTATTGATAAATAGATAATATGAAGAATTTGCTGTAAGGGGTTACAGTGATGCGAACTTCAAATCTGACAAAGAAGATTTCAGATTATAAGTCAAGTTTTGAGTTTTGCCTTAGTGGGAGCGACTGTGAGCTGGAAAGGTTCCAGGCAAGATTCAGTCACTGATTCTAACATAGAGGACTGAGTAAATTAATGCATAAGATGCATTCATTCAGAATATTCAATCTCAATCAAATTGTTGATGGAGGAGATGTGAATATTTGCAAGGTGCCAGCATATGTCTCTCCCCTACGCAGTGTAAGCGTGGAGGGCCGAGCTAGATCAATAGGCATATGATGCAGGAGATTGACTCTAGTGCAAGTGGGAGACTGTTGGAATTGTGCCCTAGAGGCAATCAATTAATTGTGACATTTATGGATTTACGATTCATTATGTTATCGATATGGAGATATGTTAACATGAATGAAGTCCTTAGAATATAAGTGTTATATTCTTAAATATCCCTAGTCAATTATAATGATTAATAGGACAATCATCTATAGACTAGTATGGGGTTGGATTGATATGGAGATATCATGATCCAACACATGGGTATGCATTAGGAGTAATGGCATACTGGATTGACCCATCTCCGAGAAGGCTACATACACGTTATGTTAAGTCACAAGAGCTTCTCGCGGTGCAATGGTATTGTCATCCTTAGACTTGAAGTCACTAGATATTCTAGTTGTGGATTATTGTGATCTTGGTAGCGTTAAACGCTACACCGTAACTGGGTAGTTATAAAGGCGTGTACTGGATACAATAAGAAGCAAGCTTAGAGATCGTAGTGGACGTAGATAGGATTTTTCCCTCCCTCATAACGGGAGCAAATATCCTAGGCCACTCGAGGGATAGTGCTTATAAAATGTCTGGCCAGACTCAAATAAATCAATATGGGATATTGATGTTATTTGCACGAATAAGGCTATTCCCAGGATCGAGAAACTATGGATTGGATATACGAGTGTGACTTGTATGTCTCGTGTCCAATCCGGATATTGTGACAAAGGGATGAGACAATTACTTGCACAAGGTTTGTCATGATGACTATTCTATTTGTTGGCTAGAATGGATGTCTTGCTAGAGACCGCTCCATATTAGTAAATTGTTACTACCAACTAAATAGAACCTATGGGGTCACACGCCATATAGGGGTGAACTAGACATGGGAATTAATTAATTAATATGATTAATTAATTAAAAGGATCAAATCGCAACAACTTGCTAACTTAGTGGGACTAATATGCAAGTTGGACTAATCCATGTATAGACATGATTAGGATTTGCCAAGGTGGCCTAATTCATGTAGGGACATGATTAGGATTAATTTGCAAATAGAACTAATCCATGTATTGACATGATAAGGACTATTTTGCAAAAGGGACTAATCCGAACTTGAGTAGGATTATGAGGGGTTCTTTATGTAGTAGGACAAGGAGTTGTTGGACTATATAAAGAACACTCCTAGCTTATTTTTCTCTCTACACACTACACATCTATTTGATAGAAGAAAGGAGAGAATAAAGCAAGGAGAGAGCAAGTCCCAAAAGGAGGGCCGAACCCCTTTATGGGACCGCCCCTACCCGTCGGCCAAAGAGGAGCCGCCCCACCTTTGGCACTCCATTGTTGGCGATTTCTTCTTCCTCCTCCATTCTTCCTAGCTAGCACATGGATTTGGAGGATCTAGATCTCACCTCTAGGCGTGGATCAACCGTAGAGACGTGACACTATTCGCGTTTGAAGTCATCAAGGAGAACCCAAAGGTGTGTTTATGATTTCTAACTCTTACCATCGTTATGCCTCTTGACTTGTGATCCTTGGAGGGTTTTGCATGGTTTTATGTTTGATTATGCTTCCGTTGTGCAATCCATGTATCAAAACCCTACATATAGACTATGACGAAATCTTTTCCCCAATTGTGATGCTTGAGTACATTCACATCTTGCTTGCATCAGTCTGTCTACAGATTGAGTCAAGCTTCTTGAAGTTGGAATCTTCGGTTTGAAGATGCAATCAAGGAGTTTGGTTCCATCAAAATTGAAAGATTAAGCTTGTGTTTACAAGATGGTTAGTGGGAAAAACATTATATTTCTGGTCTTGTATGTTGAGACATATTAATCATTGAGAATGATCTCCCTACTCGGCAATCTTGTAGAAGATTGGATAGGGAATTGATTTTTAATTAAAGAATTAGGCGAGACAATCTTTAAATATCTATGTAGATAGATCAAGATAGTTGTTCGGCTTAAAGTCACTATATATATATATATTGACAAAGGTGTTGAAATGGTTCAACAAGTAAAGAATATGGATTCTTACCCATGTCACTTGGAATTAGTCTTTGGAAGACAAATTGTCTTTCCAATTGAATTGTGAAGGACCGTATGAATAAGATTCATGAGATACGCCTGTTATGTACTAAGACCAGACATGTCATATGGTATGACATAAAGATACCAGTCATATCCGGGTGAGAGTCACTGGATAACTTTTAAGATTATCCTTAAGTACTTGAGAAGAACTAAAGGATGAATTCTTGATAAATTAAGGATATGAAGAGTTTACTGTAAGGGGTTACAGTGATGAGAACTTCAAATATGATACAGAAGATTTCAGACTATAGTCAAGTTTTATATTTTGCACTAGTGGGAGGGACTGTGAGCAGGAAAGGTTCCAGGCAAGATTTAGTTGCTGATTCTATCACAGAGGACTGAGTATATTGATGCATAAGATGTACATACTCAGAATATTCAATCTCAATCGATTGTCGATAGAGGATATGTGAATTAATTCAATGTACCAGCAAGGTGTCTCTCTTACCATGCCCCTTGCGCAACGTAAGCATGAAGGGCCACGCTAGATCAATAGGCATACAATGCACCAGATTGACTCTAGTACAAGTTGGAGACTGTTGGAAATATGTCCCAGAGGCAATCTATTTCTTGTGACATTTATGGATTTACAATTCATTATTTTACCGATATGGATATATGTTAACATGAATGAAGTGCTTATAATATAAATGTTATATTATTAAATATCCCTAGTCGATTATATTGATTAACAAGAAAATCAACTATAGACTAGCATTGGGTTGGAATGATATGGAGATATCACGATCCAACACATGGGTACACATTAGGAGTAATAGCATACTGGATTGACCCACAACGAGAAGGCTACATACAAGTTATGTAAAAGTAACTAGTGCTTCTCGTAGGGACAACAAAATTGTTATCCTTAGACTTGAAGTCACTAGATCCTCTAGTTTTGGAATGTTGTGTTTTGACACCGTCAAACGCTACACCGTAACTAGGTAGTAATAAAGGTGTTAGTCGGACACAATAAGGAAGCAATCTTAGAGATGGTAGTGATGTATATAGAATTTGTCTCTCCCACATAACAAGAGCAAATATGCATGGCCACTCGAGGGATGGTGCTTATAAAATGTCTGGACTCAGATAAATCAATATAGGATATTGATGTTATCTGCATGAATAAGACAATTCCTAGGATCAAGACACTATGGGTTGGATATACGAGTGTGACTTGTATGTATTGTGTCCAATCCAGATATAAAGACAAAGGGATGAAACAATACTTGCACAAGGTTTGGAGGAAGAGGCCGACCCTAGACCCCGTCCGCCCCCTCTACCCGTCCGCCAAAAGAAGAGGCCGAGCCCAGGGGCGGAGCCATTAAGGGGCACGGGGGGGGGGGGGGGGCACGTGCCCCCCATAAATTTCTCAAAGACACTAGGATATCCCTATTTTTCTAACTTTTTTTCAAGTGTGCCCCTTCTAATATATACAAGTGCCCCCTTGGTAATTCACATAAGGTTCATTGGTTCAGCGGTTATGTTTTTTGTTCTAAAGTAAGAAACTCGAGTTCGAACCTCCGTATGGCCGTATTTTTGAAACTTTTTTTTGGAAAAAAAAATTTAACCCTCTATTACACAGAAGCCCCTCTCACTTTTTACAAATAACGAAAATACCTAGTATTTATTACCCTTCTAATATTTAATTCATTGAAAGTCTAACCCTCTCCTCACCGAAAAAACTCTCTGCTTGTGTTGTGAAGACCACCGAACGGACGAAGGTCGAAGACGAACAACGCAGACACGCTGTCCGCCCCAGCCCCCACCCTACACCGTCGTCGGCGCCGCCTTAGCATTGCCGGCCATCTGCTCCGTTCCTCCATCTTCGGCGAGCAATTTTAATCTCCGTCAATTTGAAGGTAAACCCTAGTCAAAGACGGGACCTAATCAATCTTGCTGACGGGGTTTGTTATTTGCTGATTCTTATTTTTGGTTCCTGAGTTTGATGTTTAATACTAATGATGGTATCTTTCTTTCCAGGAACAAGGAAGTGCTTGTGAAAATTATGATTCTTCATGTTCTAAGTATGTGCACAACTTCTCTTCTTCCACTTTTTCATGTTTAAAAAAAGTTTCTTTAAGCCTAGAGAGTATCCAGAACTGATTTGTGATTGTGTTGAAATCTATACTCCTTTTAGAAGTAAATCTAGTATTCACATTGAGATTAAATTATTGGAGTTCATTGGAGCTGAAGTGTTAGGTCACTAATGCTATTCATGTTTATGCATTTGGATTTTATTGGAATGGTTTTTGCATTGAGTAAAAATGATCTGCAGGACTCACAATAGCTCTGGTAGGACGTCTTTTCTTATCTTAGTAAAACAACAAACAGGATACCCATTAGGAGATTTCGGACAGACTTGATGTCAAAAGACTAAAATGTTTCCCTTTAAGGAGAAAGGTTAACTCGTGATAAGTTAGAAGAGATAGATGATCTTTCGCAAGTAATATAGAGAATGCTTCTTTCAACAAATCATATGCAAATTTGGCTGTTGTTTTCTAGGTATATGAACAAAAAGAACAAGGTTTTTTTATCAGTGAAGAATGTTTGTTTGTAGCCTTGATGTCTGTCTGGAATTTCTCTGTTATGGAGCCAAGAAAGACCTTGTTGTCGTACAACTTTTTAGAAGTTCTGGAACTGGAAGTACTACCAGGGGCAGAGATATTAAGGGGCTAAGGGTCACTTGTCCCCCCATTTTTTTTAAAACTATTAAAAAATTACTATTTTGCCAACATATATTCATTTGTGCCTTCACAAAAATACAAAAGTGCCCCCGTCATTATTTGAAATTTGTATGTGAATTTTGATTTTTAAATTTGTGCCCCCCCTTTACTCAATTCCTGGCTCCGCCACTGGCCGAGCCTCCTCCTTTTGGTATCCATTGTGTGATTCGTCTTCTTCCTCCTTCCACCAATTGCTATCACAAAGGTGTGGAGGAATCTAGTTCTTCATCCTAGGCGTGGACTAGCCGTAGCGACGCGAACAATATTTTGCGTTTGAAGTCAGCACATGAGACAAACAAGGTAAATCGTTACTTGAACCTTCACTACCATTATGATTTCTCTTCATGTGATCCTTGGTGGGTCTTGTTCCGATCTTATTTTTTTAATTTCACTGCGTAATCCGTTACAAAAACCAAAACTAGCAGCGTAGGAGAAGGAATCGCCACGAGCTTGATCAAATCAAGTAGATCATGCACAACGAAAAAGAGGTCGAGCGTCTTCGAGCTGACGGGTAGGGGGTGACGTGTGCCTCTCCACTCCCTCTACTTGCTCTGATTATTTCACTCAGTGACAACTATTTTTAATTAATAGAACTAGAACTCCCCTTTTATAGTCAATAACTCCTTATTGACTACAAACTTGCCCCAACACTAATCTTGTGCATATACGAATTACTCTTATAGCCTAATCATGTTCATACACGGATTAGTCTAATAGCCTAATCCTGTCCATACACGGATTAGTTCACTTTGCAATTTAGTCCAACTAACTTTGCATGTGATTGCGTTTTGATCCTTGACCATTTTAATGGTTAATTAGTCATACTAATTAACATCCATATCCAGGTTAATCTTTTTGGTTTGTGACCATGTAGGTTTTTATTAAGTTGGTTGTAAAAATTACATACATTGAGCGGTGTCTAGAAACACATCAATGCAACCCAACTAATAGAAATAGTCAGAGATCTGACAAACCTTGTGCCCGATGTTACCGTGTTGTGTATGTCCCCTTGTCTCTGTACCCAGATAGGACACGAGACATAAATGTCACACTCGTATATCCGATCCATAGTTTCTCAATCCTAGGAATAGGTTATCTGTACAGATAACAATAATATCACATATTGTTTTATCTGAGTCTAGCCAGACATTCCATAAGTACCACCCCTCGAGTGCCCCATGGATATTTATTCCCACTATGTGGGAGGGACAAATCCTCTCTACATCACTACCATCTCTCAGCTTGCTTCCTATCATGTCCAATTATCATCTTTATAGTTACCTTTGATGGTGTAATTTTTGATAATATCAAAACATGATATTTCACAACTAAGGTATCTAGTGACTTCAAGTCTTAGGACTACAACACCATTGTCACTACGAGAAGCACTTGTGACATTCACATTATTTATATGTAGCCTTCTCGTGGTGGGTCAATCTAGTATGCCATTACTCCTAATGCATACCCATGTGCTAGACTTGATATCTCCATATCAATCTACCCACACACTAGTCTCCATGAATTGTGATTGTCCAGTTAATCAATATACTTGACAATAGATATTTATGATAAACAACAATTGTAGTATAAGGACTTCAGTATATTAAATATCTCCATAAATAATAAATGAATATTCTAGCCAAATAATTTTCATACTAAATATGAGATTGCCTCTAGGGTATCTACTCCAGCAGTCTCGCACTTGCACTAGAGCCAATCTGGTACATCTAATATGCCTATTGATCTAGCGCAACCGTCATGCTTTGCTCGAGCAAGGAAGCTTGGTAAGATAGTTCGTAAGGACGTCATATGTCGGTAATTTGCATACCTTCACATATTCTCCATTGATAATCCTTAGAATGAGATGAAATCTCCTGAGTATGTGCATCTATTGCAATAATATAATTTGTTTCGTAGTGTAGAATCATCAACTGAAATTTTCCTGGAACCCTTTCCAGCTCACAGTTCCTCCATTAAGATAAATACAAATCTTGACTCCGATCTGAAATCATCTTTGTCGGTTTGGAAGCTCGTGCCAGTGTAACCTATTACACTGAGTTCTTCCTCCCCCCCCATATCTCAAGAATGCATCCTTAGTTCTTCTCAAGTACTTAAGAATATTCTTGAAAGCAATCCAGTGACTCTCATCCGGATCGGACTGGTATCTACTTTCCATACTCAAAGCGTATGACACATCTGGTCTAGTACATAACATTGCGTACATGATAGATCAAATAGCAATGCGTATGGGATCTTACTCATGCGGTCTTTCTCATTATGATTGGAAGGACAATCAACCTGTTGGAATTGTTCCCTAGAGGCAATCAATTAATTGTGACATTTATGGATTTACGATTCATTATGTTATCGATATAGAGATATGTTAGCATGAATGAAGTCCTTAGAATATAAGTGTTATATTCTTAAATATCCCTAGTCGATTATAATGATTAATAGGACAATCATCTATAGACTAGTATGGGGTTGGATTGATATGGAGATATCATGATCCAACACATGGGTGTGCATTAAGGGTAATGGCGCGCCAGATTGACCCATCTCCGAGAAAGCTACATACATGTTATATCAAGTCACAAGTTCTTCTCGTGGTGCAATGGTATTGTCATCCTTAGACTTGAAGTCACTAGATTGTCTAGTTGTGAATTATTGTGATCTTGGTAGCGTCAAACGCTACACCGTAACTGGGTAGCTATAAAGGCGTGTACTGGATACAATAAGAAGCAAGCTTAGAAATCATAGTAGACATAGATAGAATTTGTCCCTCCCACATAACGGGAGCAAATATCCTAGGCCACTCGAGGGATAGTGCTTATAAAATGTCTGGCCAGACTCAAATAAATCAATATGGGATATTAATGTTATTTGCACGTAAAGGCTATTTCTAGGATCGAGAAACTATGGATTGGATATACGAGTGTGACTTGTATGTCTCCTGTCCAATCCGGATATTGGGACAAAGGGATGACACAATTACTTGCACAAGGTTTGTCATGATGACTATTCTATTTGTTGGCTAGAATGGATGTCTTGCTAGAGGCCGCTCTATATTAGTAAATAGTTACTACCAACTAAATAGAACCTATGGGGTCACACGCCATATAGGGGTGAACTAGACTTGGGAATTAATTAATTAATATGATTAATTAATTAAAAGGATCAAATCGCAACAACTTGCTAACTTAGTAGGACTAATATGCAAGTTGGACTAATCCATGTATAGACATGATTAGGATATGCCAAGGTGGCCTAATTCATGTAGAGACATGATTATGATTAATTTGCAAATAGAACTAATCCATGTATTGACATGATAAGGACTATTTTTGCAAAAGGGACTAATCCGAACTTGAGTAGGATTAGGAGAGGGGTTCTTTATATAGTAGGACAAGGAGTTGTTTGACTATATAAAGAACACTCCTAGCTTATTTTTCTCTCTACACATACACACATCTATATGATAGAGTAGGAGAGAAAAAAGCACGGAGAGAGAGCAAGTCCCAAGCAAGGGCCGAACCCCCCTTGGGACCGCCCCCTACCCGTCGGCCTAAAAGGGAGCCGCCACCTTTGGTGCTCCATTGTTGCGTGATTCTTCTTCCTCTTCCTCATTCCGGGCTAGCACAAAGGATTGGAAGATCTAGAATTCAACGCTAGGCGTGGATCAACTATAGAGAACGTGACACTACTCGCGTTTGAAGTCATCAAAGGAGAACCCTAAGGTGTGTTATTGATTTCTTCTTTACCATCGTTATGTCTCTTGACTTGTGATCCTTGGAGAGTTTTGCATGGGTTATGATAGTTTGTGTTTCCATTGCGCATCCATGAATAGAAACCCTTTCGTGGTATCAGAGCCTGGTCGTAGAGCATAAACGTGGTTTATGTGTTACGTTTTGATAGTTTTACACTTTAAATTTATTGGTTATCGCGTAAAACACGACAAATCAAGCATATGATGCAATTTGTCAATAACCAATCATAACAAGACCTAGTTTTTGCATTGGATGCATGAATTAGTGAGTTTGAGAAATTTTAGGATCTTAGATATAGAATTTGGGCATCCTATGGAAAGAATGAGTTCTTTTCATACAAGGAAACAACCAAACTTGGGCACCAAGCAAGGGAGTTGTTTTGGAAACAACTCCCAAAGGAGGTTCGGCCCCCCCCTAGCGGACCGCCCCTCCTTGCTTGCCGCCCAAGCAAGGCTCGGCCTAGGGGCCAGGGCAGCCCTAGCCCGCGGCCTAGTCGCGTGGGCTAGGGGCCGGCCGGCCCAAGGCCTTTGCGGTCCTCTTTTGGGCCCGGGAAATTAGATTGTTGGGCCCTATGAACCGTTTTAACCCTATAATATCCTAAAATCAATTAAAATTGACCAAGCGCGTTAAAATTGGATTTATGTGTTTATGTTCAAATCGCATGATGATTGAATATGGCCTTAAGATGTGGTTTGATGTGGATGTTTAATTTTTTGTGTTTTGGTTTACGGGCTGCGAGCTGATCAATTAATTGTAATAATTAATTAGGGTTTTATGGCATGCGTGCCATTTTTTCTCAACTTGTGAGATTTATTTCATTTAGTATAGTTGTTAGCGAGTGCTAGATAGAGTAGATTGTTAGCCAAGATTGAAGAAAAGAAGCCCAAAGCCATAAGAAGCCACAAAAGATGGAGCATGGAGCATTCCACATGACTATGAAGGATGGACCAAAAGATGAAGACGCATGGAGATATGTTTGCTTTAGGGTTCATAGATAATTCCATTGGCTTGGAATTATCTTAGTCTAGAAAAGGCCATATTCACATCACGTTTTATTTTTGTTTTGTGGTTGTTTATTTTATTGACTTATTATTTTGTGGTTGGTGTATGGATGATGCATGCAATTAGGATAATAAGATAATTAGACAACACGGATCTATTATTTGGAGTTGTGCCCAAATTCAAATAGATAGATTAGTTGATATGGATCAACAAAAACAATTAAAATTGAATTTAAAATCCCTCAAAATTCAAATATTGTGTTCTTTCCTTCTCGTTATTTAAGCACTCATTATCATCATGATTTATCAAGTTCGTGCGTCCAAAGCATGGCGATTTGGTTCATAATGATGGAATGCGATGGCACAAGCAAGTAATGTGCAATTGTTTAAATAAGAGGTTGAACACAACTAGGCTATTAATATGATTAAAAACCTAGAGGCAATCAATTGGGATTATCCATACGGATGGATAAATAAGGAGTTATTTGCCCAATTGAACCAAGAGTTGCATAGAGATGCAATTGGAATTGTTCCTACCTAAAGTAGTCAAATTATTGGTGACTTGCGAAAGCAAGCTCATAGTGAGATGAAACATGGATCTTGGCCCACTAGGAAATATAAGGATATTTTCCGCATTAATATCTTGAGGATTATTAATCCGTAGTAAAATAGTGGGAGCTATGTTTAACAAATTAAAACCTTGTTAAATATAGTTAAACGTCACAAACTTTGCAAAATCCTATTATGTTGAATACCCATGGCATTAAACAAATAAAAACGCGACTTTATTTTTTTCTAAATTGGTATAAAATTGAGAATTTTTCTCAAATAAAAGATAAATTTTTGTACATCGTAGAACATAAAGTTCTCTTCCAACCAACTACCAAAAAACACTAAAACCTAATGGAAAGGAACAACAAAGAATGGTTCTTTGGATGAGACTTGCCTCATGTTAGCTGCCATGAACTCTGAGCTTTGGAAGCAAGATGAGAACATGGAGGCGTAAGATATGATCATACATTGAAAGAAGCTCTTTCAAAAGAACGAGCTAGACATGAAAGGTTTGAAGTGATGCTCCACTTTGCGTTACGTAAATAAACTAATTCAATATGATTGAAACATTAGTGAATGGGCATTATCTATGAGATAGATAAAGAATAAACGGTAATTCACCCAAGTGGACCAAGAATTGCATTAGATGCAATTATAGTTTTGTTCAAAGGAGATTTACTCAATATGATTGAAAATCACTAAACAAAACACTCATAATGGGCATGGGCAAAGTTGTTAATGGTTAACAGCATGGGTAAGGGAAAATGGTTTGCGCCGACCCCATGGGTATAAATCAAGCTTGTTGCTAAAACCAAGTTGCCCTGAAGTCCCATAGGTGGTGTAGAGGAAGAGAGACTACCCAAAGTATTTGGAAGTAAGTATTAAAGGAATTATGAATTCCGATTTGGGTATTTTTTTTATAGAAATCAATGTGTCTATCTCATCATCATAAGTATATGATACTAGATGAGGATCTCACATTTATAGAAATGTGGAGGATCTCAAGAGAAGAAGACAATTGGATAAGGAAGAAATAATCCTACACGAGGGGCTATGAAGCAAAGGGTTGCTGAATAAGCCGTAGGGAATTATTTCTACCTTTAAGAAATTGTTCATGAATTAGACAAAAGTGATCATGTCCCAGCTATGAGTAGGACCATTATCATATTTTCTTGTTAGGACAAGAAAGCTCCTTATCATAATAAAGGACAAATGTTGTTCCATTTATTATGATATGCATTATTGTAATGCAATTTTGTCTAAGTGGATTCTATATCCATGATCATGATAATTTCATCTGTAACATTAATACCTAGAGGTTTTTCATATAATGATATGAACTTCACTTATCTTTAGCATTATCGTTTAGGCCTCATAAATAAGAGATACATATCTAGAACTCCATGAGGATGGATTTCTGGAACTCATTTGATTATTGAATCATATGAGACATGTAAGACTTATTAGGCAAATATATGATCTTTTGGGAGTCATACATATTGATGTATGAAGGCCGCTAAGCACAAATGCTAAAGATGGTTTTCAGTACTTCATCATATTTACTGATGGGATCGGGGAAATATGGATTTGTGTATCTTATGAAGAAACAAATCAGAATCCTTTGAATTGTTCAAAATATTCAGGAATGAAGTAGAGAACCAGCTTGGCAAAAGTATCAGGGCTCTACGATTGGATCATAGAGGAGAGTACGAGTCAAGAGTTTGACAAGAATCTATGGGAGTATTGGATATGATCCAAAACTCGCTCCACCTAGCACGCCACATGGGTTTGGCATGTCTAAGAGCAGAGTTCGAACCTTGTAGGACACGGTTCGTACCATGATGAGTCAAACAGAACTTCCAGTTTACTTTTAGGGGCTATGTTCTAATTACAGCAAGTTTACCCCCTAACCTTGTTCCATCAAAAATAGATTATGAAAAACACCATATGAGATATGGACTAGGAAGTGTCCTAGTATGTCATTCATAAAGATTTGGGGTTATGAAGTTTATGTAAAAGAGTTTACAAATAAACTTGGACCCAAGTCCGATAAATGTTTTGTGGAATATCCTGAAAAGGATATTATTTCTACAACCTAATCGAGAACAAACTGTTTGTTTCTCGAACCACAGTGTTTCTAGGTAGAGATTGTCTCTAAAAGAACAGTGGGAGGACAATAGAACTTGAAGAAGTTCAAGAACCACAACATAACATTGATTCTTTTGATGGAACATGAGCAGGATCACATGGTGTTGTGGAGAAACCTACTCAGATAACACAAGAACCTCGTAGGTCAGGTAGGATATGTCAAGGGACTAGAGAAATATGGATTTCTCAATACCTGCGATATATTGCTCATCAAGATGAGCCTACAACCTATTAGATGCCCACATGTGGGCCATACTCTCAGAAATGGCTAGGAGCCATGGGATACAAAATGGAATCCATGTATACCAACAAAGTATGGACTTTGGTGGAACCACCTGAAAGGTGCAAGTGGGTTATATGGAAACCAACATGGATGGTAATATGATTACCTTTAAGGGACAATTGGTTGGGTAAGGATTTCCTGTGAGTTCATAGTACAGACTATGACGAAATCTTTCCCAGTTGAAATACTTAAATCCATTAGTATCTTGCTTGTAGCAATCTATTTATTGATTGAATCAAGCTTCTAGGTGTTGGACTCTTCGAATTGACGATGCAATCAAAGGAGTTTGGTTCCATCAAAATTGAAGATGAGACTTGTGTTTACAAGAAGGTTAGTGGGAGCATAATTATATTTCTGGTCTTGTATGTGGAGACATACTAGTCATTGGGAATGATGACCCTACTTGGCAATCTCACGTAGATTGACTAGGGAATTAATCTTCAATGATAGACTCAGACGAAACAACCTATAAAGATCTATGGAGATAGATCAAGATGGTTGTGCAGCCTAAGTCACAGTACATAAATTGACAAAGGTGTTGAAATGGATGTATAGAATATGGATTCTACCTATGTCACATGGAATTGGTCTTTTGAAGACTAGTTGTCTTTCCAATTAGATTGGGAAGTGACCGTATGAATAAGATTCATGACATACGCCATGTTATGTACTAGGCCAGATGTGTCATATGGTATGACACAAAGATACCAGTCAAATCCGGGTGAGAGTCACTGGATATATTATCAAGATTATCCTTTAGTACTTGAGAAGCACTAAGGATGAATTTTTGATAAATGGAGGATACGAAGAGTTTACTGAAAGGGGTTACAGTGATGCGAACTTCAAATCTGACAAAGAAGATTCAGATTATAAGTCGAGTTTTGAGTTTTACCCTAGTGGGAGCGACTGTGAGCTGGAAAGGTTTCAGGCAAGATTCAGTCACTGGTTCTAACATAGAGGACTGAGTAAATTAATGCATAAGATGAATTTATTCAGAATATTCAATCTCAATAAAATTGTTGATGGAGGAGATGTGAATATTTGCAAGGTGCCAGTATATGTCTCGCTCCTACGCAGTGTAAGCGTGGAGGGCCGCGCTAGATCAATAGTCATATGATGCAGGAGATTGACTCTAGTGCAAGTGGGAGACTGTTGGAATTGTGCCCTAGAGGCAATCAATTAATTGTGACATTTATGGATTTACGATTCATTATGTTATCGATAAAGAGATATGTTATCATGAATGAAGTCCTTAGAATATAATTGTTATATTCTTAAATATCCCTAGTCGATTATAATGATTAATAGGACAATCATCTATAGACTAGTATGGGGTTGGATTGATATGAAGATATCATGATCCAACACCTGGGTGTGCATTAAGGGTAATGGCGCACTGGATTGACCCATCTCCGAGAAGGCTACATACATGTTATGTTAAGTCACAAGTTATTCTCGTGGTGCAACGGTATTGTCATCCTTAGACTTGAAGTCACTAGATTGTCTAGTTGTGGATTATTGTGATCTTGGTAGCGTCAAACGCTACACTGTAACTGGGTAGATATAAAGGCGTGTACTAGATACAATAAGAAGCAAGCTTAGAAATCGTAGTAGACGTAGATAGAATCTGTCCCTCCCACATAACGAGAGCAAATATCCTAGGCCACTCGAGGGATAGTGCTTATAAAATGTCTGGCCAGTCTCAAATAAATCAATATGTGATATTGATTTTATTTGCACGAATAAGGCTATTCCCAGGATCGAGAAACTATGGATTGGATATACGAGTGTGACTTGTATGTCTCGTGTCCAATCCGGATATTGGGACAAAGGGATGAGACAATTACTTGCACAAGGTTTGTCATGATGACTATTCTATTTTTTGGCTAGAATGGATGTCTTGCTAGAGGCCGCTCCATATTAGTAAATAGTTACTACCAACTAAATAGAACCTATGGGGTCACACGCCATATAGGGGTGAACTAGACTTGGGAATTAATTAATTAATATGATTAATTAATTAAAAGGATCAAATCGCAACAACATGCTAACTTAGTAGGACTAATATGCAAGTTGGACTAATCCATGTATAGACATGATTAGGATATGCCAAGGTGGCCTAATTCATGTAGAGACATGATTAGGATTAATTTGCAAATAGAACTAATCCATGTATTGACATGATAAGGACTATTTTTGCAAAAGGGACTAATCCGAACTTGTGTAGGATTAGGAGAGGGGTTCTTTATGTAGTAGGACAAGGAGTTGTTGGACTATATAAAGAACACTCCTAGCTTATTTTTCTCTCTACACATACACACATCTATAGTAGGAGAGAACAAATCAAGGAGAGAGAGCAAGTCCTAAGCAAGGGCCGAACCCCCCTTGGGACCGCCCCCCTACCCGTCGGCCTAAAAGGGAGCTGCCACCTTTGGTGCTCCATTGTTGCGTGATTATTCTTCCTCTTCCTCATTCCGGGCTAGTACAAAGGATTGGAAGATCTAGAATTCAACGCTAGGCGTGGATCAACTATAGAGAACGTGACACTATTCGCGTTTGAAGTCATCAAAGGAGAACCCTAAGGTGTGTTATTGATTTATTCCTTTACCATCGTTATGTCTCTTGACTTGTGATCCTTGGAGGGTTTTGCATAGGTTATGATTGTTTGTGTTTCCGTTGCGCATCCATGAATCAAAACCCTACACAACCTTCGTAAGGGTGACTCCATGCAACATTGCCAATAATCCTTTCTTCTATTCTTGCATGTTGAACCGTTTCAACACCTTGCCTATATATGTACTTTGACTTAGGCCCATCAGCTTCTTAGATCTATCCCTATAGATCTTGATAATGAGTATATAAGCTTCATCTCCTAAGTCTTTCATTGAAAAAAATTTCCCTAGCCAATATTTAATTGATTTCAAGGTAGGGACATCGTTTCCAATGAGTATTATGTCATCCACATATAGGACCAGAAATACAACATATCTTCCACTAACCTACTTGTATACACAAGGTTTATCTTCGTTTTGGATGAAAACAAACTCTTTGACTGCATTATCAAAATATAGATTCCAACTCCTAGAAGCCTGCTTCAATCCATAAATGGAACATTGCAACTTACACGCTTTGTTGGCATGCTCTGGATCATCAAAAGCCTCTCGATGTGTCATATACACATCCTCAAGGAGGTTTCCACACAGAAACGCTGTTTTGACATCCGTCTGCCAAATCTCATAGTCTTGATAAGCTGCAATAGCAAGCAAGAAATGGATGGATTTGGTTATCGCGATTGTGGAACATGTTTCATCATAGTCAATACCATGAATGTGTCTGAATCTCTTTGCCACAAGTCAACCCTTATAGGCAATCACATTTTCATCCATGTCGGTCTTATTCTTGACGACCCACTTGCACCCTATGGGCCGAGCCCCTTGGAGTGGTTCCACAAAATTCCATACTTTGTTAGTATACATGGATTCCATCTCGGATATCATGGCTTCAAGCTACTTCTGAGATTACGGCCCCTCTACGACCTTTCCATATGTTGTAGGCTCATAACCATGAGCAATACGTCACTGGTATCAGTCACGAGAAGTCCATACCTCTCTCGCTCCTAACGTATCCTACTTGTCCTACGAAGCTCGTGTTACTTGAGCAGGTTGCTCCGCAACATCTTGCGATTCCTGTTCATATTCCATTGTTTAATCAATGTTTTGTGGTTCTTGAATTTCTTCAAGTTCTACAGCCCTCCCACTGGTTTGGTTAAAGACAAATTCTCTTTCTATAAACACACTAGTCCGAAAAACAAACACTTTGTTCTCGTTGGGATTGTAGAAGTAATAACCTTTCGTTTCCTTAGGATATCCCACAAACTTATACTTACCCGACTTGGATCCAAGCTTGTCTGATTGTAAACACTTTACATAGACCTCGCAACCCCAAATCCTCATAAGAGACAATATGGGACGCCTGACTGATTTGGATGGAACACGATTAAGGGTAAAAGCTGCAATTAATGGAGCATGGCCCCAAATTGATATTGGAAGGTCAGGCAATGGCCAAATTATTAAATATATCTCTCACTATTTTTCTCAAATAAATAGCCCTCACCATTAATGCGGAAAACATCATATATTTTCTAGTGGGTCAAGATCCATATTTCACCTCCTCTTGAGCTTGCTTTGACAAGTCACCCAAAATTTAGTTATTTAGGTAGGAACAACTTCCAATTGCATCATATGTAACTCGTGGTTCAATTGGGCAAATAACTCCGTATTTATCTATCTCATAGATAATCCCAATTTCCTTGCCTCTATGTTTCAATCCTATTGAAGTAGCTCAGTTGGGTTTAACCTCTTATTTCATCAATCGCACATTACTAACTTTTTCCGTAGCGCCACATCATGAAGAATCAAGTCGCCTTGCTTTGGCAAGCCCGAACTTAATAATCTCTGATTATCGCATGGTGCATGAAGAATCATATGTAACTTGTGGTTCAATTGGGCAAACATATCGTTGATGGATTTCTTTGTCCATTTTAATTAGTTGATCATATCAACTGTTTTACCTATTTGGATTGGGAAATCCCAAATAAAAGATCCAACTATTTAATTATTATCTTGTTACGTTTTGGATGTGGTATGGATGTGGTCCCTAAAACTAAGATATTACCAAGCCAATAAAAATATCTATAAGCCCTAAAGTGGGAGGCTCATCTCCATGTGCCTCCACCGTTAGTCCATGCAAAGTGTGGTATGGATGTGTCCCCTAATACATCAAAAATAAATAATAAGCAAAGTGTGGTATGGATGTGTCCCCTAAAACTAAGATATTACCAAGCCAATAAAAATATCTATAAGCCCTAAAGTGGGAGGCTCATCTCCATGTGCCTCCACCGTTAGTCCATGCGTCCTAGCTTGTGGGTCTTCATCGTCTTGTGGTTTATTTAGTCTTTGATCTTCTTCTCCATGTCTTGGCTATATTCTATCTATCTAATTCTAGCTAGCATCTACAAACTAAATAGAGAGACCTCACAAGGTAGGAAGAAGACGACATGCAGGTTGTAAAATTAATTACACAAAATACATCAAAACTAAACCAAAACAAATCACAAAATTAAACATCAACAACCTAGGCACATCCAACCACCATGCGATAAAACACATAAATAGTTAAAATCCAACTTCATCGCGCTTGGTCAATTTTAGTGAAATTGGTATTTTTTGGGTTAAAACGGTCAAAATGTTCGCGCCAATCCCTATTGGTCGAACTGTTTGGACTTGCTGAACCGGGCCAAACGGTCGGATCAGCCCGCACGGTCAAACCGACTGTCAGCCGAACCTGGTAGGCTGGTTGGCCTTGGTCCGCGCACCAATAGAGAGGGGACGGGACCATGGCCGAACCACATAGGGTAAGTTTCAAAAACTTCTTCCTTCCTTGCGAGCATATTTCCAATTTTAGGACATAAACACATTTTTCTGTAAATTGTGCCCAAACCCTAGCTTTTAAAATTACCAAAACATACCTCATATGTATACGGAATTAGTTAATCTCTACACGATATGTAAAATTGGCTTATTTCCTATTGAATCATTCAAATCGTATCATTATACAAATATCAACTTTTCGCAAGATTTAATAGTACGGTGTAAAACTGATAAACAGGTAACACATAAATCACGTTAGGCGTTATGACATGTGGTAGTGATACCACTTTAAGGTTTTGATGCAAGATACACAGCGGTAATACAATTAAAATTTCCTGATCAAATCCCTCCATGAATAGCAGGTTAAGCTCTCATAATGTGATGAAGGAAGTAACGTTTACCTTGTAGGTTTGTGTGATCACAACAAAGAATGATGTCCTCGTCTTTATCGATATTCACACCTTAGGATTACCAACAAAATTCTTCTCTACGGGTTGTGCTAGCAGCGTAGGAGAAGGAATCATTAGGAGCTTGATCATTTCAAGCAGATCACGCAAAAAGAGAAAGAGGCCGAGCCTCTTGGAACCGGCGGGTAGGGGGTGTCATACGCCTCTCTACTCTCTATCCTTGCTCTGGTTATTTCACTCAATGAAAAATCTTGTGAAATAATAGAGCTAGAGCTCCCCTTTTATTAGTCAATTACTATTTATTGACTACAAACTTTCCCCAATACTAATCATGTCCATACACGGATTAGTCTTATAGAGTAATCCTATCTGTACATGGATTAGTCTAATACCCTAATCCTGTCCATACACGGATTAGTCCACCTTGAAATTTTTTCCAACTAACTATGCATGTGATTGCATTTTGATCCTTGCTCCTTTAAGTTGTTAATTAGTCCTACTAATTAACATCCATATCCAGCTTAATCCTTTTGGTGTGTGACAGCGTAAACCTATCTGCTTTTTCGCAAGTGTACGATCAAGTAATATAGAGTATGTATTTATGACTCTGATTGTCGAACCCTCGAGAACAGTTTAAATTTTACTTATCAGAACTAGAAATAAATACAAAGCTGTAAAAAGGAGGAAAGTTGGGATGTGATTATACTCAACTAATTTGCAGTAAATAAAGCAATACTTAGAAAAGCTTATTTTATTTTTTAGTAATTTTCTGGAGATTGTTGTAGTTGTAAAAATTGATGATTCTAAGAATCTAGGTCCCAGGATCCCCTAGGGTTACTTTTCAGCTTGCCTGGTGTACTTGATTTCAGAAACACACAGCAGTCTTGTTTATGCCAGCATACCATTAGTACAATCTCCTCTCGGTCTCATGTACCTGTCACTCTCCCACAGATTTTGGGTCCTCTCGGTCCACCTAAATCTGCAGGTTTGTTCTAAGTCTGCTAAGGTTACAGGTTCTCCTCTCGGTCTCCCCCTAAACGTCTAGCAGTTAGTCTAATGCTTCTGGCTAACACCTTGGTTCTTTTCACCTCTTGGTCCATCAAGATAGGGTATTAAATCCTGTCTTTTCTTCCTAACTCTCACTGGCCACTCTCGCGCACCAGATCCTGTCTATAACACTCCTGGGTGATCAAGTCATTCATGTATGTACATAAAATCAAAGACAAGATAATAAACAATCCATCCTGTATTAAGACTTCAACTAGTCATGCATCTGAAAATCAAACAAACCAGTCTGCTGAATTCATAAACCCTAGGTTCACCAAGAACCTAGGAAAAAGGTTTAGCTAGCTTGCATTATTGAAAGACATTGTTTCATAAAAGAAAGAAGAAAAGATCAAACGAGTTTATGGCTGAATACTGAAAAACTGCTCCAATCCTGCTCTGCTCCAATCCTGACGGCTCTGCTACTGGCTGCTGTGATGATGATTGTGTATGTGTAACCCTAATTCTGTGCTGGGACACCTCCTTTTATACTGCCACAGTCTCTAAACTGATGCACGAAATTCCTGTTCAACCCTTGCAAAAACCCGTCCTGGAAGCTTCTGGAAACCCATCGTGCGTTCGAACGCAGCTTCCCTGCTTTCAAACGCAGTGCGTCTGAACGCACATCTCCTGTTTTTGAACGCAGGCCTTAAACAATTCTCCCCTTCTTCCTTCTGGCTTCTCGGACTTGCGCGTCTGAACGCAGCTTCCCTGCGTCTGAACGCACCCCTTGGTCTTCACAGTTCTGGAGTCGAGTCCTGCGTCTGAACGCAGGTCTATGCGTCTGAACGCACAGACTTAACCTTTTTTCTGCCTTTCTTCTTCTGCTGCCATGTGGTGCGTCTGAACGCAGGTCCTGCGTCTGAACGCACAGACTTGAATTTTTCCGCACCTTTTCTGCTCAGCTTTCTTGATACGCTGCCTCCAAATCCAAGTCAATCTCATGCATTTCTCGGCACCTGTTACCTGCACATCATAACATGTACCCGCGATCATATCCAACAAACACAATTACGCATGAAATTACTCAAATCTTACGATCATGTCCTATAAGTCTCTGCCTCGTATCAAGTGAAAAATAGGCTGAAAATGGGCAAACTCAACTCTCGCAGGGTTAGAACCAATGGTAAAAAGATGTCCCAAACTAATCCCATTTTCAAGCCATCAGTGTGTGACCCTGTAGGTTTTTATTAGGTTGGTAGTAACAATTAAAAACATTGAGCGATGTCTAGCAACACAACAATGCTACCCAACTAATATAAATAGTCACTGATCTGACAAACCCTGTGCCCAATGTTACCGTGTTGTGTATGTCCCTTTTCTCCATATCCGGATTGGACACGAGACATAAATATCACAATTATATATCCAATCCATAGTTTCTCGATCCTGGGTATAGGCTTATCTGTACAGGTAATAATAATATCACAATTTGTTTTATCTGAGTCTGACCAGACATTCCATAAGCACTACCCCTCGAGTGACCCATGGATATTTACTCCCATTAACATGTGGGAAGGACAAATCCTCTCTACATCACTACCATATCCCAGCTTGCATCCTATCGTGTCCGAGTATCATTTTATAGTTACCCAATTACAGTGTAATGTTTGATAATATCAAAACATGATATTTCACAGCTAGAATGGATGTCTTGCTAGAGGCCGCTCCATATTAGTAAATAGTTACTACCAACTAAATAGAACCTATGGGGTCACACGCCATATAGGGGTGAACTAGACTTGGGAATTAATTAATTAATATGATTAATTAATTAAAAGGATCAAATCGCAACAACATGCTAACTTAGTAGGACTAATATGCAAGTTGGACTAATCCATGTATAGACATGATTAGGATATGCCAAGGTGGCCTAATTCATGTAGAGACATGATTAGGATTAATTTGCAAATAGAACTAATCCATGTATTGACATGATAAGGACTATTTTTGCAAAAGGGACTAATCCGAACTTGTGCAGGATTAGGAGAGGGGTTCTTTATGTAGTAGGACAAGGAGTTGTTGGACTATATAAAGAACACTCCTAGCTTATTTTTCTCTCTACACATACACACATCTATAGTAGGAGAGAACAAATCAAGGAGAGAGAGCAAGTCCTAAGCAAGGGCCGAACCCCCCTTGGGACCGCCCCCCTACCCGTCGGCCTAAAAGGGAGCTGCCACCTTTGGTGCTCCATTGTTGCGTGATTATTCTTCCTCTTCCTCATTCCGGGCTAGTACAAAGGATTGGAAGATCTAGAATTCAACGCTAGGCGTGGATCAACTATAGAGAACGTGACACTATTCGCGTTTGAAGTCATCAAAGGAGAACCCTAAGGTGTGTTATTGATTTATTCCTTTACCATCGTTATGTCTCTTGACTTGTGATCCTTGGAGGGTTTTGAATAGGTTATGATTGTTTGTGTTTCCGTTGCGCATCCATGAATCAAAACCCTACACAACCTTCGTAAGGGTGACTCCATGCAACATTGCCAATAATCCTTTCTTCTATTCTTGCATGTTGAACCGTTTCAACACCTTGCCTATATATGTACTTTGACTTAGGCCCATCAGCTTCTTAGATCTATCCCTATAGATCTTGATAATGAGTATATAAGCTTCATCTCCTAAGTCTTTCATTGAAAAAAATTTCCCTAGCCAATATTTAATTGATTTCAAGGTAGGGACATCGTTTCCAATGAGTATTATGTCATCCACATATAGGACCAGAAATACAACATATCTTCCACTAACCTACTTGTATACACAAGGTTTATCTTCGTTTTGGATGAAAACAAACTCTTTGACTGCATCATCAAAATATAGATTCCAACTCCTAGAAGCCTGCTTCAATCCATAAATGGAACATTGCAACTTACACGCTTTGTTGGCATGCTCTGGATCATCAAAAGCCTCTCGATGTGTCATATACACATCCTCAAGGAGGTTTCCACACAGAAACGCTATTTTGACATCCGTCTGCCAAATCTCATAGTCTTGATAAGCTGCAATAGCAAGCAAGAAATGGATGGATTTGGTTATCGCGATTGTGGAACATGTTTCATCATAGTCAATACCATGAATGTGTCTGAATCTCTTTGCCACAAGTCAACCCTTATAGGCAATCACATTTTCATCCATGTCGGTCTTATTCTTGACGACCCACTTGCACCCTATGGGCCGAGCCCCTTGGAGTGGTTCCACAAAATTCCATACTTTGTTAGTATACATGGATTCCATCTCGGATATCATGGCTTCAAGCTACTTCTGAGATTACGGCCCCTCTACGACCTTTCCATATGTTGTAGGCTCATAACCATGAGCAATACGTCACTGGTATCAGTCACGAGAAGTCCATACCTCTCTCGCTCCTAACGTATCCTACTTGTCCTACGAAGCTCGTGTTACTTGAGCAGGTTGCTCCGCAACATCTTGCGATTCCTGTTCATATTCCATTGTTTAATCAATGTTTTGTGGTTCTTGAATTTCTTCAAGTTCTACAGCCCTCCCACTGGTTTGGTTAAAGACAAATTCTCTTTCTATAAACACACTAGTCCGAAAAACAAACACTTTGTTCTCGTTGGGATTGTAGAAGTAATAACCTTTCGTTTCCTTAGGATATCCCACAAACTTATACTTACCCGACTTGGATCCAAGCTTGTCTGATTGTAAACACTTTACATAGACCTCGCAACCCCAAATCCTCATAAGAGACAATATGGGACGCCTGACTGATTTGGATGGAACACGATTAAGGGTAAAAGCTGCAATTAATGGAGCATGGCCCCAAATTGATATTGGAAGGTCAGGCACATCATAGGTTGAACCATGTCCAACAGTGTTCGATTCCTCCTCTTAGACACACCATTCCATTATGGTGTTCTTGGTGGAGTGATTTGGGATAAGATCCCACACTCTCTAAGATAGTCGTCAAACTCTAACTTAATTATTTTCCTCCACGATCCGATTGCAGAGCCTTAATACTCTTACCAAATTGATTCTCTACTTCATTCTTGAATTCTTTGTAATTATCAAAGGATTCAGATTTGTTCTTCATAAGATACACATATCCATTTTTGCTGAAGTCATCAGTAAATTTAATGAAGTAAAGACAACCACCTCTGGCCAGCGTGGCAAATGGTCCACAAACATCAATATGTATGAGTGCCAATAGCTCACTAGTCCTATCACCTTTCTTATCGAAAGGGGACTTAGTCATTTTATCCAATAAACAAGATTCACATGTCTCATATGATTCATAATAAAATGAGTCTAGAAATCCATCCTTATGGAGTCTAGAAATGCGTTTCTAGTTTATATGGCCTAAACGACAATGCCATAGATAGGTAGGAATCAAATTGTTAGGTTTAATTATTTTATGTTATAGAAGGTATTAGCTAGATCAAGGATATACAATCCATTAGAAAAAAGAGCATTACAATAATGCATACCATCAAAATAAACAGAGCAATGCTTGTCTTTTATAGTGAAAAAAAAAACATTTATTGTCCAAACAAGAAACACCATAATGTTCCTACTCATAGCAGGGACATAATAGCATTCTTCTAATTTATGGATAATTCTTGAATAAAGAGATACATGATAGTGCCTATGGAAAATTTAGCAATTCTTGCTTCACTGCCCCACGTTTAGAGTTATCTCTCCTTTATCAATAGTTATATCTCTTGAGATCCTACACATTTATATAAATGTGAGATCCTCATCTAGTATCTAATACCCATGATGATGAGATAAAAAATTAACATCTATAACAAAAATACTTAGTGATGGTGGAATCACTATTCCAATCCTTTTGGTCTCCAGATATTTTGGGCAGTTCCTCTTCCACATTACCACCCCTGTGAATTTTAAGGCGAACTCTTGGTTTAGCAACATACTTTATTTACCTTTGGGGTCACGGGCAAACCATTTGACTTTTCACCTTCTAACTATAACTATGGTTTTTCCTGTGCCTTTATTAGTTCTTTTTTCAGCGGTTCTCAGTCATATTGAGTAAATTGCATTTGAACAAAGCTCTTGCCACTTCAAACCTTTCATGTCTAGCTAGCTATTTGAAATATCTTCTTTAAATATTTGATCATATCATACGCATCCATGTCCTCATCTTGCTTCCAAAGCTCAAAGTTCATGGCAACTAACATGAGGTAAGTCACATCCAAAGAACCATTATTGGATGTTCCTTCCTCTAGGCCTTACGTGGGATTGGCATTTAATGGAGAAGGAACTTTTTGCTCTAATATATACATCTCTTCTAGCTTGAGAGCGATTCTCAAGTTCTTGTACCAGTCTTAGGAAATTCATTCCAGACTATTTGTCCTTCTCAAGGACCAAACGCAATTGTCGGTGTTTTTTAATTGTTTGCCATTGGGTTCTACAACTAATGAGAAATACACAATTTTAGCATTTATGAACAATTAACTACTCTTAACAATGGCCAAATTATTAAATATATCTCTCACTATTTTTCTCAAATAAATAGCCCTCACCATTAATGCGGAAAACATCATATATTTTCTAGTGGGTCAAGATCCATATTTCACCTCCTCTTGAGCTTGCTTTGACAAGTCACCCAAAATTTAGTTATTTAGGTAGGAACAACTTCCAATTGCATCATATGTAACTCGTGGTTCAATTGGGCAAATAACTCCGTATTTATCTATCTCATAGATAATCCCAATTTCCTTGCCTCTATGTTTCAATCCTATTGAAGTAGCTCAGTTGGGTTTAACCTCTTATTTCATCAATCGCACATTACTAACTTTTTCCGTAGCGCCACATCATGAAGAATCAAGTCGCCTTGCTTTGGCAAGCCCGAACTTAATAATCTCTGATTATCGCATGGTGCATGAAGAATCATATGTAACTTGTGGTTCAATTGGGCAAACATATCGTTGATGGATTTCTTTGTCCATTTTAATTAGTTGATCATATCAACTGTTTTACCTATTTGGATTGGGAAATCCCAAATAAAAGATCCAACTATTTAATTATTATCTTGTTACGTTTTGGATGTGGTATGGATGTGGTCCCTAAAACTAAGATATTACCAAGCCAATAAAAATATCTATAAGCCCTAAAGTGGGAGGCTCATCTCCATGTGCCTCCACCGTTAGTCCATGCAAAGTGTGGTATGGATGTGTCCCCTAATACATCAAAAATAAATAATAAGCAAAGTGTGGTATGGATGTGTCCCCTAAAACTAAGATATTACCAAGCCAATAAAAATATCTATAAGCCCTAAAGTGGGAGGCTCATCTCCATGTGCCTCCACCGTTAGTCCATGCGTCCTAGCTTGTGGGTCTTCATCGTCTTGTGGTTTATTTAGTCTTTGATCTTCTTCTCCATGTCTTGGCTATATTCTATCTATCTAATTCTAGCTAGCATCTACAAACTAAATAGAGAGACCTCACAAGGTAGGAAGAAGACGACATGCAGGTTGTAAAATTAATTACACAAAATACATCAAAACTAAACCAAAACAAATCACAAAATTAAACATCAACAACCTAGGCACATCCAACCACCATGCGATAAAACACATAAATAGTTAAAATCCAACTTCATCGCGCTTGGTCAATTTTAGTGAAATTGGTATTTTTTGGGTTAAAACGGTCAAAATGTTCGCGCCAATCCCTATTGGTCGAACTGTTTGGACTTGCTGAACCGGGCCAAACGGTCGGATCAGCCCGCACGGTCAAACCGACTGTCAGCCGAACCTGGTAGGCTGGTTGGCCTTGGTCCGCGCACCAATAGAGAGGGGACGGGACCATGGCCGAACCACATAGGGTAAGTTTCAAAAACTTCTTCCTTCCTTGCGAGCATATTTCCAATTTTAGGACATAAACACATTTTTCTGTAAATTGTGCCCAAACCCTAGCTTTTAAAATTACCAAAACATACCTCATATGTATACGGAATTAGTTAATCTCTACACGATATGTAAAATTGGCTTATTTCCTATTGAATCATTCAAATCGTATCATTATACAAATATCAACTTTTCGCAAGATTTAATAGTACGGTGTAAAACTGATAAACAGGTAACACATAAATCACGTTAGGCGTTATGACATGTGGTAGTGATACCACTTTAAGGTTTTGATGCAAGATACACAGCGGTAATACAATTAAAATTTCCTGATCAAATCCCTCCATGAATAGCAGGTTAAGCTCTCATAATGTGATGAAGGAAGTAACGTTTACCTTGTAGGTTTGTGTGATCACAACAAAGAATGATGTCCTCGTCTTTATCGATATTCACACCTTAGGATTACCAACAAAATTCTTCTCTACGGGTTGTGCTAGCAGCGTAGGAGAAGGAATCATTAGGAGCTTGATCATTTCAAGCAGATCACGCAAAAAGAGAAAGAGGCCGAGCCTCTTGGAACCGGCGGGTAGGGGGTGTCATACGCCTCTCTACTCTCTATCCTTGCTCTGGTTATTTCACTCAATGAAAAATCTTGTGAAATAATAGAGCTAGAGCTCCCCTTTTATTAGTCAATTACTATTTATTGACTACAAACTTTCCCCAATACTAATCATGTCCATACACGGATTAGTCTTATAGAGTAATCCTATCTGTACATGGATTAGTCTAATACCCTAATCCTGTCCATACACGGATTAGTCCACCTTGAAATTTTTTCCAACTAACTATGCATGTGATTGCATTTTGATCCTTGCTCCTTTAAGTTGTTAATTAGTCCTACTAATTAACATCCATATCCAGCTTAATCCTTTTGGTGTGTGACAGCGTAAACCTATCTGCTTTTTCGCAAGTGTACGATCAAGTAATATAGAGTATGTATTTATGACTCTGATTGTCGAACCCTCGAGAACAGTTTAAATTTTACTTATCAGAACTAGAAATAAATACAAAGCTGTAAAAAGGAGGAAAGTTGGGATGTGATTATACTCAACTAATTTGCAGTAAATAAAGCAATACTTAGAAAAGCTTATTTTATTTTTTAGTAATTTTCTGGAGATTGTTGTAGTTGTAAAAATTGATGATTCTAAGAATCTAGGTCCCAGGATCCCCTAGGGTTACTTTTCAGCTTGCCTGGTGTACTTGATTTCAGAAACACACAGCAGTCTTGTTTATGCCAGCATACCATTAGTACAATCTCCTCTCGGTCTCATGTACCTGTCACTCTCCCACAGATTTTGGGTCCTCTCGGTCCACCTAAATCTGCAGGTTTGTTCTAAGTCTGCTAAGGTTACAGGTTCTCCTCTCGGTCTCCCCCTAAACGTCTAGCAGTTAGTCTAATGCTTCTGGCTAACACCTTGGTTCTTTTCACCTCTTGGTCCATCAAGATAGGGTATTAAATCCTGTCTTTTCTTCCTAACTCTCACTGGCCACTCTCGCGCACCAGATCCTGTCTATAACACTCCTGGGTGATCAAGTCATTCATGTATGTACATAAAATCAAAGACAAGATAATAAACAATCCATCCTGTATTAAGACTTCAACTAGTCATGCATCTGAAAATCAAACAAACCAGTCTGCTGAATTCATAAACCCTAGGTTCACCAAGAACCTAGGAAAAAGGTTTAGCTAGCTTGCATTATTGAAAGACATTGTTTCATAAAAGAAAGAAGAAAAGATCAAACGAGTTTATGGCTGAATACTGAAAAACTGCTCCAATCCTGCTCTGCTCCAATCCTGACGGCTCTGCTACTGGCTGCTGTGATGATGATTGTGTATGTGTAACCCTAATTCTGTGCTGGGACACCTCCTTTTATACTGCCACAGTCTCTAAACTGATGCACGAAATTCCTGTTCAACCCTTGCAAAAACCCGTCCTGGAAGCTTCTGGAAACCCATCGTGCGTTCGAACGCAGCTTCCCTGCTTTCAAACGCAGTGCGTCTGAACGCACATCTCCTGTTTTTGAACGCAGGCCTTAAACAATTCTCCCCTTCTTCCTTCTGGCTTCTCGGACTTGCGCGTCTGAACGCAGCTTCCCTGCGTCTGAACGCACCCCTTGGTCTTCACAGTTCTGGAGTCGAGTCCTGCGTCTGAACGCAGGTCTATGCGTCTGAACGCACAGACTTAACCTTTTTTATGCCTTTCTTCTTCTGCTGCCATGTGGTGCGTCTGAACGCAGGTCCTGCGTCTGAACGCACAGACTTGAATTTTTCCGCACCTTTTCTGCTCAGCTTTCTTGATACGCTGCCTCCAAATCCAAGTCAATCTCATGCATTTCTCGGCACCTGTTACCTGCACATCATAACATGTACCCGCGATCATATCCAACAAACACAATTACGCATGAAATTACTCAAATCTTACGATCATGTCCTATAAGTCTCTGCCTCGTATCAAGTGAAAAATAGGCTGAAAATGGGCAAACTCAACTCTCGCAGGGTTAGAACCAATGGTAAAAAGATGTCCCAAACTAATCCCATTTTCAAGCCATCAGTGTGTGACCCTGTAGGTTTTTATTAGGTTGGTAGTAACAATTAAAAACATTGAGCGATGTCTAGCAACACAACAATGCTACCCAACTAATATAAATAGTCACTGATCTGACAAACCCTGTGCCCAATGTTACCGTGTTGTGTATGTCCCTTTTCTCCATATCCGGATTGGACACGAGACATAAATATCACAATTATATATCCAATCCATAGTTTCTCGATCCTGGGTATAGGCTTATCTGTACAGGTAATAATAATATCACAATTTGTTTTATCTGAGTCTGACCAGACATTCCATAAGCACTACCCCTCGAGTGACCCATGGATATTTACTCCCATTAACATGTGGGAAGGACAAATCCTCTCTACATCACTACCATATCCCAGCTTGCATCCTATCGTGTCCGAGTATCATTTTATAGTTACCCAATTACAGTGTTATGTTTGATAATATCAAAACATGATATTTCACAACTAGAGTATCTAGTGACTTCAAGTCTAAGGACTACAACACCATTGTCACTACGAGAAGCACTTGTGACATTCATGTAATTTGTATGTAGCCTTCTAGTGGTGTGTTAATCTAGTATGCAATTACTCCTAATGCATACCCATGTTCTAGACATGATATCTCCATATCAATCTACCCACATACTAGTCTCCATGCATAGTGATTGTTATATTAATCAATGTACTTGAATACGGATATTTAAAAATACAATTTTAATATAAGGATTTCATTATGTGAAATATCTCCATAAATAATAAATGAATATTCTAGCCAAAATAATGTTCATACTAAATATGAGATTGCCTGTAGGGCATCTACTTCAACATTAGTTGATCAACTTTCTTAATATCGGGCTAGGAAACTCCGACAGACCATGTGATAGCCGAACCTTGTAGAACATACAAAGTCCCATCCTTGACCCCTTGAGTAACACATACGAGTCCTTGTGGACGCATAATCCTCCACATGTATCCTTGAAACTGAAACCCTTGATGTCGAGTAGACTCAAAGAAATCTGATTCTTTGTGACAAGCGGTACGTGCCTCACCTCCTTCAGTGTGCATGTCTTCCCATCCACATTCTTGAACATAACTGAGCCTTTTTCTATGACCTTGCAGACAGCTCCGTTTTCCATATGACAGATCCTCCATCTGCACGGTTGTAGCTTGAAAATAGCTACCTGTTAGAACATATATGTTACGAAGCCCCGAAATTAAGAAACTACACATCGGGTTAATGCGTGATGTCATCCGCCAGTAGAACGAAATCATCCTCAGATATTCCCCTTCAATACCATGGCTGCAGAGCCCTTGTGTCAATGTTGTCCTCGTTTAGGGCAATCCCTCTTCTAGTACCCTTTCACCTTTCAATATGCACATACATCCTTGGGTAACTTAGAACCCAATAATTGCTTCTTCTTTTCCTTCTTACCCTTCTTGCTTCCCCCGTCGCCATCAACTCAGAAGCATGGTCCTCTGTACCTATGCCTGCACCCTTATGGCGTAATTTCCTAGCATTGAGTGCCGATCTGACCTCCTCTAATAAGTTATCCTTGCTCACAATGAATGACTGAAAAAATTTTCTCGTCTTATGGAGGTAACGAGATCAATAACAAAAGTACGGCATGCTCATCATCCACCTTCTTGCCAATATTACGCAAATCTAAAAGAATTTTATTCAATTGATCAAGATGGTCCTTGAGAGCCATACCTTCGAGCATCCGAAGGGTGAAGAGCCTTTACTTCAACATAAACTTGCTAGTGAGAATCTTCTTCATGTAGAGACTCTCCAACTTGAGCCAAAGCTTTGTTGCTTCCTTCTGATCTGCGATCTCAATGATCACGTCATCCGATAAGCACATCATAATCGTTCTGTGTTCCTTCTCCTCCAATACCTCGATGTATTGAAATCCATGCATCCTTCTCCATGGTTAGATTACCACAATCCGTGCGATTTAAGTAAGGCCTCCATCTTTATCTTCCACAGACCGAAGTTGTTCTCTCCTGTGAACCTGCCAATCTTCAACGTCGATGCATACATCGTTCTTGGTGGAGTAATCTTGACCTAAGCTCTGATACCAGTTTTTTTATTGCAATTCACTCGACCACTTACCTCACGAATAGTCAAGAAAGATGTAAAACAAAAGATTTACGTGGTTCGCTAGCTCAAATTAAAAGTAACTACGTCCGCGGGGAAGAAAAACCTTTATTAAATGAAGAGGAACAATCACAATTTCTTACATACATTCATAAGACCCCGAAGGATCCTTTTATAGCATCCAAAACCGCTCCAATACAATATGAAACATTCCCATCCTTATTTGCTGCCTCCAAAATTCTCTTCGTGCGAAGGCCCAGAGTCTTCGTGCGAAGGGTGAGTGTGCGAAGAGATTCAAGTATTCGTGCGATGACCTTCTTGGTTTGACACAGAGAGCTCTTCTGCGAAGACTCTCGGATTTGGCTAACACGTGTCTTCGTACAAAGACTCTTTGTCTTTGTGAGAAGACACTGGACTTTCACTTCTTCACGCTCCTTTGAGTTTCTTCTAAGTCTTCAAGGCACTTCCAAACAACATCTGACTTAATTTAGCTTTATTACCGTATATTATTTTAATTATATAAACAATGCAGTTTAGTGTTAATAGTCTCCGAGTCACCGATTAGATGACGTGGCAACATCTAGTTCACTGGCGATGGACCAATCATGTGTTATCTCCTTTTTATTTTCCTTTCTTTTTCCCATAAACCTCCCCTGTGAAGATTTGGCAACTCACATTCAATTTAAATCTCTTTAATTTTCAATTCATTTTTCTCAATTCATTCTTCATCTTCTTCATTTCTCAATTGCACTATAGCTTCCAAAACAAAACAAAAAAAGAGAAAAGAAAAAACTCAACAGCACCACAGTGTCACCTCATAAATTTGATAGAAAATCAAGAACAGAAACACATATATGCAGAGAAACGATTAAGAAACCAAAGGGATGAATGAACCCTAATTAATTCATTGAAGAATACGAAACCTCAGTACAACTTATGTAGATGAAATCCAAACGGCTCTTTCGTGACCGTTGGATTCAGTACATGGAAAGAATTCTACAGAGATGGCAATATAGTTTTAACACGATTGCAACTAGGTCCTAACTTATTATGAAATGGCCACTGTAGTTTTAATATTGATGCAGCGGCCCTAAAGTCTTGAAAATCAATCATTGTCCTCCATAGTCTTCTTCCAGCTTCATTTTGACCCTTGTATCTTTTACCCTTCCTCAAACTGTGGGGAGTCTTCACCATGAGTTTGTTCCTGAGAGTGTTGAATTGATGGATTGTGCGCCCCTTTGTGAAGATATCTGCAACTTGTTCCCTTCTTGAGACAAAAGAAATTTTAATCAATTTTCTGATAACTCTTTCCCTCACAAAGTGATAGTCAATCTCCATATGTTTAGTTCTGTAGTGAAAGATTGGATTGGCTGTCATGGCCATGGCAGACTGACAATCACAAAAAATGTGGGGAGCTTGAGGAATGCAGAGATTAAGTCTATGAAAATAATTTGTAAGTGTAGGTTGCTTCTTTGAGGACCACTGCACTGGGTTGGTTCCTAGAAAAACCACAAGGCCAATAGTGCTCCTTCCATCAGCGACATTGCCAACCCAGTTTGCATCACTAAAGGCCTGGACTGGCAAGTGTCCTTGCTGATAGAATAATCCACGAGAGAGAGTTCCTTGTAAGAATCTGAGAACTCTTTTGGAAGTAGTGAGATGGACATAAGTAGGTGAATGCATAAACTAAAACTAGTGATTAACAGTGTAGCAGATGTCAGGTCTTGTGAAGGTAAGATGTTGTAGATCTCCTATCAGCTCTCTAAAGACAGTAGCATCATCTAGGGGGTTACCTGCTTGAGAGTGATACTTTGAACCTGAGGCCAGTGGTGTGGGACAGGGTTTGCAAGTGGTCATATTGTATCTAGCAAGAAGGTCTCTGACATACTTGGTTTGATGAACAAATATGCCTTGATAATTTCTTTTAACTTGTAAACCCTGAAAGTAAGTCAATGGCCCCAAGTTAGTCATATCAAACTCAGTGTGAAGCCTTTGAATAAGATAAGTGATGTATCTGTGATCACTACCAATTAAGATAATATCATTAACATACAAGAGGAGGAGAGTGACGCCACTACCAGAATGTCTGATGAAGAGTAATGAGTCTGCTCGAGAAGCAACAAAACCCAGAGAATGAATATAGAATGTAAATCTCTCAAACCAGGCTCTGGGAGTTTTTTTAAGACCATAAATAGATTTCTGTAATTTGCAAACAAAGTTGGGGTATTGTTTATGAATAAAGACCTGAGGCCGATTCATATACACAGTTTTTCTTAAATGTCTATGAGAAAGAATTGTTGACATCTAATTATTGAAGAGGCCAATTAAAGTTTGCATCCAAACATAGTATAACTCTAACATTAGTGTGTTTTATGACATGAGAGAAAGTTTCTTCATAATCAATACCAGCTGTTTGATGAGAACCTTTGGCAACAAGTCTGGCTTTGTATCTGGATACAGATCCATCAGAGTTATATTTAGTTTTAAAAAACCATTTGTTTCCAAAAATATTAGAAAAAGGGGGAGGTTGAACCAAAGTCCAAGTTTATTGATTTGTCAAACTGTTGAATTCATCATTCATGGCTTGTTGCAATTTATGATGTTTAACAGGTTCAGAAAAAGAGGTCGGATCCTTGCTAGAGTTAATCATCGAAAAACCTATATTTTTCTTAAAAATACCTGATTTGCTCCTAGTCTGCATTGGATGACCTGAAACAGCTGGAGAGACAGGTGGAAGTTCCTCATTATGAGTCATATCAGAATCATTTGTAGAATTGTTATCATTGTGAGATACCATCACAGGACTGTTATTGTCAATTGTGAGTCTCTGAGATGCCCTCACAGATCCTGAATTCCCAGGTGTGTGCATCTGAGATGCCCTCATAGAACCTGAATTTATAGGTGTGTGAATCTGAGATGCCCTCACAGAGCCTGAATTTCCAGGTGTGTGCATCTGAGATGCCCTCACAAAACCTGTATTTCCAGGTGTGTGCATCGTAGAAACTCCCACTGTGTTGTCATTGTCAGTTGTGGCATTTGTGAGACAGAATTTTAATGTCGTGGAGTGTTCATCACTGATGAGTGTGGTGGTGAGGTCTCACCACGTCTCCCCATATGTGTTTCAGATGGAGAAGTGAGGCTAGGTCCTGCAGGTGTATCACAGAAAATAGCGGTGTCAGCAGGAGGAGATGTGGATGGAGAAGAATAACAAAATGTGTTTTCATCAAAGATTACATCTCTACTAATGTAAATCTTGTTAACACTTCTGCCAAGACATAAATATACCTTGTATTGATGTGCATATCCAACAAAGATACATTGTTTAGTTCTTGGATCAAGTTCTGACTGAGTGTAGGGTCTTAGATAAGGGTAGCAAGCACAACCAAATACTTTCAAGAAAGCATAATAAGGTTTTGGTTTATAAAAAAGCTCATAGGGAGATTTGTTTTGTGTGCTTCCCCTGTGCATTCTATTAATGAGATAAACTGCAGTATCTACAACATGAAACCACATGAATTTAGGCATAAAGCATTTTGCAGTAGAGTAATGGCAGTTTCAATTATATGCTTGTGCTTTCTTTCAGCAATACCATTCTGATGTGGAGTGTGTGGACATGATTTTTGGTGTGTAATGCCAAAATCAGACAATATTTTTTGAAAAATAAAGAAATATATTCTCCACCTCCATCAGACCTAAGAATAGTAATAGAGTGGCCAAACAGTTTTTCAACTTGAGATTTAAATTTAGGAAATAGCATGGTAATGTCAGATTTGTGATTCATGCCAAATAACCAAGTAAAATCTAGACATTTCATCAATAAAAGTAACATAAAATCTGAAGCCATGAAGAGATTTTGTGGATGCAGGACCCCAAACATCTGAATGTAGCAAGTGTAAAGGTTTCTGTGATAAGGAAATAGAAGATTTGTAAGGTAGTCTAGACATTTTCCCTTCAAGACAATGTTTACACAAGAAAGAGACATCATTGAAGATGAATTAGGAAATATAGTTTTTAAAACAATATCTGTTGGATGCCCTAAAAGGGCATGCCAAAAATGAGATATAGTTCTTTGACCAAGTAGAGCTTGCACACTAGGCTTCACAGAAGACACATTAGCCTAAACTTTGTTCTTGACAGAAGACATCAAGTTTGATAGTATTGAGTGAATGGGGTACAACCCATTCTTACTCAGACCCTGATATAGAAGGTGACCCGTATCCTTGTCCTGGATGGAAAAGGAATCAACATCAAATAAAAACATGGAGGTATGCTGAAGACAAAGTTATGAACACACAAGATATTTGCAGCTCATTGTGGGACTAAAAGTGTATTATCAAGTTTGAAATCATAAGTAGGTGTTGAAAGGAAAGCAGTACCAGAGTGTGTTATAGGCAAGTTTTGGCCATTACCCACATCAACATGATCAGATCCACCATAAGGCTCAACATAGGAAAGTTGATTTAAATCAGTAGCCATATGATTTGTAGCTCCAGTATCAGATATCCAATAATTTGGAGGAAGCTCAGCAGAGGCATTAGAGGTGTTAGAAACATAGGCAGTTAAGGTTGAGGAGGTTTCTTCCCTTGGTAAGAGTGATCCATTTTGTACCAGCAATCTAGAGCAGAGTGGTAGTCATGAACACATATTTGACAGTTGATAACTTGATTAGAATAACCTCCATTTGTTCTTTGACCATTTGGGTTTGATGTGCTTCCTCCTCTTCCCCTATAAAAGTCACCCTTCCTCTGTTGTTACCAGTCCTACCTCTTTGATTATCATTTCCACCTCTTGTGTAATCAGAGAAATCAGATTGGTTATAGTAATTAGGGTTTTGTAGAGAACTGCCTCCACGGCCTCTCCCTCTACCTCCTCTTTGAGAGTGAGAAGGATATGAGCCAGTATTGAGAGAGGCAAAGGCCATGTTTACCACTGAATTGGTCTGTTTCTTTACCAAATTTTCTTCATCTTTGAGAAGAGCGTGTAACTCTTCAAAGGTTAGGGACTTAGATTGTAATTCCAAAGCAGAATATTGAACACCCAAAGTTGACCTAAACGAGTTATATTCAGAGGGTAGACCACTAAGAGCATGTATGAGCATGTCTCCATCTTCAATAACCACAGAACACAGAGCTATTTTATCACGAATTGATTTCAATTTTTGCTTGTATGAATCAATAGAATTAGATCTCCTTTTGAGATTTTGTAGTTCACCTTTCAGTTGTATGATATTTTCACGGGTCAGAGACGCATACCTTCGCTCCAGAAGAGACCAAATAGCAAAGGAAGAAGACTGACCAATAACTTGAAGCAGCGCCTCTTGAGAAAGCGTTGCGTTGATTAGGGTTTGAATACCCTGGTCTTGAATCTGACAGGCAGTGCACGCCGGGTTTGGAGTGGATGAACCATCGGCGGTGGTGATGTGTGGATCTGGTGCTGGAAACGAACAATCGACGTATCCAACATCGATTGAGTCTTATGAACATCGCTCATCTGGTGACGCCATATCACGTAGTTCGTGCTATCGAGCTTGTATGGAACTAGCTGATTGATATGTGAGAGAAGAAGTAGTGGGTTTGATGCACGCCGGGTTTGGAGTGGATGAACCATCGACGGCGGTGATGTGTGGATCTGGTGCTGGAAACGAACAATCGACGTATCCAAACATCGATTGAGACTTATGAACATCGATCATCTGGTGACGCCATAGCACGTAGTTCGTGCTATCGAGCTTGTATGGAACTAGCTGATTGATATGTGAGAGAAGAAGTAGTGGGTTTGATGTGGTGGTAGTCATCGTGGAGGTAGAATCGATTACGGAGAGCATAAGCAGGCAAAAGGGAGATCGGTGATTTACGAACTGATATATAAACACAGGGAAGAAGATAAATGGATCGAGCGGCGCTCTGATACCATGATATAAAATCAAGAACAGAAACACAAATATGCAGAGGAACGATTAAGAAACCAAAGGGATGAATGAACCCTAATTAATTCATTGAAGAATACGAAACCTCAGTACAGCTTATGTAGATGAAATCCAAACGGCTCTTTCGTGACCGTTGGATTCAGTACATGGAAAGACTTCTACAGAGATGGCAATATAGTTTTAACACGATTGCAACTAGGTCCTAACTTATTATGAAATGGCCACTGTAGTTTTAATATTGATGCAGCGGCCCTAAAGTCTTGAAAATTAAATCTTTGTCCTCCTTAGTCTTCTTCCAGCTTCCTTTTGACCCTTCTGTCTTTTAAAATTGACCGATGACTATATTCTCTGTTTGAAACACTCATCATTTGGCAATGATCAGGAACGAGAAGTTTTCTTTATTATATGTCGGAGAAAATCTCAGTGAGGAAAAGACATTTCATATCCCAACAAATTTTTGAGATGCATAGTTTAAAAGTTTGAATCAAGTCAGCGTTCCGGGCCATGCCACCATGTGCAGCAGTCGGCAGTCCTCGATTGCCTTGTTTTCAGATAATAACAACAAACTTTTATATCAAGATCGATCATGCAGGAGCAGCCTAATACCAACAAATATAAACCTGACAGGTCAACGCCCCACCACCAGCTACCACGCCCGTTGAATTTCCATCTACACCCAAATCAGAGAGGGAGAGATAACGAGTTTAATCATTGTCAACTTTATTAGTAGGAACTGTTTGTTTCACAGAGGAACCAAAACAAGTGATGGAGCAATCAAGCTAGCTATATATTTCATATTTGTTATCAACGGTAGAAGATTAATCTACAACTGTTGCTGCTGCATGCTAGGTACTTGCATGGATGAAGTTGAAGATTTGCTGAACTGAGTTCGCTATATCGTCCGCGGAAAACCTCATTTCGCTTCCAACCTACAAACATGAACAAAAGGTTATTTTACCCAAATGCTATGAAATAAAATAGAACTTCACTATACACACGCAAAATTGGCGTATAATTCACATCAGTTGAATTCATACAACAAGTGCCCGGGAGAGTTGACATATCTTTTAAAGTCTTGCATTATATTAATCTCTCTAAATTGGCATGATGGGCCCTCCCATCTAAATCTAAACTATATCATTAGCGGCACTTCAAATTTGGTCAAACCTTTACATGACAAAAGTCTAGTATAACTACCAAATGATAAACTAGTAGTTCCACGAATGCCTCTACAAATAAGTTTGAAAATTGCCCAATATCATGTAATGTTCTCTTTTCGCACCAATTTTACATTTCAATGGCATTCGCTTTGGCTTTACTAAAACTGTTTTCTAGAGTGGTTGCTTGTACTTGTTAGTATTAGCATTGGTCGAAATCTCTAACTTGATCAAATGATGTCATGTCGCTAACACGTCAACCTACTAGAGAGATCATGCATTGGGTCTAGTAGCGTCGTTTCGTACACAACAATCATAAATTGATAAACATAGTTGAGGTCAATCTAAGAAATCTAAGAAAAGATCAGTTGTTAGAGCATCTCCAATGGGTTTCAAAAATGGTGCTTATGTTCAAAATATAGGATTTGTGTGCTCGAATGGAGTTTCAAAAGTGGTGCTTATGCAAAACAATTAAGCATTACGGGGTAAAAAAATTAAGAATAAACAAAAGACTATGAAACAAATTACAGATTGAAGGTTTTTGTAAGAACTAATGCAAACTTTGAAGTTCCAAAATATGTACATTAGTGCTGTTCCAATGTAAAAGTGATTTCTTAATATGTTAGTTGATGGTGGTGTAGAGTCGATAGTTGAGAAGTGAAAAGTTTTTTAAAGTTTGAAGTAGCATATAAAATATCATTACATGTCTTTGTATACATTTGAACATGAGATGCTATATAGGTCCAAGTTCACCATTCACATGCTAAATTTATAATTAGAATTGAGATTTCTGTTGGGGGGCTCTTAGGTTTTGATTGCACGGGTATAACATGTTGCAGGACTAGATATAATGAATAAGTTTAATATTATAACATCATTTATGTATTTTATCGAAATATAGGACAAACTAGGAGTGTATCTGAAAGTATACATACCTTGACATTGAAAGAATAGAGAACAGTCTGTTCAATGGTGGTTATGTTGGTATGGAGAATACTAAGCTGCAAATCTTCAAGCGCTGCCAAGGTCTTAATCAGCTGGCCTGGTCTTCTTCTTGATAGAATCTTGATTATGGCATCAAACCCTAACATCTTAACTTCCACATCCGCCAAACACGACTTGCTCTCTGCCGTCTCTTCACGAAGTACTCCGCCCTCAAACTCCACAACCTTGAGCTGGTCGTTTGGTAACGGGGTCATGGGAGGAAAGAATGGCGGTGGAGGCTGCTGCTGCTGGGAGATTCCTCCTGTGGAGGGGTCTCCTTGTGCTCCTCCACGCGGTGGTGGTGGTGGATCTCCGTAGAGCCTTCTCCGCTTCTGCGATTCCAAGCATTGCAGGAGTTGCTCTAGCTCCCTTACGAACTCGATTGCTCCTCCAATTATGGAAGCTTGATCTCCCTACATATCAATTTTGTTTTCTTTTAAATGAAATCAAGGTTTAGAACATGCCCTAGAGCTGATTGATAAGAAATTATAAGGAACATAATTTCTTAGTAAATGATATCATTTGTTTTCATTGAGTTACTGATGAAAAGAAATGATCACCATATCGAAAAAGAAATCACGAAAAAATAAAAAAATGTGTTTAGTTACCCTTTGGACGTACGAGCCCGGCATGAGAGTCCTCAAAACCCTAAGATGCTCATTCATTTGCTTCCTTCTATTTCTCTCAACGGCGATGTGTGTCATCCTTTGGCTTTCCACTTCCTCGCTCGTTTTGATGGTTCTCGGTCTCTTCCTCTTGTTCTTCCCACCTTCAACGCCTAATTGCCCCTTCTGAAGATTTTCACCAAGAATCCGGAGCTGCACGGAAGAGTTCTCCGTAACCCTAGCTCCTGCATTTCCTCTCTCTTCTTGGTTCACCATATCTCTCTCCCCAATCACTCTTTTAGGTATCATAAGATCAGACTCACCATTTTCTTGCTGCAACTTCTCATTGAGAACAGGAAACTTCAAGAAGTAGACCGGGTCAATCCCGGCTTCATCCTGATCCGGACCCCTTGTCTGGTTCAAGGCTAATTTGGGTCCAAAATCCGCAAACTGCATCACATCCGCGAAGCTCAACTTGTCCGGTGAAGAAGAACTGCAATACCCAGCTGAAGGTAATATTTGTGGCTGAGGATTGTGGAACATGTAGTCAACTATTTGGCTGCCTTCTTCACCAGTGTTTGGGATCTTCATGAGCTGATCTTGCTGATGTTCTTGTTCTGGTTGGTGGTGTTGGTAGTCGATGGAATAGTCCAGTCCGGAGAAATTTTCCGGCAAGGCGGCTCCGGCCTGATAGAAGTCAGGTAGGAGGGTGTAAAGCAACATGTTCATGATGATGAGTTAGACGAAAAGTAATATCAATAAAACATCCCAGACAGTGGAAATGAAGGGGTTTGGGTTATATATACCGAGTAGTTCTCTTCTTTGTCCATTACTGTGAATACAACTTGCTTTTATCAAAAACCCTAGAAACTGAGCTCCCTCCACGCAAAGACAAATATTGTCCTTTTGAGATGTTTCACCACCTAGGGTCCACCTCCTGAAACATGTAAACTCGATGAGCAAATGCAAGAAAAATGAAAGATGCTACGTATCACCATTAAAGCATCATTGCAGTTTACTAAGTTGGCAGGTTTCCATACTAATGATTTGTATTATGTGTTTAAGAGGATTTTAGTCAGTGTGCCGAAACTTATATAAATTTAAATTATTGAAAATGCTTGACGGGTAATTAAATTTTATATACAAAGTCTATATATAAGAATGAATGAAAGGACTACATACTTTATACAGGCATGGACAATCAAGTATAGATTGTAATGGTTACCTTATTGGAGAGGAAGACAAAAAGAAAACACAAGATTGAAGTCAAGTAGGGTTTTTCTTTTTTCTGATAGATGAAGAACACAAGTAAAAAGGGTTTCTTAAGTTGATAACATGGGTCTCAAAATGAGTTAGTTCATTGTCACATATACATATAAATAGGGCCATGGCTGCCTGGTGGAGCTGCCTTTGACTTTATGAGAGAGAGAGAGAGGAGCCTCGCTGGGTGGTGGAGGATTAATAGCCACCTCACAATGAGTTAGTTCATTTTCACCTCTAGTCTATCCGTCTTTTATTAATGTGAATCACAGGGAAACACCGCTCTTATTACTTTATCACCTTTTCTTTTCATGACATTTCATGATTTTAATTAAAACTGTCAAAGATCGGTAGTCTTGAACTTTGAATATTCAAATTCAGGGAAGCTACGTACTTGATCTGGATTCCGGCTTTTCCTTGTAAACGATGAAATATTTTCTTATTTTAATGCCATTCACTGCGCATCCAAGAATTTGTAGAGTTGGGGCTAAGCTGAAAAGTTAAACAAAAAAAGTTTAAAACTTAATTTTACAAAATTGAAATACTTAAGTAGCGACTGTCGTGCAATTTTGTGAAGCTACATTGAAAAACTGGACAAATGAAATAATATTTCCAATTTTGAAAGTTGAGTGGGGGATTCGCGCGCACACACACATTGACGGTAAGTTTGTTGCTCGATGATACCGAGATGTGTAACAAATCTGGCAAATTTCCCACCCAGAGGCGCCGGACAGAATAACAAAAAGAATAACTAGGGTTTAGTTGATTTCTTATTATATTTCTTCTGATAAAACAAGTGTTTAAATAGACTAGACCCTATGCGGTTTGATTCTCTTGTTAGGACCCGGGAAAGAACTGCTTAGAGAAACTGGAAAATGAGCATAAACTACGCTCAGAAGGACTCTTACAATTAAGTACGAGATTAAACACACTGAGGTAAATAACGAGGGCGCTCGACGTTCCATTTGGGCGCACCATCCTCCTCTTGTGCGCCCCATACCGTATCATCAACTCCCCCGTGGTGGAAAAGCACCTTGTCCTGAAGGTGTAAAGTCCTGAAGGTGTAAAGAAGGAAAATCTCGCTGAATTATTTGCACTGGTTCCCACGTAGTAGAAGAATTGTCAGACCAAGTAACCAGCCGTTGCTCATGCGGTGTGCTATCAACCAGTACCGTGCGTGCCCGAATAGCGGTGACGGGGACATAAACATGACGACCTTTGAAGAACTGCTCTGCCAGATCAACCTTGAGCCGTGTAGAACCGTTATGGACATACGGGCGCAGTAGAAAAACATAAAAACGTTATCAATATGACTCTCCTTTGGTGACCTGAGCCGATACGCAATTGCACCGATGGGCTCCAAGACCTCAAAGGGCCCGTAAATATCGACGAGCCACCTTGACGGAAAGAGGATGGGCCACGGAAAGCTGACGATAAGGCTAAAGGTTTAGGTTGACCCAATCGCTCACGACAATGTTTCTTAGCTTGTTCTATAAGGTGGTGCTGCATTTTGGTAAGATGGGCTTTCGAATCACGGAGGAGCTCGTTTCCTTTCGCCGAAAGATCGTCAACAGTAGGAGTTGCTTGCACTCGGCAAGGATGAAAATTCTAAAGGGGGCTTGTAGCCGTAAAGTGCTCAGAAAAAAGACATGTTGATGCTATCCTTGCAGCTGCAATTAAGCGATAACTCCGCCCATGCTAAGAATTACGACCAACGATTCGAAGGTACTGCTCCAATCCCCTCTTAATAACTTCTTTCTGACCGTCTTTCTGAGTATGGTACGTTAGGCTGAATTTGAGAGTAGTGCCACTTAACTTCATCAGGTCCCTGCAAAACGTACTCAAAAAATCGAATAACGATAGGAACTCAACGTGTCTTGAAACCAATGGTGTTTGAAAACGACCTCAATGAACAAACTAGCCACTCACTGAGCATCAAAATCAGAAGGCAAGGAACCAATATCCACATACTTAGTGAGAAGATCGACTACCTCCATAATTACTGAATTGCCTTAGAAGAGGGAAAACACGTAATGAAGTCCATTGATGTTTCTTCCCAAACCCGATCCGGTATTGGAAGAGGTGCAGCATGTAACACCACCAAAAGCCACTCCGGTAAACTCGAGAGATATTACTCCGCACACGAGATTACTCCCAAGTGCAAGGACATTTAAAGGCGAGAATAAAAAACAAACCACCAATCTGTTATGTTTAAAATATTATAAGTAGATTATTAAAAACAAGTTATAAATACTAAGGGAGATAATACCGAAACATGTTAACCCAAAGAGCCAAGTATAAACATTATTTAAGAGAAATAACAGGAGTATTTGTGATTGAATAATCCAGTAAGATCTTCACAAGAGATTATGAAATATCCTGTTTTTCATTATAGGATTAAAATAGTATTTTACAAACTTTGAGGGGAGATATTATAAGTATAAGTCTTTTGGGGGAGCCATAGTGAATTTATGAGAAGTTTGAGACTATTTGAAGAAGATTATAAAGTTGATTTGGACTTAATTGAAAGAATGAGTTTGGAGGGAATTGTTTTCATAAAATCCTAGAATCATATTCCTACTCTTATTCTTGCATTTTTCTTCTCTAATTCTTTCTTTTCTGTTCTTCCTTTTCTTTTCTTCTCTTTGTCATGCCCTTACCCATGCGTCTCTCTCTATCTCCCGAGCTCTTGAGCCCGACGCCGTCACCGCCGCAGTCGGCCTCCTTTCTTCGTTTTCTCTTTTGCTTTTATGAGTGCTTGATACTCTATTCTCTATTCTATTGTTCTATATTATCTATTATCTCTGTTCTCTACTAAGATCACGAATCAAGATATCTCTAGCTGAGACTATGTCATTGTGACGTTTGATTTTCAGTTACACCGTTGGGATCATCAATTCTTCTTTGTTTCCGGTATGTTAATCGAAACCCTAGTTTGATTCATAAATATGATACCTTAATTTTCGTATTTACATTGTTTGGTTTATTGTTCATGGAGTTGTAGGATCATGTGTTGATTTTGATGTCAATTATATTCACGAGTCATTGAAGACTAGGGGACTGCCCGTGCCCGAGGGCACTATTCCAACTAAAAAATCTAAAAAAAAAATGATAAGACGCAGGATAAAAATATGCATCCAAACATATACTTGCTGAAATATCAACTCTTGCAGGAGAGAAAAATAACGAATGTTGGTTTATTCAGACATTACAACAATTGGGAAAGCTAACGATGTGTGGAGGAAATGGGGAGAAGTTACAAAAGAGGTGGGTGGTAAGTGAGATCTAGAGCTAGGGTTGATTCAATCTAACGGCTGAAAAAAAGTCAACCATTCTATTTTATAGAATAGATGACGAATGTTGGTTTATTCAACCATTACAACAATTGGGGAAGTTAAAGATGAGTGGAGGAAGTGGGAAGAAGTTACAAAAGTGGTGGGTGGTAAGTGAGATCTAGAGATGGGGTTGATTCAATCTAACAGCTGAAAAAAAGTCACCATTCTATTTTATAGAATAGAAACCCTAGTTTTGGATGGGAGATCTAATTAGTTGATTTGGGTAATTTTGATGACCTTAGTATGTGAGTAATAACTTGATTGAAGTGGGTAATCATTTTACATTGCATTGGATTAAAGACGGGATGTTTAATTAGATGTTTTGGAGATTAGTTATGTGAAAATTCATAATTCCCGAATTGGTAGTGGGATTGTGAATAGAAAGTTGAAACAAATATATCTTTTGATATGGGAATTGAAATTCGAATCGGTTTGAGGCTAGACTTATTATTCAAAATGTTTTGGATCTAATTGAGACTATTTTTCAGTCATAATATTTTTTGAAGATGGACTAATAAATTAGTGAAGTTATGTTAGGTTCTGTGCATATTAGTTAAAGGGATTTTGGAGTAATTAGTGGTTCATGTTTGGATCGTGGTTTAAGGAGTGATCAAGAGACTTGAAAACTAACTTAGTAGAGTTGTTAATATGCCACATAGGTGTTGTTTATCTATATGTAGTTGTGTGTTTGATTTCGTGAATGTTCGGTTATGTAGGAGACGTTTTCGTTGACCAATGATACGTTGAGTACTACTAGCGAGTGACTTTGCTTTGTTTGACATTTGCAACGAGCAAGTGTGGGGGTGAGGAGTTACACCTTGACCGATTCTGAATTTTCCCGACAACTTTTCCGGCAATATTTTTTGGCGACCGGCGGGTGACGCGATTTACTAACGCGTTTAAACGCAAGCGCACGATCAAGTAATATAGGGGTGGTATTTCAACCCCGAGTTATCGATCCCACGAGGACAGACTTGAGACTATCTAATTATTTACTTAATTTAGAGTACGGTACAATAGGAAGGATTTGATTGATTTATGAATCAAAATAACAACTAAGCTAATATTTTTGTATTTTTTTATATTTAAGAAATCGATATGGAGAAACAAGGCAATCTCTAGATCACCTAGGGCTGTAGACGATTTCCGGTTCAGCTATGTAACACGTCAATCCTATTCTAGTTCAGCTGGGTAATAAAGTATGACAATATCCTGTCGGTCCCATGTCACTTTACGTCTCGGTTAACTACAATATCCTCTCGGTCTCATGTTGTCTACCGGTCCGTTCTAGCAGGTCATCTAGAGGTACGATAACGGGTCCTGTCGGCCCACCGTTTCACGGAACAGCTAAGTAATCCTACCGAATCTACCGACACTAGGACAATCCTAACACTTCTCCTTTTCGGTCTCGGGTGATTCGGGATTCTGTTCAAATTCTCTACACAATTAGGTTGAGTCACTGTCGTGCACTAACCTAATTAGCTAGTACGTCCCTAGTTTCGTTGAATACCAAATCATATCCTAATCGTGTCAATAGACTAAGATCAACAAGTTCAAGAAACTAACATTCAATTGAAGAATCAAATCCAAATGCATGAAACAAAGTCAGAAATCCGGAAAATAACCGTCTACATAAACCCTAGGCACTCGTAAAGATGACTAGAAAAGTATTTAGCTAAGAAGAATCAACCAAACACGGTGCAATAGTTTCTATATACAAAAATTGAGAAAGAAGAAGAAGAAATAAAAAACTTAGCTCTCCAATGGTGGCTTTTGTGTTCTCTTCGTCCCCGTCTTCGTCCTTGTCTTCTTCCCTTTGTTTCCTGCTCCAAATATGCGTGAATCCTACCTTTAGGACGGACTCCTAGGTTAGAAGAAGTCCCCAAAGCTCAAACTCCTTAAAAATTATAAAACAGCCCAAAAAATTGCGATTTAGCCCTCTGTTCGCACGAACAAACGGGTGTTCGCACGAACAGATATTTACTCTCTGTTCGCACGAACACATTTTTGTTCACACAAATTTTCAGCTTGTTTTTCACCTTTTCTTGGCTGTCCCAAAATTTTTCTAAGTGTTTTTGTTCGCACGAACACAAAAGTGTTCGCACGAACACCCCTGGAGATGAACTCAGATTTTCATCCTCTTCGACGGACCTTAACTTTCTCGTCCGATCTTCGTTTTAGCTCCGTGACCTATCGTTGGAAAGCTCTTTGAGTCTACTTTCATTTTCCACTGGTCTCACTCAAAAATGTATTGTAGAACTAAAGATAATATCAAAATAGTGGAGATTTGTCACTTTTGCTCCACCGACTTTGCTTTTCCTGCTTCCTCTTGAATTTGCTTTGTTTCCGAAGTTCGTTTCATGCCTCCTAGCCATCGTTTAGCATCCGTTCCTGTCAAGACAACATGAAGAACCATACCACGCGATTATATTTGACAAATAACATCGAAATATGCATCGAAATGCCCAGATTAACAATAAAGTGCTAGAAACTCAACTTTCTACGTTTTCTCAACATTCATAGTATACAACTCATATTTGAACCCCGGAATCACGCAAAACGATATTAAATATGAAATAAATATAACTCTTATAAAGAGTTATCATCGGGGTCCATCTTTCCGCAAACTGCAAACTGCACCCGTAAGACTTTCTCTGGGTGCTCAAGTCCACATTCCCTTCCTCGCCTTATTTTGCGTTTTAAGCAAGAGCCCGTACCCGTGTCGATATTTTTCTGCGTTTTTCTCGGTTTCCGTGCCGACTGTGATAGAACCCTAGTAGTTTTAGGAGGTTAGTTGCTGAGACGCACGCATCATGGGCACGTAATTTCTGCACATTTTTTTGCTTTATTTTTCTGCCTCATGGTGACCCGACCAGTACCACCAACAGTCTGTCCAGTTCTTCCGAGACTCGATCAGACTCGACTTTTGTGCCAGATCAGTTTGTGCCATGAGGGCATGCCATCTCTTAGTGTGAGGGTGGGGGTCGTGTCTGCATTAACCAGGTCTGCACGTTTTTTCAGCTTTATTTGCAGTTTTATTTTTATTTTTGAGTCTGAACGTTTTTTTATTTTGAGTCTACCCACCACAAATTTTTGTCCTTGCATTGTAGATAGTTAAATTTTGAGAAAGGGCAATTAAATTAACAAAAAGCTGTGGAGAAACAAATCATAGTCTTCGAACAAGAAGAAAAAACCACATCGAGGTGTAGTAGATTGAGTGAGAGCTTGTGTACCTAGGAATCCGCGAGTAGTTATCACTTGAGCTAGAAATTCGACTAGTTGCTACACCGCCGTCACTTAGGTAGTCGACAATCCGCCTACGGGTGCTATCACAGTCATCGCATATTTCGGTGGAGTGATTGGCTCATAACGGACCTCACATCATGTTTCTTAACCCTAGGTCCACTTAGTAACCCCGTTTGAAGCCATTTACCCCTTTTATTCATAGCCCCTTGTAGATACTGCTTTCTGACATGACAGATCTTGGCCACGTGGCAGCCATCCAGCACACCATATTGTGCTCCACACACACTGGATCACCAGCCGAGCTGATCCATGTGGGGGCTGCGAGACAGAGCCCTCGCATACCACTGCACGGGACTTGTAGGGACTTTGTGGTTTGGAGGCTAGAGTAAGCCCTGTCGCGTGCGAGCCAAGCCCGCGCGCGACCTTTAGTAACTGTTTTGAGAGATTTATGGCACGAGCTCCATAAACCCGGTCAATCCGGTCAAACCCGGTCAACCTCGTAACGGTTCCGGTATTCGCGCACCACGTGCTCTAACGGTTCCTATATACTCGGACGAACGTGCCGTTATGGTTAAGCTAATTAAGCCGCCATTAATGGACGCATTAACCACACTACAACGGTCATGTTCTCCAGTATATATAGATCGTCAACCTTTCCATACAAAGAAGAACACACTGCCATACGCGGAAGCTCTGCCAAACCTCTGTCTCTCTCTCAGACATTACTACTGCCTTACTCTCTCCCTACACACACCCTATTCTTCCTGTGCGATCCTTGATCCACTACACACGGTGCACACGGAGATCTCCCCGCCGGAATCTCTTGTGCACATTTTGGTGAACCCGACGTGAACTTACCAGCAAAAGCAACCATGTCTCAGGAGGATGATGTCAGCAACCGATCGCCTTCCACCGAAACTCCCTCGGGAGACGAGACCCGCCGTACTCCGACGACTCCCGGCGAAGCACCGACTTTAGAGTCTTTGGACGCCACTGTCCAAAGTCAGGCGAAAGCTCTCAAGTCTCAATCTGCACAACTAGAACAAATCTTGGCCGTTCTGGGCACCCTTGCGCCGAATCCTCCACCAGCCACCGCTATCCCTCAGGGAGGAGGAACCCCTACCGCTCCAGGATTGGGAGTGTCAGCCACACCTCCCAACCCTCATCTCCAGACTCCACCGTCGGCTACGCAGTTGCCTTCGGTTCAGGGGTCAACGGCACAGATGCTGCCTCCTGCTGCTCACGCTCCTCAGCCCTCGGCTTTGGCGTCCAACCCAACTCTGCAGTACCCTTTACCTCCCCCAACGATGATCTGGGGAAATGCGGGTAGTCAGTACGCTCCCAATCCTCCGGCGGCATATGTGTCGCCGCCGCCCACGGCAACCCCTCCGTCAACTACCGAGGGGAGCATTCCAGAATGCATGACGTCTTTGCAGAAGCGCGTGGACACTATCCTGGCTCATCAGTCATTCGCGGATACCATTATCCCGAAGTTAGACAACGATCCACCTATCCCGCGAGAGATCTATCTCATGCCTAACCCGGCGGGGTACAAGGCTCCTAAATGGGATAAGTTCGAGGACGTCAATGGAAACGCTCATGAGCATGTTATGCGTTTCATTGATGTCATGGGTCCGTACGGAGCCGATCCCAAACTGCTGATGCGAGAGTTCCCAAAGTCTCTTGGGAACGTAGCATACAAATGGTACCGAACACTGGAGGCCGGATCCGTGAAGACTTGGGACGACATGGTCCAGAAGTTCTATACCAAGTTCTTCCAGATGGAAGAAAAGGTGACGATGATCCATCTCTCGCGGATGTACCAGAAGCGCGAAGAGGACAGAATCACTTTCATCAAGAAATTCAGGGCGAAATCCTTGGAGTGCAAAGATCCAATGCCCGAAAGCCGGCTCGTAGAGATATGCCTGCAGTGTATGCGAGATGAATACAAAGGTATGCTCATCAATTTGCAAACACCTACGTTTTCAAAGCTAATCGAATGCACGAAGAACATCGAGCCCATAGTCGAGAGACAGAAAAAGAAGAGCGCTCCAGAGCGACCTGCGAGCGGCACCACTTACAAGATCGGAAGGTTTAGCTACAAGCGGGGACGCGAAGCTGAGGTCAATACAGTTTCGCCCCAGAAACAAGCGAAGGTTGCGAACTTCGATGTACCGCCTCTGCCATGCTCGGTAGAGGAAGCAAGTGACCTCTGCAGACAGTGGCGCAAGGACGGCGTCCTGCCACCGCTCGAGAAAACACCCTCCAAGGAGATGGTGAGGGACCCTAAGTGGTGCGAATACCACGGCAAGGTCATGCATCCCACCGCCGAGTGCAAGAAACTCAGGTTCGCGTTCGATCAAAAGATGAAGAACGGCGAGCTCGTCGTCAGCGATCACCGGAAGGACGTGCGCAACAACCCGCTTCCCGCGCACGCGGAACCGGGCTCGAAAGGCAAAGAGGTCGCCATGATCTCGATTGTCGACTTGGAAGAAGTCGCAGAGGATGGCCTGCCCATCGTCGCCGAGGTTCATGAAGACGAAGACTATAGCATGGACACAGAGGATGAACGTGCCGACCGCATGAAAGGGTCGCATGGCTTCAACAAATTCTTCGACGAGATGAATTTCTCCGAGAAGTGCCGGGCTGATATGACGAAAGCGATTTTGAGGATAGCAGAGGACTACAAGGAGGACCTTGTAGTCTCCAATGGGAAAGTCATCAGGGCATCTCGCTCTACGGAAAAGATTATGACCTTTTCTGCCAGCGACAAGAAGACGGATGCGAGCCACCAGAGACCTCTGTACGTGACCGCCATCATCAATGGCGTCGAGTTCAAACAAGCGTTCGTCGATGGAGGAGCAGCGGTCAACGTCGTTCCGCTCCACACACTGAGGCTAGCAGGGATCCCCGAACATAAGGTAGTCAGGCGTCCATCTCCGCTGGTGGGATTCGGAAGCGACTCTAGAATGACAATCGGATGGATCCGCCTGGGCGTTCAGATTGGCAAAATCAAGTGCTCAGCGAAGTTTTATGTCATAGACGCGAACACCACATACCACATGATTATAGGTCGAGCCTGGATTCATCGCTTCGACGCAGTCCCTTCGACGGCTCACCAGGTTATGAAAGCTATCTGGAACGACAGAATAGTCGAGGTACCGGCTTCGACAAACCCGTTCAACTTGGACGAAGCACATCTCAGCAAGGCGGTGTGGTTCACTGAGATGGCAGATGAGCAAACACCCGGACCATTCAACCCTACTCCTTTGCCTCTCTGGGAGGACATCAAGGATCAGTCGCCTGCAGGGGTAATGGTGACGAGGGAAGATGCCAAGGAAAAGCCGCCTACACGCGAAGAGGCGCCGCGTATCGCATATCATCGAAAGAACGTGTACACTCTGAAGAGGATCGCAAAGCATGACCCCGAGGGCAAGGAGATAGAGAGCTTCTACGCCAATGGGAAGAAATGCTACCGCATATGAAGGTGCGCGGGGATGTCCTCACGCGGGCATGGGGATATCCCTGGGCAAAATAATCAAATCGAGCAAATTGCGCTGACAGAAGAGCCAACACAGAGCACTCCAAACGAGAAACTCAAAGAAGCGCCTGAATGCATGGAAGACAGGCCAAGACCGCAAAAGCAAGAGCTAAAAGAAGTGTTCCTCAGCCCGAACGAGGAAAAGAAAAGGCCAGTCTTCCTGAGCGCAGATCTCACAAGCGAGGAAGAACAAGGGCTGCTACAGCTCCTAACCGAATACAAGGATGTGTTCGCATGGGAGTATGATGAGATGCCAGGTCTGGATACGAGCATCACCATGCACCGTTTAGACATCATCCCTGGGTCTAAACCGGTCAAGCAGAGCACGAGAAGCTTCAGGCCGGAGCTTAACGTGAAGATCAAGCAGGAGATTGTCAAACTCCTAGATGCCAAGTTCATAGAGCCGAATCATCATCCCACATGGCTGGCCAACATCGTGCCAGTGGTGAAGAAGAACGGACAGCTCCGCATCTGCGTGGACTTCCGAGACCTCAATCGCTTCTGCCCTAAGGACGATTTCCCACTGCCCAACATCGATTTGCTTATCGATTCAACAGCGGGTCATCGCATGTTCAGTTTCATGGACGGCTTCAGCGGATATAACCAAATCAAGATGGATCCCGAGGATGCGCGGAAAACAGCGTTCATTACTCCTGTAGGGGTATTCAACTACACAGTGATGCCGTTCGGTCTTAAGAACGCGGGCGCGACCTATCAGCGGGCCATGATGGCTCTATTCCACGACATGATGCACAAAGAAGTGGAATTCTATGTGGATGACCTGGTGGTTAAATCCAAGCACGAAGCAGACCACCTTGCAGATCTGCGAAAGGTGTTTAATAGATGCAGGCGCTTTCAACTAAAGATGAATCCCATGAAATGCGCGTTCGGAGTGACATGGGGGAAATTCTTGGGATGCGTGGTTCATCGCCAAGGGATCGAGCCCGACCCCGCGAATGTATCAGCTATCACTGGAATGACGCCACCCCATGATCAGAGTGCATTAAAGACATTTTTTAGGAAAGCTATCCTATCTGCGGAGATTCATCCCAGCAATTTCCGAAATCACATGCTGTTTCAGCACTCTTCTCAAAAAGGACGCCGCGTACAACTGGGCTCCGGAGCACGAAGTCGCATTCAGAAAGCTGAAGGATTTACTCACGTCCTCAAAGATAATGATCGCGCCTCAACTGGGATCGCCGCTTCTGCTATATCTGACATCTACGAGGAGATCTATAGGAGCGCTCTTGGCCCAGGAGTATGAAGGCCAGGAGAGGCCTATCTACTACATCTCCCGCATCGTGCAGCCTGCTGAATCAAGGTACACAGACATCGAACGTCATTGCCTTGCCTTATTCTTTGTGATAGAGAAGTTGAAACACTATTTTGCATCACACAAAGTAGTAGTGGTCACCAAGAGCGACCCCATAAGATACTTGCTAACTCACACTACTCCGGGAGGGAGGCTGGCGAAATGGTACATGACCATTTTCCAATACGATATCACATGCGTGCGACCGCGAGCGATTAAGTCGCAGGCGGTAGCGGATCTGTTGGCACAGTTCCCTGACAACAGCCATGAACCCGTGATCGAAGAAGAGCTCGAAGGCCCTGAAATCTACGCAATCGACGTGCCCTATTGGACTCTCCACTTCGACGGTTCTTCAACCCGGAAAGGCATTGGGATAGTCTTGACAAAGCCAGATGGGGAAGTCATACAGATGTCCGCAAAGCTCAACTTCGCAGTCACAAACAACGAAGCGGAATACGAGGCTCTCATTGTGGGGCTCCGTGCGGCGAAAGCCTTGGAAGTGAGCAACCTGACAGTCATGGGAGATTCCAAGCTGATTGTTAAGCAAGCCTCGGGCGAATATGGTTTGAAGGAGATCAACCTCCTGTCTTATCGCACCCTAGTACAGAAGCTGATGCAGCAATTCTGCGACGTGAAGTACGAGCACAAGCCCCGAGCAGACAACAGGCACGCACACGCCTTAGCAACCTTGGGGTCTAAGGTCAGCATAGACAAATGCCCCGCAAGGATTTCCATCGAAGTGCGAACATCGTCGGCATTGACGGAAGATGCGTGCGACGACGAACACATGGATGATGCAGACTGGCGAAAACCAATCCAGCAAGCTATTGCGAAGGGCACCAGCAACGAAAGCTGGACACTCACAAAAGGATACTGCATCCACGACAACACCTTTTACTACAAGGGTCCTGAGGGAATACTCATGCGATGCGTCTCCGAGCAGGAGGGACAACAGCTGTTAGAAAAGATTCACCAACACGCTTGTGGAGAAAGCGGGGTGTCAATCTACAGGAAGGCTCAGAGATATGGCATCCATTGGCCAGACATGTCAATAGCCGCAGCCCTGATACAAGGGAAGTGCAAAAGTTGCGCACTAATCAAAGATTCTCTACTCATCGCCCTGACCGATGACGATACAGACTGGAGGAAGCCACTATTTGATTTCCTCACCCAAGGCACCGTACCCGAGTCAAGAAAAGAAGCTGAAAAATTGAAACGGAAAGCGTCTCGATACGTGGTACAGGAAAACCTGCTTTGGCGAAGAGGTCACGAGGGCAACTTGCTGCGATGTCTAAACAACAGAGAAGCACAAGAAGTCATGGACCTTTCTCATCAGGTGGAACACCAAGGAGGTGCGAAATTATGCAGGCAACTCCTCTCAATCGGGTATTTCTGGCCCACGATGGAGATCGATTTCCGCACCAAAGCACGACGCTGCCAGGAATGCCAATTCAAAGGGAACCTAGTGCACGCTCCCGCTGTGGATCTACACGCACTAGGGACGCCATGGCCATTTCACACATGGGCTCTAGACTTTATCGGTCCCATCCGACCGACGTCGCACGGGAATCATTTCATTCTCACCGCAACAGAGCTGTTCACCAAGTGGGTGGAAGCAATACCACTAAAGACGGCAAATGCGCTGGCTGTGGTCAACTTTATCCAGGAAAGCATCGTATGCAGGTTCGGAATCCCAAACACCATTCTTTCAGATAACGGTACTCCTTTTGTTAATCGCCAGGTAGCTGCGAAATTAGCGGAGTACAATATCGGGCAAATATGTTCTACCCCTTATTACCCAAAAGGAAATGGACAAGCTGAAGCGACTAACAAAACGCTGCTGAGAATTCTGAGCAAGATGGTCGCAGATGACCACAAGAAGTGGGCCGACTCTCTAAGCATAGCTCTGTGGGCTTACCGAACTTCTCCAAGGACACCCACAGGGGCCTCACCATTTCTGCTATGTTATGGAGCCGAAGCTGTGGTACCTACGGAGGTTAGAGTCAACTCGGCAAGGCTGGCCTTCCATGCACTCTATGAAAATCAACGTGATCACGACTTAATCTTGCTGGAGGAAAAGCGAGAACAAGCCAAGAGAACCAATAAGCGATACCAGGAGAGAATCGCTCGCGCCTACAATAAGACGGTCAAGCGAAGAGATTTCGCAGTCGGAGACTTGGTCTTGCGCGCATCTGATCACTGCATGCGAGAAGCGACTCACCCGAAGTTCGCAGCCAACTGGGAAGGACCCTTCGAAGTCACAGAAGTCTTCGACAGTGGCTACTGCAGCATATGAAGGTTGCACGGCACAACCTCAACTCCGAGTTCAGTCAACATGCGCTGGATCAAGAAGTACTATCCCTGACTTCTCTCATTTCATACGTTCTATGATAACGTTGTTTAATGTCTCATGTGGCTACGATTTACGCAATCTCCTCTCCCATATGAGAGGATTGTAATCTCATCTCTCCCATATGAGAGCGTTGTAATAAAAGAATTCTCCCAAATGAGAAGTTCACACTTCTAACTATTTATGTTGCTCTATTCAATTTGTTATTACTGTTAATCATAGTTTATTCGCCGCAATAGCAATCTGTCCAAATGCGATCTTAAGTGATCATTTAAGCCTATCTCACATGATAGCAGCCAACGCAAATGCGATCTTAAGTGATCAACTAAGCCTATCTCTTACGATAGCAGCCTACGCAAATGCGATCTTAAGTGATCAACTAAGCCTATCTTTTACGATAGCAGCCAATGCAATGCGATCTTAAGTGATCATCTAAGCCTATCTCTTACGATAGCAGCCAATGCAAATGCGATCTTAAGTGATCAACTAAGCCTATCTCTTACGATAGCAGCCAATGCAATGCGATCTTAAGTGATCATCTAAGCCTATCTCTTACGATAGCAGCCAATGCAAATGCGATCTTAAGTGATCATCTAAGCCTATCTCTTACGATAGCAGCCAATGCAAATGCGATCTTAAGTGATCATCTAAGCCTATGTCTTACGATAGCAGCCAATGCAAATGCGATCTCAAGTGATCATCTAAGCCTATCTCTTACGATAGCAGCCAATGCAATGCGATCTTAAGTGATCATCTAAGCCTATCTCTTACGATAGCAGCCAATGCAATGCGATCTTAAGTGATCATTTAAGCCTATCTCACATGATAGCAGCCAACGCAAATGCGATCTTAATTGATCATAAAAGCCTATCTCTCGCGATAGCAGCCAATGCAAATGCGATCTTAATCGATCATAAAAGCCTATCTGTTATGATAGCAACCCATGCGATCATGATTGATCCTTTAAGCCTATCTCTTACGATAGCAGCCTATACAAATGCGATCTTAATTGATCATATAAGTCTATCTCTTACGATAGCAGCCTGTACAAATGCGATCTTAATTGATCATATAAGCCTATCTCTTACGATAGCAGCCTGTCTAAATGCGATCTTAATTGATCATCTAAGCCTATCTGTTACGATAGCAACTTATATACAAAGCGATTTTAGTTGATCGCCCAAGCCTATCTGTTACGATGGCAACGCATGCGCAAAATGATCTTATTAGATCTTCTAAAAGTCTATCTGTTGCGATAGCAGTTTATGTGAGAAATGATCTCAATCGATTCGCTAATAAAGCCTATCTGCCATGATAGCAATTCGCACCACTTAACGATCTTAATTGATCTGCTAAAGACTATCTGCCACGATAGCAACTTGCAACATTGTGAAGATGATCTTAAACGATCCACAAAGGCCAACCACAAGCCCATCTGCCAGGATGACACAGCTGCGAAAATATGATCTCGAACGATCTAGCGAAGCATCAGCGAATTAATATATCGCAAATGCGAAACCATTACATAGCATTATGCAAGGCGAAATATGCCGAAACGCATGCGAAATTGTATTTTGTTGTAAAGAGACAGCAGATAATACAAAAGGCTATTTATCATTACGAGTCAAATGACTTACAATTTATCTGTCTAGATAGCAGCTTACAAGTGAAAAGTTCGAATCTATCTACGCAGCCAACATGGCTTACAATACATTCGAAAAGTGGCTGACAAGCCAGAAACACACTACGGGAATTCCGACTGGAAAAGGATGAACCCACCGGTTTCAACACCGGCTACGCAACACGCAGATTTGCGGGTGAACATCTGTAGCAGGGGGGGATCTTGCTCTAAAAGAGCCACATGAAGCCATACGCTCAAGATCCCGGTATCCGACAAGACCGTTGTCAGATATGCACCCCATAACATTTGCCCAAGGAACCACCGGTTCCGGCGATCCACAGACAAGGAGAAGCTCCAAAGGGCAAGGGCTCCTTGTAGACGGGGATGAACGCGACAGTTCGCCACCCCGAGCTCACAAACATAAAGGCGATGGATTCTTCTCCAGGGATGCTGAAGGAGAATTCCGCCGTTAATTACGAGACGGTAGCACGGTCACTTCGGCGCTGCACCTCAACACGAGGCGGCCGGAAACATGACCTGCACACATAATACACGAAGAAATTTCTTCGAACACACATGAGATATTATCTGCATCTTCTTTATGATGGTTATAAAGAGCAATAAGCCTCATAAGTGGATCTTGGAAACTATTTCTATAGCACAAAGCGCAAACTCAGGAGTCAAAACTTGAAGTTGCCATGAATCAACGAAAAACAAGCGTTGAAGCCAGCAGTCGTAAGGACTCACGGCAAAGCACATGTTTGGGATGAAGAACCCAAATAGCAAAGACAGGGTTTATATAGACCCTGTACAGACTCTTCGGTTTCCTAAGATGAGTCAGCAAAATTCAAAAAGAGGGTAAGTTCAATCACTTACGCCTTGAAAAGCGGTAACAATCAATTACCCTACTAAAGGCTACGACGATTCAGTTGCGTATCCTAATAAATGACGGATGGTCATGATTCGGATGGACTTCCCAATGAAAGCGTGCTTATCTACCGAGAAATTAGCGCGAAAATCAAGCAGAGTATCAATTGCTGATGTCATAATTGGATATACACAGAAATATCCAATCAAATCCCGGAAAAAGGGCAAAACGGGAAATTTCATTGTTGTTGAAAAAAAAGGGGGGAGAAACCCTAGCAACATTACATTAATGTTCAAGACATTACATTAATGTAAGACATTACATTAATGTTTCAGCTATTTTTCGAGCTATTTTTGCAAAATTCGAAAAATCAAAGCAAATTCTTGATTAAGGAGTCTTGGGGCTCGAACTGCTCGCTCAGCTTCTCTACCTGTTTCACTTCTTGCTTCAGTAGCTCGCACCTGGCATTCATCTCATGATACAGCTTCAGAGCTTCATCAACCTTTTGCTTCTGCTGCTCCACCTTCTGCATCTCGGCTGCGAGATTCTGGTGACCGAGTTTCAAAGTTACGGCCGCGCGAATCAGTGTGACTCTGTCCTTAAGAAACTTAAAACCCATTCTGCCTTGAACTTTGGTCACGAGATTTTGGCACATGCCGCACAGCAATTCAGCACTCTGGACAGAAATGGTCGCAGGTGTAGCCGCAGACAGCTGCTCCAATATCCAAATGGCTTCAGTAAGGAACAGCCTCCTATCAAAAGGCCCGATCTCCAGAGATCTCACAAACGAGCGGGGGTACCTGAGACGCATTCGAACCACCCAGTCTACATCGGTTTGCTTCAAACCTGAGGAGACGTCAAAAAATAAGTTATGATGTCAAAACTCGCAAACGAATAATGCGACGTGCGAACAGTAAAGCTCTACTTACCAGTTCCTTCCAGAATCTCATGAAGGGAAGGAATGCGGGCTGCCGGGTTGTTCGAAGATTGCCCTCGCTCCATAGCTCTCCTATCAGCTGCGAGCTCCAATCTCTCGTAGTCGGGAGGAAGAGTGTAGGCCGCACCAGCTGCGACTGCATTCCCCACCTGCGAGCCCCAAATGCTCCACGCAGGAATAGGTGCCTCGGGCTCAGTCATCGCCGGAGGCGAAGGGACAGCCGAAGTTGCCTGGCGAAGGACACTCTCAGATGCGAACGCATTAGCAGCACTTGTCCTTACTTCCTCAGCACTAGCATGGACATCTTCGTCCATCAGCACAGCATCAGCTCCAGCATCGTCGGAAAGCTCGATGATGTCCTCAAGAGGCTCACCCGCATGGTCAGCAGCTGCGACGGGCTTCTCGGTATGGGAGCTCGGAATTGGAACATAGGACGCAAAAGGCTGACTTCTCTGCTCCAGCTCAGGTTCCTCAGCATGACCTGCGACAATTAAATGCGATGATATGAGGTAACTTGCGCTATAAGTTATTTTGCTATCTTTACTAAAGCTAAGAATAAGCACCTCCACGCGAAGGTGGGATTGAGGTATCTTCATCATACACTAAGGACGTGGAACCATGCCCTATCAGTGTGTCCTCACTAAGCAAGTCTGTAAGAGGAGCGTGACCTGGGATGCGAATAAACCAGTCATGATTCTGCCTCAAGTTGCTAAAAGCCTAGTACATGCGTATCACTCAAATAATTACCTGAGGGTTCTCCGCATTTGTCTACTAACCAACGGCGAATGTCAGCCTTTGACACACCATGCTTTAACGCACCCACAATAACATCTCTATAAGTTACTGCGAGATTGAAGATCTCACCTTTATCGCCGCCTGCGATCTCCTCAAAATCCGCTTGGACTTGCTCCAAGGCTGCTGCATCCTCTCCGGGAACCTCATCTTCCTCCTCCGCATGAGGAGCCACTTCTTCAGGAAGCTCGTCTTCCTCGACAACTGGACGCGCTAAGTCATCAACATGCCGCTCTTCGAGGCTCCGCTGTTTCACACGCTCAAGCTCCTCTTCTTCCAGCCGCCTTCTCCTCTCAGCAGCCTCCGCGGCTGTTTTCCGGGACTCAGCCAGAACGTCCTCGCTTATGGGATCATCTGGGATGCCAGAATGGGCATCTCTCTTTTGTCTCTTGGCCACAAGGCCACCAATGGTTTCATCATCATCATCTGCGAATACCCAATTGGTTTAAAGAAAAGAAGTGCAAAGAAGTTACGATAACGGGAAAGGAAATGCGACGGAGGTACCTCCTGATTCTTCCTCATGCATCACAACTGTTACTTCTTCTTCATCACTTGCTTGGGGCTCCTGCCTCTCTTCCTCTTCCTCTTGATTGAATGGAACAAAGGTCTCAACTGCGAGATCTTTCCGCACTTTGCTGGGCATGCGACCTTTGCCTTTGTCCTTGATAGAAAGGGACCTCACTGGAGGAGAAGCTGAAGCACTTCTAGGGGAAGAAATCGTAACTCCCTTTTGCCTAGGTCTCTTCACTCTCGGCGCCGCAGTCGCTGGAGGGGACGGGTCATCTCCGGGAGGAGAAGGAGCCGGAGGATTGTCTATCAGCGAGTCAGCAAAAGCATTCATGACTGCGCGAACCTTTGTTTCAACCTCAGCGTCTATCCTCCATGAAAGCCGGAACGGCTGCTTTTGTCTTCTGTTGGCAACAATGGTGTTGACCAGCGACTTGGAGCGATCACCAGCTGCGAATCTCCGCACATGACACTACAACAGCACAGAATAAAAGTGTCAGCATAGGGAAATCGAGAAACTTAACACATGCGAAGAAATTGCTTACCTCAGCAAAAGCCTTGCTATATCTGACGACTTGCGTGTCGCTCTTCTTGACTGCGGCGACTTGCTCCTTCAGAATGACGTCAGGACACAGATGGTTCTCACGATCCAACAGTGAGTAGCAACCATACTAAGACTCGCTCAGACTGCAAGTGGGGCGAAACGGAAAGGAGTTTCTTTTGATCAAGGGAGCTCTACCCGGCTGCGCGGCCGACTCTGTCTCGATCCTCGTTTGCTGGGCAACCCAGTATGCGAGCCAGTTCTGGGAACAACCACCCTCGCGGGTTCCCGCAGGCTGCTCAAAAGGAAGATTGTTCATGAAAACCGTCTCGCACTCCTTTGTTAGCAAGCGCTTGTAGCATCCTCTGACAATAGACTGGGGCCAGATTGATGGGGCCACCGCATCAAAACCAAACTGAGGAGAAACTCGAGTGGGGTCAACGTCCACGGTAAGCTTCTCATACCTCGGCGCGAGCTCACGAATATGCTCTGCAAGGGCAGGAAGGGAACCTCGCAAGCACCAGCAAAAGAACTCGCGGTAGCGCTCATGGAAATGAGGTCCCCTTTCAAAGAGAAGCTCCTCTGAAAAGACCATGCCTTTAGAGGGGTACAGCTTTGGAAACCATCGCACATTCTCAATGCGCGTGGCATAGGGCCTGGCAGTAAACTCCTTCCGTTTGTCGCATATCAAACTCCAAACGCACTTGGTGTTGCCTGTTCCGAACCATCTAGCAGCTCTTCCGCTGTTGCGCGCTTCTGTCTCGCCTGGGGGACACCACTTGTCATGTTGGAGAGCAGTTGGAGCATAAGACGGCCAGCGCTCGAAAACCCACATTGTCAAAAAGGAAATATTGACAAAAGTCAATACATCGAGGCGGCCACGCGACTCCCTCATAGCCAGAACCAGCTGATCAAGCCTATAGTACAGCGTGCCCAGAACCAAGAGTCCGAGTGCGACTCTCTGGCCAAGAGCGAGCCTCACAGCAAGTGGCAGCACATGGTAGAAGACTTCATCATGGGGGTGACCATCAATCAGATACCTTGACAGCCAGGCACAGAGAAAAGCACAAAGGGTCAAATGGTAGCCCTTGCCCTCTACGTAATTCTCGGCCTCTGGATCTTCGCTCAGAAGTTTCTTAGTAATGCTGCTCTTCGCATAATCTCGAAAGAAGTACTGCAACCATTTGTTCCAGGTATTCTTCGCCGATGTATCAACCAGCTGCCAGTTCGGAAGAGGCTTCGTAGTGGTCCACCGAGTAGAGATTTTCTTCACCTCTGCTAGGCATTCCTCCATCTGCGTGTACAAGGCAATCTCCGCAGATGTCCTCAAGGGACTCAGAGGGTCCACCTCGCCCATGGGGGAAAGCTCGTACAGAATTTGAACGTCCTCGAGTGTCGGGGCAGCCTCGAACTCAGCAAAATGGAACGTATGAGTCGCAGGCGAGTAACGGGACAGAAGGTCTAGAAGCATGGACTGATCCAACTTCACGGCAGCACCCTTCATAGCATGGATAGCAAAGTATACGCCGGCTTCATTAAGAGTCACGGCGTGATGATCCAACACGTGGTCAATCCACTCATCCATATATTCCAATTTCTGGACGAACGCCTGAGCGGAAATCGCAGTATATGGGAAGTGCCCTTTCTCGATCCCCAATCGAACTACATCCTCGGAACCAACAAACTCGAGCAAGGCTGAGTTAACTGGGCGAGTCAGCGTCAGCAATCGCTCAACTGGGACAGGATCAGGCATCCTCTTCGCCTTTACCCTCGCATGGTAGAAATCTTTGCCGCCTAAAAAGGGGGCTTTTCGCCACAGGGCCTGCGGAAGGTCGGGTATCTCTTCATCTTCCTTGACGGGTCTGGTTACTCTTGTCTTGGCCATTCCTGCGGAAGAGCAAGAAAAAAAGGGGGGAGAAATACCACACTTCAGTTTGAATTTTGAAATTCAGGATCTATGCAAAGGAAGACGAACAGTTCGGGTATCAATTTCAGAAATCGGGGAGTTGCAAGATCTCATATTGTTGAAGGACTAAAGCAAAGCAGGTTCAAAGACCAAATCCTCTTCACAAATTTCATGGGTTTACAGATTCAAAGAAGTTCAAGACAAACACTGGTATCTTAAATCAAAAGTAAACAAGGCCAACCTTGTTTTCTTAAAGCCTGCTTGGATGAGCACAATTGAAGAACACGGATTGCAGTTCTGAACTGGTGATTGATTATCTGGATCTGCTCTCGGAGATCTCCGGGTACCATTCACTTTAAGAGAAAGAAGTGATGCTTTGCAATAATGGGGGATACAAGGTATTTATCCAAAACAATGAAGGGTTGCGTCCTTTCGATAGTCGAATCGCAACCGTCACCGTCGAATCGCGCAATCACAGGACAAGCTGACGTCACGCCTAAAACCCTAAAGGTCAGACGGCACGACTCTAGGGGTTTTAGGTCATAATGGCACGCACGGGGGCTGAATTTACCCGTATTTGAATTGGTGCGTGGCGGCGACGCGTATGTTGGTTTCCGCGCATGGAAGTCTATACGGCTATGAGTCTTCACGCGCAGAAAGGGGGCTAATGTAGATACTGCTTTCTGACATGACAGATCTTGGCCACGTGGCAGCCATCCAGCACACCATATTGTGCTCCACACACACTGGATCACCAGCCGAGCTGATCCATGTGGGGGCTGCGAGACAGAGCCCTCGCATACCACTGCACGGGACTTGTAGGGACTTTGTGGTTTGGAGGCTAGAGTAAGCCCTGTCGCGTGCGAGCCAAGCCCGCGCGCGACCTTTAGTAACTGTTTTGAGAGATTTATGGCACGAGCTCCATAAACCCGGTCAATCCGGTCAAACCCGGTCAACCTCGTAACGGTTCCGGTATTCGCGCACCACGTGCTCTAACGGTTCCTATATACTCGGACGAACGTGCCGTTATGGTTAAGCTAATTAAGCCGCCATTAATGGGCGCATTAACCACACTACAACGGTCATGTTCTCCAGTATATATAGATCGTCAACCTTTCCATACAAAGAAGAACACACTGCCATACGCGGAAGCTCTACCAAACCTCTGTCTCTCTCTCAGACATTACTACTGCCTTACTCTCTCCCTACACACACCCCTATTCTTCCTGTGCGATCCTTGATCCACTACACACGGTGCACACGGAGATCTCCCCGCCGGAATCTCTTGTGCACACCCCTGTAGCCTAGGAAGCCATCATTGTGACTTTCATCACTCGTATTGTTGGCTGTTCCTGCGCGTTATGACAAAGGGAGTGAGTTAGGGAGGGTTTCTGACAGGGAAAGCTTCATGACGTATCAGTATTGGACAGTTTGACTTTGGCGCATTTTTTTTCGAGGGTTGGGCATGGTGAGTTAGAGGCGACTGCATTAATTTGCGGAGGTGATTCACTGCACTACATAGTTATTACAGGTGGAGGAGTCGCGTGCGAGGCATCTTTCCGCACAAAACCCGGTACCGGGGGTTCTTGGGTTAATTGGTGGTCGTGCTGTTTTTCTACATCTTTGGTGATGAGGAGGTTTGGTGGGACTGCACGTACTTTGACTACAACTACAGGATCAATGCTTCATGACTAGTACGGTGGTACCGAGATTTTTCGTACCCCGCAACATTGGATTATTTCTCCACCACTCAGCTTATATCTGTTTGTTTACTTAAGTTATTGTATTTATAAAAAAAAAAGAGAAAAAGAAAAAAAGAGATGTTCTATTGGTTTATCGTTTTTAGTTATTTAATTAATTTTAAAGCTTAGTGGGTGGCACAGTTTTCTGGATTTTGCACCACTTCACATTCGTGGTCGCGAGAACGGCGAAGACACACCGGGAACAGGGGAATTGAGTGAGCAGAAACTTAGATGTTTCGGTCAGTTTTTCGGGACTTGGTGAGGGGTGTGAGTTGGAAAACTTTGAGATGTCATAACAAGTGGGATCGTGTCATACCTTGATATAAACTTTATACATCCTGCCTGTTAGATTTAGGATCACGGATTTGGAAATAGCTCGGTAATAGGTATACTAGGGATTTGTCCAAGTTGAGTACGGAAGTAACAGTACTAGGTACCAGCTCTAGATATCCACTCGGATAATCTGTTAGACTCACCAATCCTGTGTGGATAGGTACTTCCTGGTGAGAATTTTTCCGGCAATATTTTTTGGCGACCGGCGGGTGACGCGATTTACTAACGCGTTTAAACGCAAGCGCACGATCAAGTAATATAGGGGTGGTATTTCAACCCCGAGTTATCGATCCCACGAGGACAGACTTGAGACTATCTAATTATTTACTTAATTTAGAGTACGGTACAATAGGAAGGATTTGATTGATTTATGAATCAAAATAACAACTAAGCTAATATTTTTGTATTTTTTTATATTTAAGAAATCGATATGGAGAAACAAGGCAATCTCTAGATCACCTAGGGCTGTAGACGATTTCCGGTTCAGCTATGTAACACGTCAATCCTATTCTAGTTCAGCTGGGTAATAAAGTATGACAATATCCTGTCGGTCCCATGTCACTTTACGTCTCGGTTAACTACAATATCCTCTCGGTCTCATGTTGGCTACCGGTCCGTTCTAGCAGGTCATCTAGAGGTACGATAACGGGTCCTGTCGGCCCACCGTTTCACGGAACAGCTAAGTAATCCTACCGAATCTACCGACACTAGGACAATCCTAACACTTCTCCTTTTCGGTCTCGGGTGATTCGGGATTCTGTTCAAATTCTCTACACAATTAGGTTGAGTCACTGTCGTGCACTAACCTAATTAGCTAGTACGTCCCTAGTTTCGTTGAATACCAAATCATATCCTAATCGTGTCAATAGACTAAGATCAACAAGTTCAAGAAACTAACATTCAATTGAAGAATCAAATCCAAATGCATGAAACAAAGTCAGAAATCCGGAAAATAACCGTCTACATAAACCCTAGGCACTCGTAAAGATGACTAGAAAAGTATTTAGCTAAGAAGAATCAACCAAACACGGTGCAATAGTTTCTATATACAAAAATTGAGAAAGAAGAAGAAGAAATAAAAAACTTAGCTCTCCAATGGTGGCTTTTGTGTTCTCTTCGTCCCCGTCTTCGTCCTTGTCTTCTTCCCTTTGTTTCCTGCTCCAAATATGCGTGAATCCTACCTTTAGGACGGACTCCTAGGTTAGAAGAAGTCCCCAAAGCTCAAACTCCTTAAAAATTATAAAACAGCCCAAAAAATTGCGATTTAGCCCTCTGTTCGCACGAACAAACGGGTGTTCGCACGAACAGATATTTACTCTCTGTTCGCACGAACACATTTTTGTTCACACAAATTTTCAGCTTGTTTTTCACCTTTTCTTGGCTGTCCCAAAATTTTTCTAAGTGTTTTTGTTCGCACGAACACAAAAGTGTTCGCACGAACACCCCTGGAGATGAACTCAGATTTTCATCCTCTTCGACGGACCTTAACTTTCTCGTCCGATCTTCGTTTTAGCTCCGTGACCTATCGTTGGAAAGCTCTTTGAGTCTACTTTCATTTTCCACTGGTCTCACTCAAAAATGTATTGTAGAACTAAAGATAATATCAAAATAGTGGAGATTTGTCACTTTTGCTCCACCGACTTTGCTTTTCCTGCTTCCTCTTGAATTTGCTTTGTTTCCGAAGTTCGTTTCATGCCTCCTAGCCATCGTTTAGCATCCGTTCCTGTCAAGACAACATGAAGAACCATACCACGCGATTATATTTGACAAATAACATCGAAATATGCATCGAAATGCCCAGATTAACAATAAAGTGCTAGAAACTCAACTTTCTACGTTTTCTCAACATTCATAGTATACAACTCATATTTGAACCCCGGAATCACGCAAAACGATATTAAATATGAAATAAATATAACTCTTATAAAGAGTTATCATCGGGGTCCATCTTTCCGCAAACTGCAAACTGCACCCGTAAGACTTTCTCTGGGTGCTCAAGTCCACATTCCCTTCCTCGCCTTATTTTGCGTTTTAAGCAAGAGCCCGTACCCGTGTCGATATTTTTCTGCGTTTTTCTCGGTTTCCGTGCCGACTGTGATAGAACCCTAGTAGTTTTAGGAGGTTAGTTGCTGAGACGCACGCATCATGGGCACGTAATTTCTGCACATTTTTTTGCTTTATTTTTCTGCCTCATGGTGACCCGACCAGTACCACCAACAGTCTGTCCAGTTCTTCCGAGACTCGATCAGACTCGACTTTTGTGCCAGATCAGTTTGTGCCATGAGGGCATGCCATCTCTTAGTGTGAGGGTGGGGGTCGTGTCTGCATTAACCAGGTCTGCACGTTTTTTCAGCTTTATTTGCAGTTTTATTTTTATTTTTGAGTCTGAACGTTTTTTTATTTTGAGTCTACCCACCACAAATTTTTGTCCTTGCATTGTAGATAGTTAAATTTTGAGAAAGGGCAATTAAATTAACAAAAAGCTGTGGAGAAACAAATCATAGTCTTCGAACAAGAAGAAAAAACCACATCGAGGTGTAGTAGATTGAGTGAGAGCTTGTGTACCTAGGAATCCGCGAGTAGTTATCACTTGAGCTAGAAATTCGACTAGTTGCTACACCGCCGTCACTTAGGTAGTCGACAATCCGCCTACGGGTGCTATCACAGTCATCGCATATTTCGGTGGAGTGATTGGCTCATAACGGACCTCACATCATGTTTCTTAACCCTAGGTCCACTTAGTAACCCCGTTTGAAGCCATTTACCCCTTTTATTCATAGCCCCTTGTAGATACTGCTTTCTGACATGACAGATCTTGGCCACGTGGCAGCCATCCAGCACACCATATTGTGCTCCACACACACTGGATCACCAGCCGAGCTGATCCATGTGGGGGCTGCGAGACAGAGCCCTCGCATACCACTGCACGGGACTTGTAGGGACTTTGTGGTTTGGAGGCTAGAGTAAGCCCTGTCGCGTGCGAGCCAAGCCCGCGCGCGACCTTTAGTAACTGTTTTGAGAGATTTATGGCACGAGCTCCATAAACCCGGTCAATCCGGTCAAACCCGGTCAACCTCGTAACGGTTCCGGTATTCGCGCACCACGTGCTCTAACGGTTCCTATATACTCGGACGAACGTGCCGTTATGGTTAAGCTAATTAAGCCGCCATTAATGGACGCATTAACCACACTACAACGGTCATGTTCTCCAGTATATATAGATCGTCAACCTTTCCATACAAAGAAGAACACACTGCCATACGCGGAAGCTCTGCCAAACCTCTGTCTCTCTCTCAGACATTACTACTGCCTTACTCTCTCCCTACACACACCCTATTCTTCCTGTGCGATCCTTGATCCACTACACACGGTGCACACGGAGATCTCCCCGCCGGAATCTCTTGTGCACATTTTGGTGAACCCGACGTGAACTTACCAGCAAAAGCAACCATGTCTCAGGAGGATGATGTCAGCAACCGATCGCCTTCCACCGAAACTCCCTCGGGAGACGAGACCCGCCGTACTCCGACGACTCCCGGCGAAGCACCGACTTTAGAGTCTTTGGACGCCACTGTCCAAAGTCAGGCGAAAGCTCTCAAGTCTCAATCTGCACAACTAGAACAAATCTTGGCCGTTCTGGGCACCCTTGCGCCGAATCCTCCACCAGCCACCGCTATCCCTCAGGGAGGAGGAACCCCTACCGCTCCAGGATTGGGAGTGTCAGCCACACCTCCCAACCCTCATCTCCAGACTCCACCGTCGGCTACGCAGTTGCCTTCGGTTCAGGGGTCAACGGCACAGATGCTGCCTCCTGCTGCTCACGCTCCTCAGCCCTCGGCTTTGGCGTCCAACCCAACTCTGCAGTACCCTTTACCTCCCCCAACGATGATCTGGGGAAATGCGGGTAGTCAGTACGCTCCCAATCCTCCGGCGGCATATGTGTCGCCGCCGCCCACGGCAACCCCTCCGTCAACTACCGAGGGGAGCATTCCAGAATGCATGACGTCTTTGCAGAAGCGCGTGGACACTATCCTGGCTCATCAGTCATTCGCGGATACCATTATCCCGAAGTTAGACAACGATCCACCTATCCCGCGAGAGATCTATCTCATGCCTAACCCGGCGGGGTACAAGGCTCCTAAATGGGATAAGTTCGAGGACGTCAATGGAAACGCTCATGAGCATGTTATGCGTTTCATTGATGTCATGGGTCCGTACGGAGCCGATCCCAAACTGCTGATGCGAGAGTTCCCAAAGTCTCTTGGGAACGTAGCATACAAATGGTACCGAACACTGGAGGCCGGATCCGTGAAGACTTGGGACGACATGGTCCAGAAGTTCTATACCAAGTTCTTCCAGATGGAAGAAAAGGTGACGATGATCCATCTCTCGCGGATGTACCAGAAGCGCGAAGAGGACAGAATCACTTTCATCAAGAAATTCAGGGCGAAATCCTTGGAGTGCAAAGATCCAATGCCCGAAAGCCGGCTCGTAGAGATATGCCTGCAGTGTATGCGAGATGAATACAAAGGTATGCTCATCAATTTGCAAACACCTACGTTTTCAAAGCTAATCGAATGCACGAAGAACATCGAGCCCATAGTCGAGAGACAGAAAAAGAAGAGCGCTCCAGAGCGACCTGCGAGCGGCACCACTTACAAGATCGGAAGGTTTAGCTACAAGCGGGGACGCGAAGCTGAGGTCAATACAGTTTCGCCCCAGAAACAAGCGAAGGTTGCGAACTTCGATGTACCGCCTCTGCCATGCTCGGTAGAGGAAGCAAGTGACCTCTGCAGACAGTGGCGCAAGGACGGCGTCCTGCCACCGCTCGAGAAAACACCCTCCAAGGAGATGGTGAGGGACCCTAAGTGGTGCGAATACCACGGCAAGGTCATGCATCCCACCGCCGAGTGCAAGAAACTCAGGTTCGCGTTCGATCAAAAGATGAAGAACGGCGAGCTCGTCGTCAGCGATCACCGGAAGGACGTGCGCAACAACCCGCTTCCCGCGCACGCGGAACCGGGCTCGAAAGGCAAAGAGGTCGCCATGATCTCGATTGTCGACTTGGAAGAAGTCGCAGAGGATGGCCTGCCCATCGTCGCCGAGGTTCATGAAGACGAAGACTATAGCATGGACACAGAGGATGAACGTGCCGACCGCATGAAAGGGTCGCATGGCTTCAACAAATTCTTCGACGAGATGAATTTCTCCGAGAAGTGCCGGGCTGATATGACGAAAGCGATTTTGAGGATAGCAGAGGACTACGAGGAGGACCTTGTAGTCTCCAATGGGAAAGTCATCAGGGCATCTCGCTCTACGGAAAAGATTATGACCTTTTCTGCCAGCGACAAGAAGACGGATGCGAGCCACCAGAGACCTCTGTACGTGACCGCCATCATCAATGGCGTCGAGTTCAAACAAGCGTTCGTCGATGGAGGAGCAGCGGTCAACGTCGTTCCGCTCCACACACTGAGGCTAGCAGGGATCCCCGAACATAAGGTAGTCAGGCGTCCATCTCCGCTGGTGGGATTCGGAAGCGACTCTAGAATGACAATCGGATGGATCCGCCTGGGCGTTCAGATTGGCAAAATCAAGTGCTCAGCGAAGTTTTATGTCATAGACGCGAACACCACATACCACATGATTATAGGTCGAGCCTGGATTCATCGCTTCGACGCAGTCCCTTCGACGGCTCACCAGGTTATGAAAGCTATCTGGAACGACAGAATAGTCGAGGTACCGGCTTCGACAAACCCGTTCAACTTGGACGAAGCACATCTCAGCAAGGCGGTGTGGTTCACTGAGATGGCAGATGAGCAAACACCCGGACCATTCAACCCTACTCCTTTGCCTCTCTGGGAGGACATCAAGGATCAGTCGCCTGCAGGGGTAATGGTGACGAGGGAAGATGCCAAGGAAAAGCCGCCTACACGCGAAGAGGCGCCGCGTATCGCATATCATCGAAAGAACGTGTACACTCTGAAGAGGATCGCAAAGCATGACCCCGAGGGCAAGGAGATAGAGAGCTTCTACGCCAATGGGAAGAAATGCTACCGCATATGAAGGTGCGCGGGGATGTCCTCACGCGGGCATGGGGATATCCCTGGGCAAAATAATCAAATCGAGCAAATTGCGCTGACAGAAGAGCCAACACAGAGCACTCCAAACGAGAAACTCAAAGAAGCGCCTGAATGCATGGAAGACAGGCCAAGACCGCAAAAGCAAGAGCTAAAAGAAGTGTTCCTCAGCCCGAACGAGGAAAAGAAAAGGCCAGTCTTCCTGAGCGCAGATCTCACAAGCGAGGAAGAACAAGGGCTGCTACAGCTCCTAACCGAATACAAGGATGTGTTCGCATGGGAGTATGATGAGATGCCAGGTCTGGATACGAGCATCACCATGCACCGTTTAGACATCATCCCTGGGTCTAAACCGGTCAAGCAGAGCACGAGAAGCTTCAGGCCGGAGCTTAACGTGAAGATCAAGCAGGAGATTGTCAAACTCCTAGATGCCAAGTTCATAGAGCCGAATCATCATCCCACATGGCTGGCCAACATCGTGCCAGTGGTGAAGAAGAACGGACAGCTCCGCATCTGCGTGGACTTCCGAGACCTCAATCGCTTCTGCCCTAAGGACGATTTCCCACTGCCCAACATCGATTTGCTTATCGATTCAACAGCGGGTCATCGCATGTTCAGTTTCATGGACGGCTTCAGCGGATATAACCAAATCAAGATGGATCCCGAGGATGCGCGGAAAACAGCGTTCATTACTCCTGTAGGGGTATTCAACTACACAGTGATGCCGTTCGGTCTTAAGAACGCGGGCGCGACCTATCAGCGGGCCATGATGGCTCTATTCCACGACATGATGCACAAAGAAGTGGAATTCTATGTGGATGACCTGGTGGTTAAATCCAAGCACGAAGCAGACCACCTTGCAGATCTGCGAAAGGTGTTTAATAGATGCAGGCGCTTTCAACTGAAGATGAATCCCATGAAATGCGCGTTCGGAGTGACATGGGGGAAATTCTTGGGATGCGTGGTTCATCGCCAAGGGATCGAGCCCGACCCCGCGAATGTATCAGCTATCACTGGAATGACGCCACCCCATGATCAGAGTGCATTAAAGACATTTTTTAGGAAAGCTATCCTATCTGCGGAGATTCATCCCAGCAATTTCCGAAATCACATGCTGTTTCAGCACTCTTCTCAAAAAGGACGCCGCGTACAACTGGGCTCCGGAGCACGAAGTCGCATTCAGAAAGCTGAAGGATTTACTCACGTCCTCAAAGATAATGATCGCGCCTCAACTGGGATCGCCGCTTCTGCTATATCTGACATCTACGAGGAGATCTATAGGAGCGCTCTTGGCCCAGGAGTATGAAGGCCAGGAGAGGCCTATCTACTACATCTCCCGCATCGTGCAGCCTGCTGAATCAAGGTACACAGACATCGAACGTCATTGCCTTGCCTTATTCTTTGTGATAGAGAAGTTGAAACACTATTTTGCATCACACAAAGTAGTAGTGGTCACCAAGAGCGACCCCATAAGATACTTGCTAACTCACACTACTCCGGGAGGGAGGCTGGCGAAATGGTACATGACCATTTTCCAATACGATATCACATGCGTGCGACCGCGAGCGATTAAGTCGCAGGCGGTAGCGGATCTGTTGGCACAGTTCCCTGACAACAGCCATGAACCCGTGATCGAAGAAGAGCTCGAAGGCCCTGAAATCTACGCAATCGACGTGCCCTATTGGACTCTCCACTTCGACGGTTCTTCAACCCGGAAAGGCATTGGGATAGTCTTGACAAAGCCAGATGGGGAAGTCATACAGATGTCCGCAAAGCTCAACTTCGCAGTCACAAACAACGAAGCGGAATACGAGGCTCTCATTGTGGGGCTCCGTGCGGCGAAAGCCTTGGAAGTGAGCAACCTGACAGTCATGGGAGATTCCAAGCTGATTGTTAAGCAAGCCTCGGGCGAATATGGTTTGAAGGAGATCAACCTCCTGTCTTATCGCACCCTAGTACAGAAGCTGATGCAGCAATTCTGCGACGTGAAGTACGAGCACAAGCCCCGAGCAGACAACAGGCACGCACACGCCTTAGCAACCTTGGGGTCTAAGGTCAGCATAGACAAATGCCCCGCAAGGATTTCCATCGAAGTGCGAACATCGTCGGCATTGACGGAAGATGCGTGCGACGACGAACACATGGATGATGCAGACTGGCGAAAACCAATCCAGCAAGCTATTGCGAAGGGCACCAGCAACGAAAGCTGGACACTCACAAAAGGATACTGCATCCACGACAACACCTTTTACTACAAGGGTCCTGAGGGAATACTCATGCGATGCGTCTCCGAGCAGGAGGGACAACAGCTGTTAGAAAAGATTCACCAACACGCTTGTGGAGAAAGCGGGGTGTCAATCTACAGGAAGGCTCAGAGATATGGCATCCATTGGCCAGACATGTCAATAGCCGCAGCCCTGATACAAGGGAAGTGCAAAAGTTGCGCACTAATCAAAGATTCTCTACTCATCGCCCTGACCGATGACGATACAGACTGGAGGAAGCCACTATTTGATTTCCTCACCCAAGGCACCGTACCCGAGTCAAGAAAAGAAGCTGAAAAATTGAAACGGAAAGCGTCTCGATACGTGGTACAGGAAAACCTGCTTTGGCGAAGAGGTCACGAGGGCAACTTTCTGCGATGTCTAAACAACAGAGAAGCACAAGAAGTCATGGACCTTTCTCATCAGGTGGAACACCAAGGAGGTGCGAAATTATGCAGGCAACTCCTCTCAATCGGGTATTTCTGGCCCACGATGGAGATCGATTTCCGCACCAAAGCACGACGCTGCCAGGAATGCCAATTCAAAGGGAACCTAGTGCACGCTCCCGCTGTGGATCTACACGCACTAGGGACGCCATGGCCATTTCACACATGGGCTCTAGACTTTATCGGTCCCATCCGACCGACGTCGCACGGGAATCATTTCATTCTCACCGCAACAGAGCTGTTCACCAAGTGGGTGGAAGCAATACCACTAAAGACGGCAAATGCGCTGGCTGTGGTCAACTTTATCCAGGAAAGCATCGTATGCAGGTTCGGAATCCCAAACACCATTCTTTCAGATAACGGTACTCCTTTTGTTAATCGCCAGGTAGCTGCGAAATTAGCGGAGTACAATATCGGGCAAATATGTTCTACCCCTTATTACCCAAAAGGAAATGGACAAGCTGAAGCGACTAACAAAACGCTGCTGAGAATTCTGAGCAAGATGGTCGCAGATGACCACAAGAAGTGGGCCGACTCTCTAAGCATAGCTCTGTGGGCTTACCGAACTTCTCCAAGGACACCCACAGGGGCCTCACCATTTCTGCTATGTTATGGAGCCGAAGCTGTGGTACCTACGGAGGTTAGAGTCAACTCGGCAAGGCTGGCCTTCCATGCACTCTATGAAAATCAACGTGATCACGACTTAATCTTGCTGGAGGAAAAGCGAGAACAAGCCAAGAGAACCAATAAGCGATACCAGGAGAGAATCGCTCGCGCCTACAATAAGACGGTCAAGCGAAGAGATTTCGCAGTCGGAGACTTGGTCTTGCGCGCATCTGATCACTGCATGCGAGAAGCGACTCACCCGAAGTTCGCAGCCAACTGGGAAGGACCCTTCGAAGTCACAGAAGTCTTCGACAGTGGCTACTGCAGCATATGAAGGTTGCACGGCACAACCTCAACTCCGAGTTCAGTCAACATGCGCTGGATCAAGAAGTACTATCCCTGACTTCTCTCATTTCATACGTTCTATGATAACGTTGTTTAATGTCTCATGTGGCTACGATTTACGCAATCTCCTCTCCCATATGAGAGGATTGTAATCTCATCTCTCCCATATGAGAGCGTTGTAATAAAAGAATTCTCCCAAATGAGAAGTTCACACTTCTAACTATTTATGTTGCTCTATTCAATTTGTTATTACTGTTAATCATAGTTTATTCGCCGCAATAGCAATCTGTCCAAATGCGATCTTAAGTGATCATTTAAGCCTATCTCACATGATAGCAGCCAACGCAAATGCGATCTTAAGTGATCAACTAAGCCTATCTCTTACGATAGCAGCCTACGCAAATGCGATCTTAAGTGATCAACTAAGCCTATCTTTTACGATAGCAGCCAATGCAATGCGATCTTAAGTGATCATCTAAGCCTATCTCTTACGATAGCAGCCAATGCAAATGCGATCTTAAGTGATCAACTAAGCCTATCTCTTACGATAGCAGCCAATGCAATGCGATCTTAAGTGATCATCTAAGCCTATCTCTTACGATAGCAGCCAATGCAAATGCGATCTTAAGTGATCATCTAAGCCTATCTCTTACGATAGCAGCCAATGCAAATGCGATCTTAAGTGATCATCTAAGCCTATGTCTTACGATAGCAGCCAATGCAAATGCGATCTCAAGTGATCATCTAAGCCTATCTCTTACGATAGCAGCCAATGCAATGCGATCTTAAGTGATCATCTAAGCCTATCTCTTACGATAGCAGCCAATGCAATGCGATCTTAAGTGATCATTTAAGCCTATCTCACATGATAGCAGCCAACGCAAATGCGATCTTAATTGATCATAAAAGCCTATCTCTCGCGATAGCAGCCAATGCAAATGCGATCTTAATCGATCATAAAAGCCTATCTGTTATGATAGCAACCCATGCGATCATGATTGATCCTTTAAGCCTATCTCTTACGATAGCAGCCTATACAAATGCGATCTTAATTGATCATATAAGTCTATCTCTTACGATAGCAGCCTGTACAAATGCGATCTTAATTGATCATATAAGCCTATCTCTTACGATAGCAGCCTGTCTAAATGCGATCTTAATTGATCATCTAAGCCTATCTGTTACGATAGCAACTTATATACAAAGCGATTTTAGTTGATCGCCCAAGCCTATCTGTTACGATGGCAACGCATGCGCAAAATGATCTTATTAGATCTTCTAAAAGTCTATCTGTTGCGATAGCAGTTTATGTGAGAAATGATCTCAATCGATTCGCTAATAAAGCCTATCTGCCATGATAGCAATTCGCACCACTTAACGATCTTAATTGATCTGCTAAAGACTATCTGCCACGATAGCAACTTGCAACATTGTGAAGATGATCTTAAACGATCCACAAAGGCCAACCACAAGCCCATCTGCCAGGATGACACAGCTGCGAAAATATGATCTCGAACGATCTAGCGAAGCATCAGCGAATTAATATATCGCAAATGCGAAACCATTACATAGCATTATGCAAGGCGAAATATGCCGAAACGCATGCGAAATTGTATTTTGTTGTAAAGAGACAGCAGATAATACAAAAGGCTATTTATCATTACGAGTCAAATGACTTACAATTTATCTGTCTAGATAGCAGCTTACAAGTGAAAAGTTCGAATCTATCTACGCAGCCAACATGGCTTACAATACATTCGAAAAGTGGCTGACAAGCCAGAAACACACTACGGGAATTCCGACTGGAAAAGGATGAACCCACCGGTTTCAACACCGGCTACGCAACACGCAGATTTGCGGGTGAACATCTGTAGCAGGGGGGGATCTTGCTCTAAAAGAGCCACATGAAGCCATACGCTCAAGATCCCGGTATCCGACAAGACCGTTGTCAGATATGCACCCCATAACATTTGCCCAAGGAACCACCGGTTCCGGCGATCCACAGACAAGGAGAAGCTCCAAAGGGCAAGGGCTCCTTGTAGACGGGGATGAACGCGACAGTTCGCCACCCCGAGCTCACAAACATAAAGGCGATGGATTCTTCTCCAGGGATGCTGAAGGAGAATTCCGCCGTTAATTACGAGACGGTAGCACGGTCACTTCGGCGCTGCACCTCAACACGAGGCGGCCGGAAACATGACCTGCACACATAATACACGAAGAAATTTCTTCGAACACACATGAGATATTATCTGCATCTTCTTTATGATGGTTATAAAGAGCAATAAGCCTCATAAGTGGATCTTGGAAACTATTTCTATAGCACAAAGCGCAAACTCAGGAGTCAAAACTTGAAGTTGCCATGAATCAACGAAAAACAAGCGTTGAAGCCAGCAGTCGTAAGGACTCACGGCAAAGCACATGTTTGGGATGAAGAACCCAAATAGCAAAGACAGGGTTTATATAGACCCTGTACAGACTCTTCGGTTTCCTAAGATGAGTCAGCAAAATTCAAAAAGAGGGTAAGTTCAATCACTTACGCCTTGAAAAGCGGTAACAATCAATTACCCTACTAAAGGCTACGACGATTCAGTTGCGTATCCTAATAAATGACGGATGGTCATGATTCGGATGGACTTCCCAATGAAAGCGTGCTTATCTACCGAGAAATTAGCGCGAAAATCAAGCAGAGTATCAATTGCTGATGTCATAATTGGATATACACAGAAATATCCAATCAAATCCCGGAAAAAGGGCAAAACGGGAAATTTCATTGTTGTTGAAAAAAAAGGGGGGAGAAACCCTAGCAACATTACATTAATGTTCAAGACATTACATTAATGTAAGACATTACATTAATGTTTCAGCTATTTTTCGAGCTATTTTTGCAAAATTCGAAAAATCAAAGCAAATTCTTGATTAAGGAGTCTTGGGGCTCGAACTGCTCGCTCAGCTTCTCTACCTGTTTCACTTCTTGCTTCAGTAGCTCGCACCTGGCATTCATCTCATGATACAGCTTCAGAGCTTCATCAACCTTTTGCTTCTGCTGCTCCACCTTCTGCATCTCGGCTGCGAGATTCTGGTGACCGAGTTTCAAAGTTACGGCCGCGCGAATCAGTGTGACTCTGTCCTTAAGAAACTTAAAACCCATTCTGCCTTGAACTTTGGTCACGAGATTTTGGCACATGCCGCACAGCAATTCAGCACTCTGGACAGAAATGGTCGCAGGTGTAGCCGCAGACAGCTGCTCCAATATCCAAATGGCTTCAGTAAGGAACAGCCTCCTATCAAAAGGCCCGATCTCCAGAGATCTCACAAACGAGCGGGGGTACCTGAGACGCATTCGAACCACCCAGTCTACATCGGTTTGCTTCAAACCTGAGGAGACGTCAAAAAATAAGTTATGATGTCAAAACTCGCAAACGAATAATGCGACGTGCGAACAGTAAAGCTCTACTTACCAGTTCCTTCCAGAATCTCATGAAGGGAAGGAATGCGGGCTGCCGGGTTGTTTGAAGATTGCCCTCGCTCCATAGCTCTCCTATCAGCTGCGAGCTCCAATCTCTCGTAGTCGGGAGGAAGAGTGTAGGCCGCACCAGCTGCGACTGCATTCCCCACCTGCGAGCCCCAAATGCTCCACGCAGGAATAGGTGCCTCGGGCTCAGTCATCGCCGGAGGCGAAGGGACAGCCGAAGTTGCCTGGCGAAGGACACTCTCAGATGCGAACGCATTAGCAGCACTTGTCCTTACTTCCTCAGCACTAGCATGGACATCTTCGTCCATCAGCACAGCATCAGCTCCAGCATCGTCGGAAAGCTCGATGATGTCCTCAAGAGGCTCACCCGCATGGTCAGCAGCTGCGACGGGCTTCTCGGTATGGGAGCTCGGAATTGGAACATAGGACGCAAAAGGCTGACTTCTCTGCTCCAGCTCAGGTTCCTCAGCATGACCTGCGACAATTAAATGCGATGATATGAGGTAACTTGCGCTATAAGTTATTTTGCTATCTTTACTAAAGCTAAGAATAAGCACCTCCACGCGAAGGTGGGATTGAGGTATCTTCATCATACACTAAGGACGTGGAACCATGCCCTATCAGTGTGTCCTCACTAAGCAAGTCTGTAAGAGGAGCGTGACCTGGGATGCGAATAAACCAGTCATGATTCTGCCTCAAGTTGCTAAAAGCCTAGTACATGCGTATCACTCAAATAATTACCTGAGGGTTCTCCGCATTTGTCTACTAACCAACGGCGAATGTCAGCCTTTGACACACCATGCTTTAACGCACCCACAATAACATCTCTATAAGTTACTGCGAGATTGAAGATCTCACCTTTATCGCCGCCTGCGATCTCCTCAAAATCCGCTTGGACTTGCTCCAAGGCTGCTGCATCCTCTCCGGGAACCTCATCTTCCTCCTCCGCATGAGGAGCCACTTCTTCACGAAGCTCGTCTTCCTCGACAACTGGACGCGCTAAGTCATCAACATGCCGCTCTTCGAGGCTCCGCTGTTTCACACGCTCAAGCTCCTCTTCTTCCAGCCGCCTTCTCCTCTCAGCAGCCTCCGCGGCTGTTTTCCGGGACTCAGCCAGAACGTCCTCGCTTATGGGATCATCTGGGATGCCAGAATGGGCATCTCTCTTTTGTCTCTTGGCCACAAGGCCACCAATGGTTTCATCATCATCATCTGCGAATACCCAATTGGTTTAAAGAAAAGAAGTGCAAAGAAGTTACGATAACGGGAAAGGAAATGCGACGGAGGTACCTCCTGATTCTTCCTCATGCATCACAACTGTTACTTCTTCTTCATCACTTGCTTGGGGCTCCTGCCTCTCTTCCTCTTCCTCTTGATTGAATGGAACAAAGGTCTCAACTGCGAGATCTTTCCGCACTTTGCTGGGCATGCGACCTTTGCCTTTGTCCTTGATAGAAAGGGACCTCACTGGAGGAGAAGCTGAAGCACTTCTAGGGGAAGAAATCGTAACTCCCTTTTGCCTAGGTCTCTTCACTCTCGGCGCCGCAGTCGCTGGAGGGGACGGGTCATCTCCGGGAGGAGAAGGAGCCGGAGGATTGTCTATCAGCGAGTCAGCAAAAGCATTCATGACTGCGCGAACCTTTGTTTCAACCTCAGCGTCTATCCTCCATGAAAGCCGGAACGGCTGCTTTTGTCTTCTGTTGGCAACAATGGTGTTGACCAGCGACTTGGAGCGATCACCAGCTGCGAATCTCCGCACATGACACTACAACAGCACAGAATAAAAGTGTCAGCATAGGGAAATCGAGAAACTTAACACATGCGAAGAAATTGCTTACCTCAGCAAAAGCCTTGCTATATCTGACGACTTGCGTGTCGCTCTTCTTGACTGCGGCGACTTGCTCCTTCAGAATGACGTCAGGACACAGATGGTTCTCACGATCCAACAGTGAGTAGCAACCATACTCAGACTCGCTCAAACTGCAAGTGGGGCGAAACGGAAAGGAGTTTCTTTTGATCAAGGGAGCTCTACCCGGCTGCGCGGCCGACTCTGTCTCGATCCTCGTTTGCTGGGCAACCCAGTATGCGAGCCAGTTCTGGGAACAACCACCCTCGCGGGTTCCCGCAGGCTGCTCAAAAGGAAGATTGTTCATGAAAACCGTCTCGCACTCCTTTGTTAGCAAGCGCTTGTAGCATCCTCTGACAATAGACTGGGCCAGATTGATGGGGCCACCGCATCAAAACCAAACTGAGGAGAAACTCGAGTGGGGTCAACGTCCACGGTAAGCTTCTCATACCTCGGCGCGAGCTCACGAATATGCTCTGCAAGGGCAGGAAGGGAACCTCGCAAGCACCAGCAAAAGAACTCGCGGTAGCGCTCATGGAAATGAGGTCCCCTTTCAAAGAGAAGCTCCTCTGAAAAGACCATGCCTTTAGAGGGGTACAGCTTTGGAAACCATCGCACATTCTCAATGCGCGTGGCATAGGGCCTGGCAGTAAACTCCTTCCGTTTGTCGCATATCAAACTCCAAACGCACTTGGTGTTGCCTGTTCCGAACCATCTAGCAGCTCTTCCGCTGTTGCGCGCTTCTGTCTCGCCTGGGGGACACCACTTGTCATGTTGGAGAGCAGTTGGAGCATAAGACGGCCAGCGCTCGAAAACCCACATTGTCAAAAAGGAAATATTGACAAAAGTCAATACATCGAGGCGGCCACGCGACTCCCTCATAGCCAGAACCAGCTGATCAAGCCTATAGTACAGCGTGCCCAGAACCAAGAGTCCGAGTGCGACTCTCTGGCCAAGAGCGAGCCTCACAGCAAGTGGCAGCACATGGTAGAAGACTTCATCATGGGGGTGACCATCAATCAGATACCTTGACAGCCAGGCACAGAGAAAAGCACAAAGGGTCAAATGGTAGCCCTTGCCCTCTACGTAATTCTCGGCCTCTGGATCTTCGCTCAGAAGTTTCTTAGTAATGCTGCTCTTCGCATAATCTCGAAAGAAGTACTGCAACCATTTGTTCCAGGTATTCTTCGCCGATGTATCAACCAGCTGCCAGTTCGGAAGAGGCTTCGTAGTGGTCCACCGAGTAGAGATTTTCTTCACCTCTGCTAGGCATTCCTCCATCTGCGTGTACAAGGCAATCTCCGCAGATGTCCTCAAGGGACTCAGAGGGTCCACCTCGCCCATGGGGGAAAGCTCGTACAGAATTTGAACGTCCTCGAGTGTCGGGGCAGCCTCGAACTCAGCAAAATGGAACGTATGAGTCGCAGGCGAGTAACGGGACAGAAGGTCTAGAAGCATGGACTGATCCAACTTCACGGCAGCACCCTTCATAGCATGGATAGCAAAGTATACGCCGGCTTCATTAAGAGTCACGGCGTGATGATCCAACACGTGGTCAATCCACTCATCCATATATTCCAATTTCTGGACGAACGCCTGAGCGGAAATCGCAGTATATGGGAAGTGCCCTTTCTCGATCCCCAATCGAACTACATCCTCGGAACCAACAAACTCGAGCAAGGCTGAGTTAACTGGGCGAGTCAGCGTCAGCAATCGCTCAACTGGGACAGGATCAGGCATCCTCTTCGCCTTTACCCTCGCATGGTAGAAATCTTTGCCGCCTAAAAAGGGGGCTTTTCGCCACAGGGCCTGCGGAAGGTCGGGTATCTCTTCATCTTCCTTGACGGGTCTGGTTACTCTTGTCTTGGCCATTCCTGCGGAAGAGCAAGAAAAAAAGGGGGGAGAAATACCACACTTCAGTTTGAATTTTGAAATTCAGGATCTATGCAAAGGAAGACGAACAGTTCGGGTATCAATTTCAGAAATCGGGGAGTTGCAAGATCTCATATTGTTGAAGGACTAAAGCAAAGCAGGTTCAAAGACCAAATCCTCTTCACAAATTTCATGGGTTTACAGATTCAAAGAAGTTCAAGACAAACACTGGTATCTTAAATCAAAAGTAAACAAGGCCAACCTTGTTTTCTTAAAGCCTGCTTGGATGAGCACAATTGAAGAACACGGATTGCAGTTCTGAACTGGTGATTGATTATCTGGATCTGCTCTCGGAGATCTCCGGGTACCATTCACTTTAAGAGAAAGAAGTGATGCTTTGCAATAATGGGGGATACAAGGTATTTATCCAAAACAATGAAGGGTTGCGTCCTTTCGATAGTCGAATCGCAACCGTCACCGTCGAATCGCGCAATCACAGGACAAGCTGACGTCACGCCTAAAACCCTAAAGGTCAGACGGCACGACTCTAGGGGTTTTAGGTCATAATGGCACGCACGGGGGCTGAATTTACCCGTATTTGAATTGGTGCGTGGCGGCGACGCGTATGTTGGTTTCCGCGCATGGAAGTCTATACGGCTATGAGTCTTCACGCGCAGAAAGGGGGCTAATGTAGATACTGCTTTCTGACATGACAGATCTTGGCCACGTGGCAGCCATCCAGCACACCATATTGTGCTCCACACACACTGGATCACCAGCCGAGCTGATCCATGTGGGGGCTGCGAGACAGAGCCCTCGCATACCACTGCACGGGACTTGTAGGGACTTTGTGGTTTGGAGGCTAGAGTAAGCCCTGTCGCGTGCGAGCCAAGCCCGCGCGCGACCTTTAGTAACTGTTTTGAGAGATTTATGGCACGAGCTCCATAAACCCGGTCAATCCGGTCAAACCCGGTCAACCTCGTAACGGTTCCGGTATTCGCGCACCACGTGCTCTAACGGTTCCTATATACTCGGACGAACGTGCCGTTATGGTTAAGCTAATTAAGCCGCCATTAATGGGCGCATTAACCACACTACAACGGTCATGTTCTCCAGTATATATAGATCGTCAACCTTTCCATACAAAGAAGAACACACTGCCATACGCGGAAGCTCTACCAAACCTCTGTCTCTCTCTCAGACATTACTACTGCCTTACTCTCTCCCTACACACACCCCTATTCTTCCTGTGCGATCCTTGATCCACTACACACGGTGCACACGGAGATCTCCCCGCCGGAATCTCTTGTGCACACCCCTGTAGCCTAGGAAGCCATCATTGTGACTTTCATCACTCGTATTGTTGGCTGTTCCTGCGCGTTATGACAAAGGGAGTGAGTTAGGGAGGGTTTCTGACAGGGAAAGCTTCATGACGTATCAGTATTGGACAGTTTGACTTTGGCGCATTTTTTTTCGAGGGTTGGGCATGGTGAGTTAGAGGCGACTGCATTAATTTGCGGAGGTGATTCACTGCACTACATAGTTATTACAGGTGGAGGAGTCGCGTGCGAGGCATCTTTCCGCACAAAACCCGGTACCGGGGGTTCTTGGGTTAATTGGTGGTCGTGCTGTTTTTCTACATCTTTGGTGATGAGGAGGTTTGGTGGGACTGCACGTACTTTGACTACAACTACAGGATCAATGCTTCATGACTAGTACGGTGGTACCGAGATTTTTCGTACCCCGCAACATTGGATTATTTCTCCACCACTCAGCTTATATCTGTTTGTTTACTTAAGTTATTGTATTTATAAAAAAAAAAGAGAAAAAGAAAAAAAGAGATGTTCTATTGGTTTATCGTTTTTAGTTATTTAATTAATTTTAAAGCTTAGTGGGTGGCACAGTTTTCTGGATTTTGCACCACTTCACATTCGTGGTCGCGAGAACGGCGAAGACACACCGGGAACAGGGGAATTGAGTGAGCAGAAACTTAGATGTTTCGGTCAGTTTTTCGGGACTTGGTGAGGGGTGTGAGTTGGAAAACTTTGAGATGTCATAACAAGTGGGATCGTGTCATACCTTGATATAAACTTTATACATCCTGCCTGTTAGATTTAGGATCACGGATTTGGAAATAGCTCGGTAATAGGTATACTAGGGATTTGTCCAAGTTGAGTACGGAAGTAACAGTACTAGGTGCCAGCTCTAGATATCCACTCGGATAATCTGTTAGACTCACCAATCCTGTGTGGATAGGTACTTCCTGGTGAGAATTTTTCCGGCAATATTTTTTGGCGACCGGCGGGTGACGCGATTTACTAACGCGTTTAAACGCAAGCGCACGATCAAGTAATATAGGGGTGGTATTTCAACCCCGAGTTATCGATCCCACGAGGACAGACTTGAGACTATCTAATTATTTACTTAATTTAGAGTACGGTACAATAGGAAGGATTTGATTGATTTATGAATCAAAATAACAACTAAGCTAATATTTTTGTATTTTTTTATATTTAAGAAATCGATATGGAGAAACAAGGCAATCTCTAGATCACCTAGGGCTGTAGACGATTTCCGGTTCAGCTATGTAACACGTCAATCCTATTCTAGTTCAGCTGGGTAATAAAGTATGACAATATCCTGTCGGTCCCATGTCACTTTACGTCTCGGTTAACTACAATATCCTCTCGGTCTCATGTTGTCTACCGGTCCGTTCTAGCAGGTCATCTAGAGGTACGATAACGGGTCCTGTCGGCCCACCGTTTCACGGAACAGCTAAGTAATCCTACCGAATCTACCGACACTAGGACAATCCTAACACTTCTCCTTTTCGGTCTCGGGTGATTCGGGATTCTGTTCAAATTCTCTACACAATTAGGTTGAGTCACTGTCGTGCACTAACCTAATTAGCTAGTACGTCCCTAGTTTCGTTGAATACCAAATCATATCCTAATCGTGTCAATAGACTAAGATCAACAAGTTCAAGAAACTAACATTCAATTGAAGAATCAAATCCAAATGCATGAAACAAAGTCAGAAATCCGGAAAATAACCGTCTACATAAACCCTAGGCACTCGTAAAGATGACTAGAAAAGTATTTAGCTAAGAAGAATCAACCAAACACGGTGCAATAGTTTCTATATACAAAAATTGAGAAAGAAGAAGAAGAAATAAAAAACTTAGCTCTCCAATGGTGGCTTTTGTGTTCTCTTCGTCCCCGTCTTCGTCCTTGTCTTCTTCCCTTTGTTTCCTGCTCCAAATATGCGTGAATCCTACCTTTAGGACGGACTCCTAGGTTAGAAGAAGTCCCCAAAGCTCAAACTCCTTAAAAATTATAAAACAGCCCAAAAAATTGCGATTTAGCCCTCTGTTCGCACGAACAAACGGGTGTTCGCACGAACAGATATTTACTCTCTGTTCGCACGAACACATTTTTGTTCACACAAATTTTCAGCTTGTTTTTCACCTTTTCTTGGCTGTCCCAAAATTTTTCTAAGTGTTTTTGTTCGCACGAACACAAAAGTGTTCGCACGAACACCCCTGGAGATGAACTCAGATTTTCATCCTCTTCGACGGACCTTAACTTTCTCGTCCGATCTTCGTTTTAGCTCCGTGACCTATCGTTGGAAAGCTCTTTGAGTCTACTTTCATTTTCCACTGGTCTCACTCAAAAATGTATTGTAGAACTAAAGATAATATCAAAATAGTGGAGATTTGTCACTTTTGCTCCACCGACTTTGCTTTTCCTGCTTCCTCTTGAATTTGCTTTGTTTCCGAAGTTCGTTTCATGCCTCCTAGCCATCGTTTAGCATCCGTTCCTGTCAAGACAACATGAAGAACCATACCACGCGATTATATTTGACAAATAACATCGAAATATGCATCGAAATGCCCAGATTAACAATAAAGTGCTAGAAACTCAACTTTCTACGTTTTCTCAACATTCATAGTATACAACTCATATTTGAACCCCGGAATCACGCAAAACGATATTAAATATGAAATAAATATAACTCTTATAAAGAGTTATCATCGGGGTCCATCTTTCCGCAAACTGCAAACTGCACCCGTAAGACTTTCTCTGGGTGCTCAAGTCCACATTCCCTTCCTCGCCTTATTTTGCGTTTTAAGCAAGAGCCCGTACCCGTGTCGATATTTTTCTGCGTTTTTCTCGGTTTCCGTGCCGACTGTGATAGAACCCTAGTAGTTTTAGGAGGTTAGTTGCTGAGACGCACGCATCATGGGCACGTAATTTCTGCACATTTTTTTGCTTTATTTTTCTGCCTCATGGTGACCCGACCAGTACCACCAACAGTCTGTCCAGTTCTTCCGAGACTCGATCAGACTCGACTTTTGTGCCAGATCAGTTTGTGCCATGAGGGCATGCCATCTCTTAGTGTGAGGGTGGGGGTCGTGTCTGCATTAACCAGGTCTGCACGTTTTTTCAGCTTTATTTGCAGTTTTATTTTTATTTTTGAGTCTGAACGTTTTTTTATTTTGAGTCTACCCACCACAAATTTTTGTCCTTGCATTGTAGATAGTTAAATTTTGAGAAAGGGCAATTAAATTAACAAAAAGCTGTGGAGAAACAAATCATAGTCTTCGAACAAGAAGAAAAAACCACATCGAGGTGTAGTAGATTGAGTGAGAGCTTGTGTACCTAGGAATCCGCGAGTAGTTATCACTTGAGCTAGAAATTCGACTAGTTGCTACACCGCCGTCACTTAGGTAGTCGACAATCCGCCTACGGGTGCTATCACAGTCATCGCATATTTCGGTGGAGTGATTGGCTCATAACGGACCTCACATCATGTTTCTTAACCCTAGGTCCACTTAGTAACCCCGTTTGAAGCATTTACCCCTTTTATTCATAGCCCCTTGTAGATACTGCTTTCTGACATGACAGATCTTGGCCACGTGGCAGCCATCCAGCACACCATATTGTGCTCCACACACACTGGATCACCAGCCGAGCTGATCCATGTGGGGGCTGCGAGACAGAGCCCTCGCATACCACTGCACGGGACTTGTAGGGACTCTTGTGGTTTGGAGGCTAGAGTAAGCCCTTGTCGCGTGCGAGCCAAGCCCGCGCGCGACCTTTAGTAACTGTTTTGAGAAGATTTATGGCACGAGCTCCATAAACCCGGTCAATCCGGGTCAAACCCGGTCAACCTCGTAACGGTTCCGGTATTCGCGCACCACGTGCTCTAACGGTTCCTATATACTCGGACGAACGTGCCGTTATGGTTAAGCTAATTAAGCCGCCATTAATGGACGCATTAACCACACTACAACGGTCATGTTCTCCAGTATATATAGATCGTCAACCTTTCCATACAAAGAAGAACACACTGCCATACGCGGAAGCTCTGCCAAACCTCTGTCTCTCTCTCAGACATTACTACTGCCTTACTCTCTCCCTACACACACCCTATTCTTCCTGTGCGATCCTTGATCCACTACACACGGTGCACACGGAGATCTCCCCGCCGGAATCTCTTGTGCACATTTTGGTGAACACGTGAACTTACCAGCAAAAGCAACCATGTCTCAGGAGGATGATGTCAGCAACCGATCGCCTTCCACCGAAACTCCCTCGGGAGACGAGACCCGCCGTACTCCGACGACTCCCGGCGAAGCACCGACTTTAGAGTCTTTGGACGCCACTGTCCAAAGTCAGGCGAAAGCTCTCAAGTCTCAATCTGCACAACTAGAACAAATCTTGGCCGTTCTGGGCACCCTTGCGCCGAATCCTCCACCAGCCACCGCTATCCCTCAGGGAGGAGGAACCCCTACCGCTCCAGGATTGGGAGTGTCAGCCACACCTCCCAACCCTCATCTCCAGACTCCACCGTCGGCTACGCAGTTGCCTTCGGTTCAGGGGTCAACGGCACAGATGCTGCCTCCTGCTGCTCACGCTCCTCAGCCCTCGGCTTTGGCGTCCAACCCAACTCTGCAGTACCCTTTACCTCCCCCAACGATGATCTGGGGAAATGCGGGTAGTCAGTACGCTCCCAATCCTCCGGCGGCATATGTGTCGCCGCCGCCCACGGCAACCCCTCCGTCAACTACCGAGGGGAGCATTCCAGAATGCATGACGTCTTTGCAGAAGCGCGTGGACACTATCCTGGCTCATCAGTCATTCGCGGATACCATTATCCCGAAGTTAGACAACGATCCACCTATCCCGCGAGAGATCTATCTCATGCCTAACCCGGCGGGGTACAAGGCTCCTAAATGGGATAAGTTCGAGGACGTCAATGGAAACGCTCATGAGCATGTTATGCGTTTCATTGATGTCATGGGTCCGTACGGAGCCGATCCCAAACTGCTGATGCGAGAGTTCCCAAAGTCTCTTGGGAACGTAGCATACAAATGGTACCGAACACTGGAGGCCGGATCCGTGAAGACTTGGGACGACATGGTCCAGAAGTTCTATACCAAGTTCTTCCAGATGGAAGAAAAGGTGACGATGATCCATCTCTCGCGGATGTACCAGAAGCGCGAAGAGGACGGAATCACTTTCATCAAGAAATTCAGGGCGAAATCCTTGGAGTGCAAAGATCCAATGCCCGAAAGCCGGCTCGTAGAGATATGCCTGCAGTGTATGCGAGATGAATACAAAGGTATGCTCATCAATTTGCAAACACCTACGTTTTCAAAGCTAATCGAATGCACGAAGAACATCGAGCCCATAGTCGAGAGACAGAAAAAGAAGAGCGCTCCAGAGCGACCTGCGAGCGGCACCACTTACAAGATCGGAAGGTTTAGCTACAAGCGGGGACGCGAAGCTGAGGTCAATACAGTTTCGCCCCAGAAACAAGCGAAGGTTGCGAACTTCGATGTACCGCCTCTGCCATGCTCGGTAGAGGAAGCAAGTGACCTCTGCAGACAGTGGCGCAAGGACGGCGTCCTGCCACCGCTCGAGAAAACACCCTCCAAGGAGATGGTGAGGGACCCTAAGTGGTGCGAATACCACGGCAAGGTCATGCATCCCACCGCCGAGTGCAAGAAACTCAGGTTCGCGTTCGATCAAAAGATGAAGAACGGCGAGCTCGTCGTCAGCGATCACCGGAAGGACGTGCGCAACAACCCGCTTCCCGCGCACGCGGAACCGGGCTCGAAAGGCAAAGAGGTCGCCATGATCTCGATTGTCGACTTGGAAGAAGTCGCAGAGGATGGCCTGCCCATCGTCGCCGAGGTTCATGAAGACGAAGACTATAGCATGGACACAGAGGATGAACGTGCCGACCGCATGAAAGGGTCGCATGGCTTCAACAAATTCTTCGACGAGATGAATTTCTCCGAGAAGTGCCGGGCTGATATGACGAAAGCGATTTTGAGGATAGCAGAGGACTACGAGGAGGACCTTGTAGTCTCCAATGGGAAAGTCATCAGGGCATCTCGCTCTACGGAAAAGATTATGACCTTTTCTGCCAGCGACAAGAAGACGGATGCGAGCCACCAGAGACCTCTGTACGTGACCGCCATCATCAATGGCGTCGAGTTCAAACAAGCGTTCGTCGATGGAGGAGCAGCGGTCAACGTCGTTCCGCTCCACACACTGAGGCTAGCAGGGATCCCCGAACATAAGGTAGTCAGGCGTCCATCTCCGCTGGTGGGATTCGGAAGCGACTCTAGAATGACAATCGGATGGATCCGCCTGGGCGTTCAGATTGGCAAAATCAAGTGCTCAGCGAAGTTTTATGTCATAGACGCGAACACCACATACCACATGATTATAGGTCGAGCCTGGATTCATCGCTTCGACGCAGTCCCTTCGACGGCTCACCAGGTTATGAAAGCTATCTGGAACGACAGAATAGTCGAGGTACCGGCTTCGACAAACCCGTTCAACTTGGACGAAGCACATCTCAGCGAGGCGGTGTGGTTCACTGAGATGGCAGATGAGCAAACACCCGGACCATTCAACCCTACTCCTTTGCCTCTCTGGGAGGACATCAAGGATCAGTCGCCTGCAGGGGTAATGGTGACGAGGGAAGATGCCAAGGAAAAGCCGCCTACACGCGAAGAGGCGCCGCGTATCGCATATCATCGAAAGAACGTGTACACTCTGAAGAGGATCGCAAAGCATGACCCCGAGGGCAAGGAGATAGAGAGCTTCTACGCCAATGGGAAGAAATGCTACCGCATATGAAGGTGCGCGGGGATGTCCTCACGCGGGCATGGGGATATCCCTGGGCAAAATAATCAAATCGAGCAAATTGCGCTGACAGAAGAGCCAACACAGAGCACTCCAAACGAGAAACTCAAAGAAGCGCCTGAATGCATGGAAGACAGGCCAAGACCGCAAAAGCAAGAGCTAAAAGAAGTGTTCCTCAGCCCGAACGAGGAAAAGAAAAGGCAAGTCTTCCTGAGCGCAGATCTCACAAGCGAGGAAGAACAAGGGCTGCTACAGCTCCTAACCGAATACAAGGATGTGTTCGCATGGGAGTATGATGAGATGCCAGGTCTGGATACGAGCATCACCATGCACCGTTTAGACATCATCCCTGGGTCTAAACCGGTCAAGCAGAGCACGAGAAGCTTCAGGCCGGAGCTTAACGTGAAGATCAAGCAGGAGATTGTCAAACTCCTAGATGCCAAGTTCATAGAGCCGAATCATCATCCCACATGGCTGGCCAACATCGTGCCAGTGGTGAAGAAGAACGGACAGCTCCGCATCTGCGTGGACTTCCGAGACCTCAATCGCTTCTGCCCTAAGGACGATTTCCCACTGCCCAACATCGATTTGCTTATCGATTCAACAGCGGGTCATCGCATGTTCAGTTTCATGGACGGCTTCAGCGGATATAACCAAATCAAGATGGATCCCGAGGATGCGCGGAAAACAGCGTTCATTACTCCTGTAGGGGTATTCAACTACACAGTGATGCCGTTCGGTCTTAAGAACGCGGGCGCGACCTATCAGCGGGCCATGATGGCTCTATTCCACGACATGATGCACAAAGAAGTGGAATTCTATGTGGATGACCTGGTGGTTAAATCCAAGCACGAAGCAGACCACCTTGCAGATCTGCGAAAGGTGTTTAATAGATGCAGGCGCTTTCAACTGAAGATGAATCCCATGAAATGCGCGTTCGGAGTGACATGGGGGAAATTCTTGGGATGCGTGGTTCATCGCCAAGGGATCGAGCCCGACCCCGCGAATGTATCAGCTATCACTGGAATGACGCCACCCCATGATCAGAGTGCATTAAAGACATTTTTTAGGAAAGCTATCCTATCTGCGGAGATTCATCCCAGCAATTTCCGAAATCACATGCTGTTTCAGCACTCTTCTCAAAAAGGACGCCGCGTACAACTGGGCTCCGGAGCACGAAGTCGCATTCAGAAAGCTGAAGGATTTACTCACGTCCTCAAAGATAATGATCGCGCCTCAACTGGGATCGCCGCTTCTGCTATAACTGACATCTACGAGGAGATCTATAGGAGCGCTCTTGGCCCAGGAGTATGAAGGCCAGGAGAGGCCTATCTACTACATCTCCCGCATCGTGCAGCCTGCTGAATCAAGGTACACAGACATCGAACGTCATTGCCTTGCCTTATTCTTTGTGATAGAGAAGTTGAAACACTATTTTGCATCACACAAAGTAGTAGTGGTCACCAAGAGCGACCCCATAAGATACTTGCTAACTCACACTACTCCGGGAGGGAGGCTGGCGAAATGGTACATGACCATTTTCCAATACGATATCACATGCGTGCGACCGCGAGCGATTAAGTCGCAGGCGGTAGCGGATCTGTTGGCACAGTTCCCTGACAACAGCCATGAACCCGTGATCGAAGAAGAGCTCGAAGGCCCTGAAATCTACGCAATCGACGTGCCCTATTGGACTCTCCACTTCGACGGTTCTTCAACCCGGAAAGGCATTGGGATAGTCTTGACAAAGCCAGATGGGGAAGTCATACAGATGTCCGCAAAGCTCAACTTCGCAGTCACAAACAACGAAGCGGAATACGAGGCTCTCATTGTGGGGCTCCGTGCGGCGAAAGCCTTGGAAGTGAGCAACCTGACAGTCATGGGAGATTCCAAGCTGATTGTTAAGCAAGCCTCGGGCGAATATGGTTTGAAGGAGATCAACCTCCTGTCTTATCGCACCCTAGTACAGAAGCTGATGCAGCAATTCTGCGACGTGAAGTACGAGCACAAGCCCCGAGCAGACAACAGGCACGCACACGCCTTAGCAACCTTGGGGTCTAAGGTCAGCATAGACAAATGCCCCGCAAGGATTTCCATCGAAGTGCGAACATCGTCGGCATTGACGGAAGATGCGTGCGACGACGAACACATGGATGATGCAGACTGGCGAAAACCAATCCAGCAAGCTATTGCGAAGGGCACCAGCAACGAAAGCTGGACACTCACAAAAGGATACTGCATCCACGACAACACCTTTTACTACAAGGGTCCTGAGGGAATACTCATGCGATGCGTCTCCGAGCAGGAGGGACAACAGCTGTTAGAAAAGATTCACCAACACGCTTGTGGAGAAAGCGGGGTGTCAATCTACAGGAAGGCTCAGAGATATGGCATCCATTGGCCAGACATGTCAATAGCCGCAGCCCTGATACAAGGGAAGTGCAAAAGTTGCGCACTAATCAAAGATTCTCTACTCATCGCCCTGACCGATGACGATACAGACTGGAGGAAGCCACTATTTGATTTCCTCACCCAAGGCACCGTACCCGAGTCAAGAAAAGAAGCTGAAAAATTGAAACGGAAAGCGTCTCGATACGTGGTACAGGAAAACCTGCTTTGGCGAAGAGGTCACGAGGGCAACTTGCTGCGATGTCTAAACAACAGAGAAGCACAAGAAGTCATGGACCTTTCTCATCAGGTGGAACACCAAGGAGGTGCGAAATTATGCAGGCAACTCCTCTCAATCGGGTATTTCTGGCCCACGATGGAGATCGATTTCTGCACCAAAGCACGACGCTGCCAGGAATGCCAATTCAAAGGGAACCTAGTGCACGCTCCCGCTGTGGATCTACACGCACTAGGGACGCCATGGCCATTTCACACATGGGCTCTAGACTTTATCGGTCCCATCCGACCGACGTCGCACGGGAATCATTTCATTCTCACCGCAACAGAGCTGTTCACCAAGTGGGTGGAAGCAATACCACTAAAGACGGCAAATGCGCTGGCTGTGGTCAACTTTATCCAGGAAAGCATCGTATGCAGGTTCGGAATCCCAAACACCATTCTTTCAGATAACGGTACTCCTTTTGTTAATCGCCAGGTAGCTGCGAAATTAGCGGAGTACAATATCGGGCAAATATGTTCTACCCCTTATTACCCAAAAGGAAATGGACAAGCTGAAGCGACTAACAAAACGCTGCTGAGAATTCTGAGCAAGATGGTCGCAGATGACCACAAGAAGTGGGCCGACTCTCTAAGCATAGCTCTGTGGGCTTACCGAACTTCTCCAAGGACACCCACAGGGGCCACACCATTTCTGCTATGTTATGGAGCCGAAGCTGTGGTACCTACGGAGGTTAGAGTCAACTCGGCAAGGCTGGCCTTCCATGCACTCTATGAAAATCAACGTGATCACGACTTAATCTTGCTGGAGGAAAAGCGAGAACAAGCCAAGAGAACCAATAAGCGATACCAGGAGAGAATCGCTCGCGCCTACAATAAGACGGTCAAGCGAAGAGATTTCGCAGTCGGAGACTTGGTCTTGCGCGCATCTGATCACTGCATGCGAGAAGCGACTCACCCGAAGTTCGCAGCCAACTGGGAAGGACCCTTCGAAGTCACAGAAGTCTTCGACAGTGGCTACTGCAGCATATGAAGGTTGCACGGCACAACCTCAACTCCGAGTTCAGTCAACATGCGCTGGATCAAGAAGTACTATCCCTGACTTCTCTCATTTCATACGTTCTATGATAACGTTGTTTAATGTCTCATGTGGCTACGATTTACGCAATCTCCTCTCCCATATGAGAGGATTGTAATCTCATCTCTCCCATATGAGAGCGTTGTAATAAAAGAATTCTCCCAAATGAGAAGTTCACACTTCTAACTATTTATGTTGCTCTATTCAATTTGTTATTACTGTTAATCATAGTTTATTCGCCGCAATAGCAATCTGTCCAAATGCGATCTTAAGTGATCATTTAAGCCTATCTCACATGATAGCAGCCAACGCAAATGCGATCTTAAGTGATCAACTAAGCCTATCTCTTACGATAGCAGCCTACGCAAATGCGATCTTAAGTGATCAACTAAGCCTATCTCTTACGATAGCAGCCAATGCAATGCGATCTTAAGTGATCATCTAAGCCTATCTCTTACGATAGCAGCCAATGCAAATGCGATCTTAAGTGATCAACTAAGCCTATCTCTTACGATAGCAGCCAATGCAATGCGATCTTAAGTGATCATCTAAGCCTATCTCTTACGATAGCAGCCAATGCAAATGCGATCTTAAGTGATCATCTAAGCCTATCTCTTACGATAGCAGCCAATGCAAATGCGATCTTAAGTGATCATCTAAGCCTATGTCTTACGATAGCAGCCAATGCAAATGCGATCTCAAGTGATCATCTAAGCCTATCTCTTACGATAGCAGCCAATGCAATGCGATCTTAAGTGATCATCTAAGCCTATCTCTTACGATAGCAGCCAATGCAATGCGATCTTAAGTGATCATTTAAGCCTATCTCACATGATAGCAGCCAACGCAAATGCGATCTTAATTGATCATAAAAGCCTATCTCTCGCGATAGCAGCCAATGCAAATGCGATCTTAATCGATCATAAAAGCCTATCTGTTATGATAGCAACCCATGCGATCATGATTGATCCTTTAAGCCTATCTCTTACGATAGCAGCCTATACAAATGCGATCTTAATTGATCATATAAGTCTATCTCTTACGATAGCAGCCTGTACAAATGCGATCTTAATTGATCATATAAGCCTATCTCTTACGATAGCAGCCTGTCTAAATGCGATCTTAATTGATCATCTAAGCCTATCTGTTACGATAGCAACTTATATACAAAGCGATTTTAGTTGATCGCCCAAGCCTATCTGTTACGATGGCAACGCATGCGCAAAATGATCTTATTAGATCTTCTAAAAGTCTATCTGTTGCGATAGCAGTTTATGTGAGAAATGATCTCAATCGATTCGCTAATAAAGCCTATCTGCCATGATAGCAATTCGCACCACTTAACGATCTTAATTGATCTGCTAAAGACTATCTGCCACGATAGCAACTTGCAACATTGTGAAGATGATCTTAAACGATCCACAAAGGCCAACCACAAGCCCATCTGCCAGGATGACACAGCTGCGAAAATATGATCTCGAACGATCTAGCGAAGCATCAGCGAATTAATATATCGCAAATGCGAAACCATTACATAGCATTATGCAAGGCGAAATATGCCGAAACGCATGCGAAATTGTATTTTGTTGTAAAGAGACAGCAGATAATACAAAAGGCTATTTATCATTACGAGTCAAATGACTTACAATTTATCTGTCTAGATAGCAGCTTACAAGTGAAAAGTTCGAATCTATCTACGCAGCCAACATGGCTTACAATACATTCGAAAAGTGGCTGACAAGCCAGAAACACACTACGGGAATTCCGACTGGAAAAGGATGAACCCACCGGTTTCAACACCGGCTACGCAACATGCAGATTTGCGGGTGAACATCTGTAGCAGGGGGGGATCTTGCTCTAAAAGAGCCACATGAAGCCATACGCTCAAGATCCCGGTATCCGACAAGACCGTTGTCAGATATGCACCCCATAACATTTGCCCAAGGAACCACCGGTTCCGGCGATCCACAGACAAGGAGAAGCTCCAAAGGGCAAGGGCTCCTTGTAGACGGGGATGAACGCGACAGTTCGCCACCCCGAGCTCACAAACATAAAGGCGATGGATTCTTCTCCAGGGATGCTGAAGGAGAATTCCGCCGTTAATTACGAGACGGTAGCACGGTCACTTCGGCGCTGCACCTCAACACGAGGCGGCCGGAAACATGACCTGCACACATAATACACGAAGAAATTTCTTCGAACACACATGAGATATTATCTGCATCTTCTTTATGATGGTTATAAAGAGCAATAAGCCTCATAAGTGGATCTTGGAAACTATTTCTATAGCACAAAGCGCAAACTCAGGAGTCAAAACTTGAAGTTGCCATGAATCAACGAAAAACAAGCGTTGAAGCCAGCAGTCGTAAGGACTCACGGCAAAGCACATGTTTGGGATGAAGAACCCAAATAGCAAAGACAGGGTTTATATAGACCCTGTACAGACTCTTCGGTTTCCTAAGATGAGTCAGCAAAATTCAAAAAGAGGGTAAGTTCAATCACTTACGCCTTGAAAAGCGGTAACAATCAATTACCCTACTAAAGGCTACGACGATTCAGTTGCGTATCCTAATAAATGACGGATGGTCATGATTCGGATGGACTTCCCAATGAAAGCGTGCTTATCTACCGAGAAATTAGCGCGAAAATCAAGCAGAGTATCAATTGCTGATGTCATAATTGGATATACACAGAAATATCCAATCAAATCCCGGAAAAAGGGCAAAACGGGAAATTTCATTGTTGTTGAAAAAAAAGGGGGGAGAAACCCTAGCAACATTACATTAATGTTCAAGACATTACATTAATGTAAGACATTACATTAATGTTTCAGCTATTTTTCGAGCTATTTTTGCAAAATTCGAAAAATCAAAGCAAATTCTTGATTAAGGAGTCTTGGGGCTCGAACTGCTCGTTCAGCTTCTCTACCTGTTTCACTTCTTGCTTCAGTAGCTCGCACCTGGCATTCATCTCATGATACAGCTTCAGAGCTTCATCAACCTTTTGCTTCTGCTGCTCCACCTTCTGCATCTCGGCTGCGAGATTCTGGTGACCGAGTTTCAAAGTTACGGCCGCGCGAATCAGTGTGACTCTGTCCTTAAGAAACTTAAAACCCATTCTGCCTTGAACTTTGGTCACGAGATTTTGGCACATGCCGCACAGCAATTCAGCACTCTGGACAGAAATGGTCGCAGGTGTAGCCGCAGACAGCTGCTCCAATATCCAAATGGCTTCAGTAAGGAACAGCCTCCTATCAAAAGGCCCGATCTCCAGAGATCTCACAAACGAGCGGGGGTACCTGAGACGCATTCGAACCACCCAGTCTACATCGGTTTGCTTCAAACCTGAGGAGACGTCAAAAAATAAGTTATGATGTCAAAACTCGCAAACGAATAATGCGACGTGCGAACAGTAAAGCTCTACTTACCAGTTCCTTCCAGAATCTCATGAAGGGAAGGAATGCGGGCTGCCGGGTTGTTCGAAGATTGCCCTCGCTCCATAGCTCTCCTATCAGCTGCGAGCTCCAATCTCTCGTAGTCGGGAGGAAGAGTGTAGGCCGCACCAGCTGCGACTGCATTCCCCACCTGCGAGCCCCAAATGCTCCACGCAGGAATAGGTGCCTCGGGCTCAGTCATCGCCGGAGGCGAAGGGACAGCCGAAGTTGCCTGGCGAAGGACACTCTCAGATGCGAACGCATTAGCAGCACTTGTCCTTACTTCCTCAGCACTAGCATGGACATCTTCGTCCATCAGCACAGCATCAGCTCCAGCATCGTCGGAAAGCTCGATGATGTCCTCAAGAGGCTCACCCGCATGGTCAGCAGCTGCGACGGGCTTCTCGGTATGGGAGCTCGGAATTGGAACATAGGACGCAAAAGGCTGACTTCTCTGCTCCAGCTCAGGTTCCTCAGCATGACCTGCGACAATTAAATGCGATGATATGAGGTAACTTGCGCTATAAGTTATTTTGCTATCTTTACTAAAGCTAAGAATAAGCACCTCCACGCGAAGGTGGGATTGAGGTATCTTCATCATACACTAAGGACGTGGAACCATGCCCTATCAGTGTGTCCTCACTAAGCAAGTCTGTAAGAGGAGCGTGACCTGGGATGCGAATAAACCAGTCATGATTCTGCCTCAAGTTGCTAAAAGCCTAGTACATGCGTATCACTCAAATAATTACCTGAGGGTTCTCCGCATTTGTCTACTAACCAACGGCGAATGTCAGCCTTTGACACACCATGCTTTAACGCACCCACAATAACATCTCTATAAGTTACTGCGAGATTGAAGATCTCACCTTTATCGCCGCCTGCGATCTCCTCAAAATCCGCTTGGACTTGCTCCAAGGCTGCTGCATCCTCTCCGGGAACCTCATCTTCCTCCTCCGCATGAGGAGCCACTTCTTCAGGAAGCTCGTCTTCCTCGACAACTGGACGCGCTAAGTCATCAACATGCCGCTCTTCGAGGCTCCGCTGTTTCACACGCTCAAGCTCCTCTTCTTCCAGCCGCCTTCTCCTCTCAGCAGCCTCCGCGGCTGTTTTCCGGGACTCAGCCAGAACGTCCTCGCTTATGGGATCATCTGGGATGCCAGAATGGGCATCTCTCTTTTGTCTCTTGGCCACAAGGCCACCAATGGTTTCATCATCATCATCTGCGAATACCCAATTGGTTTAAAGAAAAGAAGTGCAAAGAAGTTACGATAACGGGAAAGGAAATGCGACGGAGGTACCTCCTGATTCTTCCTCATGCATCACAACTGTTACTTCTTCTTCATCACTTGCTTGGGGCTCCTGCCTCTCTTCCTCTTCCTCTTGATTGAATGGAACAAAGGTCTCAACTGCGAGATCTTTCCGCACTTTGCTGGGCATGCGACCTTTGCCTTTGTCCTTGATAGAAAGGGACCTCACTGGAGGAGAAGCTGAAGCACTTCTAGGGGAAGAAATCGTAACTCCCTTTTGCCTAGGTCTCTTCACTCTCGGCGCCGCAGTCGCTGGAGGGGACGGGTCATCTCCGGGAGGAGAAGGAGCCGGAGGATTGTCTATCAGCGAGTCAGCAAAAGCATTCATGACTGCGCGAACCTTTGTTTCAACCTCAGCGTCTATCCTCCATGAAAGCCGGAACGACTGCTTTTGTCTTCTGTTGGCAACAATGGTGTTGACCAGCGACTTGGAGCGATCACCAGCTGCGAATCTCCGCACATGACACTACAACAGCACAGAATAAAAGTGTCAGCATAGGGAAATCGAGAAACTTAACACATGCGAAGAAATTGCTTACCTCAGCAAAAGCCTTGCTATATCTGACGACTTGCGTGTCGCTCTTCTTGACTGCGGCGACTTGCTCCTTCAGAATGACGTCAGGACACAGATGGTTCTCACGATCCAACAGTGAGTAGCAACCATACTCAGACTCGCTCAGACTGCAAGTGGGGCGAAACGGAAAGGAGTTTCTTTTGATCAAGGGAGCTCTACCCGGCTGCGCGGCCGACTCTGTCTCGATCCTCGTTTGCTGGGCAACCCAGTATGCGAGCCAGTTCTGGGAACAACCACCCTCGCGGGTTCCCGCAGGCTGCTCAAAAGGAAGATTGTTCATGAAAACCGTCTCGCACTCCTTTGTTAGCAAGCGCTTGTAGCATCCTCTGACAATAGACTGGGGCCAGATTGATGGGGCCACCGCATCAAAACCAAACTGAGGAGAAACTCGAGTGGGGTCAACGTCCACGGTAAGCTTCTCATACCTCGGCGCGAGCTCACGAATATGCTCTGCAAGGGCAGGAAGGGAACCTCGCAAGCACCAGCAAAAGAACTCGCGGTAGCGCTCATGGAAATGAGGTCCCCTTTCAAAGAGAAGCTCCTCTGAAAAGACCATGCCTTTAGAGGGGTACAGCTTTGGAAACCATCGCACATTCTCAATGCGCGTGGCATAGGGCCTGGCAGTAAACTCCTTCCGTTTGTCGCATATCAAACTCCAAACGCACTTGGTGTTGCCTGTTCCGAACCATCTAGCAGCTCTTCCGCTGTTGCGCGCTTCTGTCTCGCCTGGGGGACACCACTTGTCATGTTGGAGAGCAGTTGGAGCATAAGACGGCCAGCGCTCGAAAACCCACATTGTCAAAAAGGAAATATTGACAAAAGTCAATACATCGAGGCGGCCACGCGACTCCCTCATAGCCAGAACCAGCTGATCAAGCCTATAGTACAGCGTGCCCAGAACCAAGAGTCCGAGTGCGACTCTCTGGCCAAGAGCGAGCCTCACAGCAAGTGGCAGCACATGGTAGAAGACTTCATCATGGGGGTGACCATCAATCAGATACCTTGACAGCCAGGCACAGAGAAAAGCACAAAGGGTCAAATGGTAGCCCTTGCCCTCTACGTAATTCTCGGCCTCTGGATCTTCGCTCAGAAGTTTCTTAGTAATGCTGCTCTTCGCATAATCTCGAAAGAAGTACTGCAACCATTTGTTCCAGGTATTCTTCGCCGATGTATCAACCAGCTGCCAGTTCGGAAGAGGCTTCGTAGTGGTCCACCGAGTAGAGATTTTCTTCACCTCTGCTAGGCATTCCTCCATCTGCGTGTACAAGGCAATCTCCGCAGATGTCCTCAAGGGACTCAGAGGGTCCACCTCGCCCATGGGGGAAAGCTCGTACAGAATTTGAACGTCCTCGAGTGTCGGGGCAGCCTCGAACTCAGCAAAATGGAACGTATGAGTCGCAGGCGAGTAACGGGACAGAAGGTCTAGAAGCATGGACTGATCCAACTTCACGGCAGCACCCTTCATAGCATGGATAGCAAAGTGTACGCCGGCTTCATTAAGAGTCACGGCGTGATGATCCAACACGTGGTCAATCCACTCATCCATATATTCCAATTTCTGGACGAACGCCTGAGCGGAAATCGCAGTATATGGGAAGTGCCCTTTCTCGATCCCCAATCGAACTACATCCTCGGAACCAACAAACTCGAGCAAGGCTGAGTTAACTGGGCGAGTCAGCGTCAGCAATCGCTCAACTGGGACAGGATCAGGCATCCTCTTCGCCTTTACCCTCGCATGGTAGAAATCTTTGCCGCCTAAAAAGGGGGCTTTTCGCCACAGGGCCTGCGGAAGGTCGGGTATCTCTTCATCTTCCTTGACGGGTCTGGTTACTCTTGTCTTGGCCATTCCTGCGGAAGAGCAAGAAAAAAAGGGGGGAGAAATACCACACTTCAGTTTGAATTTTGAAATTCAGGATCTATGCAAAGGAAGACGAACAGTTCGGGTATCAATTTCAGAAATCGGGGAGTTGCAAGATCTCATATTGTTGAAGGACTAAAGCAAAGCAGGTTCAAAGACCAAATCCTCTTCACAAATTTCATGGGTTTACAGATTCAAAGAAGTTCAAGACAAACACTGGTATCTTAAATCAAAAGTAAACAAGGCCAACCTTGTTTTCTTAAAGCCTGCTTGGATGAGCACAATTGAAGAACACGGATTGCAGTTCTGAACTGGTGATTGATTATCTGGATCTGCTCTCGGAGATCTCCGGGTACCATTCACTTTAAGAGAAAGAAGTGATGCTTTGCAATAATGGGGGATACAAGGTATTTATCCAAAACAATGAAGGGTTGCGTCCTTTCGATAGTCGAATCGCAACCGTCACCGTCGAATCGCGCAATCACAGGACAAGCTGACGTCACGCCTAAAACCCTAAAGGTCAGACGGCACGACTCTAGGGGTTTTAGGTCATAATGGCACGCACGGGGGCTGAATTTACCCGTATTTGAATTGGTGCGTGGCGGCGACGCGTATGTTGGTTTCCGCGCATGGAAGTCTATACGGCTATGAGTCTTCACGCGCAGAAAGGGGGCTAATGTAGATACTGCTTTCTGACATGACAGATCTTGGCCACGTGGCAGCCATCCAGCACACCATATTGTGCTCCACACACACTGGATCACCAGCCGAGCTGATCCATGTGGGGGCTGCGAGACAGAGCCCTCGCATACCACTGCACGGGACTTGTAGGGACTTTGTGGTTTGGAGGCTAGAGTAAGCCCTGTCGCGTGCGAGCCAAGCCCGCGCGCGACCTTTAGTAACTGTTTTGAGAGATTTATGGCACGAGCTCCATAAACCCGGTCAATCCGGTCAAACCCGGTCAAGCTCGTAACGGTTCCGGTATTCGCGCACCACGTGCTCTAACGGTTCCTATATACTCGGACGAACGTGCCGTTATGGTTAAGCTAATTAAGCCGCCATTAATGGGCGCATTAACCACACTACAACGGTCATGTTCTCCAGTATATATAGATCGTCAACCTTTCCATACAAAGAAGAACACACTGCCATACGCGGAAGCTCTACCAAACCTCTGTCTCTCTCTCAGACATTACTACTGCCTTACTCTCTCCCTACACACACCCCTATTCTTCCTGTGCGATCCTTGATCCACTACACACGGTGCACACGGAGATCTCCCCGCCGGAATCTCTTGTGCACACCCCTGTAGCCTAGGAAGCCATCATTGTGACTTTCATCACTCGTATTGTTGGCTGTTCCTGCGCGTTATGACAAAGGGAGTGAGTTAGGGAGGGTTTCTGACAGGGAAAGCTTCATGACGTATCAGTATTGGACAGTTTGACTTTGGCGCATTTTTTTTCGAGGGTTGGGCATGGTGAGTTAGAGGCGACTGCATTAATTTGCGGAGGTGATTCACTGCACTACATAGTTATTACAGGTGGAGGAGTCGCGTGCGAGGCATCTTTCCGCACAAAACCCGGTACCGGGGGTTCTTGGGTTAATTGGTGGTCGTGCTGTTTTTCTACATCTTTGGTGATGAGGAGGTTTGGTGGGACTGCACGTACTTTGACTACAACTACAGGATCAATGCTTCATGACTAGTACGGTGGTACCGAGATTTTTCGTACCCCGCAACATTGGATTATTTCTCCACCACTCAGCTTATATCTGTTTGTTTACTTAAGTTATTGTATTTATAAAAAAAAAAGAGAAAAAGAAAAAAAGAGATGTTCTATTGGTTTATCGTTTTTAGTTATTTAATTAATTTTAAAGCTTAGTGGGTGGCACAGTTTTCTGGATTTTGCACCACTTCACATTCGTGGTCGCGAGAACGGCGAAGACACACCGGGAACAGGGGAATTGAGTGAGCAGAAACTTAGATGTTTCGGTCAGTTTTTCGGGACTTGGTGAGGGGTGTGAGTTGGAAAACTTTGAGATGTCATAACAAGTGGGATCGTGTCATACCTTGATATAAACTTTATACATCCTGCCTGTTAGATTTAGGATCACGGATTTGGAAATAGCTCGGTAATAGGTATACTAGGGATTTGTCCAAGTTGAGTACGGAAGTAACAGTACTAGGTGCCAGCTCTAGATATCCACTCGGATAATCTGTTAGACTCACCAATCCTGTGTGGATAGGTACTTCCTGGTGAGAAGGTGAGGTTTGGTTGATGTACCGTTTTGGGTTAAGGAGATTGTCTGATCTCGGCCAGAAAAAATATTTGTTTTGTGAATAATTGAGTCTGTGTTATTCAAGACATCATACATTCTGTCTGAGTCAATATTCGAGTCGAGTCATCTGGTATATAAGTGATTTGGTAGAACTGTATGCAATGGTAGTCGAAGGCACATAACACATTCGGTATGCAAGACAGGTCAGTATGCAAGAGGTTTGCCCGAGCAAAGGATAGTGTGGGGGTAATTTGATAACTCCCAACTAGGAGTTATCGGTGAGACCTACTTGAGGGGTATATGTGTCATGAATGAGCGTTTAAGCCGGATTTCAGCCCGGTTTAGCCTCGGAATTCACGACTTATAGTTTTGAGCTATTTTATGCATTACTGCTTTATTTCATGCATTTCGAGATATGATCACGGGTTTCTGTTCGCGTTGTCTATGCAGGAACATGATTTGTGCATGAGCCAGGAATGAAGCAGGATTGCAGGGGTGAGAGCCGAGAGAGCTGAAAACGCAAGAATCGAGAATGACGAGGATGCGCTCTGTTGACAATATCTTGAGCTCTACTTGGATTTTGAAGCGAAACCAGGGGCAGAAGAACGAAGACGTCAAGGGCTTTCCGAAAACAGGTTATAATGCTGAAACGAAGTCCGGCCAAAAAACTGACTCCCGTCAAGTGTGGGTCCCAGACAGGCCACACCCAAGTAAGGAGTCTAAATTCCCGGTGTCCGGAGTCGTGAGAAACTATTTCTTGTTCGTGACGATTTCCGGGACAGTTTTGACCCAGGGGTATTTTGGTCATTTTGGCACCAGCCCCGGATTTTCGGAAGTCAAGTTTGGATTTTGGCGCCCTGATTCAGTCAGCAGTCTTTCTAGGACCAGAGTCAGGATTGGGCAGAATTTGGAGCGGTTTTGACCCAGGGGTATTTTGGTAATTTTGACAAGTTTCGGGTCAGAACGCAGTCCGAGTAGAGAGGGTTCAAAAACCGACCAGCCACACAGGCAGGGAGGAGAGATAGACATTTTGAGGCGCTGGAGGCCCCTGTCTGCGTGGCTAGCTGCCAGCCACGCAGTAGCCACGCTAGTAGGGAGCCAGGGAGAGATTTTGGAGCATACCAGGTCAGTGTCTGCACGGCTAACTGCCAGTCACGCAGCAGCCACGCAGGCAGGGGGTTAGAGAGAGTTTTTTGGAGCAGGCAGAGTCCCTGTCTGCGTGGCTAACTGCCAGCCAGGCAGCAGGGACGCAGACAACACGTTTTCTGAGGCGGTTTGGGCCAGTGGCAGTTTGGTAATTTCATGTATTTTTCCGGAAACTTCTCAAGCACTTTATAAAGGACCGTCCAGAGATCGTTTTACAACACAATACAACCAAGGAGAATTCAGAAGCATCCTCGGTGAGCACGGAAGCGCGAATCCAGAATCCACGACACTAGTTTGATCTCACTATCTCTTTATTTCAGAACGTTGCTATTTAATTATGTCACTCAGTAGCTGAACTTTTTACCTAGGTTCTCGGTGAACCTAGGGTTTCGTACTCAGAGATTGTTCTATGATTTGGTATTGAATTCATGATCGTACTATCTTAATTCAGCAGTTTTTATCAGTTATTCTGTCTTTGAATATTATTGTTTATGCATGATCGGAGTTGCGAACCAGAATTGCTACAGATCCGAGCCTGTAGGTGAAAACGTAAGGTTAGGGTTAGGAAGAAGAGAAAGGATTTAGTACCTTACCCTGATAGACCGACCAGAAAAAGGGAGATAGGGCTAGCTAAACGTGTGACCAACTAGGGAATTTGACCCGCGCCATCAGGACAAGTTAGAAACCCTAGCTGCCTTAGAACGAGACTGCAGACTTAGACAGCTTAACAGGAATCCGAAAGTCTGCAGGATTGTGATAACGTGCAGGATCTGAAAGGTTACTGCACAACCGGTACGTGGCACAGATAATTGAATTGCTGTGTGTTTTCATATCAAACAAAGAACATGAACCTGTAGAAACCCTAGGGGATCCTGGGACCCAGTATTCAAACCCTAGATTTTACAACCTTCGAGATTTCTTCAGAAAAGCGTCACAAAAAAAATATTTACGTTTTAGTTGTTTATTTTCAGTACATAGTTAGTAATCACAGTCACAAATTACTCCTCCTTTTACACTCCGCAAATGCAGCCTGACTACTCTAGAAACACTCAACAGACCTCGTGGGAACGATCACCCGAATTAAAATACACTCGGTATTACTCGATTCGTATACTTGATAATAGCACGTTAATGTGCGCATCAGTAACAGTGGAGGTCATAATCGTAATGCCAACAAATATTCTAGGAATGGAACGAGCAACAACAATGCGCTATTTGATAGCGCCTTTTAGGAGCTATATCTTATGGCCGTTTTCCACATTATAATGATATATTTGAACTTAATTGTAGAGAACATGTTGCGTTTTATCAACTGATGCTTCATATGTGTTATATAGTTATTCCGGGCGTTTCTATGCATATGTAGTTGCTATTTGTCAAATACGATCGCTTGGTATGTTTGTTCATGTTTTCTTGACAGGAACGGATGCTAATCGTTTGCTAGGAGGCAAGAAGCGAACTTTGGAAACAATGGGAGCACAAGTGGAAAGAAGAGAAGCAAAGTTGGAGGAGCACGAGTGACCAGTCTGCACTAATTTGATCATAGCTTGAGTTATACAATTAATTTGGGAGTGAGGCAGGGGCCATAAGAAATTAGACTCAAAGAGATTTCCAACGATAGGTCACGGAGCGTAATCAGAGATCGGACAAAGAAGTTATGGCCTGGAAAAGTCAGAGGCCAAATGTAGGAGCGACTTATCAAAGCGTTTCGGCCCGAAATGCCCTGACACTAAAGTCCGATTCTTGGGGAAAAAACACGATTTTTAATGTCTTATGATGATTTTTGGCTAAAGGAAGACCTAAGTGGCCAGGAGACCATTCACGCATGGAAAGGAATAGAGGAACGACGCAAGGGAGCTCTAGGAGGAGGCGATTCACACACATCTTCAAGGATTTCATCGTTTGATTCTCCTCTGTCTTCTCTTATGCTACTTTTTTTGGACAAACTCTATTGCTTTGCTACGATTTCAAGTAGTAGCTAACGTTTTGCTAGGATTCTCTAGAGATCCTAGGGTTTATGTATACGATTATGTGTTCTCGGATTTAGACTTTGTTTCATGCGTATTTGATTACGATGAATGACTGGATGTTTGTTTTCATGGATGTGTTATTGAATCTAGACTATTGACACGTGTAGCTCGTGATTTGATTATCAATGAAAATAGATTTTCTTATGAATCATAATCTTTCTTAAAGATAATATATGTTTTAACTAATTGTTCATATGCTGTGCTTAAACCTTGACAAGAATGGAGTGATCAACCGGACTTGTTAATTAGCTAGCGAGTGCGTGAGAGCGACTTAGATCTAGTTGTGATGAGACTGAGAAGAGAAGTGTTTAGGATTGGCCTCAGTGGGTAGATTCAGTAGGTGAGATTCGACTGTTTCGTGCAATAGTGGACCGATATGACGTGTTGCCGTGCAGGTCGTTAGCCTACTAGAATGGAACGGTAGATGTAGGTGGACCGACAGGATACCGAGTAAACCGTAACGTAGAACGACATGAGACCGAGAGGAGATTGTCAGTACTATTACTCGGCTTATCTAGAATAGGAATAACGCGTTACTTAGCTAATCCATAAATCGTCTACAGCTCTAGGTGATCTAGAGATTGCCTAGTTTTTCCATATTTGTTTAATAAAATAAAAACCCAAAAAATATTAGTTTTGTTGTTATTTTAAATTCAGTCACTTGTTTGAGAGTGACAGCTTATGAATCACAATCTTTCTTCCTCATTAATGTATTCTAATCTAAGTAAATAATTAAATAATCTCAAGCCTGTCTCTGTGGGATCGATAACTCGGGGTTGAAATATTACCCTATATTACTTGAACAGTGCACTTGCGGTAACACGTAAGAAAGCGTGTCAAGTTTTTGGCGCCGTTGCAGGGGACAACGATAGATTATTTAGCTAGGAGTTGGTTTAGAGTACTTTTATTTTAGTTTTTTTTTATTTTGTTTTTATCTCTATGCTTCTCGGGTATCTTGTGAGTTTGTTTTCGCAGAGATACAGGAAACAAGAGACGTAATGAGCATGTGGAGCGACGAGGATTATGAGGGGATGTCTGATTACCCGTACTATTGTGCTAGATGCAGATTTTGGCACAGGGATGACTCATGCTCAATGATCTGGTGCTACAAATGCAAGAATGATCACAAGTATGAAGACGCATGCATATTTGATCAACCCCAGCTTCAGCACTGAGAGGACTCACAAGACAGTATGGAAGACTGGTGCAAAATTATAGAGGACGTCCAAGCGTGTGTCACAAGAATGTCCTTGGATACACCAGAGCCTCAAGAGGACCCTCTGCCACACATTGAGCCCTTAATTGAGCCTCTATGGTCACCATCACAAGAAGATTCGGGTGAACCTCATTGGCTACCGGCGGTCCTAGAGATGCAAAAGACGCTGATGGCTAGGATGGAACAAGAACGTGAATTCGCATCGCAAGCTGTAGTTTTGGAAGAAGAGGTACCTGAGCCGAGAGAAGAGTTCAATGTCCATGAACCAGTTGTGGAATTTGTTACTTATGAGGACTCAGACTCTTATTCAGACTGGGGTGGACTTGTGTGTCCAACATGGGAGGAGGCGATGCTTTGTGCAAGGGAACCTCCACTTATCTCACAACCTTGGCATGATTTGGATGACACCCACATTGGGAGCTTGTGGTGTGCTGATGATGAAGCTGGCGAAGAAATAGTGTCCATTACAGTTGAGGTAAAAGCCCCTACTCAGATTTTTAAAGATTTTTCCATATCTCATATAAATCAAGTCCAAAATGAGTTGAAAAGACTTGTGTATGGAGTGTCTTTTGGGGAAGAACGTGATGGGAAACTTCCAATTTCTTGTTCTATTGGCTATCCTATTGACTATCTATATGCCATAGTCAAGGAGTTGGAAGTCGTCAAGTGTGGGGGTACGAATGAGATGCATGTGTTTAATGAGGAGTATCAAGAACCGAATGAGTATTACTGGGATGATTTCATGGCCAGAGTTTCATTAGAGCCCATTCGTACTTTGTGGAAGTTGATCAAGTAGAAAAAGTGCAAGATGAAAGAGATTAACTTCCACAGCTTTCCACCATGTTCAAAGAGCCTGTGTGCTCAAGAGAAAAAGCTTATCGAGAAAAGATGGTGGAAGAAGAAGAAGAAGTGGAGAGTTAAAGCAACATCCACTATCCTTGTCGGTTGAGGTAACAGGGTCGGGCCGTCGACCTTAGATTACAAACGTTTCTTGGGAGGCAACCCAATGTAGAGTAGGATATTTGCTATTTTGTTTAAATTGTGTTTTTCAGTTCTCCATATTTGATTGTGAGAGATGAGAGAGATAGACAGAGAGAGCTCTGACATTCAAATTGAGTGCGCATGCATGCAAGAGGAAGCCTAGGTGTTGGATTCCCCTTCTTGAGGTGTAGAATGCGCCTCGGGTTCGGAAATTGGTGGAAAATGAAGAAAAAGAGAGGTTCTTGCTAGGGATTTTTGGCCGGAAATGCCCCCTATTTTGGCACCAAATAAAAACACCCAACTGTTTTGATTTTTGAAGATAATTTCGGCCCGAAATGCACTGCACAACTTGAAATATTTTCTCTTTCTTCCTCACACTAGGGGATCATGTCCTTTGGGGGGCCACTCTAAATTCATTAAGGACAATGATTATCTCAAGTGTGGGGGGCTTTACATCAATCTTTACTCGCCTAAACTTGCATAACCATGTTACACGTAGATTAGTGAGTTAGTTTGCACGTAGGTGTCAGAGTTAGGATTGCATGTGCACGTTTAATTATGGCATTGTATATATAGTGTTTGCACTTTTAATTATTGAGTCCACCTACCCATATGTGCTGTTAATCGAGTTGGACCACTCATATAGAGTTAGGAAAATTAAATTGAAAACAAAGAAAAAATTAAAAAATTGAAAAAAATCCTAAAAATTGAAACTTGTTTTGAGAAAGGGAAATCGAAGAGAGTGAATGTGGTGAGGGCTCAGTAATTGAAATTCCTTAGGACTATGAAAATCTGAGGTGAGGTAGACGCGAGAAGTTGGATTAGGAAGGCTATAGTGCTAATGCACTTGAGAATTGCGAGTAGCTGCCTCTCAGACTAGTTATCCTACTAGCGCCACACCACCGTCACTTAGGTAGTTGTCAACCCTCCTCGTAGTCACAACAAAACAGCTGTGCGAGTGATGTTTTTGGGGACCTCACATTCCGTCTCCATCTCCTAGATCCACTAGTTACCCTAGTTTGATCCATTTACCCCTTTTATTCACAGCCTCTAGCCTAGGAAGCCTTTCTTTGTGACTTGCATCACTAGCTAGAATGGTCCCTTCCTATGCGTCGTGAAAGATGGAAATGAGTTAGAGAGGTTGTTGAGGGTGAGCTGATATTATACATCTTATGTGGATTCTCTTACATGTTGTCTTTTGAGGGGATGTGAGGGTGAGTTAGAGACGGCAGCACACTTCCGTGTGGCGGTGAGTCTTGTCCTTACACAACGATCACTGGTGGAGTGCCGTAGTGCATGATATTCTTTCCGCACGATATGGGGTGGGGGTCGATTGAGCTTATAGGAGGTTGTGCCCCGATTTTCACGTATATTATCTATATCTTAGGTGATGAGGAGGATTGGTTGGAAATATCACGTTTTTACTTTGACTACCAGGTTGCGAGAGTTGGTTTACATTTAGTGTGGGGGTGTCGACACATATTTTATTACATTATTGATTTGACACATTCCATCCCCACATTATCTGCTTTGATATTGGATCTCATCGGACATTATTATCGGTATTATTGGCTCCTTGTGCTTAAAGTTATTGTAAAAAAAAAAAGAAAAAGAAAATTCCTTGGAAATTGGAAGTGAATGGAATAAGGACCCATAATTGAGCTTCATGAAGATAGAGAAGATGAGCTATGAATATTTTGATCACTTCTTCACATTTGTGGCCGCGAGAACGGTGTTGCACCAATATTGAGGGAATCAGGGCCGAAGTAGTTAGATTCGGTGGGGTTCCTTAGATTTTGGTGAGGGAGTGTGAGAATTTGGTTTTGTGAGATATGTCATGACGTCTATGACTGCACTTCTAAATATCCTATCATACCCGTCCTAAACCCGTGGATAAATAGCTCGGATGGCAGGTGCTAGGGATACGTTTGATGAGTGTACGGAAGCAACTAATTTAGTGCTCGTGCCCGTTCTGTCTGACGAGACTGGCCGTAAGTTCTACCGATCACCAAAGTTACATAATCTCTAATAGAATATGAGAGCCTTAAGACATGCTGGTTTTCTTTTCGAGATTTCCGAATCTCTAACTAAAAAGAAAAAAAAATGTATACAGTGTTCTTTCCTTTGTTGCATTATTTATACTCGAGTTGCATTGCTTAAAGTCATGTAGATGGCATAGTCCGGTGTTTAAGTCGTTGTGTCCAGGGCAAAGTAAAGATATATGTGAATCTTGGAAGCAAGAGTTGCTCGGGACGAGGAAGAAGGTAGTGTGGGGGAATTCGATAGCGCCTTTTAGGAGCTATATATTATGGCCATTTTCCACATTATAAAGATATATTTGAGCTTAATTATAGGGATTATGTTGCGTTTTATCACTTGTTGCTTCATATGTGTTATATTGTTAGTCCGAGTGTTTCTATGCATATTTAGTTGTTATTTGTCAATATGATCGCTTGGTATGTTTGTTCATGTTGTCTTGACAGGAACATATGCTAATCGGTTGCTAGGAGGCAAGAAACGAACTTCGGAAAAAATGGGAGCACAAGTGGAACGATGAGAAGCAAATTTGGAGGAGCCGGAGTGACCAGTCTGCACTAATTTGATCAGATCTGGAGTTATACAATTAATTTGGGACTTAGACCAGAGCCATATGAAAGTAGACTCAAGAAGCTTTCCAACAATAGGTCACAAAACTTAATCGGAGATCGGACGAAGAAGTTATGGCCTGGAGAAGTCAGAGGCCAAATGCGGGAGCAACTTATCAAAGCATTCGGCTCGGAAGGGGGACCATTTCCGCCCGAAATGCCCCAACACTAAAGTCTGATTCTTGGGGCGAAAACACAATTTTTAAAGTCTTATGATGATTTTTGGCTAAAGGATGACCTTAGTGGCCTAGAGACCATTCACGCACGGAAGGGAAGAGAGGAACAACACAAGGAATCTCTAGGAGGAGGCGATTTCATCGTTTGATTCTCCTCCTTCTTATCTTGTGTTTTTTTTATGGAGAAACTCTATTGCTTTCCTACGATTTCATGTTGTAGCTAAACGTTTTCCTAGGCTTCTCTTAAGAGCCTAGGGTTTATGTAAACGATTATGTTTTCTCGAATTTAGACTTTGTTTCATGCGTATTTGATTGCGATGAATGACTGGATGTTTGTTTTCATGGTTGTGTTATTAGATCTAGACTATTGACACGTCTGGATCGTGATTTGATTATCAATGAAAATAGGATTTCTTATGAATCGTAATCTTACTTAAAGTTAATATCCGTTTTTAACTAATTGTTCATATGCTGTGCTTAAACCTTGGCAAGAATGGAGTGATCAACCGGGCTTGTTAATTAGCTAGCGAGTGCGTGAGAGGGACTTAGACCTAGTTGTGATGAGATATGAACAACAATCCTGAATTACCGAGAATGAGAAGAGAAGTGTTTAGGATTGGCCTTAGTGGGTAGATTTGGTAGGTGAGATGCGACTGTTTCTTGTCGTTTTTTATGCCCTAGAGGCAATCTGTTTAGTATGAACGTTATTTGCTAGAATAATCATTGTATTATTTATGGAGATATATATAATATAATGAAGTCCTTAGATTACAATTGTGTTATTTATCTTAAATATCCCTAGACTATTATATTGATTAACGGGACGATCAACTATAAGCTTGTACGTTGGTAGATTGATATGGAGATATCAAGTCTAACACATAGGTATTAATTAGGAGCAACTGGATAGACCCACCACGAGAAGGCTACATTATATTATGTCAACGTCACAAGCGCTTCTCGTTGTGCTAATGGTGTTGTAATCCTTAGACTTGAAGTCACTGGATACTCTAGTTGTGAAATATCATGCTTTAATATTATCATACGTCACACCGTGACTGGGTAACTATATAGATATCAATCCGGCATGATAGGAAGCAAGCTTAGAGGTGGCAGTGATGTAGACATAATTTCCCCCCCTACATAATAGGATTAAATATCCACGACCACTCGAGGGGTAGAGCTTATGGAATGTCTGGCCAGACTCAAATAAATCAATATGGAGATATTGATTTTATCCGCATGGATAAGCCTATTCCCAGGATCGATAAACTATGGATTGGATATATGAGTGTGACAAATATGTCTCATGTCCAATCCGGATATGGAGACAAATGGAGAACACAACACGGTAACATCGGGCACTAGTTTTGTCGGGATCACTGACTATTTCTATTAATTGGGTGGCATAGATGTGTTGCTCGACACCGCTCTATGTTTGTAATAGTTACTACCAAGTAGAAACCTATGGGGTCATACACCGTATGGATTAAATTGGATATGGGTTTAGTTGGACTAATTAAATAAAAGAATCATAACGCAACCACAAGCAAAGTTAGTAGGACTAATTTGCAAGTGGACTAATCCATGTAAAGACATGATTAGCATTGGGGCAATTATGTAGTAAATAAAGAGTTCTTACTATATAAAGGAACTCTAGCTTGTTGTTTTCACACAAGAGAGTCATTATTGAGATAAACATAACCAAGCAAGAGAGACAGCAAGTTGGGAGGCCGAAACACCCCAACTCGTCCGCCCCCTTGTGGCGTCAGCCCCCCTAGGCGCGACTCAAACCTCGTTTTGCGTGATTCGTTCCTCCTTTCTTCTGTTACTAGAACTACACGGTGGGAAGGAATCCACTAAAAGATCCAAAGTGTGGATACTCGTAGAGACGAAGACACAATTCTTCTTAGTGATCACACAAACTAAAGTACACATGTTTCTACCCTAATCATGTTATGATCGCTTGCCTGTGATCCTTGGAGGGGTTTGAGTAGGATTAAATTTTTGTTATTCCGCTGCATAACCGGCATAAAAACCCTACAGTTTCGTGCAACAGTGGACCAATAGGACGTGTTGTCATGCAAGTCGTTAGCCTACTAGAACGGAATGATAGATGTTGGTGGAGAGACAGGACACCGAGTAAACCATAACGTAGAACGACATGACACCGAGAGGAGATTTTCAGTACTATTAATCGGCTTAGCTAGAACAGGATTAACGTGTTACTTAGCTAATTCGAAAATCATCTATAGCCATAGGTGATCAAGAAATTGCCTAGTTTTTCCATATTTGTTTAATAAAATAAAAACCCAAAAAATATTAGTTTAGTTGTTATTTTAAATGCAGTCACTTGTTTGAGAGTGACAGCTTATGAACCACAATCTTTCTTCCTCATTAATGTATTCTAATTTAAATAACTAATTAAATAATCTCAAGCCTGTCTCAAAGGGATCGATAACTCGGGGTTGACATATTACCCTATTACTTGAACCGTGCACTTGCGGTAACACGTAAGAAAGCGTGTCACTGCTACCAGAGGAACTGGAACTCAGAATACAAACACTGGAAGAATTGCAGTAATGACGAGGGATGAAGCGCAAGCAAATTATAGAATTTTTACTGCTACTTTCTTTATCCATGGCCAATCTGCTTTTGTGATATTTGATTTTGTAGCATTTATTTATTTATATCATCATCTTTTGCGAATAAACTTTAGTTGGATAAGCCGATCAGTATATCCACACCTGTAGCTACACCATCAGGTCAAGTGACTGTATGTGACACCATATTCAAAGGGGTAGAAGTCAGAATATCGTCGTGCAAGTTGCCTCCTAACCTCATTAAGTTTAATCTTGGATGGATTGATTTTATATTAGGAATGGATTGACTGGGAAAGTATGGAGCAGTTATTGACTGTTATGATCAGAAAATTCGTTTGAGAGGACCTGAGGGAGAAAAAGTGTCATACGTGGAATCACAAGGGAACCATGTGTTAGACTAGTTTCAGCCTTAACCATTGTGAGCCAAGTGAAGAAAGGGAGAGTATTTGTGCTATATTCGTGATGTTTCGAAGAATGAGAATGTGTTGGAAAAGATTCCCATACCGAGAGGATTTCCTGATTTTTTCTTCATCAAATACCTGGCATGCCGCCACAAAAGGGAAGTCAAATTCACCATAGACTTGACACCAAGAACTGCACCAATCTCGAAAGTATAATACCGTATGGCACCAGCCGAGTTGCATGAATTGAAGGATAAATTAAACAAACTCTTAAATAAAGGATACATTCAATCAAATGTTTCACCGTGGGGAGCCCCTTTTATTTTCGTGAAGAATGACGGAAGCCTAAGACTGTGCATCGATTATCGAGAGTTAAATAACAAAACAATCAAGAATAAGTATCCTCTACCCCGAATTGATGATTTGTGCGATCAGTTAGAAGGGGCGAGTGTCTTCTCAAAGATTTAATATGAGATCTGAATATCATAAGTAACGATTTGCGTAAAAGGATATTCCAATAACAACTTTTAGGACATGGTATGGTCACTGTGAATTAACGGTGATGCCTTTTGGTTTAACCAATGCATTTTCATTATTTATGGACTTAATGAATCGTGTCATGATACCTTTCTCGGATCGATTCGTGGTAGTTTTCATTGATGACATTCTTGTTTATTCAAAGTGCCATGAAAGTCATAATGATCATCTAAGGGAAGTAATGCAAACTTTTAGGAAGGAGCAATTGTACGCTAAACTGTCTAAGTGTGAGTTTTATCTACAACAAGTTTCGTTTTTAGGACACACAATTTCAAGGCAGGATTGGCAGTAGATCCAGCGAAGATTTCAGCAGTGAAGGACTGGCCAACATTGATAAACGTGTCTGAAACACGTAGCTTTCTTGGATTGGGGGATATTATTGTCGTTTCGTGAAGGATTTCTCGAAAATTGCAAGAACATTAACCAATTTGACGAAGAAGACCGTAAAGTATGAATGGGATGAAAGTTCAAACGTTGAAGGAGAAATTGAAGACTGCACCGGTATTAACATTACCGAATGAATCTGGAGAATTGAACTGTACAATGACGCATCGAAGAAAGTATTGGAATGTGTTTTGATGCAGGAAAGAAGGGTAATTGCATATGTTTCAAGACAACTGAAGGCACACGAGGAGAATTATGCTACGCATGACTTGGATTTAGCCGCTATTGTTTTTGCATTGACGATTAGGAGACATCATTTGTATGGATCTATTTGCAAGCTTTATACGGATCAAAGTAGTCTAAAGGACATATTCACGTAGAATGAGCTTAACAACAGACAACGCCGTTCGTTGGAGCTAATCAAGGACTAGGATTTGCATATCCAATATCACGAAGAATGTGGTAGCTGACACTTTGAGTAGGAAGTCGAATCATAGTGTGAATGCAATGTTAATCTATCAGATTGGCTATGTCGTGAGTTTCAAAAGCTTGAAATTGAAGTTGTGAAAGAAGGGGAGACAAAAGATATGATCACAAGTATGACGATTATACCGGATGTGTTGGACGAGATCTGAAATAACTGTCCAGGGGATGTGAAATTGGAAAGGATCAAGAAGAAAATTTCGGAAGGTCAAGAAAAGGAATTTCACGTTCACGAAGATGGGAATATTCGTTACAAGGGGAGGTGGTGTGTGTTGGAAATATGCCCTAGAGGCAATCTATTTCTTGTGACATGAATATGGACCTACTACTCATTATGTTATCAATATGGAGATATGTTAACATGAATAAAGTCCTTAGAATATAAATTTTATGATCTTAAATATCCCTAGTCGATTATATTGATTAAAAAGACAATCGACTATAGACTAGTATGGGGTTGGATTGATATGGAGATATCACGATCCAACTCATGGGTATACATTAGGAGTAATGGCATACTGGATTGACCCACAACGAGAAGGCTACATAAAAGTTATTTAAAGTCACAAGTGCTTCTCGTAGTGACAACGGTATTTTCATCCTTAGACTTGAAGTCACTAGATCCTGTAGTTGTGGAATTTTGTGTTTTGATATAGTCAAACGCTACAGAGTAACTCGGTAGTAATAAAGGCATTAGTTAGAGATGGTAGTGATGTAGATATAATTTTTCCCTCCCACATAACGGGAGAAAATATCCATGGGCAACTCGAGGGACAATGCTTATAGAATATGCGGCCAGACTTAGATAAATCAAAATAGGATATTGATGTTTCTGCATGGATAAGACTATTCCCAGGATCGAGATACTATGAATTGGATATACGAGTGTGACCTGTATGTCTCCTGTCCAATCCAGATATAGAGACAAAGGGATGAGACCATACTTGCACAAGAATTTGTCAAAGTAATGACTATTTCTATTAGTTGGGTGGCATGGATGTGTTGCTATACATTGTCCATGTTAGTAATAGTTACTACAAACTAAGTAGAAAACTATAGGATCACACGTCATAAGGATAGAATTAGACTTCTGAATTAATTAATATGATTAATTAATTTAAGGATCAATACGCAACTACCTGCAAACTTAGTAGGACTAATTTGCAAGTTAGACTAATCCGTGTATGGACAGGATTAGGATAGGGGCCTTTATACAGTTAACACAGAGTAGTTGGACAATATAAAGGTCACTCCTAGCTTATTTATTCTAATAATACTCATAGCATACTTTGAGTTGGAGAGAAAAGCAAGGAGACGGAGCAAGACAAGGTCCGAACCCGACCCTGTCTGCCCCCTCTACCCCGTCCGCCAAAAGAAGAGGTCGAGCCCCTCTATTGATCTCCGTTGTGTGATCTCCCTTCTTCCTTGCTCTACCGGTTGCTAGCTCAAAGGTTTGGAGGAATCTAGTTCTTCATCCTATTCATGGACTAGCTATAGAGACGCAAACACAATTTTGCGTTTGAAGTCATCACTAGAGACAAACAAGGTTGTCGTTACTTGAAACTTCACTATCATTATGAATTCTCTTCATGTGATCCTTAATGGGTCTTGTGCGGATCTTATTTGTTTAATTCCGCTGCGTAATCCGTTTACCAACCCAACAGTGTGTTCAACAAAAATGTGCAGAAACTAAGGAGAAATTGATGCAAGAAGCGCATAATACACCTTATTCCGTGCACCCTGGAGGTGATAAGCTTTACAAGGATTTGAAGAGGACATATTGGTGTCCAAATATATATGAAGAAGGAAGTGGCCGAATTTGTGGCAAGATGTTTGAAATATCATAAGGTGAAATTTGAGCATAAACAAATGGGAGGACTAGTATAACCATTGGAAGTCTCGATCTGGAAGTGTATTACATTTCGATGGATTTTGTTACTACTTTAACTACATCGAATAACGAAGTGAATACGATTTGGGTAGTTGTGGACAGATTGACAAAGAGAATGAGGTTTATTCCGATGAAAGACACGTGGAATATGGAGCAAAAAAAAGATGCATATTTGAAGAACATATTGCGATATCATGGAGTACCAAGTTTAATTGTATCGGATATGGATCCTAATTTCCAACTACACTTTTGGAAAGAGTTTCAAGAAGCGATGGGAAATAGAGTTGAGGTTTAGCACTACATTTCATCCAGCGAAAGATGGACAGATGGAACGGACTATAAAGACGTTGGAGGATATGTTATGAGCATGTGTTATGGATTTTTAATGATCGCGAGTAGTTAGATTACCATTGAAAGAGTTTTCGTATAACAACGACTATCATGCCAGTATTGGAATGGCGCCACATGAAGCATTTTATGGAAGGAAGTGTCGTACGACGCTATGTTGGAGTGATATTTGCGAGACGGTAGTGATTGGACCACAAGTGATTGAGGAGATGACCGATCAAGTGAGACTGATTCAACAACATATGAAAGCAGACATGACAGACATATGTCGTATGCAGATCGGAAAAAAGACCAATTTAATTTCTAGTGGGGAAAAAGTTTTTATAAAAGTATCACCTACAAAGGGAGTTATGAAATTTAATCAGAAAGGGAAGTTGAGCCCCAAAGTTTATTGGACCTTATTATATACTGGAAAGGACTGGAGAGGTTTCTTATCGATTGGATTTACCATCTAGCTTGACGCGAGGGCATAATGTATTTCACGTATCACAGCTGAAGAAGTATATTGCTGATTCATCTCATGTACAGGGTCCTGAACCAGTCAAGGTAGATCCTTCATTGATTTATGAAGAACAACCTGTTAAGATCTTGGACACAAAGACAAGAGATACACGTAGAAAGAGTGTGAAGTTGGCTAAAGTTCTAGGGACAAATAAATAGACTGAAGAAGCTACATGGTAATCTGAGGACGAAATGAGGAAGAAATATCCACATTTGTTCGAAGAAGTAAGTGAGTTCCGGGGACGTCACTCTTCTAAGGGCGACATGATGTAACCCTTCGTGTTTTCATACTACCTTACACTACTTTACTTTACCTTAGGAATATTATTTATGTCTTACATGTTTCGTAACCTTAGTGATTGGGTGTCTTTACTACAATTAGAGTGGAAATCTTTAGTTTGAGAATTGAGGTATGAAAAGTAATTTTTTAATGGGGAAGCATTACGTTCTAAGCTTCGAGGACGAAGCTCATTCAAAGGAGGGAAGGATGAAATACTCTGTTTTAATTATTGGATTAGAATAGTATTTTAGAGATTTTGAGGGGAGATATTATGAGTAGAGAGAGTTTTGGGGGAGCTCTTGTGAATTTATGAGAAGTGTGGGACTATTTGGAGAAGATTATAAAGCTGATTCAGACAAAATTAAAATCGTGAGTTAGGATGTAATTGTTTACACAAAATCCTAGAATCGTATTCCTACTCTTATTCTTTTCCTTTTCTTCTATGTTTCATTCTTTTCTTTTTATTCATTTTCTTTTCTTCTCTCTGTCGTGCCCTTACCCGTGCCTCTCTATCTTTCTCTCCCGAGCTCTTAAGCCCGACGCCATCACCGCGACCGTCGTCGTCGGCATCCTTTGTCAATTTTCTCTTTTGTTTTGGTAAGTTCTTGATACTATATTCTCTGTTCTATTGATATCTATTCTCTATTGTCTCTATTCTTTATGAAGATTATGACTCAGGATCTCTAGCTTAGACAATATCATTGTGAAGTTTGATTTTCAGTTACACCGTTGGGATAATCAATTCTACCTTATTTCCGCTATGTTAATCGATACCATACCTTGATTCTTAATCTTGATATCTTAATTTTCTGATTTATTTTGTAAGGATTTTTTTCTCTTGGAGTTGTTGGATCATGTGTTGATTTTGATGTTATATATGTGCATGAGTTATGGACGAGACTCTAGTTTGGGATGGGAGGTTTAACTAGTTGATTTGGGTAATTTGATGATCATAGTATGTGAGTAATAACTTTATTTGTTGTGGGTAATCATTGTACATTGAATTGGATTGGAGACGGGATGATTAACTTGATGTTTTGTTTTAGATTTTTTTTATAGAAAGATTAACATGATGCTTTGGAGGTTAGTAATGTGAAAATTCATAATTTCCGTATTGGTAGTGGGAGTGTGACTTGAAAGTTGAAACTAGTACATCTTTTGATCCAAGAATTGAAATTCGAATCATTTTGAGGCGAGACCTATTATTCAGGATGTTTTATATCTAATGAGACTATTTTTTTATTTGGGAAGATGGAACAATAAATTAGTGAAGTTATGTTAGGTTATGTGCATATTATTTAATGGGATTTTGGAGTATGTATTATTCGTGTTTGGAGCGTGGTTAAATGAGTGATCAAAATACATGAAGACTGACTTAGTAGAGTCATTATTATGCCACATAGGTATTGTTTATCTATATGAAGTCGTGTGTATGATTTCGTGCATGTTCGGTTATGTAGGAGGCGTTTTCGTTAAGCAAAGATACGTTGAGTACTACTAGCGAGTGACTTTGCTTTGCTTGAGATTCAAGGTGAGTTGATATGCCAAGTCTTGAGATTTATCTTATTTCGTGTCTACACGATGTTTTATTAATACATCTCAAAATGTGTTTCATGAATACATGCTTTACTTGGAAGTTGGTTTTTGTTATTTGAAGTATTTTGAGCAATGACTTGGAACAAGTATTAATGCGTAATGACGTAAAGGGGAAAGAGTTATGTGGAGATTACTAACGTGACATAATTGTAAGTTGATAGTTTGGCTTCGGTCATCCGGTTTTTCGGATTTTTAATCTGTTTTATTTATATGGCATAATGATAGTTTGACCCCGGTCTTCCTGATTCTCGGATTTTTATCTGTTACTTTATTATTTATAGTCGGTCGTATGTATGCCCTTGGGACGTTCTAGTACTAACTTCTTTTTTTTTTTTTTTTTTTTTTTTTGAGGAAACAAATTTCATTAGACGCCTAAAGGCTCCAAGTCAAAACGAATTACATCGTTAGCCCACGGGGGCTTTTGAGTGTAAAGACTATAAAGAGGAGTAAGGATCGATTTCTTAGCAAACAAATGAGCAACCTGATTTCCTTCTCGACCCACATGTGAGATATCCAGACATTGGAAGGAAGGGAGGGCTTCTACGATCTTTTGCACTACTGACTGAACTTCCCCTGCTAACTCTTCCGTCACTTCACCTTTTAGCTTCTTTCTTAGAATGTTAACCGCCGCCTCACAATCCGTCTCCAAAATAACTTTCGAGCAATTGGCCTCTATCGCCATCTCAACCCCTCTAGTCAACGCTTTCAGTTCCAGGAGCAAGGTAGAGGACGATGTTGAAGTTCTTTCAAACCTACCAGCCACAAAACAGCCCTCCGAGTCTCGCATTACACATCCCGTTCCTGCTATCGATCTATCTTCATTGGTGGCTGCGTCGCAATTGATTTTTACCCAGTTTTCCGGCGGCTTCTCCCACTTGTGCTTGACCACTTTTGTTACCGGGACTTCTACTACTTGAATGATTGGAAGCTCTTGACGAAACCAATCTAGGAGTTCACGAGCCCTCTCCACTGCCTCCTCAACCGTGAACGATTCCGACCTGAAGCGTTGGGAATTTCTTCGGTACCACAGATGCCAGAGACCAGTGATAAACAGTTCCTTTTCAAACACTGGTTTCGTCATTAGCACCTCCACTATCCACCTCGATATTTGCTGACACCTCGACAATAAGAAATCAGCCCCCATAAGTTTTTGCCAGAAATCGTTTGCAGCTGAACACTCACTGAAGAGATGATCTTCCGACTCACTAGCATTGCCACAAAAACCACAATCCACATGAACATTCACCCCTCTGCTCTTAATACGAGTAGCTACTGGTAGGGATCTACACAAAATGCGCCATGCCGTAAAGAGTACCTTCTTCGGGAGTTTCATCTTCCACAAGATGGGTAGCCATGGCTTATTTAAACCTGTCGAGGGTTCGACCCAATCAACTTGATCTTCCATTAGCAGCTTGTAACCTGACGATACTGTGTATACTCCTGTACTCGAATGGGCCCAATAAGACTCGTCCGGAGATGGGGCTGTCGGAATAGCAAGTTGTGTTATAGTTTCCCAGTCAACTTCCCATAGATATGTAGCAATTCGGTTTGCATCCCACCCCCCATTGGTTATTATGGAGGACACAGTTCTTGTTGCAAACTTAGGGGCAGGAGTTATTACTCTATTTCTTCCTTCACACGCGATCCACCTGTCATGATACAAGTTGATACTTTTGCCATCTCCTAGCTTCCATGCAAGACCACGTTTGAGTAGATTGCGCCCTGATAACAGACTTCTAAAAGCAAACGAAACATTGGATTTTTCTTCGCAACGCAGCAAACAAGAGTTCCTGAAATATTTGTGTCTAAGAATCCTCCCTAACAAGCTGTTAGGATTTGAATGAAGCCGCCAAGCTTGCTTAGCGAGCATCGCGATGTTGAAGCTGTGAAAGTCCTTGAAACCTAGACCCCCACACTCCTTTTGCACTTTCAATTTGTCCCAGCTAATCATATGCATTGCCTTCTTCTCATTGGATCCGCCCCACCAAAAGTTCCGAATCAACCTCTCTATGTCATCACATAACCCTTTCGGCAAGAGAAAGAAGCTCATTGCGAAGTTTGGGATCGCTTGAGCTACAACTTTAATCAAAATCTCTTTTCCTGCAACTGACAGAGTTTTTTCCTTCCATCCCTTTAACAAGGCACTGATCCTCTCAATTATCTTCTGAAAAGTCAGCTTCTTATGTCTACCAATTGTCGTGGGAAGGCCTAGATAGCACTCGTGGTCATCAACCTGTTCCACCCCGAGTAATTCACTGAGCATAGTTCTATCCTCTATCTTTACGTTTGGCGAAAACACAATAGCTGATTTCTGGAAGTTTAGGAGCTGGCCCGATGCTTTCTCATAATTCCTCAAGATAATGAGAAGTTGATTTACTTCCGCAATGTTTGCTTTGCTAAAGATCAAACTGTCGTCTGCAAAAAATAAATGAGACACAATAGGACCCCCTCGAGATGCAGAAACGCCCGACATGACCCTATTATTAACCGCATTGGTCAGACTTCTGGATAACGTCTCACTTATCAACAAAAACAAGTAGGGGGATAGAGGGCATCCTTGTCTAAGTCCCCTTTCTGGTACTATAATTCCTTCAACCTTTCCGTTGATAAGAGGGCTATATGAAGCTGTAGTTACGCAATTCATCACCACATTGATCCACCTGCTACCAAAACCCATACGTTCCATAACCGCTCGGAGAAAATCCCACTCAACACGGTCATAAGCCTTGCTCATATCGAGCTTCAAAGCCAAATTTCCTACTCTTCCCGCCTTGGTCTTCATAGCATGAATAAGTTCATGAGCCGACAAAATATTATCGCTAATAATGCGACCTGGCACGAAAGCACTCTGAAACTCCGAAATAAGCTCCGGGAGAACAAATTTGAGTCTATTTGCCAAAGATTTAGTGATGATTTTATAAATAGTAGAGCAAAGAGAAATAGGCCAAAAATCTGATACTTTGCGCACCTGTTTAATCTTCGGAATGAGAGCTATGAGGGTATGATTAAATCTACTAACATCACCGTCATCATTAAGAACTTTGAGGCAAATCTCTGTTACTTCCGGTCCGATAACCCCCCAGAACTTCTGAAAAAATAGCGGCGGAAACCCGTCCGGGCCCGGAGCTTTCTGTGGTGCCATCGAACGTAGAGCTTCCCATATTTCATTCGCTGCAAAGGGCTGCTCAAGCCGATCCCTACTGTTGGGACTCAACAGCCCCTCCACCGGCGCTAAACTTTCCTCCATCTCTGCCCGCTGCGGGTTGCTTGAGGAGAAAATATTGGTAAAATAATCAGAGACCTCCTTTACCAGAGCATGGTCTTCCTCAATCCAAACTCCATCTGAATTTTCGATCCCCTTTATTAGATTCCTAGCCCTGCGGATACTCGCTTTACGGTGGAAGAATGACGTGTTCTTGTCACCGTTACGAAGCCATAACATCCGAGAACGTTATTTCCACATCGTTTCTTCTTTTGCTAGTAGATCGGCAATCTGATTTTTACACTCCTTTGTAGATGATAAGACATAATTGGTTTGCGGCAACTTACTAAGTTCTGCAATTTGATTTCGAAGTCCCTTTAGCTGGAACTGGACTTTACCGAATACCTCCTTATCCCAGGCCCGAAGAGAGGCTGCTGTACTTTGGAGCTTTTCATTCACTGGCCCATTTGAGTTTGCCCATAAATCCGAAACAAGCTGCTCGCATTGCTTATTATGGAGCCACATAGCTTCAAATTGAAACCTGCGACTGGATTTGGCTACTTCCACGCGTCTAAGATCAAAAATAACTTCGATTGGGGCATGATCCGAAGAGTCAGCTATCAAGTGGTTAACCCTAGGATGCCCATTCACTTCTATCAACCAATCAGTGGCTAGAGCTCGGTCCAAGCGCTCACGGATGAAGTGGCCTTCTGACCGATTATTTGCCCAGGTAAACATATTACCTGAAAAACCCAAATCACGCAACTGAAGCTGATCAAGAACTTTACGGAAATCTTCTGTTTGTCTGAAGGTTACTCCTTTGCCACCTTCCTTTTCCGACACAGAAACGATTGCGTTAAAGTCCCCAATAACAAGCCATGGCTGATTGCGAGGTCTCACCCTTCGCAGGAGATTCCACGAGTGTCTTCTTTCCTTTCGGATCGGGTCCCCGTAGAACCCTGTGAGAAACCAGGACTTCTCGGAATCCACAAAAGAAACTGAACCCTGGATGTGGAATTTTGAGTACTTCTGAAGAGAGAAGTTTACCTCATTATTCCATAGTAAACCCAAACCTCCCCGCCGCTCATTACAGTCCACAAAAAACCCACTCGAAAAGCCCAACAAGATACGTATACTTTCCATCTCATTTGCATACTTCCTCGTCTCCATTAAGAAGAGCAAGGATGGCCGATGTCTCCTCACAATATCGCGAAGAGACGTAACGTTGCGGGGGTTGCCAAGCCCCCGAACGTTCCAACTAATAAGACTCATTGTGCCTGGCGGCGCTGCTCCGCAGCCGCCGCCAATTTCGCGTCTAGGGTCTTTTGGGCGCCCACTTCCGTTGTTGGAATCCGAGAACTGGAAACCGGGTTTGGGGTAGTCATTTCATCCTTCTTATTACTTGGAAGGTCAGAATCCTTAGGCTTCCTCGCGCGAGGAACTTTTGTCTTCTGTGTATTCTTCCCATTGGGACTGTTCACTGACTCACTATTTTTCCTCTTCGGTTTCGGTTTCTTGGGAGTTGTAGATGCCTGCACCTTATTCCCCCGCTTGTTGCTGTTAGGCTTTAACGAGGGATCGACAACACCTTTGCCTTTATCCGTCACAGCAGTCGTCCCCTTGTTCAAGCGTGTTGCCGTCTCTTCGTCCTGCGAGTAAACCAGTGGATTATCATGTATCGAGATACCACCCTGATTTTGGTCCGACACTGATTTTCCATCAAGATCCATGTTCGACTCCGATGAATACTCAGAGGAATCAGATAAGCTATCTGAGTTGTCAGTGGGCTTCCAGTCCTCTTCTTCATCGACCAAGTCCCCTGCATCCTTCATAGAACCTGCACTCAACTTTGAATCTTTTTTCTTCCGGGGAGGTGGCTTGTAAGTGAGCCAGCTTCCGTAACCCGGTGCTCTATCTTCATTCAACGCCGGGCAGAAGCTGCAATTGAAGGAGAGGTGGTTTAAACGTCCGCACCACTCGCAGACGTGAGGAACCCTTTCGTATTTGTAATCCAGCCAATGCCTCGCTCCCAAGAACTTTATGTATCCTCCTCTACGAACTGGCTTCTTCACATCCATCCGAACCCTAACCCTCATGTAATCGCCATCACCTGACATTACCCTAGGATCGGCTTCCATGACTTGCCCTAGATGGGAGACTGCTTTACTGGCTTGATCCTTGTTCATCATATAAGGGGGAAGGTTCTTTACTTGTACCCATAAATCGATAGATTCAAAGTCTAAGTTGTCAACCGGCTTCATGATATCCCACTGCTTTAGCAGGAGTATATTGTCATCGAAGACCCACGGTCCCCCAGCAAGTACACGATTCAACGATTCTTGGCTCGGGAAGTTGATTATAAAAATATTTGGACGGGTTTCAGAGATACCTATATCGCTTCCATCGATCCAAATTCTTTTAAATAAGAGCTTCATAGCCCAAACGTTCGTTCGCACAGCTATTAGGAAGGATCCAACCAAGCAAAACTGAAACTCCTTGATGGCTGAAAGGATCTGCTCATCATCGAACTCAACAACGTCATTCTCTTCCTCTTCGGTAACCTGTAGATCTCCCAAGTTCGCCATGGCCGCCAGCTAGGGTTTTTTCGTCAAACTTGGCTGCTCCGAGAAGTTCGGAGCTATCAAAACTTTAAATATTAAATTAGTACTAACTTCTTCAATCGTTACGGTGTTAGAGGGGTGTCGACACTTAAGGGTCTAGAGAAAGAAAGGACGATTTGTGGTTACTCTTATCCTTATAACAAAGTGAAGAGAAACATGATGTTTGGTTGAAGGATATGTTCTTTTCTTGGAAAAGAGTTATGAGAAGGTTTTGAAAGGAATTTTTCTGATAAGAATAAATGAAGTGAAAGAAGCAAGCTGTGTCAAGAAGTGTTTTATTTCAATTATTCTTACTATTTGTTTTGGAAATCATACTTGTATTTGTATTCGTGTTTATATGCTTGGGTATATCTCACTCTGTATTTGTTGATGATTTTCAAATTGTGGTTTCTTGTGTTTTCTATCCACACCATAGGTTTAGGTTCAGATTATGGAGGCATGATCTAATCGGGGCGCTTCACTCTTAATTCATTGGTTTAGAATGATCACGAAATTATTGGACGTTCATCTAGTGGACAATGTTTTATGCCCGGTTTGTGGCAATAGATGTTTTATAAATTACACTATAGTCTTTTGTTCACTAATAATTTAGTAGTTGGTGGATTAATTGTCGTAATTTAAACCTTGCATTGCGAGAGGAATTCTCGAGAGTGCGGAGTGACATCTCCGAGTTCACAGGTGGTGGAATTTGGAGGTGCTACATATTAAGACTAAACCATTCCCTTTCTCTACTTCATGTTAACCAAATATCAATTCTTCCTCAAAATCTCAATTAGTTATCATTTTCCAAAAAAAAGTATCAAATCGTTAATAAAAATGTACGGAGTCGAGTAACAAATATCCCAAAAACTAGCAACCTATACCTTAAGTATCGACATCCAAGACTTCTTGCGGTCTGAAATGTGAGTTGTAGGAGCGAGTCAGGCTAATTGTGTCCGAGCAATATCACGGGCCGAGTGGCCGTTGTCGGTATCGAAAATAAAAATGTTCCGAGTGACCGTATTCAACACGATAACCACGGACTAGTGGCCGTAGTCAACACGATAATAAAGTACCAGTTATTGTTCTCCGTACAATCACTCTCGTTTTACATTATTGCGCACTATTAATTTCCTTAGTGTGATTGATTCAAAAGACCATTTCAAATGAAATCATACATCAAGAAAAGCATGTATACATGAAACACATTTTGAAACGTATATACAGAACTCGTATTGACACGAAAGAAGGTAAGGCTCGATGCCTGGCATATTGACTCACCTTGAATCTCAAGAAAATATCAAATCAATCCCTAGAAATACTCGACGTATCTCTCGCCATGAAATTTTCGCCTACAAGTTACCAATTCAGTAATAAAAAACAATAGTACACTAATAGACAACGCCTTCTCTACAATATAAAATATACTACACGGTTGGAGTTTTGGTTTCTAGTTCACTTCCAAGTTCTTTTAACGATACAAAAAAATTGCTAATTAAACATTAGCTTATAGGAAACACTTACAGTTGTAAAGTGCATTTTAATATTTATAAGAAAAGTGTGTATTAGTAAAAAAAATATAATAGCAATATTTAAAGTAAATATTAGAGTAGGAAATTTCTCTTTATTTATTTAATAATAGAAATCAAACTAAACACTAGCTATTAGTTCCTCCGTTTCATCTCTTTCTCTACGCTCTGACTTTTGTCACTATTCACGGGGTCGCTTTGACCCGGTGATTTGGATAACAAAACGATCTAATATTCTGAATTTTTTTTCACGGTGTTGTGGAGTAAAAGTTGTTCTATAACATGGTGAACAAATTATCAAAAGTGGAAACAACGTAGAGAAACAGAAGAAACAGAGGAATTAATTAATATAAACATAGTGGAAACAACGTGTTTTAGCGACCAAATTCAGACCTTCAACGACTGGTTATGACCCTTTAGCGACCAGAAATATAAAAAGCCCTAGAACAAAACACAACATATTTTTGGGTCATGATTTCGATTCAAATTTAATTGTTCCGAATTAAATATCGCTTTAGCAGCCCATACCTAACACATGATAGTTTCTAAATATCCTATTGTTTCGAATTGATTTTGACCACATATTAAACTAGGGTTTTCATCATACTATGAACGAAACGAAACGACACATAATGAATAGAGACATTCTAAAAATGATATCTAGGCATTAGACTATGAATAACGAGTGTAAATCAATACTAACAAGTACCAGGGATGAGAACAAAGGCAAAGACGACGGTGAAGCCACTGAAAATTGAAAAGCACCTGGTGTCAATGACCCGTTGTTCGTGGCCACGGTGGCGGACGAGAAGGAGAGCCAAAAGACGAGAGAGAGAGAGAGAGAGAGAGAGAGAGAGAGAGAGAGAGAGAGAGAGAGAGAGAGCCGGTGGCGGTGGAGATGAAAACAATGGCGGAGATGACTGTGAAGCATTTCCGGTTGCTTCTTCCGCTGCTGGAGTTGCCGGATTGACCCTAGAGGGAGAGAGAGAAAGACGGCCATGAGGAAGTAAGAGAGATAGAGAGAAATAGTTTTGACGTGAGAAAAAGATGAAGAAGAGTAGGAGTAGGATTAGGTTTTAGGGAAATATCCACTTGGGAATTAAATTATTTAATATGGTCACAAATTCAAATTTGTAAATTTGAATAAAATAAATCTAAACCCCCCAAATTTTAATAAAATAACACTAGCACCACACATTTTCTCTTTAAGAAGGTAAGGATGAAATACTCCGTTTTTATTTTCTCCAACCGGAAACTCTGCTGGTCTTCTCTTCTGACCCACATATGAATTTTGCATGTCCTGTTGCTTTCATTTGCTGCTGGATTAGTCTCACCTAATCTGTCATCTCTTCTATTAAATGTGGATCAATCACTAATGTCTTGCTGATGTCACTCCAGCATAAGGGCGTTCGACACTTCCTTCCATACAGATATTCGTGAGGTACCACGCCAATACTGACGTGGTAACAGTTATTATACGATAACTCTATTAATTGTAGTTTGTCAACCCAAAATCCTTGGAAATCCATAACACACTCCCTTAGCATATCCTTAAAATTCTGAATAGTTCTCTCAATTTGACCATCATTGGCATGGTGGAAAGTTGTGTTGAACCTCAAATCTGTTCCCATTTCTTTTTGCAAAGCCTTCCAAAAATGAGAGTGAAAATTTAGATCCCTTTCAGAAACAATCAATCTTGGTACCCATGGTACCTCACTATATTATTGACACATGAATCGGCCCTTTATTCCATATTCCATGTATCCTTCATGAGAATGAACCTCGATGTCTTCATCAATTTATCCACTACAAACCAAATCTAATTCAGTTCATTTTTAGATGTCAGTAACGCAGTCACAATGTCCATCGAAATGGATTCCCAATTTCAGATCGGAACTTCCAATGGGTGAACAGATCATCCTATTCGCTTGTGCTTTGACTTTACCTTCTGACACGTCATACACCGTGCTACGAATTTTGATACTTTCTTCTTCATATGTGGCCACCAAAACGTCTTTAGATCCTTATAAAACTTAACGCCTCCAGGTTCTAAGGAGTTGGTGTGTTTTTTTCTTAAGACATCAACTTCTCCTTGGTTTCTGCACACTTTAGTGGTACACACCATCTCTCCTTGTAGCAAATATTCCCATCTTCATGGATCTCAAATCCTTTGGCTCATCCTAATGTAATCTGATTCTTGATCCTTTCTAATTTCACATCTATTGGTTGGTTACTTCAAATCTCTTCGAATACATCTGGCACGACTTTCATACTTGAAAGAAAATTCTTTACTCCCCCTTGTTCCACAATTTTGATCTCAAGTTTTCTAAACTCATGGCATAGCCAGTCTAAAAAAACTAGCATAGCATTCACGGTATGACTCGACTTTCGACTCAAAGCGTTTGCTACCACATTAGTCTTCCTCTCGTGGTATTGGATGTGCAAATCATAATCTTTGATCATCTCTAACGATCGACGTTTCCTGTTGTTGAGATCCTTTTAAGTGAATATGTACTTGAGACTGCTGTGGTCCGTGTACAGCTTGCAAATAGAACCATATAGGTGATGTCTCCATTTCTTCGACATGAAAATAATAGCTGCCAATTCTAATATATGGGTTGCAGAGTTCTCCTCGTGGGGTTTTAATTGCCTTCGGACATAAGCAAACACCCTTCTTTTTTGCATAAGGACACATCCCAGTCCCTTCTTTGATGTATCACTATACACCTCAAATTCACCGGAATCGTTCGGTAGAGCTAATAGTTGTCTTGTAGTCAACTTCTCTTTCAGATTCAGAAATGCCTCTTCACAAATTGCACTCCACTAACAATGCACTATCTTCTTTGTTAAAGTAGTCAGTGACCTAGTAATCTTTGAGAAATCTTTCACAAAATGCCTGTAATAACATGCCAAACCCAGAAAAATTCTTATCTCTGACACGTTCTTAGATGTTGGCTAATCTTAGACTGCGAAAATATATAATGGATATACTTCTATCCCTTCCTTCGAGATTATGTGACCCATAAATGGAACTTGATTTAGCCAATACTCACATTTAGACAGTTTTGCATACAGCTATTCCTTTCGCATAGTTTACAACACCTCTTTGGGATGTTCTTCGTGTTTCTCCTCGCTCTTGGAGTATACAAGGATTTCATCAACGAATACTACCACAATGCGATTGAGAAAATGCCTCATGACCCGATTCATCAAGTCCATAAACACTGCAGGTGTGTTAGTCAGATCAAAGGTAGTACAGTGAATTCATGATGACCATATCTCTTTCTGAAGGCTGTTCTTCGGATATCCTTTTTGGCGACACGTAGCTTATGATATCCATATCTCAAATCAATCTTCAAGAACACACTAGCCCTTGTAAATGATCGAACAAATCATCAATCCGGGGTATAAGGGATTTGTTCTTGATTGTTGCGCTATTTAACTCCTTATAGTTGATGAACAATATAAAGCTTCCATATTTCTTCTTCACGAATAGTACTGTTGCTCCGAATATAAACTTATTCCTAGAGTCTAGTTTGAGAATAGGGTCGGCACCTAATGATCCGTCGCCCTGGGGAGCACTTACAAACACTATACACTCCTTGTATTTCTGAGACTTCACATAGGACGGATTGAATCGAGACATGAGTGTTATCTGTAGAGCCTCCCAATTAAAGTTGGGTTGGACCAGCGAAGTATGTGGCGAACCATTCTACAACACGTTTGCCTCACTTTCAGCTAAAACACCACACAGTTGACTTTGCGGTCCTCGGGGCATTCGATGGTTTCAAGCACCTTGTCCATCTCATCCAGCAAATCTTCATTGCCCATAAAGCTTCCTAGTTTTATGTCAGTCACTTTCTTGGCCCAGTTAGTTCCATTATAAGGGTTGTGTATCATTTGATAAAAGAATTGCTCCATGTTGTTGTTGTTCTTCTGAGCAGCCATTTGCTGACGATGAACTCTCCGGGTCAAGTATTGGAGTTGTCTATTGTAGATGGTGCATTCCAGACAGATAGAGCATAGCCATGTGGAAGCCATCCAGCACATCTGACTGTGCTCCATACACACCCAATCCCTGCTTATACTTACCCACTGGGGCTGCGAGACAGGGCCACCCGTGATGCTCACCACACGGGCCTTGTAGGGACTTGTGGTTTGGAGGCTAGAGTAAGGTCCGTCGCGTGCGAACGACAAACAAGATCACGCGCGACCCCTTGTAACTGATTTGAGAGACTTAATGATATGTCCTATAAACCCGGTCGATCTCATAACAGTCTCCGGTATTTGCGGACAGGTGCGTAACGTTCCCTATAGATACGGTCGAACGTGCTGTTACGTGGGCTATCATTAAGCCGCCATTTATGGTGCATAAACCCCCCACAACGGTCACTTCCCTACTATATATAGGATCGTTAGCCCTACAAGAGACTTCTTGTAGTTCTTCTGGTGCTTCTTCTAAGCTCTCATACTGTCATTAAGCTGTCTTTTTCTCTCTCTCTCAGTTACCTTTGCTTACTCTCTACCTACTCACGACCTTACACTTATGTGTTCATATTTTAATACCCTACTTGAGGTGTATACTTGGATCTCTCCTGAGGATTTCCTTGTACATAATGTAGTGAACCTGACGTGAACCCATCCACCTTCAAAGATTCAACCAATCAACTTGGCAGTCATGTCTCTTGAGGGTAATCTCCGTGATGGTGACCAATCCCCTTTGGGAGAAGAAATCCAAACAGACGAGACTCCCAAAACCGACACCAACATAAACACTAACACCTAGACATCTACTGTGAGCAATCCCTCTTTGGAGGCACTACAGGCCACAATCCAAATCCAGGAAAAGGTTATCAAGCCCAGTCTGTCCAAATCACCCAGATCATGGCGATCTTGCGGGGATTTGTTCACAACGCTGCTCAGGGAGCTTTAGCTCCACCATCAGCAGCTCAACTGCCTCCACCAGGGGTAACCACCACCTCTATAGTGCACACACCTGTCCCACCAACCCCACAATCTGTAGGAATAGATGCCCTAGAGGCAAATCGTAGATTTAGTATGAACATTATTTTGGCTAGAATATTCATTTATTATATATTGTGATATTTAATATAATGAAGTCCTTAGATAAAATGTGTTGTTTATATTAAATATCCCTAGTCCACTATATTGATTAATAGGACAATCAAATATAGACTAGTATGTGGGTAGATTGGTATGGAGATATCAAGTCTAACACATGGGTATGCATTAGGAGTAATGGCATACTGGATTGACCCACAACGAAAAGGATACATTAGATTATGTCAAGTCACAATCGCTTTTCGTAGTGCTAATATATTTGCAATCCTTAGACTTGAAGTCACTAGATAATCTAGTTGTGGAATATTGCGCAACGTTACACCGTAACTGGGTAATCATAAAGATGGCTATCGGGCGTTATAGGAAGCAAGCTTAGAGATCGTAGTTATTTAGATATGATTTGTCCCTCCCACATAATGGGGGTAAATATCCACGGCCACTCGAGGGATGAGGCTTATTGAATTTCTGGCCAGACTCAGATAAATCAATATGGAGATATTGATGTTATCTGCAAGCATAAGCATATTCTAAGGATCGAGGAACTATGGATTGGATATACGAGTGTGACAATGTATGTCTCGTTTCCAATCCGGATATGGAGACAAAGGGATAGTGCAACATAAGATATTGGGCACAAGAGGTTTGTCGGGATCACTGGATATTTCTATTAGTTGGGTGGCATGGATGTGTTGCTAGACACCGCTCCATGTTAGTAATAAGTTACTACCAACTAAGTAGAAACCTATGGGGTCACACGTCAAATAGAGTAGAGCTAGATTTGGGATTAATTAATAGAAGGATCATTGTGCAACACCTTGCAAACTTAGTAGGACTAATTTGCAAGGAAGGGAATAATTCTAGTTCATCTAGAATTAGGAAACTCTTTTATGGAAACAACAAGGAGTTGTTGGAGTACATAAAGAGACTTTAGCTTCCTTCCCACATAATTGTTATTAGACATAACAAAGTGAGTGGGAGAGAGAAAAAGAGAGAGCAAGACAAAGCTAGGGCCGAAACCCTAGCCCGTTCGCCCCGTTTTCCCGTCGGCTCCAAGAGGAGGCTGAATCCTCCTCTTGCCTTGGTTTCTTTGATCTTCTTCCATCTTCCTACGGGTTCAAGCTAGCACTTGTTTGAAGGAAGAATCTAGATCTGACCTCTAGACGTGGATCAACCGTAGAGACGAGGACATCAATCTTCGTGTGATCTCACAAGCAAAAAGGTACACAATACTATGTCTCTCATCACGTTATGATGTCTCCTCCTGACGATCCGTGGTGGGCATTGAAGTAGGAATTAAATTATTGTTATTCTGCTGTGTAACCTACTTCAAAACCCAACAGTGGTATCAGAGCCACAGGTCGTAGAGCATAACATGATGTATTTGTTACGATTTCAGTTAACACACCGTTTTATTTTTTATTACGCGAACACTGAAAATAATTGGCATAGTAGATGCAAAATTGAATTTGATTCAATAAAACAAGATCCAATTTAACATTGGATGTTAGAATTAATGATTTTAATCACATAAGATGTGTACAATTGTGTTCTTGAAAAAAAGTTAGGGTTCATGGGCACATAACTGAAAAGGGGTTTTCAATTATGGAAACAAATTTATGGAATTAAATCCATAAGGAAAAAACCTTGCTTGGGCAACAAGGAAGAGAGAAGGAGGACTAGGGCCGAAACCCTAGCCGTCAGCCCCCTCTCTTGCACGCCAAGCAAAGGCCGCGGGCCAATGGGGCGGCCGGCGTTGGGCCGGACCTTGTGGCGGTGGCGGTCCTAAGGGTTCGGGCCCCTTGTTGGCTTGAATCCCTTGGATCGTTGTAAACCTAATTACCTAATCTCATTAAAATTGAACAAGCACGTTAAAAATTGGTTTTAAATGTATTATGTGTTTTATTGCATGGTGGAAGGATATGGCCTAGGATTGTGGATATTTATTGCTTTGTGGTTTGGTTTACGGCCTGCGAGCTGATCAAATTAATGTAATAATTAATTAGGTTTTACGGCCTGCGAGTCGTCTTTTTCTCCTCGACATGTGAGGCTTTTTTTATTTATTTATTCTAGATGTTAGGCTAGAATTAGAAATATTTAGATGATAGCCAAGAGAATGGAGAAGAAGACCGGAGAACCAAAGGATCCAAGTGAAAAAGAAGACATCCCTAGGCGCGCAGCTATGGTGGAGCACATGGAGATGAGCTCAGCGCTTTAGGGAAATTAGATATTATCATTGGCTTGATAATATAATTAGTCTAGGGGCCATATCCATGCCACTTTTCTTTCATGTTTGTGGATGTTTATTATTCATGCCTTGCTTTTTGATTTTGTGTGTATGGCGATACTAGCGAAAATGATAACAATATAATGATAAACAAGGTTGGTCTTTTATTGTGGATAGCCCAATCCAAATAAGTATACCATGTTGATAAGATCAACCAAACAAATCAAAAGAAAATCCCTCAATTAAATATTGCATTTTGTCTTCTCTTGCCAAAACACCCTTCATGATCAGGGTTCATTAAAATTCGGGCTTGCCAAAGCAAGGCGATTTTAGTTTACCATGGTGTGTTGCGGACGACACAAGCTAGTAATGTGTGTATGTTGAAGCAAGAGGTTGGACGCAACTAGGCAAGAATCAATCGGATTGATGAGCCTAGAGGCATGACAATTAGGGGTTATCCATGGGATAAAGAACAAAAGAGTTATTCACCTAATTGAACGAATAGTTGCATAGGCTGCAATTGGAATGGTTTCTACCTAAATAACCTATTCTTGGGTGACTTGCCAAAGCAAGCTCAAGAAGAAGTGAAAAAGGAATCTTGGACCTACTAGAAAATATTATGATATTTTCCGCATTAATGTGAGGCTATTAATCCGAGAAAAATAGTGGGAGCTATATTTGATGATCTAGCCGTTATTAAATATAGTTAAATTGTTCAAAATACTAAAATTGCACATATCTCGTTTTGTAGAATTCCAAATGGAAAACAACAACGCATCGACTTCATCCCTACGATCTGTCCTTGAGAAGGATAAACTGCCAGGAACAAATTTCCTTGACTGGTACAGAAACTTAAGGATTTTCCTTAAGCAAGAAAAGAAGTTGTACGTCTTGGAAACTCAAATTCAAGCACCACCACAAAACGAGTCTCTTCTAGCGGAAGTGAGGGCACGTCAGAAACATATTGATGATTTTAATGACGTGACTTGCCTCATGCTTTCTACCATGAATCCTGAGCTTTAGAAGCAGCATGAGAATATGGAAGCCTATGATATGATCATACACTTGAAAGAATTGTTTCAGGAACAGGCTAGGCATGAGCGCTATGAGGTGTCTAAAGCATTGTTCAAGAGTAGTCTTGCAGAAGGGAATCTAGTAGGGCCTCATGTGCTCCGAATGATCGAGTACATAGAGAACCTTCAGAGACTGGGGTTCCCATTGGGCCAATATTTGGCTACTGATCTTGTCTTGCAATCGTTGCCGGACAATTATAATCATTCATCATGATCTATAATATGAACGAGATCAGTAAGACTCTGCCTGACTTATTGAACATGCTAAAGACAGCGGAACAGAGGGTCAACAAAGGAAAGGGCAAGGCCATAATGATGGTGCATAAGAAGAAGGGAAAGTCAGTTGCCTCTACTTCAAAAGGAAAGCGCAAGAAAGTTGAAAAGTCCAAAGAATCCCTAAAGCCTAGTGGAGGCGTGGCTAAGGGTGAGTGTCACTACTACAGCCAGCCGGGTCACTGGATGAGGAATTGCCCTAAATATCTGGAGGATAAGAAGCTTGGAATAGTGATTCCACCACCACCAGGTATTTATGTTATAGACGTCAATCTTTCTATTTCTTCATCTTGGGTATTGGATACCGGATGTGGTTCTCACATTTATCGTAATGTGCAGGATTTGAAAAGAAGTGGAAGATTGAGTAAAGGAGAGATAGACCTGCGCGTCGGGAATGGAGCAAGAGTTGCTGCATTAGCTGTAGGCGTTTATGAGCTATCTTTGCCTTCTGGACTTATTTTAGAATTAGACAATTGCTATTATGTGCCTGCTATGAGCAGAAACATTATTTCCATTTCTTGTTTGGACGAGAAGGGTTTTTCTATTTCAATAAAGGACAAGTGTTGCTCCATTTATTTTTATAGTATGCACTATTGTAGTGCGCATTTGTCTAATGGATTGTATATCCTTGATCTAAATAGTCCAATCTATAACATAAATACTAAAAGGATTAAAACTAATTATTTAAATCCTACATATCTATGGCACTGTCGTTTAGGCCATATAAATGAGAAACGCATATCTAGACTCCATAAGGATGGACTTCTAGACTCATTTGATTTGGAATCATATGAGACATGTGAATCTTGTTTATTAGGAAAAATGACAAAGTCCCCTTTCAATAAGAAAGGTGAAAGGACTAGTGAGTTATTGGCACTCATACATACCGATGTATGTGGACCATTCCACACGCCTGCCAGAGGTGGTTATACCTACTTCATCACATTCACTGATAATTTCAGTAGATATGGATTTGTATACCTTATGAAGGCCAAATCCGAGTCCTTTGAATTGTTCAAGGAAATCAAGAATGAAGTAGAGAAGCAACTTGGCAAAAGTATTAAGGCTCTACGATCGGATCGTGGAGGAGAATACTTAAGCCAAGAGTTTGATGAGTATCTTAGAGAGTGTGGGATAGTATGCCATCTCACTCCACCCGGAACGCCACAATGGAATGGCGTGTCCGAGAAAAGGAATCGCACTCTATTAGATATGGTGCGATCTATGATGTCTCAAACAGATCTTCCGATATCCTTTTGGGGACATGCTACAATGACGACAACATTTACCATTAACAGCGTTCCATCCAAGTCAGTCATGAAGACACCATATGAGATATGGAATGGGAAGCGTCCCATAGTGTCGTTTATGAGGATTCGGGGCTGCGATGTCTATGTAAAACGTTTACAAACAGATAAGCTCGGGCACAAAGCGGATAAGTGTAAATTTGTGGGATATCCTAAGGAAACTAAATGACATTATTTCTACAATTCCATCAAAGACAAAGTGTTTGTTGCTCGGACGGGCGTGTTTCTAGAAAGAGAGTTTGTCTCTAAAGAAGCAAGTGGGAGGGCTGTAGAACTTGAAGAGATTCAAGAACCACAAATCACTGAACCGATGATGGAACATGAAGAGGAACCGCAAGTAATTGTGGAAGAACCCGTTCAGGTAACACAGGAACTCCGTAGATCAGGTAGAGTGCGTCATGAGCCAGAGAGGTATGGACTTCTCGTGCCTGAGCCCGATGACGTACCACTCATAGATGATGAGCCTGCGAGCTACGGAGAGGCCATGAAAGGCCCAGACTCTAAGAAGTGGCTAGGAGCCATGAGATCCGAAATGGATTTCATGTACAATAACAAAGTATGGACTTTGGTGGAACCACCCGAAGGGGCTCGGCCCATAGGGTGCAAGTGGGTCTTCAAGAAGAAGACCGACATGGATGGCAAGGTAGTTGCCTATAAGGGGCGATTGGTAGCCAAAGGGTATAGACAGATTCATGGTATTGACTATGATGAGACCTTTTCCCCAGTCGCCATGACTAAATCCATTCGAACCCTACTTGCTATTGCAGCATACTACGACTATGAGATTTGGAAAATGGATGTCAAAACAGCGTTCCTTTATGGGAACCTCCTCAAGGATATGTACATGACACAAGCGGAGGGCTTTGAGGATCCAGAGAATGCCAATAAAGTCTGTAAGCTGCAAAGATCCATTTATGGATTAAAGCAAGCTTCTAGGAGTTGGAATCGACGTTTTGATGACGCAATCAAAGAGTTTGGCTTCATCAAGAACGAAGATTAGCCTTGTGTTTACAAGAAGTTTAGTGGGAGCTCTGTAGTATTTCTGGTCTTGTATGTGGATGACATACTAATCATTGGCAATGATATTCGTACTTTGCAATCTGTTAAAGATTGGCTAGGAAAGTGCTTTGCGATGAAGGACTTAGGAGACGCAACCTATATACTTGGTATAAAGATCTATAGGGATAGTTCTAAGAGGTTGCTCGGCCTAAGTCAAAGTACATATATAGACAAGGTGTTGAAGAGGTTCAACATGCAAGATTCCAAGAAGGGATTCTTGCCCATGTCGCATGGAGTCACTCTTTGTAAGAATGACTGTCCCTCAAATGAGATTGAGAAGGACCGCATGAGTAGGATACCCTATGCTTCGACCATAGGATCCATCATGTACGCCATGTTATGTACTAGACCAGACGTATCATACGCGTTGAGTATGGTGAGAAGGTACCAGTCCAATCCGGGTCAGAGTCACTGGATTGCTGTCAAGAACATCCTAAAGTACTTGAGAAGAACTAAGGATGCGTTCTTGATATTTGGAGGTAAGGAAGAGGTAAGTGTAAAGGGTTACACTGATGCAAGCTTCCAAACCGACAAAGATGACTACAGATCGCAGTCTGGATACGTGTTTTGCCTGAATGGAGGAGCTGTGAGCTGGAAAAGTTCCAAGCAAGGGACAGTTGCTGATTCTACAGCAGAAGCTGAGTACATTGCTGCTGCGGAAGCAGCAAAAGAGGCAGTTTGGATAAAGAAGTTTATCACTGAGCTCGGTGTGGTCCCTAGCATCGTGGATCCCATAGAGTTGTACTGTGACAACTCCGGTGCAATAGCACAATCCAAGGAACCAAGATCACACCAGAAATCAAAGCATGTACTTAGGAGATTCCATCTTATTTTTGATATGATCGATCGAGGAGATGTGAAGATGTGCAAGATTGCAACGGATGACAATGTTTCAGATCCGCTCACGAAACCTCTTGCGCAACGAAAGCATGAAGGGCACGCCAGATCTATAGGCATACGTGATGCGCCAGATTTTCTCTAGTGCAAGTGGGAGACTGTTGGAATAGATGCCCTAGAGGCAATCGTAGATTTAGTATGAACATTGTTTTGGCTAGAATATTCATTTATTATATACTTTTATATTCAATATAATGAAGTCCTTAGATAAAATGTGTTGTTTATCTTAAATATCCCTAGTCCACTATATTGATTAACAGGACGATCAAATATAGACTAGTATGTGGGTAGATTGGTATGGAGATATAAAGTCTAACACATGGGTATGCATTAGGAGTTATGGCATACTGGATTGACCCACAACAAAAAGGATACATTAGATTATGTCAAGTCACAATTTCTTTTCGTAGTGCTAATATATTTGCAATCCTTAGACTTGAAGTCACTAGATACTCTAGTTGTGGAATATTGCGCTTTGATGTTATCAAACGTTACACCGTAACTGGGTAATCATGAAGATGGCTATCGGGCGTGATAGGAAGCAAGCTTAGAGATCGTAGTGATGTAGATAGGATTTGTCCCTCCCACATAATGGGGGTAAATATCCACGACCACTCGAGGGATGAGGCTTATTGAATTTCTGGCCAGACTCAGATAAATCAATATGGAGATATTGATGTTATCTGCAAGCATAAGCATATTCCCAGGATCGAGGAACTATGGATTGGATATACGAGTGTGAAAATGTATGTCTCGTGTCCAATCCGGATATGGAGACAAAGGGATAGTGCAATATAAGATATTGGGCACAAGAGGTTTGTCAGGATCACTGACTATTTCTATTAGTTGGGTGGCATGGATGTGTTGCTAGACACCGCTCCATGTTAGTAATAAGTTACTACCAACTAAGTAGAAACCTATGGGGTCACACGTCAAATAGAGTAGAGCTATATTTGGGATTAATTAATAATGATTGATTAATAGAAGGATCATTGTGCAACACCTTGCAAACTTAGTAGGACTAATTTGCAAGGAAGGGAATAATTCTAGTTCATCTAGAATTAAGAAACTCTTTTATGGAAACAACAAGGAGATGTTGGAGTACATAAAGAGGCTTTAGCTTCCTTCCCACATAATTGTTATTAGACATAACAAAGTGAGTGGGAGAGAGCAAAAGAGAGAGCAAGACAAAGCTAGGGCCGAAACCCTAGCCCGTCCGCCCCCTTTTCCCTTCGGCTCCAAGAGGAGGCCGAATCCTCCTCTTGCCTTGGTTGCTTTGATCTTCTTCCCTCTTCCTCCGGGTTCAAGCTAGAACTTGTTTGAAGGAAGAATCTAGATCTCACCTCTAGACGTGGATCAACTGTAGAGACGAGGACATATTCTTCGTGTGATCTCACAAGCAAAAAGGTACACAATACTATGTCTCTTATCATGTTATGATGTCTCCTCCTGACGATCCGTGGTGGGCATTGAAGTAGGAATCAAATTTTTGTTATTCCGCTGCGTTACCTACTTCAAAACCCAACACAATCCTCTCTCCCCAATGCTCCTGCACCCCAGGCACCAAGGCTCCAATCAGGCTCGTCCCTGATATCTGTTGGGAATTCCCTTCCATACCCCGTGTTTCCTTCACACGCGAATGTAGCCCAATGGAATTATACGCTCCCACCTCACCTCCATATGATCCAAATACGCCCTATATAGCGGGTTTTGCTGCGACACCGTCGTCAACCCCTGGGAGGGGATTACGCCCGCTAACGTCGTAGCCCTGGAACAACGTTTAGAAAGTATCATCGCAAATCAGAGTTTCACGGATACTGTCAACCCAAATATTGACAGTGCACCTCCTATCCAGCGGGACATATATTTGATGCCCAATCCTGCCGGGTACAAGGCGCCCAAATGGGAAAAATTCGACGAGGTCAGCGGGTACGCGCATGAGCACGTGATGAGATTCGTGGACTTGATGGACCCACATAGAAATTATATTAGACTGCTTATGCTCGAATTCCCTAAATATCTGGGAACTGTCGCGTATAAATGGTACAGGACCCTCGAAGCAGGTTCCGTCGAGACGTGGGAAGACATGGTGAAGAAATTCTACACCAAATTCTTCCAGGTTGAGGAGAAGGTTACGACGATACACATGTCGCGCATGCACTAGAAACATGATGAAGAAGGCATCGCATTCATAACCGAAGTTCATAAAGAAGTCGCTGGAATGCGTGGATGAGGTGGTCGAGAGCCGCCTCGTTCAAATCTGTCTCCAAGGCATGCGAGACGAATACAAAGGTAAGTTAATTAATTTGCAAATGCCTACTGTCTCCAAATTAATTGACTGTACTAGGAACATCGACTTCATCGTGGAGAAACAAAAGAAGAGATACTCGAATGATCGAGGATCCGGGGGTTCAAATCCAACTGAAGACTTACAATACTTTTCCATCTCATTCTGAAAAGGAGCCCAAAGGGAAAGAAATCGCATAGTGATATGGTATGAAGAAATATGATCCTTAGAACTTTTCTTTCCCAAACTTACACTCTAGTGCTCTCCTCCCATATGAGGACTACATTAACGATCGTTTTACTTGTGTCATTCGCTTCATTGTTCCTTATGATTTGCAATCAATCGCAAATCAATCGCTTGATTAATAAAACAAAGCCTATCTGTTTAGATAGTAGCAAACTTAAGCCTATCTGTTTAGATAGCAGCAAACGTAAGCCTATCTCTTTAGATAGCAGCAAACATAAGCCTATCTGTTTAGATAGCAGCGATATTTAAGCCTATCTTTTTAGATAGCAGCTAACTTAAGCCTATGTGTCTAAATAGTATCAAACTCAAGCCTATCTGTTTAGATAGCAGCAAACTTAAGCCTATCTGTTTAGATAGCAGCAAAATTCTCGATAAAGCCTATCTGCATAGATAGCAGCCACGCTCGATAAGCCTATCTTTCCAGATAGCAGCAATATGCGAGTATTAAACTATCTGTCTAGATAGAAGCATAGTTACTTGATATAAGCCTATCTGTCTAGATAGAAATCACGCTTGACCGAAAGCTTACCTGCTTAGATAGCACCGATACGCAAACTCAAGCCTATCTATTTAGATAGCAGCAAAACTTAAGCCTGTCTGTTTAGATAGCACTAATATTTGAACTCAAGCCTATCTATCTAGATAGAAACAAAACTCGATACAAGCCTATATGTCTAAGATAGAAACACTTAGCCTATGTGTCTAGCTAGCAGCGATATTTAAGCCTGTCTCTTTAGATAGCATCAATACGCGAGTAAAAGCTTATCTGTTTAGATAGCAACTGTGCTCAATCCAAAGCTTATCTGCCCATACATCACCAATGCGGGAGTTTAATTCTACCTATTTAGATAGCAGCACTTGCCTAAGATGGTATGATATGTGAGCTTAAACCCGTTTGTTTAGATAGATATTACTCTGATGGCAATGTTACGCGATCAGAAGCCTATCTGTTTAGATAACATTATTTCTTCCCTTAAGCCTATCTGTCTAGATAGCATCCATTCTTGATTAAGCCTATATTTCTAGATACAACCATTCTTGATAACCCTATCTATTTAGATAGCAGCAAATTCAATACAAGCCTATATGTTCAGATAGCAATCATGCTCGAACAAAAGCTTATATGCTTAGATAGCAGCAATACGCGATTGAAAGCCTCTCTATTTCGTCAATAGCAAGATGGTTAGCCATAAATTTATTACTACAAGTCTATCTAATCAAGATGGCAAAATTACGCTCAACACCAGCGAAGCAAAAGCAAAAGCACTTTTCCATAAGCAAAATCCAGATACGCATAATTTCGCGTACGGCCTTACAAAAGTTCAAACTGCGAAAGCCTCATAGCGATAAAATGATTCAAAATTCATACATCAAAATCAGACTGATTCAAAAGGTTCAAGTTACAATCTGCGAGAATTACGAGGCTAAACTATTGGTCTTCCTCAAACAAATTCTTGAAAAGCGAGTCTTGAGCTGCTAATTTTATAGAATTGCTAGCCCACTGATCAAGATATCTCTTCTGCTCTTGATGATTCTTTTTCGCCTCTTGTGGAGGTCGTTTGAAAAATGCGTCATGCCTCGCTCTATTAAAGGCTATAAGACGTTACATAGCCCTAGGCAATGATAGCTCTAGTTCAGCCGGGTAATAGACTATGACAATATCCTGTCGGTATCATGTTATTTTACGTCTCGGTTAACTACAATCTCCTCTCGGTCTCATGTTGTCTACCGGTCCGTTCTAATAGGTTATCTACTGGTACGATAACGGGTCCTGTCGGTCCACCGTTTCACGGAACAGCTGAATAATCCTAACGAATCTACCCACACTAAGGCCAATCCTAACACTTATCCTTTTAGGTCTCGGTGATTCAGGATTGTGTTCATACAATCTTCACAACTAGGTTAAATCACCATCGTGCACTTTCTAGTTAATTAACAAGTCCGGGTCGCGAATCCATTCTTGCTAAGGATTAAGCACAACGTCTGAACATGTAACGAGAACAAAAATTAACACTAAGCAAGAAAATGATTCAAGAACAAACCCTTGCTTCAATGACAATCAAATCCTAAACTAGTGGTGTCAACAGACTAGAATCATCAATTACATCATGAAACTAACAACCATTCATTGAATCAAAGACATAGGCATGAAACAAAGTCTTGAATCTGGGAGATAATCCGTCTACATAACCCTAGGCTCTCGTAGAGATGCCTAGCAAAATGTTTAGTTAAGAAGAATCAACCAAACACGGTGCAATAGTTTCTCCATAAACAGATTGAGAGAGAAGAAGAAGAAATAAAAAACCTAGCTCTCCAATGGTGGCTTTGGTGTTCTCTTCGTCTCCTCCTTTGTTCTCGTCGTCCTCCTTGTTTCTTGCTCCCAAGATGCGTGTCTCTCTTCAAATACACGACCTCCTAGGTCAGAACAAGTCCTCAATGCTCAAACTCTCAAAAAATTACAAAACAACCCAAAAAAATTACTTTCTGGCCCTTTTGTTCGCACGAACACACAGGTGTTCGCACGAACAGCTGTTCACGCGAACACTCTTTTTGTTCCTACAAATTTTCAGATTGTTTTTCACCTTTTCTTGGCTGTCCCCGAAAATTTTCTAAGTGTTTTTGTTCGCACGAACACCCCTGGAGATGAACTCAGATTTTCATCCTCTTCGACGGACCATAACGTTCTCGTCCGATCTCCGTTTTAGCTCCGTGACCTATCGTTGGAAAGCTCTTTGAGTATACTTTCATTTTCCACTGGTCTCACTCCAAAATGTATTGTAGAACTCAAGATACTATCAAAATAGTGGAGATTGGTCACTTTTGCTCCTCCGACTTTGCCTCTCTTGCTTTCTCTTGAATTTGCTTTGTTTCCGAAGTTCGTTTCATGCCACCTAACCATCGTTTAGCATCCTTTCCTGTCAAGACAACATGAACAACCATACCAAGCGATTATATTTGACAAATAACATCGAAATATGCATCGAAACGCCCAGATTAACAATAAAGTGCTAGAAACTCAACTTTCTACATTTTCTCAACATTCATAGTGTAAAACTCATATTTCAACCCCGTAATCACGCAATACGATATAAAATATGCGAGAAATATAACTCTAATAAAGAGTTATCAAATTCCCCCTCACTACCCTTTTGGGCGTCCCGAGCAAAATCAATCCTCACACTACATTTTAATCCACCGAATTGCATACAACTACACTAGCCATGCGACACACACAACAAACACACCCAATGAAATCTACATGACTATAAACAATGCAACTCGATTATCAAACAATGCAAAAATTGAAACAACACAATTTTTTTTTTTATTTTTCGTTAGAGATCGGGCAATCTCAAAAAGTAAAACGGCAAGTCATAAGGCTCTCATTTTTTTAATCCACCGAATTGCATACAACTACACTAGCCATGTGACACACACAACAGACACACCAAATGAAATCTACATGACTATAAACAATGCAACTCGATTATCAAAAAATGCAAAAATTGAAACAACGCAATTTTTTTTTCTTTTTCGTTAGAGATCGGGCAATCTCAAAAAGTAAACCGGCAAGTCATAAGGCTCTCATATTCCCTCGGAAATTCTATAAATTTTGTGATCGGTAGAACTTGCGGCCAGTTTTGTTAGACAGAACGGGCACGAACACTTAAGATATTGCTTCCGCACACTCGTAAAACATATCCCTAGAACTTACCATCCGAGCTATTTATCCACAGGTTCACACTGCTGACGGCTTAGGACGGGTAGGATAGGATATTTAGAAGCGTAGTCCTAGACGTCATGATATAACTCACAAAAACCCGATTCTCACACTCCCTCACCAAAATCCAAGGAACCCCCCCCCCCCGAATCTCACTACGCCGGCCCTCATTCCCTCTATCTTGGTGCAATGCCGTTCTCGCAGCCACGAACGTGAAGACGTGATCTCGAATAATAGCTAAGCTTTCCGTTCTTAAATTTCAAGCTTGCCCCTTTATTCCCTTTCACTTTCACTTTCTATTTTTCTCTCTTTTTGTCTTTTCATTTCCTCAACAATAACATTAACACATGGAGCCAATAATAGCATAGTAATATCCGAGGAGATCCAATATCAAAACAGATAATGTGGTGGTGGAATGTGTCAAATCAGTGATATAATCAAATATGTGTTGACACCCCACACTCAATGTAAAGCAACTCTCGCAACCCGGCAGTCAATGTAATTCGTGCTTTTCCAACTGATCCTCCTCATCACCTAAGATATAGAGAATATAAATGAACATCAACGCACGATCTCCTATAAGCTCAACCAACCCCACCCCATATCATGCGGACAAAAATATCATGCACTACGGTACTCCTTCTGTGATAGTGGTGTAAGGACACGACTCACCGCCACACCGAAGTGTGCTACCGTCTCTAACTCACCCTCACATCCCCTCAAAATACGACATGTAAGAGAATCCACGTAAGATGTATCAATTCAGCACACCCTCATTGAACCTCCCTAACTCAACTCTCTATCATGACGCATAGGAAAGAGCCATTTTAACAAGTGATGAAAGTCACAATGAAAGGCCTCCTAGGCTAGAGGCTGTGAATAAAAGGGGTAAACGGATCAATAGGGGTAACTAGTGGACCTAGGAGATGGAGACGGAACGTGAGGCCCCCATAAAAATCACTCGCACAGCTGTTCCGTTGCCACGACGAGGAGGGTTCATGACTACCTAAGTGACGGTGGTGTAGTGCTAGTAGGATAACCGGTCTGAGAGGCAGCTACTCGCATTTCTAATGTGCAGTAGCCCTCTAAGTCTTCGTACTCCAGATTCTCGCGTCTACCTCACCTCAGATGTTCATAGTCCTAAGGAATTATATCATTAAGCCCTCTCCACATTCACTCTCTTCGATCGCCCTTTCTCAAAAGTTTTCAATTTTTTTATGATTTTTTCTCTTTCTAACTCTATATGATTTTGGCCAACTCGATTAACCAAAAGTTTTGGGTAGGGGACTCAATAAAGTAAAAGTGCTAACAAAATGCGTAAACTACACAATCCTACCACAAACCAACACAATACGAACACATAACTATATGTAACAAGGCGATGCAAACAAAGAAATGGCTAGTGAAAGTAGATACAAACCCCCACACTTAAGGGTTTCGTTGTCCTCAACGAATTTAGAGATAATGAAGGAGGACTCATCGCTTAAATGTGCATGCAGTGGATTTCAACATTTTTTTCTCAAAATGTAGATTAGAGAGAGTGTTAGAGGTACCTGGGTTCCCGGACCTACATGGCACCGTTGCCGCGAAACTGCAACGAGATTGGGTCTTGCAGACCTTTGACAGTTTCCAGAAAAGTCTCTACGCGCCCGAATTCTGATGTACGTCTAGGACATGAACTGTAGCCCTCTCAGCGTGTGGCACTCAACATATTGGAACTGCTCCTCAACCTCGAGCAATTCTCTATATTTTTAATTCATACTACTGTGGGGCTTTTTCTTTCCAAAATTTCGTGCAATCACTAGCACGAACATCAAAAAGGGGAATTCAGAGCGTCTTTTGTACTTGTGTCCCTGCACACTGATTGGAAGAATTAAAGCAAATCTCTCTCACCCCTCAATATCAAATATGGAGAACTAAAAGAAAAAACAAAAACAAATTGCCTCCTACTCTACATTGGGTTGCCTCCAAAGCAGCGCTTGTAATTTAAGGTTGACAGCCCGACCTAGTTACCTCAACCGAAAGGGATGGTGGAGGATGCTATATCCCTCCACTTCTTCTTCTTCCACCATCTCTTTTCAATGAAATTTTTCCCGTGAGCACCCATGTGCTCTGAAGATGGTGGATAGTTGTGGAAGTTGACTCCTTTCATTTTGCAATTGATCTTCTTGAGAAACTTCCACCAAGTACCACTGGGCTCAAATGAATCTCTGGCCATAAAATCATCCCAGTAATACCTCATCTGTGCTAGATGCTCTTCACATGACCCATTCAATTCATCCACACCCCCACGCTCGTTGATTTCCAACTCCTTGACTATGGAATATGGATCATCAATAAAGTAGCCAATATGACAAGGAATTGAAAATTTCTCATGATGCTCTTCCCCATAAGAATCTCCATACACAAGTCTTTCCAACTCATCACATACTTGATTAATATGAGATACGGAGAATTCTTCTAAAGTACGAGTAAGGGATTTTACCTCAATAGGTATTGGCACAAGTGAATCATCAGCTTCATCGTCGGCACCACACAGGCTTCCAATGCTGGTGTCTTCCCATTCATGCCAAGGACGTGAGGGCGCCTACGGTCTTGGCTCGCAATATGGCAGATCTTCCCATCTTCGGCACACAGGTCCACCCCAGTTAGAATCAGAGTCTGAGTCCTCATAAATGGCAGAGTCCACCAATGGCTCCTGGACACTGCAGTCTTCGTTTGGATCAGGTATCTCTTCTTCCACTTGTGGTGGGGATGATGAAGGTTAAATTTTTGGCTCACTGTCATATGGAACGGTCTCTTCTTGTGGATCTTGAATGCTTGATTCCCCTACTGTTGACAGTTTCTCAAGTCGTTCCTTTATCCTCTCCATCATCTCCCTCACAGATTCCATACCTATAGCTGAATCCTCTTGTGGAACTTGTGCAGATATAGACAAAAATTTGGCGCACACTTCGATGTCATTCATAATACTACGCCGTTCTGCCATAATCGCTGATGAGTCTTCCTGGTGCTGATGAAGTTGGGGGCCATGTACTCGACATGAGTCTCTACGGTCGTGCCAAATGCTGCATACGTAGCACCAAGTTATGCATGCGTCCCTATCTTCATGGTTTCCTCTGCAGTGGAAACAGTAGGGGGGACCCGAATAACAGTCTTCGCTCCACATGCTTATATTGTCTCTTGCTTCCGGCGTTCCTGAGAAACAGACTCACAAGACACCCGTGAAGCACAGAGATATAGAATAATAATATTAAAACTAATACTAAAATAAAAGTAACTCTAAACTAACTCCTAACTAAATCATCTGCTGTTGTCCCCCGCAACGACGCCAAAAACTTGACGCGATTTACTAACGCGTTTAAACGCAAGCGCACGATCAAGTAATATAGGGGTGGTATTTCAACCCTGAGTTATCGATCCTAAGAGGACAGACTTGAGATTGTTTAATTAGTAGATTAATGTAGAGTACTGTAATAGGAGGAAAGAATTGTGATAAATGAGTTCGTCACCCACAAACAAGTGACCGAAAAAAGAAATAACAACTAAACTAATATTTTTGTATTTTTCTTTTTAATAAAGAACGAATATGGAGAAACTAGGCAATCTCTATCACCTAGGGGCGTAGACGATTTCTGGATTATCTGAGTAACACGTTAATCCTATTCTAGTTCAGCCGGGTAATAGACTATGATAATATCCTGTTGGTCTCATGTCATTTTACGTCTCGGTTAACTACAATCTCTTCTCGGTCTCATGTTGTCTACCGGTCCGTTCTAATAGGTTATCTACTGGTACGATAACGGGTCCTGTCGGTCCATCGTTTCATGGAACAGCTGAATAATCCTACTGAATCTACCCACACTAAGGCCAATCCTAACACTTCTCCTTTTAGGTCTCGGTGATTCGGGATTGTGTTCATACACTCTTCACAACTAGGTTAAATCATCGTCGTGCACTTTCTAGTTAATTAACAAGTCCGGGTCGCGAATCAATTCTTGCTAAGGATTAAGCACAACGTATGAACATGTAACAAGAACAAAAATTAACATTAAGCAAGAAAACAATTCAAGAACAAACCCTAGCTTCAATGACAATCAAATCCTACACTAGTCGTGTCAATAGACTAAAATCATCAATTAGATCATGATACTAATAACTATTCATTGAATCAAAGACATAGGCATGAAACAAAGACTTGAATCCGGGAGTTTATTTGTCTACATAACCCTAGGCTCTCGTATGGATGCCTAGGAAAACTTTTATCTAAGAAGAATCAGCCAAACACGGTGCAATAGTTTCTACGTACACAGATTGAGAGAGAAGAAGAAGAAATAAAAAACCTAGCTCTCCACTGGTGGCTTTGGTGTTCTCTTCGTCTCCTCCTTCGTTCTCGTTGTCCTCCTTATTTTTTGCTCCCAAGATGCGTGTCTCTCTTCCAATACACGGCCTACTAGTTCAGAACAAGTCCTCAATGCTCAAACACTCAAAAATTTACAAAACAGCCCAAAAAAATTGCATTCTGGCCTTGTTGTTCGCACGAACACACGGGTGTTCGCACGAACAGCTGTTCACGCGAACACTTTTTTTGTTCCTAAAAATTTTCAGATTGTTTTTCACCTTTTCTTGGCTGTCCCGAAATTTTTTTAAGTGTTTTTGTTCGTACAAACACAAAAAGTGTTCGCACGAACAACCCTGGAGATGAACTCAGATTTTCATCCTCTTCGACGGACCATAACTTTCTTGTCCGATCTCCGTTTTAGCTCCAAGAGTCTACTTTCATTTTACGCTGGTCTCACTCCAAGATGTATTGTAGAACCCAAGATACTATCAAAATAGTGGAGATTGGTCACTTTTGCTCCTCCGACTTTGCTTCTCTTGCTTCCTCTTGAATTTGCTTTGTTTTCGAAGTTCGTTTCATGCCTCCTAACCATCGTTTAGCATCCGTTCCTGTCAAGGAAACATGAACAACCATAACAAGTGATTATATTTGACAAATAACATCGAAATATGCATCGAAATGCCCGGATTAACAATAAAGTGCTAAAAACTCAACTTTCTACGTTTTCTCAACATTCATAGTGTAAAACTCATATTTCAACCCCGGAATCACGCAATACGATATAAAATATGCAAGAAATGTAACTCTAATAAAGAGTTATCAGTTCCCTAGAGGAAATCTAATATTTAGTATGAACAATGTTTATCGGCTAGAATATTCATTTATTATATATTGTGATATTTAATATATTGAAGTCCTCAGATACGATCTGTTATTTATCTTAAACATCCCTGGTCCAGTATATTGATTAATAGGACGATCAAATATAGACTAGTATGTGTGTAGATTGGTATGGAGATATCAAGTCTAACACATGGGTATGCATTAGGAGTAATGGAACACTGGATTGAACACCAACGAGAAGGATACATTAGATTATGTTAAAGTCACAATCGCTTCTCGTAGTGATAACATAATTGCAATCCTTAGAATTGAAGTACTAGATAATCTAGTTGTGGAATATCGTGCTTTGATGTTATCAAACGTTACACCGTAACTGGGTAATCATAAAGATAGCTATCGGGCATGATATGAAGAAAGCTTAGAGATTGTAGTGATGTAGAGAGGATTTGCACCTCCCACATAATGGAAGTAAATATCCACGACCACTCGAGGGATGAGGCTTATTGAATGTCTGGCCAGACTCAAATAAATCAATATGGAGATATTGATGTTATCTGCTTGCATAAGCGTATTCCCAGGATCGAGGAATTATGGATTGGATATACGAGTGTGTCTATTAATGTCTCGTGTCCAATCCGGATATGGAGACAAAGGGATAGTGCAATATGTAATATTGAGCACATAATATTGCAACATGTGAGGATTTTATTATTTATTTATTCTAGATGTTAGACTAGAATTAGAAATCTTAGATGATAGCCAAGAGCATGGAGAAAAAGACCGGAGAACCAAAGAAGTCAAAAGACGAAGAAGACACCCCTAGGCGCACGACTATGGTGGAGCACATGGAGATGAGCTTGTCACTTTAGGGCAATTAGATATTATCATTGGTATGATAATATCTTATTCTATGGGTCATATCCATGCCGCGTTTTTTTATTTTGTGGATGTTTATTATTTATGTTTTGTTATTTATTTTTTTGTTTATGGCGATACTAGCAAAACGTTAAGAACATAATAATAAAAAAGGATGGTCTTTTATTGTGGATTGCCCAATATATATAAGTAGATCATGTTGATTGGATCAACTAAACGAATTAAGAATAATCAAAATCCCTCAAATAAAATATTGCGTTTTGCATTCTCTTGTCAAAACACCCTTCATGATCAGGGTTTATCAAAATTCAGCCTTGCCAAAGCAAGGGGATTTTAATTTACCATGGTGTGTTGCGGACGACACAAGCTAGTAATGTGTGTATGTTGAAGCAAGAGGTTGGAGGGAACTGGGTAAGACTCAATTGGATTGATGAAACTAGAGGCATGACAATTAGGCGTTATCCATGGGATAAAGAATAAAGAGTTATTCACCTAATTGGACCAAGAGTTGCATGGGATGCAATTGGAATGGTTCCTACATAAATAACCTATTCTTGGGTGACTTGCCAAAGCAAGCTCAAGAAGAAGTGAAAAAGGAATCTTGGACCTACTAGAAAATATTATGATATTTTCCGCATTAATGGTGAGGGCTATTAATCCGAGAAAAATAGTGGGAGCTATATTTGATGATCTAGCCGTTATTAAATATAGTTAAATTGTTCAAAATACTAAAATTGCACATTTCTCGTTTTGTAGAATTCCAAATGGAAAACAACAACGCATCGATTTCATCCCTACGATCTGTCCTTGAGAAAGATAAACTGCCAGGAAAAAATTTCCTTGACTAGTACAGAAACTTAAGGATTGTCCTTAAGCAAGAAAATAAGTTTTAAGTCTTGGACACTCCGATTCCAGAACCACCACAAGATGAGTCTGTTCTAGCGGAAGTAAGGGCACGTCAAAAACATATTGATGATTCTAATGACGTGACATGCCTCATGCTTTGCACCATGACTGCTGAGCTTCAGAAGCAGCACGAGAACATTGAGGCCTATGATATGATCATACACTTGAAATAATTGTTTCAGGAACAGGCTAGGCATGAACGCTATGAGGTGTCCAAGGCATTGTTCAAGAGCAGTCTCGCAGAAGGGAATCCAGTAGGGCCTCATGTACTCCGAATGATTGGGTACATCGAGAACCTTGAGAGGCTGGGATTCCCACTTGGCCAAGATTTGGCAACTGATCTAGTCTTGCAATCGTTGCCTGACAGTTATAATCAGTTCATCATGAACTATAATATGAAAGAGATCAGTAAGACTCTGCCAGACTTGTTGAACATGCTAAAGACAGGTGAACAGAGCACCAATAAAGGTATGGGAAAAGCCATAATGATGGTGCATAAGAAGAAGGGCAAAGGAGTTGCCTCTACTTCCAAATAAAATCGCAAGAAAGTTGCGAAATCCAAGGAAGCCCTAAAGCCTAGTGGAAGCGTGGCTAAAGGTGAGTGTCAATACTTTAGCCAGCCGGGTCACTGGAGGCGGAATTTCCCTAAATATCTGGAGGACAAGAAGCTTGGAATAGTGATTCCACCACCATAAGGTATTTACGTTATAGACGTCAATCTTTCTATTTATTCATCTTGGGTATTGGATGTGGTTCTCAAATTTGTCGAAATGTGCCGGATTTGAAAAGAAGTAGAAGATTGGCTAAAGGGGAGATAGATCTGCGCGTCGGGAATGGAGCAAGAGTTGCTGCTTTACCTGTAGGAGTTTATGAGCTATATTTGCCTTATGGACTTATTTTATAATTAGACAATTGCTTTTATGTGCCTGCTATGAGCAGAAACATTATTTCCATTTCTTGTTTGGACGAGAAAGGTTTTTCTATTTCAATAAAGGACAGGTGTTGTTCCATTTATTTTGATAGTATGCACTATTGTAGTGCGCATTTGTCTAATAGATTGTATATCCTTGATCTAAATAGTCCAATCTATAACGTAAATACAAAAAGGATTAAAACTAATGTTTTAAATCCTACATATCTATGGCACTGTCGTTTAGGCCATATAAATGAGAAACGCATATCGAGACTCTATAAGGATGGACTTCTAGACTCATTTGATTTGGAATCATATGAGACATGTGTATCTTGTTTGCTAGGAAAAATGACAAAGTATCCTTTCAATAAGAAAGGTGAGAGGACTAGTGAGTTACTGGCACTCATACATACTGATGTATGTGGGCCGTTCCCCACGCCTGCCAGAGGTGGTTACACCCACTTCGTTACGTTTACTGATGATTTCAGTGGATATGGATTTGTATACCTTATGAACGCCAAATTCGAATCCTTTGAATTGTTCAAGGAATTCAAGAATGAAGTAGAGAAGCATCTTGGTAAAAGTATTAAGGCTCTACGATCGGATTGTGGAGGAGAATCCTTAAGCAAAGAGTTTGATGAATATCTTAGAGAGTGTGGGATAGTATCCCACCTCACTCCACCCGGAATGCCACAATGGAATGGCGTGTCCGAGAGGAGGAATCACACACAATTAGATATGGTGCGATCTGTGACGTCTCAAACAGATCTTCTGATATCATTTTGGGGACATGCTCTAATGACGGCAGCTTTTACCATTAATCTTGTTCCATCGAAATCAGTCATGAAGACACCATATGAGATATGGACTGGGAAATGTCCCATAATGTCGTTTATGAGGATTTGGGTTTGCGATGTCTATGTAAAGTGCTTACAAACAGACAAGCTCGGGCCTAGAGCGGATAAGTGTAAATTTGTGGGATATCCTAAGGAAACTAAAGGATATTATTTCTACAATCCCACCGAGAACAAAGTGGCTGTTTCTCGGACCGGCGTGTTTCTAGAAAGAGAATTTGTCTCTAAAGAAGCAAGTGGGAGGGCTGTAGAACTTGAAGAGATTCAAGAACCAGTAATCACTGAACCAATGATGGAACAAGAGCAGGAACCGCAAGCTGTTGTGGAAGAACCTGTTCAGGTAACACAGGAACTCCGTAGGTCAGGAAGAGTGCGTCATTAGCCAGAGAGGTAGGTACTTCTCGTGACTGATCTTGATGACGAACCACTCATGGATGATGAGCCTGGAACCTACGGGGAGGCCATGAAAGGCCCAGACTCTAAGAAGTGGCTAGAAGCCATGAGATTCGAAATGGATTCCTGTACACCAACAAAGTATGGACTTTGGTTGAACTACCCGAAGGGGCTCGGCCCATAAGGTGCAAATGGGTACTCAAGAAGAAGACCGATATGGATGGAAAGGTAGTTTCCTATAAGGGGCGATTGGTAGCCAAATGGTATAGACTATGATTCATGGTATTGACTATGATGAGACCTTTTCACCCATCGCCATGACTAAATCCATTCGAATCCTAATTGCTATTGCAGCATACTACGACTATGAGATTCGGAAAATGGATCTCAAAACAGCGTTCCTTTATGGGAACCTCCTCGAGGATGTGTACATGACACAACCGGAGGGTTTTGAGGATCCAGAGAATGCCAGTAAAGTCTGTAAGCTGCAAATTTCCATTTATGGATTAAAGCAAGCTTCTAGGAGCTGGAATCGATGTTTTGATGACGCGGTCAAAGAGTTTGGCTTCATCAAGAACGAAGATGAGCCTTGTGTTTACAAGAAGGTTAGTGGGAGCTCTGTAGTATTTCTGGTCTTGTATGTGGATAACATACTAATCATTGTCAATGACATTCCTTCTTTGCAATCTGTTAAAGATTGGCTAGGGAAGTGTTTCTCAATGAAAGACTTAGGAGATGCAGCCTATATACTAGGTATAAAGATCTATAGGGATAGATCTAGAAAGCTGCTCGGCCTAAGTCAAAGTACATATATAGACAAGGTGTTGAAGAGGTTCAACATGCAAGATTCCAAGAAGGGATTCTTGCCCATGTCGCATGGAGGCACTCTTTCTAAGAATGACTGTTCCTCCAATGAGATTGAGAAGGACCGCATGAGATGCTTCGGCCATATGATCCATCATGTACGCCATGTTGTCTACTAGACCAGACGTATCATACACCTTGAGTATGGTGAGCAGATATTAGTCCAATCCGGGTGAGAGTCACCGGATTGCTCTCAAGAACATCCTAAAGTACTTGAGAAGAACTAAGGATGTATTCTTGATATTTGGCAGTAAGGAAGAGCTAAGTGTAATTGGTTACACTGATGCAAGCTTCAAAACCGACAAATATTACTACATATCGCAGTCTGGTTACGTGTTTTGCCTAAATGGAGGAGCTGTGAGCTGGAAGAGTTCCAAGCAAGGGACAGTTGCTGATTCAACAACAGAAGCTGAGTACATTGCTGCTGCGGAAGCAGCAAATGAGGCAGTTTGGATAAAGAAGTTTATCACTGAGCTCGGTGTGGTCCCTAGCATCGTGGATCCCATAGAGTTGTACTGTGACAACTCCGGGGCGATCGCACAAGCCAAGGAACCAAGATCACACCAGAAATCAAAGCATGTACTTAGGAGATTCCATCTTATTCGTGATATGATCGATCGAGGAGATGTGAAGATTTTCAAGATTCCAACGGATGACAATCTTTTAGATCCACTCACAAAACCTCTTGCGTAGCGAAAGCATGATGGACACGCCAGGTGTATAGGCGTACGAGATGCACCGGATTGGCTCTAGTGCAAGTGGGAGACTGTTGGAATAGGTGCCCTAGAGGCAATCTAATATTTAGTGTGAACAATGTTTATAGGCTAGAATATTCATTTATTATATATTGTGATATTTCATATAATGAAGTCCTTAGATACAATATGTTGTTTATCTTAAATATCCCTAGTCCAGTATCTTGATTAATAGGACGATCAAATATAGAATAGTATGTGTGTAGATTGGTATGGAGATATCAAGTCTAACACATGGGTATGCATTAGGAGTAATGGCATACTGGATTGACCCACAACGAGAAGGATACATTAGATTATGTTAAAGTCACAGACCGTTCTCGTAGTGCTAATATAATTGCAGTCCTTAGACTTGAATTCACTAGATACTCTAGTTGTGAAATATCGTGCTTTGATGTTATCAAACTTTACACCGTAACTGGGTAATCATAAAGATAGCTATCGGGCATGATAGGAAGCATGCTTAGAGATCGTAGTGATGTAGAGAGGATTTGTCCCTCCCACATAATGGGAGTAAATATCCACGGTCACTCAAGGGATGAGGCTTATTGAATGTCTGGCCAGTCTCAGATAAATCAATATGGAGATATTGATGTTATCTGCTTGCATAAGCGTATTCCCTGGATCGAGGAACTATGGATTGGATATACGAGTGTGACTATTTATGTCTCGTGTCCAATCCAGATATGGAGACGAAGGGATAGTGCAATATGTAATATTGGGCACAATGGTTTGTCGGGATCACTGACTTATTTCTATTAGTTGGGTGCGTGAATGTGTTGCTAGACACCGCTCCTTGTTAGTAATAAGTTACTACCAACTAAGTAGAAACCTATGGGGTCACACGTCAATTAGAGTAGAACTAGGTTTGGGATTAATTAATATGATTAATTAAATAAGAAGGATCATTATGCAACACCTTGCAAACTTAGTAGGACTAATATGCAAGGAAAGGACTAATCCAAGTTCATGTAGAACTAGGAAGGACCTTGATGTAGTTAACAAGGAGTTGGACTATATAAAGGAGGTTCTAGCTTTCTTCCCACCAATGTTATTAGACATAACATACGTGAGTGTGAGAGAAAATAAGAAAGAGAGAAAGCACGCAAGGGGTCGAACACCCCCTGCGTCCGCCCCCTTCCCGTCAGCACAAAGAGAGGGACGAAACCCCTTTCTCCTTCCTTGGTTGCTTGATTCCTTCTTCCCTCTTCCTCCGGTCCAAGCTAGCACTTGAGAAGGAAGAATCTAGATCTCACCACTAGACGTGGATCAACCGTAGAGACGAGGACAATATTCTTCGTGTGATCTCCCGAACCAAAAGGTACACAATTACTATGCCTCTTATCATGCTATGATAACTCTTCCTGTGATCCTTGGTGGGCTTTGAGTAGGAATTAAATTTTTGTTATTCCGCTGCGTTACCTACGTCAAACCCAACAGTCACAACTCATATAAACGCGTACGCTGGATCTACCGCAAATTATTTCTCTAAGTAAAATCCTCCGTCGTATCAATCTGGCAAGGAAAATGTATGAAATTGATCCTGTACAGTCCCTATTGAGTATACTTTTACAACTGAAGTTACTAAGAAAATACTGTTGCTGTTGTCACAAAAATTCTAGTCAGAAACTTCAACTTGCCAATGTTGCTAACTTAATTTAATTCAATCAAACAAGTCTAGGCCTCATCTTTGATATATTCCCATGTGTCCACATTCATACCTCACAATTTGAGCCTCATTCAGTAACCGGAAGATATGTTGAGGCTAACATGCTACAGCTGGACATTTGGCACTTTTGCCAACTGTAGATAGTGCTTTCTACAAAGGCAGATCTTAGCCACGTGGCGATCATCCAGCACACCTAGCTGTGCTCCACACACAATGGATCACCACCCGCGCTGATCCACGTGGGGGCTGCGAGACAGGGCCCTCGCATACCACCACACGGGACTTGTAGGGACTTAGTTGTTTGGAGGCTAGAGTGAGTCCTGTCGCGCGCGAGCGACAACCAAGCCTGCACGCGACGTTAGTAACTGCTTTGAGAGATTTATGGCACGAGCTCCATAAACCCGATCAACCTCATAACGGTTCCGGTATACGCGGACGGCGTGCGTAACGGTCCCTATATACGCGGACAAACGTGCCGTTGTGGTTAAGCTAATTAAGCTGCCATTAATGGGCGCATCAACCCACTACAGCAGTCACATTCTCCGTTATATATGGGATCGTTAACCCTTCCATACAAGGGCGAACCCACCTGAGATACGCGGAAGCTCTGCCAAAATCCTGTCTCTCTCTCATACAGTGCTATTGTCTTACTCTCTCCCTACACACAACCCTACTCTTCCTGTGTCCTTATCCTCTGCTCTTGGTGTATATTGAATTCTCCCTAAAGGATTCTCTCGTACACATTTGGTGAACCCGACGTGAAACTTACCACTGCAAGCAACCATGTCTCACGAAGACGACGTCAGTAACAGATCGCCCTCCACGGAGATCACCTCTGGAGAGGAGACCCGTCACGCTTCTGCAGCCGCCAGTGGGACTCCAACGTTTGAGGCTCTAAACGTCACCATCCAGAATCAGGGAAAGGTCCTTCAGGCTCAATCCGCACAGGTGGAGCGGATAATGGCCATCCTGGGAACCCTTGCTCCGAATCCTACATCAGGCACTGCTGTCTCTCAGGGAGGGGGAATCTCTACCACTCAGGGGACTGGGGTGGTACCGACACCACCTAAACCTAATTCGCAAACCCCACCGGCAATGGTGCAATTACCCTCTGTTCAGGGGCAAACAGCCTAAATACCGCCCCTTACCACACATATTCCTCAACCACCAACTGTGGCACCCAACCTCTCTTCACAATACCCCTTGCCTCCTCCGCCGGTACTGCTGGGTAACGTGACTTACACCCCTAGCCTGACCGCAGTATATGTGTCCCCGCAGGCTACAACCCTTCCTCCTGCTGCCGGGGGAAGCGCGCCGGAATGTATGACGTCGCTGCAGCGGCGCATAGAGATATTCCTGGCCAATCAACCGTTTGCAGACACCATTATCCCGAAGGTTGACAACGATCCGCCTATTCCATGTGAGTTCTATATCATGCCTAACCCCACAGGGTATAAGGCTCCTAAGTGGGACAAGTTTGAAGACGTCAACGGGAATGCCCACGAGCATGTCATGCGTTTCATCGACGTAATGGGACCATATGGGGCCAAACCCAAGTTGTTAATGCGCGAGTTCATGAAATCTTTGGGAAATGTGGCCTACAAATGGTATAGGACGTTGGAGGCCAGATCTGTTAAAACTTGGGATGACATGGTTTAGAAGTTCTACACGAAGTTCTTCCAGGTGGAAGAGAAGGTTACAATGATTCATCTCTCTCGCATGTACCAGAAGCGCGAGGAAGATGGAGTCACCTTCATCAAGAAATTTAGGGCCAAATCCTTGGAGTGCAGAGACGAGGTGTTGAGGGCTGGCTTGTGGAGATATGTCTACAAGGCATGCGAGATGAGTACAAAGGTATGCTGATCAACCTACAAACTCCTACCTTTTCAAAGTTGATTGAGTGCACAAAAAACATAGAGCCTATAGTGGAGAGGCAGAAGAAGAAGCTTGCCCCTGAGAGACCCTCAGTGGGAACCACTTTCAATATTGGAAGGTTTAGCTACAAGAGGGGGCGCGAAGCTGAGGTTAATATAGTTTTGCCGCACAAGCAGCCCAGGGTTGCAAACTCAGACGCGCCACCTCTACCATGTTCGATAGAGGAAGTCACTGACTTGTGTAAACAGTGGCGTAAAGATGGAATCTTGCCTCCGCTCGAAAGGATACCCTCTAAGGAGATGATGAGGGACCCGAAGTGGTGCGAGCGCCACGGGAAAATTATGCACCCCACAGCTGACTGCAAGAAACTCAGGCACATGGTGAGCCGAAAAATGAAGGACGGCGAGTTGATTGTCAGCGATCAGAGGCACGACGTGCGAAGCAACCCGCTGCCAGCTCATGCGGAGCAAGAGCCGAAAGGTAAAGAGGTATCCATGATCGCGATTATGGATCTTGAAGAGATCGCGGAAGACGGCTTGCCTATCATTGCTGAAATTCACAATGATGAGGACTATAGCATAGTTACGGAGGACGAGCGTGCCGACCGAATGAAGGGGTCGCACGGGTTCGGCAAGTTCTTTAACGAAATGAACTTTTCGGAGAAGTGCCGGAAAGAGATGACAAAGGCGATTCTAAGGGTAGAAGAAGACTTCGAGGAAGACATCGTGGTCTCCAATGGAAAAGTTGTTAGGGCGTCTCGCTCTACAGAAAAGGTTATGACCTTCTCCGCAAGTGACAAGAAGACGGACTCGGGCCACCAGAAGCCTTTGTACGTGACGGAGGTGATTAGTGATATCGAATTCAAGAGGGCATTTGTTGATGGAGGATCGGCCGTTAATGTGGTCTCGCTCAACACTTAAAAGTTGGTAGGAAACCGGAGAAGAAGATTGTCAGACGCCCATCCCCGCAGATGGGATTCGGGAGTGATTCCAGGATCACGATAGGATGGATTTGTCTGGGCGTCCCGATAGGAAAAATCAAATGTTCAGCCAAATTCTATGTCATTGATGCGAACACTACATATCACATGATCATAGGGCGAGCTTGGATTCATCGTTTCGACGCAGTCCCCTCAACAGCTCACCAGGTGATGAAGGCCATCTGGAATGACAGAGTATTGGAGATACCGTTTTCGGTATACCCCTTCAATCTAAATGAGGCGCACCTCACTGAAGCGGTGTGGTTTACCGAAATGGCGGATGAGCAAACGCCAGGGCGGTTTAATCCGACTCCTTTGCCTCGATGGGAGGACATCAAGGATCAGTCGCCAGCGGGGGTAATGGTGACAAGGGAGGAAGCTAAGGACACGTTATCCACACGTGAAGAGACACCGCCGGTCGCCTATCAAAGAAAGAATGTGTACACTCTGAAAAGAGTGATGAAACATGATCTCGCAGGCAAACAGATAGAAAGCTTCTACTCCAATGGAAAGAAATGCTACCGCATATGAAGGTGCGCGGGGGTACCCCCATTCGAGCATGGGGATATCCCTGAGCAAATGAATCAACTCGAGCATGTCAAACCAACATCAGAGGTCTCAGAGGAAAAGCTGAAAGAAGCACCTGAATGCATGGAGGAGAAGCCGAAACCTCAGAAGCAGGATCTGAAGGAAGTGTTCCTGATCCCAGGCGAAGAGAAGAAGAGGCCCGTCTTTCTGAGTGCAGACCTCACAAGTGAGGAAGAAGCAAGATTGCTGCAGCTACTGACTGAATACAAGGATGTGTTCGCTCAGGAATACGATGAAATGCCTGGCTTGGATACGAGCATCACTATGCACAGGTTAGATGTTATCCCAGGATCTAAACCAGTAAAGCAAAGTACGAGAAGCTTCAGACCAGAGATAAATGTAAAAATCAAGCAAGAAATTGTCAAGCTGTTGAATGCCAGGTTCATCGAGCCGAATCATCATCCCACCTGGTTGGCTAACATTGTGCCTATGGTGAAGAAGAATGGGCAACTTTGCATATGCGTAGACTTCAGGGACCTCAACCGCTTATGCCCCAAGGATGATTTTCCGTTGCCCAACATTGATCTGCTCATCGATTCGACTGCGGGTCATCGAATGTTCAGCTTCATGGATGGTTTATGTGGGTACAACCAGATCAAAATGGACCGTGAAGATGCACGAAAAACCGCGTTCATCACGCCGGTGGGAGTCTTTAATTACACGGTTGTGCACAAGAGATTCCGGCGGGGAGACCTCCGTGTACACCGTATGTAGAGGATCAGAGATCGCACAGGAAGAGTGGGGTTGTGTGTAGGGAGAGAGTAAGGCAGTAGTAATGTCTGAGAGAGAGACAGAGCTTTGGCAGAGCTTCCGCGTATGGCAAGTGTGTTTTCTTTTGTATGGAAAGGTTAAAGTCCTATATATAGCAGAGAACGTGACCGTTGTAGTGTGGTTAATGCGCCCATTGATGGCGGCTTAATTAGCTTAACCGTAACGGCACGTTCGTCCGAGTATATAGGGACCGTTACAGCACGTGGTGCGCGAATACCGGAACCGTTACGAGGTTGACCGGGTTTGACCGGATTGACCGGGTTTATGGAGCTCGTGCCATAAATCTCTCAAAGTAGTTACTAAAGGTCGCGTGCGGGCTTGGCTCGCACGCGACAGGGCTTACTCTAGCCTCCAAACCACTAAGTCCCTACAAGTCCCGTGCAGTGGTATGCGAGGGCTCTGTCTCGCAGCCCCCACATGGATCAGCTCGGCTGGTGATCCAGTGCGTGTGGAGCACAATATGGTGTGCTGGATGGTTGCCACGTGGCCAAGATCTGTCAGCTCAGAAAGCACTATCTACATTAGCCCCCTTTCTGCGCGTGAAGACTCATAGCTTTATAGACTTCCATGCGCGGAAACCAACATACGCGTTGCCGCCACGCACCAATTCAAATACGGGTAAGTTCAGCCCCCGTGCGTGCCATTATGACCTAAAACCCCTAGAGTCGTGCCGTCTGGCTTTTAGGGTTTTAGGCGTGACGTCAGTTTGTCCTGTGATTGCGCGATTCGACAGTGACGGTTGCGATTCGACTACTGAAAGGACGCAACCTTTCATTGTTTTTGGATAAATACTTTGTATCCTCCATTGTTGCAAAGCATCACTTCTTTCTCTTAAAGTGAATGGTACCCGGAGATCTTCGAGAGCAGATTCAGATAATCAATCATCAATTCAAAACTGCAAATCGTCTTCTTCAACTGTGCATATCCAAGCAAGCTTTGCGAAAACAAGGTTGGCCTTGTTCAATTTCGATTTAAAATACTAGTGTATGCCTTGAACTGCGTTGAATCTGTAAACCCATATAATCTGTTGAAACTTGTGAAGAAGCTCCAAGCTTTAGACCCAATTGCGGCTTGATCCCTCAATAATAGGGATTGCTAACACTGACTCGCCCGGTTAACTCAGCCTTGCTCGAGTTAATTGGCTCCGAGGATGTGGTTCGATTGGGAATCGAGAATGGGTATTTCCCCTACACTGCGATTTCTACCCAAGCGTTTGTCCAGAAATTGGACTACATGGATGAGTGGATTGACCACGTGTTGACTAATCATGCCGCGACTCTTGATGAAGCCGGCGTATACTTCGCTGTTCGTGCTATGAAGGGTGCTGCCATGAAGCTGGACCAGTCCATGCTTCTAGACCTTCTTTCCCGCTACTCTCCTGCGACTCACACATTCCACTTTGCTGAGTTCGAGGCTGCCCCTACACTCGAGGACGTGCAGATGCTGTACGATCTTTCTCCCATGGGTGAGGTGGACCCTTTGAGTCCTTTGAGGACGTCTGCGGAGATTGCCTTGTACACGCAGATGGAGGAATGCTTGGCAGAGGTAAAGAAAATCTCCACCCGGTGGACTACTACTAAAGCCCTTCCAAACTGGCAATTGGTTGATACGTCTGCGAAGAACACCTGGAACAAATGGTTGCAGTCCTTCTTTCGAGACTATGCGAACAGCAGCATCACTAAGAAGCTTCTGAGTGAGAACCCAGAGGCCGAGAATTATGTGGAGGGTAAAGGCTATCACTTGACCCTCTGTGCTTTCCTCTGTGCTTGGTTGTCGAGGTACTTGATTGACGGCCACCCACACGATGGGGTATTTTACCATGTTTTGCCACTTGCCGTGAGACTTGCCCTTGGCCAGAGAGTCGCACTCGGACCCTTGGTCTTGGGCACGCTATATTACAGGCTTGATCAGCTGTTTTTGGCCATGAAAGAGTCGCGTGGCCGCCTCGATGTACTGACCTTTGTCAATATCTCCTTTTTGACAATGTGGGTCTTCGAGCGGTGGTCATCCTATGCCCCAACTGCTCTCAAACCCGACAAGTGGTGTCCCCCAGGCGAGACGGAGGAGCGCAACAGCGGCAGAGCTGCGAGGTGGTTCGGAGCGAACAATACCAAGTGCGTTTGGAGCTTGATATGCGACAAACATAAAGAGTTTACTGCCAGGCCCTATGCCACACGCATTGAGAACGTGCGATGGTTTCCAAAGCTGTACCCCTCTAAGGCTGTTGTCTTCTCAGAAGAGCTGCTCTTCGAAGAGGGATCGCATTTCCATGAGCGCTATCGCGAGTTCTTTTGCTGGTGTCTACGAGGTTCCCTTCCTGCCCTCTCAGAGCATATTCGTGAGCTCGCGCCAAGGTACGAGAGGATTACCGTGGATGTTGATCCCACTCGAGTTTCTCCCCAGTTCGGCTTTGATGCAGTGGCACCATCAATCTGGCCCCAGTCCATTATCAGAGGTTGCTATAAGCGCTTGCTAACAAAGGAGTGCAAGACAGTATTTATGAACAATCTTCCCTTTGAGAAGCCTGCAGGGACCCGCGAGGGTGGTTGTTCGCAGAACTGGCTCGCATACTCGATCGCCCAGCAAACGAGGATTGAGACGCAGTCGGCCGCACAGCCAAGTAGAGCTCCCTTGATCAAGAGAAACTCTTTCCCGTTTCGCCCCAATTGCAGTCTGAGCGAGTCTGAGTATGGTTGCTACTCGTTGCTGGATCATGAGAACCATTTGTGCCCTGACGTCATTTTAAAGGAAAAGATCGCCGCAGTTAAGAAGGGCGACACGCATGTCTTCAGATATAGCGAGGCATTTGCTAAGGTAAGCAATTTTTCGCGTGCGTTAAACTTCTTGATTTTCACATGCTGGTGTTTTCATTCTGCACTGTTTGCTGTAGTGTCATGTGCGGAGATTCGCATCTGGTGATCGCTCCAAGTCATTGGTTAACACCATTGTTGCCACCAGAAGACAAAAGCAGCCGTTTCTGCTAGCATGGAGGATGGACCCTGAGGTCGAAACCAAGATTCGCGCAGTCATGAATGCTTTTGCTGACTCGCTGATAGACAATGCTCCGGCCTCGTCTCCTCCCGGAGAAGATCCGTCCCCTCCAGCGACTGCGGCACCGAGAGTGAAGAGACCCAGGCAAAAGGGAATTACAATTTCTTCCCCTAGAAGTGCTCCAACTTCTCCCCCGGGGAGGTCCCTTTCTGTCAAGGATAAAGGCAAGGGTCGCATGCCCAGCAAAGTGCGGAAAGAGCTCGCAGTTGAGACTTTCGTTCCATTCAACCAAGAGGAAGAAGGAGAGAGGCAGGAGCCCTAAGAGAGTGATGAAGAAGAAGAAGAAAGAACAGTTGTGATGCATGAGGAAGAATCAGGAGGTACTTCCGTCGCGTTTCTCTTCTCATCATCGTAATTCTTTTGTAATTCTTTCTTACACCAATCATATCTTCGCAGGTGATGATGATGATGAGATCATCGGTGGCCTTTTGGCCAAGAGACAAAAGAGAGATACCCATTCTGGCATTCCAGACGATCCCATAAGCGAGGACGTGCTTGCTGAGTCCCGGAAGACAGCCGCGGAAGCTGCTGAAAGAAGAAGGCATCGGGAGGAGGAGGAGCTCGAGCGTGTGAGACAGCGGAGCCTCGAAGAGAAGCATGTTGACGACTTAGTGCGTCCAGTTACCGAGGAAGACGAGCTTCCCGAAGAAGTGGCTCCTCAGGCGGAAGAGGAGGATGCGATTCCAGAAGAGGATGCGGCAGCCCTGGAACAAGCCCAAGCGGACTTTGAAGAAATCGCAGGCGGCGATAAAGGTGAGATCTTCAATCTCGCAGTAACTTATAGAGATGTTATTGTGGGTGCGTTAAAGCATGGTGTGTCAAAGGCTGACATTCGCCGTTGGCTAGTAGACAAGTGCGGAGAACCTTCAGGTAATCATTTGAGCGATACGCCTGTACTAGACCTTAGCAACTTGAAACATAATCATGACTGGTTTATTCGCATCCCAGGTCATGCTCATTTTAAGGACCTGCTTAATGAGGACACACTAATAGGGCATGGTTCCACGTCTTTAGTGTATGATGAAGATACATCAATCCCACCTTCGCGTGGAGGTGCTTGCTCTTAGCTTTAGCAAAGATAGTAGAATATCGTTCAATGCGAGTTACCTCATACCATCGCATTTTGTATCGCAGGCAATGTTGGGGAACATGCGGCGGAGCAAAGAAGTCAGCCTTCTGCGTCCTATGTTCCGATTCCGAGTCCTCATACAGAGAAGCCCGTCGCAGCTACTGAACACGCAGGTGAGCCTCTCGAGGACATCATCGAACTTTCCGACGATGCTGAAGCTGGTGCTGTGCTAATGGATGAAGATGCCCATACTGGCGCTGAGGAAGTAAGGACAAGTACTGCCGATGTTTCCGCATCTGAGAGTGTCCCTCGCCAAGCAACCTCGGCTGTCACTTCGCCTTCGGCGATGACTGAGTCGGCGGCACCTATTCCTGCGTGGAGCTTTTGGGGCTCGCAGGTTGGGAATGCAGTCGCAGCCGGTGCGGCCTACACTCTTCCTTCTAACTATGAGGAGTTAGAGCTCGCAGCTGACAGAAGAGCCATGGAGCAAGGGCAGTCTTCAACCACTCCAGCAATGCGCATTCCTTCTCTTCGTGAGATTCTCGAAGGAACTGGTAAGTAGTGATTCACTGTTTGCATCTCGCATGGTTCATTTGCGAGTTTGATAGCATAACTTAGCTTTAACATTGCTTCAGGTTTGAAGCAAACTGATGTGGACTGGCTAGTTCGGATGCGCCTCACTTACCCCCGATCGTTTGCAAGATCTCTGGAGATAGGGCCCTTTGACAGGAGGCTGTTTTTTACCGAAGCCATTTGGATTTTGGAGCAGCTATCTGCGGCCACGCCTGAGACCATTTCTGTCCAGAGTGCTGAGTTGCTTTGTGGCATGTGCCAAAATCTTCTTACCAAAGTTCAAGGCAGACTGGGTTTCAGATTTCTTATGAAAAGAGTCACTCTGATTCGCGCAGCCGTAACTTTGAAGCTCGGCCACCAGAACCTCGCAGCTGAAAAGCAGAAGGTGGAGCAGCAGAAGCAAAAGGCTGAAGAAGCTACGAAGCTCTATCATGAGATGAATGCCAAGTGCGAGCAATTGAAGCAAGAAGTGGAGCAGGTAGAGAAGCTGAGCCATCAGTTCGCACCCCATGACTCCTTGATCAAGAATTTGCTTTTGACTTTTTGAATTTGAAAAATAGCAAGGAAATGGCTGGAACATTAATGTAATGTTTGAAACATTAATGTAATGTTGCTAGGGTTTCTCCCCCCTTTTTTTTTAACAACAAGAATCGGCTTGCCCGTTTTGCCCTTCTCGGGATTTGATAGGATATCTCTGTGCATATCCAATTATGACATCAGCAATTGATACTCTGCTTGATTTTCGCGCTAATTTCTCGGAAGATAAGCACGCTTTCGTTGGGAAGTTCATCCGAATCATGACCATCCGTCATTTATTAAGATACGCAACTGAATCGTCGTAGCCTTTAGTAGGGTAATTGATCGTTACCGCTTTTCAAGGCGTAAGTTATTGATCTTACCCTCTTTTCGAATTCTGCTGACTCATCTTTGGAAACTGAAGAGTCTCCACATGGTCTATATAAACCCTGTCTTTGCCATTTGGGTTCTTCATCCCAAAAATGTGCTCTGCCGTGAGTCCTTACGACTGTTGGCTTCAACGCTTGTTTTTCGTTGATTCATGGCAACTTCAAGTTGTGAATCCTGAGTTTGCGCTTTGTGCTATAGAAATAGTTTCCAAGATCCACTCTATGAGGCTTATTGCTCTTTATAACCATCATAAAGAAGATGGAGATGATATCTCATGTGTGTTCGAAGAATTTTCTTCGTGTATTATGTTTGCAGGTCATGTTTTCGGCCGCCTCCCGGCGAGGTGCAGCGCCGAAGTGATCGTGCTACCGTCTCGTAATGAACGGCGGAATTATCCTCCAGCATCCCTGGAGGAGGATTTCTTGCCTCTTCGTTCTTGAACTCAGGAGGCTCGTCAATGCCCTTGTCTATCATGACAAGGAGTCCATCACCAGAGGAATGACTGCTTCCCCTGTTTTGCACGGCGGCATACGCCGGAACAGGAGGTTCCTCCGGTGCCTATCTTGATCAGACAGAGGCCTTTGTCACCTCTTGGGGTCTTGGACGTACCGTTACCCAGATCTTGCTGCTAGGGACGTAGCAAATGACGAGTTGATCTCTTTGCAGCAGCATCCCTTTTGCTATAGATCTTTGGCCGCAGATCTGTGTATTGCGTAGCCGGTGTTAGAACCGGTGGGTTCATCCTTTCTCAGTTAGGATTCCCTCGATGTGTCACTTCTCGCTTGTCAGCTATTTTCCGAATGTATTGTAAGCCATGTTGGCTATGTAGTTAGATTTGAGCTTTTTCGCTTGTAAGCTGCTATCTAGATAGATAAATTGTAAGTCTTTTCGACTCATAATGATAAATAGCCTTTTGTATTATCTGCTGCCTTGTTACAACAAAATAAAATTTCGCATGCGTTTCGGCATATTTCGCCTTGCATAATGCTATGTAATGGTTTCGCATTTGCTATCTGCCATATGAATTCGCAGATGTTTCACTAGATCGTTCGAGATCATATTTTCGCAGCTGTGCCATCTTGGCAGATGGGCTTGTGATTAGCCTTTGATGCACGTGCTATCATATCAGATAGACCTTTGTTGATCACTTAAGATCATTTTCACAATATTGCTATCGTAGCAGATAGTCTTTAGTAGATCAATTAAGATCGTTCTTCGCGCGAGTTGCTATCGTGGCAGATAGGCTTTACTAGATCAATTAAGATCGTCTTTCGCATGAGTTGCTATTGTAGCAGATAGGCTTTAGAAGATCAATTAAGATCGTTTTTCGCATGAGTTGCTATCGTAACAGATAGGCTTTAGTAGATCAATTAAGATCGCATTTGCATAGGCTGCTATCGTAACAGATAGGCTTAGATGATCAATTCAGATCGCATTTTCATAGGCTGCTATCATAACAGATAGGCTTAGATGATCAATTAAGATCGCATTTGCATTGGCTGCTATCGTAACAGATAGGCTTAGATGATCAATTCAGATCGCATTTGCATAGGCTGCTATCGTAACAGATAGGCTTAGATGATCAATTAAGATCGCATTTGCATAGGCTGCTATCGTAACAGATAGGCTTAGATGATCAATTAAGATCGCATTTGCATAGGCTGCTATCGTAACAGATAGGCTTAGATGATCAATTAAGATCGCATTTGCATTGGCTGCTATCGTAACAGATAGGCTTAGATGATCAATTAAGATCGCATTTCGCAGATTGCTATTGTTGCGGATAACCCATTGTTAACAGTTATAACAAACTAAAATGAAGCAAAATTGACATCCAGAAATATGAAGTTTCTCATTTGGGAGAATTTCTTTATTATAACGCTCTCATGTGGGAGAGATGAGATTACAATCCTTTCATATGGGAGAGGAGATTGTGTAAATCGTGCCATACAAGACATTAAGCGACGTTATAATAAAACGCATGAAATGAGAGAAGTCAGGGATAGTACTTCTTAATCCAGCGCATGTTGACTGAACTCGGGGTTGAGGTTGTGCCGTGCAACCTTCGTATGCTGCAATAGCCACTGTCGAAGACTTCTGTGACTTCGAAGGGTCCTTCCCAATTGGCTGCGAACTTTGGGTGAGTCGCTTCTCGCATGCAGTGATCAGATGCGCGCAGCACCAAGTCTCCAACTGCGAAATCTCTTCGCTGGACCGTCTTATTATATGCGCGAGCAATCCTTTCTTGATATCGCTTGTTGGTCCTTTTGGCTTGTTCTCGCTTTTCCTCCAGCAAGACTAAGTCATGATCGCGTTGATTTTCGTAGAGTGCGTGGAAGGCTAGCCTTGCCGAATTGACTCTCACCTCCGCAGGTACCACAGCTTTGGCCCCATAACATAGTAGAAATGGCGAGGCCCCCGTGGGTGTCCTTGGAGAAGTTCGGTACGCCCATAGAGCCATGCTTAGGGAGTCGGCCCACTTCTTGTGGTCGTCTGCGACCATCTTGCTCAAAATCCTCAACAGCGTTTTGTTGGTCGCTTCGGCTTGTCCGTTCCCCTTCGGGTAATAAGGGGTAGAACATATCTGCCTGATATTGTACTCTGCTAACTTCGCAGCTACCTGGCGATTAACAAAAGGAGTACCATTATCTGAAAGAACGATGTTTGGGATTCCGAACCTGCATATGATGTTTTCTTGAATGAAGTTGACCACAGCTAGCGCATTTGCCGTCTTGAGTGGTACTGCCTCCACTCATTTGGTGAATAGCTCAGTTGCAGTGAGAATAAAATGATTCCCGTGTGACGTTGGTCGGATGGGACCGATGAAGTCCAGAGCCCATGTGTAAAATGGCCATGGCGTCCCTAATGCATGTAGATCCACGGCGGGAGCGTGCACTAGGTTTCCTTTGAATTGGCACTCCTGGCAGCGTCGTACTTTGGTGCGGCAATCGACCTCCATCGTGGGCCAGAAATATCCAATTGAGAGGAGCTGCCTGCATAATTTCGCACCTCCTTGATGTTCCACCTGATGAGAAAGATCCATGACTTCTTGTGCTTCTCTGCCGTCTAGACATCGCAGCAAGTTGCCCTCATGACCTCTTCGCCACAACAGGTTTTCTTGTACTACGTATCGAGATGCTTTCCTCTTCAATTTTTCGGCTTCTTTTCTCGATTCGGGCACGGTACCCTGAGTGAGAAAGTCGAAGAGCGGCTTCCTCCAATCTGTGTCATCATCTGTTAGAGCGATGAGTAGAGAATCTTTGATTAGTGCCCAATATTCGCACTTCCCGTGTATCAGGGCCGCAACTGTCGACATGTCTGGCCAATGAATGCCATATCTCTGAGCCTTCCGATAGATTGACACCTCGCTTTCGCCGCAAGCATGTTAGTGAATCTTCTCCAGCAGCAATTGTCCCTCTTGCTCGGAAACACATCGCATTAGTATTCCACCAGGGCCTTTGTAGTAAAGGGTGTTGTCATGTATGCAGTACCCTTTTGTGAGTGCCCAGCCTTCACTGCTTGTGCCTTCTGCAATGGCTCGTAAGACTGCTTTTCTCCAGTCCGAATCATCCATGTGCTCGTCGTCGCACGCGTCTTCTGTCAACGCTGATGATGTCCGCACTTCGATCGAGATCCTCGCGGGACATTTGTCTGTACTGACCTTGGATCCCAAGGTTGCCAAAGCATCTGCATGCCTGTTGTCTGCTCGGGGCTTGTGCTCGTACCTTACATCGCAGAATTGCTGTACCAGCTTTTGTACTAGGGTGCGGTAAGAGAGAAGGTTAATCTCCTTCAAATCGTATTCGCCCGAGGCTTGCTTGACGATCAACTTGGAGTCTCCCATGACCGTTAGATTGCTTACTTCCAAAGCTTTCGCCGCACGGAGCCCCGCGATGAGAGCCTCATATTCCGCTTCATTGTTTGTGACTGCAAAGTTGAGCTTTGCGGACATCTGTATGACCTCCCCATCCGGCTTGGTCAAGACTATCCCAATGCCTCCACCTTTCCTTGTTCACGAGCCGTCTAAGTGGAGCGTCCAATAGGGCACATCGATTGCATAGATTTCAGGGCCTTCGAGTTCTTCTTCGATCACGGGCTCGTGGCTGTTGTCGGGGAACTGTGCCAACAGATCCGCTACCGCCTGCGACTTGATCGCTCGCGGTCCCACACATGCGATATCATATTGAGAGATGGTCATGTACCATTTCGCCAATCTCCCGTCGGGAGTAGTGTGCGTTAGCAGGTATCGTATGGGATCGATTTTGGTGACCACTACTACTTTATGCGATGCGAAGTAGTGTTTCAATTTCTCTATTACGAAGAACAAAGAAAGGCAATGACGTTCGATGTCTGCGTACCTCGATTCAGCAGGCTGCACGATGCGAGAGATGTAGTAGATAGGCCTTTCCTGGCCTTCGTACTCCTGAGCCAAGAGTGCTCCTATGGATCTCCTTGTTGATGTCAGATATAGCAGAAGCGGTGATCCCAGTTGAGGTGCGATCATTATTTTTGAGGACGTCAGCAAATCCTTCAGCTTTTCGAATGCAGCTTCGTGCTCCGGAGCCCAGTAGTACACGGCGTCCTTCTTGAGAAGAGCACTAAAACAGCATGTGATTTCGGCAATCGCTGGGATGAATCTCCGCAGATAGGATAGCTTTCCTAAAAATGTCTTCAAGGCACTCTGGTTATGGGGCGGCGTCATGCCGGTTATGGCTGATACTTTCGCAGGGTCAGGCTCGATTCCTTGGCGATGAACTACGCATCCCAAGAATTTCCCTGATGTCACCCCAAATGCGCATTTCATGGGATTCATCTTTAGTTGAAAGCGTCTACATCTATTGAAAAGCTTCCGTAGATCTGCGAGGTGATCTGCTTCGTGCTTGGATTTAACCACCAGGTCATCAACATAGAATTCCACTTCTTTATGCATCATGTCGTGGAACAGAGCCATCATGGCGCGCTGATAGGTTGCACCCGCGTTTTTTAGACCGAAAGGCATCACTGTGTAATTGAACACCCCCACCGGAGTGATGAATGCAGTCTTCCGCGCGTCTTCGGGGTCCATCTTGATCTGGTTGTACCCGCTGAAGCCATGCATGAAACTGAACATGCGGTGGCCCGCTGTTGAATCGATAAGCAAATCGATGTTGGGCAGTGGAAAATCGTCCTTGGGGCAGAAGCGATTGAGATCTCGGAAATCCACGCAGATGCGGAGCTGTCCCTTCTTCTTCACCACTGGCACGATGTTGGCCAGCCATGTGGGATGATGATTTGGCTCTATGAATTTGGCATCCAGGAGTTTGATAATCTCCTGCTTAATTTTCACGTTAAGCTCCGGCCTGAAGCTCCTTGTGCTCTGCTTTACCGGCTTAGACCCTGGAATGATGTCTAAGCGGTGCATAGTGATGCTTGTATCCAGTCCCGGCATCTCATCATACTCCCATGCGAACACATCCTTGTATTTAGTTAGGAGCTGTAGCAATCCTTGCTCCTCTTCGCTTGTGAGGTCCGCACTTAGAAAGACTGGCCTTTTCTTTTCCTCGTTCGGGCTGAGGAACACTTCCTTTAGTTCTTGCTTTTGTGGTCTGGGCCTGTCTTCCATGCATTCAGGCGCTTCTTTGAGTTTCTCGTCTGGAGTGCCCTGTGTTGGCTTTTCCGTTGGCGCAATTTGTTCGATGTGATTGATTTTCCCAGGGATATCCTCATGCCCGTGTGAGGACATCCCCGCGCACCTTCATATGCGATAGCACTTCTTCCCATTGGCGTAGAAGCTCTCTATCTCCTTGCCTTCGGGGTCATGCTTTGCAATTCGCTTCAGTGTATACACATTCTTTCGATGGTATGCGATACGCGGCGCCTCTTCGCGTGTAGGCGGTTTATCCTTGGCATCTTCCCTTGTCACCATTACTCCCGCAGGTGACTGGTCCTTGATGTCCTCCCATAGAGGCAAAGGAGTAGGGTTGAATGGTCCCGGTGTTTGCTCGTCCGCCATCTCGGTAAACCACACTGCCTCGCTAAGATGTGCTTCGTCCAAGTTGAATGGATTCGTCGAAGCCGGTATCTCGACTACTCTGTCGTTCCAGATAGCTTTCATAACCTGGTGAGCTGTTGAAGGAATCGCGTCGAAGCGATGAATCCAGGCTCGACCTATGATCATGTGATACGTGGTGTTTGCGTCTATGACATAAAACTTTGCTGAGCACTTGATTTTGCCAATCTGAACGCCTAGGCGGATCCATCCGATCGTCATCCTAGAGTCGCTTCCGAATCCCATCAGCGGAGATGGACGCCTGACGATCTTGTGTTCGGGGATCCCTGCTAGCTTCAGTGTGTGGAGCGGAACGACGTTGACCGCTGCTCCTCCATCAACGAATGCTCGTTTGAACTCGACGCCATCGATGATGGCCGTCACGTACAGAGGCCTCTGGTGGCTCGCATCTGTCTTCTTATCGCTGGCAGAAAAGGTCATAATCTTTTCTGTAGAGCGAGACTCCCTGATGACTTTCCCGTTGGAAACTACAAGATCCTCCTCGTAGTCCTCCGCTATTCTCAAGATCGCTTTCGTCATATCTGTCCGGCACTTTTCGGAGAAGTTCATCTCGTCGAAGAATCTGCTAAAGCCGTGCGACCCCTTCATCCGATCGGCACGTTCGTCTTCTGTGTCCATGTTGTAGTCCTCGTCATTGTGGACCTCGGCGATGATGGGTAGGCCGTCCTCTGCGACCTCCTCCAAGTCGACGATTGAGATCATGGCAACCTCCTTGCCTTTTGATTCTTGCTCCGCGTGGGCGGGAAGCGGATTGTTGCGCACATCCTTCCTGCGATCGCTGACGATCAGCTCGCCGTTCTTCATCTTCTGGTCGAATGTGAACCTGAGATTTTTACATTCTGCTGTAAGGTGCATGACCTTGCCGTGGTACTCGCACCACTTAGGGTCCCTCACCATCTCCTTAGAGGGTATCTTCTCGAGCGGTGGCAGGACACCGTCCTTGCGCCACTGTCTGCAGAGGTCGCTTGCCTCCTCTACTGAGCATGGCAGAGGTGGCACATCGAAGTTCACAACCTTCGCTTGCTTCTGGGGTGAAACTGTATTGACCTCAGCTTCGCGTCCCCTCTTGTAACTGAATCTCCCGATCTTGTAGGTGGTGCCGCTCGGAGGTCGCTCCGGAGCGTTCTTCTTTTTCTGCCTCTCGACTATAGGCTCGATGTTATTCGTGCATTCAATTAGCTTTGAAAACGTAGGTGGTTGCAAATTAATGAGCATACCTTTGTATTCGTCTCGCATGCACTGCAGGCATATCTCTACAAGCCGGCTTTCGAGCATTGGATCTTTGCACTCCAAGGACTTCGCCCTGAATTTATTGATGAAAGTAATCCCGTCCTCCTCGCGCTTCTGATACATCCGCGAGAGATGGATCATCGTCACCTTTTCTTCCATCTGGAAGAACTTGGTGTAGAACTTCTGGACCATGTCGTCCCAAGTCTTCACGGACCCGGCTTCCAGCGTTCGGTACCACTTGTACGCTACGTTCCCTAAAGATTTTGGGAACTCTCGCATTAGTAATTTGGGATCGGCTCCGTATGGCCCCATGACATCAATGAAACGCATGACATGTTCATGAGCGTTTCCGTTGACATCCTCGAACTTGTCCCATTTAGGAGCCTTGTACCCCGCCGGGTTAGGCATGAGATAGATCTCTCGTGGAATGGGTGGATCGTTGTCTAATTTCGGGATAATGGTATCCGCGAATGACTGATGCGCCAGAATAGTGTCCACGCACTTCTGTAGAGAAGTCATGCATTCTGGAATGCTTCCCTCGGTAGCTGAAGGAGGGGTTGCCGCAGGCGGGGGCGACACATACGCCGTCGAAGGATTGGGGACATATGGACTACTCGCATTGCCCCAAATCGTCGTTGGAGGAGGCAAGGGGTACTGCAAAGTCGGGTTAGATGCCAAAGCCGAGGGCTGAGGAGTGTGAGCAGTGAGAGGCAACATCTGAGCTGTTGACCCCTGGATCGAAGGCGGCTGCGCAATCGCCGGTGGAGTCTGCAGGTTAGGGTTGGGAGGCGTGGTTGACACTCCCAGTCCCGAAGCACTAGGGCCTCCTCCTCCTTGAGAGACGGCGGTGGATGATGAAGGATTTGGTGCAAGGGTGCCCAGAACGGCCAAGATCCGTTTCTAGCTGCACGGATTGGGCTTTGAGAGCTTTCGCCTGACTTTGAACAGTGGCGTCCAGAGACTCTAGCGTCGGTGTCTCGCCGGGAGTGGTAGGAGTACGGCGGGTCTCCTCTCCCGAGGCGGTTTCGGTGTAAGGCGATCTGTTGCTGATATCATCCTCCTGAGACATGGTTGCTTTTGTTGGTAAGTTCACGTCGGGTTCACCAAAATGTGCACAAGAGATTCCGGCGGGGAGACCTCCGTGTACACCGTATGTAGAGGATCAGAGATCGCACAGGAAGAGTTGGGTTGTGTGTAGGGAGAGAGTAAGGCAGTAGTAATGTCTGAGAGAGAGACAGAGGTTTGGCAGAGCTTCCGCGTATGGCAAGTGTGTTTTCTTTTGTATGGAAAGGTTAACGTCCTATATATAGCAGAGAACGTGACCGTTGTAGTGTGGTTAATGCGCCCATTGATAGAGGCTTAATTAGCTTAACCGTAACGGCACGTTTGTCCGAGTATATAGGGACCGTTACAGCACGTGGTGCGCGAATACCGGAACCGTTACGAGGTTGACCGGGTTTGACCGGATTGACCGAGTTTATGGAGCTCGTGTTATAAATCTCTCAAAGCAGTTACTAAAGGTCGCGTGCGGGCTTGGCTCGCACGCGACAGGGCTTACTCTAGCCTCCAAACCACTAAGTCCCTACAAGTCCCGTGCAGTGGTATGCGAGGGCTCTGTCTCGCAGCCCCCACATGGATCAGCTCGGCTGGTGATCCAGTGCGTGTGGAGCACAATATGGTGTGCTGGATGGTTGCCACGTGGCCAAGATCTGTCAGCTCAGAAAGCACTATCTACAACGGTGATGCCGTTTGGGCTCAAGAACGCGGGCGCTTATTATCAGCGAGCAATGATGGCTCTATTTCACGACATGATGCACCAGGAAGTGGAGTTTTATATTGATGATTTGGTTGTCAAGTCGAAAGAGGAAGCGGACCATTTGGGGGACCTGCGGAAGGTATTCGAAAGATGCAGAAGTTTCCAGCTAAAGATGAATCCCATGAAGTGTGCATTCGGGGTGACCTCAGGGAAGTTCTTGGGATGCGTAAAACATCGCCAGGGCATCGAGCCTGACCCCGCGAAGGTATCGGCCATCACTAGCATGACGGCACCACACAATCAAAGCACTCTGAAAACATTCTTGGGGATACTATCTTACCTGCGGAGATTCATTCCAGCAATCGCAGAAATAACCTTCTGCTTTAGCGATCTCCTCAAGAAGAATGCTGTGTACAACTGGACCACGGAACACGAGGCCGCATTCGGGAGGCTAATGGACTTGCTGACATCGCAAAGTGTAATGATCGCACCGCAGCTTGGATCGCCGTTTTTGTTGTATCTGACGTCGACAAAGAAGTCTATAGGGGCGCTTTTGGCTCAAGAATATGAAGGGCAAGAAAGGACAATTTATTACATTTCTCGCATAGTGCAACCAGCTGAATCTAGGTACACAAATATCGAACGCCATTGCCTTGCCCTCTTCTTCGTAATAGAAAAGTTAAAGCACTACTTCACCTCGCACAAAGTTGTGGTGGTTACAAAGAGTGAACCTATACAGTATCTCTTGACTCACACCTTTCCCGGCGGAAGATTGGCAAAATGGTATATGACCATTTCACAATATGATATCACATGTGTTCGACCACGAGCAATCAAATCACAAGCAGTGGCGGATCTTCTGGCACAATTACCGGATAACAGCTATGAGCCCATGATCTAGGAGGAACTAGAAGGACCCGAGATCTATGCAGTCGAGTTACCTTACTGGATGCTTTATTTTGATGGATCTTCAATAAGTAAAGGTGGAGGAATTGGAATTGTGTTGACTAAACCAAATGGGGAGGTCATCCAAATGTCCATGAAACTTGATTTCCCGGTTACCAACAATGAAGCGGAGTATGAGGCTCTCATCGCAGGTCTCCGTGCAACTAGGGCACTGGAAGTAAGCAATCTGACGGTTATGGGGGATTCTAAGCTAATCGTTAAGCAAGCTTCAGGCGAGTACGGATTGAAATAAGTAAACCTGTTACTCTACCGGACTTTGGTACAGAAGCTGGTACAACAATTTTGCGACGTTAGGTACGAGCACACGCCTAGAGCAGATAATCGGCATGCTGACGCTTTAGCCACTTTGGGATCTAAAGTAAGTGCAGATAAATGCCCTGCGAGAATCTCGATTGAAGTCCGAATGTCATCAGCATTGACAGAGGACACAGGCGAGCATGAGTCAATGAATGACGAAGACTAGAGAAATCCGATATTGCATGCAATTGCTGAGGGAACGAGCAAAGAGAATTGGGCATCCACTAAGGGGTACTACATACATGATAATGCCCTCTACTACAAAGGTCCAGGAGGAATACTCATGCGATGCGTCTCGCAACAGGAGGGGCAAGCGCTATTGGAAAAGATTCACCAGCACACTTGCGGAAAAAGTGAGGTGTCAATATATCGAAAAGCCCAAAGATATGTGATTCATTGGCCGGACATGTCAACGGCTGCTGCGATAATTCAAGGGAATTGTGAAAGCTGCGCATTGATCAAAGATTCTTTATCAATTACTTTGGTTGATGATGACATGGACTGGACAAAGCCACTCTTCGATTTTCTCACAGAACGAATTGAGCGTGAGCAAAGAAAAGAAGCCGAGAAATTGAAAAGAAAGGCAGCTCGATATGTGGTACAGGAAAACATACTCTGGCGAAGGGGTCATGAGGGTAATCTACTTCGATGCCTAGATAGCAAAGAAGCGCAAGAGGTGATGGATCTCTCTCACCAAGTAGAGCATCAAGGGGGTGCGAAGCTATGTAGACAGCTCCTCACAGTTTTTTATTTTTGGCCCACCGTGGAGGCAGATTGCCGCACCAAATTAAAGAGATTCCAGGAATGTCAATTAAAGGGAAACCTCGTACATGCTCCTGCTGTAGACCTACACGCATTTGGGACGCCATGGCCATTCCACACTTGGGCTCTAGATTTCGTCGGCCCAATTCGACCAGCCTCACATGGGAACCAGTTCATCCTCACCGCGACCGAGCTGTTTACTAAGTGGGTGGAGGCAATACCGCTCAAGACAGCTAATGCGCTCGCAGTGGTCAATTTCGTTCAAGAAAACATCATATACAGGTTTGGAATCCCCAACACAATCCTTTCGGATAATGGCAAACCTTTTGTAAATCGTCAAGTAGCCGCAAAGCTGGCGGAGTACAACATAAGGCAGGTGTGTTCCACTCCGTATTATCCAAAAGGGAATGGTCAAGCAGAAGCGACCAACAAGACACTGTTAAGAATTCTGAGCAAAATGGTCACAGACGATCACAATAAGTGGGCCGATTCTTTGAACATAGCATTATGGGCATATCGAACTTCGCCGAAGACTCCCACATGAGTCTCCCCGTTTCTTCTATGCTATGGTGCTGAAGCTGTTGTACCGGCGGAGGTGAAAGTCAACTTTGCGAGATTGGCCTTCCATGCACTATATGACAATAAACGTGACCATGACTTGGTCTTATTGGAGGAAAAGCGAGAACAAGCCAAGCGGGATAACAAGGGGTATAAGGAGAGAATCGCTCGCGCATACAACAAAACAGTTCAACATTGAGATTTCGCGGTCGGGGACTTGGTCTTGCGCGCTTCAGATCATTGCATGCGGGAGGCGACCCATCCAAAGTCCGCAGCTAACTGGGAAGGACCGTTCGAAGTTAAAGAAGTCTTTGACAGTGGTTACTGCACAATACAGAGGCTTCATGGGACTGCCACAACCCCAAGTCCGATCAATATGCGTTGGATTAAAAAGTATTATCCTTAACCTCTCTCTCTCTTTACATCCATCGGATTACAATGTCTATTGAAAAGTATGTCTACTACTCTGATAGATTCATGCGTTGTTTCCTCCCTTATGAGGAACTTGTAAGCTTGGCTCTCCCATATGAGGGACTTGTAATTTTGCCTCTCCCATATGAGGGTGCTTATAATAAAAGAATTCTCCCATATGAGAAGAATTTTATTACTTTAGTCGTCTCTTATCATTTTATTTACTTCTCTGTTTATTTACAACAAAAGCCTATCTGCCAAGATATCAGCCTTAATATGCGATCTCATGCGATCGAAAGCCTATCTGCCGAGGTAGCAGCAATGCTCAAACACAATCTTAAGTAATCTAAAAGCCTATCTGCCTAGATAGCAGCCATAATATATGATCCTATGCGATCCAAAGCCTATCTTCCGAGATAGCAGCAATGTTCAAATACGATCTTAAGTGATCTTAAAGCCTATCTGCCTAGATAGCAGCCATAATACACGATCCCATGCGATCCAAAGCCCATCTGCTAAGATGGAAGAAATGATCTTAACTGATCTATAAGCCTATCTGTTTCATAATAAGCTACAGCACTAACGTCCCATGCGACGCAAAGCTTATCAGCTTGAGAAAAACAATTATTCAGGCAAATATCCGAATGCAAAAGGCGAAAGAAACATAACTTGTTTTATAGCCAACACGCATGCGATATTACAATTTGTTGTATCAAACAAGAACAGCAAACGCTAAAGTACATTTCATTAATAGTCAAAATGACTTACAATTTATCTGTCTAGATAACAGCCTACAAGCGAAAGTTCATAGTAAGAAAATTCTTACGATAAAACGAACGGCCTACTGGCCCTAACAAAAGCTATGCAACGCTCTCGTCGAAGTCCTAGATCGGAACAAGGCTCTTGACTGGTCTTCTGCCCAAGAGATGTGCCAGATGAACCTCATGTCGAGGCGGATGTGGCGGTGAACAACAAGTGGAGAACAACTCCAGGGGCAGAAAGCTTATTGTGCAGAAAGACGAGCGCCATGGCTCGTCACCCCTTGTTCAAGAACGTGGAGGCAAATAGTTCTCCTCCAGGAAAGCTAGAGGAGAAAACACTCCATTCATTACGAGTCGGTAAAAAGGTCAGTATAGAACTGCACCTCGCCGGAAGGCAGCCGGAGATACGACCTGCAAACATAATAGACGAAGAAGAATCTTCGTACAAACATGAGGTATTATGTATATCTTCTTCAAAGTGGTCATAAAGATCAGTAAGCTTTATAAAGAATATCTTGGGAGCTATTTCTATGGCACAAGGCACAAACTCTGATTTCACAACTTGAAATTGCCATGAATCAACAAAAGGCAAGCATTGAAGCCAGCAGTCGTAAGGACTCATTGCAAGCCCCATTTTGGGATGAAGAACCCAAGCAGCAAGAGGCAGGGTTTATATAAACTTTAGGAGGACTCTTCAGTTCCCTAGCTGGGTCAGCAAAGCTTGGAAAACGGGTAAGAATCAATTACTTACATTTCAAAAGAGGTAAAATTCAATTACCCTACTAAAGGCTATGAAGATTCAGTGGCACGCCCTAATTAATGACGAAAGATCATAATAAGGATGGGCTTCCCAAAAAATTGTGCTTATGTAATAAATTATTAGCGCAAAAATCAAGGCGGATACGTCACCATGTGACGTCATAATTGATACGCATCAAGATATTTGTGCAAATCCCCAAAAGGGCAAAACCGGACATAGAGTTCCAGATAAAAAAAAGGGGGAGAAGCACTAGGATTACAATAATATTTTGTTTTAAACAAATATTTTTTTTTCTAAAATAAATCCTTGATCAAAGGGTCTTCTGGAGAAAACGAGAGTGATGCCTCTCTCACTTGGTCCACTTCTCGCTTCAGCTGTTCGTACTTGGCATTCATCGCATGAAAGAGGTTGACAGCTTCTTCAGCCTTCTGCCTTAGTTCCTCTACCTTCTGTCTCTCAGATGCGAGGTTTCGGAAGCCGCGTTTCAAATTCACAGCTGCGAGAATTTGGGTGATCCTGTTGAGAAGGTACCCAAAGCCCAACTTGCCTTGAACTTTAGCTTGGAGCCCTTTGCATGTGCTGAAGAGCAGCTGCGCACTATTAGGAGAAATGGTCGCAGGAGTGGCCACATACAACTGCTCCAGAATCCAGATGGCTTCGGTCAAGAAAATCCTCTTGTCATACGGCTCTATCTCCAGAGATTTCAGGAATGACCAAGGGTATGAGAGGCGCATCTGAATCAGCCAGTCCACATCGGCTTGCTTCATTCCTGAAAAAATTGATTCAATTTTAGAGAATAAAAACTTTAAAACAAAGGTGTATAATGCAAAAGAAGATAACATACCAGTCCCTCAAGGATCTCACGTAACGAAGGAATGCGCATTGATGGAAAAGCCGAAGCATGCCCTTGCTGCATGGCTCGTCTGTCAGCCGCGAGCTCGAGCTCATCATAGTTGGCAGGGAGAGTATAGGCCGAAACAGGTGCGACATCAGCTCCAACTTGCGAGCTCCAAAAACTCCATGCTTGGGGAACCTCTAGAAGCTCTACCTCTGTTGAAGGAATGGCAACAGTAGTAGCTGCTGCTCGACCATGAACTTCTTCGGCTGCGAGGGGCTCTTGTGGCTTGGGAGCATTCATTTGAACATCAACATTTGCATGCGATGCTATGTCTTCTATGACTTGCTCATTTTCATGAACTTCGGCTCCAACATCATCTGTTTCCATTTCCTCAACTGGAGCATCAACATCTTCTTCTATTAGCACGGTGTTAGCTTCGATATCATCAGAAACCTCGATGATATCCTCCCAAGGCTCTCCTGCATACTCAGTAGCTGCGACAGGCTTCTCAACGTGAGAGCTTCGCTCGGGGGCATAAGATGCAGGGGGCTGACCTCTTTGTTCCGGCACGTCCTCATCAGCATCGCCTGCGATACAAGAAAGGAAAATGTTGAGGTAACTTGTATTATACAGTGTTCTATTATTTTGATAGATCAAGAGCGAGCACCTCCACATTTAGGTGGGATTTCAGCACCTTCATCATATGCTAAAGATGCGACACCATATCCTACTAGGGTATCTTCATTAAGCACATCTTTAAGGTGGGCGTGACCTGGGGTGCGAAGAAACTTGGTACGATGATGATTGGGTTACTAAGCCTAGTTTACAAACATTGCTTGAATGATTACCTGAGGGTTCACCACACTTGCCTACTAGCCATCGGCGAATATCAGCTTTTGATAAGCCATGCTTTAACGCACCAATAATCACTTCTTGGTAAGTCACACAAAGGTTAAAAATCTCACCTTCTTTGCCACCTGCGATCTCCTCAAAGTCCTCTTGAGCTTGCTCCAAAGAAGCCGCATCTAAATCATCAACTTGCTGCACCAAGTCATCAACATTTTGTTCATCCAAACTTCTCCTTTTTATGAGCTCGATCTCATCCTCCTCGAGCTTCCTCCTTCTCTCTGGGGCTTCAGCGGCCGTTCTTTCAGACTCAGCAAGGATATCTTCGTCTATGGCTTCGCTGGAAACGCCAGAGTAAGAACCCTTGGTTTTCTTCTTTTTCTTGGCCAGGAGGCCGCTGATGGTTTCTGTGTCATCATCTGCGAAAAAACAAACTGTTCAACAAATATTGCAAGAGCTAAAGTACCAAGAAGATAAGTTTTTTTGAGATACCTTCCGAATCTTCCTCTTGTATCTCACCTCTTTCTTCTTCTCTTTCGCTTTCGCCTCTTTCTTCTTCATCATCTCTTCCTCTTACTTCTCTTTCCTCGACTTCCTCTTCCTCCTCTTCCAGACCAAAAGGAATGAAAGACTCAACTGCGAGTTCATTCCGCACTTTGCTTGGCATGCGACCTTTGCCTTTGTCCTTAGAAGCAAGAGACTTCGCAGGAGATGAAGTCGGGGCATTCCTAGGAGGAGAAGAGATTGTAATGCCCTTTTGCTTTTGTCTCTTGGCCCTCGGGGCAACATCTGCTGGAGGAGACGGAGCATTTCTGGGGGGAGACAGAGTCGGGGTATTGTCTATCAGCAAGTCAGCGAATGCATCCATTACCTCACGAATCCGAGCCTCTACTGGGGGAGCCATTCCCATTGTTAACAGAATTTTCTCTCCCTGCCTTCTCACGGTAACGATAGTGTTGATCAGTGATTTGGAGCGCTCTCCAGATGCGAACCTCCTCAGATAGCACTAAAACAGAAAATGGGGCATAAGTTTCAATACAACAAGAAAAAGGAGCTTAGCAGGCATAAAGGGAATTGTTTACCTTGGCAAAATCTTCGTTGTACTTGATAACATGCGAAGCACCATCCCTAACAGTGGTCATCTTCTCCTCAAGAATGGTGGATGGGCACAAGTGATTGTCAAGATCCAACAAGGAGTAGAAGCCATATTGGGAGTCATCCAAGCTGCAGTTAGGAAGGAATGGGAAGGCATTCCTCTTGATTGTAGGAGCTCTGCTGGGCTGAGGAGTCGACTGCGTCTCGAACCTGGCCTGCTGAGTAGTCCAGTAAGCAACCCAATTTTTGGAGAAGCGACCTGCACGGCCACCTGAAGGTTGAAGGAAGGGCAAGTTGCTCCGGAAGATCGTTTGGCACTCGCCAGACAACAGTCGCTTGTAGCAGCCTCTTACAATTGATCTAGGCCAAACGGAAGGCGCCACTGCATCAATACCAAACTGGGGAGAAACGCGAGTTGGATCAACGTCAACTGTGATCCTTTCATACCTGGGAGTAAGCTCAGTAACATACTCAGCAAGAGCAGGGAGAGAACCCCTTAAACACCAGAATAATAATTCGCGATAGCGCTCGTGAAAGCGCTCATGACCTTCGAGAAGGAGCTCTTCTGAAAAAGCAAGAGATTTGGAGGGATATAACTTCGGGAACCATCGCACATTCTCAATACGTGTGGCATAGGGCCTAGCCGAAAAATTGCTCCGGTCATCGCATATAAGGCTCCAGGTGCACTTGGGAGGATTGGTTCTAAGCCATCGAGAAGCTCTCCCACTAGAAAGTTCATTCTCCGCGCCTGGTACACACCATTTGTTGGACATAGAAGGAACAGGAGCATAGGAGGGCCATTGCTCAAAAACCCACATGGTAAGGAATGCGATGTTGACATAAGTCAACACATCAAGACGACCGCGAGAGTCCTTGATCGCCACTACCAATTGGTCCAATCTGTGATATAAAGTGCCCAAGACCAGGGGCCAACGTGCGACTTTCTGGCCAAGGGCCAATTTGACAGCAAGGGGAAGGACATGATAGAAAACCCCATCATGAGGGTGACCATCAATCACGTACCTAGAAAACCAGGCACAGAGGAAGCCACACAAGGTTAGATGGTATCCTTTCCCATTTACATAATTTTTTGCATTTGGGTTTTTGTCCAGAAGTTGCTTGGTGATACTACTATTTGCATAGTCGCGAAAGAAGTATTGCACCCATTTTACCTAGGTGTTCTTCGCAGAAGTATCAACAAGCTTCCAGTCAGGAAGAACTTTCGCAGATGGCCAACGAGTGGAGATCTTCTTCACCTCGTGCAGGCATTTTTCCATTTGCTTATATAGAGCAAGTTCTGGATCAGTCCTCAAAGGGCTCAGGGGATCCACTTCACCATTGGGAGAAAGGTCATACAACATGTGCACAACTTCCAAAGTAGGAGCAGCCTCGAACTTAGCAAAATGGAAGGTGTGAGTCGCAGGCGAATAGCGAGAAAGAAGGTTTAGAAGCATGGACGGATCCAACTTCACGGCAGCACCCTTCATAGCACGGACTGCAAAGTAAATTCCAGCATTGTCTAATGCGATGGCATGGTGGGTCAATATATGGTCAATCCACTCATCCATGAAGTCCAACTTTTGGACAAATGCCTGAGTAGAAATTCCAGTATGAGGGAAAAACCCATTTTCAATTCCTAACCTAACCACATCCTTGGAGTCGATTAACTCTAACATGGCTGAATTGTTAGGCGGGGTCAATGTCCACAATTCTCCAGAGGGGGCAGGAGTCGGTAGATTCTTCACCTTAACCCTAGCATGATAGAAATCTTTTCCACCCAAGTAGGGGGATTTTCTCCACAAGTTCCTGGGAAGATCAGGTATTTCTTCGGCCTCTTTAATGGGTCTAGATCCTTTTGTCTTGGCCATTCCTGCAGAAGAGCAAGAAAAAGGGGGGAGAAATATACACACTTTCAATTTGAATTTCAGGAAGCAATTATGTTTTGTCAAATAAGATGAACAGTTCGGGGTCAATTCTGGGTTTAGAAGTTCAGAATTTGTGTATATTGCTCAGAATTTCAGAAGTTCTACATTCAAAATTGTCACAATCTGGTGATTGGATCAGTTCTGGGTTTTAGAAAAGAGCCTCTTTTGCAGTTCTCAATGAACGATATATTTCAAATAACCATGGGTTTACAAATCCAAGACAGTTCAAAGAATATTTGAGTACAATAAATGGAATTGAGCAAAGCAAACCTTGTATTGGTAAAGCTTGTTTTGATGAAGCAAGTTGAAGGAGACGATTGACAAGGAAGAACTGATGATTGATCACTTGAATCTGATCTTGAAGGCTTCCGTGTATCATTCACTTTTAGAGAGAGAAGTGATGCTTTGCAGCAATGGAGAGCACAGAGTATTTATCCAAAACAATGAGGAGTCGCGTCCTTTAAGTAGTCGAATCGCAACCGTCACCGTCGAATCGCGCAATCACAGGACAAGCTAACGTCACGCCTAAAACACTAAAAGAACAGACGGCACGACTCTAGGGATTCTAGGTCATAATGGCACGCACAGGGGCTGATTTTGCGTATATTTGAATTGGTGCGTGGCAGCGACGCGTGCATTGGTTCCTGCGCATTGAAGCCTATCCGGTTAGGTGCCTTCACGCGCAGAAAGGGGTCTAATGTAGATAGTGCTTTCTACAAAGGCAGATCTTAGCCACGTGGCGATCATCCAGCACACCTAGCTGTGCTCCACACACACTGGATCACCACCCGCGCTGATCCACGTGGGGGCTGCGAGACAGGGCCCTCGCATACCACCACACAGGACTTGTAGGGACTTAGTGGTTGGGAGGCTAGAGTGACTCCTGTCGCGCGCGAGCGACAACCAAGCCCGCGCGCGACCTTAGTAACTGCTTTGAGAGATTTATGGCACGAGCTCCATAAACACGGTCAACCTCATAACGGTTCCGGTATACGCGGACGGCGTGCGTAACGGTCCCTATATACGCGGACGAACGTGCCGTTGTGGTTAAGCTAATTAAGCCGCCATTAATGGGCGCATTAATCCACTACAGCAGTCACATTCTCTGTTATATATAGGATCGTTAACCCTTCCATACAAGGGCGAACCCACCTGAGATATGCGGAAGCTCTGCCAAAATCCTGTCTCTCTCTCATACAGTGCTATTGTCTTACTCTCTCCCTACACACAACCCTACTCTTCCTGTGTTCTTATCCTCTGCTCTTGGTGTATATTGAATTCTTCCTAAAAGATTCTCTCGTACACACCAACAAACACTCAATTTTGGATTTTTTTTATCTAATTCCCCAGACCTCATCTGGATCTGAACTTCTATAGTATGTTTTCCTATATTTATAGTATCTAGGGACAAACTGTGAAAAAATAACTCGAAGTCGGTAATAAAAATTGAACTCGCGCATATTTTTACGATCCTGAATTACAACAAATTCATCCAACCATAACTAATACTCCTATTCTTGGATTTCAAAGCACAACATACTCAAAAATTTAGGTTATGGACTCATCTAATATTAAAATATCATGACTCAATATCAAAACGGGAGTTCATATTGACAAGAAAATTCCAAACACGGAAGCAACATATCTGTTACACGAACAATCATCTAAAAACCTATTTTCCATAACGTGACAACAAAGTAAATCTAAGTATAGAAAATGAAAACACATATTCTGGCTTCTAGGCCTTATTCAAACCAAATTAAAATGCTAACAAAGTCTAGGGAAACGAACTAAATTACTCCGATTCATTCTCTTCATTCCCCCCAATACCGTCGGACTCCATAAGCTCATCAACTAGGTCATCCTGTTCATCATCATTCTCTTAGTGCCAAGCTCTATGAGACTTCAACAACTCCTGAAAAAGAAAAGTAGGGTCTAACACGAAGTCACTTTGGTACTTATACTCTCGATACCTTGGCCTATCATTATGTCCCATTACCAAGTCACTATACTTTCTCTCAATCTTACTGAATATCCTTGTCCTAGGAAGGAATTTGATCATGAAAAAAGATTTTAAGATTAAATCTCTATATCGCACTGTGTGGTGCTCCTGAGCTAACACATCGCATCGAGTGACAACTCGGTCACGAAATGTAAATAGACGCTCAGTTTTTCTCCACCTGTGCACAAATGGTTAATCAAGTGGAACATAGACAATCTTCCTTGTTGTGGTCTTAGTTCTATCCATCTACACAAGGAAAAATAAAAGACACATAAAGACTGTTGGGTTTTGACGTAGGTAACGTATCAGAATAAAAAAAAAAATCTACTCAAAGCCCACCAAGGATCACAGGAAGAGACAATCATAACATGATAAGAGCATATAAGATATGTACCGTTTGGTTCGGGAGATCACACGAAGAATAGTCTCTTCGTCTCTACGGTTGATCCACGTCTAGAGGTGAGATCTAGATCTTCCTTTCCTTGTGCTAGCTTGGACTGGAGGAAGAGGAAGAAGGAATCACACAAAGAAGAACAAAGAGAGGGTTTGGCCTCTCTTTGTGGCCGGCGAGTAGGGGCGGACGTAAGGGGGCTTCGGCCTCCTTGTGGTCTTGCTCTCTCTCTTGATTTCTCTCCCACTAACTTATGTTATAAGCATTAGTTGTGGGAAGGAAGCTAGGAGCATCATTTATATAGTCCAATAACACATTGTTAACTACATAAAGGCCCTTCCTAATCCTACATGAACTTGGATTAGTCCCTTCCTTGCATATTAGTCCCACTAAGTTTGAAAGGTTGCAAAGTGATCCTTCTAATTAATTAATCATATTAATTAATTCCCAATTCTAGTTCAACTCTATTAGACGTGTGACCCCATAGGTCTGGAATTGGAGTGTCCAAGACGTACATCTTATTTTCTTTCTTAAGGACAATCCTTAAGTTTCTGTACCAGTCAAGGAAATTCGTTCCTGACAGTTTGTCCTTCTCAAGGACAGATCGCATGGATGAAGCCGATGCGTGATTGTTTGCCATTTAGAATTCTTTAAAACGAGAAATATGCAATTTTAGTATTTGGAACAATTTAACTATATTCAATAATGGCTAGATCATTAAATATAGTTCCCGCTATTTTTCTCGGATTAATAGCCCTCACCATTAATCCGGAAAATATCATGTATATTTTCTAGTAGGTCCAAGATCCATATTTCACTTCTTCTTGAGCTTGCTTTGGCAAGTCACCCAAGAATTGGTTATTTAGGTAGGAACCATTCCAATTGCATCTCTTGCAACTCTTGGTCCAATTAGGCGAATAACTCATTATTCTTTATCCTTTAGATAACACCTAATTGTCATGAATCTAGGTTCATCAATCCAATTGATCTTACCTAGCTGCGTCCAACCTCTTGCTTCAACAATAACACATTACTTGCTTGTGTCGTCCGCAACACATCATGGTGAATTAAAATCTCCTTGCTTTGGCAAGCCCAAGTTTAATAGACCCTGATCATGTAGGGTGTTTAGGCAAGAGAAGGAAAAACGCAATATTCTATTTGAGGGATTTAATAGTCATTATTCGTTTGGTTGATCCCAACAACACGATATACTTATTTGGATTAGGCAATCCACAATTAAAGACCATCGTTGTTTATTATTATTATCTTGTTAACATTTTGCTAGTATCCCCATACACACAAAAATAAATAGCAAGACATAAATAATAAACATCCACAAAAGAAAAATTAACGTGGCATGGATATGGCCCCTAGACTAAGATATTACCAAGCCAATGATAATATCTATTTTCCCTAAAGTGACAAGCTCATCTCCATGTGCTCCACCACAGCCGCGCGCCTAGGGTAGGGAGTCTTCATCGTCTTTTGGCTTCTTGGTTCTCCGGTCTTCTTCTCCATGCTCTTGGCTATCATCTAACTATTTCTAATTATAGCCTAACATCTAGAATAATTAAATAAATAAATCCTCACATGTTAAGGAAGATGATCAGCTGGCAGGCCGTAAAATTAACTAACTATTACATTAATTTCATCAGCTCGCAGGACGTAAACCAAACCACAATCTAGGCCATGTCCATCCACCATGCAACAAAGCACATAATACAGTTAAAATCAATTTTTAACGCTCTTGTTCAATTTTAGTTGAAATTGGGTAATTAGGGTTACAACGATCCAAGGGGTCCAACCTAGGAATAGGCCGAACCCCAAAGGACCGCCGCACGCCGCCTTGGGTCGGCCCTAGGCCTGCAGCCCCTAGGTGACCCGCGGCCTTGCTTGGCGCGCAAGGAAGAGGGGGCGGATGGCTAGGGTTTCGGCCTTATTCTCCTTCCCCTTCCTTCCTTGTTGCCCAAGCTTGGTTGTTTCCATATACTTGTTTCCATTATTGAAAAAACCCTTTTCCAATTATGTGCCCATGAACCCTAATTTACAAGAACCGAATTATTCACATCCTATGTGATTAAACTCACTAATTAACACATCTAATGTTAAATTAGATATTGTTTATACTGAATCAAATTCAATTTGCATCTACTATGACAATTAATTTCAGTTTCGCGTAATATGAATATAACGGTGTATAAACTGAAATCTTAACACATAAAATCGTGTTATGCACTTCGACTTGTGGCTCTCATACCACTGTTGGGTTTTGACGTAGGTAACGCAGCGGAATAACAAAATTTTCTTACTCAAAGCCCACCAAGGATGACATGAAGAGATAATCATAACATGATAAGAGCACGGAAGATATGTACCTTTTGGTTTGGGAGATCACATGAAGAATAGTGTCTTCATCTCTACGGTTGATCCACATCTAGACGTGAGATCTAGATCTTCCTTCTCCTAGTGATAGCTTGGACCGGGGGAAGAGGAAGAAGGAATCACACAACGAAGAACAAAGAGAGGGTTTGACCTATCTTTATGGACGACGGGTAGGGGCGGACGCAAGGGGGCTTTGGCCTCCATGTGGCCTTGCTCTTTATCTTGCTTTCTCTCGCACTCACTTATTTTATGAGCATTAGTTGTGGGAAGGAAGCTAGGAGCATCCTTATATAGTCCAGCAACTCCTTGTTAACTACATAAAGGCCCTTCCTAATCCTACATAAACTTGGATTAGTCCCTTCCTTGCATATTAGTCCCACTAAGTTTGCAAGGTGTTGCAAAGTGATCCTTCTAATTAATTATTCATTTTAATTAGTTCTCAATTCTAGTTCAACTCTATTAGACGTGTGACCCCATAGGTTCTAATTAGTTGGTAGTAACTTATTACTAACATGGAGCGGTGTCTAACAACACATCCATGCAACCCAACTAATAGAAATATATCAGTGATCCCGACAAAGCTTGGGCCCAATGTCCCATATTGCATTATCCCTTTTTCTCCCTATTCGGATTGGACATGAGACATAAATAGTCACAATTGTATATCCAATCCAAGTTTCTCGATATTGGGAATATGCTTATGCAAGAAGATAACATCAATATCTCCATATTGATTTATCTGAGTCTGGCAAGACATTCAATAAGCACCATCCCTCGAGTGGCCATGGATATTCGCTCCCTATGTGGGAGGGAAAAATCCTCTATACATCACTACGATCTCGAAGCTTGCTTCCTATCATGCCCGATAGCTATCTTTATAGTTGCCCGGTTAAGGCACAACGTTGGATAACATCAAACTATGATATTCCACAACTAGAGTATCTAGTGACTTCAAGTCCAATGACTACAATATTATTGGCGCTACGAGAAGCGATTGTAACTTTAACATAATCAGATTTATCATTCTCGTAGTGGGTCAATCCAGTATGCCATTACTCCGAATGCATACCCATGTGTTACACTTGATATCCCCATATCAATCTACACACATACTAGTCTATATTTGATTGTCCTATGAACCAATATAATGGACTAGGGATATTTAAGATAAACAACACAATGTATCTAAGGACTTCATTATATTAAATATCACAATATTTAATAAATGAATATTCTAGCCAAATCATTGTTCATACTAAATATAGATTGCCTCTAGGGAACCGATTCAAACAAAGACAACCTCAACAAAATATAAAGGAGACATGATATGAAGCGACACGCCATACTTTCAAAGCATTATATTCTTCCAAAATAATCCGACAATTTCCCAACTCATGAAAAACTCCAAAGAATATTCATTCATAGCCAAAACTCCAACAAGTGATTTATTAAATTAACAACTTAAACTTAAAATCCCAAAACGACAGTCTCCTAACAAGCTTCAAAGAAAACTACAAATACAGTAAAACCTCTATAAATTAGTAATTGGTACAATGAAATTTTATTATTTAGCGAGATATTATTATATCGATAAATTAATAATTGATTAATTTAAAGACGTTTTCCGTGTGACCTTTAAATTTTTAGGTGCAATGTACTAGTTACAACGTACGCTAGTTAGAGATGAAAATGAAGTGAAAAAAAAAAACTTTCCAAGGCACACTTTATAGCTTTCGAACCAGTCATTCGGAAAGAAGCATTGCAAGCTGCATAAAATCTTCACAACTTTTTTTTGCAATACGAGAAGACTGAGGAAATTTAAAGATGAACTCAACATAGATTTGAAGTTAAACAAAAAAGCAAGTGGCTATAGATTCATTTTTTACTAGACAGTCTTAGAATTTGTTATTTGTTACTAATCATTAATTTATAGTTTTGTTGGGATCAATATATGTACACCGGGATTTCAAAAAAGTTATTATCTTACTACATCTGTTTCTTCTCTATCACACCATAAGGATTTGGCACATATATTAAGAAAGTTGTGCCATTTACCCTTTACCCCTCATAATTCACAAATCAACTCCTCTGCCCCTATCTCTAGTTGTGCCTCCCCCTCACTCTCTCTGGTTTCTAAAAGTTCATGAACACCATCAACAACCATAAAACCAACAAAAACATATTTGAATACATATATTATCATCATAAAAACTATTGATTTCAATACAAAATATACAGATATGAACTTTTTTACAAACAATGAAGAAGAAGAACATATTTCAAGAGAAGAAGAATTGAAAAGAAGGAGAAAAGAATAATATATTTGAAGATAAGAATTGAAGAGGAGGAAAGAAGAAACTGGAAAGAAATGAAGAAGACGCCGCCGATGCCACCGCCGCCGATGCCGCCGTCACCGCTGTCGATGTCGGCCACGCCGACGCAGCTGCTACAACCTTCCTTCCAACAACTGATCCGCAGATCTGAGATGGGAGAGGAGAGAGGGAAAGAATTCATGCTATAACCTTCAATTGAAGAGAAACACAACCATATCTGAGGAGAGTAGATGAGAGAAGAGAGAAGAGAGAGAGATCCCTTATCGGTTTGATTCCGCCGCCGCCTTCCTCTCGTCTTGCACGTCCACCCACTGGAATCCAACCCCACCATAGTCGTCATCTTGTCGTCTTCCACCACCACACAACTGGCTATTCCTTCCCCTTCCTCTCCCAATGATTTCTTCTTCATCTTCCTCCTCTCTTTCTCTGTTTCTCTCTCTTATTTACTCTGTGAACTGTGAGGGTGAGAGGGGGTTTGGGGATAAGGTTATGAGATAAGGTTTAGTGGGGTTGGTTGGGATTAAGGGAAAAATCGTCATTTACATTTGAAAAGGTTACCAAAAAAGGGACACGGTGTTATAGAGAAGAAACAGCACGAAAAGGAATACGGTGTGATAGAGAAGAAACGGAGGTAGTACTATTTTATCGATTGGGTCCAATTTTGTACTGGTCCCAAGTTGGGACTAGACAAATTATTAATTTTATCGAGGTTATTAATTTATCGGGTAATAATTTATAGAGGTTTTACTATAATTTATAATATTCTAAAAGACCACGAAACATGACTCCCAAAAATGGGAACTAGGTGATAATGGGTGGGAACCATTTCTTTCCTAAGCTAAATCTTTAGTCCAACACTTATCTTGGATCCTCAAAAGATTCTTCCAAAGTCTTGAGAGTTAACAAAAATGTCTACTGCATGAAGTGTGGCGTTATTATCCAACTTCCTTGATGGAAATATTTTTGATTGGGAATTTACCATCCTCCTTCATGAACCAAGTCATTGAACTATCTCTTAATCGAAATCCGAGGGTTCTCATCAATTAAAGACTCCACAATGAAATGGCTCTGAACTAGACGGTTGTCAAACACAAATCCTCCAACAAAGTTAATGACCCAATGTTCACATCTCTCTAAGACATCCCCAATAAACTCATCGATTGACATCCCGTCCCAGAAAGTTGTCCTTGTTGGGTGGCTAAACCAAAAGTCTTCTACGGTCAGTTCACTAGGTTGGCAGCCATCCTACAAGAGTTGGAGAGTACAAACAAGGTTAGGCAATATCAATATAAATCATACATATGTGTATCTTAAGGCTGACTTCTAAACAGTTAAACACTTAAAATTCACCAACTAAGACTATCCAGACCCAAACGGCTTGTCAAATTTTATTAGTTGTCCTACTTCATTTTAAGCTACCGTACAGGGATTAATTTCCTTTTCAGAAAGTCGGCTCGGAAACCACCTGTAACACCCCAAAAATCCACACCGGAACAGCCGGGAGGGTGTTACTCTACACTCGAGATTACAATCAAGTGCATGGACATTTAAAGGCGAGAATAAAAAACAAACCACCATTTTTTTTATTTAAAATATTACTATTAGGATCAACCTGCAGACTTTAGGTAAGTCTAGAAAACTTTCCATAACACTAGGATCAATCTTCAGGCTTTGACTTCGTTCTCGACAAACCAGTAAATAAGGAAACTTTCTGCAATACAGAGTGAGCTAATAACTCCTGCAAAAAACCTTAGGCAAATGATACGATCAAAGCATGTTATAACACATAATTAGTTTTTTTTTCATCATATAATATAAACATGATCAAGTGTAGGAGATTAGAGAATGAATAGGAGTAAGAATTCCCCCTGAGTTCATGACGTGCAGTTTCAAGGCTGCGAAAGTAGTTTCAAAGCTTTGAAACCAAATGTGAACTTACAGTGTCCCCCTTGATGAAAGACAAAACCACTAATCTGTTTGACCTATATTTCTACGAAAGATAGACATTAGTTAAATAGCAGAAACAATTATTTAAATAGCAATACCAACAGTCATAAAATGATAATCAAAATCAATTTAAGTAACTAACTAAGTAGTTCTAAAAGCATAATCAAAATCAATCTAAATAACCAACTAAGCAGTGCTAACAATTCATCTACAGATCCAATAACCAGATCTCGCTGCAACTAAGAAATACCCCCTAATTTCTCCCCCTTTTTGACCTTCATAAAAAAGTGCGAAATTGTTTGATCAAACCTTATTGAAGGCTTAAAAGTTTTAAAATAAATTTAAATTTTGAAAGAGAGAATCCAAGGCCTTGAAAAAGAAAGAGATAAAGGTTGGATTCAAGGCTTAGGATCTTCATCTGTCTTAGTCCCGTCAGTATCATCTTGATCATATTCTTCTTCCTCATCCTCTTGCTAATCTTCATCATGTGCAACTTTTTCACCAGGCTCATCAACTACCACATCATCTTCAAACAAGTCTTCTGAGGTGACAATTGCAGGAGCCTTTTCTTTATGTTTCTTCTTCTGTAGAGATTCTGTGAGTAGCACCCCTGAGTCAATACTTCCTTCATAACCAGGTTCCTTATCCTCATCCAACTTTGACCCAGCTTCCTTATCATCAACAACCTTATCCCCAGTACTTTTCTCATCAAATATATCCTTGGTAGATCCGGACTTCCTTGATCCTTCTTGAGCTGGTGTATCCTCTTATTCCACATGTACCAAGTTGATACTCTAGAAAACACTCTCAATCATGTAATTCAACTGCCTGAACTCACTACTCATTTGATACTAGCCCAGGTTTAGCTCATCTAGTTCATTTTCAATAATGTCCAGATTCTGAAGAATTTGATATTGGTCATGAGTGATAGATGGTATGGCTACTGGAGTGGTTAAGGATTTAGGATTTTAAAACTTATTGGGTTTCAACTCATCAACAGACAAACAGAGAAGAATTTCCATGCTCCTTCACTAGTTTTCACAATTCCAATCATCTGAAGAGACTTTTCATCAATCATTCCAAAACCAGTACTTATTGTCTCTTCCTTTTCAAGAGGTATTTCCATATGGTGAAAGAAAAGTGGGATGAGGTTGGCATAGGGTAGAGGATGCTTCATGTTCTTTGTACAACTATAGAGCATGTGTTCCATTACAATTCTTGGCAAATCAACTTCGTATTAATGCATTACAAAGTACATCAGATACAACATCCTATCATATAGAAATTCCCTTGAATTCTCTTTTGGTACTACAAAACTCAGCATGATAGTAAACAAGATTTTGGCTTCAACACTTAACACAGAATGAGTTAACTGCTTAGAGGTAGTTGTTATATTAGGCAAAAATAACTATTCCTTAGCCATATTTAAACCATCAATATTTCTAGGGTAGTTTTCTGTATTGTGCCTCTTTAGACAACCCAAAACTCTAGCAAATTTTGCATGATCTAACTCCATATCAATACTAGCTATCTTAGATGATATAGTTAAACTCAAAGAATTCACTTGCTTCAGATTCAGATAGAAGCGTCTGGTGATCCTAGGGTATGCAATCTCAGAGGGTTTTAGGATTTTCCAAATTGAACTATGTTTTAATCTCCCAATACAGTCCGAATCCATAATATCATGCATGCTAGTATTGACCATACTCAATAAGCAATAGGAGCAGGTGCAAAACTAGTATTGAGCCTCTTTTTACCTTCTTCACCTACTTTTACTCTCAACAACCTCTTTTACCTTCTTTGGACTACCCTTTTATTTCCCAGGAGTATCTGCAAGATCTGACTTATTCTTGCTGGAAGTAGCAGTTTGATCCACCTTGTCCTTCTTGCTTTTCTTCTTAGGAGGAGAGGGATTCTTTGGTGCACTGACAGTTCTGGAACTTCAGATTTCACTAATATCTTGAACCTCTTCTTCTTCTTCTTCTTCTTCTTCTTCTTCTTCTTCTTCTTCTTCTTCTTCTTCTTCTTATTCTTCTTCTTCTTCTTCTTCTTCTTCTTCTTCTTCTTCTTCTTCTTCTCCATCTTTTCTTTTCTTCCATGTGTTCTTCTTTGAGCCTCCAACCATCTTGATTCTTTGAGAGGATCACCATGAGTCCATAGGGTTACGGATTAGAAGAGAGACTCAGAAAAGACAGAAGGGAGAGAGAAAAGATAAAGGATAATACTGAAGAGTATGAGATAAATAAGGAAACCAAATATTCCCAAATCCTTTAAGGAAAGAAAATTGGTTTTAAATTCAAATTCATTTGTGATGGAAATAGTATTATTCTAATTTGAAAAAGATCCATTTAACAAGATCAAAATAATATTAGAAAATTATCTACAGAGATAACATCGACATTAGTGATCCATTCATTGAATTATATAATAAAAATATTTATTTTGAAGGCTTTGAAAAGGATTTGAAGACCTTGAAAATATGTTATACTGCACATAAAATTTTGAAGGCTTAGCTTTTCAAGTCATTGAAAAACTTTTCAAGTCATTGAAAAACGTTTCAAAACATTGAAACACAAATAACTTACCTGAAGCTCCCCCTAAACCAGTGCTTCCTTATTCAACATCCCAAGTTCTAATATCAGAGCTGTGAATTTATCCTATGGTAGTGATCTAGTGAAGATATCTGCAAACTGCATGTTACTTGGCACAAATGATAGAGATACATCACCTTTGTCCACATGATCTATCATGAAGTAATTTTTGACATCAATGCGCTTATTCATTGATTGTTGTACTAGATTCTTTCTAATTGAGATAGCACTTGTGTTGTCGAAGAAAGAAATTTAGCTCTCCCATCAAGCTCATCTCAAATTCTTTCTAATGTAGAAAGAAACAGTAAAGGCAAGAGAGAATGATCCATCTCAAAGCCTTGAAAAGGAGGAAGATTATGAAGAAGATCCCTTTACTCTTATTTCCAAAGCTTGACCAGAATTCTCAAGATGAAGAAGAACTTCGAAAACAAAGACTTCAGCGGGGACAAATAGAAATCCTCCAGTAGCAAGGAATACAAAGGTAAAAACTATTCTCATAAGCCTAAATTTATGAATTGATTTGAGTGTGATTTTCCTCACAAGAAAAGCAAGCATTTTTCAAAGAAAGATCATGACAGAAGAAAGAAAGCTATGGTAGCTTCTTGGAGTGATTCTGATTCTTCAAGTGATTAAGATCAAGCCAACTTGTGCCTCATGGCAAAGCAGGATGAAAATTTGAAAAGAACAATGAGGTAATGGTAAAAATTATCATGTCTCAATCCTCAAGTATGCTCTCTGATATTTTGAAAACAATGCTTTTGAATGAAGAGGATTATTTGAATGAAATCAAGTCTTTGAAATTAAAAGTTCAGGAGCAAGCAAAAGAAAATTTTCAAATAGTTTGCTAAAATAGGAATCTCGAAATTTCTAAGCCAAAAACTAACGGAGATTTCAAAGCCTTGGAAACCAATTTCAAGGCCTTGAAATCTCAGGTGAAAGAAGTTGTCAAAAAAAATTCTATTATGAGTGATAACATTGTTGCCAAAAGATACTTTGACTGAGGAACTTCAAGACTCTCAAAAGATTATGACAAAACTTGCTGGCTCATAATAGAACCTTAACTTGATTCTTGGAGGAAGTCTACAATCTGTTCACCAAAGTGGCATTGGATATTACCCAAACTTTCCAAAGAAAAACGTTATCAGATTTGTGAAAGCAAGTAGCAGAAGTTCTATATAATGTCATTATTGTAGGAAAATTGGTCATGTTAAAATGACTTGTCCCTTTAGAAGAAGAGAACCTCACATTATGAGGAATACTTTTCCTTTTCAACTTAAGGGACAAGTTAGAAAGATTTGGGTTCCTAAAGGGGTTAGACCAACTAACATGGTTGAACCTGAGTATGAGTCCAAATTTTATACCTGGTCCAACAGCTGGGTAAGGCGGTTAATGGTGTTTGCAGATTGTAATACCCTGCAAATTCTTTTAGGGGTCAAATTGTAATATTTTAAAATTTGAATGAATTGTGAAAATTTCTTTATCAGTAGTGTTTGCTCGCAGCTGTGAAAGCAGGAAGTCTCTGGAGTGGATCTCCAATTTGAGAAATTGTGTAACTATTGGAAACTGGGGACGCAATTGTAATTTCTTGAAATTGAGTTTTTCTGATTGGAACTGTTGCCAAATTCAAATTTATGGAACTTGTGGGGATATTCACAATAATTTGAGATAGGTGGCCTAATTTTAGATTTGCAAAACAAGCTAATTTTCACTCTGATTAAAATTAACCCAAAACTTTGAGGAACTGCACATGCACCCCATTGGTGCATGTGTTCCACTTGTCAAAGGTGGCAGCATATAAGATAATAAGGACACTAAGAAAGAAATAAACCATTCCGGGATGAGGAAACACATTAAAGCATCTGGAGAAGGTACGTGGAGGTGACACAACGGAAGTGAAAAGTTTTTCAGTGATGGCTGAGAGTAAGAAGGGGAAGAACAAAGAGACAAGGCAGACAATACTAGGATTATGTTCAAGAGATTCAAGGACTATCGTGAAAGCTAAATAGGGATAAGAGAAGTTCGTGACGACATTATGGACTGTTTTAATTGTCACACATAAAATAATTTTCGTCGGAAATGGAAAGTTGACAGTAAGTTTGTTACCTAGGGAATGTCATACTCATCCAGAGTCAAAGATCGGGTTTAATTTTGAGATATTTAGACACGAATTTGTTAGTAAAGACAACCCGAAGCTGGGAATGAGGTTATACCAAAGGGTCCGAGAAACGTGTTGGAGCATCAAGCTAATGGAAGACAAGGAATGGTAAAGAGGATTAAGATCTGCCAAGACAGTGAAGGGTGCAAGATTTTGGGAATTGAGGGCATAACAAGGAGAATACGTTATCAGTGGACATTGAGCTTGGAGTTTTAGGGACTTGAGTACGGACACAAACTCTGAAGGTATATGACCTAGACGGGATATCGAAGGAAGGGGTACGGTGTTAGGTTTTTATTGGTATAGATTCCAAGATAAGGAATATGAGTGAGGCTATTATAGTGAAACTTCTAAAGATTCAATGATCAATACGGATTAAGGTCTACAACATGAGGAGCTCATGTTAGAGTATTAATGTGGATCACACCAGCTGACACGCTAGAGAATGTGAGCAATAGGAAAACTGGCGCACATTAGAAGGACATTGAGATAAACTATTGAAGGCTATAATAACAACCCATATGAGTACTGAAGTCGGGAAAGAAATCATGAGGAAACAGGGTAGAATGCAAAATAACCAACAAGGTTTCCGATTGGATCAAAGGAAGAGTTAAGGAATAAGATAGGGTAGGTGATCTTCGGGGATGAAGATTCTTTTTATGGGGGGTAGAATTTAATACCCTGCAAATTATTTTAGGGTTCAAATTGTAATATTTTAAATTTTTTAATGAATTGCGAAAATTTCTATATCAGTAGTGTTTGCTCGCAGCTGTGAAAGCAGGAAGTCTCTGGAGTGTGATCTCCAATTTGAGAAATTGTGTAATTATTGGAAACTGGGGACGCAATTGTAATTTCTTGAAATTGAGTTTCTGATCGGAACTGTTGCCAAATTCAAATTTATGGAACTTGTGGGGATATTCACAATAATTTGAGACAGGTTGTCTAATTTTAGATTCGCAAAACTAGCTAATTTTCACTCTAATTAAAATTAACCCAAAACTTTGAGGAATTGCACACGCCCCCCATTGGTGCATGTGTTCCACTTGTCAAAAGTAATTTGACACCTCACTTGAATACGTGGCAGCCTCATGTGACTCACCAACCACTGTATTCTCTGGAATCCACCATCTTCCTCATTCTCATGTTCTTCCCCTTTCTCCACAACCTCTATGAAAAACTACCAAGCACCAACTCAACCAACTGGACTACCAACAAAACTTCGCCTCTTCAAGAACTGTTGCAGCCTAGGCATCACCATCATCAGGGGAGCAGAACGCCTCAACCATTTCGGGAAATCGTTGAGTAACGAGAGAGAAATCACAGGTTTAAGCCTACAAACCCTAGCTTTTTTTTTATGAAATTCTCTCTTTCTGTGCGATTTCACCGCAATTGACCACTGGAATCTTGCTCCTGGGGTCTTTGCGAGTCCAAGGACACCAAGAAAGACCATTAACGCTGTTGGAACCACCATCGTTGCCGGAAAGTGGGCGAGGAATCGCCGGATTCTGCTGCATCTGTCGGCGCGGGGGTAAACATAAAGTCTCCTACAGTTTTTCGATATATTTTAACGAGCTGAGGTCTATATTGGCTCGTGAATGCTTCTCCATCGTCTAGGTATGCCCACGGCTCGTCCTAGACCGATTTCATGGCCGGAGCTCGTCGTTTTCCTGTGGATGTTCGCCAGATTCTGAATTTCTGCTACAGGCACGGTACAACCCTCTTCCTTGCATGGTTTTCAATGAAAATTTCTCCTAAATTGTCCTTGAAATCCCCTGAGTTCATTCCTAGCACTAAATCATGACTGTAAAATGAATTGATTAGGGTTTGAGTTGTTAAAAGTTCATTTCCTGGCGAACTTTGGTGCCCTATAAACACACTCTAATCTCTCTCAGTCCTTTCTCAAGTGATAAAGGGTTGGTTTCTGTATATTCTTGGGATATCAAACTACCAGTTTTTGGTTGAAATGTTTGCCTAAGATGATCTCTAATCATCGCGAGAAATTATTTAAAGAATCTTCAAGAGAGTGTTCTTGAACTTGTGTTCTTGATTTAATGATTTTTATCAAATTTCGGAGTCAATAACTTCCTGCCCATTTGCTGGATTCTTATGAGATTTGTTCCTGCTTAAACTTCATGTGCAAAGCTACAAATCTTGTGTGGATTTCTTCTCTTGAAACAAACTCTAGATAGTCTGAAAACCAATCCAAACTTGGTTGCATAATTGTCAAGAAATGTGGACTCTTGAGTCAGTGATTTTAAGCAACTTTCAGTTTGCGTATGTCTTCCAATTCTTCACATATTGGGATGATTTCTGAACCTATTTACTCTTTTTTTGTAAGGGCTACAATTACGGATAAAGATCCCTCTGTAGTTCCTTGTGTAGGTATAAAACATGTGCAAAGATGATGCCTAAATGTGTAAAAATAAAAACTATCAAAACTGAGAATTTGACTAAGTATGGGGAATGACTTGTTTTTGCCTAACTTTGATCTGTAATATCTCCTTGAGTATTTTTGAGTCTCTAAAAACTTCAATGTGTTCTGGAATCCTTGTTAAGCCATCTCTAAAATGGTATTTCCAGTTATCTCAATCACTATCTCAATTGCTCTTAAATTACCTCCAAAGTTCGCTAAATGTGCTAACTCCACTCAGACTTTGACATTTAGTTTGTCACTCGAGATGATCTGTATGGCCCACACCTCCATGAGCAAATTTGCTCATGTCGTCATTCTCGATCTAAATGCCAAATTTGACCAATGTTGACCCTATGGGAAAAACATTTTTGACCAAACTGTGTAAGAGGGGCAATCTTGTAATTTCTCATAAACGTTATGTAAAGACTAAATGGATGTTTTGGGGCCACCTACATGACCAATGTATGTGATTGGGCTCTTAATAGGCTATTTTAAGTTTTTGGTTACCAAGCTAAATGATGGGGTTTTTACGTAATTTAGCAAACTTTTGGGGCTTAAGTGAAAATAACTAAAGATGTACTTTTCAACTATACGACTACCCGAAAACTTTAAGATAATGATTTCTAGCTGATGAGCATAGTTTTGACTTGTCTGGGGAGTTCAGGTCTAGTCACGGGCCAAAGTGCAATTTAATCAAACTTTTGAAACTTGAGTATAATTAAACCAAGCATGGAATTCAAGCTGAGTAGGCTGCATGGGATTTAGTGAACCTTAAGACTGGCCAACTAGGAATAATTAGGGATTCAGGAACATTTAGAGACTTTCCTGATAAGACTGAGACTTCAGGGGATAGTTAGTCATTCTAGACTAGACAACTGGTTTCGCACATGCATATGCATTCTTACCTCATTAAACTGGAACAATACTAACGAGTATACGTACATTTGTACGTGTAGAGGTTGTCGGGTAAGTGGTTCAGCAGTGCTGATCAGGAGTATTAGGCAGGTTTCCAGGTAAGCATAAGAACGCTTAAATTTACCATTGGTGCATGCCAGAGTATAAGGATGAGTCTACCGATACATGATACAGGGATCTTGGAGTAAGTAAGTTGAATCTTGCTTATATATACATACATATGTGTGTTCATGGGTATGTTTCATACTTGTATCTAGATTACTTCGTCGATATACGTAACATGATTACTTTAGACCCTTGTATGGACACTACAGGCTCCGGCCGTCTAGCTGCTGCGGTGGCCGACACACATGGTACCCGGTCTACGGGCTTTACCTTCATGGCCTATGCTCTTGATCGGTACACTACTAGCTTTCGACTTGTAGGCAACTGGTACTACCCACTGGACTGAGGATCCAGTAGGGGGTGTGCACACTTAAGGTCTAGTTTGTCATGGTGGATAAGTGGATACAGGTATAAGGAATTGAGTTTGGATATGTTCAAAACAAAGTATTATTTGATATCTAACATACTGGTTTAGCTTTCTCCTTGGTCTTGGATGTGGATCAGGTTATATAGTATACGCATTTCAAGCACAGGTTAAACACTTTTGAGTTGTTAATATCTACTTTATATTAAATTCTATTTTAATCTTTGAACCTGACGTCGTAACATCAGTGCCTTCCATTTTTTTTGGAAGGTGAGTACGAGGGATGTTGGGTAGTAGACAAACACTTAGAAGCTAAGGCATCAAAGTATAAGAACTACATTTGTAAGTTTATCTAAGTTTTTGTTTCTTTAATTCTGTCGCGTAATGGAACCATTAGGTTTAGACTCCTTGCTGGGCACTTCCGTGCTTTGCGGAGGGCATCTCAGGAGAGTCTGGGGGATACAAGTGTAATTCTCTAGCACTCTAGGATGGGGGTGTTACACAGATTGTCACCAAGAGCAAGGAACGAAACTGGATCATGGATAGTGGTTGATCCAGACACATGAGTGGAAAGAAGTCTTTATTCTCCGAATTGAAATAACATTCAGGTGTAACGATCACACTTGGTGAGAAAGGCAAATGCAACATCATAGGAATTGGGAATGTCGGTAACAGTTCTGAAAATTCTACCTCATATGTGTATTTTTAGATAGTCTTAATTTTAATTTTCTTAGTGTTTTTCAATTATGTAAATAAGGCAATAAGGTCACTTTTTATAAGGAGAAATGTGTGGTTCAAGATGAGAAATCTGGCAATTGCATACTCACATCCTCGAGATCAAACAATGTTTACTCTTTTAATCCTAACAAAGTTGTCGGAGAAAGTGTGAAGTGTCTCAAAGCCGTGAAAGAATATTCAAAACTTTGGAACACAAATCTTGGACACATAAGCTTGCATAATTTGAAAATCTAGTTTCCAGAGACTTGGTCAGAGGTCTACCTTCTATCAAGTTCAAAATGAAGAGGTATGCAAATCCTGTGCTCAAGGTAAGCAGACAAGGAGCTTTTTCAATCCAAAGAACTTTTTTAAGTACTACTAGACCCATTAAATTGCTTCACATGGATCTATGTGGTCCTATGAGAACTCCTTCTCCATAGGGGTAAGAGATATATGTTAGTTATTGTAGATGAATTCTCTAGATTAACTTGGGTAATGTTTTTGAGAGAAAAGTCTGAAGCTCTATCTCAATTTTCAAATCCTTGTAAATAGCTTCAAACTTTGAAAAACATTCCAATTGCTTCTATTAGAAGTGATCATGGGATAAAAATTTGATCAACTTGAATTTGATTCTTTTTGTGCTAAGTTTGGTATCTCTCACAATTTCTCTGCTCATATAACTCCTTAACAGAATGGAGTAGTTGAAAGAAAGAACATGACTCTTGAGACATGTCTAGGATAATGCTTCTAGAGAACAAGTTGCAAAAATCATTTTGGGCAGAAGTTGTAAACACTGCCAACTACATTCTGAACAGGTGCCTGATTAGGACTATTTTGAAGAAAACTCCCCATGAAATCATCAAAGGAAGAAAGCAAAACATCTCTTATTTCAAGACTTTTGGGTGTACCTGTTTTGTTCACAACAATAGTAAGGAAAATCTTGGAAAGTTTCATGCCAGAAGTGATAAAGGTATCTTTCTTGGTTATTCACTGACTAGCAAGGCTTATGAAGTGTATAACAAGAGAACCAAGCTTGTTGAAGAAAGCATTCATGTTATTTTTGATGAAAGCTATTGATAAGTCTGAAGCTGATGGATATTATGTTATGAAAATACAAGCAGAGAGCTTAGTTCCTTGATGATGAAAGCCAGAAACACAAGAATAATAAATTGCTAAGTACCAAAGCTTCAAAGCTTTGAGTTACTGTAGCAGTTCGTATATGCTGAATTACCTAACTGTTTTGTGCAGGTTTTGGTTATGTTTTGATAATGATATGGTTTCATTATATAATTACATTTAAAAATCTCTGTTCTAAGTTGATCATTGCAGGACTAAGATGGATTGAAAATCCAATGTTCATTCTATTGAAGTTAGCAAGTAAAGCTTCAAAGCTTTGAGATATTCTAGTTACTCTTTACTGCTAAGTTCTACTAACCATCTTTCTGTATGAAGATGGAGTGATACTTAGATATTGTTACATGCTGTTAATTGTCTATTATTGTGAAATCTATATTAATTAATTGATATATTTGTGAGATTGAATATACTTGTTAACTCAGAACTTTCAGCAGGCAATTCTAGCACAGTTTTCTCAAAAACTGTTAGCTGCTATTTAAAGCAGATCTTCTTGCTAAATTATATTTTTATCTGTTTGATCTTTTTTGCGAAGTATGTGCAGGTTTGTTGGACACTCCAACCTCCATAAACAGATCAGCAATGCATTCAAATTAAGCGGTTAACAGGAGCTTATCAGATAGGAGATATTTTAGGAATTTTGTTCCTGAAATCTCTCAAGGTAGTTGCAGACTGAGATCAGCTACTTATATTTGATTTGCAGAGAATTATGAGAGATACAGAGGGCGTGATTTTGATAGGGTAATCAACTAGAAAGATTAATTTCATAGAGCTCTTCAAATCATTCAAGAAATCAACTCAAGCAGATTGAAGATCATTCAATTTCAGAAGAACTCTTCCAGGCTTTAAACAGCTTATATTTTCTGAGTTCTTCTCTCTGTACTCAATTGTATTATTTATTCTACATCTCTAAAACCTCACTAAACTTAGTAGTTTTGTTGTTCAAGTGAACAACAAGAGGTTCTTATTGTTTCAACAGATTGTAGCCCGTAACTAGATAGGTTGGGAACCACAAGATTTATAAGTCTAAGGTACCTCACTTAGGCTTGAGATCTAGGGCTAAATATGGGTGATTAATAAGAAGTTGTGTTTAAATCCTGGAGGGATTAGATCCCTCAGGCAGAGACTAGGTCCAATTGTGACTGAACTCTTTAAAATTCCTGTGTTCTTGATATTTACTTTTGCTGCTATTACTTATAGTTTAAATCGGAAGTTTCAAAGTTTGGAGCTTTCCAAGTCTCAAATCTTTGAAGCTCCTTTACTCTTCTGCTATATCTTTAAGCTTCTCAAATTCCTTTTAAATATTTGAGATATCAACAGTTTGCTTCACTAAAAGTTTCAAAAACATGTGTTTTGGCAAAAGCTAGCATACTCTATTCAACCCCCATTTCCAGAGTATTAGTATACCTGTTTACACCTACATTACACACTTTCAATTGGTATCAGATCTTTGGGTCACATTTTAAAGATCTAACAATGTTGTGACAATAAGTTTTCTAGGTGAAGGAGAATTTTCACAGGGAAGGGCATCCAATAGACCTCCATTATTCTGTGGTGATAACTTTGTGCACTGGAAGGAATTGATGAAAAGTTTCATCATAGATCAAGACATGGAACTATGGTCTATTATTGTGAATGGGCCAAACCTATTTTATACTACTGTGAATGGTGTTAGAACTGTCAAACCTGATGAAGATCTCTCAGTTACTGAGCTGGAAAAGGTATCAAAAAATTACAAATATTTGAACTTATTATATTGTGCTCTTAGTGCAAATGAGTTCAACAGTATATCCAACTGCAAAAATGCAAAGGTGATCTAGGATAAGTTGACTGTTACCTATGAAGGAAATATCCAAGTCAAGCAGACAAAGATTAATATCCTTTGAAGGCACTATGAACTGTTTAAGATGAACTCTGATGAGTCCATCAATGATATGTTCAAAAGGTTTACAGATATTGTGAACAACTTGGAGTCTGTGGGAAATGTATTCTCAAATTAAGAAAAAGTCAGGAAGATTCTCAGAAGCTTGCCTAAAGCCAAATGGGAGCCTAAAACTACAACTATAGAAGAAGCTCAGGATTTAAGCATTCTAGAACTTGATGATCTGCAAGGAAAGCTACTCACCCATGAGATCTCTATGAAGGAGATTGATGGTGAATTGAGTGACAACATCAAGAATCAGGCCCTCAAGGCAAAAGAAAATGAAAAATCCCAAAGCCTTGAACCAGAGGATGATGATGACGAGGAGGAAGCCTTAGCCTTAATTTCCAAAGTCTTGGCCAGAATTCTCAAGAAAAAGAGGAACTCTGGGAACAAGGATTACAACAAAGAGAAATTCAGATCCTCAACCAGCAAGGATCAGAAAAAGTAAGTCATCTTCACAATCATATAATTCTAAAGTTATGAATTTCTATGAATGTGGAGATGCAGATCGACTGGTGAGAAAATGTCCTCAAAAGAAGAAGAACATACAATTCTCAAAGAAGGAAAATGACAACGGAATGAAGAAGACAATGGTGGCCTCATGGAGTGATTCAGACTCCTCAGACTCACATTCTGAAGATGAGCATGCCAATGTCTTTTTAATGGCTGGACATCGAGAGGACCATTCTACTGAGAAGCCAATTGAAGACATGGTAAAAAAATTCTTTTCTAGTCCTTCTGATGTGTTGCTTGAAATTCTCAAAAGCATGTTTTTAAATGGGGAGAGTTACAGGGATGAGATTGATTCTTTGAAAATGAAGGTTCATGAGCAGGCAAAAGAAAATTTAGATTTGGTTTTTCCGAACAGATGTCTTGAAGCTACTAAGTTAAAAATTGACAGTGACTTCAAAGCCTTGGATAGTAGATTCAAAGCTTTGAAATCACAAGTCAAAGAAGTAGTTGATCAAAACACTATTTTAACTGACAAGTTTGTTGATATAAAAAATCATTCTGATGATTTAGAACAACAAAACACTTCATTGACTAGTAAGCTTCAAGAATCCAAGAAAATTCTTTCGACTTTTTCTGGCTCAGAATAGAAGTTAAGTCTCATGCTTGGAGGAAGTATGTAGTCTGTTCACAAAAGTGGAATTGGATATAATCCAAATTTCCAAGAAAAAGCCAAACCACATTTGTGAAAGCAGGAAGCACACATTCACCAAAGAGTCATTATTGCTGTAAAATTGGACATGTAAAAGTAACTTGCCCCTTTAGAAGGTCAGAACCTCACATAATGAGGAACACCTATCCTTATCAGCTTAAGGGACAAGTGAAACAGATTTGGGTTCCAAAAGGAGTTAGACCACCTAACATGGTTGACTCTTAGTAGGAATCCAAATTCTACACTTGGTCTAATAGCCTGTTAAGGCATTGATTAAATTTTGCAGGATGTCAGCAAAGCTTTGAAAGATCAGAAATTGATATTGGATAGTGGATGTTACAGACATATGAGTGGGAAGAAATATTTATTCTCAGAAATTAAAGAGCAATCAGAGGGAACAATCACACTTGGTGACAAAGCAAAGTGCAACATAATTGGTATTGGAAGTGTTGGTAACAATTCTGCATATTCAATTTCTGATGTTTATTTAGTTGATGGTCTTTGTTGAGTATTTTCTACTTTGTGACAAGGGTAATAAGGTTGTTTTTGACAAGGAGAAATGTGTGGTGCAAGATGAAAAATCAGGCAATTGCATACTCACTGCTCTTAGGTCACATAATGTTTATACACTATGTACTGACAAAGTTGCAGGTGATAGTCTGAAATGTCTCAAAGCTTTGAAGGATGACTCAAAACTATGGCACAGAAAGCTTGGTCATGTAAGCATGCATTCTTTGAATAAGCTCATCTCAAAAGATCTGGTAAGGGGATTGCCGATACTTAAATTCAAGCTTGATGAGTTTTGTAAGGTATGTACTCAAGGTAAACAAACTAGAAGCTCATTCAAGCCAAAGAATTTTGTAAGTACCTCGAGACCCTTAGAAATGCTGTATATGGACTTGTGTGGTCCTATGAGGGTTCAAAAAACCATAGGTAAGAGATATATGCTTGTTGTAGTTGATGATTACTCTAAATATTCTTGGGTTATGTTTATTAGAGAAAAGTCTAAAGCATTATCTGAATTTTCTACATTTTGCAAAGAGCTTCAAACTTTAAAAAAATTACCTGTTTTATCTATTAGAAGTGGTCATGGTAGGGAATTTAATCAACTTAACTTTGATTTGTTTTGTGCAAAGCATGGCATCTCACACAACTTTTCTACACTTAGAACTCCTCAGCAAAATGGAGTAGTTGAGAGGAAAAATAGGACTCTTGAAGACATGTCTAGAACCATGCTACTTGAAAGTAATTTGCCAAAATATTTGTGTGCAGAAGCTGTTCATACTGCCAACTATGTGCTCAAAAGATGTTTGCTTAGGCCAATTTTGAAGAAAACTCCTTATGAACTGTTTAAAGGCAGGAAGCCTAGTGTTGCTTACTTTTAAGCCTTTTGGCTGTATTTGTTTTGTGCATAAAAATGAAAAATATAATCTTCGTAAGTTTGATGCTAGAAGTTATGAAGGTGTGTTCCTTGGTTATTCTCAAACCAGAAAAGCTACAATAAGAGATGTAAGATTGTAGAGGAGAGTATTCATGTTGTTTTTGATGAAAGTACTGATAATTCTCCAAGTAAAAGTTTTGCAGATCTTAGTTTGAATAAATATGAGGCTAATTAAGACCTTGAGAAAGTTAGCAAGAGCAAAACTAAGCACCAAAAACTTTCAGAAGAATCTCAAGGCTTTGAACCCCCTGCTGAGCCAAAATCTCAAAGCCTTGAGACATAGATTGATAGGAAATATAATGCTCCTTCTACTGTATCAAGAACTCTAATCCTTGAAGGTCCATACACTTGGACACCCAGAAAGAAGTTAAAATATGTCTATAATCATCTTGCTGAGAATATTATATCAGATCCAACAACTGGAACTCATATAAGAGGTCAATTGAGAAATATGTGTGCATTCAGTGCTTTTGTATCGCTCATTGAGCCCAAAAATGCAAAAGAAACACTAGAGGATGCCGACTGCATCATTGCAATGCAGAATGAGCTGAATGAGTTTGAAATAAACAAGGTTTGAAATTTGGTTCCTAGACCAAAGGATCAACCAGTGATTGGAAGAAGATGGGGGTTCAGAAATAAGCTTGATGAAAAAGGTAAGGTTGTAATAAACAAAGCAATAATGGTTGCAAAGGGGTACAATCAAGAGTAAGGTACTGATTATGAGGAAGCATTTGCTCTTGTTTCAAGGTTAGAAGCTTATTAGAATACTTCTTTCATTTGCATCACATAATCACATATAACTTTTCCAAATGGATGTCAAATGTGCTTTTCTGAATGGTTATTTACAAGAAGAAATATTTGTTGCTCAACCATCAGGTTTTGAAATGACATCTTTCCTGATTATGTTTACAAAATAAAAAAAGACTTATATGGACTTAAGCAAGCTCCAAGGACTTGATATGACAGACTCTCAAATTTTTTGTTGGTAAATGGTTTTAAGAGAGGTCTGGTTGATAAAACTCTTTTTTATCAAAAATCAGGAAAAAGATATGTTAGTTGTTCAGATATATGTAGATGATATTCTATTTGGTGCTACTAATGATGCTCTTTCAAAAGATTTTTCAAGTCTATTGTGCACGGAATTTGAAATGGGCTTGATGGGAGAACTGAATTTCTTCCTTGGACTTCATGTACATCAAATGAAGAAATGAATTTTTGTGCATCATGGAAAGTACACCCTGGACTTGTTAAATAAATATAACATGTCACCGTCCAAGGTTGTAAAGACTCCTATGAGTTCATCACTGTCTTTAGACAAGGACTCAACTGGTAAGAGTGTAAATCAGAAAGAATACAGAGGTATGATTGGTTCAATTTTGTACTTAACTTCTAGTAGACCCAATATTATGTTTAGTGTGTGCATGTGTGCAAGGTTTCAGGCTGATCCTAAAGAAAGTTATTTAATTGTTGTAAAAAGGATTTTTAGATATTTGAATGGAACCAAAGACTTGGGGCTTTGGTATCCAAGAAGGTATAACTTTTTGTTAAGTGGATATTCAGATGAAAACTTTGCAGGATACAAAGTAGACAGAAAGAGTACTTCTAGATGCTGCCAATTTCTTGGATCTTCATTGATAAGTTGGCATTCAAAGAAGCAGAATTCAGTGGCTCTATCAACTGTAGAAGATGAATATATTGCAGATGGAGCTTGTTGTTCACATGTTTTATGGATTGCACAGTAGCTAAGAGATCTAGGATATGATTTCGTAAATGTGCCTATCAACTGTGACAATACAAGTGCCACTTCCATATCTAAGAATCCAGTCCAGCACTCAAGGACGAAGAACATAAATGTGAGACATCATTTTCTTAGAGATCACACAGAAAAAGTTGATATTGTTCTATCTTTTATTTCAACTTCTAAGAAAATAGCTGATATTTTCACTAATCCACTGACAGATGAGAGGTTTGCATCCCTAAGGCTTGAATTGGGTATGTTAAACAAGGATGCACTCGTTTAGGGGGAGTAATTAGTTACTAGGTGTATTATCTGTGTGAATTCAAAGCCTTGAGATTATATTTTCAGGAGCCTTGAAAATATAGCTCAAAGCTTTGAAGTTTCTGTATAAGTCTGAAACTTCTCAAAGCTTTGAAATACTCTTTCATTGCTGTGATGAGTGGATTTGCATTTTCTTTAAAAAATTGGATCATGGAATTTGTTTTGTTATCTTTTTAGATAATTGCAGAATATTTTCAAATGTTCAGAGATTTGATCAAAATATCTACAAATATCTTGAAAATCTCCTGAAATCTTTTTGCATGCAAATCTCATACTATTAGTCAAACTCATCTACCTACTTAAGCCAGCTTCAGGAATTATTTTCTCTCATTCTCTACTTCAATCTCTTCGTCTCTATCTCTCTCTCCATTCTCTGAGTCTCTCAAACCCTAACCCAAATGGAGCAAAAATCCGAAAGGATCAAGCAGCTAGGTCAGACCTCCAACAAGAGCATGAAGAGAAAATCTAAAAGGAAGATCACCATACATGGATCAAACTTAGAAGACACTACTAGTGTTCATGAGACTTCTACTCGTACAAAGAGGACCAAGAAAGGGAAGGAACTTCGAGAAGAAGCTAGGGCTGGGTCAGATTCAGAATCTGCAACAGACGAGGTGGTGAAAGAAAAGGGGAACAATGATCAGGAGGAAGAATCAAGCAAGAAGAAGAAAGAAGTGATTGCTGAGAAAGAAAAGAAGAATGTACCATCTACAAAAGAGAAGGTTGGTGACAAGCAAGCAGAAGCAACCCCAGAGATGAAGGGTGAAGAAACCACTGAGAAAAATAGGGTTAAGCATAGTGCAGTAAAAACCAAGAAAGCCACAAACTTTGGTAAGAACCTCTTGCCTGAATCTTGGTGTGTTAATTCTGATGTCAAGAAGGTATGGATTGATGGGTATGCATCATCTAAAGTGTCTTTTTGTAGTCTGATCAGTTATGATTTATTAGAGATTTTAGACTTAGACTACATTAAGAACTTGAAAAACTCAACTGTTGGAAGTATGTTGAACCCACCTTCTGAAGCTTACCCTAGGTTTACAAGAATATTCTATTTGAATCTGGTTCAGAGCTTGATGATAGTGATAGATACATCCTTACTTCAAGAGTGGCTGGTGTGCCCATTAGGTTAGATCACAGGGTGTTCTCCAAAGTTTAGGGAGTGCCTAGTGTTGGAATAGATGCCCTAGAGGCAATCTTATATGAACATTGTTATTGGATAGGATATTCATTTATTATATATTGTGATATTTAATATAATGAAGTCCTTATTTACAATGTGTTGTTTATCTTAAATATCCCTAGTCCATTATATTTATTAATAGGACGATCAAATATAGACTAGTATGTGGTAGATTAATATGGAGATAACAAGTCTAACAAATGGGTGTGCATTAGGAGTAATGGCATACTGGATTCACCCACAACGAGAAGGATACATTAGATTATGTTAAGTCACAATCGCTTCTCGTAGTGCTAATATAATTGCAATCCTTAGACTTGAAGTCACTAGATACTATAGTTGTGAAATATCGTGATTTGATGTTATCAAACGTTAAACTGTAACTGGGTAATCATAAAGGTAGTTATCGGGCATGATAGGAAGCAAGCTTAGAGATCGTAGTGATGTAGAGATGATTTGTCCCTCCCACATAATGGGAGTAAATATCCACGACCACTAGAGGGATGAGTCTTATTGAATGTCTGGCAAGACTCAGATAAATCAATATGGAGATATTGATGTTATCTGCTTGCATAAGCATATTCCCAGGATCGAGGAACTATGGATTGGATATACGAGTGTGACTATTTATGTCTCGTGTCCAATCCGGATATGGAGACAAAGGGAAAGTACAATATGAGATATTGGGCACAAGAGGTTTGTCGGGATCACTGACTATTTCTGTTTAGTTGGGTGGCATGGATGTGTTGCTAGACACCGCTCCTTGTTAGTAATAAGTTACTACCAACTAAGTAGAAACCTATGGGGTCACACGTCAAATAGAGTAGAACTAGGTTTGGGATTAATTAATATGATTAATTAAATAAGAAGGATCATTATGCAACACCTTGCAAACTTAGTAGGACTAATTTGCAAGGAAGGGACTTATCCAAGTTCATGTAGAACTAGGAAGGACCTTCATGTAGTTAACAAGGAGTTGTTGGACTATATAAAGGAGGCTCTAGCTTCCTTCCCACTGAATGTTATTAGACATAACACAAGAGAGTGGGAGATAATAAAACAGAGAGAGCAAGACAAGCTTAGAGGCCGCCGCCCCCTAAGCCAGTCGGTCCCCTTCCCGTCGGCACCAAAGAGGAGGGCCGAAAGCCTCCTTTTTCCATCGTTGCTTGATTCGTTCTTCCCTCTTCCTCCGGTCCAAGCTAGCACTTGAGAAGGAAGAATCTAGATCTCACCTCTAGACGTGGATCAACCGTAGAGACGAGGACATCATTCTTCGTGTGATCTCTCAAACCAAAAAGATACACATTATTATGTCTCTTATCATGTTATGATGTCTCTTCCTGTGATCCTTGGTGGGCTTTGAGTAGGATTAAATTTTTGTTATTCCGCTGCGTTACCTACGTCAAAACCCAACACCTAGGAAGTATAAGGTTGATGACTATCCTGATAGAAAAGAAATCCTAGAGAAAGACAAAGCCATGTTTTTCTGGGAGGGAACAACTTTTAAACCCAAGAATTTAACACATTTTGTGTTTAATTGTGAAGAAAAAATCCTATTTTCTATCATTATGAGATGTTTTGTCCGCAGGGAATACTCCGAAGAGTTGGTAACAGACAAGGTTTTAATCTTGATGTATTTGATTTGTCAAGGGTTTGAGGTAGACCTTCCTACTGTGGTGATGGAACACATGGTCTACTGTGGGACTAGGACTAGGAACCACTATTTACCCTATGCCAATATTCTACCATTATTTTTACAACATTTTGGAGTGTGTTTGAAGGATGAAGAGAATATTACTACTTTTTTTGGGATAGTTGATGAAGCATCCCTTAAAGGATAGGGATAAGGTATACTGCTAAGGGAAAGTGGATGTTCTATTCAGAGTTGAATGCTAAGGAGCTAAAGGAAAAGGATTTCTTCAAACCTAGAGTAGCTTCAACCCCTAAGGTACCTGGTAATCTGGATTTCTCACATATTATAGATAGGGTTGTGGTTTTGGAAGATGGTGTGGAGGATTTGAGACAGGGTTTGTTTGACTTGTCCAATGACCTTACTAAGTTCAAAGGTTTGGTGCTTATCAAGCTTGACCTGATCATCAAAGGGTTGGATCTGGAGAAAGTGCCTTCTTCAGAGAGCAGAGATACCAGCATTGATTCAGAAGAAGTTATGGGAGAAGCTCTCAAGAAACAGAAGAAGAAGAAGAAGAAGAAGAAGAAGAAGAAGAAGAAGAAGAAGAAAAAGAAGAAGAAGAAGAAGAAGAAGAAGAAGAAGAAGAAGAAGAAGAAGAAGAAGAAGAAGAAAGGTATTCCTGTTGTTCTGACTTCAAAGGATCTCTTTGACCAGTCTGAAGAGGAGGCAGATGAGGAAACTGCTGCAAAGAAAGCTGAAAAGGAGGTTGCTGATCTAGACAAGTTGGTTGATGAGGCTGTTGAAATGATGCAGGATGAGGAATTCTGAAGATGCAGAAGTCTCAGAAGAAGAACAAGAGGAGACTCAGGGCAAAGACAAGGGAACAACAAAGTCTACAGGATCTTCAAAGCCTTGAACCTATTCTCTCTATTCATTCTAATCTTCTCAGTCCTGAATCTTAGGTTATTATTCTTATTTTCTTTAAAAACTCCGAACAGATCGAACATTTCTTCTACTCTTTTATTGAAAGTCAAAAAGGGGGAGAAGATTATGTGTTCTGTTATGTGTTTTTATTCTTTTGGGTAATTTTATGTTTTGAGGATGTTTAACATCTAGTTTTATGGTGTGTAATAAATTCTGGATCTGGTAGATGTTATCTATTCAATTTTGTGGTTTTTGAGTTTATGTTCTGTGATCTTTACTACTGATGGTAAGTTGTAGGACATCTTTATCCAGATAATGTGTTTTTTCTTTCATCAAGGGGGAGATTGATATGTCTGAAGCTCATGGACATTATGTTTTGAAAATACAAGAAGAGAGATTAGTTCCTTGATGATGAAAGCCAGAAAAACAAGCATAAGAAATTGCTAAGTACCAAAGATTAAATGCTTTGAGTTATTGTAGCAGTTCATATATGCTGAATTAACTAACTGTTTTGTGCAGGTTTTTGTTGTGTTTTGATAATGATATGGTTTAATTATATAATTACATTAAGCAATCTATGCTCTAAGTTGATCATTGCAGGACTAAGATGGATTGAAAATTCAATGTTCATTCTATTGAAGTTAGCAGGCAAAGCTTCAAAGCTTTGAGATATTCTAGTTACTTTTTATTGCTAAGTTCAACTAACCATCTTTCTGTATGCATATGGATTAAGTGATACTTAGATCTTGTTGCATGGTGTTTATTTTCTATTATTTTTAACTCTATATTAATTGCTTGATATATTCATGAGATTGAATATACTTGTTAACTCAGAACTGTCAGCAGACAATTCTAGCACAGTTTTCTCACAAACTATTAGATGTTGTCTCAAGCAGATCTTCTTGCTAAATTGTATTGTTTTCTGTTTGATCTTGTTTTCTAAGTATGTGCAGGTTTGTTGGACACTCCAACGTCCATAAGCAGATCAGCAATGCATTCAAATTAAGCTGTTAACAGGAGCTTATCAAATAGGATATATTTTAGGACTTCTGTTCCTGAAACCTCTCAAGTTATTTGCAGACTGAGATAAGCTACTTATATATGATTTTCATAGAATATGAGAGATACAGGGTTCGTGATAAGAGGGCAATCAACTGGGAAGATCAATTTCATACAGCTCTTCAAATCATTCAGGAATTCAACTCAAGCAGATTGAAGATCATTGAATTTCAGAAGAACTCTTCCATGCTTTAAACAGCTTATATTTTCTAAGTTCTTCTTTCTGTACTCAATTGTATTATATATTCTTCATCTCTAAATCCTCACTAAACTTAGTAGTTTGGCTGTTCAAGTGAACAACAAGAGGTTCTTATTGTTTCCACAGATTGTAGCCTGTAACTAGATAGGTTGGGAACCACAAGCTGTATAAGTGTAAGCTAACTCACTTATGCTAGAGATCTAGGGCTAAATCTAGGTTATTAATAAGAAGTTGTGTTTGAATCCTGGAGGGATAAGGTCCCTCAGGTAGAGACTAGGTCCAATTGTGACTGAACTCTGTAAAATCCCCGTGTTCTTGCTATTTACTTTTGCTGCTATACTTATAGTTTAAATTGGAAGTTTCAAAGCTTTGGAGCTTTCCAAGTCTCAAAGCTTTGAAGCCCCTTTACTCTGCCGCTATATCTTTAGGCTTCTCAGATTCTTTTCAAAGCTTTGAGATATTAACAGTTTGTTTTACTAAAAGTTTCAAAAACTTGTGTTTTGGAAAAAGCTAGTATACTCTATTCAACCCCCCCCTTCTAAAGTATTAATATACTTGTTTACACCTACATCACACACTTTCAGCTATGATGGTTATTTGAGGGAAAGTTTTGTAGACTTAAATCTGAAGAAGCATGAGTTAGATAATGACTGTTATGGATTTTAAGTTGCACATTTTAGTAGGTTCTTGAACTCTTCTTAAGTTGCTTTAAAGTGTAATTTATTCATAATATCCCTAATTCTAGACTTATGCTTGTCTTTGTAGTTTTGGTTATTTTTATCTCAGTTTGCATGTGAAATCATGATTTGGAACGCAAGAGGCTAGCTAGGGGAGATCTTGAATGGTGATTTGAGATGCTTTGGAGGGGCCAAGAGACATGAAGAAGGTACTTGGGGGCACTTGATTAGAATATTCGTGAAGATTTGAGAGGCCAATATTGAAGACAAAGCAAGATAGAAGGACAAAGTTCATCAAAGGCGCTTATTTGAAGAATAGGGCTAAAATGGAGTTTCTCAAATGTTGTAAGGGTTGATTTAAAGATTATCTAATGCAGGGGGGTCATTATGCCTTAAAACTACATGCAGGGGGGTATTTTAAAGCCCCCAACAAACAAGTGTGGGCCAAAATGCAATTTTCAGAAAAGAAGAAGCTACCTCACGCGTCTCTCTTTCATTCCCGTTGGTCTCACACACCACACGAAACCTCCGTTAGATCTCGACCCAAGCTCTTTAAAGTTCCACCCCGGCCTCAATTCTCCACCAAATTGGCTCAAATTGGTCCCAAAATGCTCCCTAGACCATAAGATTTCTTCTTGAACCATCTATTCGGTCCAAGACACAACAAATCAAAAAGGCCCAATTCAACCTAATGTTCATGAAGGTTACAAAAATCAATGATAGAAGATGGATTGGGATGAATTGGAGGTTGGGTATTCATCCTGGGACACCAAGAAACCTTTCCCCATCCTCTATATAAGCCAAATTCTGAAGTAGAAGGATCTCTCTCCGACCTCACGCTAAAGCTAGCCGAAGATCTCTCTCTCTCTCTATCTCTCTCTCTCTCTCTCTCTCTCTCTCTCTCTCTTACAGCCTTGGCAATATTCTGGGATTGTAATGGTGATTCCGAGCTCTTTATGAGCTATCTCGGAGCCAATAACAACCTTAGAGTTGGGGGGTTTCGCATTAAGCTTGTTCGTCATTGTTCTTCATTTTTGGGTTATTTAGCTACTTTTAGTTGATGATCTGGGTTAGTTAGCTGCTTGTAGTTGATCTTGAATTCAATGGAAATGGTTATGAATTTTGTTGTCATATCTCTTGCTTGGCTCCTGAATATGAGTAGCTAGACTAATTGTTGGTTGAATTTTATGAATCTAGGTGTGTTTTCTGTGGATTCGATTGTTGAATCAATGAGTTGAGAAGTTTCTCTTGTGATTCATGGCTGAACAAGTGTTGAAATACAAATCTAATTTGTTTCTTCATCTTGTATGTGGATTCCTGATTGAATACACATCCTTGATTGTTGATACAACTTAGTTTTGGATTTCACTAGTGTTCCTCATGAATCACTATTGGATTTGACATTAGAATCCACACATCTCCTTGAAAAATCATTTGGGTGTTGGATTCATACACAACACACCTAGAGGATTCAACTATGACCAACTCTTTTTCTCAATCCAAAAAACTCTTCTCAAGTTTTAGATTCTCTTTAATCTACTAGTTGTTTTCTTAGTTTCTTTAAAATTGCTCAACCAATAAATCCTTGCTCCATCAAGTCTCTCTTAGTTAAGTTTGTTTCTTGCTAATCAAGTGTTAGATCTCTCTTTCCTAATCCTTGTGGTCTCGACCCCGTTCTTACTCGGGTACTACTTGAGTTGATATCCTATACTTTGGATTTTTCGTCGAACAAGTTTTTGACGCTGTTTCCGGGGATTGGTGTTAAGAGAAACACTCTTTAGTTGCTTCTTGTTTTACTTGTTTTTATTTTTTAGATACGCTTAAAGAAAACTTCGGGTTCATATTTGAACTTTGTAACAAAAAAAAGCAAAAAGTAAAAAAAAAAATAATAATAAAAAAAAATAAATCACAAAAACATATCATTAGCTTGGCTGCATAGAGTGGTGATAATAGTAGTTTAACCCCTTCCAACGATTCAAGCTTACTTAATAGCTTTGAAATAATGTACGGAGATGATGGGTATAGTATTAACAACGAAATGACGCTATTTCGTACACTTAAAGATTTGATGCATCCATCTAGGCAAAGTTCACCTTCTTGCTTTGTGGTTCCTTTCAATGAAAGTAATTTGAAGTTAAACCGGGTACAATCCAACTCTTACCCAAGTATCATGGCTTGGAGGCCGAGAGTCCCTACTCTCATCTCAAGGATTTTTTGTGACATTGCCTCAGCGGTTTATTGTGACGGTGTTTCTAGGAACACTGTCAAGCTTAGGTTGTTCCTTTCTCTTTGAAGGATAAATCTAAGGCATGGCTTCACTCCTTGAGACCTAGGACGTTAGGAACTTGGGAAGAATTAGAGAAAGAATTTCTCAAAAAAAGTTTTTCCCCACTTATAAGACTAATGCCATAAAAAAGGCAAATTGTGACTTTTTTTGTTAAGGAGGGAGAGCCAATTCTCAAGCTTGGGAACAGTTCAAGGATCTCCTCATTGCTTCTCCTCACCATGGATTTGAGACTTGGAGATTTATTAGCTCCTTTTACGATGGTTTTCCATCCAACCATAAGCACGCAATCGAGTTCATGAGTGGGGGAGATTTATTTTTAAATGGTGAAGATGAGGGGTTGGAATGTTTAGATGAGATTTGTGAAAAAATGCAATCTTGGGACATGAATGAGCTTTCAAATTAAGTATCATATAAGCCTAAAAGTAGCATGCATTACCTTAAGTCTAAGAATGAGACATTGTGCTCTTTTATAGTGATTCTCATGAGTTAGTTAATTTTCCCAACTTCCTAAGAGTCCAAAAGCTCATGGGTGAGCTAGTGAATGTGCTCAATTTCAACAATTATGGGAAGTCATATGACAACTCGCCATACTCTGCCACATATAACTCAAATTGGAGAAATCACCCTAATTTCTCATGGAGACAAGGCCAAGATACCCAAGTGAACCCCTGAAGTTCTACCTATGTCCCTCCTAACAAAAGGAGTTTTGAGGAAAATTTAGAGCACTTTATGGAGAATCAAAACCAAACAAACCAAGAGTTGAAAAACTCTAACCAAGAGTTGAAAAATGCTTTGGCTAGGTTGGAGTCTACCATAAATTCTCAAGAAAAGGTAAAATTCTCATCTCAACCTCAACAAAACCCAAGGGGTCAAAGCTTCAACCATGTGGAGCATGCTAAGGCCATAACTATTTTGCGAAACGGGGAAGTTGTTGACAATGGAATTTCAAGTGGGGAGTCCAATGAAAATGAGAAAGAAGAGGAGTGTGGTAAGAGTGATGACCAAGAGAGAGATGTGGACTTACAAGAGTCAAATAAGAGTCTTGACAAGGGGGAACAAGTAGTAGAAGAAAGTGGGGAAATTAAGGTTCGTCCACCATTTCCCTAGAGACTAGTGGTCAATTAGATGAAAGCAAGTCACAAAGATATCAAGCAAATTCCCTCTCTTGGATGCTATCAAGACAATTCCGGCTTATGCCAAACTTCTCAAGGATTTGTGCACTTTTAAGAGAACTCTTCAATTGAGAAAGCAGGATTTTCTCACCGAGTAAGTGAGCTCAATTCTTCAACATAACCTCCCTCCTAAGTATAAAAATCATGGTTCACATAACATCACTTGCACCATTGGAGAACATAAAAGTCATAACTCTTGGTTAGATTTGGGTGCAAGTGTACACTTTTTTCCATACTCGGTATATGATAAGTTGGGGTTGGGAAGTTGGGTGAGTTGAAACACAAGAGTCACTCTCCAATTGGAGGATAGGTCCACTAGAGTCCCTAGAGGTATCATTGAGAATGTGTTGGTTCAAGTGAACAATGCTACTTTCCGGTAGATTTTATTGTCTTAGACACCTCTCCTTTGACTAGTGGCACATCCTCTTTCCCTGTCATTTTAGGAAGACTATTTCTTTCTACATCCAATACAATCATAAATTGTAGGAGTGGTATGATGAATATTACATTTGGGAACATGACGTTAGAGCTTAACATTTTTAATGCATGTATTCACCCAAGATCACAAGATGATGATGATGATGATGTATGTGAACTGAGTTGGGTTGAATCAGGTGTTGAAGATGCTCTTACTCTTGCTACATATTCCAAAGAGTCAAGTGAGCTTACATTGGAAGATTTTTTTTTTTTTTTTTTTTTTTTTTTTGTGATTTTGAGTCCCTTGCCTCTCTTCTCATTGAAGGGGACATTGATTTTGAGGAAGATGAGAAATTTTTAGCACAACTTGACCTAGAGTCACCTCATGAGCATTATTAGCATTAATAGCGATTTTATGATAGAAAGGAGTTCCTTCAATGATGAGCTAAGCTCCAACAAATAATTTGAAACCCCCTACGTTAGAATTGAGAAACCCATTATTAGGGGTTAATGATAATCTTGCTTGCATGGCCAATGATGATGACTTGTTTTGTGATGACTTGGAGGATAGTCTAGGAGAACCCCCTCTACTAGAGATTGTGGATGGACCATCAAGTAAGTTGGGGTGGGGGTCTAAGTGTAGGTTGTGAGAATTTTGATAGCTTCTCTCACATCTCTCCCATTGAGCATCATGAAAATGAATTCCATGTTGTGAAAGATGATTAGGAGAAAATTTTAGATGAAAAAGTGAAATTGATGAATGATAAGTCTTTTGTTCATATGTCAAAAAAGGATCAAAAAATTGATTTTTGTAGTGAAAATGTTCTTCTCATTGAAGGTATCAAGTTAACTAGTGGTAAAGATTCTCCTCTTGAATTTTGTTATGACTCTTCTCTAAGGTCACAGGTTTCATGGACTTGAGCCTTGAACCCGTTTTCAAGGCCTTGAACCATGATTCAAAGCCTTGAAACTGTCTCACCTGCATCCATGTTCTGAGGGGGAGTTTATCTAAACTCCTTTGATTTAATTCCATCCCTCTCACCCCTGTACTTAATGTGTTATTATTTGATGATGAAAGACAATTTTCTTTGATATATCTAACATGTTTAATCCATTATTTTGACTCAGTTTTGCAGGGAAATTTCATTCCCTAAATATGCAGGATTTGTTTCCTTAACTGGATTTTGCAGTATAGGAAATCACTTAGTGAAGATGATCCTGTGATCAATAAGAGATTCATGACAGCTTCTCATAATGTTTAAATACAAGATTACAACAATATCTCTAAAGATTGTGATCAACTATCCGTTGGAGAAAGCTGTTAAGAGACTCAAAGTTTGTTGCCTACAAAATAGGAAGTTGTTGCTGAAAATCAAGGAAGATTTGCAGAGCTTCAAACAGTATAAATGAAGCTCATTTTGAAGCAACAAGGGAAAACACTCAACGGGAAAAAAGAGAGACATAATTCTTGATTGACAAGCATCAAAGAAGTTCATCACTCTCACAATGCAATTCACATAAGTTTACTGCATTCTTCACTACATAACTACATTCTAGTGTTCTTTTGTATTGTGCTTTATTGGTAGATCATTTCTGTAATACTTCTATATTTTATTCTCAAGGATTGTTCAGGGTGAACAATAGATAATTCTTAGTTAATCAGTTATCTAGAGCATGTACTAGATAGGTTAGGGAGAACCACAAGTTGTAACAGAGTAAGGGAACTCTCTATGCTTGAGAACTAGGGATCTGCTTTTGATTAATAAGAATTGAGTTGAAACTCCTATAGGGAGAAGATCCCTGAGGTAGAGACGTAGCTCCAAGTGGACTGAACTATATAAATCATTTGTGTCTTGCATTTATAGTTCATTCATATTCATAGTTTTTACTGTATTTAAACTTGTCTATTTTTCAAGGGTTTGAAACTCTTTTCAAGTACTTGAAAAAGACTTGTCTGTTACATAGCAAATTGTATTTCATTCCAAAGGCTTGAATTTGTGTACAAGGCCTTGAACTTCTTTTCACTTGAACTAAAACTCTTTCCTCCTCAAGTTTTGCAAGAAGTCGGCATACTCTATTCAACCCCCTCCCACTTCTAGAGTATTTGTGATGCATATCCATCTGCATACTCCCCTTTCAATTGGTATCAGATCTTTAATCACTGTATAAGATTTAACCAATGATCATGAGTACTGCAGGTTATGGTGGTTTCTCACAGGGAAGAACTTCCAACAGACCTCCTCTATTTTGTGGAGACAACTTTGCTCACTGGAAAGCCTTGATGAAAATGTTCATCATTGATCAAGATATAGAGCTTCGGACCATAATACAGAATGGACCTTATACTTTCTTTACAAAGAAAGATGGGATTAAAACTCCCAAATCTAAAGACTCACTCTCCTCCTCTGAATTAGAACAATTTTCTAAGAATTACAAAGCTATGAACATCTTGTATTTTTCTTTGAGTACAGATGGATTCAACATGATTTCAGGCTGCAAGACTGCCAAAGAAATCTGGGACAAGCTTATGGTGACTTTTGAAGGAACCAGCAAGGTCAAGCAAACTAATATCAACATCTATCTCAGACAATATAGCTGTTCAAGATGAATGTAGATGAGTCAATCAGAGAGATGTTCAAGAGGTTCACAGACATTGTCAACAACCTTGATTCCTTGGGAAAATATTTTTTTAATGAAGAAAAGGTGAGGAAGATTTTGAGAAGTCTTCCAAAGGCCAAATGGGAACCAACGACAAAAGCCATTGAAGAAGCTCAAGATCTGTCATCACTACAACTTGATGATCTATAAGGGAAACTCCTAACACATGAAATATCCATGAACGAAGCTGATGGAGAGCTACCTGAAGGTGTCAAGAACTTAGCACTCAAGGCAAGAGAAAATGATAAAATTCAAAGTCTTGAAACTGAAGATGATGATGATGAAGATCCTTTTGCCTTGATTTCCAAAGCCTTTACCAGAATTCTCAAGATGAAGAAAAACTTTGCAAATAAAGACTTAAACAGAGAAATAAATAGATCATCCAATAGCAAGTACTACAAAGGTAAGTCTTCTTCACAAAATAAATCGAAAGTTATGAACTGCTTTGAGTGTGGTGATGCAGGACATTTGATAAGAGATTGCCCACACAAGAAAAGCAAGAAATTTCATAAGAAAGACCATGATAGGAGAAAGAAAGCTATGATAGCCTCATGGAGTGATTCAGATAGATCAAGTGAATCTGAATCTGAAGAAGAACATGCCAACCTATGCTTCATGTCCAAGCATGATGAAAGTTCTGAGAAGAACATTGAGGTAATGGTAAATTGTCTGATTTCAAAACCAAAAGATGCTCTTTCAGATTATCTTAGAACAATGCTTTTAAAATGAAGATGATTATCTTAAAGAGATTAGATTTTTGAAAGAAAAAGTTCATGAGCAAGAAAAAGAGAATCTACAAATTGTTTGTCTAAATCAGAATCTTGAAATCTCTCAGAAGAAAACTGACAGTGATTTCAAGGCCTTGAAAACAAGTTTCAAATCCTTGAAAACACAAGTCAAGGAAGTAGTCACTGAAAACTCTGTACTAAGTAACAGCCTTGTTAATCTAAGACATCAGGTTGATGAATTAGATAAACAAAAGACTACTCTTGCTGATAAAATTCAAGAATCTGAATTAGTCAAAATCAAGCTTGCAGGCTCATAACACAAGTTAAACTTTATTCTTGGAGGAAGTTCAAAGTCTGTTCGCAAAACTGGTATTGGATACAATCCAAGTTTTCCAAGAAATAGCAATACTAGATTTGTGAAAGCTGGAAGTAAAACTTCTCCTAAGTGTCATTTTTGTAAAAATATTGGTCATATGAAGATGAATTGTCCTTTCAGAAGAAGAGACCCTCATATAATGAGGAACACATTTCCATTTCAACTTAAAGGACAAGTCAGGCCGATTTGGGTTCCTAAAGTGGTTAGACCACCTAACATGGTTGATCCTGAGTATGAGTTCAAATTCCACACTTGGTCTAACAGCTGGGTAAAGCAGTGATTGGTGTTTGCAGGTTGTCACCAATATCACAGAACATAAGTGGTTTATGGACAGTGGTTGCTCAAGACACATGAGTGGAAAGAGATCTCTATTTTCATAATTGAAAAATATGTGAAGGTTCAATTACTCTTGGTGACAACGGCAAATGCAACATTCTTGGTATTGGTAAAGTTGGTAAAGATTCTGAAAATTATATTTCTGATGTAATAACTTTGTAGATATTTTGTAGATATTTGCTCAATGTTGGTATTGGGTGCTATCTTTGTAGATATTTTCTCAATATTGCCCCTACCTTTTTGTAAAATTATTTTTCAGCCAAAAATAGTATTAAATTATTTATTTCCAACGGCTTCAAAGCTTTGAATCTTTGTTGATCATTACAGATCTTTTAAGATCAGAAAAAAATATTGCAGTTTGCTTGATAACTCTTCATTAGAGTTATATTTCTTGCATATTTAATATCGTTTTGCGTGATTTCGGGGTTGAAATATGAGTTTTACACTATGAATGTTGAGAAAATGTAGAAAGTTGAGTTTTTAGCACGTTATTGTTATTCCGGGCGTTTTGATGAATATTTAGATGTTATTTGTCAAATATAATCGCTTGGTATGGTTGTTCATGTTGTCTTTACAGGAACGGATGCTAAACGATGACTAGGAGGCATGAAACGAACTTGGGAAACAAAGCAACCTCAAGAGGAAGCAAGAGAAGCAAAGTCGGAGGAGCAAAAGTGACCAATCTCAATTATTTTGATAGTATCTAGAGTAATAAAATAAATTTTGGAGTGAGACCAGTGGCAAATGAAAGTACACTAAAAGTGCTTTTCAACGATAGGTCACGGAACTAAAACGGAGATCGGACGAGAAATTTATTGTCCGTCGAAGAGGATGAAAATCAGAGTTCATCTCCAGGGGTGTTCGTGGGAACACTTTTGTGTTCGTGCGAACAAAATGCCTTAGAAATTTTTTTCACTTGGCCAAAAAGGATGAAAAAGAGACTGAAAAATTGTGGGAACAAAAAATCTGTTCGCACGAACAGAGAGCAAAAAGTTGTTCAGGCGAACACACGAGTGTTCGTGCGAACAAAGGGGCTGAACGCAATTTTTTTGGGCTGTTTTGCGAATTTTTGAAAATTTGAGCATGAGGGACTTGTTCTAACCTATGAGGCCGTGCTAGGGAGATCTATCACGCATCTTTGGAGTATTGGAGAGCTAGAGAAGGTGGGAGGCGTAGCTTGGAGTGCGAAGATCATCATTCTTTGAAGATTTTAGCGTTTGATATCATCTTCTTCATCTTTCTTCTATTCTTTTGGATATTTTGATGTTGATGAACAATATTATGTCTAGCTAAACTTCTCTTTGCTAGATAATCAATGGTCAACTAGGTTTTTGATAGGGATTTTCCGAATTATGACTCAATTCATGCTTTAAGCTTAATTCTATGTTTTTGGTTGGATTAATCATAGTGTTATTATTCGTATCTCTATGTGTGTTTGGCTTGATCATCCATAGCATGCAAGCTACCCTCTAAGTTGCACGAAAGTGAATTAATCAGGGTGTGTTGAGAGCATAATTGACATTCTTGTAGTTCTTGGAGACCGAGAGGAGAAAAGAACTTGAGTGACCGAGTGTGGGTTGTTTCGGTTGGTATTGGTTAGGTTTTATTGAAAACGGTGGATCGATAGGACCCGGTGAACGAACCTAGCAAGCTAACTAGAGCGGAACGGTAGACGGAGGTGGACCGAAAGGACCTGAAGCTAACCGTGAAGAAAATTTACATGAGATCGATAGAAGAGTGTAATGAGTGTGACCCGGTGTAATCAACCATAACTAGAGTGTCTTAAGCTTAGTCCGGAAATCGTATTCAACCTTAGGGACCCTTGATTATCTAGTTCTCCTTCACATTCGTATTTCATCACAATTGTTAGTTTAAATTGAAAATTCATACAAAAACAATTAGCTTAGTTGTTAGTTATTTTAAGTCGCTTATTTGTGGGCGACGAACTCTCAAAATGAAACACTTTTCACCGGTTACTGAGATATCATTGAATTAATCTTTAATTAGCTAATAATCGCAAAATTCCCTTGGGTTCGTTACTCAAGGTCGTAAAATACTCCATTTACTACTTGATCTTATACTTGCATTTAAGCGCGTTAGTAATTCGCGTCAAGTTTTTGGCGCCGTTGCCGGGGAATTAAACGGTTTATTAGTTTAGTTAGAAATTAATTTAGGATATCTCTTTTATTTTTCTTTTTATTTGCTATTTTGGTTTCTCATTTGTATTTGATTCTGCTTTTCAGGTCTTCAGTGTATGCCCAGGATCCCTATTGACCTTGTGCCTCCACTTGAAGACCCAGAGCAGTTACTCAAACACCAATGGAGAAGAAAGAAACAGAGCACCATGGGCGATCAATTAACCAACGCGCAACTCAATCAGCGGGTGGAAGCAGCTAAATGATCGCAACTCCCAGACACCGTACAACAAGTCTGGGCAAGCTTTTGTGGAGATTTTTCAGTCGTCCACGTATGGACACAATCTGGAAATTGTAGTGCCAAATATACAAGCTGAGCACTTTGATCTCAAGCCTGCAACAATTCAGACGGTGACCAACCAGTTCCAATTTTATGGGAACAAGTATGAAGACCCCAATGACTTTTTTGGGAAGTTGAAACGCATACATAAATACTGTCAAGTACAAGAACGTGACCCCAGAAGCGTTGAAGCTCATTCTTTTCCCCTACTATCTGAATGGAGCAGCTGAGATGTGGCTTGAGTCAAGAGCACCCGATTCGATCACTTCATGGGCTCAGTGTGTGGATGAGTTCATGGTCAAGTTCTACCCGGTGCAGCGGGTCATTGAGCTACAAGGTGAAATTTTAGGCTTTCGGCAGCATGCCAATGAAACTGTGGTGGATGCATGGGACCGGTTTACATACTTGATTGGGAAGTGCCCAAATAATGATTTTGGGGAGTACAAAATTCTACACGTCTTCTACCATGGTTTAGAACGTCACAATCAGGAGCTGGTTAACATAGAAGCTAGGGGCAATTTTCTATACTCGGTTGACAAAGAAGGTGCTTATGCGCTCATGAAGCAGCTTGCTAAGCAGGACACAACTCTATGATTCCAGGAGATTATCGGCATTGCCTGAACCTAAGGATGATCAATGGAAGACTGGGATCTGCAAAAGGACAGCGGCAGAATTGTAACCAAGGGAACTATAGACCAGGCACAAGAGATCATCCAGGTTTCAGGTATGGGGATCAGTCTGGAGCAATATACGCACCAGGGTTTCAGCACATGCCACAAGATGAAATCTCACTGGCCTCAGCACCGGCTGCTGTGGCGCCAAACCTCGAGATTTCTATACTTACTAAGGCGTTAACACAGCTGAGTAACAACATGAACGATATGACCACGACGTTCAATGCTATGTCTTCTTATTTGCAGGCTACGAAGACATCTCTTCGTTCACTAGAGGTTCAAGTTTGGCAAATTGCAACGCAATTATCTGCTAAAGAACCTGGTTCTCTACCGTTTGACACAGAGAATGTGCGCCAGGTGAATGCCATTACCACTCTTAGTGGGGTTTCGTTGAGTGATCCACCATACCCGAGCCATGCCAGAGCTGAAGCATCAAAGGCTAAGGAGCATGAGGTCTTCGATTCTAAGAAGACACCTGTCATGGTCCCCCAATCAAAGGGCGTGACTCCCGATAATGAGGATAAGTCCAATTAGGTAATACCACCACCCTCTTCTTCTAAAGATGTACCTTTTCCATTGAAAACTATGAAGAAGAAGGATGAATCTGATTTGTACAGGCGATTTCTTAGTATTTTCTCCAAACTACACATTAACATTCCGTTGATTGAGGCACTACAACAAATTCCTATGTATGCGCGGTTTATGAAGGACTCAATCCTTGGGAGAAAAGTTATGGATAAATTTCAGACAGTGAAGCTGAATGAGCAGGTGAGTTCATGTGTCTTGCATGCGCTGCCTAAGAAGAAGAAAGATCCAGGCAGTTTTGTGATTGAAGCTACACTTGGCGGGGCCTATACACGCAAGGCTCTGTGTGATCTTGGAGCGAGTGTCAACTTGATGCCGCTTTCATTATTTAAAAAGCTAGGTGTGGGGGAGCCTCGTAAAACTTGGATCAATCTTCAGTTCGCGGATAAGTCATCCAAGAAGGCCATTGGGGCAGTAGAAGACTTACTGGTGAGGGTTGGTAGTTTGATCATGCCAGCTGATTTTGTGATACTGGACATGCCTGTTGGTGATGTTCCTATCATTCTTGGTAGGCCCTTTCTGGCTACCGGTAGGACGTCAATTGATGTAGAGAATGGGGAGTTGATCATGAGGGTCAACGATACTGTGGAGACTTTTAGGTTTTTGAAACCGACTCCTCAGTACACCCGTGAGGTGAAGCCAGGATTGCCATTATCCGTTCAAGTTAGGCACGGAATTCAAGAGCTGACACAGGAGGATCCGCTTGAACTTAACGGCAAAGCATCGAGTGTGCATGCGCACGAGGTAGTTATGAGCATCCAGCGTCAGAAGTTCGATGTGGAACGACCTGCCAAACCACCTTTCTGAGGCTTGAGGTAACATGGTCGGGCCGTCGACCTTAAATTACAAGCGCTTCTTGGGGGAAACCCAATGTAGAGTAGGATGTTATTTATTTTATTTCTGTTTTAGTTCTCCATACCTGATTTTGAGAGGTGAGAAAGAGGGACTGATGAGTTGTCTAGTTTTGCAGGTAATGTTACGAAGAATCTACCCCAGTGTGCCATGGCACATTTGACCCACACGGGGACTCTTGAGGGAGTTGGGGATTTTTCGTGCGTTTTTGTAGGATGGAGCAATCTACCCTGGTGTGAAGGCACACGTTACCTTAGGGGAGTTACAATGTTTCTTGATGTAGCTTGGGGATTGCTCAGATGATTCTCACCAGCGGAAAACTGTCTACGGTCCACAAGACCCCTTATTGTTGCAGTTTCGCAGCATGGTGCCCAAGTAGTTCCGGGCACCTCAGGTATCTCTTCCTCTCTCGACGTCTAATTTGAGCGGTAATTGTGGAGATCCACCGCCTACACATTTAAGCGATTAGTCCTATTATTATATCTCTAAATTCGTTGAGGACAACGAAACGCTTAATTGTGGGGGGGTTTGTGTATACTTTTGCTAGCCATGTATGTTTTGCATAGTGATGCGCAATTTAGCGTGCTATTCGCAAGTATACGAATCAAGTAGTATAGAGTGTATTACGACTCAGATTATCGATCCCACAGGGACTTTGCAGGTTTTTCTAGTAATCAGTTTTAACGAACAGAGTGTAAAAAGGAGGAGTATTATGAGAGTTTGTAACTACGAACTAAGTACTGAACGTAAATAACTGAAACGTAAATATTTTTGTGAGAATTTTCTGAATAATCTTGCGGTTGTAAAACTAGGGTTTGAGATACTAGGTCCCGGGATCCCCTAGGGTTCTTCAGATTTTCGTTCTTTGTTTGACATGAAAACACACAGCAGTCTCGTTATCCGTGCCACGTACCACTTGTGCGGTATCTTTTCTTTTCCTGCACGTTATCACAATCCTGCAGACTTTCAGATTCCTGTTAAGCTGCCTGAATCTGCAATCTCGTTCTAAGGCTGCTAGGGTTTCTAACCTGTCCTGATGGACCGGGTCAGATTCTCTAACAGTTGGTCTCAACGATTTCAGGCTAGTCCTAACTCCCCTTCGCTAGTCGGCCCATCGGGGTAAGGTGCTAAATTCTGTCTTCTCTTCCTAACCCTAACCAGACGTTTTCACCTACCGGCTCAGGTCTGTAACAATTCTGGTTCGCGACTCCGATCATGCATAAACAGTAAAATTCAAAGACAGAATAACGAATAAAGTTGCTGATATTAAGATAGTACGATCATGAATTCATAGTCAAAACGTAGAACTAATATCTGAAACGAAACCCTAGGTTCACCGGGAACCTAAGTAAAGGTTTAGCTATTGAAATTCATAACGTAAATAACACAGTTTTTGAATGAGAGAGAAGAAGATCAAACTAGGTCTTCGAATCTGGAATCGCGCTTTCGTTCTCTCCCGGGATGCTCAGACTTCTCCTTCGGTTGGGCTGTCTTTTGTTGATGATCAAAACGAGTCTGGACGAGTCTTTAAATAGTGTTGTTTTTTCCCGAAACGCTTGCGCCAGAAATTACGAAAACTGCCACCGGTCCACCGACTCTGGAAAAAAAGTCAAACTGGCTGCGTATATACGCAAGGCTGCGTATATACGCAACCAGGGGCCCAAAAAATCATCATCCCCATCACCTCCGTGCCTGCGTATATACGCAGCCCTGCGTATATACGCAGGCAGGGCTGTGTCCTGGCCCGGCTTGGTCCTCTGGTGGGCCTGGTTGGGTCTTCTGGGTCCCACACTTCTGCCTGAAATCTCCGGTTTTCCTTCCTCGGTGTCTTCCTGCTTTCCCGTGTTCCCGTCTTGCGTTTTGACCCGAAACTTGTCAATATTACCAAAATACCCCTGGGTCAAAACCGCTCCGAATTCTGTCCAATCTTGGCTCTGGCCATAGGAAAACTGTTAATTGAATTTGGGAGACAAAATCTGAACTTGACTCCGGAAACCCGGGCCCGGTGCCAAAATGACTAAAATACCCCTAGGCCAAAACTGTCCCGGAAATCGTCACGAACATAAAATAGTTGCTCCTTACTCTGGACACCGGGAACCGAGACTCCTTACTCGGGCGTGGCCTGACTGGGACCCACACTTGACGGGAGTCGGTTTTTCGGCCGGACTCCGTTTCAGCATTATAACCTGTTTTCGGAAAGCCCTTGACGTTTCCGTTCTTTAGCCCCTGGTTTCACTTCAAAATTCCAAGTAAAGCTCAAGATATTGTCAACCGAGCACATCCAAAGTGATTCTCGGTTTTGGCGTTTTCAGCTTCCTCGGTCGGTTTTTCATTGCTCGTTTTTCCTCCAGTCTTTCCGTTTTCCATTCCGCTCACCATTGTACCAGTCTCGGTCAAATCCTGTCCCGAGCATTTTCTGCACGTTTCCCGAGGCGATCCCGGTTCTGTCTCGGCACGCATCCCAATGCACTTTCCAAACCTGTTCCTGAAAAAGCAGGAAAAAACCCGCTATCATATCCAATAAAAGTACGAAACATGCAGAAATTCACGAAGAGCAAATAAACGTCTCGTTCCTAAAACTGAGGCTTTCCGAGGATGAATTCTGGCTAAAACGCGGCTTTCCAGCACAATGGCACGTCAAATCAGGCTAAAAGATAACCCCTAATTGGGCGTTATCAAATACCCCCACACTAAACTTTGCTCGTCCTGAGCAAATTCCAGCAATATACTACCAATGCATACTATCCCGAATCAATCCAGAGCGGTGTAACTGCACTTATTTAAAAACAGTATTAATATTATAGAAACAATTTATTATTATTTTTTTTTGCGAGACTGGGAAATCTCTTCAACTCAAACTGAACATCATCAAGTTCTCATATTCCCCTAAATTTCAGAAACTGCGGTGATCGGAAGAACTCGCGGCCAGCCTAGGTTAGGAACAAGCACGAACACCTCGTACTTCCGCTTTTGCACGCAAACCGAACGTATCCCTAATGCACACCTTCCGTGCTTTTACTCTGGGTGTAATGTAAATCTGCCGGCTTTGGGACGGTAGGATAAGTCATTTAGAAGCGATGTCCTAAACGTCACAGCACACTCACACATACCCCAATCTCACACTCCCTCACCGAGATGATAGAAACTGACCCAAATCACCTAAGATTCTAGATACTCAATTTCCCAAGTCCCGGTGTAACTGTCGTTCTCGCGGCCACAACTGTGAACGAATGTGAAACGGTGATAAAAATTGTCGGCCTGGCATTTTGAAATAAAATTAATAAAGCACCCTGAATTTTCTGCCTTTGATACTTTTTTTCGTTTCGTTTTTTTCGTCTTTTTTTTTGTCTTTTTTTTTTTTTTTTTTTTTTTGCGGGGCAACACAATAAACAGCAATAATATAAACCAGGCCAACTCTATGATAAACCAAAAACGTGGGGTGGCAGAAAAATACTGAAAATAAAATCTGAAACGACCACCCCCACACTAATTTCGAACCATGTAGTCAATCTGAAAATATTCGCGCTTTTCCAACCGATCCTCCTCACTCCAAGGATGTCTAAATCGCACAACGCGTCCTCCAATCAACCCTGTCAACCCAAGTCCCCCATGTCGCGCGGAAAATTTACGCACTACGGTTCTCCTCCTGTGCTCACGGTGTAATGTCGTGAGTCACCGCCACACCGAAGTGTGCTGCCGTCACTATCTCACCCTTACACACCCTCAAATATAAAAATAAAGCTCATCCACTATGAAATATGACAATTCTGCTCTACCCCAGAAAATCCCCCTCAACTCAACTCCCTCGTGCCATGACGCGTAGGAAAGGTAAAAATACTAACAATGATGCGAGTATCAAAAAACGGCTTCCTAGGTCAAACGGTTACCAAGAAAAGGGTTAATGGATCAATGGGGCTCACTACTGGACCTAAGGCGCGAGACAGGACGTGAGGTACCCTATGGCCTATCACTCCACCAAATGATGTGGTGACCGTGATGGCGGTTGACGACTACCTGGTGACGGTGGTCTGGCAGCTAGTCGGATACATAGCTTGGGAGACAGCTACTTGCGTTTTCTGAAGTGCATTGGCTCTATTAACTCCCCTAGACAGATTCTCGCAGCTCTTCCTCACTTAAGTTCGTCCACTTCGGGAAATTTTCTATCATTAAGCTCTCTCCAGTTTTAAGCTAAATCCTTCACCCAGTCTCAAAATTTTCAATTTTTAAAATTTTTGGTTTTTTTTTAATAAAACGTAACGCACTTACAACGCCACCACCCCCACACTGGATGGTGCCATGCCCTTATGGTACTAATCATCAGGCATATAATATGGATTGAATGAGCTGGCTTGCCTCATCGAATGGGAACAACTGGTAGCATATGCAGAAAAATAAAGCGAGAGACAGAAATTGAACCTGTGCACCCGGAGTCAGTTCTTAAGGTGCTGACTTTTCCGCAGAGATCGGTGGAGAAGGACCGTTGACCGGTCGCCGGAAAATTTCTCGACGGAAGTTGTCAACCTTCCTGGCTCTATGTGCGCTCTTCAAATGTGCAATCCCCAAGCACCATTGCGTTTGACAATGTGCTCCCATATGGTCGAGTATACTTTCGTACACCGGGGTCGATTGCTCCGTTGTGCAGAAAAACTGTTCCTGAAAAATCCCCAACTCGTACGAGTCCCTGTGACGGTCGAGTGTGCCAGAACACACCGGGGTCGATTCTTCAAGATTTTGAAAATCTGCCTTTCCTTCTACGAAATTTTCTGAATTTTCTTCAAACTCCACGGATCTGTATATGGAGGAAGAGAGAGAAAAATGGTGCAAAAACGTGCTGCTGTCTGCGAAAAAAAATATTATTATTATTATTTTTTTTTTCTTCTTCTGCCTGCGTATATACGCAGTACTGCGTATATACGCAAAAGGGGAGCATTTTGAAAAAGATTTTCTTTTTTTCAAAATTCCAGATTTTCGCTGCTGACTGCGTATATATGCAGGGTTGCGTATATACGCAGACAGCAGGTAATTTTTTTTTTTTTGGAAAAAAATTCTCCCCCGGTTGCGTATATACGCAACCAGCAGGGTATTTTTTTTTTCTTTCTTCCTCTTTCCCTTTCTCTACCTGTTCTCTATTTTGTTGTATCTGCACACGCTCAATTCAAAGTCAATACCCACTCATCTTACCTCTCTCAAAATTCAAAACTGAAATAAACCTGAAATAATTTAAACTTACTACGTTGGGTTGCCTCCCAGCCAGCGCTTGTAATTTACGGTCGACGGCCCGACCCAGTTACCTCATGTTTGCTCAAGGGACGTCAAAACCGCCAGGGTCTACCTTGACGTATGCTTCCGGGCCCAGATAAGGCTTGACCCGGTTTTCGCTCATCCTGCAAGTTGTACTCTTATGCAGATTCTCCAATTCAACCGCATCCCATGAAAGTACCTCTTTGATGTTAAACGGTCCTGACCACCGAGATCTCAATTTTCCCAGGAAAAACTGCTTCCGAAAATCGCAGAGACGTATTTTCTGACCTACTTGAAACTGCTTTGGCTGTGCTGAAGTTTGATGGCTCGGGAGCGGTCTAACCTCTCGGGTCAGTGGCTCCTTGAGTGACGGTACCAGGGCCAATTTCTGTCCACCTTTTTCGTCCAGCTGTAAAGTGGTTCGGTTTTCGGCTTGCATGGCCTGCTCCTCCTGGAATCTCTCCTCGTTCTCTCTGTCCACTCTATCAATCTCTGCCCATAGCTCATCCATCTCTTCGTTTTCCCAGCCTTCTTCGACTACCTCCACTGCGAAGATGTCTCCATGCTCGTAATAATTCGGTAATTGCAGATTTTTGAAAACGTTGAACTTCACCTTGTCTTCATTGATTTGCATGGTCAGTTCTCCGCTCTTGCAGTTTATCATGGCTTCTCCAGTGGCCAAAAACGGTCTGCCCAGAATGAGCGGTACGTCTCCTGCCTCCATATCCAGAATTACGAAATATGCCGGAAAAATCAATTCTCCGACTTTCACCAGAATATCTTCAATAACTCCGTAAGCCTGCTTCACGGATCTGTCCGCCATTTGCAGCTTGATTCTGGTGGGCCTGAGTTCACCGATTTTCAAAGTTTTGAAAATCGACAAAGGCATCAGATTGATACTGGCCCCTAGGTCACACAGAGCCTTTCCTGTGTAAGCATTACCTAGGGTCACCGGGATGACAAAACTGCCAGGGTCCTTCCTGTTCCTCGGTAGCCCATTATTCACACAGTTGCTCACTTCTGCCGTCAGATTTATTGTCTCGAAATCGCTCATACGTTTCCGTCCATACAAAATATCTTTGAGGAACTTGGCATAAGTGGGCATCTTTGCCAACGCCTCCGCAAATGGTATGTTGATCTTCAGCTGTTTAAAAATCTCGAGAAATCTGGCGTAGTCCTTGCTATCATCCCTCTTTCGTGTCTTCAAAGGATATGGCACCTCCTTGGAGACAGGTACCGTTTCTGCTTCCTTCTCCTTCTGCACTACATCCTGCTCAACCGAGCCCTTCGGCTGGGGGCGGTCGCTGAGCTGTTATCCTTGCCAAATACTTCACGCTCGATTTCCTTTGATTTTTCTGCACGTGCATGGCTAGGATGCGGTGGATCCTGTAGTGCTAATCCACTCCGAGTGGTGATGGCATTGATCTGAGCACGTGGATTATTAACAGTGGTCGAGGGTAAGTTCCCTGGTGCTCTTTCCGTTAACTGCTGTGCTAACTGCCCTACTTGTACCTCCAAAGCGCGCAGTGACGTTTTGGTCGTCTGCACGTCGGCTGTCAGGGCATCCATATGTTTGAACCGGGACTCCATGGTCGAGAACATGGACTTGATCTCCTTCATCTGAGCGTCGTACTGCTGGGCAGATGGGCCCGACTGAGCCTGCTGCGTCGGTGCAGCCTGCTGGGCTGGTGGCCTGTGTTGGAACCCCGGTGCATAAACTACTGCGTTCGGGTTTCCGTACCGAAACCCGGGATGATCTCTCGTACCCGGTCGTTACTGGCTCGGGTCCCACTGCTGCTGTACGTAATTGGCATCTTCGTTTCTGAGCCCCTCAATGGCTGTGTCCAAATCTGGCCCGTCCACCACTGCATCAGTTGAGTAAACTTTCTTGACCAAATCTTGAACGATCTTGGCTAGATTGTCTATCCGGTCGTCTTCCACTGGCTCGGCTCGGGCCGTGATCCTGCGATCGTCAAATAGTCGAGTGTCCTGCTTGGCTAACTGCTTCATTAGCTCATAGGCCCCGTCTTTGTCCACATGGTACATGAAGTTTCCTCCAGCTTCTCTATCAATCCTGTCAGCACTCTCCCTGTCTAAGGCATGGTAGAATACCTGCAGGATCTTCGGGTCTCCAAAACCGTGGTTCGGGCACTTTTTCACCAATCTCATCAATCTGTCCCATGCGTCTACCACCGTCTCTCCCGTCTTCTGCCTGAATGACAGAATCTCGCTTTGTAATTGAATGACCCGGGAGGCGGGGTAAAATTTGGCAAGAAAATCTGTGACGCATCCTTCCCATGTAGTGATCGATCTGGGTGGTCGGGATTCGAGCCAGTCGTTGGCCACTCCGTACAGGCAGTATGGAAAGAGTATTAGCATGAGCGCCTCGGCCCCAACTCCCTTATACCGGACTTTGTTGCAGTAGTCCTCGAACTTCCCAATGAAGTCGTTCGGGTCTTCGTCAGCTTTGCCATGGAATGGGCAGAGGGTCTGAACAGTCTGGATGGTGGATGGTTTTATGTCAAAGTGTTCTGCGGTGATCTCGGGCACCACAATAGCTCGTTCATGCCCCCCCGTGGGGACTTCGAAATTCTCCACCAACGCCTTCCCAGACCGATTGTACGTCCTCTGGTTGTTCCGTGCAGCAAAACCTGCTGCGATGAGATCCTCGATGTACCGAGCCATCTCGGCTGGAGTACGTGTCTCGGGCTGTTCAGGCGTTCTATCGGTATTGTCGCCCATCCTGAAAAATAGAGATCTCAAGAGCAGTGAGATAACTAAAAATAAATAAATAAAATAAAATAAAAATAAAAAACTCTGAAAATTAATTCGGATTACTAAATAAACCCTAAAAAGTCCCCGGCAACAGCGCCAAAAACTTGATGCGCAATTTAGCGTGCTATTCGCAAGTATACGAATCAAGTAGTATAGAGTGTATTACGACTCAGATTATCGATCCCACAGGGACTTTGCAGGTTTTTCTAGTAATCAGTTTTAACGAACAGAGTGTAAAAAGAAGGAGTATTATGAGAGTTTGTAACTAAGAACTAAGTACTGAACGTAAATAACTGAAACGTAAATATTTTTGTGAGAATTTTCTGAATAATCTCGCGGTTGTAAAACTAGGGTTTGAGATACTAGGTCCCGGGATCCCCTAGGGTTCTTCAGATTTTCGTTCTTTGTTTGACATGAAAACACACAGCAGTCTTGTTATCCGTGCCACGTACCACTTGTGCAGTATCTTTTCTTTTCCTGCACGTTATCACAATCCTGCAGACTTTCGGATTCATGTTAAGCTGCCTAAATCTGCAGTCTCGTTCTAAGGCTGCTAGGGTTTCTAACTTGTCCCGATGGCCCGGGTCAGATTCTCTAACAGTTGGTCTCAACGATTTCAGGCTAGTCCTAACTCCCCTTCGCTAGTCGGCCCATCGGGGTAAGGTGCTAAATTATGTCTTCTCTTCCTAACCCTAACCAGACGTTTTCACCTACCGGCTCGGGTCTGTAACAATTCTGGTCCGCGACTCCGATCATGCATAAACAGTAAAATTCAAAGACAGAATAACGAATAAAGTTGCTGATATTAAGATAGTACGATCATGAATTCATAGTCAAAACGTAGAACTAATATCTGAAACGAACCAATAGGTTCACCGAGAACCTAGGTAAAAGTTTAGCTACTGAAATTCATAACGTAAATAACACACTTTTTGAATGAGAGAGAAGAAGATCAAACTAGGTCTTCGAATCTGGAATCGCGCTTTCGTGCTCTCCCGGGATGCTCAGACTTCTCCTTCGGTTGTGCTGTCTTTTGTTGATGATCAAAACGAGTCTGGACGAGTCTTTAAATAGTGCTGTTTTTTCTTGAAATTCTTGCGCCAGAAATTACGAAAACTGCCACCGGTCCACCGACTCTGGAAAAAAAGTCAAACTGGATGCGTATATACGCAAGGCTGCGTATATACGCAACCAGGGGCCCAAAAAATCATCATCCCCATCACCTCCCTGCCTGCGTATATACGCAGCCCTGCGTATATACGCAGGCAGGGCTGTGTCCTGGCCCGGCTTGGTCCTCTGGTGGGCCCGGTTGGGTTTCTGGGTTCCACACTTCTGCCTGAAATCTCCGGTTTTCCTTCCTCGGTGTCTTCCTGCTTTCCCGTGTTCCCGTCTTGCGTTTTGACCCGAAACTTGTCAAAATTACCAAAATACTCCTGGGTCAAAGCCGCTCCGAATTCTGTCCAATCTTGGCTCTGGCCATAGGAAAACTGCGGATTGAATTTGGGAGACAAAATCTGAACTTGACTCCGGAAACCCGGGCCCGGTGCCAAAATGACCAAAATACACCTAGGCCAAAACTGTCCCGGAAATCGTCACGAACATAAAATAGTTGCTCCTGACTCTGGACACCGGGAACCTAGACTCCTTACTCGGGCGTGGCCTGACTGGGACCCACACTTGACGGGAGTCGGTTTTTCGGCCGGACTCCGTTTCAGCATTATAACCTGTTTTCGGAAATCCCTTGACGTTTCCGTTCTTTTGCCCCTGGTTTCCCTTCAAAATTCCAAGTCAAGCTCAAGATATTGTCAACCGAGCGCATCCCGGTGATTCTCGGTTTTGGCGTTTTCAGCTTCCTCGGTCGGTTTTCACTGCTCGTTTTTCCTCCAGTCTTTCCGTTTTCCATTCCGCTCACCATTGTACCAGTCTCGGTCAAATCCTGTCCCGAGCATTTTCTGCACATTTCCCTAGGCGATTCCGGTTCTGTCTCGGCACGCATCCCAATGCACTTTCCAAACCTGTTCCTGAAAAAGCAGGAAAAAACCCGCGATCATATCCAATAAAAGTACGAAACATGCAGAAATTCACGAAGCGCAAATAAACGTCTCGTTCCTAAAACCGAGGCTTTCCGAGGGTGAATTCTGGCTAAAACGCGGCTTTCCAGCACAATGGCACGTCAAATCAGGCTAAAAGATAACCCCTAAATGGGCGTTATCACATAGCCTTGTTACATGTAGATTGCGTTAGTATTGTGAGTAGTGTGGTTAGTGTAGTGTGTTTTAAATATATTGACGTTTTGTGTTAGATTGCGTATTTTATGCATTATTAGCACTTTTACATTATTGAGTCACCCTACCCAATGTTATGTGCTTAGTAGAGTTGGTCATTGCATATAGAGTTTAGGAAAATATGAAAAAAAAATGAAAAAAGAAAGAAAAAAAGTAGAAAAGCAGAAAAATCAGATTTTTTTTTTTTTTTTTTTTTTTTTGAGAATAAGGGCAATTGATGAAGCTAGAAACCGAAGAGAGTTCAGTGAAAGTGTCTCTGAGAATAGGAAACACCGTAGTAGGGATGTGTTTAATTTTTAGTATATTGCGCACCTGTTTCACAAAAGGACGTCCCGGGTATTAAGGGAATGTGGAATGTTGATGAGGGCATACCTTTAGTTCCTATATTGTGCTAGGAAGATTTAGTCCTAAGAAGTTGAGTAGACCGTTTTCGAGTGGAAACTAGTGGCCTCTTGAAATCTGGGGTGGACCTTCGTGTTGAGTCGTTTCCATGTGGTACGGTTGCCTCGTTCTAAGCAAAGTGGGGGGGCGTACACCACCATCCCTTAAGGCAGTTTCAAGAGCTAACCGAAAAAGCCCACACTTAGTTTCTCTAAATCCACGGTTGAAAAATTTGTAGAGAATGAAAAAGAACAAAAAAAGAATCAAAATCTTCTCTTGGATTATATACGGTGAACAAACTTATGTGCCTCCGTTCGCGCGGGGAATTTGGATTCAATCCAATTAGAGCGGCTAGGGAAAATTAAAGTCAAGCCGTATTGCACGGAGTTGGGTCTCCCATCAATGGGGCAACGAAAGACTACTATAGGATTAAGGATGCCTAGACCCTCTGAGCTAAAGGACGTGCCCGAGTCTTGGATTGTTTATGGTGGATGTTTGGGGACCCCTTGGTGAGCTTGTCCGTATGATCATTTTTATCCAATTTCTTGCTATTGGTTGTGTGAATTTCAAAAGAGGCTTGTGAGAACTTGATGATTTTGGTTAGTGATAGCGAGATTGCCCAATCTCTAAAGAAAAATAAAAAGGAAAGGTTGTGTTTTTTAAATATTTGCATTGTGAAATAATCGAGTTGCATTGTATAGAGCATGTAGATTGCATTGGGTGTGTGTGTTGTGTGTGTCACATGGCTAGTGTAGTTCTATGCTATTCCGTGGATTAAAACGTAGTGTGAGGATTGATTTTGCTCGGGACGCGCAAAAGGTTAGTGTGGGGGAACTTGATAACTCTTTAATAGAGTTATATATATTGCATATTTAATATCATTTTGCGTGATTCCGGGGTTGACATATGAGTTTTACACTATGAATGTTGAGAAAACGTAGAAAGTTGAGTTTTTAGCACGTTATTGTTAATCCGGGCGTTTCGATGCATATTTCGATGTTGTTTGTCAAATATAATCACTTGGTATGGTTGTTCATGTTGTTTTGACAGGAAGGGATGCTAAACGATGCCTAGGAGGCATGAAACGAACTTCTAAAACAAAGCAAACTCAAGAGGAAGCAAGAGAAGCAAAGTCGGAGGAGCAAAAGTGATCAATCTCCACTATTTTGATAGTATATCGAGTTCTACAATTTTGAGTGAGACCAGTGGAAAATGAAAGTATACTCAAAGAGCTTTCCAATGATAGGTCACGGAGCTAAAACGGAGATCGGACGAGAAAGTTATTGTCCGTCGAAGAGGATGAAAATCTGAGTTCATCTCCAGGGGTGTTCGTGCTAACACTTTTGTGTTCGTGCAAACAAAATGCCTTAGATTTTTTTTTTTCAGTTGGCCAAAAAGGATGAAAAAGGGACTGCAAAATTGTGGGAACAAAAAATATGTTGGCACGAACAGAGAGCAAAAAAGTGTTCGTGCGAACACACGAGTGTTCGTGCGAACAAAGGGGCTGAACGCAATTTTTTTGGGCTGTTTTGCGAATTTTTGAAAGATTGAGCATGAGGGACTTGTTCTAACCTAGGAGGCCGTGCTAGGGAGATCTATCACGCATCTTTGGAGTATTGGAGAGCTAGTGATGGTGGGAGACGAAGCTTGGAGTGCGTAGATCATCATTCTTTGAAGATTTTAGCGTTTGATATCATCTTCTTCATCTTTCTTCTATGCTTTGGGATATTTTGATGTTAATGAAAAATAGTATGTCTACCTAAACTTCTCTTTGCTATATAATCAATGGAGAACTAGGGTTTTGATAGGGATTTTCCGAATTATGACTCAATTCATGCTTTAAGCTTAATTCTATGTTTTTGGTTGGATTAATCATTGTGTTCTTATTCGTATCTTTATGTGTGTTTGGCTTGATCATCCATAGCATGCAAGCTACCCTCTAAGTTGCACGAAAGTGAATTAATCTGGGTGTGTTGAGAGCATAATTAACATTCTTGTAGTTCTTGGAGACCGAGAGGAGAAAAGAACTTGAGTGACGGAGTGTGGGTTGTTTCGGCTGGTATTGGTTAGGTTTTAGTGAAAACGGTGGACCGATAGGACCCGGTGAACGAACCTAGAAAGCCAACTAGAGCAGAATGGTGGACGGAGGTGGACCGAAAGGACCTGAAGCTAACCGTGAAGCAAATTTACATGAGATCGATAGAAGAGTGTAATGGGCGTGACCCGGTGTAATCAACCATAACTAGAGTGTCTTAAGCTTAGTCCGGAAATCGTATTCAACCCTAGGGACCCTTGATTATCTAGTTCTCCTTCACATTCGTATTTCCATCACAATTGTTAGTTTAAATTGTAAATTTATACAAAAACAATTAGCTTAGTTAGTTATTTTAAGTGCTTGTTTGTGGGCGACAAACTCTCAAAATCAAACACTTTTTACCGGTTACTGAGATATCATTGAATTAATCTTTAATTAGCTAATAATCGTAAAATTCCCTTGGGTTCGATACTCGGAGTCGTAAAATACTCCATTTACTAGTTGATCGTATACTTGCGTGTAAGCGCGTTAGTAATTCGCGTAAGGTTTTTGGCGCCGTTGCCGAGGAATTAAACTGTTTATTTGTTTAGTTAGAAATTAATTTAGGATATATCTTTTATTTTTGTTTTATTTGCTATTTTTGTTTCTCATTTGTATTTGATTCTGCTTTTCATGTATTCAGTGTATGCCCAGGATCCCTATTGACCTTGTGCCCCCACTTGAAGACCAAGAGCAGTTACTCAAACACCAAAGGAGAAGACAGAAACAGAGCACCATGGGCGATCAATTTACCAACGCGCAACTCAATCAGCGGGTTGTAGAGCTGTCTAAGCAGCTAAATGATCGCAACTCCCAGACACCGTATAACAAGTCTGGGCAAGCTATTATGGAGAAATTTCATTCGTCCACGTATGGACACAATCCGGCAATTGTATTGCCAGATATACAGGCTGAGCACTTTAATCTCAAGCCTGCAACAATTCAGACGGTGACCAACAAGTTCCAATTTTATGGGAACAAGGATGAAGACCCTAATCACTTTATTGGGAAGTTCAACACATACATATAGACTGTCAAGTACAAGTACGTGACCCTAGAAGCGTTGAAGCTCGTTCTTTTCCCCTACTGTCTGAAGGGAGCAGCTGAGAAGTGGCTTGAGTCAAGAGTACCCGATTCGATCACTACATGGGCTCAGTTTGTGGATGAGTTCATGGCCAAGTTCTACCCAGTGCAGCGGGTCATTGAGCTACAAGGTGAAATTTTAGGCTTTCGGCAACAGGTTAATGAAACTGTGGTGGATGCATGGGACCGGTTTACATACTTGATCAGGAAGTGCCCAAATCATGATTTTGGGGACTACAAAATTCTACAGGTCTTCTACCATGGTTTAGAACGTCACAATCAGGAGCTAGTTAACAGAGAAGATGGGGGAAATTTTCTATACTCGGTTGACAAAGAAGGAGCTTATGCTCTCATGAAGCAGCTTGCTAAGCAGGACTCACAACTCTATGATTCCAGGAGATTATCGGCATTGCCTGAACCTAAGGATGATGAATGGAAGACTGGGATCAGAAAGATGGTGTCTCACTTAGCTAAGCATGTGTATCAGGACAAGAAGCTAGTTGCAAGGGCAGAGGAGCAGGAATTTGATTCAGCCTTGGCCCATACTGGAAGTGAAGATGTGAACTTTGTGGGGGAACAAGAATAGCGGCAGAATTGGAACCAAGGGAACTACACACCAGGCACAAGAGATCATCCATGTTTCAGGTATGGGGATCAGTCTGGAGCTATATACGCACCAGGGTTTTAGCACATGCCCCAAGCTCAAATCTCACAGGCCCCACCACCGGCTGTTGTCGCCAAACCCAGATATTTCTATACTTACTAAGGCGTTAACAAAGCTGAGTAACAACATGAACGACATGACCACGACGGTCAATGCTATGTCTTCAGATTTGCAGGCTACGAAGACTTCTCTTCGTTCACTAGAGGTTCAAGTTGGGCAAATTGCAACACAATTATCTGCTAGAGCACCTTGTTCTCTAACGTCTGACACAGAGAATGTGCGCCAGGTGAATGCCATTCCCACTCGTAGTGGGGTTTCGTTGACTGATCCACCATACCCGATCCATGCCAGAGATGAAGCATCAAAGGCTAAGAAGCATGAGCTCTTCGATTCTGAGAAGACACCTGTCATGCTCCCCCAATCAAAGGGCATGACTCCAGATAATGAGGATAAGTCCAATGAGGTATTACCACCACCCTCTTCTTCTAATGATGTACCATTTCCATTGAAAACTAGGAAGAAGAAGGATGAATCTGAATTGTACAGGCGATTTCTTAGTATTTTCTAAAAAACTGGACATTAACATTCCGTTGATTGAGGTGCTACAACAAATGCCTAAGTATGCGCGGTTTATCAAGAACGCAATCCTTCGGTGAAAAGCTATGGATAACTTTCAGACAGTGAAGCTGAATGAGCAGGTGAGTTCATGTGTCTTGCATGGGCTTCCTAAGAAGAAGAAAGATCCAAGCAGTTTTTTGATTGAAGCTACACTTGGCGGGGCCTATACAGGCAAGGCTCTGTGTGATCTGGGAGGGAGTGTCAACTTGATGCCGCTTTCAGTATTTAAAAAGCTAGGTGTGGGGGAGCCTCGTAAAACTTGGATCAATCTTCAGTTCGCGGATAAGTCATCCAAGAAGGCCATTGGGGCGGTAGAAGACTTACTGGTGAGGGTTGGTAGTTTGATCATGCCAGCTGATTTTGTGATACTGGACATGCCTGTTGGTGATGCTCCGATCATTCTTGGTAGGGACTTTCTGGCTACCGGTAGGACGTCAATTGATGTAGAGAATGGGGAGTTGATCATGAGGGTCAACGATACTGTGGAGACTTTTCGGGTTTTGAAACCGACTCCTCAGTACAGCCGTGAGGTGAAGCCAGGATTGCCATTATCCGTTCAAGTTAGGCGCGGAATTCAAGAGCTGACACAGGAGGATCCTCTTGAACTTAAGGGAAAAGCATCGAGTGTGCAGGCGCACGAGGTAGTTATGAGCATCCAGTGTCAGAAGTTCGATGCGGAACGACCTGCCAAACCACCTTTCTGAGGCTTGAGGTAACATTGTCGGGCCGTCGACCTTAAATTACAAGCGCTTTTTGGGGGCAACCCAATGTAGAGTAGGATGTTATTTATTTTATTTCTGTTTTAGTTCTTCATACCAAATATTTACAAGTGAGAGAGAGGTACTGATGATTTAGCTAGTTTTGCAGGTAATGTTACGAAGAATCTACCCCAGTGTGCCATGGCACATTTGACCCACACGGGGACTCTTGAGGGAGTTGGGGATTTTTCGTGCATTTTTGCAGGATGGAGCAATCTACCCAGGTGTGTGAGGCACATGTGACCTTAGGAGAGTTACATTGTAGCTTGATGTAGCTTGGGGATTGCTCAAATGATTTTCACCAGCGGAAAACTGTCTACGGTCCACAAGACCCCTTCTTGTTGCAGTTTCGCAACATGGGGCCCATGTAGTTCCGGGCACCTCAGGTATCTCTTCCTCTCTGAACGTCTAATTTGAGTGGTAACTGTGGAGATACACCGCCTACAAATTTAAGAGACGAGTCCTCTTATTACATCTCTAAATTCGTTGAGGACAACGAAACGCTGAAGTTTGGGGGGAGGATTGTGTATACTTTTGCTAGCCATGTATGTTTTGCATAGCCTTGTTACATGTAGATTGCGTTAGTATTGTGAGTAGTGTGGTTAGTGTAGTGTGTTTTAAATATATTGACGTTTTGTGTTAGATTGCGTATTTTATGCATTGTTAGCACTTTTACATTATTTAGTAAGCCTACCCAATGTTATGTGCTTAGTAGAGTTGGCCATTGCATATAGAGTTTGGGAAAATATGAAAAAAAAATGAAAAAAGAAAGAAAAAAAGTAGAAAAGCAGAAAAATCAGAAAAATTAATTTTTTTTTTTTTTTTGAGAATTAGGGCAATTGATGTAGCTAGAAACCGAAGAGAGTTCAGTGAAAGAGTCTGTGAGAATAGGAAGCACCGTAGTAGCGATGTGTTTAATTTTAAGTATCTTGCGCACCTGTTTCACAAAAGGAAGTCCCGGATATTAAGGGAATGTGGAAAGCAGATGAGGGCATACCTTTAGTTCCTATATTGTGCTAGGAGGATTTAGTCTTAAGTAGTTGAATAGTCCGTTTTCGAGTGGAAACTTGTGGCTTCTTGAAATCTGGGGTGGACCTTCGTGTTGAGTCGGTTCCATGTGGTAATGTTGCCTCGGCCTAAGCTAAGTCGGGGGGGGGCGTACACCACCATCCCTTAAGGCTGTTTCAAGAGCTAACCGAAAAAGCCCACACTTAGTTTCTCTAAATGCACGGTTGAAAAATTTGTAGAGAATGAAAAAGAACAAAAAAAGAATCAAAATCTTCTCTTGGATTATATACGGTGAACAACCTAATGTGCCTCCGTTCGCGCGGGGAATTTGAATTCAATCCAATTAGAGCGGCTAGGGAAAATTAAATTCAAGCCGTATTACATGGATTTGGGTCTCCCATCAATGGGACAATTTGCATTCAAATGCAATCACGGCTAAGAGGGTCTGAAAACCCTAGTCTTGGATTAAGGATGCCTAGACCCTTGGCGACGAAAGACTACTATAGGATTAAGGATGCCTAGACACTCTGAGCTAAAGGACGTGCCCGAGTCTTGGATTGTTTATGGTGGATGTTTGGGGACCCCTTAGTGACCTTGTGAGTATGATCATTTTTATCCAATTTCTTGCTATTGTTTGTGTGAATTTCAAAAGAGGCTTGTGAGAACTAGATGATTTTGGTTAGTGATAGCGAGATTGCCCAATATCTAAAGAAAAAGAAAAAAGAATGGTTGTGTTGTTTATATATTTGCATTGTGAAATAATCTAGTTGCATTGTATAGAGCATGTAGATTGCATTGGGTGTGTGTGTTGTGTGTGTCACATGGCTAGTGTAGTTGTATGCAATTCGGTGGATTAAAACGTAGTGTGAGGATTGATTTTGCTCGGGACACGCAAATGGGTAGTGTGGGTTAATTTGATAACTCTTTATTCGAGTTATATTTCTTGCATATTTAATATCATTTTGTGTGATTCCGGAGTTGAAATGTGAGTTTTACACTATGACTGTTGAGAAAACGTAGAAAGTTGAGTTTTTAGCACGTTATTGTTAATCCGGGCGTTTCGATGCATATTTCGATGTTATTTGTCAAATATAATCACTTGGTATGGTTGTTCATGTTGTTTGACAGGAAGGGATGCTAAACGAGGACTAGGAGGCATGAAACGAACTTCGGAAACGAAGCAAACTCAAGAGAAAGCAAGAGAAGCAAAGTCGGAGGAGAAAAAGTGACCAATCTCCACTATTTTGATAGTATCTCGAGTTCTACAATAAATTTTGGAGTGAGACCAGTGGAAAATGAAATAAGACTCAAAGAGCTTTCGAACGATAGGTCACGGAGCTAAAACGGAGATCGGACGAGAAAGTTACTGTCCGTCGAAGAGGATGAACATCTGAGTTCATCTCCAGGGGTGTTCATGCGAACACTTTTGTGTTCGTGCGAACAAAAATCCTTATAATTTTTTTTAGTTGGCCAAAAAGGATGAAAAAGGGAATGCAAAATTGTGGGAACAAAAATCTTTTCGCACGAACAGAGAGCAAAAAGTTGTTCGTGCGAACAAAGGGGCTGAACGCAATTTTTTTGGGTTGTATTGCGAATTTTTGAAAGATTGAGCATGAGGGACTTGTTCTAACCTAGGAGGCCGTTCTAGGGAGATCTATCACGCATCTTTGGAGTATTGGAGAGCTAGAGAAGGTGGGAGACGAAGCTTGGAGTGCGAAGATCATCATTCTTTGAAGATTTTTGCGTTTGATATCATCTTCTCCATCTTTCTTCTATGCTTTTCGATTTTTTGATGTTAATGAACAATATTATGTCTAGCTAAACTTATCTTTGCTAGATAATCAATGGAGAACTAGGGTTTTGATAGGGATTTTCCGGATTATGACTCAATTCATGCCTTAAGTTTAATTCTATGTTTTTGGTTGGATTAATCATTGTGTTCTTATTCGTATCTCTATGTGTGTTTGGCTTGATCATCCATAGCATGCAAGCTACCCTCTAAGTTGCACGAAAGTGAATTAATCTGGGTGTGTTGAGAGCATAATTAACATTCTTGTAGTGCTTGGATACCGAGAGGAGAAAAGAACTTGAGTGACCGAGTGTGGGTTGTTTCGGCTGGTATTGGTTAGGTTTTAGTGAAAACGGTGGACCGATAGGACCCGGTGAACGAACCTAGCAAGCCAACTAGAGCGGAATGGTGGACGGAGGTGGACCGAAAGGACCTGAAGCTAACCGTGAAGCAAATTTACATGAGATCGATAGAAGAGTGTAATGGGCGTGACCCGGTGTAATCAACCATAACTAGAGTGTCTTAAGCTTAGTCCGGAAATCGTATTCAACCATAGGGACCCTTGATTATCTAGTTCTCCTTCACATTCGTATTTCCATCACAATTGTTAGTTTAAATTGTAAATTTATACAAAAACAATTAGCTTAGTTAGTTATTTTAAGTGCTTGTTTGTGGGCGACGAACTCTCAAAATCAAACACTTTTTACCGGTTACTGAGATATCATTGAATTAATCTTTAATTAGCTAATAATCGTAAAATTCCCTTGGGTTCGATACTCGGAGTCGTAAAATACTCCATTTACTAGTTGATCGTATACTTGCGTGTAAGCGCGTTAGTAATTCGCGTAAGGTTTTTGGCGCCGTTGCCGAGGAATTAAACTGTTTATTTGTTTAGTTAGAAATTAATTTAGGATATATCTTTTATTTTTGTTTTATTTGCTATTTTTGTTTCTCATTTGTATTTGATTCTGCTTTTCATGTATTCAGTGTATGCCCAGGATCCCTATTGACCTTGTGCCCCCACTTGAAGACCAAGAGCAGTTACTCAAACACCAAAGGAGAAGACAGAAACAGAGCACCATGGGCGATCAATTTACCAACGCGCAACTCAATCAGCGGGTGGTAGAGCTGTCTAAGCAGCTAAATGATCGCAACTCCCAGACACCGTATAACAAGTCTGGGCAAGCTATTATGGAGAAATTTCATTCGTCCACGTATGGACACAATCCGGCAATTGTATTGCCAGATATACAGGCTGAGCACTTTAATCTCAAGCCTGCAACAATTCAGACGGTGACCAACAAGTTCCAATTTTATGGGAACAAGGATGAAGACCCTAATCACTTTATTGGGAAGTTCAACACATACATATAGACTGTCAAGTACCAGTACGTGACCCTAGAAGCGTTGAAGCTCGTTCTTTTCCCCTACTGTCTGAAGGGAGCAGCTGAGAAGTGGCTTGAGTCAAGAGTACCCGATTCGATCACTACATGGGCTCAGTTTGTGGATGAGTTAATGGCCAAGTTCTACCCAGTGCAGCGGGTCATTGAGCTACAAGGTGAAATTTTAGGCTTTCGGCAACAGGTTAATGAAACTGTGGTGGATGCATGGGACCGGTTTACATACTTGATCACGAAGTGCCCAAATCATGATTTTGGGGACTACAAAATTCTACAGGTCTTCTACCATGGTTTAGAACGTCACAATCAGGAGCTAGTTAACAGAGAAGATGGGGGAAATTTTCTATACTCGGTTGACAAAGAAGGAGCTTATGCTCTCATGAAGCAGCTTGCTAAGCAGGACTCACAACTCTATGATTCCAGGAGATTATCGGCATTGCCTGAACCTAAGGATGATGAATGGAAGACTGGGATCAGAAAGATGGTGTCTCACTTAGCTAAGCATGTGTATCAGGACAAGAAGCTAGTTGCAAGGGCAGAGGAGCAGGAATTTGATTCATCCTTGGCCCATACTGGAAGTGAAGATGTGAACTTTGTGGGGGAACAAGAATAGCGGAAGAATTGGAACCAAGGGAACTACACACCAGGCACAAGAGATCATCCATGTTTCAGGTATGGGGATCAGTCTGGAGCTATATACGCACCAGGGTTTCAGCACATGCCCCAAGCTCAAATCTCACAGGCCCCACCACCGGCTGTTGTGGCGCCAAACCCAGAGATTTCTATACTTACTAAGGCGTTAACAAAGCTGAGTAACAACATGAACGACATGACCACGACGGTCAATGCTATGTCTTCAGATTTGCAGGCTACGAAGACTTCTCTTCGTTCACTAGAGGTTCAAGTTGGGCAAATTACAACACAATTATCTGCTAAAGCACCTTGTTCTCTAACGTCTGACACAGAGAATGTGCGCCAGGTGAATGCCATTCCCACTCGTAGTGGGGTTTCGTTGACTGATCCACCATACCCGATCCATGCCAGACATGAAGCATCAAAGGCTAAGAAGCATGAGCTCTTCGATTCTGAGAAGACACCTGTCATGCTCCCCCAATCAAAGGGCATGACTCCAGATAATGAGGATAAGTCCAATGAGGTATTACCACCACCCTCTTCTTCTAATGATGTACCATTTCCATTGAAAACTAGGAAGAAGAAGGATGAATCTGATTTGTACAGGCGATTTCTTAGTATTTTCTAAAAAACTGCACATTAACATTCCGTTGATTGAGGTGCTACAACAAATGCCTAAGTATGCGCGGTTTATCAAGGACGCAATCCTTCGGTGAAAAGCTATGGATAACTTTCAGACAGTGAAGCTGAATGAGCAGGTGAGTTCATGTGTCTTGCATGGGCTTCCTAAGAAGAAGAAAGATCCAAGCAGTTTTTTGATTGAAGCTACACTTGGCGGGGCCTATACAGGCAAGGCTCTGTGTGATCTGGGAGCGAGTGTCAACTTGATGCCGCTTTCAGTATTTAAAAAGCTAGGTGTGGGGGAGCCTCGTAAAACTTGGATCAATCTTCAGTTCGCGGATAAGTCATCCAAGAAGGCCATTGGGGCGGTAGAAGACTTACTGGTGAGGGTTGGTAGTTTGATCATGCCAGCTGATTTTGTGATACTGGACATGCCTGTTGGTGATGCTCCGATCATTCTTGGTAGGCCCTTTCTGGCTACCGGTAGGACGTCAATTGATGTAGAGAATGGGGAGTTGATCATGAGGGTCAACGATACTGTGGAGACTTTTCGGGTTTTGAAACCGACTCCTCAGTACAGCCGTGAGGTGAAGCCAGGATTGCCATTATCCGTTCAAGTTAGGCGCGGAATTCAAGAGCTGACACAGGAGGATCCTCTTGAACTTAAGGGAAAAGCATCGAGTGTGCAGGCGCACGAGGTAGTTATGAGCATCCAGTGTCAGAAGTTCGATGCGGAACGACCTGCCAAACCACCTTTCTGAGGCTTGAGGTAACATTGTCGGGCCGTCGACCTTAAATTACAAGCGCTTTTTGGGGGCAACCCAATGTAGAGTAGGATGTTATTTATTTTATTTCTGTTTTAGTTCTCCATACCAGATATTTACAAGTGAGAGAGAGGTACTGATGATTTAGCTAGTTTTGCAGGTAATGTTACGAAGAATCTACCCCAGTGTGCCATGGCACATTTGACCCACACGGGGACTCTTGAGGGAGTTGGGGATTTTTCGTGCATTTTTGCAGGATGGAGCAATCTACCCAGGTGTGTGAGGCACATGTGACCTTAGGAGAGTTACATTGTAGCTTTATGTAGCTTGGGGATTGCTCAAATGATTTTCACCAGCGGAAAACTGTCTACGGTCCACAAGACCCCTTCTTGTTGCAGTTTAGCAACATGGGGCCCATGTAGTTCCGGGCACCTCAGGTATCTCTTCCTCTCTGAACGTCTAATTTGAGTGGTAACTGTGGAGATACACCGCCTACAAATTTAAGAGACGAGTCCTCTTATTACATCTCTAAATTCGTTGAGGACAACGAAACGCTGAAGTTTGGGGGGAGGATTGTGTATACTTTTGCTAGCCATGTATGTTTTGCATAGCCTTGTTACATGTAGATTGCGTTAGTATTGTGAGTAGTGTGGTTAGTGTAGTGTGTTTTAAATATATTGACGTTTTGTGTTAGATTGCGTATTTTATGCATTGTTAGCACTTTTACATTATTTAGTAAGCCTACCCAATGTTTTCGAGTGGAAACTTGTGGCTTCTTGAAATCTGGGGTGGACCTTCGTGTTGAGTCGGTTCCATGTGGTAATGTTGCCTCGGCCTAAGCTAAGTCGGGGGGGGGGGGGGGGCGTACACCACCATCCCTTAAGGCTGTTTCAAGAGCTAACCGAAAAAGCCCACACTTAGTTTCTCTAAATGCACGGTTGAAAAATTTGTAGAGAATGAAAAAGAACAAAAAAATAATCAAAATCTTCTCTTGGATTATATACGGTGAACAACCTAATGTGCCTCCGTTCGCGCGGGGAATTTGAATTCAATCCAATTAGAGCGGCTAGGGAAAATTAAATTCAAGCCGTATTACACGGATTTGGGTCTCCCATCAATGGGACAATTTGCATTCAAATGCAATCACGGCTAAGAGGGTCTGAAAACCCTAGTCTTGGATTAAGGATGCCTAGACCCTTGGCGACGAAAGACTACTATAGGATTAAGGATGCCTAGACACTCTGAGCTAAAGGACGTGCCCGAGTCTTGGATTGTTTATGGTGGATGTTTGGGGACCCCTTAGTGACCTTGTGAGTATGATCATTTTTATCCAATTTCTTGCTATTGTTTGTGTGAATTTCAAAAGAGGCTTGTGAGAACTAGATGATTTTGGTTAGTGATAGCGAGATTGCCCAATATCTAAAGAAAAAGAAAAAAGAATGGTTGTGTTGTTTATATATTTGCATTGTGAAATAATCTAGTTGCATTGTATAGAGCATGTAGATTGCATTGGGTGTGTGTGTTGTGTGTGTCACATGGCTAGTGTAGTTGTATGCAATTCGGTGGATTAAAACGTAGTGTGAGGATTGATTTTGCTCGGGACACACAAATGGGTAGTGTGGGTTAATTTGATAACTCTTTATTCGAGTTATATTTCTTGCATATTTAATATCATTTTGTGTGATTCCGGAGTTGAAATGTGAGTTTTACACTATGACTGTTGAGAAAACGTAGAAAGTTGAGTTTTTAGCACGTTATTGTTAATCCGGGCGTTTCGATGCATATTTCGATGTTATTTGTCAAATATAATCACTTGGTATGGTTTTTCATGTTGTTTGACAGGAAGGGATGCTAAACGAGGACTAGGAGGCATGAAACGAACTTCGGAAACAAAGCAAACTCAAGAGAAAGCAAGAGAAGCAAAGTCGGAGGAGAAAAAGTGACCAATCTCCACTATTTTGATAGTATCTCGAGTTCTACAATAAATTTTGGAGTGAGACCAGTGGAAAATGAAATAAGACTCAAAGAGCTTTCGAACGATAGGTCACGGAGCTAACACGGAGATCGGACGAGAAAGTTACTGTCCGTCGAAGAGGATGAACATCTGAGTTCATCTCCAGGGGTGTTCATGCGAACACTTTTGTGTTCGTGCGAACAAAAATCCTTATAATTTTTTTTCAGTTGGCCAAAAAGGATGAAAAAGGGAATGCAAAATTGTGGGGACAAAAATCTTTTCGCACGAACAGAGAGCAAAAAGTTGTTCGTGCGAACAAAGGGGCTGAACGCAATTTTTTTGGGTTGTATTGCGAATTTTTGAAAGATTGAGCATGAGGGACTTGTTCTAACCTAGGAGGCCGTTCTAGGGAGATCTATCACGCATCTTTGGAGTATTGGAGAGCTAGAGAAGGTGGGAGACGAAGCTTGGAGTGCGAAGATCATCATTCTTTGAAGATTTTAGCGTTTGATATCATCTTCTCCATCTTTCTTCTATGCTTTTCGATTTTTTGATGTTAATGAACAATATTATGTCTAGCTAAACTTATCTTTGCTAGATAATCAATGGAGAACTAGGGTTTTGATAGGGATTTTCCGGATTATGACTCAATTCATGCCTTAAGTTTAATTCTATGTTTTTGGTTGGATTAATCATTGTGTTCTTATTCGTATCTCTATGTGTGTTTGGCTTGATCATCTATAGCATGCTAGCTACCCTCTTAGTTGCACGAAAGTGAATTAATTCGGGTGTGTTGAGAGCATAATTGACTATCTTGGAGTTCTTGGAGACGGAGAGGAGAAAAGAACTTGAGTGACCGAGTGTGGGTTGTTTCGGTTGGTATTGGTTAGGTTTTAGTGAAAACGGTGGACCGATAGGACCCGATGAACGAACCTAGCAAGCCAACTAGAGCGAAACGGTAGAAGGAGGTGGACCGAAAGGACCTGAAGCTAACCGTGAAGAAAATTTACATGAGATCGATAGAAGAGTGTAATGAGCGTGACCCGGTGTAATCAACCATAACTAAAAAGTCTTAAGCTTAGTCCGGAAATCTTATTCAACCCTAGGGACCCTTGATTATCTAGTTCTCCTTCACATTCGTATTTCCATCACAATTGTTAGTTTAAATTGTAAATTTATACAAAAACAATTAGCTTAGTTGTTAGTTATTTTAAGTGCTTGTTTATGGGCGACGAACTCTCAAAATCAAACACTTTTTACCGGTTACTGAGATATCATTGAATTAATCTTTAATTAGCTAATAATCGTAAAATTCCCTTGGGTTTGATACTCGGAGTCGTAAAATACTCCATTTACTACTTGATCGTATAATTGCGTGTAAGCGCGTTAGTAATTCGCGTCAAGTTTTTGGCGTCGTTGTCGAGGAATTAAACGATTTATTAGTTTAGTTAGAAATTAATTTAGGATATCTCTTTTATTTTTGTTTTATTTGCTATTTTGGTTTCTCATTTGTATTTGATTCTGCTTTTCATGTATTCAGTGTATGCCCAGGATCCCTATTGACCTTTTGCCCTCACTTGAAGACCCAGAGCAGTTACTCAAACACCAAAGGAGAAGACAGAAACAGAGCACCATGGGCGATCAATTAACCAACGCGCAACTCAATCAGCGGTTGGAAGAGCTGTCTAAGCAGCTAAATGATCGCAACTCCCAGACACCATAAAACAAGTCTGGGCAAGCTATTATGGAGAAAGTTCAGTCGTCCAAGTATGGAAACAATCCGGCAATTGTATTGCCAGATATACAGGCTGAGCACTTTGATCTCAAGCCTGCAAAAATTCAAACGGTGACCAACCAGTTCCAATTTTATGGGAACAAGGATGAAGACCCCAATGAATTAATTGGGAAGTTCAACGCATACATATAGACTGTCAAGTACAAGTACGTGACCCCAGAAACGTTGAAGCTCATTCTTTTCCCCTACTGTCTGAAGGGAGCAGCTGATAAGTGGCTTGAGTCAAGAGCACCCGATTCGATCACCACATGGGCTCATTGTGTGGATGAGTTCATGTCCAAGTTATACCTAGTGCAGCGGTTCATTGAGCTACAAGGTGAAATTTTAGGCTTTTGTCAGCAGGACAATGAAACTGTGGTGGATGCATGGGACCGCTTTACATACTTGATCAGGAAGTGCCCAAATCATGATTTTGGGGACTACAAAATTCTACAGGTCTTCTGCCATGGTTTAGAACATCACAATCAGGAGCTAGTTAACAGAGAAGCTGGGGGCAATTTTCTATACTCGGTTGACAAAGAAGGAGCTTATGCTCTCATGAATCAGCTTGCTGAGAAGGACTCAAAACACTATGATTCCAGGAGATTATCGGCATTGCCTTAACCTAAGGATGATGAATGGAAGATTGGGATCAGAAAGATGGTGTCTAGCTTAGCTATGCATGTGTATCAGGACAAGAAGCTAGTTGCAATGGCAGAGGAGCAGGAATTTGATTCAGCCTTGGCCCATATTGCAAGTGAAGATGTGAACTTTGTGGGGGCACAAGGACAGCGGCAGAATTGGAACCAAGGGAACTATAGACCAGGCACAAGAGATCATCCAGATTTCAGGTATGGGGATCAGTCTGGAGCTATATACGCACCAGGGTTTCAGCACATGCCACAAGCTCAAATCTCATAGGCCCCACCACCGGCTGCTGTGGCGCCAAACCCAGAGATTTCTATACTTACTAAGGCGTTAACACACCTGAGTAACAACATGAAAGACATGACCATGACGGTCAATGCTATGTCTTCTGATTTGCAGGCTACGAAGACTTCTCTTCGTTCACTAGAGGTTCAAGTTTGACAAATTGCAACGCAATTATCTGCTAGAGTACCTTGTTCTCTAACGTTTGACACAGAGAATTTGCGCCAGGTGAATGCCATTCCCACTCATAGTGGGGTTTCGTTGACTGATCCACCATACCCGATCCATGCCAGAGATGAAGCACCAAAGGCAAAGGAGCATTAGGTCTTCGATTCTGAGAAGACACCTGTCATGGTCCCCCAATCAAAGGACATGACTCCAGATAATGAGGATAAGTCCAATAAGGTATTACCACCACTCTCTTCTTCTAAAGATGTACCTTTTCCATTGAAAACTAGGAAGAAGAAGGATGACTCTGATTTGTACAGGCGATTTCTTAGTATTTTCTCCAAACTGCACATTAACATTCCGTTGATTGAGGCACAACAAATGCCTAAGTATGCGCAGTTTATGAAGGACGCAATCCTTGGGAGAAAAGTTATGGATAACTTTCAGACAGTGAAGAAAAATGAGCAGGTGAGTTCATGTGTCTTGCATGGGCTGCCTAAGAAGAAGAAAGATCCAGGCAGTTTTGTGATTGAAGCTACACTTGGCGGGGCCTATACAGGCAAGGCTCTGTGTGATCTGGGAGCGAGTTTCAACTTGATGCCGCTTTCATTATTTAAAAATCTAGGTGTGGGGGAGCCTCGTAAAACTTGGATCAATCTTCAGTTCGCGGATAAGTAATTTAAGAAGGCCATTGGGGTGGTAGAAGACTTACTGGTGAGGGTTGGTAGTTTGATCATGCCAGCTGATTTTCTGATACTGGACATGCCTGTTGGTGATGTTCCGATCATTCTTGGTAGGCCCTTTCAGGCTACCAGTAGGACGTCAATTGATGTAGAGAATGGGGATTTGATCATGAGGGTCAACGATACTGTGGAGACTTTTTGGGTTCTGAAACCGACTCCACAGTACACCCGTGAGGTGAAGCCAGGATTGCCATTATCCGTTCAAGTTAGGCGCGGAATTCAAGAGCTGACACAGGAGGATCCGCTTGAACTTAAGGGCAAAGCATCGAGTGTGCAGGCGCACGAGGTAGTTATGAGCATCCAGCGTCAAAAGTTTGATGCGGAACGACTTGCCAAACCACCTTTCTGAGGCTCTTGAGGTAACATGGTCGGGCCGTCGACCTTAAATTACAAGCGCTTCTTGGGGGGCAACCCAATGTAGAGTAGGATGTTATTTATTTTATTTCTGTTTTAGTTCTCCATACCTGATTTTGAGAGGTGAGAGAGAGGTACTGATGAGTTGTCTAGTTTTGCAGGTAATGTTACGAAGAATCTACCCCAGTGTGCCATGGCACATTTGACCCACACGGGGACTCTTGAGGGAGTTGGGGATTTTTCGTGCATTTTTGCAGGATGGAGCAATCTACTTTGGTGTGCGAGGCACATGTGACCTTAGGGGAGTTACATTGTAGCTTGATGTAGTTTGAGGATTGCTCAGATGATTTTCACCAGCGGAAAACTGTCTACGGTCCACAACACCCCTTCTTGTTGCAGTTTCGCAGCATGGTGCCCATGTAGTTCCGGGCACCTCAGGTATCTAAATTCGTTGAGGACAACGAAACGCTGAAGTTTGGGGGGTTGTGTATACTTTTGCTAGCCATGTCTGTTTTGCATAGACTTGTTACAAGATTGCGTTAGTATTGTGAGTAGTGTGGTTAGTGGAGTGTGTTTTAAATATATTGACGTTTTGTGTTATATTGCGTATTTTATGCATTGTTAGCACTTTTGCATTATTGAGTCACCCTACCCAATGTTATGTGCTTAGTAGAGTTGGCCATTCCATATAGAGTTTAGGAAAATATGAAAAAAAAATGAAAAAATTAAGAAAAAAGTAGAAAAGCAGAAAAATCAGAAAAATTAAATTTTTTTTTAGAATAAGGGAAATTGATAAAGCTAGAAACCGAAGAGAGTTCAGTGAAAGAGTCTCTGAGAATAGGAAGCACCGTAGTAGGGATGTGTTTAATTTTTAGTATCTTGCGCACCTGTTTCACAAAAGGAAGTCCCGGGTATTAAGGGAATGTGGAAAGCAGATGAGGGCATACCTTTAGTTCCTATATTGTGCTAGGAGGATTTAGTCCTAAGTAGTTGAATAGTCCGTTTTCGAGTGGAAACTTGTGGCCTCTTGAAATCTGGGGTGGACCTTCGTGTTGAGTCGGTTCCATGTGGTAATGTTGCCTCGGCCTAAGCTAAGTCGGGGAGCGTACACCACCATCCCTTAAGGCTGTTTCAAGACCTAACCGAAAAAGCCCACACTTAGTTTCTCTAAATGCACGGTTGAAAAATTTGTAGAGAATGAAAAAGAACAAAAAAAAAGAATCAAAATCTTCTCTTGGATTAGATACGGTGAACAACCTAATGTGCCTCCGTTCGCGCGGGGAATTTGAATTCAATCCAATTAGAGCGGCTAGGGAAAATTAAATTCAAGCCGTATTACACGGATTTGGGTCTCCCATCAATGGGACAATTTGCATTCAAATGCAATCACGGCTAAGAGGGTCTGAAAACCCTAGTCTTGGATTAAGGATGCCTAGACCCTTGGCGACGAAAGACTACTATAGGAATAAGGATGCCTAGACACTCTGAGCTAAAGGACGTGCCCGAGTCTTGGATTGTTTATGGTGGATTTTTGGGGACCCCTTAGTGACCTTGTGAGTATGATCATTTTTATCCAATTTCTTGCTATTGTTTGTGTGAATTTCAAAAGAGGCTTGTGAGAACTAGATGATTTTGGTTAGTGATAGCGAGATTGCCCAATATCTAAAGAAAAAGAAAAAAGAATGGTTGTGTTGTTTATATATTTGCATTGTGAAATAATCTAGTTGCATTGTATAGAGCATGTAGATTGCATTGGGTGTGTGTGTTGTGTGTGTCACATGGCTAGTGTAGTTGTATGCAATTCGGTGGATTAAAACGTAGTGTGAGGATTGATTTTGCTCGGGACACACAAATGGGTAGTGTGGGTTAATTTGATAACTCTTTATTCGAGTTATATTTCTTGCATATTTAATATCATTTTGTGTGATTCCGGAGTTGAAATGTGAGTTTTACACTATGACTGTTGAGAAAACGTAGAAAGTTGAGTTTTTAGCACGTTATTGTTAATCCGGGCGTTTCGATGCATATTTCGATGTTATTTGTCAAATATAATCACTTGGTATGGTTTTTCATGTTGTTTGACAGGAAGGGATGCTAAACGAGGACTAGGAGGCATGAAACGAACTTCGGAAACAAAGCAAACTCAAGAGAAAGCAAGAGAAGCAAAGTCGGAGGAGAAAAAGTGACCAATCTCCACTATTTTGATAGTATCTCGAGTTCTACAATAAATTTTGGAGTGAGACCAGTGGAAAATGAAATAAGACTCAAAGAGCTTTCGAACGATAGGTCACGGAGCTAACACGGAGATCGGACGAGAAAGTTACTGTCCGTCGAAGAGGATGAACATCTGAGTTCATCTCCAGGGGTGTTCATGCGAACACTTTTGTGTTCGTGCGAACAAAAATCCTTATAATTTTTTTTCAGTTGGCCAAAAAGGATGAAAAAGGGAATGCAAAATTGTGGGGACAAAAATCTTTTCGCACGAACAGAGAGCAAAAAGTTGTTCGTGCGAACAAAGGGGCTGAACGCAATTTTTTTGGGTTGTATTGCGAATTTTTGAAAGATTGAGCATGAGGGACTTGTTCTAACCTAGGAGGCCGTTCTAGGGAGATCTATCACGCATCTTTGGAGTATTGGAGAGCTAGAGAAGGTGGGAGACGAAGCTTGGAGTGCGAAGATCATCATTCTTTGAAGATTTTAGCGTTTGATATCATCTTCTCCATCTTTCTTCTATGCTTTTCGATTTTTTGATGTTAATGAACAATATTATGTCTAGCTAAACTTATCTTTGCTAGATAATCAATGGAGAACTAGGGTTTTGATAGGGATTTTCCGGATTATGACTCAATTCATGCCTTAAGTTTAATTCTATGTTTTTGGTTGGATTAATCATTGTGTTCTTATTCGTATCTCTATGTGTGTTTGGCTTGATCATCTATAGCATGCTAGCTACCCTCTTAGTTGCACGAAAGTGAATTAATTCGGGTGTGTTGAGAGCATAATTGACTATCTTGGAGTTCTTGGAGACGGAGAGGAGAAAAGAACTTGAGTGACCGAGTGTGGGTTGTTTCGGTTGGTATTGGTTAGGTTTTAGTGAAAACGGTGGACCGATAGGACCCGATGAACGAACCTAGCAAGCCAACTAGAGCGAAACGGTAGAAGGAGGTGGACCGAAAGGACCTGAAGCTAACCGTGAAGAAAATTTACATGAGATCGATAGAAGAGTGTAATGAGCGTGACCCGGTGTAATCAACCATAACTAAAAAGTCTTAAGCTTAGTCCGGAAATCTTATTCAACCCTAGGGACCCTTGATTATCTAGTTCTCCTTCACATTCGTATTTCCATCACAATTGTTAGTTTAAATTGTAAATTTATACAAAAACAATTAGCTTAGTTGTTAGTTATTTTAAGTGCTTGTTTATGGGCGACGAACTCTCCAAATCAAACACTTTTTACCGGTTACTGAGATATCATTGAATTAATCTTTAATTAGCTAATAATCGTAAAATTCCCTTGGGTTTGATACTCGGAGTCGTAAAATACTCCATTTACTACTTGATCGTATAATTGCGTGTAAGCGCGTTAGTAATTCGCGTCAAGTTTTTGGCGCCGTTGTCGAGGAATTAAACGATTTATTAGTTTAGTTAGAAATTAATTTAGGATATCTCTTTTATTTTTGTTTTATTTGCTATTTTGGTTTCTCATTTGTATTTGATTCTGCTTTTCATGTATTCAGTGTATGCCCAGGATCCCTATTGACCTTTTGCCCTCACTTGAAGACCCAGAGCAGTTACTCAAACACCAAAGGAGAAGACAGAAACAGAGCACCATGGGCGATCAATTAACCAACGCGCAACTCAATCAGCGGTTGGAAGAGCTGTCTAAGCAGCTAAATGATCGCAACTCCCAGACACCATAAAGCAAGTCTGGGCAAGCTATTATGGAGAAAGTTCAGTCGTCCAAGTATGGACACAATCCGGCAATTGTATTGCCAGATATACAGGCTGAGCACTTTGATCTCAAGCCTGCAAAAATTCAAACGGTGACCAACCAGTTCCAATTTTATGGGAACAAGGATGAAGACCCCAATGAATTAATTGGGAAGTTCAACGCATACATATAGACTGTCAAGTACAAGTACGTGACCCCAGAAACGTTGAAGCTCATTCTTTTCCCCTACTGTCTGAAGGGAGCAGCTGATAAGTGGCTTGAGTCAAGAGCACCCGATTCGATCACCACATGGGCTCATTGTGTGGATGAGTTCATGTCCAAGTTATACCTAGTGCAGCGGTTCATTGAGCTACAAGGTTAAATTTTAGGCTTTTGTCAGCAGGACAATGAAACTGTGGTGGATGCATGGGACCGCTTTACATACTTGATCAGGAAGTGCCCAAATCATGATTTTGGGGACTACAAAATTCTACAGGTCTTCTGCCATGGTTTAGAACATCACAATCAGGAGCTAGTTAACAGAGAAGCTGGGGGCAATTTTCTATACTCGGTTGACAAAGAAGGAGCTTATGCTCTCATGAATCAGCTTGCTGAGAAGGACTCAAAACACTATGATTCCAGGAGATTATCGGCATTGCCTTAACCTAAGGATGATGAATGGAAGATTGGGATCAGAAAGATGGTGTCTAGCTTAGCTATGCATGTGTATCAGGACAAGAAGCTAGTTGCAATGGCAGAGGAGCAGGAATTTGATTCAGCCTTGGCCCATATTGCAAGTGAAGATGTGAACTTTGTGGGGGCACAAGGACAGCGGCAGAATTGGAACCAAGGGAACTATAGACCAGGCACAAGAGATCATCCAGATTTCAGGTATGGGGATCAGTCTGGAGCTATATACGCACCAGGGTTTCAGCACATGCCACAAGCTCAAATCTCATAGGCCCCACCACCGGCTGCTGTGGCGCCAAACCCAGAGATTTCTATACTTACTAAGGCGTTAACACACCTGAGTAACAACATGAAAGACATGACCATGACGGTCAATGCTATGTCTTCTGATTTGCAGGCTACGAAGACTTCTCTTCGTTCACTAGAGGTTCAAGTTTGGCAAATTGCAACGCAATTATCTGCTAGAGTACCTTGTTCTCTAACGTTTGACACAGAGAATTTGCGCCAGGTGAATGCCATTCCCACTCATAGTGGGGTTTCGTTGACTGATCCACCATACCCGATCCATGCCAGAGATGAAGCACCAAAGGCAAAGGAGCATTAGGTCTTCGATTCTGAGAAGACACCTGTCATGGTCCCCCAATCAAAGGACATGACTCCAGATAATGAGGATAAGTCCAATAAGGTATTACCACCACTCTCTTCTTCTAAAGATGTACCTTTTCCATTGAAAACTAGGAAGAAGAAGGATGACTCTGATTTGTACAGGCGATTTCTTAGTATTTTCTCCAAACTGCACATTAACATTCCGTTGATTGAGGCACAACAAATGCCTAAGTATGCGCAGTTTATGAAGGACGCAATCCTTGGGAGAAAAGTTATGGATAACTTTCAGACAGTGAAGAAAAATGAGCAGGTGAGTTCATGTGTCTTGCATGGGCTGCCTAAGAAGAAGAAAGATCCAGGCAGTTTTGTGATTGAAGCTACACTTGGCGGGGCCTATACAGGCAAGGCTCTGTGTGATCTGGGAGCGAGTGTCAACTTGATGCCGCTTTCAGTATTTAAAAATCTAGGTGTGGGGGAGCCTCGTAAAACTTGGATCAATCTTCAGTTCGCGGATAAGTAATTTAAGAAGGCCATTGGGGTGGTAGAAGACTTACTGGTGAGGGTTGGTAGTTTGATCATGCCAGCTGATTTTCTGATACTGGACATGCCTGTTGGTGATGTTCCGATCATTTTTGGTAGGCCCTTTCAGGCTACCAGTAGGACGTCAATTGATGTAGAGAATGGGGATTTGATCATGAGGGTCAACGATACTGTGGAGACTTTTTGGGTTCTGAAACCGACTCCACAGTACACCCGTGAGGTGAAGCCAGGATTGCCATTATCCGTTCAAGTTAGGCGCGGAATTCAAGAGCTGACACAGGAGGATCCGCTTGAACTTAAGGGCAAAGCATCGAGTGTGCAGGCGCACGAGGTAGTTATGAGCATCCAGCGTCAAAAGTTTGATGCGGAACGACTTGCCAAACCACCTTTCTGAGGCTCTTGAGGTAACATGGTCGGGCCGTCGACCTTAAATTACAAGCGCTTCTTGGGGGGCAACCCAATGTAGAGTAGGATGTTATTTATTTTATTTCTGTTTTAGTTCTCCATACCTGATTTTGAGAGGTGAGAGAGAGGTACTGATGAGTTGTCTAGTTTTGCAGGTAATGTTACGAAGAATCTACCCCAGTGTGCCATGGCACATTTGACCCACACGGGGACTCTTGAGGGAGTTGGGGATTTTTCGTGCATTTTTGCAGGATGGAGCAATCTACTTTGGTGTGCGAGGCACATGTGACCTTAGGGGAGTTACATTGTAGCTTGATGTAGTTTGAGGATTGCTCAGATGATTTTCACCAGCGGAAAACTGTCTACGGTCCACAACACCCCTTCTTGTTGCAGTTTCGCAGCATGGTGCCCATGTAGTTCCGGGCACCTCAGGTATCTAAATTCGTTGAGGACAACGAAACGCTGAAGTTTGGGGGGTTGTGTATACTTTTGCTAGCCATGTCTGTTTTGCATAGACTTGTTACAAGATTGCGTTAGTATTGTGAGTAGTGTGGTTAGTGGAGTGTGTTTTAAATATATTGACGTTTTGTGTTATATTGCGTATTTTATGCATTGTTAGCACTTTTGCATTATTGAGTCACCCTACCCAATGTTATGTGCTTAGTAGAGTTGGCCATTCCATATAGAGTTTAGGAAAATATGAATAAAAAATGAAAAAATTAAGAAAAAAGTAGAAAAGCAGAAAAATCAGAAAAATTAAATTTTTTTTTAGAATAAGGGAAATTGATGAAGCTAGAAACCGAAGAGAGTTCAGTGAAAGAGTCTCTGAGAATAGGAAGCACCGTAGTAGGGATGTGTTTAATTTTTAGTATCTTGCGCACCTGTTTCACAAAAGGAAGTCCCGGGTATTAAGGGAATGTGGAAAGCAGATGAGGGCATACCTTTAGTTCCTATATTGTGCTAGGAGGATTTAGTCCTAAGTAGTTGAATAGTCCGTTTTCGAGTGGAAACTTGTGGCCTCTTGAAATCTGGGGTGGACCTTCGTGTTGAGTCGGTTCCATGTGGTAATGTTGCCTCGGCCTAAGCTAAGTCGGGGAGCGTACACCACCATCCCTTAAGGCTGTTTCAAGACCTAACCGAAAAAGCCCACACTTAGTTTCTCTAAATGCACGGTTGAAAAATTTGTAGAGAATGAAAAAGAACAAAAAAAAAGAATCAAAATCTTCTCTTGGATTAGATACGGTGAACAACCTAATGTGCCTCCGTTCGCGCGGGGAATTTGAATTCAATCCAATTAGAGCGGCTAGGGAAAATTAAATTTAAGCCGTATTACACGGATTTGGGTCTCCCATCAATGGGACAATTTGCATTCAAATGCAATCACGGCTAAGAGGGTCTGAAAACCCTAGTCTTGGATTAAGGATGCCTAGACCCTTGGCGACGAAAGACTACTATAGGATTAAGGATGCCTAGACACTCTGAGCTAAAGGACGTGCCCGAGTCTTGGATTGTTTATGGTGGATTTTTGGGGACCCCTTAGTGACCTTGTGAGTATGATCATTTTTATCCAATTTCTTGCTATTGTTTGTGTGAATTTTAAAAGAGGCTTGTGAGAACTTGATGATTTTGGTTAGTGATAGCGAGATTGCCCAATCTCTAAAGAAAAAGAAAAAAGAAAGGTTGTGTTGTTTATATATTTGCATTTTGAAATAATCTAGTTGCATTGTGTAGAGCATGTAGATTGCATTGGGTGTGTGTGTTGTGTGTGTCACATGGCTAGTGTTGTTGTACGCAATTCGGTGGATTAAAACGTAGTGTGAGGATTGATTTTTCTCGGGACGCGCAAAAGGGTAGTGTGGGGTAATTTGATAACTCTTTATTAGAGTTATATTTCTTGCATATTTAATATCATTTTTCGTGATTCCGGAGTTGAAATATGAGTTTTACACTATGAATGTTGAGAAAACGTAGAAAGTTGAGTTTTTAGCACGTTAGTGGTAATTCGAGCGTTTCGATGCATATTTCGATGTTATTTGTCAAATATAATCACTTGGTATGGTTGTTCATGTTGTTTTGACAGGAAGGTGATGCTAAGCGATGAGTAGGAGGCATGAAACGAACTTCGGAAACAAAGCAAACTCAAGAGGAAGCAAGAGAAGCAAAGTCGGAGTAGCAAAAGTGACCAATCTCCACTATTTTGATAGTATCTCGAGTTCTACAATAAATTTTGGAGTGAAACCAGTGGAAAATGAAATAAGACTCAAACAACTTTCCAACGATTTGTCACGGAGCTAAAACGGGGATCGGACGAGAAAGTTACTGTCCGTCGAAGAGGATGAAAATCTGAGTTCATCTCCAGGGGTGTTTGTGCGAACACTTTTGTGTTAGCGCGAACAAAATGCCTTATAATTTTTTTCAGTGGGCCAAAAAGGATGAAAAAGGGACAGCAATATGAACAATATTTGCGCATGAGGGACTTGTTCTAACCTAGAAGGTAGTGCTAGGGAGATCTATCACGCATCTTTGGAGTATTATAGAGCTAGAGAAGGTGGGAGACGAAGCTTGGAGTGCGAAGGTCATCATTCTTTGAAGATTTAAGCGTTTGATATCATCGTCTTCATCTTTCTTCTATGCTTTTCGATATTTCAATGTTAATGAACAATATTATTTCTAGCTAAACTTCTATTTTCTAGATAATCAATGGAGGACTAGGGTTTTGATAGGGATTTTCCGGATTATGACTCAATTCATGCTTTAAGCTTAATTCTATGTTTTTGGTTGGATTAATCATTGTTTTCTTATTCGTATCTCTATGTGTGTTTGGCTTGATCATCCATAGCATGCTAGCTACCCTCTTAGTTGCACGAAAGTGAATTAATCCGGGTGTGTTGAGAGCATAATTGACATTCTTGTAGTTCTTGGAGACCGAGAGGAGAAAAGAACTTGAGTAACCGAGTGTGGGTTGTTCCGGTTGGTATTCGTTAGGTTTTAGTGAAAACGGTGGACCGATAGGACCCGGTGAACGAACCTAGCAATCTAACTAGAGCGGAACGGTAGACAGAGGTGGACCGAAAGGACCTGAAGCTAACCGTGAGGCAAATTTACATGAGATCGATAGAACAGTGTAATGAGCGTGACCTGGTGTAATCAACCATAACTAGAGTGTCTTAAGCTTAGTCCGGAAATCGTATTCAACCCTAGGGACCCTTGATTATCTAGTTCTCATTCACATTCGTATTTCATCACAATTGTTAGTTTAAATTGAAAATTCATACAAAAACAATTAGCTTAGTTGTTAGTTATTTTAAGTCGCTTGTTTGTGGGCGACGAACTCTCAAAATCAGACACTTTTTACCGGTTACTGAGATATCATTGAATTAATCTTTAATTAGCTAATAATCCTAAAATTCCCTTGGGTTTGATACTCGGAGTCGTAAATACTCCATTTACTACTTGATCGTATACTTGCGTTTAAGCGCGTTAGTAATTCGCCTCATTCCTTTTCAAACACAAACTCTCTGAATATTTATCTTCTTTTCTTCTCCTTCACTCCGTATCAAATCCACCTCTCTCTATTCTTCTCCCAAACCCTAATTAGCACTAGAAGAGCCTCAGACAGAATCAAGATGGCCGGAGGATCAAAACCTAGCTCTGACAAGAAGAGAAAGGCAGTCGAAGAAAAAGTTCTAACAATCAGTGAAGACTCAGAGTGAAAAATCCTTACTGATGAAGAACAGGAGTCTTCACCACACAATAAGATGGTTAAAAAGGACCATATTTCAGAAACTGGCAAGAAGAAACAATCTATAGTATCTTCACAAGAGAAGCAGAATGGAATTCATATTGGAAGCCCTAGGAGAGACAAGAAAAAGACAGACACATGGATCAAAGGAAAAGGAAAATAAGTTCTTATTCCAGACTCAAACTCAGACACTACTTCAGGATCATATGAAGTGTACTCTATGTCCAACAAGGGGAGACATGTGAAGGATCCATTCAAGTCAGTAGCTGCATCAAAAACAAGTGGTAGTTGAACAAGCTGATCAAGAAGGAAATGAAGTGGATAGCCCTGAATCAGATGATTTGATGATATCTCTGAAGAAGTAGAAGAAATCTCCAAAGACTTCCACTAAATACAAGACTGAAGAAGTTACTTCTGCTAGTGAGAATGAAGAAGAACAAGATACCACCGATGAAGATAGTGAGGAAGAAGAGGGAGATCAGGATGGAGATGAAGACCCAACCCCTTAATCCTGCCTACTATCTTTCACAACAACTCTCTTTTAAGTTTTATTTTCAAAAATTTCCAGACACTGATCCAACATATTATCATTCTTTTTGATGAAATTCAATAAGGGGGATAAAAATCTTATGTTGTTTTGATTGTTTGTTGTTTAGATGACCTATCTTTTAGGTCAGTAGGATTTTCTGCCACTTACTTGCAGTTTTTGGTATTGCTCATTAATAAGTTGGATCTTTCGGAATTACTGTGTTATACTTACTATAATGTGCTAATCATTATTTTTTGCAGATACTTAGAATAAAAACAGCTGAGGTTTTTTCTTTCATCAAGGGGGCTATTGTAAGGTCACAGGTTTCATGGACTTAAAATACTTAGGTATTTCAAGGCCTTGAACCAGCATTCAAAGCTTTGAAACTGTCTGACCTGCATATATGTTCTGAGGGGGAGTTTCTCTAAACTCTTTTGATTTACTTCCATCCCTCTCACCCCTGTACTTAATTTGTTATTATTTGATGATGAAAGACAAAATGCTTTGATATATCTAACATGTTTTATCCATTATTTTGACTCAGTTTTGCATGGAAATTTCATTCCCTAAATATCCAGGATTTGTTTCCTTAACTAGATTTTGCAGGAAAGGAAATCACTTAGTGAAGATGATCCTGTGATCAATAAGAGATTCATGACAGTTTCTCATAATGTTTAAAGAAAAGATCACAACAATATCTCTGAAGATTGTGATCAACTATCCGTTGGAGAAAGCTGTTAAGAGAGTCAAATTTTGTTGCCTACAAAATAGGAAGTTGTTGCTGAAACTCTGGGAAGATTTGCAGAGATTCAAACTGTATAAATTGAGCTCATTTTGAAGCAAAAAGGGACAACACTCGAAGGGCAAAAAGAGAGACATAATTTTGGATTGACAAGCATCAAAGAAGTTCATCACTCTCACAATCCAATTCACAGAAGTTCATTGCATTCTTCACTGCAGTTCTACATTCTAGTGTTCTTCTGTATTGTGATTTATTGGTAGATCATTTCTGTAATACTTCTATATTTAAGTCTCAAGGATTTTTCAAGGTGAACAATAGAGAGTTCTTATTTAATCAGTTAGTATAGGTTAGGGAGAAGGGAACTCTTTGTGCTTGAGATCTAGGGCTAAGATTTTGATTAATAAGAATTGATTTGAAAATCCTATAGGGAGAAGATCCTTGAGGTAGAGACGTAGGTCCAAGTGGACTGAACTCTATAAATCCTTTGTCTCTTGCATTTACAGTTCATTCATATTCATAGTTTTTACTGCATTCAAACTTGTCTGCTTTTCAAGGGTTTGAAACTCTTTTCAAGGCCTTGAAAAAGACTTGTCTGTTACATAGCAAACTGTATTTCATTCCAAAGGCTTAAGTTTGTGTTCGAGGCCTTCAACTCCTTTGCACTTGCACTAAAACTTCTTCCTCCTCAAGTTTTGCTAAAAGTTGGCATACTCTATTCAACCCCCCCCCCCCCTTCCTAGAGTTAATGTGCTACATATCCATCTACATACTCCCCTTTCATCTTCTATCATTTTTAATTCTAAATATGAGTCAAGGTTGCTTATCAAAATGTGTGATTTCTCTAGTACTTTCTTTGAAAAGAGCATTTTGAAGAATTTATTTTGAAAATAAGAGACTGCTATTTTCATTAAGAAACAAACACAAATCCTTACATTTCGATTTACTTGATTCGGGTTTTAGTTACCTAATTTTTGTTCTTGAGACATTAGAGAATGAAAGATGGTTACCTTGACCCAACTCATGTTCATAGTCATAGGCAAGCTTTCCTGGACTACAAGAAATTAAAAGTTCCATGAATTGACTTATCCCATATAGGAGTCGTGTGTTGTACATAAATCAATTAGTTCATCACTACTTCTTGTATTTTTTTTTCTCTATTTACATGTTGTAGGTTTCCCTTGGAGGAGGACTTGTGCTTGGTGGCCAAGAAAGCGAAAATGAGGTCCCTATATCCCTTGTCTCTTATATGAATTTGTATGATCTTCCATTGTTCTCACACATTGAGGAAAATGTGATATTTTAGTTGGGGGTGGAGAATATATATTGCTTGATTAAATGGTTGCTAGCACGATTTTTCTTTCTTTGTAGCTTACATTATGTTGAAAAAATATGAAAAAAAATAAAAAAAAAAATTAAAAAGAAAAATGTGAACCTTTCATGAGAAGCATCACTATTTTCCCTTGTCAAACCATAGATTTGTTTTTCTTTCTTTGGTAGTTTTATTTGTTTTAGCTTTTCTTCTTGAATCTAGATTTTATTTTCTTCTTTGATAGATTTAATGAGTCTTAGAAAGTTTAAGTTTTTTTTTTCTTTTTTTTTTGATATTTTTTAGTTGATTCGTTTATAAAAAAAATAAAAAAATGAAAAATTAAAAAAAAATGAAAAAGTAAAAAGGAGGAATTTCAGGAAGCTAGATGTTTTCAAATAATGAAATCTCTTAGTTCATGTTCTTTTTATCTTTATTTTAATAAGGAATTCTTTACATATACTCAGTACATCTACACCAATATCCCACATTCCGCGATCTCATACGTCTTCACAAAGCGCACCCTAAATTTACGTTTCATGTTTAAGTCCTTCAAGCTAAGTTGATCACATAAACTTTGACGTCTTCTACTTTTGAGAAATAGTGCACTCTTTAAAGCTATTTGAACTTTATCAAAAGATTTTACTCTAATCGTTTTTGCGGTGGAAACTTGTAGCCCATTGGAGTAGTGGTGACCATGACACCCTATGTGATGCCTAAGAAATAGAGGGGTTATAGGGGATAAATTGCATGCAACCACCTAGATAGCTCCCTTGGTTTATCTTAAAAATCTCATTCGCTTGTATATTCATCTCTTTTGTTGTGGGTCTTGGAGAGCCTTGGATTGGAGGTGGAAATATAAAAAGAATGTTAATTCTATAAATCTCGAAAAAATGATGAAACTATTATGAAATATTGGGCTAGTTTATTGGTGAATATCCACCACATGTTGTAAGCCCATTGTATATTGCTATTAGCCCATTAGCCCACCCTAATGCCTATATAAGGAGGCTTAGGGTTGGAGAATAATACACAGATCTCATCACTATTCTCCCTACACATCTTGTCTCTCTAATTCTTACCTCTCTCTCAAATATCGTTTCACAACACGTTATCAGCACGATAACTCTACCATCGATTGACGGAAAGATCTATACTAAAACAGAGAGAGAGAGGTGCACATGATATTTGAATCAGTAACTACTGCCACTTGAAACCATCTCAATATCATGAGAGGTAAGTGCTTTTTTTTTTAATAATTGTCTGACTTTTAGCATGCAGATCTGTTTTGCTTTGTACATGCCGCTATAGGTAGTGGGTACTATGGTTTACAAGAACCTGTTTATAAAAATTAGATCCAGTGCTAAAGTTTGTATTTGTACTCCAGTTCGTAAGTTCCAAAGTACCTTTTCAAGGAGGCCTAACTGTTTTCTTTTACATGATTGCTCATTATATTTTGGTAGACAATTTTGTGTGTGTGGGCATTGTTTAGGGCAACTTCTCTGACATGCACTTTTTGACCCACCATTACCTCTTAATGTCAACTTTGGCTTCAAATCTTTTTTTCGGCACAAAGCATGACTAGTACTGTTTGGTTTATTGACTACAAGAGTTTTGATATGCTTCTATTTTTACTGGCCCTTGGCTATTTATTTACTCCGATTCACTGGTGATGAACAAATTTAGTTCCGCGGTGGACGTTCATATTTGTGTTCTCAGAATTGGTATTTGTGTGTTAATTAGTTTCTTAGAGAATATATAATGATCCCATATCAGTTTATATGTCCAGGAGCTAGTATGTAATTAATTTGTGTAGTTGTTGCTTTATACAAATTCTCTTATATTCAGTTGTTTATTTCATTTTTTTTTCTTTCTATGAAAAAAAAAACAATAAATCTCCAAAAGTGATCTTAACTCATGGTCACATTTATTTGGTCTGATCGATTGATAGCTGAAAAAAAAATGTTTTCATATATGGAGTTGTGAACTAAAGAAGTTTTATTCACAAATGTTTATTGCTTTAAGCTATTGATGAGCTTTTAAAGACTGGGTTTTCACGCCTGAAGTCATGAACTGATGCATCATCCATCGTAACCCGAAGTTACGACAGGTTTATGACCCGAAGTCATAAATCTTTAATATTAATCCTCTGGAAGCGAAATCGTTTTCGCTAGTTATATTCTTTATATCTAGCCATGTAATTTGTACATGAAGTGCTATATTACATGAAGCCATGGTTGCAACCTGAAGTTGCGACAATTTTCATTATTAGAATTGATCGTAACCTGAAGTTGCGAAATCAATTTTTATGACCTGAAGTCATGCCGGATCTTCAGAAGAAATGTCTAAAATTCCTAAAACGCTTGTTATTACCAAGCCTCCTGAAGAGGTAGCGTTTTTTATTAGTTTATTTTACATTTATGCACTTTAATTTTCTGCATGCCATTTTTTTTATATACTTCATATGGATCAAAAACGAAACTCTAGAAGAGATTTTCGTACTGGCTATTGACATACATGTCTAGCCATGAAATCACTCATAACCCGTAGTTATGACTTTCATAACCTGAAGTTATGAAATATAGTGATCTCCTGAAGAGATTACTACAATTCAAATTATGATCCACCCTCCTGAAGAGGTCGTGCTCCGTCTTTTTCTTTTACTTTACTTTTACGTTTATTTTGCTACAGTTTTGATTTTTATTTGATTATTGATCAAAGTTGAAACTCCAGAAGAGGTTTTTTTTAGTCCATTGTTTATATTGGACATAATGGGCATAAGTTTGTATCGTACTTGGAGTTACGAATTACATGATGTATTGATCATAACCTGCAGTTATGACACCTCTCCTGAAGAGAGATATACAAACTTAATAATTGATCAATCCCTTTCAGAGCATCCAGAAGATGTTCTTAGTCCATGATTATTATTGGACATACGCTCTTTACATGCGTATATAATCGTCTTCATACCAGAAGTTATGAAAGACATGAAGAACTTATAACATGATGTTATAAAGTTATGTCAAAAGATCTCCTTGAAGAGAGAATCTACACTCATCGAACAGAAGTTTCGATTGCCTTTTTTTTTCTACTAATTTACAATTTTTTTTTTTGGTAGTTTTATTATTATTCTCCTTTTATTTTTGTTATCTTAAAAGAAGAAAACAACTCCATAAGAGACTTGTATACCATACAATGGCAAATTTAAAAGCAATTGATAATGCTTGTGGGTGTAAAAGAAATAATTCACACCAGAAGTTGTGAATGGAAGTTACATTGTCAATAACTTGAAGTTATGACATTTAAACTATAGCCATTGTTCATGACCGACTAATTCGACCCCATTCCCATGAGTGAATGGTAGTGCATTCCCAGAAGCGAATCACTTTGTTATATCCGGTCGAAATTCACGTGACGATAGAGGCGGTCATGGTTGTGAGTGTGAAAATCTCTAAAAGAGATTAAACTCGGGAAGAACATTTTTATTTTGTAGAAAGAACCTCCAGAAGAAGTTCTTAGTCCATTTTATTTTTTTTTTCTTGGACATATTTTATGATTCATATCATGCAGTCATGAGGTATTTTATGACCCGAAGTCATAAAATTTTGATAGAGTTGAAAGGCTATTTTCTTATATTCATTGAACCTGAAGTTCAATTGAGAAAATAAACACTGGTACAAAAAGCCAGAATCCTAACAGTGTACCAGAAGTACAACTCATTCTGTTGTCATAAGCCAAAGATAAGAAAGGCTCGAGCGATTGAATTGATGAATATGAGCTTGTTGTCTCAATCATCGCAAAGATGAGTCATCCTCTCTAAAGAGGATTTTTAATTAAGGCCTCTCCATGATATGAGTATCTAATCATTTGAGATTGATATATGCAGTATTTCATGCCAGAAGTTGTGAAATACATGTTATTGCTAAGAGTTATAGCATATTATCAAATGAAAACTCATGTAGAGTAATGCGAGATTTAATGATCAACATTATGATAAGTTGGTCCCATGTTTCAATGATCAAATGTCTGCTCTACAACATTTGTTTTAAAGAAAATAGTGACGCATTCTCTGAAGTGAACCAATCTATGGTATCACAATAACCGGTGCAGTCATGGACTTAGTTGCAATGCTATGCACGTCCATTGTCATATTTTGACGTGCACCTTTATGATTTCTCTGGAAGAGAAAGACTGCATAAAAACAGGGGGAGAAAATAAATGCGTCAATAGTTGAAAAAAGAGCATCCCTTATGAACTTCATTGCATTGTGGAGCTTTATTTATTGGGTTATTTGAGAAGTTTCCAGCTTCCTGACAGCTTTAGAGATATGACTCCATGAATCAAATTTTAAATTATTTAGAGAAAAGGGGCTTTCTCTATGAAGATATCATTTTGAGGGAACGAATGTGGCTTGATCTTTTAGATCGCCAAACCAACGCATAATTGATGCGTTGTGTTTTGTATCAATTCGCAAGAAAATATTCAAATAACAATCAAGCCCCTGAAGTGGTTTTGATGATATATCGCTATTATGATGAATATTTGTTAATGACATATAGTCTCTCAAAATACCCAACCAAAATTGACCCACATTCCCAGAAGTGAATGACGTTATGTGGTCCAATTAGTCTACAAGATAGTGGACTAAATTTTGGTTATGGATAAAAAAATTGTCATTGACAATCTCTAAAAGAGGTTGAGCTATAACAATGAACCCCTGCAGTGATTTCGATGTTATCATTCATACATTTAGAAATATCTAAATATTGTAAGAAGCCTCACGAAGAGTATGAAACTTGCTATCCTCCCTCCACGGAGATTCTTTTGAGAACTTTAGCATGTTATTCTAAATATTCATAGAAGCATTTATGCTTGATGGAGGATATTATGATCCAATTTTGAGAGATTTCATTAATTGATACTAATCCCACAAGGATTATTTTTTTGGGATTATTTCTACCTCTTGCGTTCCCCAGAGAGAACGACCAAATTATCTCATTAAACTTCTTGAAGGAAGTCAGAATCACGACATATTTCTCAATGAATAATAACTCGTCTCATGGTAGTAGTGACTAGAGTTTATGAGAATATGAAAATTGGAACTGTGACATATCATATCTCATAGAGAGATAAATTGCATGACATGTCTTTAATGTCTGCTTGGATTTTTTTATGCAAGAAGCATAAATCGTGAAGTTATTATGGCCATGAGTTTCACGTCATGAGGGGGAGATAGACCATATTGCATGACGTGAACTTTATTTTGATCTCGTTTACATCCAGCTATACTGGTGTAAAGTTAGAAGTTCCATTATAGACTAAAAGTCTAATTGACTAATGAGTATTTGGTTTGAAAGCATGCTGGTAGCATGTAAGGATTGCTTGTTCTGATATTATGATCTTCCAGAAGAAGATTTAGAAAGCATCCAAATCTTGTGCAATTTAAAGTCCCAAAATTGAGAACACGAGATATGACATATTCTCATAATTTATGAGAAAAGAAGTGATATCATCAACATTAGATCAAAGCCAACGTTGGAAAAACAAATTGCCCTTGAAGAGGCATGGAGCTCTTGAAGAAGCTAAGGTACCTAATTTGAGATTAATCTCATGATCTTATGGTTGATGATACTTTAATTAGAAAAGCGCTTGAAATCATATATGGTTTCCATTTACCACTTGAAGTGGATGAAGTTGACTTAAATATTTGGCCATGACAAAAGTCAACCAATAATGGACAAGAGGATACAAACTCTGCATTTTAGCAGTGCATGGAGTATAATTATAAGTACCAAGAGTACTTGTGATGTTTGATGCATCAATGTCCATATTGAATTAGTGTGTGTAAATATACACAAGCTCTGCAGTTAATGCATAGAGCATATTTGGGAAGTACCTTTAAGTACTTTAGATGCCCATAGCATCCATGTTCGTATAGAACAGTATATTCAAATGTCCGCACCCTAATGGTTGAATGCGTGAGACTATTGAGAAATATGTTGTAGTGCAAGTGATGCCTAAATGACATTATTATTTCTCATGGTTATAATTATAGTTATAACACACAAATCCTCTCTTTGGTAAGAGTGATTGTGATATTTCGTTTAGTCTAAAAGACTACGAATGTAAAAGTAACTAGTTACGCCAAATGATCATACGAATCACTTTATGTGAAAATCATGGAAGTTGATATCCATGAAAGATATCTAGTTGCCTGAAGCAACCGAAAGTGTACACTCGCGAGTAGTCTAAGGCATATGCATTTTGTCATTTATTGATATCACATGACATACAATTGCATGACATGTTAACTATTGATAAATAGTTTTGTTTACTATTTATACATGATCATGTAGTATTGCATCATATATTTGGATGTGTTTTTATATCTATTGCAAGATTTTGTCTTTGTCGTGAATTTATATTACAGGTCCTAAGCCCCAAATGACAGGTGATTGTATACTTCAAAGAAAGAATTGAAGAAAATGGAATGGAGATAAATTAATTGATGCTATGAAGAGGGGGAGTTTCAAGGTTCAATCCTAAAACTATGAGGCGCTGTACTCTTTTCCTTCGCTGAGGTTTTTATCCCACAGGGTTTTTCCGAGCAAGGTTTTTAATGAGGCACGCAGCCAAATATGAATCCCTGAAGAATGTCATCTTCAATGAAAGTCAACAAAGAATCCAGAAGATTCATTATGACAAGGAGAATGTTTATTTAGGTCTGCACTCTTTTTCCTTAGCCAAGTTTTTGTCCCACTGGGTTTTACTTGGTAAGGTTTTAACGAGGCAGACGATACAAGTTTTCAAGCACCGATGTACTCTTTTTCTTTCGTCAGAGATTTTGTCCCGCTGGGTTTTTCTTGACAAGGTTTTAACGAGGCATCCTTATGGTGAATATTTAAGGGGGAGTATTATGAAATATTGGGCTAGTTTATTGGTGAATATCCACCACATGTTGTAAGCCCATTGTATATTGCTATTAGCCCATTAGCCCACCCTAATGCCTATATAAGGAGGCTTAGGGTTGGAGAATAATACACAGATCTCATCACTATTCTCCCTACACATCTTGTCTCTCTAATTCTTACCTCTCTCTCAAATATCGTTTCACAACAGAAACTTGCACCACCTCCCAAAAAATCCACAAAAGGATCATACAAGCCCACGACCATATCCCCCATTCTAGAAATATATTGTTCAAAGCTTTGGAGGTCCTCCCACATGGCTGCTTTTAAATAAGTATGAGAATGGCTAGATTCAAGTGATCATTATTTTTGAAGGCATACTTTCTTGAAAATTGGACTTAATTAAAAAAATTTGTGGTTCGCATAAGTCAACTTCTACCAAACCCCGCCCACATTTGTATGAGTATATGCTTAGACGTCCATAGACTTCTTTCTCAATCTTTGTGGACTTTGAGAATTTATTTGAGGAAACATTGTGCATTCTTCTTTTTCCCCACAAAAAAGAAATTAAAATTGGCTAGGGATTTTTAGGAATTTATTTTCTTTGGGTTCTCACCTTAGGATAGATAATGTGTGAGTGTGTTTGTAAGTATTTGAGTCTAGTTTTGAATTGATCCAAGCCTTGTCTAGTTGAGTGTGTGTCTCTCATGACTGGTTCTTAACTAGTTTACTACTCATATCGCTCTCTTTGCTCGAGGACGAGCAAAAGGCTAGTTGGGGGTGTGTTAAGGATTGTAAGTTGCACATTTCAGTAGGTTATTGAACTCTTCTTAACTTGCTTTTAAGTGTAATTTATTCATTATATCGCTAATTCTAGACTTATGCTTGTCTTTGTAGTTTTGGTTATTTTTATCTCATTTTGTAGGTGAAATCATGATTTTGGTATGCAAGAGGCTAGCTAGGGGAGAGCTTGAATGATGAATTGAGACGCTTTGGAGGGGCCAAGATATGAAGAAGGTACTTTGGTGCGCTTGATTATAAGATTTGTGAAGATTTGAGAGGCCAAGATTGAAGACAAAGCAAGATAGAAGGCCAAAGTTACATCAAAGGGGCTTATTTGAAGATAATTTAACGAAAAGGGGCTAAAATAGAGTTTCTCACATGTTTCAAGGGTTGATTTGAAGATTATCTAACGGAGGGGGGGGGGTCCTCATCCCTTAAAACTACATGCAAGGGGCATTTAAAGTCCTAAACAAACAAGTAGAGGCCAAATGCAGTTTCCAAAAAAGAAGAAGCTTCCTCACGCGTCTCTCTTTCCGTCCTATCAGTCTCACACAGCAGGCCCACGAAACCTCCATTAGAGCTTGACCCAAGCTCTTCAAAGCTCCACCTCGACCTCAATTCTCCACCAAATTGGCTCAAATTGGTCCGAAGATGCTCCCTAGGCCACAAGCTTTCTTCTAGAACCATCAATTCGGCCCAAGACACAACAAATCAAAAAGCCCCAATTTGACCTAGGGTTAATTAAGGTTCCAAAAATCAATAATAGAAAATGGATTGGGATGAATTGGAGGGTGGGGATTCATCCTTGGACACCAAGAAACCTTTCCCAATACTCTATATAAGCCGAATGCTGAAGTATAAGGATCTCTCTCCAAGCTCACGCTAAAGCTAGCCGAAGCTCTCTCTCTCTCTCTCTCTCTATCTCTCTCTCTATGACGTCCTTGGCCGAATGGGCTTGTAATGGTGATTCCGAGCTCTCTATGAGCTATCTCGGAGCCAATAACAACCTTAGAGTTGGGGGGTTTCGGATTAAGCATGTTCTTCATTCATTTTTCTTCATTTTTGGGTTATTTAGCTACTTTTAGTTCATGATTTTGGGTTAGTTAGCTGCTTGTAGTTGATTTATTTAAGAAATACATTAAGTTCTAGTAATGTTACTCTTCATTTTGTAGCAAAAATTATTGAGTTAAGCTTGAATTCAATGGAAATGGTTATGAATGTTCTTGTTATATATCTTTCTTGGCTCTTGAATATGAGTAGCTAGACTATTTGTTGGTTGAAGTTGATGAATTTAGGTGCGCTGTGTGTGGATTCGATTGTTGAATCAATGAGTTGAGAAGTTCCTCTTGTGATTCATGGGTGAACAAGTGTTGGAATACAAATCTAATTAGTAGCTTCATCTTGTATAATGATTCATGATTGAATACACATCCTTGATAGTTGATACAACTTAGTTTTGGATTTCACTAGTGTTCTTCATGAATCACACTTGGATTTGACATTAGAATCCACACATTTCCTTGCAAAATCATTTGGGTGTTGGATTAATAAACAACAAACCCAGAGGATTCAACTAAGACCAACTCTTCTCTCAATCATAAAAACTCTTCTCAAGTTTTAGATTATCTTTAATCTACTAGTTGTTTTCTTAGTTTCTTTAAAATTTCTCAACCAACAAATCCTTACTCCATCAAGTCTCTCTTGGTGGATTTTGAAGCTTGGATAGCTAAAAAGCCTTTGAGAAATTTACTTTCGTTGCACTAGTTAGCTTAGTTTAGCTTGTTTCTTTCTAATCAAGTGTGTGATCTCTCTTTCCCAATCCTTTTGGACTCGACCCCGTTCTTAATCGGGTACTACTTGAATCGATATCCTATACTTGTGATTTTTCGTCGAACAATGACAATCCATATGGTGGTTCCAAAGAAAACTTGCAGAATAACATAAGACATTTTCAAGGCCTTGAAAATGCATCTTAAAGCCTTCAAACAGATACTCAAAACAAGCAGAATGATCGAGACACCTCTTCAAGATTTCAAAGACTTGAAAAGCTTCTTGGAGAACCAGAACCCTGAACAACAAGAAATAGATTTAAATGCCTTGCAGCACATCGATCACACAACATTATTTCTGATCCATCCACTGGTACTCAAACTAAATGTCAATTAAAGAACTCGTGTGCTTTTAATGATTTTATTTTCTCTTGTAGAACCTAACAATGTGGAGGAAGCATTACAAGAAGCAGAATGGAGCATTTCTATGCAAAGTGAACTAAATGAGTTTGAAAGGAACAAGGTTTGGAATCTAGTTCCTCCTCCCAAAGATCAGTATGTGATAGGCACAAGCTGGGTGTTCAGAAACAAGCTTGATGAGAATGGTAAGATTATCTGAAAGAAAGCAAGATTAGTTACTCATGGCTACAATCAAGAAGAAGGTATAGATTAAGAGGAGACTTTTGCTCCTATTGCCAGGTTAGAAACACTTAGATTGTTACTTGCTTTTTCTTCTCATAAGAACATAAAAAAAAATCCGAGTGGATGTTAAATGTGCCTTCTTGAATGGTTATCTGCAAGAAGAAGTTTATGTTGCTCAACCCCCTGGTTTTGAGAGTGTTGAGTTTCCTAACTATGTCTATAAACTTGACAAAGCTCTTTTTGGTTTGAAACAAGCTCCACGGGCTTGGTATGAAAGATTGCCAAATTTTTTACTTGAAAATGGTTTCAAAAGAGGATTGGTTGACAAAACACTTTTCATAAAGACTCATGAGAAAGATATTCTTTTAGTATAGATATATGTTGATGATATTATATTTGGTGCTACTAATGATTCTCTATCCAAGTATTTCTCAAGTCTTATGAGCAGGGAGTTTGAGATGTGCTTGATGGGAGTGTTAAACTTCTTTGTTGGTCTTCATGTGCATCAAATGAAGAAGGAAATTTTCTACACCAGAGCAAGTACACCAAGACCTCCTAAAGAAATACAACTTGTCTCAGTCCAAGGTAGTCAGAACTCCTATGAGTTCCACTCTATCTTTAGACAAAGATCAAAATGGTAAGAGAGTGAACAGGTAAGAGTATAGATGTATGATTGGTTCACTTCTCTATCTTATAGCTAGTAGTTCAGACATCATGTTTCGTGTGTGTATGTGTGCTCGATTCCAAGCTAATCCACATGAATCACACTTAGTTGTTGTCAAAAGGATTTTCGGATATCTCAATGGTACCAAAGACTTGTGGCTTTGGTTTCCTAACAGTCTAACTTATCTTTGTGTCGCAATTCAGATGCTGACTTTGCAGGTTATAAGGTTGACAGAATGAGTACTTCAGGGTGTCTTCAATTCCTTGGATCATCCCTGATAAGCTGGCACCTAAATAAACAAAACTCAATGGACCTATCTGCTGTAGAACTTGAATATATTGCAGCTGAGGCTGGTTGTTCTGAATTTCTATGGATAGCTCAAGAGATGAGAGACTTGGGATTTTGAGTTGAGAGATATTCCTATCAAATGTGAAAACATTAGTGCAATATCTATTTCGAAGAATCCAGTCCAGCACTCAAGAACCAAAAACATAGATGTCAGACACCGTTTTATCAGAGATCATGCAGAGAAACGTGATTTCTCTCTTGAATTTGTGCCTACTAACATGCAATTTGCAACAAGTCATCAAGTTGAAGTGATGATAGATCTTGAGCCTCTGCAGTAGCAGTATTCTTTGGTTCCCATTTGGATTTGGGAAGGCTTCTCAAGATCTTTCTGACTTTCTCCTCATTGGAAAAATATTTTCCCAAGGAGTCCAGATTGTTGACAATGTCAGTGAACCTCTTAAAAATGTCCTTGATGGACTCATCTCCATTCATTTTTAAATAGTTCATACTATCTACAAAATATGTTGATCTTTGTCTGCTTGACTTGACTGGTTCCTTCAAAGGTTCCCGCCAGTTTTCCCCATATTTCTTTACCAATCTTGCAACTTGAAATCATGTTGAATTCATTAGTACTCAAAGCACAATATAATAGATACATGGCTCTGTAATATTTAGAAAATTGTTCTAACTCAGAAGAAGAACGTGAATCCTCACTTTTGGGAGTTCTGATCCTATCTTTCTTAGTGTAGAATGTATGACGAGCATTATGTATAATGTTCCACAATTCTATATCTTGATAGATGATGAACATTTTCATCAAATCTTTCCAGTGCACAATGTTTTCACCACAGAATAGAGGAGGTATGTTAGCAGCTCTTCCCTGAGAGAAACCACCATCATCTACAGTACTCGTAATCACACGATGGTTAAATCTATGCAATGATACAAAATCTGATACCAATTGAAAGACAGTAATGTAGGTAGAAATACATGATCAATACTCTAGAAGGGGGGTTGAATAGAGTATGGCAACTTTTGCTAAAAGAGTGGTTTCAAAGAAGTTTGTGGCAAGCAATGAATATTTCAAGGCCTTGAAATGAAATTCAAGTCCTGGGAATCAAAACAGATAGTAGAAAGAATGCTGATAGTTTTCAAGACCTTGAAATGGCTTTCAAGTTCTTCAATTGAAAACCTGTTTTGTGCAGCAAATAAGCTAAGTATAGAAAAGTAAGATAAATGCAAGAGACACAGAGATTTATAGAGTTCACTCCACTTGGACCTACCTCTCTACCTCAGGTACTTGATCCCTGCAGGATTTTCAACTCAATTCTTATTAATCAAAAGTTATTCCCTAGATCTCAAGCACAGAGAGTTCCCTTACACTGTTACAACTTGTCGTTCTCACTAACTTATCTAGTACCTTCTCTAGCTAACTGATTCAACGAGAATTCTCAATTATTAACTTGAAAAATCATAAGAGGTAAGAAGTTTTATCTAAATGATATACAAATATAGATCAGAAAGAAGAACACTGAGAGACGATGAAGAAGTTAAATGTGCAGGGATCTTCTGATGAGTCGATTGAGTGAAATGAATCTCCTTCTGTGTTTCTTGTCAATCGTGAGAATGTCAGAGTATCTCTTTGTTCGTTCTCTTCTCCAATTTCTTTTGTCATTCCCTCTTATGCAACTAGTTTGAATTGCAGTTATTTGGGATCTTCTTAAAATAAACTTTTCTACAAATCAGCAGCATATCATGACTTGTCTAACAGCTCTTCCCAACAGCTAGTTTCTCAATATCTTCAAGGATATTGACTTGATCTTGTAGCTAAGTATGTTAGGAAGGTCCAGACATGTTTCCACAATCACAGAATCAATCTGTCAACACAATATCCTTTTTTGCAAGAACATCGTTTAGGAAATAGTTAACTATTAAAGTTAAATTATGTTTACCATCTTAATGAGGTATGTAGTTCCTAAAGATAATTCTAAGGAGTTGGGTTCTGACAGAGTTCTATACTTGATGTACTTAATCATGCAAGGATATGAGATAGATTTGCCAACAATTGTAATGGAACACATGCTTTATTCTTGTACCAAGCAAAGAAAGCACCCTCTCCTTATGCCAATCTCCTCACCTTGTTCTTTGATCACCTAGACATACCTGTAGACAGGGAAGAGACAATCACAACTGGGTATGGAATGCTTGGTAAAAAGGGTTTTCAAAGGATTGGAATAGTTAAAGCCAGTGAGGGAGTTTGGAAACTCTACTCTGAATTGTCTACTGAGGATATGAAGTCCAAGAAATTTCACAAACCTAAGTCAATAACCTCTCCTTCAACCCCACATCCTCCATCTCAAGACCTATCCCAGGTGTTTCAAAGGCTAGACTTCATTGACAATGAATTTGATGAATTGAAGCAAGGACAGTTTGAGCTAGGTGTTGAATTCAAACAGATGAAATATATGGATGAAAGTGTCTTCTAAAGTATTAATTTAATTCATGCTGAGGAAGAAGTCTCACATGTTCCATAGGGATCAAAGATGGCAGCCTCTACAGCTGACTAGTTTGATGAAAACACTACTTAGGATGAAGCTGCAGGAGATCAGGGTACTGGGAAACAAGCTGATAAAGAGGAAGTTGGGAAACAAGTTGAAGATAATGGATTGTTTGATGAAGACAGCATTTGGACTTAGGAGCTACTCAAAGAGTCATTTCAGAAGGAAAAGAAGAAAGGAAAGGAACTTATGACTTCTACTGAACTGTTTGAAACTGTGGTTGCAATGAACCTGGAGATGAAGCTGATCAGGGTGATGATGCTGAAAATGAGGAAGAGGAAGAAAGTTATCAAGGGGACGATGTTGGAGAAATGCCAGATGCAGACCCGAAGCCTTGATTCTAGCCTTTCTTTCTATCCTATTTTCAATGCCTTGACAATATTCTCCTTTTTTCAAAAAAACTCTAAGCTTTTCAGATTTTGAAAAAACTTTTGATCCAACATTTTCTCTCTGTTTTTTTTATGAAAGTCAAGAAGGGGAGAAATTTAGGTGTTTTTCTTAGGATAATATGATCTTGTGAAGATCAGTAGGTTAGCTGGTTACTTGAACTGCTTCAGTATGTTTTGGAGCATACTTAGTTGTCTTTAATCCTGTTATGAAGTTACTATGCCTGTTTTGGATTTTATATAACTGTTCTGCCATGCTACTAATGTATTTCTTTTGCAGAATATTAGAACCAATCATATTAGTGGTTTTTTCTTCCATCAAGGGGGACATTGCAAGTTCACAGACTATTTTAAGGCCTTGAAACAGCTTTCAAAGCCTTTGAAACAACACTGCACTACACTGCATAAACTCAGGGGGAATTTTCCGTGTGTTATGATCTCTATCCTCATTTGATTGATCATGTTCTATTTGATGATGAAAGAAAAACCAGTCAGATGCATGATCTTGAATTAATCTCACTGTTTGACTGATATTCTTGCAGGATTAATTAGCTACCTATTTTGTAGGAACGCCTTCCTAACGTGTCTATATGCAGGAAAGGAAATAAAACTAGCAGATGGATCCTACAATGTCTGGACCTTCCTAACATCCTCAGATAAAAGATCAAATCAATTTCTTTGAAGATACTGAACAACTAGCCGTTGGGGAAAAGTGGTTAGAGAATCAAAGATATGCTTCTTGATTTTACGGAATTTTGTTTGAAGAAGATCCTATAAATCTGCATTATAAACAAAGCAGCAAACAAGAAGATTGTGGAGAGAATTCGTGCACAACTTTTACAGACACTTTCAAACACTCTCAAGGATTGAGAAGCATCATTGAAGGATATGATTCCATTCAATTCAGCATCCAGAATAACACTTCAAGCTGCACTGCTTAACGTATGTTACAGTGTTGTTATCCTATTATTTACTTGTATATATTTTCTGTTATACTTATACTCATTTAATCTCGTGGTGTTTTTCAAGAGGAACAACGAGATATTCTTATTAGATCAGTTAGCTAGAGCAGGTACTAGATAGGTCAGTGAGAACCACAAGCTGTAACAGAGTAATGGACTTCTCTGTGCTTGATATCTAGGGCTTAGATTTTGATTATGAATTGATTTGCAAATACTGCATGGATTAGATCCTTGATGTAGAGACGTAGGCCCTTGAGGACTAAACTCCATAAAAACATTGTGTCTCTAGCTCTTTACTTTAAGTTTTCTACCTGTTTTGATCAAAGCTTCAAAAAAAATCAGCTCAAGGGCTTAAAAGGCTTGAAAGGCCTTGAAAAAGATCAGAAAAACTTTTCTTAGTCTTAGTTTATTCCAAGGGCTTGAAACTTTATTCAAGGCCTTGAAATACACCTAGCTTTCTCAGTTTGTTTTAAAGCTCCACCTTTTTGTAAAAATCTCCATCCTCTATTCACCTCCCCCCCTCGAGAGTATTGATTATTTATTGTGTGCCTACATATTGTCTTTCAGAGGGTTCAAGAGTGAGATAGGGACGTGAGGGAGTGAGAGAGATAAAGATAAATGAAGAAGAAGAAGAAGAAGAAGAAGAAGAAGAAGAAGAAGAAGAAGAAGAAGAAGAAGAAGAAGAAGAAGAAGAAGAAGAAGAAGAAGAAGAAGAAGAAGAAGAAGAAGAAGAAGAAGAAGAAGAAGAAGAAGAAGAAGAAGAAGAAGAAGAAGAAGAAGAAGAGTAGAAGTATGATTAAGGTTTAGTAAAAATACAAGGGGAATTAATTTTTATTTAATGTGGTCAAGAATCCAGTTTTTTACTTTGAAGAAAAACTAGCTCCCCTAAACTTCACAAAAGACATATATTACCCCTACAGCCAAAAACGGGGTATTTCATCGATTCCCTTCCAGTTTTTGGGTGGATAATTTGGTGGATTGACAGGTGTGTTAAGACGAGACAAATTTATTAAAATTAGATCGCATCTGAGGCCAATAAAAATTGAGGAATGGCGGCGAAAGGTGCGTTCAAGACCTGTATAACCAGTTGTGGGGGTTGCTACTAACGCATATTTTGGTTTTGAGGGATAATATTCCGTCAACAATGTTTTCGAGAAACGATACTTTTCAAGTAATTCGACATATACCTTACTTTTAGTTAATTTTCACATGCACCCCAACTTGCGTGGATGCCACTTTATGATCACATTTTGAAACCTCAACACCTCTCGTTCATCAGATTAAATGCTTGTGTAAGTATCATCATCATCATCAATTTACCTCCATCTTCTTCCCCATCATCATCATCATCTTTAACCTTCTTCTTCATTACCAAGGACAACCTTCCCATTAATCTGCCACCAAACAACCACCATCACCTAACTTGCTACAGTTGGAGGATCATGAGGAACTGAGGATGTAAAGCCCTAAGGATATTTGGGGAATCAAACGGGTTTGAGAGAGAGAATATTGGCTGAATGGGTAAGAACCCTAGTGTGCACAAGAGATTCCGGCGGGGAGACCTCCGTGTACACCATAAGTAGAGGATCAGAGATAGCACAGGAAGAGTTGGGTTATGTGTAGGGAGAGAGTAAGGCAGTAGTAATATCTGAGAGAGAGACAGAGGTTTGGAAGAGCTTCCGCGTATGGCTGGTGTGTTCTCCTTTGTATGGAAAGGTTAACGTCCTATATATAACGGAGAATGTGACCGTTGTAGTGTGGTTAATGCGCCCATCAATGGCGGCTTAATTAGCTCAACCACAACGGCACGTTCGTCCGCATATATAGGGACCGTTACAGCACGTTATGCGCGAATACCGGAACCGTTATGGGGTTAACCAGGTTTGACCGGATTGACCGGGTTTATGGAGCTCGTGCCATAAATCTCTCAAAGCAGTTACTAAAGGTCGCGCGCGGGCTTGGCTCGCATGCGACAGGACTTACTCTAGCCTCCAAACCACTAAGTCCCTACAAGTCCCGTGCAGTGGTATGCGAGGGCTCTGTCTCGCAGCCCCCACATGGATCAGCGCGGCTGGTGATCCAGTGTGTGTGGAGAACAATATGGTGTGCTGGATGGTTGCCACGTGGCCAAGATCTGTCAGCTCAGAAAGCACTATCTACATAAGCCCCCTTTCTGCGCGTGAAGACTCATAGCTGGATAGGCTTCCATGCGCGGAAACCAACATACGAGTCGCCGCCACGCACAAATTCAAATACGAGTAAATTCAGCCCCCGTGCGTGCCATTATGACCTAAAACCCCTAGAGTCGTGCCGTCTGGCCTTTAGGGTTTTAGGCGTGACGTCAGCTTGTCCTGTGATTGCGCGATTCGACGGTGACGGTTGCGATTCGACTACTGAAAGGACGCAACCCTTCATTGTTTTTTGGAAAAGTACTCTGTACTCTCCATTGTTGCAAAGCATCACTTCTTTCTCTTAAAGTGAATGATACCCGGAGGTCTTCGAGAGCAAATTCAAATAATCAATCACCAGTTCTTTCTTGTCAATCGTCTTCTTCAACTGTGTGTATCCAAGCAAGCTCTACGAGAACAAGGTTGGCCTTGTTCAATTTTGTTTATCATACCAATGTATGCTTTGAACTGTGTTGGATCTGCAAACCCATGACATATTATCTATTGAAAACTTGCGAAGAAACTCCAATCTTTGAACCCAATTTCGGCTTAATCCCCCAATGATAAGGACCTTGAATGTAGGGTTTTTTAAATCTCTGATAATGCAAACAATTCCAATCTCTAATTTCTGAAATTGATACCAGAAACTGTTCATCTTTCTTCCCATAGATCTTGAATCTCCAAATTCAAACTGAAGTGTGCATATTTCTCAACGACAAAGACTTCTACCATGCGAGAGTCAAGGCAAAGAAACTGCCTGCTTCTGTCCCCAATGAGGGATTGCTAACATTAACCCCTCCAGTTAACTCAGCCTTGCTTGATTTGATTGGCTCCGAGGACGTGGTTCGATTGGGAATCGAAAATGGGTACTTCCCGTATGCCGCGATTTCCACCCAAGCTTTTGTCCAGAAATTGGACTACATGGATGAGTGGATTGACCATGTATTGACCAATCATGCTGTGACTCTTAATGAGGCCGGCGTATACTTCGCCGTTCGTGCTATGAAGGGTGCTGCCGTGAAGCTGGACCAGTCCATGCTTCTAAACCTTCTTTCCCGCTACTCGCCTGCGACTCACACTTTTCACTTTGCTGAGTTCGAGGCTGCCCCCACGCTCGAGGACGTGCACATGCTGTATGATCTGTCTCCCATGGGCGAGGTGGACCCTTTGAGTCCCTTGAGGACGGATGCGGAGATCGTTTTGTACACGCAGATGGAGGAGTGCTTGTCAGAGGTAAAGAAAATCTCCACCCGATGGACCACCACAAAAGCCCTTCCTGACTGGCAGTTGGTTGATACATCTGCGAAGAATACTTGGAACAAATGGGTGCAGTACTTTTTTCGTGATTATGCGAACAGTAGCATCACCAAGAAGCTTCTGAGTCAAGACCCAGAGGCTAAGAATTATGTGGAGGGTAAGGGTTATCACTTGACCCTTTGTGCCTTCCTCTGTGCCTGGTTGTCGAGGTACTTAATCGATGGTCACCCGCACGATGGGGTCTTCTATCACGTTCTGCCCCTTGCTGTGAAATTGGCCCTTGGCCAGAAAGTCGCACTCGGACCCTTAGTCTTGGGTACACTGTACTACAGACTGGATCAGCTAGTTGTGGCTATGAAAGAGTCGCGTGGTCGCCTCGACATACTGACTTTCGTTAACATTGCCTTCCAGACGATGTGGGTCTTTGAGCGATGGCCTTCCTATGCCCCAACTGCTTCTAAGCCCAACAAGTGGTGTCCCTCAGGCGTGGTGGAGGAGCGTAACAGCGGCAGAGCTGCAAGGTGGTTTGGAACAAACAATACCAAGTGTGTTTGGAGTCTGATATGCGACAATCGGCGAGAGTTCATAGCCAGGCCCTATGCCATGCGTATTGAAAACGTGCGATGGTTTCCAAAGCTGTATCCTTCTAAGGGTGTTGTGTTTTCAGAAGAGCTTCTCTTTGAAGATGGAGAGCATTTCCATGAGCGCTATCGCGAATTCTTTTGCTGGTGCCTGCGAGGTTCCCTTCCTGCTCTTGCAGAGCATATTCGTCAGCTCGCGCCGAGGTATGAGAGGATTACCGTGGATGTTGACCCCACTCGCGTTTCTCCCCAGTTCGGCTTTGACGCAGTGGCTCCATCAATCTGGCCACAGTCTATTATCAGAGGCTTCTATAAGCATTTGTTGACGAAGGAGTGCAAAACAGTCTTCATGAGCAATCTTCCCTTTGAGCAACCTGCAGGTAACCGCGAAGGTGGTTGTTCCAAAAACTGGCTCGCATAGTGGAACACCCAGCAGACAAGATTTGAGACGCAGTCGGCCCCCCAACCAAGCAGAGCTCCTGTGATCAAAAGAAACTCTTTTCCGTTTCGTCCCAATTGCAGTCTGGACGAGTCTGAATATGGTTGCTACTCATTGTTGGATCATGAGAACCATTTGTGCCATGCCATCATTCTGGATGAAAAGATCGCCGCTGTTAGGAAAGGCGACTCGCATGTCATCAGATATAGCGAGACTTTTGCTAAGGTAAGCAACTTCTTTTGCATGCGCTAAGCTTCTTTTCTTTCACATATCGACATCTTTATTCTTACACTGCTTGCTGTAGTGCCATGTGCGGAGGTTCGCATCTGGCGATCGTTCCAAGTCGCTTGTTAACACCATTGTTACCACAAGAAGACAAGGATAGACGTTCCTGCTAGCATCGAGGATGGATCCTGAGGTCGAAACCAGGATTCGCGAGGTCATGAATGCTTTTGCTGACTCGTTGATAGACAATGCTCCGGCTTTGTCTCCCCCTAGAGATGATCCATCTCCTCCAGCGACTGCCGCACCAAGAACGAAGAGACCCAGGCAAAGAGGAATTACAATTTCTTCCCCTAGAAGTGCTCCAACTTCCCCTCATGAGAGGTCCCTTTCTGCTAAGGAGAAAGGCAAAGGTCGCATGCCCAGTAAAACGCGGAAGGAGCTCGCAGTGGAGACCTTCGTTCCATTCGTCCAGGAGGAAGAAGAGGAGAGGCGGGAGTCAAGAGAAAGATATGAAGAAGAAGAAGAAGAAGAAAGAGTAAATGTGATACATGAGGAAGAATCAGGAGGTATCTCAACCGCGTTTCCCTTTCCCATTATCTTAACTCTTTTGCAACTTGATCTAAGCAAATTGTTTCTTTGCAGATGATGATGATGATGAGACCATCAGTGGACTTTTGGCCAAGAGGCAGAAGAGGGATGCTCATTCTGGCATTTCAGACGAACCCATAAGCGAGGACATTCTCGCCGAGTCCAGGAAGACGGCTGCAGAAGCTGCTGAAAGGAGAAGACAGCGAGAAGAGGAGGAGCTCGAGCGTGTGAGGCAGAGGAGCCTCGAAGAACAGCATGTTGACGACCTAGTGCGTCCAGAGGAAGATGTGCTTCCCGAAGATATGGCTCCTCATGCGGAAGATGAGGATGCGGCTCCTGAAGAGGATGCAGCAGCCTTAGAGCAAGCCCAAGCAGATTTTGAAGAAATCGCGGGCGGCAATGAAGGTGAGATTTTTAATCTCGCAGTAACTTATCGAGATGTCATTGTTGATGCATTAAATCATGGTGTGTCAAAAGCTGACATTCGCCGTTGGCTAGTAGGCAAGTGCGGTGAACCCTCAGGTAATCACTTGAACGATATGCATGAACTGGACTTAGCAACTTAAAACATAATCATGACTAGTTTCTTCGCGCCCCAGGTCACGCTCATCTTAAAGACATGCTTAATGAAGACACATTAATAGGGCAAGGTTCCACATCCTTAGCGTATGACGAGGATATGACAATCCCACCTTCGCGTGGAGGTGCTCGCTCTTGGCTTAGCAAAGATAATAAAATATCATACGATACAAGTTACCTCATACTATCGCGTTTTGTATCGCAGGCAATGCTGATGAACCCGTGTTGGAGCAAAGGAGTCAACCTTCTGCGTCCTGTGTCCCGGTTCCGAGTTCTCATACCGAGAAGCCCATCGCCGCTGCTGAATATGCAGGAGAGCCTTTTGAGGACATCATCGAACTTTCTGATGATGCCGAGGCTGACACTGTGCTAATGGAGGAAGATGCCCATGCTGATGCTGAGGAAATAAGAACAAGTGCTGTGGATGCTACCGCATCTGAAAGTGTCCCTCGCCAAGCAACTTCGGCTGCCACTACGCCTCCAGCAATGACTGAGTCGGCGGCACCTCTTCCTGCGTGGAGATTTTGGGGCTCGCAGGTCGGGGCTGCAATCGCAACCGGTGCGGCTTATACTCTTCCTCCCAACTATGAGGAATTAGAGCTCGCAGCTGATAGAAGGGCTATGGAACAAGAACAGTCTTCGACCACCCCAGCAATGCGCATTCCTTCTCTTCATGAGATCCTTGAAGGAACTGGTAAGTCGTGGTTTGCTGTTTGCATTTCACATTCTTCATTTGCAAATCTGATAGTATGACTTGGCTCTGATATTGCTTCAGGTTTGAAGCAAGCCGATGTGGACTGGCTAGATCGGATGCGCCTCGCCTACCCCCAGTCATTTGCGAGATCTCTGGAGATAGGGCCCTTTGACAGGAGGCTGTTTCTTTCGGAAGCCATATGTATTTTGGAGCAGCTGTCCGCGGCCACACCTTCGACCATTTCTCCTCAAAGTGCTGAGTTGCTTTTTGGCATGTGCCAGAATCTTCTCGTCAAAGTTCAAGGCAGGCTGGGCTTCAAGTTTCTTGTGAAAAGAGTTACCTTGATTCGTGCGGCCGTAACTTTGAAACGCGGCCACCAAAACCTCGCAGCTGAAAACCAGAAGGTAGAGCAGCAAAATCAAAAGGTTGAAGAGGCTATGAAGCTCTATCGTGAGATGAATGCCAAGTGCGAGCAGTTGAAGCATGAAGTGGAGCAGGTGGAGAATATGAGCCGTCAGTTCACCCCTCATGACTCCTTGATCAAGGGTTTACTTTGATTTTTGAATTTGAAAAGTAGCAAATAAATAGCTGAAACATTAATGTAATGTTTCTAGGGTTTCTCCCCCTTTTTTTTCAAAAGAATCAAAGTGCCCGTTTTGCCCTTTCCGGGATTTGCTAGAATATCTCTGTGCATATGAATTTATGACGTCAGCCACTGATATTCTGCCTTGATTTTCGCGCTAATTTCTCATTAGATAAGCACGCTTTCCTTGGAAGTCCATCCGAATCATGACCATCCGTCATTAATTAGGATACGCAACTGAATCGTCGTAGCCTTTAGTAGGGTAATTGATTGTTACCGCTTTTCAAGGCGTAAGTGATTGATCCTTACCCTCTTTTCAAATTATGCTGACTCATCTTGGCAACCGAAGAGTCTCCACAAGGTCTATATAAACCCTGCCTTTTGCCATTTGGGTTCTTCATCCCAAAAATGTGCTTTGCCGTGAGTCCTTACGACTGCTGGCTTCAACGCTTGTTTTTCGTTGATTCATGGCAACTCCAAGTTGTGAAACCTGAGTTTGCGCTTTGTGTTATAGAAATAGCTTCCAAGATCCGCTTCATAAGGCTTATTGATCTTTATAACCATCATAAAGAAGATGGAGATAATACCTTATGTTTATTCGAAGAATTTTCTTCGTCTATTATGTTTGCAGGTCATGTTTCCGGCCGCCTCCCGGGGAGGTGCAGCGCCGTACTGACCTTGCTACCGACTCGTAATGAAAGGTGGGATTCTCCTCCAGCATGCCTTGAGGAGAACTTACTGCCCCCACGTTCGTGAGCTCAGGGTGGCGAGTCGTTGTGCTCGTTCCCGCGGACAAGGACCCCCTGTCATTCGGAGTTTCTGCTTGCATGTTGTACGCCGGAACCGATGGTTCCCCAGGTGCATCTCATGGGGTACTGATCAGATAAGGGCCTTGTCAAATACTGGGATCTTGAACGCATAGCCTCTTGTGGCGCTTGTAGGACGTTCATTTTATAGCAAGACCCTACTTGCAACAGATCTTTGGCCGCAGATCTGTGTATCGCACAGCCGGTGTTAAGACCGTTAGGTTCATCCTTTTTCAGTTAGGATTCCCCCGATGTGTAACTTCTCGTTTGTAAGTTACTTCGTTTTGATGCATTATAAGCCATGTCGGATGCGTAGTTAGATTTGAGCTTTCTCGCTTGTAAGCTGCTATCTAAACAGATAAATTGTAAGTCCTTTTGACTCATAATGATAAATCACTTTGTACGATTTGCAGTCTTGTTACAACAAATTACAATTTCGCATGCGTATTGGCAAATTTCGTCTTGTGTAGTGCTATATACACACTTTGTATTTGCTATCTGCCGTATAAATTCGCAGATATGTTGTTAGATCGTTCGAGATCGTGCTCGCGCAGCTTTGCTATCTTGAAAGATAGGCTTGTGATTTGCTCCAGATTAAAGTGCAGGTGCTATCTTATTAGATAGACCTTTGTAGATCACTTAAGATCATTTTGCATAATGTTGCTATCACAATAGATAGACTTAAGAACGAATTCTAAATCGCATTTGTATAGCGCTGCTATCGCGGCGGATAGGCTTGAAAGATCATTTAAGATCATGTTCGCATAGGCTGCTATCGTGACAGATAGGCTTGAAAGATCAATTAAGATCGTTTTCGCATGAGCTGCTATCGTGGCAGATAGGCTTAGAAGATCGATTAAGATCTCTTTTGCATAGGCTGCTATCGTGACAGATAGGCTTAGAAGATCAACTAAGATCGCTTTTGCATAGGCTGCTATCGTGACAGATAGGCTTAGAAGATCAATTAAGATCGCATTTGCACAGGCTGCTATCGTGACAGATAGGCTTAGAAGATCAATTAAGATCGCATTTGCACAGGCTTCTATCGTGACAGATAGGCTTAGAAGATCAATTAAGATCGCATTTGCAGAGGCTGCTATCGTGACAGATAGGCTTAGAAGATCAATTAAGATCGCATTTGCACAGGCTGCTATCGTGACAGATAGGCTTTAGAAGATCAATTAAGATCGCATTTGCACAGGCTGCTATCGTAACAGATAGGCTTAGAAGATCAATTAAGATCGCATTTGCACATGTTGCTATCGTGACAGATAGGCTTATTGCTAACAGTAATAATAATGAACTAAACGAAGCGATATAAACAGATAGAAGTATGAAGTTCTTCTCATTTGGGAGAAGCCTTTTATTATAGTACTCTCATATGGGAGAGATGAGATTACAATTCTCTCATATGGGAGAGAAGATTGTGTGAATCATAGCTATACAAGGCATAAGGCAACGTTGTAATAAAACGCATAAAATGAGAGAAGTCAAGGATAGTACTTCTTAATCCAGCGCATGTTGACTGAGATTGGGGTTGAGGTCGTTCCGTGCAACTTCCGTATGCTGCAGTCGCCACTGTCAAAGACTTCTGTGACTTCGAAAGGCCCTTCCCAATTGGCTGCGAATTTCGGGTGAGCCGCCTCTCGCATGCAATGGTCAGATGCGCGCAAGACCAAATCTCCAACTGCGAAATCTCTCCGTTGGACCGTTTTATTTTACGCACGAGCAATCCTTTCCTGATACCGTTTGTTGGTCCTTTTAGCTTGCTCTCGCTTTTCTTCTAGCAAGACTAAGTCATGATCGCGTTGATTGTCGTACAATGCGTGGAAGGCCAATCTTGCCGAATTAAGTTTCACCTCCGCAGGTACCACAGCCTCAGCCCCATAGCATAGGAGGAATGGTGAGACCCCTGTGGGTGTCCTTGGAGAAGTCCGGTAAGCCCATAGGGCTATGTTTAGAGAATCAGCCCACTTCTTGTGGTCATCTGCGACCATCTTGCTCAAGATCCTCAACAGCGTTTTGTTGGTCGCTTCCGCTTGCCCATTTCCCTTCGGGTAGGGGTGGAGCATATCTGCCTGATGTTGTATTCTGCTAGCTTCGCAGCCACCTGGCGATTAACAAAAGGAGTACCATTATCTGAAAGGATGGTGTTGGGAATTCCGAACCTGCATATGATGTTTTCTTGGATGAAATGGACCACAGATAACGCATTTGCCGTCTTCAGTGGTATCGCCTCCACCCATTTGGTGAACAGCTCAGTCGCGGTGAGAATAAAATGATTCCCGTGCGAAGTTGGTCGGATGGGACCAATGAAATCCAGAGCCCATGTGTGAAACGACCATGGTGTTCCCAATGCATGTAGATCTACAGCAGGAGCGTGCACTAGGTTTCCTTTGAATTGGCATTCCTGGCAACGTCGCACTTTAGTGCGGCAATCAACCTCCATCGTGGGCCAGAAATATCCAATTGAGAGGAGTTGCCTGCACAATTTCGCACCCCCCTGGTGTTCCACCTGATGAGAAAGGTCCATGACTTCTTGTGCTTCCCTGCCGTCTAGACATCGCAGCAAGTTGCCCTCATGGCCTCTTCGCCAAAGCATGTTTTCTTGTACCACGTACCGGGATGCTTTCCTCCTCAACTTCTCAGCTTCTTTTCTCGATTCGGGTACGGTGCCCTGGGTGAGAAAATCAAAGAGTGGTTTCCTCCAATCCGCATCATCATCGGTTAGAGCGATGAGTAAAGAATCCTTGATCAGTGCGCAACTCTCGCACTTTCCCTGTATTAGTGTTGCGGCTGTTGACATGTCTGGTCAGTGAATGCCATATCTCTGAGCCTTCCGATAGATTGACACTTCGCTTTCTCCGCAAGCATGTTGGTGAATCTTCTCTAACAGCAGCTGTCCCTCTTGCTCGGAGACGCATCGCATAAGTATTCCGCCAGGGCCCTTGTAGTAAAGGGTGTTGTCACGTATGCAATACCCCTTTGTGAGTGCCCAGCTCTCGCTGCTTGTGCCTTCTGCGATGGCTCGTAAGATTGCCTTTCTCCAGTCCGCATTGTCCATGTGTTCGTCGTCGCACGCGTCTTCTGTTAGCGCTGACGATGTTCGCACTTCGATTGAGATTCTTGCGGGACATTTGTCTGTACTAACCTTGGACCCCAAGGTGGCCAAAGCGTCTGCATGCCTGTTATCCACTCGGGGCTTGTGCTCGTACCTAACGTCGTAGAATTGCTGCACCAGCTTTTGCACCAAAGTCCGGTAGGACAGAAGATTTATCTCCTTCAAACCGTACTCGCCCGAGGCTTGCTTGACAATTAGCTTGGAGTCCCCCATGGCCGTCAGATTGCTTACTTCCAAAGCTTTCGCTGCACGGAGTCCCGCTATGAGGGCTTCATATTCTGCCTCGTTGTTAGTGACTGCGAAGTCAAGCTTTGCGGACATCTGTATGACCTCCCCATCTGGCTTGGTCAGGACTATCCCAATGCCTCCACATTTCCTTGTTTACGAACCGTCGAAATGGAGCGTCCAATAGGGTACATCGACCGCATAGATTTCAGGTCCCTCGAATTCTTCTTCGATTACGGGCTCGTGACTGTTATCGGGGAACTGTGCCAACATATCCGCTACCGCCTGCGACTTTATCGCTCGCGGTCGCACGCATGTAATATCGTATTGAGAGATGGTCATATACCATTTCGCCAATCTTCCCCCAGGAGTGGTGTGAGTCAGAAGATATCGTATGGGATCACTTTTTGTGACCACCACCACCTTGTGCGATGAAAAATAGTGTTTCAACTTCTCTATCACGAAGAATAGGGCAAGGCAATGACGCTCAATGTCCGTGTACCTTGATTCGGCGGGTTGCACGATGCGAGATATGTAGTAGATGGGCCTTTCTTGGCCCTCGTACTCCTGAGCCAAGAGTGCTCCTATGGACTTCCTTGTTGACGTCAGATACAGCAAAAGCGGTGATCCTAATTGAGGTGCGATCATTATTTTTGAAGACGTCAGCAGCTCCTTTAGTTTCCCGAACGCAGCTTCGTGCTCCGGAGTCCAGCTGTATACGGCATCTTTCTTGAGAAGGGTACTAAAACAGCAGGTGATTTCGGCAATCGCTAGGATGAATCTCCGCAGATATGATAGCTTTCCCAAAAATGTCTTCAGGGCACTTTGGTTATGAGGCGGCGTCATGCCAATGATGGCTGATACTTTCGCAGGATCAGGCTCGATTCCTTGGCGATGCACCACGCATCCCAAGAACTTCCATGATGTTACCCCGAATGCGCACTTCATGGGATTCATCTTCAGTTGAAAGCGTCTGCATCTATTGAACACTTTCCGTAAATCCGCCAAGTGATCTGCTTCCTGCTTGGATTTAACCACCAGGTCGTCCACATAAACTTCCACTTCCTTGTGCATCATGTCGTGGAACAGGGCCATCATGGCCCGCTGATAAGTTGCACCTGCATTTTTTAGGCCGAACGGCATCACCGTGTAGTTGAATACCCCCACTGGAGTGATAAATGTCGTTTTCCACGCATCTTCAGGGTCCATCTTGATCTGATTGTACCCGCTGAAGCCGTTCATGAAACTGAACATGCGATGACCCGCTGTCGAATCAATAAGCAGATCAATGTTGGGGAGCGGGAAATCGTCCTTTGGGCAGAAACGATTGAGATCCCGGAAATCCACGCAGATGCGAAGCTGTCCGTTCTTCTTTACCACTGGCACAATGTTGGCCAGCCATGTGGGATGATGGTTCGACTCTATGAACTTGGAGTCCAGGAGTTTGACAATCTCCTGTTTGATCTTCATGTTAAGCTCCGGCCTGAAGCTTCTTGTGCTCTGCTTTACCGGCTTAGACCCCAGAATGATGTCTAAACGGTGCATAGTGATACTTGTGTCCAGACCAGGCATCTCATCATACTCCCATGCGAACACATCCTTGTATTCAGTTAGGAGCTGTAGCAGTCCTTTCTCCTCTTCGCTTGTGAGGTCCGCACTTAGAAAGACTGGCCTTTTCTTTTCTTCGTTTGGGCTTCGGAACACCTCCTTTAGCTCTTGCTTTTGCGGTCTGGGTCTGTCTTCCATGCATTCGGGTGCTTCCTTGAGCTTCTCATCTGGAGTGCTCTGCATTGGCTTTTCCGCTACCGCAACCTGCTCGATTTGATTGATTTGCTCAGGGATATCCCCATGCCCACGTGGGGACATCCCCACGCACCTACATATGCGATAGCACGTCTTCCCGTTGGCGTAGAAACTCTCTATCTCCTTGCCTTCGGGGTCACGCTTTGCTATTCTTTTCAGAGTATACACGTTCTTTCGCAGGTAAGCGATCCGCGGCGCCTCTTCCCACGTGGGCGGCTTTTCCTTGGCATCCTCCCTTGTCACCATCACTCCCGCAGGTGACAGATCCTTGATATCTTCCCATAGGGGTAAAGGAGTAGGGTTGAATGGTCTCAATGTTTGCTCGTCCGCCATCTCGGTGAACCATACCGCCTCGCTGAGATGTGCTTCATCCATGTTGAATGGATTCGTTGAAGCCGGTATCTCGACTATTCTATCGTTCCAAATAGCTTTCATGACTTTGTGAGCTGCTGAAGGGACCGCGTCAAAGCGATGAATCCAGGCTTGTCCTATGATCATGTGATACGTTGTGTTCGCATCTATGACATAGAACTTCGCTGAGCACTTGATTTTGCCGATCTGGACGCCCAGGCGAATCCATCCTATTGTCATTCTGGAGTCGCTTCCAAATCCCATCAGCGGAGATGGACGCCTGACAATCTTGTACTCGGGGATCCCTGCTAGCTTCAGTATGTGGAGCGAAACAACGTTGACCGCTGCTTCTCCATCGATGAATGCTCCTTTGAACTGGACACCATTGATGATGGCCGTCACATACAGAGGCCTCTGGTGGCTCGCATCAGTCTTTTTGTCGCTGGCAGAAAAGGTCATAATCTTTTCTGTAGAGCGAGACGCCCTGATGACTTTCCCGTTGGAGACTACGAGATCCTCTTCGTAGTCTTCTGCTATCCTTAAGATCGCTTTTGTCATCTCCATCCGGCATTTCTCTGAGAAGTTCATCTCGTCGAAGAATCTGCTGAAGCCGTGCGACCCCTTCATCCGGTCGGCACGTTCGTCCTCCGTGTCTACGCTGTAGTCCTCATCATCATGGACTTCGGCAATGATGGGTAGACCATCCTCTGCGACCTCTTCCAGATCCACAATTGAGATCATGGCGACCTCTTTACCTTTCGAGTCTTGCTCCGCATGGGCAGGAAGTGGATTGTTGCGCACATCCTTCCTGTGATCGCTGACGATCAGCTCGCCATTCTTCATCTTTTGGCTGAATACAATCCTGAGCTTCTTACAGTCAGCTGTGGGATGCATGACTTTGCCGTGATACTCGCACCACTTCGGGTCCCTCACCATCTCCTTGGAGGGTGCCCTCTCGAGTGGCGGTAGGACACCGTCCTTGCGCCACTGCCTGCAGAGGTCGCTGGCTTCTTCCACCGAACATGGCAGAGGTGGTGCGTCGAAGTTCACAATCTTCCCCTTCTTCTGGGGTGGAACTGTATTGACTTCAGATTCGCGTCCCCTCTTATAGCTGAGTCTCCCGATCTTGAAAGTAGTACCGCTCGAGGATCGCTCCTGAGCGCTTTTCTTTTTCTGCCTCTCCACTATAGGCTCGATGTTCTTCGTGCATTCGATTAGTTTTGAAAACGTGGGCGTTTGCAGGTTGATGAGCATACCTTTGTATTCATCTCGCATGCACTGCAGGCATATCTCTACGAGCCGACTTTCGAGCATCGGATCCTTGCATTCCAGGGACTTCGCCCTGAACTTCTTGATGAAAGTTATCCCGTCCTCCTCGCGCTTCTGATACATCCGCGAGAGGTGGATCATTGTGACCTTTTCTTCCATTTGGAAGAATTTGGTGTAGAACTTTTGGACCATGTCGTCCCAAGTCTTTACGGACCCAGCTTCCAACGTCCGGTACCAATTTTACACTACGTTCCCCAAGGATTTTGGGAACTCTCGCATCAGCAGTTTGGGATCGGCTCCATATGGCCCCATGACATCGATGAAACGCATGACATGTTCATGAGCGTTTCCGTTGACATCTTCGAACTTGTCCCATTTAGGAGCCTTGTACCCCACCGGGTTAGGCATGAGATAGATCTCTCGCGGGATAGGTGGATCGTTGTCAAGCTTCGGGATGATGGTATCCGCGAATGATTGGTAAGCCAGAATAGTGTCCATGCGCTTCTGCAGGGACGTCATACATTCTGGAATGTTTCCCTCGGTACCAGGAGGAGGGGTTGCCGTAGGTGGAGGCGACACGTATGCCGCCGGAGGATTGGGGACATATTGGCTGTTCGCATTGCCCCAGATTGCCGTTGGAGGAGGAAAGGGGTACTGCGAGGCCGGATTAGGTACCAAAGCCGGAGGCTGAGGAGTATGAGCAGTGAGAGGCAACATTTGAGCTGTTGAGCCTTAAATTGAAGGTAGTTGCGTAGTCGCCGGTGGAGTCTGCAGATTAGGGTTGGGGGGTGTGGTTGACACTCCCAGTCCTGAAGCGGTAGGGGCTCCTCCTCCCTGAGAAACGGCAGTGGCTAGTGCGGGGTTCGGCGCAAGAGTCCCCAGGACAGCCATGATCCGTTCTAACTGCACCGATTGAGCCTTGAGAGCCTTCGCCTGACTCTGGATGGTAGCGTCCAAGGTCTCTAGCGTCAGGGCTTCACCGGTGGCCGTAGGAGTGCGGCGAGCCTCCTCTCCTGAGGCGGCTTCGGTGGAAGGTGATCTATTACTGACATCATCCTCCTGAGACATGGTTTCTTTTGCTGGTAAGTTCACGTCAGGTTCACCAAAATGTGCACAAGAGATTCCGGCGGGGAGACCTCCATGTACACCGTAAGTAGAGGATCACAGATAGCACAGGAAGAGAGACAGAGTTTTGGCAGAGCTTCCGCGTATGGCTGGTGTGTTCTCCTTTGTATGGAAAGGTTAACGTCCTATATATAACGGAGAATGTGACCGTTGTAGTGTGGTTAATGCGCCCATCAATGGCGGCTTAATTAGCTTAACCACAACGGCACGTTCGTCCGCGTATATAGGGACCGTTACAGCACGCGCGAATACTGGAACCGTTATGGGGTTGACCGGGTTTGACCGGATTGACCGGGTTTATGGAGCTCGTGCCATAAATCTCTCAAAGCAGTTACTAAAGGTCGCGCGCGGGCTTGGCTCGCACGCGACAGGACTTACTCTAGCCTCCAAACCACTAAGTCCCTACAAGTCCCGTGCAGTGGTATGCGAGGGCTCTGTCTCGCAGCACCCACATGGATCAGCGCGGCTGGTGATCCAGTGTGTGTGGAGCACAATATGGTGTGCTGGATGGTTGCCACGTGGCCAAGATCTGTCAGCTCAGAAAGCACTATCAACACCTAGATAGTTTTTGAGCAAATTCGTTCAGTGCGTTCTTAATCATCCCTTCTAATCATTCATGTTGTTTTTGTGAGGTTTAATCGCACTCTAGAAGCTATCCCATGGAATCTATCTCATCATTTTCTGCCAAGGTCTCTAAAAACTAAGCTACATGTCACCGGATACTGCATTTTGCCGCCCGAACAACGGTAATATTCGGTTCGTGCTTGTTTCTTTGCCATATTCAACTCATGGAAGGCATGATTGTCTTTGAGATGTTAGGAATCGTTTACAACCAACTAAAGTCACCTAGAACACGATGAATCTAAATCGGTTATTCTTTATGTTTTCGGCGAGTTTTATGCCATGTTCTTGGGTATGTATCTCACTGGTCATCGAGTGGTTTGCTTGATTATTGGCTATGTCGATAGCCTGCATGTAGAACTACAAATTTCATGTTAACAAATTCTTATGAATCATCTTTAACCTGCCTGAATTTGGCATCAAAGTCACCGCACTTGTGTATTCAAACTGTTATCTTCATGCTCTAAGTTTGAACAGTATTTTTTTGCTCAACTTTGAGCTCCTATACACACTCTCAGCTTGATGTTTTGACATGAATATTGGACACTGTTGTTCTATAATTCTAATACTGCAACTTTCATTTTCATTTGACCTTTCAAATAACTGCCTAAGCTATCTCAAATTGGCCTCAAAGTTGGTGCGAGTTGGGATTTAAACTGTAGAAACTTGTGAATTCGGTTAAGTATATAATTGGCTTGAAACTACCTAACTTTGATCAGCAATATATTTGATTACTATGAGATTATAATAGTCCAAATACATTCGAGAACCCTTATCAACCATCTTCAAGGCCCTATCTTGAGATTTTCCGAACTCTTTCTCAATTGATCATATCAACTCTAAAGTTGACAGTTTGAGCTACATTCACTCAAGCTCTGACTTTCCATTTTTCTTTTGAAATGACCTTTCTATCATTCACATCCTTGAGAAAAGTTGTTCACAATAGTATTATGAATCTACATGTCAAATTTGATTGTGGTAAATCTTCTCGAAAACTCTTAATTAACTAAACTGTAGAGTAGGGGCAAAAAAGTAATTTCACAAAAAAATTGTTTTGAGATCAAACTAATGTCTTGGAGCTATGATGAATTCTCCCACGAGTGTTTGAATTCTTAAAGAGAAAATTTGGGTTAAGGTTGACCAAGTCATTTGTTGGTGACCTTTTTGTAATTTTAGCAAACTTTAGGGGCTTATATGCAATAATTAAATCTTGGAAAATCAATCCCCTTGACCTAAGTTGTGATTCATAGATACTTTGGAACAACAAATAAAGCATCCGAGGAAGACTTAAGCCCATTCTAGTCTCCTCCAACTATCATGTTGGGACTACATACAAACTAGAACTTCGATAGAGTGGGTAACGACCAAATGGTGATTCTGTAACTTCATATTCCTTAACAAAAGATTCATGTAATGATATTGTAAGTATAAGGGTCATGTTTGATCAATCTTTACTTCCTGGAAACCCTAGATTGAGTAAGCTGATTATGAGGGGCAAAATAATAATTTCACAATTTCCTGAATCAAACAATTTACTCTTAATGCCAAACATTACATCATGTCTCTGTGTGAGTCTCATAACATTCGGAGTCCAATTGTGTCTATTTGGACTTGAATTTGACTAATCACACTGATTCAGGGACTAAAATGCAATTCAGTTAAACATTAGGAGCTTTAGTGCAAATAACAATAACTTGAATTCAATCTTAAGTAGATAACTATGTGACGTGGAATTCATGAGAATTGTCATTTGACTTAATTGTGGGGTTCAAGGACAGCCAGGGAGTGTACTGATAAGATTGAGACTGCATGAACACAATAGTAATTCAGGGCTAGTCAGTCGGTAGGACAAGTGCATGTGCATTCTACCTCATTAATGAGGACTTGTATAATAGCTTATATATTGAAATGTGTAGAGATTGTCGGGATAAAGAATCAATTTGACTGACTAAGGGATTAGATATGCTCTCAAGTAAGCATATGCATGCTTAATTTAAAGAATGATGGAATTCCTATGGTCTATATACGGAGTCCAAAATTTTAGAAAGATTTAATTTTTTGCTTTCTTTCGTGGTTTTGAACTTATTTTTGTCTTCCTTGTTGGAAATGAATATGGTTTGCATAACCCTCTAGGTAGTGGAACATGGAATCCTCTTTATAAGGCTGGAGTTGGAGTATTTCTATGTTAACTGATATTTGAATAACTGGTATATTCTTCTTTGCGAGTTATTAGTCGATTCGGGATACTTGTCGGTGCATTTTTAAGTATCAGTTAAACGTTTCAGAACTATATTCAGACATCTATTTTTTTATAAGCTCTATCTTACTTTTTTTATTATGATGTCTTGACGTCTATGCGTTCTCTAACTTAAAAGGTCAGTACGCCAAAACCTGGGGAGTAATCAAACATTTAGAATTTTCACGTCCGAGTATACAAGATAAGATCATAAGTACCTTTAAGTTTCAGTTTCTTAATTATGTCTCATAACAACACCGTTAGGGTTGGACTCCTTACTCAGCACTTTCGTTCTTAGCAAAGGACATCTTCGGAGAGTCAGAGTGTAACACCCCCAAATAGCCCAAGCCGGAGGCCCGGGGACGTCACTCCGTACCCCGAGGTTAAACCCGGATACAAGGAGATTTTATAACATGGTTCTCAAGCAAAAAAACCCACAATAATAATTAAAACTAATTTCAACTATCCATTATTACAATCCAAAATTATTCTAGCCTCAAACCGGGCATAAACAATCTAAAGTGTTTGTAGGACTAAAGAATTCAAATTCAAAATAAAATACTAGCAATCCATATGATGATACGCTTCCCCTTCTACGCCAGATAACCATCCTCTAAATCCGTGGTGCTGAATCAAAAAGAAACACCACAGTACAAAATCAGCATGAAATACTGGTAAATATACACCCAAACATGTAAAATAATGATGGGATAGTTAAAAAACAACGACTCATTTACAAGTAAGAGTTTTTCTCAAACACAGCGGTAATAAAGTTGACTCTTGTAATAAAACATAAGAGTTCCCAATTCCATAATATTTCCAAACCAATTCCATAATCATTAAAAAATCCAAAATCCATCATTAACTCTTTTCCCATTATAAAAACCAAAATCCATCATTATTAATTCATTGTGACGGGGGAAACCAAACCATCTCGCAAGCATCCTAGACCTTAAGTGTCGACACCCCCAAAGACTCTAGCGACCAGAGCAGTGAGTACAGGGAGCTATCCGGGGACTTGCAACCGGATTAAATAAAAATAAATTGAAACGGAAGACCGAGATCAAACAGTCCAATGCCAATAGTAACCAATAATAAATGTCCCCGCACAACTATTCCACTTTACGTTATAGTTCATTATTAGTATCATGGTGATAATTTCACGAAAAGCATTTAGCAAATAAAAATCTCATATAACATGTCACATCACATAAACACATTTTGAGACGTAAAGAAATACAAGAATTCATTTGACACGAAGGATTTAAGCACACTAGTCTTGGCATGTTTACTTACCTCAAAGCAAAATTCAACTATCGTAATCAATCAAAGCACTCTACGTACTCGTCGTCGACGAACTCGTCACCTACACGTAAAAATATTCTAATTAAACATTACATTCTAGCAATACACTTGTTATACTAGCTACATGCATATTATAGTCAATGGTTTAGGGTTCTAACACCAACCAAACATCCCACTCAATTCATACTTCAAAACAAAACGCAAAACCTTACTCCAAAACCCTATAACCTAAAGCATACATAACCTATCATAACACCACCAATTTATTACTCCAGTTTCACAAACAGATTATGGGTCAAAAACAGTTCCATTGGATTTAAAACATTCGAAATAATAAGTTTAGCCTCAAACGGATCTTAATTTCGATTCTTGAATCAAAAGTTACACTAGTTTCAAGTTTCAAATTTCACACAAAATACTCATACGGGAATTATCAATTTTCATGAAACTTTTCTCCCAAGCATCTAGTTCATCTTACTTTCATACTAAACCTAATATAACATGATTAACCATATCAAATCAGGTTGTTACCCACATACTATGATCATCCAATCACCCAAATTGCTTAATCAACTTCTCCTCCATAACTAGGTTTTTTCCCATCACCCATGAACATGATAAACCCTAAAACTTGATTACTAATCCTACGATTCATGAATAATGATCCTAACAATATCAAACTGAAAATCAAAGATCACATGCAACGTACATGAATCATAAACAAGTGATCAAGAGAACAAGATATCAACAAGAGAAAAGAAAAGAAGAAACAAAACTAGCTCAAACCCGCCGCCCATGGAGGCCGGACGGGAAGAGAGAGAGACGGACGGAGAGAGAGAAAGGAAGAGAAAGAAAGAAAAGAAAGAAAAGAGAGAGAGAGAGAGAGAGAGAGAGAGATTACCTGATCGGAGGAAGAGAGAGAGACGACGGCGGTGGCGGTGGTTGTTGCCGTCGGGTAGGGAGAGAGAGAGAGAGAGAGGGTTCGAGTGAGAGAGGGAGAGACGTGAGAGAGATAGAGATAAATAGGGAGACTGGGGGTTTTATGAGATTTGGAAAAAAATCAACTTCATAAGGAAGGAAACCCTCCTGAATTAGGAAACTTTACGTAGGAAGAAAAGTTGGGTCAAAAGACACTTTTTCCCCCTTAGTTTTGCCAAAAGGCAACTACCTCCCCCAAACTCAAGTAAAAGACACTAAAACTCTTGGATTAAAGTCACAAAGATCCCCCAAACTGTCGTAACCATTATAATTAACTCTCGACCATTAAATTAACTCCCCAACACTTATAATAATATCACAAAATACCCATAGTCACAAAACGGGGTATTTCATCCTTCCGTCCTTAAAGAGAACTTCGTCCTCGAAGTTTAAACTAAAACCTCCCTCCTTAACGAGAACTCGTCCTTGAAGTTTAAACTAAACCTTAAACAAAATAAGGTATGCACCTCCCCTCAATGGTATTACTAATAAATGCAAACCTAAGGTAATGAATGATATGCAATATACTATAAGTAGTACTATATTAAAAACCGAAGGATTACATCCTCTACCCCTTAGGAGAGTGACGTCCTCGGAACTCAAGGTACCTCGTCGAACAGGTGAGGGTACTTCTTCCTCATATCATCCTCCGCTTCCCAAGTTGCCTCTTCAGTGAGGTGATTTGTTCATAAGACCTTTACAATCTTGACACTCTTGTTACGGGTGTTTCTTGTCTTGGTGTCTAGAATCTTGACAGGATGTTCTTCATAGCTCAAAGACGAATCCAGTTCTACTGGTTCAGGATCTAACACATGAGATGCATCAGGCACATACATCTTCAGCTGGGATACGTGGAATACGTTGTGAACACTACCCAAATTCGATGATAGATCCAATCGATAAGACACTTCTCCAATCTTTTCTACGACATCATATGGTCCAATGAATTTTGGGCTCAACTTCCCTTTCTAATTGAACCTAATGACTCCTTTAGTCGATGAAACCTTAAGGAATGCTTTTTTCTCCAATCTGAAACTCCAACGGTCTCCTCTTCTGATCAGCGTACGACTTCTGTCAATCCAAGGCTACTTTCATTCGCTGTCGGATAAGTCTCACCTGATCTGTCATCTCTTCAATTAGTTGTGGACCAATTACTATCGTCTCGCTTATGTCATTCCAACACAATAGTGTTCTACACTTTCTTCTATACAACGCCTCATGTGGTGCCATTCCAATACTGGCGTGATAACTGTTGTTGTAGGAAAATTCTATCAAAGGTAATATGTCAACCCATGAACCTTGAAAGTCCGTAACACACGATCTTAGCATACCTTCCAAAGTCTGAATTGTCCTCTCGGTTTGTCCTTCCGTAGCAGGGTGGAATGTCGTGCTAAATTTCAACTGAGTCCCCAACGCCTCTTGGAGTGCTTTTTAGAAGTGAGAAAGAAAGTTGGGTTCTATGTCGGAAACTATAGAGCTTGGTACTCCATGGTATCTGACAATGTTCTTCATGTATGCATCGGCTCTTTATTCCATATTCCATGTGTCTTTCATCGGAATAAACCTTGTTGTCTGGTCAATCGGTCAACTACGACCCAAATCTGACTCAGTCCATTCTTTGATGTCGGTAACGCAGTCACGAAATCCATTGAAATTGAATCCCACTTCCAAACTGGGACGTCCAACGATTGAACTAAGCCTCCCATTCTCTTATGTTCAAACTTCACCTTTTGACAAGTTAGACATTTTGCCACAAACTCTGCTACTTCCCTTTTCATGTTGGGCCACCAAAACATCTTCACCTCATTATAGAGTTTGTCACCCCTTGGATGTACAGAGTAGGGCGTGTTATGTGCTTCATACATCAACTTCTACTTGGTTTCCGCACACTTATGTGGTACACGCCATCTTCCCTTGTAACGAATACTTCCATCCTCATGGATCTTGAAATCCTTTGCTTGACCTTCTGCAATCTTCTTCTTTATCCTTTACAGCTTCACATCTCCTGGCTGGTTACTCCTTATTTCTTCTAAGACATTTGGCACAACTGTTATATTCCCAAGGATATTTCTTTACTCCACCTTGTTCCACTACTTCGATTCCAAGCTTTCGGAACTCTCGGCATAGCCGGTCTGCCAAAACAAGCATAGTATCCAAAGTATGGCTAGATTTTCGGCTTAACGCATCAGCTACTACGTTTTCCTTCCCTTCATGGTATTGGATACGCAAATCATAATCCTTTATGACTTCTAACCAATGTCTTTGCCTGTTATTTAGCTCTTTCTGCGTGAAGATGTACTTGAGACTGCTCTGGTCCGTATACAATCTACACACTGATCCATATAAATGATGTCTCCATATCTTTAGTGCAAAAACTATAGCTGCAAGCTCTTGGTCATGCGTAGCATAGTTCTCTTCATGAACTTTCAGTTGTCTCGAAGCATAGGCGATAACTCTTCTTTCTTGCATAAGCACGCATCCTAAACCCTTCTTCGACGCGTCACTGTAAATGTCAAACTCGCCAGAATCATTGGGTAAAGCTAACACAGGTGTTGTAGTCAACTTTTCTTTCAATGTCTGGAATGCTTCTTCACAATCTTCGCTCCACCGATACTTTACCGTATTCTTGGTTAGCGTAGTCAGCGGTCTAGCGATCTTCGATATATCTTTCACGAAACGCCTGTAATATCCTGCTAATCCCTGAAAACTTCTTACTTCGGACACATTCTTCGGAGTACACCAATCTTTCACTGTTGAAATCTTTCCTGGATCCACGGATATTCCTTCCTTGGAGATTATGTGACCCAAAAATGGAACATGTTTTAGCCAAAACTCACACTTCGAGAGTTTAGCATACAACTTATCATGTCACAATGTCTCTAACACTTCCTTGAGATGTTCTTCGTGTTCTTCCTCGCTCTTTGAATAAACAAGAATGTCATCAATAAAGACGACCACGAAACGATCCAGAAGCGTCCTCATAACACGATTCATGAGATTCATAAATACTGCTGGTGCATTGGTTAGACCAAAAGGCATAACAGTAAACTCATAGTGTCCATACCATGTTCTAAAGGTTGTCTTCGGGATGTCCTTCTCGGCTACCCGAAGCTGGTGATACCCTGATCACAAGTCTATCTTTGAGAAAAAACTTGCCCCTTCCAACAGATCGAACAAGTCGTCAATTCGGGGTAAAGGGTACTTGTTTTTTATCGTTGCGCTATTCAACTCTCTATAGTCAATGCACAACCTCAAGCTTCCATCTTTCTTCTTCACAAACAATACTAGTGCGCCCCAAGGGGACACACTTGGCCTTCTATAACCCTTTTGAAGTAGCTCTTGCAACTGATCCTTTAGTTCTTTCAACTCTACTATTGCCATTCTGTATGGCGCCTTTGAGAATGGAGCCGTTCCAGGTGCTAAGTCCATAGTGAATTCAATCTCCCTTCTAGTTGGAATTCCTGGAATCTCGTCCGGGAATACATCGGGAAAGTATTTGACTATTTTTATCTCTTCGAGCACATTTTCCTTCTTGGACACATCCTGAACATAACACAAATAAGCACTATTCCCCTTCTTCACTTGGCTAACTATGGTCAAAGCTGACACTAGTCGGATACATGGTTCCTTCGTGATGCCACGGTAAGAAACCTTTTCTCCTTCTGGACCTTTGAGCCTGATCTTCTGATCGTGACTGTCCAGAACTGCTCGATATTTACCTAGCCAATCCATTCCCAATATCACATCTATTCCTCCAAGATCAAACTGTATCAGGTTGGCTGGTAAGGTACTAGCCAAAATCTTAACTTCTACTCCTTCAAAAATGGTGTCACATACTGTTACATGACCGGTTGGGGTAGCTACAGGGATGGATATTCTAGACGGCTTATTGAGACTCAACTTTTCCACAAATGATGATGAAATAAATGAATACGAAGCTCCGGAATCAAATAGAGTAAAAGTTGGTTGATCATGGACAAGAAATGTACCAGTGACTACTCCGTTTGCTGCTTCCGCTTCGGTCCTGCTCATGACAACGATCCTTGCAACATTCCCATTCTGCGCTGTGGTTTCTGCCGTTCCAGTTCCATTGTTGTTGTTGGCGTTAGCTGGAGCGTCGTTGTTCATATTCCCGTTCTGAACTCCATTGTTCCTTCCATTACCCTGGTTGTTCGCCTGTTGCCTGCCATAATTGTTGCCTCCATTATTCTGGTTGTTGTAGTTCCCATAGTTCCTGTTTCCGCCTTGATTGTTGTTGCTGAACAGTCGGTTTCCTTGATAATTTCCTCCCTGGTTCCCAGTTGGTCGCAATCGGCACTCAAAAGCGCGATGACCTTTCTTGCCGCAGTTGTGTCAATTGAAAAGGTTTCCTTGGCATTCCTTTCCTGGATGGTTTTGTTGAGACTTCTTGCAGATGTAACAGCGAGGTTGATCATCCCCATTATTCGGCTTGTTACCACGGTACTGACCCTGGTTACTTCCTCCAAGGTTGGCCTTAAACCTCTTGTCCTTACTACCTTGGTTGATCCTACTTTGATTGTTGCCAAAACCTCCAGCTTTCTCAATCTTGCGCTTTCCGCGCTTCTCATCTTGCGCCTCTTGAATGCGCCAAACGGCTGCAGCTCTATCATAAGCTTCCTGAAGAGTATCGTACGTCCTGCACATCAAGTCTTTCTGCAGATGATGTTCGAGACTAGTCATGAACTTCCTAACCTTAGTCGCCTCGTCAGGCATCAGCTGACCTGCAAATCGGGATAGCTCCATGAACTTCTTGAAGTAATCGGTCACAGAACCTCATCCCTGCGTCAGATTCACGAAGTCTATGTACTTTTGATCATGGACATGGTCCGGATAAAAGCGAGTGTGTAGTGCAGTTTGAAGAGCCTCCCAATTGAAATTGGGTTGAGCCAAAAAGTTCTGACGTGTAATCCTCCACCATATATTAGCTTCATTTTTCAGGTAGAATGTCGCGCAAACTACCTTGCGGTTCCCGGGGCACTCAACTAGATCTAGGATCTTATCCATCTCATCGATCCAGTTTTCGAGCTCAACAGGATCCTCATTGCCGGTAAAGTTCCCTTGCTTCATGTCAGCCGCTTTCTTTGCCCAGTTAGTTGCATTCGGTTCTCCCTGGTTTGCGTTCTGCGCCATTTGAGCAAATTGCGCGAAGAACTGCTCCATGTCGTTGTTGTTGTTGTTTGGTGCTGCCATTGGTACTTGGCGATTTCTCCTGGTGTAGTATTGATGTGGTCTATCAGTCATAATCCCTACACTATAGCCTATTGTATTACTTATAAGGTATCAAGAAGTAAAAACAATCATGCATATATGGCATGTAGTGCACAATCAAACAAGTAGTGTCATACGTTGATCATCATTTAAATCAATTACACATGCATTTCCACATAGGTTGATCACGCCTCAACTTTTCATTTCATTCAAAAATTACAAAAAGGATAAATCGGAAACGAAAAATTAAGAATTTTGGTGTGCAACAACCTCTCTGAGTCTACTTTCATAACCAAGATGAATCAACTCAAAATAAATTTGAGAACTCAAGATACAAAGAAAATACTACAGCTGCTGTCACAGCCCACCAGAACAGAAACTTAGACTTTGAAAAGCCTTAAACTTACTTTAATATTCTCAAAACGAGCTAACCTTTCACCCAGAGTTATCCACACGTGTATACTAGCCTCCATAAAAATTTGAGATCAAAAAAAGATCAGGAAGATAGGTAAACTTCAAAAATACTACAGCTAGTCACTTTGCAATTCTGCTACTGAACCACCAAATTTGAAAATTCGTAACTAATTCTCCAGAACATGTATAGGGCTGAATTATTTATGGTAGATGCCTGGGTATGTCTAATTTCTGGGAAAAATTCTGAAAAAATAAATCCAAAATTGAATACGTCTGCTACAACAAAAACTCACTGCTGCGCAGATTCTACAACACCAAAAAATCAAAGTTTTAGCGTCCTAACACCATGAACACTTTCTATGTACTTAATCAATGATAGAAAAACACAAAATAACCTTAATTCATCAAATCATACTCCAAATTACGACTAAATTTATTAAATTCCCAAATCGGGTCCTCAAAACATAGACATTATTCATCATCCTAAAGCAAAACGCAAAATTTTAACTCTAGCCCAAAAGTGATTATTCAAGAGGAATCATCCAAGAAACTTCAAAGTATTGTTTGGAATCATAGCCTTATTCAAACCAATAAATAAACTCAAAATGCATCAAGTCTAGGAATATAAAGAATGCTAACAAGCTTAATCCTCGTCCTCATCGCTTTCATCCAACTCCTCCTCTTCATCGACATTATACTCGTGATCTTCACTTTCACTCGGGTCTTCTTCACTCTCTTCATACTCCATGGGATCTTCCTCAATCTCGGGGTATTCATAGACATCTTCTGCAACACCCCACCGAGCCGCAAGGCCGGCCGGGCCCCACGTTCGGAAGAGATGTCTCCGCCCGAGGTGATGAGCCTCATTGGGAACGGATAAGGATCGTCGGTTCACAGCTAGTACAACCATCGATAACATTTCAAAACTTCAAATTATAACTTTTACAGTTTCCATAAATACAAACAGTGATAATCTTTTGAAAAACCAATGAATACACTTTTAGGTGAGATAATATACTATGTGATAATCCAACTAGCAAGCTTTCCTGTCCAAAGTGTCATGTACGTTTCCCCCACCTCGATAGCCAACCTGCGGTTTTAAAATAGCAAAAGCCGACGCAGTTTTTACAGAAAATGGTCAACAAACGGCTGAGTAAGCTAACACCCATAGCACGTAAACAGATGATGAGACCTATGACAGGAATAACCAATTCGCTGATAAATAAATATCAAAAACTGGCGGGAAAAGCGTTCACAGCTGATTCGGTGTGTCCAACTCAACGATCTCAAATTTCGTGTTCCAACCCGAAGATGTGGTCCATCTCGGGAACTCACTGATGATAGCAATTCACAATATTAATTTAAATCTCAAGTTATCTCATATCGAGTCCAGAAATCCATTTTAACAACTTAATACAATCTCAGCAAATATACAACCTATATTTATTTCTAGATCCTTTTATTTTTCTCAAGACAATACTAATTTTAACTTACTTATATACCCAAAATTATATTTTTTTTAATAATATTTCCCCCCAAAAAATATAGTTATTAATTTATAAATAATAATCTGATCAAATTAAAGAAAAACTAATTTCATAAATAAATCTGAAATTAAAGACTGCATTTAGTATTCAAAGTTTCTGAAATGACAACTGCCTCCCCCAAAGTTTCTGAAACGACATTATAACCCCCCTGAAAACTTTCTGAAAATGACACTTTAACCCCCTAAGCATGAACTTTCAAACTAACCGATTGAAACGTGGATTTAAGGCCTTAAAACTTGATTTTGATTACTAAAAACAACACAGGGGAAGATTTCGAGCATACCCATATCAAATTTCGCGAGAAATAGTCAAGAATTCGCACGGGTCAAGATCGCCGTCGGGTCGCCGGAGGTGGAGCTTTCGTCGGGGCTTCTCCGGCTGTTCTTGGCTTCGGTTGAGGCCTTCTGGAGCTTATTCGGACTCCTCTGAGTCGAATGGTACGGGTTTGGAGGCACGGGTCGTCATGGTTGGACTCCGGCGAGAAGCTCGCCGGAATTCATGGAGGTGGCGGCGGTGTGGCTTGCGGTTTGCTGTTGCAGCGCTGCAGCTGCTGTTGTTTTCTTCTTTCTCTTCTTCTGGTCGCGCAGAGAATGGGAGAGAGAGAGAGATCGCACTGGAGGGGGTGAAGATGTGACAGGCAGTGGTGGTGGCGGCCATGGATTATGGCGTTGCAGCGGCCATTGTTGCCGCTGCTTGTGCTGCTTCTCCTTCTTCGGCTGGCAGAGCACAAAGAGGGAGAGAGATAGACGGGGTGAGATCAGAGAATGGAGGGGGTGGTGGTGGCGATGGCGTCCCTGTGGTGGTGGGTCGCCGGAGATGGCAGCGGCCTTGCCGCTGCCGCTGCTGCTGGGTTTCTCGCCAGGCAAAACAGAGAGGTAGAGAGGGAGCAGAAGTGGAGAGGGAAATGGTGGAGTCGGGTGTGAAGGTGGTCTGGGGGGTGATGGTGCCGAAGGAGGTGGAGAAGGAAGAAGAAATAAATAGAAGGAGGGAGAAGAGAGAAAGTGACGGGAGAGGAAGAGAGAGATGTTTAGGGAGCTGAGAAATTTTGGGAGTGGGGACTGTCAGGTAAGTTGGGGAATGGTGAGTGAAAAAAAAAAGTATTTCTTTTTATTTTTGTTTTATCTACTAATTACTATTTACCTCTTAGCCATCATAGTTTTTACTAACTACAATATTACCCCCAACTATTAATTAGCTAGTATCATCTAAAAGTACAATTACCTCCCCACTAGCTGAATATTTCGAGAATAAACACTTAACTTCTACGAAAAAGACGTCAATAATAATTAGAAAAAGTCGGGGTGTTACATCCTTCCCCCCTTAAAGAAAGCTTCGTCCTCGAAGCTAGGGTCGCTAAGTCTCGGAAAGGTTCTAAAGTCAATCGTGTCTCGACAGATAAAACTAAGCAAGTATCACAGATAATCACATCAAGTAGCAATTCAGCTAACAGGACTCACAACAGCACACCTAGCATAAGCTAATCCGCAAACCCCGGCTTGTTCAATTTTATTACCGGTTTTAGTTCTCCTATATTCATTTTAATTTTGAAAACTCTTTTTTTGTTGAAACCGAAGGGTCGTACTAACTTAGAACCGTCGCCTCTGATACCATATGCAACACCCCACCGAGCCGCAAGGCCGGCCGGGCCCCACGTCCGGAAGAGATGTCTTCGCCCGAGGTGATGAGCCTCATTGGGAACGGATAAGGATCGTCGGTTCACAGCTAGTACAACCATCGATAACATTTCAAAACTTCAAATTATAACTTTTACAGTTTCCATAAATACAAACAGTGATAATCTTTTGAAAAACCAATGAATACACTTTTAGGTGAGATAATATACTATGTGATAATCCAACTAGCAAGCTTTCCTGTCCAAAGTGTCATGAACGTTTCCCCCACCTCGATAGCCAACCTGCGGTTTTAAAATAGCAAAAGCCGACACAGTTTTTACAGAAAATGGTCAGCAAACGGCTGAGTAAGCTAACACCCATAGCACGTAAACAGATGATGAGACCTATGACAGGAATAACCAATTCGCTGATAAATAAATATCAAAAACTGGCGGGAAAAGCGTTCACAGCTGATTCGGTGTGTCCAACTCAACGATCTCAAATTTCGTGTTTTAACCCGAAGATGTGGTCCATCTCGGGAACTCACTGATGATAGCAATTCAAAATATTAATTTAAATCTCAAGTTATCTCATATCGAGTCCAGAAATCCATTTTAACAACTAGTTGATACAGGGCGTGACCATATCCAATCCACAACCTCTTTCTCATATGTGCAAAAGCACCCACAACCATAACTCAATCACAGGAGGTTCGCATCACAGCGCCTCATAACCATATCATAATCAAAAGGAGGTCAGAGCCTCATAATCTCATAATCAGTAACCAAACACAATATGTCAGAAATGTATCGTATCAGGGATATGGCACAAACCCACGCACAACGGCTTTCCACTTTACATAATTACGAATTTATCTTTCAAGGTGTAGAATCGTGTAAGGAGCTCCAAACAAAAAGCCGGTGTGGAAAAAATAAAGTAATCGATGTATGATTGAGAGATATTCAGATTCGACCAAAAAGTGAGCGGTGTGCTAATCTTGGTAACCGAGGCAACGATTTCGAATTTCGTACTTCCAACCCAATGACTGGTCCGTCTTGGGGTATCACTTTTACAAGTATTTCACAATATCATTTAGATGTGTTCACTTTCGGATTGTTATTTAGATTTGGATACCAATTTCAAACGAGACTACAAAGAGGAATATTTCAAAACAAACAAACAACTCAAATAAATCAAGTACGGCAGTAATTTCACAAATAACTCACGCGATACGCGAAATGAAGGAAAGGCACGCGAGGCTAGGCATATTAACTTACCAAAATCCAAGCACGTCGTATAATTCGTTCTCGTCTACGGAATCGTCACCTACAAATCGGAGCTTCGAACTTAATACAATCTCAGCAAATATACAACCTATATTTATTTCTAGATCCTTTTATTTTTCTCAAGACAATACTAATTTTAACTTACTTATATACCCAAAATTATATTTTTTTTAATAATATTTCCCCCAAAAAAATATAGTTATTAATTTATAAATAATAATCTGATCAAATTAAAGAAAAACTAATTTCATAAATAAATCTGAAATTAAAGACTGCATTTAGTATTCAAAGTTTCTGAAATGACAACTGCCTCCCCCAAAGTTTCTGAAACGACATTATAACCCCCCTGAAAACTTTCTGAAAATGACACTTTAACCCCCTAAGCATGAACTTTCAAACTAACCGATTGAAACGTGGATTTAAGGCCTTAAAACTTGATTTTGATTACTAAAAACAACACAGGGGAAGATTTCGAGCATACCCATATCAAATTTCGCGAGAAATAGTCAAGAATTCGCACGGGTCAAGATCGCCGTCGGGTCGCCGGAGGTGGAGCTTTCGTCGCGGCTTCTCCGGCTGTTCTTGGCTTCGGTTGAGGCCTTCTGGAGCTTATTCGGACTCCTCTGAGTCGAATGGTACGGGTTTGGAGGCACGGGTCGTCATGGTTGGACTCCGGCGAGAAGCTCGCCGGAATTCATGGAGGTGGCGGCGGTGTGGCTTGCGGTTTGCTGTTGCGCTGCAGCTGCTGTTGTTTTCTTCTTTCTCTTCTTCTGGTCGCGCAGAGAATGGGAGAGAGAGAGAGATCGCACTGGAGGGGGTGAAGATGTGACAGGAAGTGGTGGTGGCGGCCATGGATTATGGCGTTGCAGCGGCCATTGTTGCCGCTGCTTGTGCTTCTTCTCCTTCTTCGGCTGGCAGAGCACAAAGAGGGAGAGAGATAGACGGGGTGAGATCAGAGAATGGAGGGGGTGGTGGTGGCGATGGCGTCCCTGTGGTGGTGGGTCGCCGGAGATGGCAGCGGCCTTGCCGCTGCCGCTGCTGCTGGGTTTCTCGCCAGGCAAAACAGAGAGGCAGAGAGGGAGCAGAAGTGGAGAGGGAAATGGTGGAGTCGTGTGTGAAGGTGGTCTCGAGGGTGATGGTGCCGAAGGAGGTGGAGATGAAAGAAGAAATAAATAGAGGGAGGGAGAAGAGAGAAAGTGACGGGAGAGAGAGAGAAATGTTTAGGGAGTTGAGAAATTTGGGGAGTGGGGACTGTCAGGTAAGTTGGGGAATGGTGAGTGAAAAAAAAAAGTATTTCTTTTTATTATTTTTTTATCTACTAATTACTATTTACCTCTTAGCCATCATAGTTTTCACTACTACAATATTACCCCCAACTATTAATTAGCTAGTATCATCTAAAAGTACAATTACCTCCCCACTAGCTGAATATTTCGAGAATAAACACTTAACTTCTACGAAAAAGACGTCAATAATAATTAGAAAAAGTCGGGGTGTTACATCCTTCCCCCCTTAAAGAAAGCTTCGTCCTCGAAGCTAGGGTCGCTAAGTCTCGGAAAGGTTCTAAAGTCAATCGTGTCTCGACAGATAAAACTAAGCAAGTATCACAGATAATCACATCAAGTAGCAATTCAGCTAACAGGACTCACAACAGCACACCTAGCATAAGCTAATCCGCAAACCCCGGGTTGTTCAATTTTATTACCGGTTTTAGTTCTCCTATATTCATTTTAATTTTGAAAACTCTTTTTTTGTTGAAACCGAAGGGTCGTACTAACTTAGAACCGTCGCCTCTGATACCATATGCAACACCCCACCGAGCCGCAAGGCCGACCGGGCCCCACGTTCGGAAGAGATGTCTTCGCCCGAGGTGATGAGCCTCATTAGGAACGGATAAGGATCGTCGGTTCACAGCTAGTACAACCATCGATAACATTTCAAAACTTCAAATTATAACTTTTACAGTTTCCATAAATACAAACAGTGATAATCTTTTGAAAAACCAATGAATACACTTTTAGGTGAGATAATATACTATGTGATAATCCAACTAGCAAGCTTTCCTGTCCAAAGTGTCGTGAACGTTTCCCCCACCTCGATAGCCAACCTGCGGTTTTAAAATAGCAAAAGCCGACGCAGTTTTTACAGAAAATGGTCAGCAAACAGCTGAGTAAGCTAACACCCATAGCACGTAAACAGATGATGAGACATATGACAGGAATAACCAATTCGCTGATAAATAAATATCAAAAACTGACGGGAAAAGCGTTCACAGCTGATTCGGTGTGTCCAACTCAACGATCTCAAATTTCGTGTTCCAACCCGAAGATGTGGTCCATCTCGGGAACTCACTGATGATAGCAATTCACAATAATAATTTAAATCTCAAGTTATCTCATATCGAGTCCAGAAATCCATTTTAACAACTAGTTGATACGGGGCGTGACCATATCCAATCCACACCTCTTTCTCATATGTGCAAAAGCACCCACAACCATAACTCAATCACAGGAGGTTCGCATCACAGCGCTTCATAACCATATCATAATCAAAAGGAGGTCAGAGCCTTATAATCTCATAATCAGTAACCAAACACAATATGTCAGAAATGTATCGTATCAGGGATATGGCACAAACCCACGCTCAACGGCTTTCCACTTTACATAATTACGAATTTATCTTTCAAGGTGTAGAATCGTTTAAGGAGCTCCAAACAAAAACCCGGTGTGGCAAAAATAAAGTAATCGATGTATGATTGAGAGATATTCAGATTCGACCAAAAAGTGAGCGGTGTGCTACTCTTGGTAACCGAGGCAACGATTTCGAATTTCGTACTTCCAACCCAATGACGTGGTCCGTCTTGGGGTATCACTTTTACAAGTATTTCACAATATCATTTAGATGTTTCACTTTCGGATTGTTATTTAGATTTGGATACCAATTTCAAACGAGACTACAAAGAGGAGTATTTCAAAACAAACAAACAACTCAAATAAATCAAGTACGGCAGTAATTTCACAAATAACTCACGCGATACGCGAAATGAAGGAAAGGCACGCGAGGCTAGGCATATTAACTTACAAAAATCCAAGCACGTCCTATAATTCTTTCTCGTCTACGGAATCGTCACCTACAAATCGGAGCTTCTAACTTTATACAGTCTCAGCAAATATACAACCTATATTTATTTCTAGCTCCTTTTATTTTTCTCAAGACAATACTAATTTTAACTTATTTATAAAGCAAAAATTATATTTTCTTTAATAATATTTCCCCCCAAAAAATATAGTTATTAATTTATAAATAATAATCTAATCAAATTATAGAAAAAATAATTTCATAAATAAATCTGAAATTAAAGACTGCATTTAGTATTCAAAGTTTCTGAAATGATAACTGCCTCCCCCAAAGTTTCTGAAACGACATTATAACCCCCCTGAAAATTTCTGAAAATGACACTTTAACCCCCTAAGCATGAACTTTCAAACTAACCGATTGAAACGTGGATTTAAGGCCTTAAAACTTGATTTTGATTACTAAAAACAACACAGGGGAATATTTCGAGCATACCCATATCAAATTTCGCGAGAAACGGTCAAGAATTCGCACGGGTCAAGATCGTCGTCGGGTCGCCGGAGGTGGAGCTTTTGCCGGGGCTTCTCCGGCTGTTCTTGGCTTTGGTTGAGGCCTTCAGGAGCTTAGTTGGACTCCTCTGAGTCGAATGGTACGAGTTTGGAGGCACGGGTCGTCATGGTTGGACTCCGGCGAGAAGCTCGCCGGAATTCATGGAGGTGGCGGCGGTGTGGCTTACGGTTTGCTGTTGCAGCGCTGCAGCTGCTGTTGTTTTCTTCTTTCTCTTCTTCTGGTCGCGCAGAGAATGGGAGAGAGAGAGATCGCAGTGGAGGGGGTGAAGATGTGACAGGCAGTGGTGGTGGCGGCCATGGATCGCGGCGTTGCAGCGGCCATTGTTGCCGCAGCTTGTGCTGCTTCTCCTTCTTCGGCTGGCAGAGCACAAAGAGAGAGAGAGATAGACGGGGTGAGATCAGAGAATGGAGGGGGTGGTGGTGGCGATGGCGTCCCTGTGGTGGTGGGTCGCTGCTGCTGGGTTTCTCGCCGGGCAAAACAGAGAGGCAGAGAGGGAGCAGAAGTGGAGAGGGAGATGGTGGTGTCGGGTGTGAGGGTGGTCTCGGGGGTGATGGTGCCGAAGGAGGTGGAGAAGGAAGAAGAAATAAATAGAGGGAGGGAGAAGAGAGAAAGTGATGGGAGAGAGAGAGATGTTTAGGGAGTTGAGAAATTCGGGGAGTGGGGACTGTCAGGTAAGTTGGGGAATGGTGAGTGAAAAAAAAAGTATTTCTTTTTATTTTTGTTTTATCTACTAATTACTATTTACCTCTTAGCCATCATAGTTTTTACTAACTACAATATTACCCCCAACTATTAATAAGCTAGTATCATCTAAAAGTACAATTACCTCCCCACTAGCTGAATATTTCGAGAATAAACACTTAACTTCTACGAAAAAGACGTCAATAATAATTAGAAAAAGTCGGGGTGTTACATCCTTCCCTCTTAAAGAAAGCTTCGTCCTTGAAGCTAGGGTCGCTAAGTCTCGGAAAGGTTCTAAAGTCAATCGTGTCTTGAAAGATAAAACTAAGCAAGTATCACAGATAATCACATCAAGTAGCAATTCAGCTAACAGGACTCACAACAGCACACCTAGCATAAGCTAACCCGCAAACCCCGGCTTGTTCAATTTTATTACCGGTTTTAGTTCTCCTATATTCATTTTAATTTTGAAAACTCTTTTTTTGTTGAAACCAAAGGGTCGTACTAACTTAGAACCGTCGGCTCTGATACCATATGCAACACCCCACCGAGCCGCAAGGCCGGCCGGGCCCCACGTCCGGAAGAGATGTCTTCGCCCGAGGTGATGAGCCTCATTGGGAACGGATAAAGATCGTCGGTTCACAGCAAGTACAACCATCGATAACATTTCAAAACTTCAAATTATAACTTTTACAGTTTCCATAAATACAAACAGTGATAATCTTTTGAAAAACCAATGAATACACTTTTAGGTGAGATAATATACTATGTGATAATCCAACTAGCAAGCTTTCCTGTCCAAAGTGTCGTGAACGTTTCCCCCACCTCGATAGCCAACCTGCGATTTTAAAATAGCAAAAGCCGACGCAGTTTTTACAGAAAATGGTCAGCAAACGGCTGAGTAAGCTAACACCCATATCACGTAAACAGATGATGAGACATATGACAGGAATAACCAATTCGTTGATAAATAAATATCAAAAACTGGCGGGAAAAGCGTTCTCAGGTGATTCGGTGTGTCCAACTCAACGATCTCAAATTTCGTGTTCCAACCCGAAGATGTGGTCCATCTCGGGAACTCACTGATGATAGCAATTCACAATATTAATTTAAATCTCAAGTTATATCATATCGAGTCCAGAAATCCATTTTAACAACTAGTTGATACGGGGCGTGACCATATCCAATCCACAATCTCTTTCTCATATGTGCAAAAGCACCCACAACCATAACTCAATCAAAGGAGGTTCGCATCACAGCGCCTCATAACTATATCATAATCAAAAGGAGGTCGGAGCCTCCTAATCTCATAATCAGTAACCAAACACAATATGTCAGAAATGTATCGTATCAGGGATATGGCACAAACCCACGCACAACGGCTTTCCACTTTACATAATTACGAATTTATCTTTCAAGGTGTAGAATCGTGTAAGGAGCTCCAAACAAAAACCCAGTGTGGCAAAAATAAAGTAATCGATGTATGATTGAGAGATATTCAGATTCGACCAAAAAGTGAGCGGTGTGCTACTCTTGGTAACCGAGGCAACGATTTCGAATTTCGTACTTCCAACCAAATGACGTGGTCTGTCTTGGGGTATCACTTTTACAAGTATTTCACAATAGCATTTAGATGTTTCACTTCGGATTGTTATTTAGATTTGGATACCAATTTCAAACGAGACTACAAAGAGGAGTATTTCAAAACAAACAAACAACTCAAATAAATCAAGTACGGCAGTAATTTCACAAATAACTCACGCGATACGCGAAATGAAGGAAAGGCACGCGAGGCTAAGCATATTAACTTACCAAAATCCAAGCACGTCCTATAATTCGTTCTCGTCTACGGAATCGTCACCTACAAATTGGAGCTTCTAACTTAATACAACCTCATCAAATATACAACCTATATTTATTTCTAGCTCTTTTTATTTTTCTCAAGACAATACTAATTTTAACTTATTTATAAACCCAAAATTATATTTTCTTTAATAATATTTCCCCCCAAAAAATATAGTTATTAATTTATAAATAATAATCTAATCAAATTAGAGAAAAACTAATTTCATAAATAAATCAGAAATTAAAGACTGCATTTAGTATTCAAAGTTTCTGAAATGACAACTGCCTCCCCCAAAGTTTCTGAAACGACATTATAACCCCCCTGAAAATTTCTGAAAATGACACTTTAACCCCCTAAGCATGAACTTTCAAACTAACCGATTGAAACGTGGATTTAAGGCCTTAAAACTTGATTTTGATTACTAAAAACAACATAGGGGAAGATTTCGAGCATACCCATATCAAATTTCGCGAGAAACGGTCAAGAATACGCACGGGTCAAGATCGCCGTCGGGTCGCCGGAGGTGGAGCTTTCGCCGGGGCTTCTCCGGTTGTTCTTGGCTTCGGTTGAGGCCTTCTGGAGCTTATTCGGACTCCTCTGAGTCGAATGGTACGGGTTTGGAGGCACGGGTCGTCATGGTTGGACTCCGGCGAGAAGCTCGCCGGAATTCATGGAGGTGGCGGCGGTGTGGCTTGCGGTTTGCGCTGCAGTGCTGTTGTTTTCTTCTTTCTCTTCTTATGGTCGCGCAGAGAATGGGAGAGAGAGGGATCGCAGTGGAGGGGGTGAAGATGTGACAGGCAGTGGTGGTGGCGGCCATGGATTCCGGCGTTGCAGCGGCCATTGTTGCCGCTGCTTGTGCTGCTTCTCCTTCTTCGGCTGGCAGAGCAGAAAGAGGGAGAGAGATAGACGGGGTGAGATCAGAGAATGGAGGGGCTGGTGGTGGCGATGGCGTCCCTGTGGTGGTGGGTCGCCGGAGATGGCAGCGGCCTTGCCGCTGCCGCTGCTGCTGGGTTTCTCGCCAGGCAAAACAGAGAGGCAGAGAGGGAGCAGAAGTGGAGAGGGAAATGGTGGAGTCGGGTGTGAAGGTGGTCTTGGGGGTGATGGTGCCGAAGGAGGTGGAGAAGGAAGAAGAAATAAATAGAAGGAGGGAGAAGAGAGAAAGTGACGGGAGAGGGAGAGAGAGATGTTTAGGGAGTTGAGAAATTTTGGGAGTGGGGACTGTCAGGTAAGTTGGGGAATGGTGAGTGAAAAAAAAAAGTATTTCTTTTTATTTTTGTTTTATCTACTAATTACTATTTACCTCTTAGCCATCATAGGTTTTACTAACTACAATATTACCCCCAACTATTAATTAGCTAGTATCATCTAAAAGTACAATTACCTCCCCACTAGCTAAATATTTCGAGAATAAACACTTAACTTCTACGAAAAAGACGTCAATAATAATTAGAAAAAGTCGGGGTGTTACATCTTCAATTGGATCATCTTCGAATTCCTCATCGTCACTAGGGTCTATAATGATCACCTCTTCGTCATCACTAGAGTCTATAACTATCACCTCCGTTGCTTCAATAGGATTCACCTTAACAACCGTATAGCCTTGCCATTTCATGTGAACCTCCATCAATAACTTGCATATGAAATCGGCGCTCACCGTCCATTCGCCTTGGTAGAGATAGTCCCTAGAGTTCATTCTGTTGAAATTGTTTATGAGATCGCTATACTTTTCTATGATGTCTCCAAACATAGGTCATGTAGGAAGTGCTTTCACCATGCAATATGCCTGAAAAGCTGGATTACGGTACCGAGGAAACTCCAATGCAACAAACTTTCGCTCACAATACTGATCGACGCGATCACGAAAAGTCGTGAGGTCTTCACCCTCAACCCAAGGTGTCACAACCGGGTGCTTCTCAACGGGCAACAAGTGTTTCCTAGCGGCTGTTTTGGTTAAGGCCATCTACAAAAGAAAGTAATTCCGTAAGTATCTTGCTCCACAAATATATGTCGTAAACAAAATGACTACTCTTCGCAAACCAATAATTATTCCCAAGACTCCAAATTGATAATCACGATACTTGAAACAATCCCCCAACAACATGCCTTAAAAGTAGGCTCCCAACCTTTGATTTAGGCGTTTGGGTGATCAAAGGTTTCTAACCCAAACTCCAATGAAACGCCTCAAAACTTAATCTCTTAGTTTCTTGGATAGGCTAAGACTCTTAGTTAGGAATGGGTGGGTGGTATACTTGCTTTCTATCCTATTATCTAAACACTTACACATAATAGTCCTATCCATACTACCCAAATTCCCACGGCTTGTCAAATTTTATTTATTCTTCCTATATTCATTTTAGTTTCCCAAACAAGTTTTGATTTTCCTTTTTGGAATGTCAGCTCTGATACCACCTGTAACAACCCCAAATGGCAAAAGCCGGAGGCCCGGGGATGTCACTCCGTACCCGAGGTTAAAACTAGATACAAGGAGATTTTATAACATGGTTCTCAAGCAAAAACACCCACAATAATAATTAAAACTAATTGCAACTATCCATTATTACAATCCAAAATTATTCTAGCCTCAAACCTGACATAAAAAATCTAAAGTGTTTAAAGGACTAAAGAATTAAAATTCAAAATAAAATACTAGCAATCCATATGATGATACGCGTCCCCTTCTACGCCAGATAACCATCCTCTAAACATGTGGTGCGAAATCAAAAAGAAACACCACAGTACAAAATCAGCATGAAATACTGGTAAATAAACACCCAAACATGTAAAATGATGATGGGATAGTTACAAAACAATAACTCATTTACAAGTAAGAATTTTTCTCAAACACAGCGGTAATAAAGTTGACTCTTGTAATAAAACATAAGAGTTCCCAATTCCATAATATTTCCAAACCAATTCCATAATCATTAGAAAATCCAAAATCCATCATTAACTCTTTTCCCATCAACAAAACCAAAATCCATCATTATTAATTCGTTGTGACGGGGGAAACCAAACCATCTCGCAAACATCCAAGACCTTAAGTGTCGACACCCCCAAAGACTCTAGCTGCCAGAGGAGTGAGTACAGGAAGCTATCCGGGGACTTGCAACCGGATTAAATAAAAATAAATTGAAACGGAAGACCGAGATCAAACCGTCCAATGCCAATAGTAACCAATAATAAATGTCCCCGCACAAACGGATCACAGCATTCGAAATAATAAGTTTAGCCTCAAACGGATCTTAATTTCGATTCCTGAATCGAAAGTTACACTAGTTTCAAGTTTCCAATTTCACTCAAAATACCCATACGGGAATTATCAATTTTCATGAATCTTTTCTCCCAAGCATCTAGTTCATCTTACATTTATACTAAACCTAATATAACATGATAAACCATATCCAATAAGGTTGTTACCCACATACTATGATCATCCAATTACCCAAATTGCTTAATCAACTTCTCCTCCATAACTAGGGTTTTTCCCATCACCCATGAACATGATAAACCCTAAAACTTGATTACTAATCCTGCGATTCCATGAATAATGATCCTAACAATATCAAACTGAAAATCAAAGATCACATGCAACGTACATGAATCATAAACAAGTGATCAAGAGAACAAGAGATCAACAAGAGAAAAGAAAAGAAGAAACAAAACTAGCTCAAACCCGCCGCCCATGGAGGCCAGACGGGAAGAGAGAGAGACGGACGGAGAGAGAGCAAGGAAGAGAAAGAAAGAAAAGAAAGAAAAGAGAGAGAGAGAGAGAGAGAGAGAGAGAGAAAGAGAGAAATTACCTGATCGGAGGAAGAGAGAGAGACGGCGGCGGTGTCGGTGGTTGTTGCCGTCGTGTAGGGAGAGAGAGAGAGGGTTCGGGTGAGAGAGGGAGAGACGTGAGAGAGATAGAGAGAAATAAGGAGTGAGGGTTTTATGAGAGTTGGAAAAAAATCAACTTCATAAGGAAGGAAACCCTCCTGAATTAGGAAACTTAACGTAGGAAGAAAAGTTAGGTCAAAAGACACTTTTTCCCCTTTAGTTTTGCCAAAAGGCAACTACCTCCCCCAAACTCAAGTAAAATACACTAAAACTCTTGGATTAAAGTCACAAAGATCACCCAAACTCTCGTAACCATTATAATTAACTCTCGACAATTAAATTAACTCCCCAACACTTATAATAATATCACAAAATACCCATAGTCACAAAACGGGGTATTTCACTCGGGATCCAAGTGTGATTCTTCGGGACACCGGGATAGGGGGTGTTACAGTTAATGGTATAATGAGAGTGTAATTACTTGAGAGTCTGTAAGTTTTAAAGTTAAAAAAAATTCAAAATCGATTTGCATTATTTTGAAACTACTATACTACTTGGTATATTTTCTGACATGCTAATCTGTTTTATAACTGTTCATGTGAGTACGAGGGAAACCAGGACTAGTTCATCACATGAATTCCATGTCAGAACACTACAAGATATTATACAAAAAATGGAAGTAAGTTTTCCGTTTTCAATTCTTTAATTTCGTCTCGTTACAAAACCGTTAGGGTTAGACTCGTTGCCAGAGCTTTCGCGTGCCTTAGCGGAGTGAAAGTGTGTAATGTAGACTAAATACATGACCTAAATACTCTAGAAGGGGGGGGGGGTTGAATAGAGTATGGAAACTTTTTCAAAACTTAAAGTTTAACAGGATAGCTTTGTGTGAAACTTGAAATCTCAAGGCCTTGAGATTTTGTAAACTGTCTGAAACTCACTAAGGCAAAATTGTAAGCTTCAAGGCCTTGAGCTGTGAACAAATCTAAACAGATTTTAAACCTAGTTTGATTTGAGTTGTGTGCAGCAGATAATAATCACACAGTAAAGTAAAGAACACAAAGCAATTTACAAAGTTTAGTCCCAATGGACCTAATCTCTGCCTGAGGGATCTAATATCACCAGGATTGGGCAAACACTTCTTATTACTCACACAGAAACAGCCCTAGATCTTCAAGCCTAAGTGATTTCCCTTACACCTATACAGCTTGTGGTTCCAAACCTATCTAGTTGCATCTACTAACTGTTGAGCTAACAAGAACCTCTTGTTGTTCACTTGAACAACCAACCACTAGGTTAAGTGAGGTTTAAGATAATATAGAGATACACAGATGAAGTACAAATGAAGAACACAGTATAAAGATAAGCTTTTGAAGCCTGGAAGTGTTCTTCAGGAATGACTGGATTGATTTGATCTTCAGAAGTCTGGAATGAAGTTTGAATGATTGTGTGTTTGAATGGATGATCTCCCACGAATTTGTCACACCTCTCAGAGTATTCTGCAAGCCTCTCTTTTCTTCAAAATTCAAACCAGTCTCTTTTATCCACTGCTGCAACTGATTGAGAGATTTTAGGATCTCAGTTCCTACAAATCCTCCTTCTGTTTTCAACTAAAATTCAAACAGCTTTTAGGTGGATATCCGTTGGAGTTTGTTGAGATTTCTCCTGCACGTTTAACAAACCTGCAACAGCAAAGAAACACTGCAACAACACAATCTAAACAACTAACAATACTGAGACTGTTTGGTTATACAGTTTCTGGTAAAACTGTTTAATAAATTTAGAACATCAATCTGCATATCCTCTAGAACAATTAAGATATGAAAAACAAGTTTAAGACACTTAGAAGTAAGTGAATAAACATAATACTAAGAGTCATAACCTGCAAGAAAGAATCAATCAAGTTCTGTAAAAACTATCAGTAGCTCAAGGCATATCTCAAGGCCTTGGAGCTCTGAACCTGTTTCACAGCATTTCGAAATTAAGCCCAGAAAACTTTGATTCTTCCTGTTCTGATCATCTGCAATTGTGTTAGATGTATAAATAGTACAAACCACAAATATATACCATAAACCACTGATTTGAATAATCAGATATCCAATTCTGCAACACAAAGATGTTAAAACACATAGCAGAATAAGCAATCTCAAGGCTTTGAAGTTATGTCAATCCCAAGGCCTTGAGATGACTAACAAGCCTTTGCTGCTAATGTCTTAGCCTTTTGTCTTTCATCACTCAAAAAAATTACTAATCAAAGCACATTCAGGGATCTTGACTCAACAATCTCCCCCTTGATGAAAGACAAAATCTACAGTATTGCATAGATCTTCATGCCACTCATAAGCAAAAATTAAATAACCACAATCTGCAGATAAAATGTATACTGAACCCAAACAGATAACCAGGAGAGTAAATATTACAAAATACCACAGAATTATCACAGAAGTAAAAAATTAACCAAAATAACTAAAGGCCAACTCTTATTATTTCCTGGATACTGCAAACAGAACACAAATACATTCTCCCCCTTTTTTGACTTTCATCAAATAAGGCTGAAGAAATGTAGGATCATTACTCAGAGTTTTTTTTTTAAAAAAAAAAACTTAAAACAAAAACTAACTAAAACGTCAAGGCCTTGAGACAGAAAAGATAGAAGAGAATGAGAAAGATGGTCAAAGCTTTGGCAGTCTCTGATCTTCACTTCTTCTTTGATGTCTGGCCTTTCTCTGAGCCTTCCCCAATTTCTTCCTCACTTGCAGCTTCTTCTGCAGACTGATTACCTTCTTATTCAGCTTCAACTTCAGTAACCACTTCTTGGATTATCTCATCTACTTTCTTCTTAGCCTGTGCTGAATCTACTTCTGTAGCTGCATCAACACCTGTGTCTTCATCAGCATCTTCCTCATCAGTTTGCTCAAACAAGTCTTTTGAAGCTAACACCAATGGAATTCGCTTCTTCTTCTTCTTCAGAAACTCTCCTAGCTTCTCTTATGAATCCACACTGGTGTCATGACTAGTAGCAGAAGGTATCTTCTCCATATTCAAGCCCTTGATGACAACATCTAACTTCCCATTCATAGTATTCATCAAACCCTTGAACTGATGAAATTCAGTTGACAGGTCAAACAACCTTTGCCTGAGATCCTCAATCTCAACTTGCTGATCTTCTAATTTCTCAACCAGCAGAGAGTAATCCTCATTGGCTTGTCCTTTCCCAAATGCAGTCCCCTTAGACTTCACAAACTCCTTCTCAGCAAGTTCCTCTTTTGACAAATCAGAATAGAATTTCCAATGCCCTTTCCCAGTCTGAACTACCCCAATCCTCTGAAGTGCAGTCTCATCTATCAACCCAAAACCTCCAGTAATATTTTCTTCTCCTTTCACAGGCACATCAAAATACTCAAAGAAAAGAGGTAACAGGTTGGCATATGGAAGAGGATGGTTTCTAGTCCTGGTTGCAAAATAAATCATATGCTCCATCACAACTATAGGCAGGTCTATCTCAAACCCTTGAGATATCAGATACATCAAAATCAGAACTTTATCAGTTACCAACTCTCTTGAGTTCTCCCTGGGAACTACACGCCTCATCAAAATAGTAAATAAAATCTTGGCTTCACAGTTGAGCACAGAGTGTGTCAACTGTTTTGGACCAGAGGGAACACCATCAACAAAGAACATCTCCTTTGCCTTATCTAAACACTCCTTCCTATCAGGATAATCTCCAACATTGTATTTCCTAGGAATGCCCAAGACTTTGGCAAAAGTCCTATGATCTAACCTCAAATCCACACCAGCCACTTTAGATGTTAAAACCGTTTTCTCATCACCTTCAGACACCAAGTTCAGATAAAATAACCTAGTTAACCTAGGATAGGCCTTTGAACTAGGATTTAAAACTTTCCAAACAGCAGTTTCCTTTAATTTCCTCATGCATTCTATGTCTAGTTTATCAAAAAACTCATCAGAAATCATGCGACAGAAAGCCACTTTAGATGATGCATACCCTTGCATCCAAACTGTTCTAACTTCAGAACTAATAAACCACTCAATTGGAAGTACATTCTTACCTTGATATCCTTTCTTAGTTGCAGCAGCAACTTGCTTAACCCTAGTCTTCTTCTCAGAGGGTTTGGACTTCTCTTGTACTCCTTCAGTTGATTTCTTCTGGCTCTCCTGAGTTGAATTCCCTTTTTCCTCTTCAGTAGCCTTTTTCTTTTCTCCCCCTTTCTTCTTCTCTGACCTAGGTTGATCACCACCCTGAGTCTCCTGTTGTAGATCAACACTTGAGCCTTCATCTCCCTTCTCTGTCCTTGACTTCTTTGCAGGAGGAGTATCCTCATGCAAACTTTGAGTGTTTTCTGAATCTGAATCAGAAATCACTATCTTCTCCTTCTTGTTTGCTCTCTTCTTGGATCTGCCAGAGGGCTTCCCCTGTTGCTGAATTCTGGCTGATTTGCACTCCATTTTAGGGTTTAGGGTTTTGAGAAGAGAATGTGATTGAGAGGATTTGAGAGAGAGTGAGAGTAGTCGCAGAAAATTGGAAGAGAATGTGAAGAAAAAGACCTGAATTTCAGCTTAAGTAGGTTGAGAGGATTAAAAGGACTCTGCAATATCTACAAAAAATCTTTTTGGGATATTTTAGAAAATTCTCTGAGTAATTCAAATATTATACAGTTATCTAAAAAGATAAGATATAATATTTGATGATCCATTTTTTTTTAAGAAAAAAACTTACAGATATTATCAAGACGTGGAGAACAATCTCAAGGCCTTGAGATTTTCTGCAGTTTGAGAAACTTCAAAGCTTTGAGCTATACTTTCAAGGCTTCAGAAAGTATATTCTCAAGGCTTTGAGATTCTAACACATATACACATATAGGTACTAATACTCCCCCTAAACCAATGCATCCTTGTTTAACATCCCCAATTCAAGCCTTAAAGATGAAAACCTATCATCTGGCAATGGTTTAGTGAAAATATCAGCAATTTGCATTGAAGTAGAGATAAAATTTAAAACAACATCACCTTGTTCTGCATGATCTCTAAGGAAGTGATGTCTCACATCTATATGCTTTGTCCTTGAGTGCTGAACTAGATTCTTAGAGATTGAAATAGCACTTGTATTATCACAATGAATTGGCACATTTCTGAAGTTGTAGCCAAGATCTCTAAGTTGCTGAGCAATCCATAGCACTTGTGAGCAGCAAGCACCAGCTGCAATGTATTCAGCTTCTGCAGTTGATAATGCTACAGAATTTTGCTTTTTGGAATGCCAACTGATCAATGAAGATCCAAGAAATTGACAGCATCCAGAAGTACTTTTCCTGTCTACTTTATAACCTGCAAAATCTGCATCTGAATAGCCATGTAACATAAAATTAGATCTTCTTGGATACCAAAGCCCTAAGTCTCTGGTTCCATTCAAATATCTAAAAATTCTTTTAACTGCAGTTAGATGACTTTCCTTAGGATCTGCTTGAAATCTAGCACACATACATACACTAAACATAATGTCAGGTCTGCTAGCAGTTAAATACAATAGTGATCCAATCATACCTCTGTATTCCTTCTGATTCACACTCTTACCAGTTGAATCTTTGTCTAAAGAGAGTGATGAACTCATAGGGGTCTTAAGCACCTTGGACTGTGACATGTTGTACTTATTCAATAACTCCTTGGTATATTTTCCTTGATGCACAAAAATTCCTTTCTTCATTTGTAATATATGAAGTCCAAGAAAGAAATTTAGTTCACCCATTAGGCACATCTCAAACTCCCTGCACATCAGACTAGAAAACTCTTTTCAAAGAGCATCATTAGTAGCACCAAATAATATATCATCTACATAAATCTGAACTACTAACAAATCACTTTGTTTGTGTTTAATGAAAAGGGTTTTGTCTACTAATCCTCTTCTGAAATTGTTTTCAAATAGAAATTTTGAAAGTCTGTCCTACCAAGCCCTTGGAGCTTGTTTTAAACCATAAACAGCTTTATCCAGTTTATAAACATGATCAGGAAACTTTTCATCTTCAAAACCAGGAGGTTGTGCTACAAAAACATCTTCTTGTAAATATCCATTTAGAAAAGCACATTTGACATCCATTTGATAAAGCTTTATGTGATTGTGAGAAGAAAAAGCGAGAAGTATTCTAATAGCTTCTAACCTGGCCACAGGTGCAAAAGTCTCCTCATAATCTATACCTTCTTGATTATATCATTGAGCTACCAGTCTGGCTTTATTTCTTACCACTTTGCCATTCTCATCAAGCTTGTTTCTGAATACCCATCTGGTTCCAATAACTGACTTCTCTTTAGGTCTGGGAACTAAATTCCAAACCTTGTTCCTTTCAAACTCATTCAGCTCACTCTGCATTGCAATAATCCATTCTGCATCTTCCAGAGCTTCCTTGGTATTCTTAGGCTCAATCAAAGATACAAATGCACTGAAAGCACACAAGTTCTTTAACTGTCCTCTTTTCTGTGTTCCAATTGATGGATCTGATATAATATTGTCAGCTGGATGGTCTGCAAGGTACTTAAACTTATTTCTTGGTACCCAGGAGTATTCTCCTTCAAGGCTTTGAGTCCTTGAAACAGTAGAGGGAGCATAATAGAAAGTTTCAGCTTCTGTCTCAAGGCTTTGAGATTTTGGTTCAGCAGTAGGTTCAAGGCCTTGAGATTCTGCTGGTTGATTCTGTACAGCAGTTTTGCTTTTGTCTTCTTTCACAGCATCATCATCTGATTCATGCTTATTCAAATCTAGCTCTGCAAAACTTTCACTCAGAGAATCTTTAGTACTTTCATCAAAAAATTATATGAATGCTCTCTTCCACAATATTGGTTTTTCTATTATAAACTCTATAAGCTTTGCTAGTTTGAGAATATCCAAGAAATACACCTTCATCACTTCTAGCATCAAACTTACCAAGATTGTCTCTACCATTATTATGCACAAAACATATACAACCAAATGGCTTAAAATAAGAAACGGTAGGCTTTCTCCCTTTAAACAGTTCATAGGGAGTCTTTTTCAAAATAGGTCTAATCAAGCATCTATTCAGCACATAGTTGGCAGTATTAACAGCTTCTGCCCATAAAAACTTTGGCAAGTTACTTTCAAGCAGCATGGTTCTGGACATATCCTCAAGTGTCTTATTTTTCCTTTCAACTACTCCATTTTGCTGTGGAGTCCTAGGTGCAGAAAAGTTGTGTGAATTGCCATGCTTTGCACAAAACAAATCAAAATCAAGTTGATCAAATTCTCTACCATGATCACTTCTAATGGATGCAACAGGTAAGTTTTTCAATGTTTGAAGTTCTTTGCACAATTTAGAAAACTCAGATAAAGCTTCAGTTTTGTCTCTGATAAACATCACCCAAGTAAATCTAGAATAATCATCAATTATAACAAGCATATACCTCTTACCTTTTGGGGTCTGAACTCTCATAGGACCACACAAGTCCATATGCCGCAATTCTAAGGGTCTAGAAGTACTTACAAAGTTCTTTGGCTTGAAAGAGCATCTGGTCTGTTTACCTTGTACACATGCCTTACAAACCTCATCATCTGAAAGTTTCTGTGATGGTAAACCTCTTACCATGTCCTTTGAGATGAGCTTATTCAAGGTATGTATACTAATATGGCCAAGCTTTTTGTGCCAAGCTTTGAATCTTCCTTCAAGGCCTTGAGGCATTTTAGCTTATCACCTGCAACACTGTTAGTATGCATAGCACATAGATTATATGACCTAGGAGCAGTGAGTATACAATCACCAGATTCCTCATCTTGCACCACACATTTCTCCTTGTCAAATACAGCGTTATAACCCTTATCACATAACTGAGAGATACTAAGCAAATTATACTTAAGTCCATCTACCAGATAAACATCAGATATAGAACTTGTAGAACCATTACCAATACTACCTATACCAATGATATTGCACTTTGCTTTGTCACCAAGTGTAATTGTCCCTCCAGATTTCTCTGTAAGTTCAGTAAAAAGAGACCTCTTTCCACTCATATGTCTGGAACATCCACTGTCTAATATCCATTTTTGATCTTTCAAGGCCTTGGTGACATCCTGCAAAAAACAAATCATTGCCTCAACAGGCTATTAGACCAAGTGCAGAACTTTGAGTCATACTCAGAATCAGCCATATTAGGTGACCTAATTCCTTTTGGAACCCAAATCTGCCTAACTTATCCCCTAAGCTGATAAGGATAAGGATTCCTCATAATATGAGGTTCTGATCTTCTGAAGGGACAAGTTAATCTGACATGACCAATTTTTCCATAGTAATGACATTTTGGAGAATGTCTGCTACCAGATTTGACAAAAGTAGTTTGGCCTTTCTTTGGAAATTTTGGATTATAGTCAATCACACTTTTATGCATTGATTTCAGACTTCCTCCAAGAATGAGATTTAGATTATGTTCTGAGCCTGTAAACTTAGCTCGGACCTTCTTGGACTCTTGAAGTTTCTCAGTCAAAGTACAGATCTGTTGTTCTAAATTCTAAGAATGAGCTTTTAGATCAGCATATTTTTCAGTTAAAAGAGTGTTTTGATCAACAACCTCTTTTATCTGTTCCTTCAAGACTTTGAACCTGCTATCCAAGGCCTTGAACTCTTTTTCCATCATTGTCTTAGAAACTTCAACAGTTTTGTTTGAAGATACTAGGTCCAGGTTTTCTTTTACCTGCTCATGAACTTTAATCTTTAAAGCAGAAATCTCATTTCTATAACTCTCTTCATTCGAAAACATACTTTTGAGAATTTCAGGAAGTACATCAGATGGACTAGCAAGTAAATTTTTTACCATGTCTTCAATGTGTCTGTCTGATGAACTTTCCTCATTATGCTTTGCGATGAAGCATAAGTTTGCTTGCTCTTATTCTGTGTCTGAATCAGTTGATGAATCAGAATCACTCCAGGAAGCCATCATGGCCTTCTTCCTTCTGTTGTCACCATCTTTTTTCTGAAAGTTTCTGTTCTTCTTCTTTTGTGGACACTCCCTTACTAAATGATCTGCATCACCACACCCAAAACAATTCATTACTTTAGTTTTATGTGACTGTGACGAAGATTTACCTTTGTAATCCTTGCTGCCTGAGGGTCTTGATCTCTCTCTGTTGTAATCCCTATTACCAGAGTTTCTTTTCTTTCTGAGAATCCTGGCCAAGGCCTTGGAGATCAATGCTAAAGCCTCTTCATCATCAGGTTCCTCCTCAGTCTCAAGGCTTTGAGATTTTTCACTGTCTTTTGCCTTAAGAGCTAGGTTCCTGATATTTTCACTCAGATCACCTTCCACATCCTTCATAGACATTTCATGAGTGAGCAGCTTTCCTTGTAGATCATCTAGCTAAAGAAGACTCAAGTCCTGAGCTTCCTCAATGGCTGTTGTCTTTGGCTCCCACTTTGCTTTTGGCAAGCTTCTCAGAATCTTTCTGACCTTCTCTTCATTTGAGAACCTCTTTCCCAGGGACTCCAGGTTGTTCACAACATCAGTGAATCTTTTGAACATTTCCTTGATGGTTTCATCTGAATTCATCTTGAACAACTCATATTGCCTCAGAAGTATGTTGATTTTTGTCTGCTTAACCTGGTTGGTTCCTTCATATGTCACCACCAATTTATCCCACACTTCTTTGGCACTTTTGCAGTTTGATACTCTGTTGAACTCATCTGCATTTAAAGCACAGTGTAGCAAATTCATAGCTTTGTAATCTTTGGATACCTTTTCCAATTCAGTAACTGAGAGATTTTCCTCGGACTTGACAGTTCTGACTCCATCAATTGTAGTGTAATACTCATGAGGACCATTCTGAACTATTGACCATAGTTCCATGTCTTGATCTATGATTAACATCTTCATAAAAGCCTTCCAATGCATGAAATTGTCACCACAGAACAATGGAGGTCTGTTAGCAGCCCTTCCTTGTGAGAATCCACCATCTCCTACATTACTCATAGTCACCAGATTGTTAGATCTAAAGACAGTGACGCAAGCTCTGATACTAATTGAAAGTGTGTAATGTAGACTAAATACGGGACCTAAATACTCTAGAAGGGGGGGTTGAATAGAGTATGGAAACTTTTTACAAAACTTAAATATTAACAGGATAGCTTTGTGTGAAACTTGAAATCTCAAGGCCTTGAGATTTATTAAACTGTCTGAAACTCACTAAGGCAAAATTGTAAGCTTCAAGGCCTTGAGCTGTGAACAAATCTACACAGCTTTTAAACCCTAGTTTGATTTGAGTTGTGTGCAGCAGATAATAATCAAACAGTAAAGTAAAGAACACAAAGCAATATACAGAGTTCAGTCCCACTGGACCTAATCTCTACCTAAGGGATCTAATCCCACCAGGATTGGGCAAACACTTCTTATTACTCACACATAAACAGCCCTAGATCTTCAAGCCTAAGTGATTTCCCTTACACCTATACAGCTTGTGGTTCCAAACCTATCTAGTTCCAGCTACTAACTGTTGAGCTAACAAGAACCTCTTGTTGTTCACTTGAACAACCAACCACTAGGTTAAGTGAGGTTTAAGATAATATATAGATACACAGATGAAGTACAAATGAAGAACACAGTATAAAGATAAGCTGTTGAAGCCTGGAAGTGTTCTTGAGGAATGACTAGATTGATTTGATCTTCAGAAGTCTGGAATGAAGCTTGAATGATTGTGTGTTTGAATGGATGATCTCCCACGAATTTGTCACACCTCTCAGAGTATTCTGCAAGCCTCTCTTTTCTTCAAAATTCAAACCAGTCTCTTTTATCCACAGCTGCAACTGATTGAGAGATTTTAGGATCTCAGTTCCTACAAATCCTCCTTCTGTTTTCAACTTAAATTCAAACAGCTTTCAGGTGGATATTCGTTGGAGTTTGTTGAGATTTCTCCTGCACGTTTAACAAACCTGCAACAGCAAAGAAACACTACAACAACACAATCTAAACAACTAACAGTACTGAGACTGTTTGGTTATACAGTTTCTGGTAAAACTGTTTAATAAATTTAGAACATCAATCTGCATATCCTCTAGAACAAGTAAGATATGAAAAACAAGTTTAAGACACTCAGAAGTAAGTGAATAAACACAATACTAAGAGTCATAACCTGCAAGAAAGAATCAATCAAGTTCTGTAAAAACTATCAGTAGCTCAAGGCATATCTCAAGGCCTTGGAGCTCTGAACCTGTTTCACAGCATTTCAAAATTAAGCCCAGAAAACTTTAATTCTTCCTGTTCTGATCATCTGCAATTGTGTTAGATGTATAAATAGTACAAACCACAAGTATATACCATAAACTACTGATTTGAATAATCAGATATCCAATTCCGCAACACAAAGATGTTAGAACACATAGCAGAATAAGCAATCTCAAGGCTTTGAAGTTATGTCAATCCCAAGGCCTTGAGATGACTAACAAGCCTTTGCTGCTAATGTCTTAGCCTTTTTTCTTTCATCACTCAAAACAATTACCAATCAAAGCACATTCAGGGATCTTGACTCAACACGGAGGACACTATAGCCAGTTTGGGGGTCTTCTGGTAGATTTCCTAGCTCTGTTGGGTGGGGGTGTTACATACATTTCAGAGAGAATCCAATTCTCAAACACGACCTCGTCCGCCATGGTAAGGCCATGGATTCTCTCAATTTCTCTTAGGAGCTTTCGTGTGGTTACTCAAAGGGTGGTTGGAGAAACATGAATGAGATTTTTTAGTCGGTTCTCCAGTGTCTAAAGGAAACCGTAATTTTTTAGTGAAGGGGAGAGATGGGTTTCTCAAAGCCAAGGCAAAATCAAAAGCGCGTCATCTCTCCATGAAAGTACTCTGAATTTTTTCATGATCTAGTAGCCATCACCATGGAATCGATTCGATGTGATTCAAATCCTATCCTCTTATCCAATGCTGATGAAACAATGTTAGAAGGAAGAGTAACTAATTGGACATCACCCTCGTTCTCATTTGTGTGAACGGTGAATTGGCGATCCAGGTCACTCCCCTTAGAATCCATTTGATATATGTTTCCTTTGGAAGCCTTGGATGTAGCCACGTCGCTTGGTTTTCCTCTGTTATCAACCAAACTCTTACTGAACTATTTTGGTTACAATTTTTATAGTTATCAACTTCTTTACTTTGCCTGAAACTTTTGGCTGATTAGGGTTTGTCTACTTAGTTTGGTTCCGGTACATTGGGCCTTCTGCACCTGCAAAACCACAAAGAGAATCAAACCGATTAGAATTATAATTCTTTTTGAAGTTTGATCTCTTACTTTTTCTAACACCAATATTCTATGGGCCTGGTCCTCTTCGACCAAACTCTTCAATGTGGTTAGAATATATATTAATGTACTGAGCTTGAGTCGGGTAGGTCTTGTCCAGCTCCAACACATACTCAGTGACATTGCTATTGTCGAACATTAATTTTCATTTTGAACTCCAAGCAATTTCCTTTGCTAGGCCCAACCCTGCCACAATTGAAACACATTAGGTGAAGATGTTAATATTCGACAATATAAATCTACTTCCCAAGAACCAAACCTATGATTAAGGGTTTCATAAAATAAATCTCGAAGTAGACTCGAGAACAATGTCCATGGTCAACAGCCCTGATAGAGTCAAGTTTTAAGGTTCAATCCAAGAGAATTGGCAATCGTATGGAGACAATCGTCTTTATCGTACTCGGCTGGAAGTTCATGGATTATAGCCCAAGCCGCCATTTGTCTTCATGAGCTTCGGACACTTTAAAATCGCGAGTCCATTTATGAACAATAATGTAAGGATGATCCAGTGACCTACCATAAGAGCCTTATTATGGTCCTAATTTCCTTCAAATTTGAAGAGGAAAAATCCTCTTCCAAATCCACAAGGTTAACAATAGCTTGAGGTTTCCGTATGACATGACTTTGGGAACAAGTTTATGTTTAGTCATAAGGCTCCCGAAAAGGACGAAGAATAAGATGATTCATCCACAGTTCTCTTGATTTCTCAAGAAAATATTGTTTAAACACAATCATAGCAGTAGTAGGATGCTCGATAGATCCCCTAACGATCTGAGCCGCATCTTCATTGACCGATTTGGTCTCAGATCTATCACAGATATCGCAATCAAAAAACTTTTATCTGTTTAAGAGCCCAACAAGGTCACAAACATAAGATGGGACAGATTTCCCTGCCGGCGAATAATAAACCCTCTTCGCTCATTGCATATTCAACAACCTTCAAGAAAGAAATAGACTAATCTAATAGAAACACACAATCATTCTCAATGGTAACTGAATAGATCTCATATTGGTGAATCAGAACATCCATGGGAAAATAGGTATCTGAAAGCCTTCATTTCTCCCCCAAAATGGGTTGCCATGACTGTATGGATAGCCTCAGGCATCTATGCAGAGAGTCGTTGGTTGGAAAAACCAAATGTTGGGAATATGCCTTGAAGGCTTGAGGATATTCAAAGGAGCATAAAGGGCGAGTTTCCATATGCCTTTGCACTAAGACAAGATGTCTTCGCGAATACATACCGGAGGATGCCAGGAAAGCCAAAACTCTTCATGGATTGCTATGTTATCTCAAAGTGCGAAGGCCTTCGCACGAAGAGACACATATTATTCGCACGAAGACAATGCTGGATTCTTTCTGTATTGTATCGTGCTGGTTCTGGGGGATATAAAAGGATCCTTTGGGGTCCTATGAACGTATGTATGCATTTTAAACATTTCTCCTCGGTTGATTAAAGTTCTTTCTTCCCCGTGGACGTTGTTAGCTTGATTTGGGCTAGCGAACCACGTTAAACTTTTGTTTTGCATCTTTCGTTATCGTTCGTGAGGTGAGTGATCGAGTGAATTATCATAACACTAAATTAGAGAAAGAAAGCTAGAGAGAGAAGATAACACCCACTTAATGTATAGTGCCTAATGTACGGTGCTTATAACGACTAGAATAGCAACCATTTTCAAGGTTAAGTTTATCTACATAATAATATATAAAAGCGAAAAAGTGCTCAGGTTGAATGTGGAATCGCCATTTGGCAACTCATAAGTATTGTAGTTAATACATGTGTCTATTTTTTTTTTCCTTAACTGATAAACTAAAGGAGTCCACAAACAGGAAAAAGAGAAAACATAACAAAAAAGAAAAACAAACTACAGCAAGGGCACTTAGCCACTAGCCCTATTGGCATTGATGATATCCCTAATCAGCAAGTTAGCTAGTTGGGCTGGTGGTTACTGCAGGATGATCATTCTCTCATGTTGGTTTCTGCCCATTTTGGATAAGGCATCCGCAACCTCGTTGGCTTCTCTGTTGATGTGGTTAATCTTGCATTGAAATCCCCTAAGTAAAATACAGATCTCAAGAACAATAGCAGTCAGGGTGAAATTCTCCGGAATATCCCCATTGATGACAGTAGGAGCCTCAAGAGAATTCGTCTCGATTGTGACCTCCTTGTAGTTGTCCTCATGTATAAGAACAAGTCCTCTGTGTATACCCCACAGTTCGGCCTCAAGGATGGGGTTGTGCCCAATCTGACCCATGAATCCTTTGACCCAGCTGCACTCTTCATCTCTGATGACTCCCCCATAGCCAGTAATTCCCATAGTACCTTCCTTGCTTCCTTCTTTGTTCAGTCTAAGTTTACCTATAGTAGAAGGGAACCAATTAGAACCATAAAGATTGGGAAGATCCTTGGTGTTATCAGGGTGAGTGTAAAAACTAATCTCATTGGCATAACAATGGATTAAATTAACCACCTGGGTAGTTTTAGAAGGACGATTATTAAAAATTTCATTGTTTCTTTCCTTCCAAATCCACCACAAAGTCACGAGGAAAGTTGTTGCTTTGAATCTATTATTAGCTGCAGACACAATAAGATTAGCTTTACACCACTCAAAAACATTGGTGATTGTGCTATTCCTGACATACCACAGAGCTCCCCAAAGAGCAATCCAGATAGTCTTGGCTTTCGGAAAAAACAAAAATAGATGCTCCTCACTTTCTGGATTCGTATTACAGTGATTGCAGTCGTTGTTCGGGGCCATGCCCCCTAAAAACCTTTGAACATTGGTAAACAATTTTTAATGGAGGATTTTCCAAAGAAAAATAGTAAGTTTGGGAGGAATCTTAAGTTTCCATATCCAATCCCATCTACCGTTCTGATAATTCTGGAATTCAGCCACGACATTATATGTCGAACTAGCAATAAAACAACCACTCTGGGAATGTTTCCAATGGATGGAATCTTTGCAATCAACCCCAATAGGGATGAATTGGCCAAAATAGTATTTTTAATATCCTTGTGGACAAGACCTATAAGGCAAGAAAGGTCCCAGTTTCTATTAGGATCAATCAGACTATTCACCTTGAGGTTTTCATTGAAAGAAATGTCAGGGTATAAGTCCTTGAGGGTGTAGTCCCCAATCCATCTATCACACCGAATGGAGATCTCCGAACCGTCTCCCACCGTCCACTTAAGACCATCAAGGACATAGTCTCTAATGTTAACAATACCTTTCCAGGTCCTATCGCCGATCTCTTAGTCGGCCTTTTATTAAAAGAGATATTTTTCAGATATTTTCTCTTCGAAAAATTGACCCACAAGGCGTTCTTCTTAGTTAACAGTTTCCCAACCCAGTTTGATGAGAAGAGCTTTGTTTTGGATTCTACCAGTCTTAATACCCAAACCTCCCAGATTTTTAGGCTTACATATAGTGGCCCAATCCACACTATGAATTTTTCTACTATTCTCTTTTTCTCCCCAAAAGAATTTTCTATTAATTTTGTCAATATCCGAACAAGTCTTAATGGGAAGAACTTGGGTTTGCATGGTGTAAACGGGTATAGCCGGGGTGGTGGATTTAATCAAGGTTAATCTACCCCAAGGAGAGAAAAGGTCTTCCTTCCAACGCGAAAGTTTTTTATAAACTTTTTCAACAACATCTCTATAATGACTAGCCCCAACCCTGCGTTGTTTCAGATTTATTCCAAGATAATTACCATGGCTTCGAGTGAGAGCTATACCCATGTTTTGACTAATACAACGAGCTTTGCTACTGTGGACATTATCTGAGATAAACATCTTGGATTTAACACGATTAATTTTTTGACCAGACATGATACAAAAATATTTGAGCACATATTGTACAAAATCACAAGTTTGATCATCCGTTTGAGCAAAGAGAAGCATATCATCCGCAAAAAATAGATGGGTATGAGGAGGGCAAGAATTAGTAAGTTTGATACCCTTCCACTTACCTTTCAAATCATACTCATTTATCATACAAGAATGTCTTTCTAGACACATCACAAAGATGTAGAGGGAAAGGGGGTCACCTTGTCTAAGCCCCCTATTAGCTTTGAATTTAGGAAGGGGTTCACCATTCCAAAGGATGGCGTAACTGACAGTAGTGACGCATTCCATGATAAGATTAATCCAATTGGAATTAAAATTGAAAGCTATGAGTGTGTCCTTTATAAAATCCCAAGAAAGTCTACCGTAGGCTTTCTCAAGGTCAATTTTGATAATCATACCCCCATTTTTTGCCTTTTTTATCCGAAGGGTGTGAAGGGCTTCTTGAAAAATAATGATATTATCACTAGTACTATCCCTGGGATGAAGCTACTTTGGTTAGGGGAAATCAAATTCTCAAGTAAGGGTCTAATGCGATTCACAATAATTTTGGTCACAGTTTTGTAGGTGACATTGCAAACACCGATAGATCGGAATTGGCTAACCAACTCCGGTCTATCAATCTTGGGGATAAGCGCAATGAACGTATCATTCATATTCGGGGGAAGGGTTTGGTTAAAAAAGATATTCTTAATTAAGCTACACACTTTATTACCTACGATTTTCCAACATTTGTGGTAGAAGGCCGCGTTAAACCCATCCGTACTCGGGGCCTTGTTCCCATTAATGCTTTTGATCACCTGATATACCTCTTCATTCGTAACAGTGGACTGAAGAGTATCATTAGAATCACTAGTGAAATTGCAGTCGTTGAGATTGTCCATGAAAACCTGATTTTTGGACGAGTTTCTCTATCTAGTGAAGCTTCTTCTTTCTGAACTTCCAGTAAAGTCGTTGAAATCTCCATCAAGCAACCACGGATCTGTAGGGTTTTGAATAATGGATGTGCAATGGAATCAATAATTAACCATGCAAAACCCTCCAAGGACCACAAGTCAAGAGACATAACAATGGTAAAGGAAGAAATCAATAACACACCTTAGGGTTCTCCTTTGATGACTTCAAACGCGAATTGTGTCACGTTCTCTATAGTTGATCCACGCCTAGAGTTGATTTCTAGATCTCCCACTCCTTGGTGCTAGCCCGGAAAGAGGAAGAGGAAGAAGAATCACGCAAAACGAGACGAACCAAAGGAGGTTCGGCCTCCTTGTGGCCGACGGGGACAGGCGGCGGAAAAGGGAGGGGCGGCGGCTCCTTCCTTGCTTGTTGCTCTCTCCTTTTGTTCTCTCCCACTCTAGTTATGATCAATTATGCGCATAAGTTGTGGGAAGGAAGGAAGGAAGGAAGGAAGGTCCTTTATATAGTCCAACAACTCCTTGCCAACTACCTAAAGGACTTATTCTAGTCCTACTAGAATTCAATTTAGTCCCTTCCTTGCAAATTAGTCCCTACTAAGTTTGCAAGGTTTCGCAAAGTGATCCTTCTAATTAATTAATCCAATTAATTAATTCCCAAATCTAGTTCAACTCTATCTAGCGTGTGACCCCATAGGTTCTATCTAGTTGGTAGCAACTATTTGCTAATATGGAGCGGTTTCTAACAAAACATCCATTCTAGCCAACTAATAGAATAGTCATCTTGAAAACCTTTGTACAAGTAATTGTTTCATCCCTTTGTCTCTATATCCGGATTGGACACGAGACATACAAGTCACAGTCGTATATCCAATCCATAGTTTCTCAATCCATGGGAATAGCCTTATTCGTACAAATAACATTAATATCCCATATTGATTTATTTGAGTCTGGCCAGACATTCTATAAGCACTATCCCTCGAGTGGCCTAGGATATTTGCTCCCGTTATGTGGGAGGGACAAATTCTAACTACGTCCACTACAATCTCTAAGCTTTCTTCTTATTGTATTCAGTACACGCCTTTATAACTACCCAGTTACGGTGTAGCGTTTAACGCTACCAAAATCACAATAATCCACAACTAGAATATCTAGTGACTTCAAGTCTAAGGATGACAATACCATTGCACCGTGAGAAGCACTTGTGACTCAACATAACGTGTATGTAGCCTTCTCGGAGATGGGTCAATCCAGTGCGTCATTAACCCTAATGCACACCTATGTGTTGGATCATGATATCTCCATATCAATCCAACCCCATACTAGTCTATAGATGATTGTCCCATTAATCATTATACTTGAATAGGGATATTTAAGATAAACAACACAATTGTAAATCTAAGGACTTCATTATATTAAATATCCAATAAATAATAAATGAGTTTCTAGCCACAAATAAATTCATACTAAACTAGATTGCCTCTAGGGCATCTATTCCAACAGTCTCCCACTTGAACTAGAGCCAATCTGGTGCATCTCGTATGCCCATACTCCTAGTTTTCCCTTCATGCTTCCATTGTGTGAGCGACTTTGTAAGCGGGTCTGACAGATTCTCATCTGTGGGAATCTTGCATATCCGAACGTCTCCTCTATCGATAATATCTCGAATCAGATGAAACTTCCTGAGCACGTGCTTGGATTTCTGGTGTGATCTTGGTTCCTTCGATTGCTCGATCGCCCCAGTGTTGTCACAGTACAACTCAACTGGATCCGAAATGCTAGGAACCACACCAAGTTCAGAAACAAACTTTCTGATCCAAACAGCTTCCTTTGCTGCGCCATTTGCAGCAATGTACTCAGCCTCTGTTGTAGAATCAGCCACCGTCTCTTGCTTGGAACTTTTCCAGCTCACCGCTGCTCCATTTAGGCAAAACACATATCCCAACTGTGATCTAAAGTCATCTCTGTCGGTTTGGAAGCTTGCATCAGTGTAACCCCTTACACGCAACTCTTCCTCATCGCCAAATATCAAGAAAGCATCCCTAGTTCTTCTCAAGTACTTTAGGATGTTCTTGACTGCAATCCAGTGACTCTCACCCGGATTGGATTGGTATCTGCTTGTCTTACTCAAGGCATATGACACATCTGGTCTAGTACATAACATGGCGTACATGATAGATCCTATGGCTGAGGCATAGGGAATTCTACTCATGCGTTCCTTCTCAATCTCATTGGAAGGAAAACCACTCTTCGAAAGAGTGTTTCCATGTGACATGGGCAAGAATCCCTTCTTGGAATCTTGCATGTTGAACCGTTTCAACACCTTGTCAATATATGTACTTTGACTTAGGCCTAGCAGTCTATTAGATTATCTCTATAGATCTTTATACCGAGTATATAGGCAGCTTCCCCTAAGTCCTTCATTGAGAAATACTTCCCTAGCCAATCTTTAACAGATTGCAGAATGGGAACATCGTTTCCAATGATTAGTATGTCATCCACATACAAGACCAGAAAAGCTATAGAGCTCCCAGTAACCTTCTTGTAGACACAAGACTCATCTTCGTTCCTGATGAAGCCAAACTCTTTGACTACTTCATGAAAACGTCGATTCCAACTCCTAGAAGCTTGATTCAATCCATAAATGGATCATTGCAGCTTACAGACTTTGTTGGCTTCCTTTGGATCCTCAAAACCCCCCGGCTGTATCATATACACGTCCTCGAGGAGAATCCCATAAAGGAATGCTGTTTTGACGTCCATCTGCCAAATCTCATAGTCGTAGTATGCTGCAATCGCAAGTAGGATTCGGATGGATTTGGTCATAGCGAATGGTGAAAAGGTTTCATCATAGTCAATACCATGAATCTGTCTGAATCCTTTAGCCACCAATCGGCCATTATAGGTAATCACATTACCATCCATGTCGATCTTCTTCTTGAAGACCCACTTGCACCCTATGGGCCGCGCCCCTTCGGGTGGTTCCATCAAAGTCCATACTTTGTTGGTATACATGGATTCCATCTCGGATCTCATGGCTTCTAGAAACTTCTGAGAGTCTGGGCCTTTCATGGCCTCTTCATAGGTAGTAGGCTCATCATCTATGAGCATCGTGTCACCGGAATCGGTCATGAGAAGTCCATACCTCTCGGGTTCCAGGCGCACTCTACTAGATCTACGAAGTTCTTGTGTTACCTGAATAGGTTGCTCCACAACCGCTTGTGGTTCCTGTTCATGTTCCATAATCGGTTCAGTGATTTGTGGTTCTTGAACCTCTTCAAGTTCTACAGTCCTCCCACTTGCTTCTTTAGAGACAAACTCTCTTTCTATAAACACGCCGGTCCGAGCAACAAACACTTTGTTCTTGGTTGGATTGTAGAAGTAGTAGCCCTTAGTTTCCTTAGGGTACCCCACAAACTTACACTTATCCGATTTCGGCCCTAGCTTGTCTGATTGTAAACATTTTACATAGACATCGCAGCCCCAAATCTTCATGAACGACAGTGTGGGGCGCCTCCCACTCCACATCTCATATGGTGTCTTCATGACTGATTCAGATGGAACACGGTTAATGGTGAAAACTGCACTTAATAGAGCGTGGCCCCAAAATGATAATGGAAGATCAGTTTGACACATCATAGATCGAACCATATCCAATAGGGTTCGATTCCTCCTCTCAGACACGCCATTACATTGTGGCGTTCCGGGTGGAGTGAGTTGGGACACGATCCCTCACTCTCTAAGATAGTCGTCAAAATCTTGGCTTAAGTATTCTCCTCCACAATCCGATCGTAGAGCCTTGATACTTTTGCCAAGTTGATTCTCTACTTCATTTTTGAATTCTTTGAACACTTCAAAGGATCCGGATTTTTCCCTCATAAGGTACACAAATCCATATCTACTGTAGTCATCAGTAAATGTTGTGAAGTAGACATAACCACCCCTGGCAGGCGTGGCAAATGGCCCGCACACATCAGTATGTATGAGCGCCAATTGCTCACTAGTCCTCTCACCTTTCTTATTGAAAGGGGACTTTGTCATTTTTTCCAATAAACAAGCCTCACATGTCTCATATGATTCAAAATCAAATGAGTCTAGTAGTCCATCCTTATGGAGTCTAGATACACGTTTCTCGTTTATGTGGCCTAAACGACAGTGCCATAAATAAGCAGGATTTAAATCATTTATTTTAATCCGCTTGGTATTAATGTTGTAGACAGGATTGCTTAGATCAAGGACATAAAGTCCATTAAATAATTGCGCACTAAAATAGTGAATATTATTCAAATAAAAGGAACAACAATTGTTCTTTATTGAAATAATAAAGCCTTCCTTGTCCAAACAAGAAATTGAAATAATGTTTCTGCTCATAGCGGGGACAAAATAGAAATTATTTAATTCTAAAAAATCCTGAAGGCAGAGATAGCTAGCACACGCCTATGGCCAACGCAGCAACTTTTGCTCCATTCCCAACGCGCAGATCTACCTCCCCTTTAGCCAATCTTTTATTTCTCTTTAGATCCTGCACATTTCGACAAATGTGAGATCCACATCAAGTATCTAATACCCATGATGTAGAGACAGTTAAATTGACATCTACAACAAAAATACCTGGTGGTGGTGGAATCACTATTCCAAGCCTCTTGTCCTCCAGACATTTTGGGCACTTCCTCCTCCAGTGTCCAGGCTAACTGCAGTAGTGACACTCACCTTTAGTCACACCTTTGGCTATGCCACCAACAGGCTTAAGGGCAGGTTCCTTGGACTTGGCAACTGACTTGACTTTGCCCTTGGAGGATGAGGCAAACCTTTTGCCCTTTCCTTTCTGCACCATCATAATGGCCTTGCCCTTACCCTTGTTGATGCTCTGTTCAGCTGTCCTCAACATACTGAGTAAATATGGCAGTGGTTTCACGATCTCGTTCATGTTATAGTTCATAATGAACTGTCCATAACTCTCGGGCATAGATTGCAACACGAGATCAGTTGCCAACTCTTGGCCGACCGGGAACCCCAGTCGGGCGAGATTCTCCAAGTACCCGATCATACGGAGTACATGGGGTCCCACTGGGTTCCCTTCTGCCAGATGACACTTGAACAGTGCCTTAGAGACCTCATACCTCTCTACCCTTTCCTGCTCTTGGAAGAGCTGCTTCAGATGCTCGATCATATCGACAGCATTCATGTTTTCGTGTTGCTTCTGAAGCTCAGAAGTCATGGTGCATAGCATAAGGCAGGCCGCATCATTAGCGTCATCAACACGCTTTTGATACTCCTTTAGGGCAACAGGTGTTTGGTTCTCTGGACCTTCTGGAACATGCTCCTCTATTGCGTACAGTTTCTTCTCTTGCTTGAGAACAATTCTCAAGTTTCCGTACCAATCAAGAAAGTTGGTTCCACAAAGCTTGTCCTTCTCAAGGACAGATCGTAGGGAATGGTTTGAACTCGCTGAGTTGTTTGCCATTTGGAATTCTACAAAAGGAAAGTATTTGTGAATTTTTGACTATATTCAATAATGGCTAGTTTATCAAATATAGCTCTTACTATTTTTCTACGGATTAATAACCCTCAAGATATTAATGCGGAAAATATCCTTATATTTTCTAGTGGGCCAAGATCCACGTTTCATCTCCTTATGAGCTTGCTTTGGCAAGTCACCCATAATTTGACTACTTTAGGTAGGAACAATTCCAATTGCATCCCTTATGCAACTCTTGGTTCAATTGGGCAAATAACTCCTTATTTATCCATCCATATGGATAATCACAATTCATTGCCTCTAGGTTTCTTAATCATATTAATTGCCTAGTTGTGTTCAACCTCTTATTTAAACAGTTGCACATTACTAGCTTGTGCCATCGCATTCCATCATTATGAACCAAGTCGCCCAGCTTTGGCACGCACGAACTTGATAAATAATGATGATCATGAGTGTTTAAATAACAAGAAGGCAAGAACACAATATTTGAATTTTGAGGGATTTTAAAATTCAACTTTTAATTGTTTTGTTGATCAATATCAACTAATCTATCTATTTGAGTTTGGGCACAACTCCAAATAATAGATCCGGGTTGTCTAATTATCTTATTATCCTAATTGCATGCATCATCCATACACCAACCACAAAATAATAAGACAATAAAGTAAACAACCACAAAACAAAAAATTAAACGTGATGTGGATATGGCCTTTTCCAGACTAAGATAATTCCAAGCCAATGGAATTATCTGTGAACCCTAAAAGCAAACACATCTCCATGCGTCTTGATCTTTTGGTCCATCCTTCATAGTCATGTGGAATGCTCCATGCTCCATCTTTTGTGGCTCCTTTTGGCTTTGGGCTTCTTTTCTTCAATCTTGGCTAACAGTCTACTTTATCTAGCACTAGCTAACTTCTATACTAAATAAAATAAATCTCACAAGTTGAGAAAAAAAATGGCACGCGGGCCATAAAACCATAATTAATTATTACAATTAATTGATCAGCTCGCAGGCCGTAAAACCAAACCACAAAAATAAACATCCACATCAAACCACATCCTAAAGCCATATCCAATCACCATGCGAATTGCACATAAACAGTTAAAATCCAATTTTAACGCGCTTGGTCAATTTTAATTGATTTTAGGATTTCTAGGGTTAAAAACGGTCCATGGGCCCAACAATCAAATTGCCCGGGCCCAAAAAGGTGAATCGAAAGGCCCTAGGGCCGGCACGGCCCCTAGCCCACGCGGCTAGGCCGCGGGCTAATGGCCGCCCGGCCCCTAGGGCGGCCAAGACTTGGGCGACAAGCAAGAGGGGCGGTCCCCTTAGGGGGCCGAACCTCTATAGGTAGTTGTTTCCAAAACAACTCCCTTGCTTGGTGCCCAAGTTTGGTTGTTTCCTTGTTTTGGAAGAACTCCTTCTTCCCCAAGGATGCCCAAACCCTAGATCTAAGATCCTAAAATTTCTCAAACTCACCAATTCATGCATCCAATGCAAAAATTAGATCTTTTTATTATAGATTATTGACAAATTGCATCCCATGCTTGATTTGTCTTGTTTTACGCGATAAACAATCAATTTAAGGTGTAAAACAACTTAAAACGTAACGCATAAATCACGTTTATGCTCTACGACTTGTGGCTCTGATACCACTGTAGGGTTTTGAATCATGGATGCGCAACGAAATCAATAATTAACCATGCAAAACCCTCCAAGGATCACAAGTCAAGAGACATAGCAATGGTAAAGGAAGAAATCAATAACACGCCTTAGGGTTCTCCTTTCATGACTTGAAACGCGAATTTTGTCACGTTCTCTATAGTTGATCCACGCCTAGAGTTGATTTCTAGATCTCCCACTCCTTGGTGCTAGACCGGAAAGAGGAAGAGGAAGAAGAATCACGCAAAACGAGACGAACCAAAGGAGGTTCGGCCTCCTTGTGGCCGACGGGGACGGGCGGCGGCAAAGGGAGGGGCGGCGGCTCCTTCCTTGCTTGTTGCTCTCTCCTTTTGTTCTCTCCCACTCTAGTTATGATCAATTATGAGCATAAGTTGTGGGAAGGAAGGAAGGAAGTTCCTTTATATAGTCCAACAACTCCTTGCCAACTACCTAAAGGACATATTCTAGTCCTACTAGAATTCAATTTAGTCCCTTCCTTGCAAATTAGTCCCTACTAAGTTTGCAAGGTTTTGCAAAGTGATCCTTCTAATTAATTAATCCAATTAATTAATTCTCAAATCTATTTCAACTCTATCTAGCGTGTGACCCCATAGGTTCTATCTAATTGGTAGCAACTATTTGCTAATATGGAGCGGTTTCTAGCAAAACATCCATTCTATCCAACTAATAGAATTGTCATCTTGACAACCTTTGTACAAGTAATTGTCTCATCCCTTTGTCTCTATATCCGTATTGGACACGAGACATACAAGTCACACTCGTATATCCAATCCATAGTTCGATCCATGGGAATAGCCTAATTCGTACAAATAACATCCATATCCCATATTGATTTATTTGAGTCTGGCCAGACATTCTATAAGCACTATCCCTCGAGTGGCCTGGGATATTTGCTCCCGTTATGTGGGAGGGACAAATTCTATCTACGTCCACTACGATCTCTAAGCTTGCTTCTTATTGTATTCAGTACACGCCTTTATAACTACCCAGTTACTGTGTAGCGTTTAACGCTACCAAAATCACAATAATCCACAACTAGAATATCTAGTGACTTCAAGTCTAAGGATGACAATACCATTGCACCGCGAGAAGCACTTGTGACTCAACATAACGTGTATGTAGCCTTCTTGGAGATGGGTCAATCCAGTGCGTCATTACCCCTAATGCACACCTATGTGTTGGATCATGATATCTCCATATCAATCAAACCCCATACTAGTCTATAGATGATTGTCCCATTAATCATTATACTTGACTAGGGATATTTAAGATAAACAACACAATTGTAAATCAAAGGACTTCATTATATTAAATATCCAATAAATAATAAATGAATTTCTAGCCACAAATAAATTCATACTAAACTAGATTGCCTCTAGGGCATCTATTCCAACAGGATCCACAATAGTGGAAGCTTTGTGACGGAGATCATCCCATAGAGTCTCTCTGTTAATCTCAGAAGGGTTAGCATAGATAGCCGGGAAGAACCAGTCATCATAGTTCTGTTTCTGAATTCTCACATGAATGGCCTGATACGACTCATCAATCAGATTAATATTAACAAATTTGGGGTCCCAGAGTAGCCATATACCACCGCACCTGCCTTCCGGGTCCACAAAGTACTTTGCTGTGAGATCAAGATTGTCGAAGACCAGCCCCATATCTCCCAGTTTCACTTTTGTTTCGAAGAGAGCAGCCACTTCGAATCTGTGTTTTCTTTTGAGGAACTTGAAGGTTCTTTTGAACGAGAGGTTGCTTGCCACTCGGCAGTTCCAAAACAACATCTTGATGGACTCTATCAAGGAATTGGCTCTACAGAACTCAATGAGCCGGGCTTTTGTTTGGACCAGATTGTCCTTCGATTCCAACTCTACGATCCGAAGAAGCCGATCGGTGTCTTCCTCTTGTATCAGGCTGAACTTCGCATCCAGCGTCTTAATCGGCCATTTTGTCTTGGCTAATTTTTCAGTTTCTATTTGATGTATTTCTACCTCTACTGATTCCTGGATATCCATTCTTTCTCGTTCTCTCTTTTCTTCTAGCAAACAGATTGGGGTCATGGGTTTTGGGAGTTGTGAAATCAATAGGAAAAGAAGGTGGAGAGGAATGAGAAATAAAACCAGATATGTCTGCGCTTTCGGAAACTTTATCGGTGGGGTTGATAATGGTGGAAGAATCACAACAAGTTGTAATGTCTTCAACACCTTGTGTTTCTTCTGATTGTAAGTGTCGATCCGTGTTATCAGCTATCTAAGTTGTTGATTAATTATCCATATCCTCAAAGATCTCTTCAGAAGGAAGGGGAAAATCTTATCCTCAATCTCAGCCGTAGAAGGAATCGAAGGAGACGCTGCCTAGGGATCCGTCGAGCTTTGATTGCCCTGTCCTTCAACCGGATACGTTGGACTCTTTGAGAGATAATTGGAGTTCCCAATACTTTGATTTGTGCTTTTAATGCCTTCTTCAATGCCCTTTTGACTTTCCTCACGTCCAGTTTCATTTCCCCTCTTGGGGTTGTTGGGTCCTCTGTTAATGTCATAATTCTTCCCTTTGTGTTTGTTGTAGAAATTTATGTGTTGTTGTCCGTAATCTTCCTTTCTTACATCCATTTGGTATTGCACACCATTGGTTCGGGAGTCTTCTCGATTGTTCGGGCTTCCTTCCATAGCCTTATTGTTGACTTCTTGGCCCAAGTCTCCAAGCGGCCCAAATCTGTTCTAATTTGTTTGGGGACCATTTTTGTTGTTCCAATTTTTTGTTTTCTTTGGACCATAGTACACGGGCGTGGTCCGTTTAGGCCTAAATCAAAATTACGAGAATTAACATTGGTGTTAGCTTGTGTTTGAGCTGTTGAACTTTCAACTTTTCCCGGCTGTTGGGACCGGTCTTTCTGATTTTCCGATGGAATGTCACTGGCATTTTCTTTCGTTGTCTGGTTAGCTCCTCTTTCGCGGCAGTAGTGTTTGGTATGCCCTAGCCTGCCACAAGCAAAACAAACAGTATGAATGTGTTCATATTCCAGGGAGTAATATTTTCCCCCATGTAAAACATCAGTGATAAGAGGAGAGTTTAAATCCATTTCGACACAAAATCTTCAAATCTCCCTTTCTCTGCATTAGCAGTGGTGTGATCAAGCTTAAGAGGGTGGCCTATTGCTTTTGAAATTTTCCGGAGGCTGTAATCTTCATAATATTCAATAGGATGTTCTAAAACTATGACCCAGACTGCTGTTTTAGCATCTTTGATTGCTGAAAATTTGAAATCCCGTGACCATTTTTGTACGGTAAGGTAATGATCAAAGACGATCCACCGCCCGCCAGTTAGGTCTTTATGGTAATCGTATCTACTTTCAAGCTGGAGAAGGAAAAACCCTCTTCCCAGTTCAATGTGAGAAATAAACCCTTGTGGGTTCCATAGCTTTTTGATTCTTGGAATCAAAATCTTTTCACCTAGGTACTTACCTAGTGGTCGGAAAATCAGGTAATCTCTCCATTGTTGTCGAATTCTTTCAAGAAAAGACTTTTTGAACACAACTTTGACTGTGGTAGGAGGGAGAGAAGGATCGGTTGGAGTTTCCTCAACCTTATCCGAGGGGACATCATCCTCATCCTCATCCGAGGAGAGCTCTTCAACTTCACTTTCAAACAGCTTTTCTTTTTCAAAAACACCAACTAGGGCCTTGATATATGAAGTTGAGGCTCTCTCCTTTATGGGGAGCTCTTGCCCAGAAGAGGAGAAAGGTGGAACTACTTCAATCGGATCTGAGCTCTCAATCATTTTTGTATCAGTGGGCTGTGAGAAAACAACATCAGGTAGGGATTTGATTTTTTTCGTACTTCTCTCTAAATGATCTTGTTCCTCAGAAGAAGTTGCACCGTCGGAGTCGCAAGGTGGCATTGAAGCCATCGAGCTCACCGGCGAGATGGACGAATAGAGCAACCGTTGGACACGAAACCAAGCCAGAGAGAAAAAACGAAGAGAGAGAGAGAGAAAAAAATGTGAATTCTTTTTGGGATGATGACTTCTTAAGACATGTGTCTATGATGAGTCATACATTGCCCAATAGATTAGTGACATGTAATGCATGACTCATCCATACAGAACTTAAGTGTGTATTAATTCTTATTGGTATAAATATAAAGAGTTTCAAGTATTGATAGCTATTTATTGTGTTAATTATTTTTGAATAAGTTGTATGAAAAACTATCATAAAGTTATACATGAATCAGTTTCAGTGGAAAAAGGATGTCAATGTAAATATATTATGTGATAATGCAATCTACTATGTTTACATAAATATTTACTTATTTATTTACTTAATAAATAATTAAGTAAATAATTAATAATTAATAATAATAATAATAATTAATAATAATAATAATAATAATAATAATAATAATAATAATAATAATAATAATAATAACAATAACAATAATAATTTGCATTACGAGATTATTTAAAGCTGGTATTATGACATTTTAATATAATCTTATTTTAATTCCATAAAGTTATTACTCAGCATTAGTCAATTTCAAAAATTCTTAACGTTCTTTTGCTGCAACACCTCCTGGAGGTTATGCCGAAAAATTAGACAAGGAAACTACTCATAAACTCAAAGGCCAAGGATGTGAACAAATGATCTAATAATGTTACTATAATTTTTTTTTTATTCAATAAAGCTATGTCTCCACATTGCTCAACTTGAATTTTATTTAGGTAGATTTACACGCATGATTAGGATGTAGCTTTATCGTAGAGCCCTACCCGAAATCCAGTCATAGATCTCTAGACAAAATATAACACTTCAGGCTTAAGAAAAATAAAAGAACGGATGTCCTACCGTGATGGGACACTCTCTGTATTCAAATGAATGTTCGTCAAACAAACTTGTAGATTTCGTTACATATATCTACATTAATCTTAGATTTATTAAGGAATGAAGAAAGAGAACGAAGAAGGAAACTAAACACACTTGACCTCTAGACCGTTCAACATGAACTTCTATAAAAAGTAACATGAAGAATACGATTTTTGAGTTTGATGAACAAAGAACATTGAATGTGTGCAGAGCTTAGTTGTCTAGCATCCTTGAAGATACTATCTTCAAAAAACATAAATTTCTCAATTTCCTACATGAGTGATCTTTGATGTGATGTGTCGCTTTAGAAGTAAGTGTTCAGTTTGCAACCACAGGTTTTTTTAGATTAATCACATGAAATTGACGTATTTATTACTAATATTTTCATAGGTGAACTGGATGTCACACTTTACCCGAATATCTCACGTATATTGGAATAATGTTCAAAATAAATTATGTACCATGCTCTTGAATTTGACGTGTTATTCAAGATTGTAACTCTATTTGCTCTTCGCCTAAATACATCTCATGTTTATTTATGTGTAATACCTTGAATTCCGCGCGTACGCGCAGGGTAACGTCTAGTTTAGTAATTTAAATTCGACTTCAAATGAGAGGTTTTATGGAAGAAAAGAACAGAGAGGAGGGGGATGCAACCAAGACCATGGACATGGAATATTTCTACAAAATGGCTTCAAAGATACTCTTTCCATTCCTTGTCAAAGAGTCAAGACAATATTCGTTCTTGAAGTCTCTGTTGTATCTGATATAGATTTCGTGCTTACCGCCGAAATACTTTAATCTGAGAGTGATACCACGACTCAGAGATTATCCAAGTTCAATTGTTCCCGTTCTAAACACCCAAAATCCTACAAAGATTAAAGTATTTTGCATCATGACGAACGGCAACACTGTTTAGGACATGACAAGTAAATTCATGAAACTGGAGAAGTTCGAGGGGCAGGATTTCCGAAGGTGGCAGAAGAAGATGCACGTCCTGTTGACGGCGCTGAAGTTTGTGTACGTTCTCACCACCCCGATGCCTTAAGTAATGGAGAATAAAACCCTGGAACAGACAAGGAGGAGATCAAAGTGGGAGAATGATGACTACATCTGACGCGGACACATTCTTAACTGTATGTCTGATTCCTTGTTTGATGTTTATCAGAATGTTGAGACTTCAAAAGAACTGTGGGAGTCTCTTGAATCAAAATACATGGCTGAAGATGCTTCAAGCAGAAAGTTTCTGGTCAATAATTGGAATAATTACAGAATGGTTGATTCAAGGCCTGTGATGGAGCAATACCATGAATTGCTTCGAATCCTAGGGCAGTTTAATAAACACAACATGAATGGATGAATCAATTTTTGTTTCTAGTGTGATTGATAAACTTCCTCCATCATGGAAGGATTTTAGGCATAAGTTGAAGCACAAGGAGGAAGAACTTTCCTTGGTGCAATTGGGCAGTCACTTTCAGATTGAGCAGTCCTTGAGGGATCAAGAAAGTGACAAACCCAAAGACAAACTTACTGCTGCTCCACGTTCCGTGAATATGATGGAGGAAGGGGATTCTTCGAAGGGAAAGAACAAATCTTGGAAAAGGAAATTAAAACAGCAAGACAAGAATCCCAACAAGAAGCTAAAGACTGCTTGTTGGAAGTGTGGGAAACCAGGACACTTCAATAAGGATTGTCGTGTGGGAAAAAGTAAGAAAGGTGAAGACACTAGTGGCTAGGGAAAGGGGCCGAAAGGCCAAGATCAGCAACAAGGTATGTTCATTAAACAACCTGAAAATTAAATTCAGAATTATGTATCCCTAAATTCTAATGCGTTTTATGTGCAGGATGATGACATATCATGGTGGGTTGATCCGGGTGCTACAATACATGTATGCAAGGATCAAAGATGGTTTACAACCATGGAAACCGTTAAAGATGGATCCACAATAAGAATGGGGAATGTTGCAACCGAGCCAATCCATGGAGTTGGAAGTGCTAACCTAGTATTTACTTTTGGAAAATGTTTAAGTTTGAATGATGTATTGTTTGTACCCGGGATTCGAAAGAATCTCTTGTCAGGAATTGTATTAAATAAGATTGGATACAATTAGGTTATTGAGTCTGATAAGTTTGTATTGTCAAAACATGGTTCTTTTGTTGGCTTTGGTTATTTATGTAATGATATGCTTCGTTTAAATATCGTTTCTCCTTTTGGTAACAATTCTGTTTGCGTTGCTAGTACTAGTATTGATAAATCAACACTTTGGCATGCACGTTTAGGACATGTACACTTTAAAAGGTTACAAGATATGTCCAAAATGAGTCTAACTCTTTCATTTGATATTAATACCGAAAGGTGTCAAACTTGTATGCTGACTAAGATAACTATACAACATTTTAAGGATGTTAAAAGGGACTCTAAGGTTCTTGAATTAATTCATAGTGATCTATGTGACTTTCATGCAACACCGTCTATAGGAAACAAAAAGTATGATATTACATTTACAGACGATGCTACTCGGTTTTGCTATGTGTACTTGTCACACTCTAAAGATGAAGCTTTAGATAAATTCAAGACATACAAAACTGAAGTTGAGTTGCAAAAGAATGGTCTCATAAAAAATTTACGCACGGATAGAGGAGACGAATATTATGATCCTAAGTACTTCGAAGAGGTTGGTATTATTCACCAAACCACTACTCCTTATACACCTCAACAAAATGGAGTATCTGAGAGGAAGAATCAAACTCTAAAAGAAATGGTTAATTCCATGCTTTCCTACTCGGGTTGGAGTGATGAATTAGATATGTTAATAGCTTGATTTTTTCTTAATATGGTTCCTAATAAAAGGAACAAAACTACCCCAATGAACTTTGGTATGGTAAACCTCCAAACTTGCATTATTTGAGAGTTTGGGGATGTAGAGAAATTTTTAGGCTCAATGAACCCAAGAGAAAGAATATTGGCGAAAGAGGTAAAGATTGCATATTTATTGGATATGCCATGCATGCCAAGGCTTATAGGTTCTATGTGATTGAACCTAGTGACTCAGTATCCATTAATACTGTAATAGAGTCAAGAGATGCCATCTTTGATGAAGAAAGATTTTCTACTATACCTAGACCGAAGGACTTTATTCCGAATATGAGCTATGCTAAAAATGAAGGAACAAGTGATGCCATCACTTTACCTGAAGTAATAAGGGGTAAAAGAGCTAGAGTAGCCAAGGACTATGGTTCTGAATTTTAACTATATTTAGTTGAAGGATCTAGGGGTGAGGTTCATACTCAGCATGCTTATTGCTTTAGCATAGAAGAGGATCCTAGAAACTATGGTGAGGCTATAGCATCTCGTGATGTTGCATTCTGGAAAGAAGCAATAGATGATGAGATGGATTATCATGCAAAATGGGACTTGGGATTTATCTAATTTGCCTCCTGGGTTGAAACCACTTGATGCCAAGTGGATCTTCAAAAAGAAGATGAAAGTAGATGGTACCGTAGAAAAATTTAAGGCCCGACTGGTTGTACGTGGTTTTAAACAAAAAGAGGGTATCGACTACTTTGATACATATGCTCCTGTTGCTAGGATATCCACGATTAGATTATTAATAGCTCTTGCAGCTATACATAATCTTGTTATTCACCAAATGGATGTGAAAACCACATTCTTGAATGGTGATTTGGATGAGGAGATAGATATCAAACAACCCGAGGGATTTGTTATGCCCGGCAATGAGCATAAGGTGTGTAAGCTTTTTAAATCACTTTACGGCTTAAAGCAAGCACCTAAACAATGGCATCAAAATTTTGATGATATCGTGTTGTCTAGTGGTTATCATTTGAACCAAGAAGACAAGTTTGTATATAGCAAATATGATAACTCTGGTAAAGGATTCATAATTTGTTTATATGTAGATGACATGTTGATCTTTGGTACCAGCCAAGATCAAGTGGATCAAGCGAAGGAATTTTTGTCATCTAAATTTTCAATTAAGGATTTGGGGGAGGCTGAAGTATTCCTAGGTATTAGGATTAAACGTGAGAACAAGGCCATTACTATTTCTCAATCTCATTACATTGAGAAGGTGTTAAAGAAATTTAACTGTGAAAATTGTTCTCCGGTTAGTACTCTGATGGAACCAAATGTGTAATTTTTGCCTAACCAAGGTAAGGTTGTGTCTCAACTGGAATACTCTAGGGCTATTGTTTGTCTAATGTATGACATGATTAGTACACGACCAGATATAGCATTTGCTGTTGGAAAGCTAAGTAGGTATACTAGCAGTCCAAGCACACATCATTGGCTAGCAATGAGGAGAGTATTTAAATACTTAAGGAAAACCATGTATTATGGTTTAACATACAGTGGAAGTCCTTCGGTTCTAGAAGGATATTTTGATGCAAGTTGGATAAACAATATGGAAGATCATTCCTCAACTAGTGGATGGGTTTTTCTACTTGGAGGAGGGGAAATCTCATGGGATTCAAAGAAGCAAACTTGCATTACTAAATCGACAATGGAATATGAATTTGTAGCATTGGGTGCAGCCGGTAATGAGGCTGAATGGATAAGGAATTTAGTGTATGAGATTCCGTTGTGGGCCAAACCGATTTCACCAATATCTATCAGGTGTGATAGTGCTGCTACTCTGGCTAAGGCATATAGTCAGGTGTATAATGGCAAGTCTAGACACTTGGGTGTTGGACATAGTATCATCCGGGATTTAATTACGAATGGTGTGATATCGGTTGAGTTTGTTCGTACAAAACAAAATCTTGCGGATCATCTAACCAAAGGGTTAGCAAGGGACATAGTGCACAATTCGGCCGTGGGGATGGGATTAAAGTCCATCTAAAAGATCTCTTATGATAAGATACCCAATTCCCTTCTAATACAACGTTAGAAGCTGAATTCAATGTGGAACTCTTACATGAAGAAATTGGAACACAAAGATCATCCCAAGGTATGTGTTCAGACCTGTAAGTTAAGGAGGTTGAAGTTTACACTTCTTAATGGTTCTTTTGAAAAATTGTATGGCAGGTACAAGAGGAAAGGAACCACCTATATGAGTATAGAGTTTAGCCACTTCAAGAAGTTTGGACTTGGCTTCTATATGCTCATTGAAGGATAGTGACACTAGGCTAGTAAAAATAAGTGTCAAGTTAGAACATGGAATATGTTGAACTTATGTGTATTTTACTTTCACATGACACCCCTATACTCGAATATTCGAAGATGTAATTTACTAAGATGAAAATTCAATCTTCGAGACATTTTCATTTATGCATAAGTTTGCTTTGTTATGGAAAGGATAAGTGAATCAAGGATTACACTAAAATGGGGGATGATTGTTTGTGATTTTAGTGTCATCTGCCATTTGTGTAATCGGATTCACTTACGACCAAAGTAGAAATCATTTTATACGTTGTGTAGGTTAGGAGGTGTGCAGTACACGCGTGCGCACAACTATGCTAATATCTTTGACAACAAACTCCCGGACGACTGCGGGGGTTCGGGGGCGGAGCGCCCGACGGGGGTCCGGGGGAAGATTAACCGCCTTGGATTTCGGATGTTTTATTACTTCACAAAAAACGTCTCGGAATTAATTTTCCGTTGAAAAACGAACTGAAATCTGGTTGTTGTAATTGCCAGATTAACCGCCTTGTCTCCCTCTCTATTTTGTAAGTTTTGGTCGAACTCAGAAACACAGAGGAAATACATATTCGTTCTTGAATTTTCTGTTTTACCCGATTATATATTTCGTGCATACGCTGAAATACTTTAATCTGAGAGTGATACCACGACTCAGAGATTATCCAAGTTCAATTGTTCCCGTTCTAAACACCCAAAATCCTACAACATTTGCAGTCAAGGATGCAAGCGAAGAGTTTGAAGATGCTGGTCATGGTAGCGCTGCAAGATTAATGTTAGACGAGATCTACGTTGCAGAGATCGATCCCTCGACTATGCCTCAAACAGAAATAGTTGATGAAAATGTCTCTCTGATACAACCTGAAAGTATGAAGGCTAAGAGGCCCCCGAATCCCTTCACCAAGCATCGCTGGTTCCTTGTGGCCTTACCTTTCTTGTTTCGGCCATTGGAATTCGCTTTTTATGCCTAGTAACATCTGGACCTTATATTAATGGATAGTTCAGTATTAAAAATATGCTTTATAAAGGTAATTGTATTTTATTTGAGAATGCAGCTTTTTTTAGAAGAGAGAAAGAAACTACCACACCGTCCCACCTCTTTTGCACCATTTGGACTTTTTCACCCGTAACTAGGTCACTTTGACCCGGTGATTTAAATCGCAAAACGATGACGATTTCAATAATTTTTTTATAATCTTGCAAAATAAGAGTTACTGTACAACACTACAAAAAAATAATCAAAAAATTGCGAAGTTTGATTATTCATATCACCGGGTCAAAGCGACCCAATGAATAGTGGTAAAAGTTCAAATGGTGCAAAAGAAGTGGGACGAAGTGGTATTACTTGGAGAGGATGCATATGAATAGTAGTATGACAAAAATTTATTAATATAATAAATGAAGCTTTCTTGAAGAATTTATTTTCCATTAGTAAGAATATTCATTTAAGAAAAAGTGGTGATGAAAATCGAGATTAGCATGGCCCCTGCGGAAAGATGACACGCAAAAATCAAGAAAAGGGATGAAAATCGAGAAACAATAGAAAAAAAAATATCAACCCATTACAGAAGACAGAAAAAAAATACTAAAGGAATGGTGAACTAGGCGTCTCCTTGAGGATTTTCTCTCATGGGAGTGTCAAATAGGAAAACAACCCAACTACTAAATAAGCAGAAGGACCAAACTGCAAGAAGATGGTAACTGATGACCTGTAATGTGGACGACAATGAAAGAAGACATAAACTAATGACACGAAAAACACGGAATATGGCGCAGCAGATACCGTAGGAACAAGATGAGGACTAAACAGTATATGTTGCTTGCTTTTAAACGTGCGAAGCAACGGACATCTCGGAATAAAGGGAACGACGTCATTTAGCCTTGAAAGTGAAAGTGTTAGTGTGCAGGTGGTAATGCAGCTAAGATACTCTGGAAGGGAGGGTGAAAAGAGTATGCCAACTTTTTGTAAAACTTGCCAAGATAATAAGATCTTGTGAAAGCTATAGAAATTCAAGGCCTTGAAAACAAGTTCAAGCCCTTGGAATGAAATATAGTTTGGAAAAGATCAGTCAAGTCTTTTTCAAGGCCTTGAAAATAGTTTCAAACCCTTGAAAACAGACAAGTTTGAATGCTGTAAAAACTGAGTAAGAAAAGAAACTGTAAATGCAAGAGACAAATGATTTATAGAGTTCAGTCCACTTGGACCTAATCTCTACCTCAGGGATCTGATCCCTGCAGGATTTTCAACACAATTCTTATTAATCAAAAGCTAAGCCCTAGATCTCAAGCACAGAGAGATGCCTTACTCTGTTACAGCTTGTGGTTCTCCCTAACCTATCTAGTACCTGCTCTAGCTAACTGATTAACTAAGAATTCTCTATTGTTCACCTTGAATAATCCTCGAGAGTACATATAGAAATATTACAGAAATGATCTACCAATAAAGCACAATACAGAAGAACACTAGAGTGTAGAAACTGCAGTGAAGTATGCAGTGAACTTCTCTGAAATGGATTGTGAGATTGAAGAACTCCTTTGATGCTTGTCAATCCAGAACTTTGTCTCTCTTTTTGCCCGTTGAGTGTTGTGTCTTGTTGCTTCAAACAGCTCTGCAAATCTTTCCACATTTTCAGCAACAAATCTCCTATTTTGTAGGCAACAAACATTGACTCTTTGACAATCTTCTCCAACGGTTGAATGATGACAATCTCCAGAGATAATGTTGTGATCTTGCATTTGAATAGATTGAGAAGCTTTCATACCAGTCAGATTAAACACAGAATCATCTTCTCAATTATTTCCTTCCCTACACAAGTGAGATTAGGAAATAATCCCTGAAAACTAGAAAATAAAATTCCCTGCAAGAACATAGTCAAACAGATGATATTCTATGTTCAAACAAGTTAGAATAATTTTTCTTTCATCATAAAGTATAGTAAATCAAACATGTTTAGGAGGGATATGAAATCATCTAAGAAGGGTTCACAGAAAACTCCCTCTGAGAATGTTCATGTAGGTTAAATAGTTTCAAGGCTTTGAATCCAATTTCAAGGCCTATACTATTTTCAAGCCTCTGATAACTGATTCAAGGCTTTGAATGCTGATTCAAGGCCTTGAAATAGTGAAATATTTAAACTATTTCAAGCCTAGCACAACCTGATCTTACAATCTCCCCCTTGATGAAACACAAAACCAAATTATGTCTGATCCTTAGTCTCTGCAAGAAATACTGATTAGTTTACAATTCATAATAACACAGTAATTCCAAAAAGATCCAACTTATTCAATTCAGAAACTGAAAATAAGAAGTTCAGCAGATAATTCCTAAACATAAAAAACCTAGAATTTCTCCCCATTTTTGACTTCCATCAAAAAGATAGAGAGGATGTTGGATCAAGTGTCTGGAAAATTTTGAAAAGAAAACTTAAAAAAGAGAGAATAGGGAAGAAAGAGTAGGCAAGATTAAGGGTTTGGGTCTTCATCTCCATCATGATCTCCCTCTTCTTCATCACTTTCTTCAACATCAGTCTTATCATGTTCATCTTCATCCTCACCAGCAACAGTCACTTCGTCACTACTGGAATTTTTGTTATAAACTACGGTAGTAAACCGTAGTATTTTGGGCAAAAACCGTCGTTTTATGTAAATACTACGGTTTTCCGTAGTGTAGTTCCTAAAGCAGTCGTTTATTATAATACTACGGTTTTTTCCGTCGTATTTTTACTAAAACTACGGTTTGTTTATTCCGTCGTATTTGGCGAATTATACTACGGTTTATTTACCTGTCGTTCATGTAAACAACAGTTTTTTAAAACCGTCGCATTAGTTTAATTGCTACGGTTAATTCCCGTAGTATATTAAGTCAAAACTATGGCGTTTTTCATTAATACTGCAGTTAAAAAACCGTAGTATTTTAAAATTCCACCATAGCAATTCGCCCAAAAATACCAGCACCCTGCTCATATAAACTGTTTACCAGCAAACATTGTCACGAGTACATTCAAAAACTTTAAAATATTTAAATCCGACACTGTTTAGATCCCAAAAATTTACCAACATACACAATCAAGATCTCAAAATTCTACAAAAGTTGAAATCTCAAAACTTCACAATATTCCAACAATCAAAGGTTCTTACATTTCAAATCCTAAAATACTCGACTATCATACTCCAACAATAGCAGCAGCCAGCTCTTCTAATAGTACTGGAAATTCTTTTCATAGCATCATCATCCTGCATCCTGCTTTACCTTACAACGCTGGATCTACAAATGCATGTATATATAACAACTTATTACCGCATATATAAATAAATATAAAAAATGAATGTTGTAAAATCAATATTAACTCATTTTACGTACATGTGTAGAAAGCCACGGAACCGATTTGTTTTCCATGCCATTGAGATTTGTTTGTTTTCCAATAGGCCGAGTGAGCTTAAACTTTGGTTTGAGAACCTCGTTGATATGCACTTCCCAATGATCTTCACCCAACGGAAGTCCATGTACCAACTTAGAGGGGTCCTTGGAAATCACGATGCCGCGTGCCACAATTACTGGTGGCTTACTGCTTGCCCACAAGTTTACTTCATTGCTACTTGTTCCAACCTTCCAAAAAAAGTTGTCAAAAATATTAGAGAAAAAAAAAAAAAAAAAAAAAAAAAAAAAAAAAAAACGAAACATTGAAGCGCTACAACAGACTGTAGCCAATTTTATATACGCCATACGGAACCTAAATTTGGAGAGAAACATCAGGGATCTACTTGGGAACCTGCCAATTGGTTGCGGCAAACAAGATAGTTTATGAATGTCACGATTGCTCAAAAATTAGAAGGGAATGAAAATCCACATAATTATAACTCTTCAGTATAAGCACAGATTCTTGAGAAGAAGAATCTTCAGAAGAACATCTTGTAAAGGGATACTAAAATCTTTTGACTCGGCTTTAATAAACCGTTGAAGCAAAAGCCAATGCGAATCTCAGCTTTACACATCAGAACATTGTGATTAACATCTCTCAAAGAAAAATGGCCATTTGCAAGTGATAAAGCATTCCTTGCATAATCCTACAATGGTCTTTATGATGTGTAATGCCAGTAGTCAGTGCAGTGCAGGATGTTTAATATCATAAAGCAGCAACAGTTCTGTGTATCACTTAGAGCATGTCTTTTTCTTTTTAGATATATAATACTATAACTGATCGCAAAAGACTTTGAAATTCACAAAACTAAAACATACCAACTGGGGATTACCACCAAAAAAGAAGTAGTAACTGGATAACTGAAATTTGAACCAATATAGTTTGAATTCTTGTGGCCTTCCAATCTTATTTAGATACTGCAAAAACCTTTTTTTTCGCATCTAATTTACTAGGAATTCATAGTTCAAGATTTACCAATTCATAGTTCAAGATTTATACCAATCCTACCAGCAACACCCAAAAACCACATACCACGAATCAACTAAAAATCAGTGCATGCCTAAAAAATATAAACATAAACCTTACCTGAATATTATCCTTAGACGAACGAACGGCACATGACGACGAGGAAACATTTCTATGGGTGGGTTTTTCCTTGCGCAGTAATTCTCTTCTGAATGTCTTAATTTCCATGTCAACGTTATTCAATTTCCGCTCCGGCTAAGCCCGTTTGCCCTCTGTGCGTGCCCCTTTTAATTTGTTTGTGTGCTAATCAAGTTGTTGTTTCAGATTCCCTATCAATCCCGTCAGTTTTTTTTTTCAATTTAGATGCCCAGGTAGGCAACTCCAAGCCTGGACGATTCTCTTTATTCTAATTTGGTTTTCATCTCATTTGTTTCTGATGTAGTTTTTATGTTTTTTTGGTTACTTAGATGTTATTTCATGGCTTCAAAAGGATATGCATCTGGTATGCCAAGTTCCTAATGCAAGAATCACAGGCTTGCATTATTCAATTTCAATCAAAAGATTTGAAATTACTTATTGAGATTTGTATACAGATTTTAACATTTTCACTCCCCTTTATCTGCACAACTCCCCACTACTTGCCATGCTACTCCTATTAACATCCGTCTTCAATGTTAGAAGGGTAAGACATAACTGTCTGATGCGACTTACTGATATGTTGGGCCTATTTTGAATTAAGTTATTGTCCGATATTATTTTAAATTATATTTCCCAATTATATGCTACTATACTCAAAATTCCTACCACCAACATCCAAACCCCCATTACCAACATTCAACTAAAACTCAGTGCATGACTAAACAATAAAAACAATCCTGACCTGAACATTATCCTTAGTCAATCGAACGGCACATGATGACGCGGAATTACTCTCCGGACCAGAAGGTGCACGTGGAAAATTGGATCGAGCACCTCGCGCCGTAGTGTTCGACTGAGCAGCTAGTGCTGGAGGATTGAAATTCTTTGCTCGTGCAGGAGCCTTTGATCGTGCACCCGGTGGGGGATGCGTAGGTCGAGCATTAGCCTGCAATACCATTCAGATAACCAAGACGTAATTGAGGAAATTCGTGAAGTACAGTTCCAAAGTGTTACTTTGAATTTTAAGAAGCAATAAGGATACGAAGCAATGCAATACAAATAAAAAACGCACATTATCACCAGCTGCAGTAGGAGTACTGAAGTGTGCACCAAGTGGTGGACTAGTATGCCGTGCAATAGGATCCGAAGGAGGAGGTCGAACATCAGTCTGTAATACCATTCAGATGAGAGTCATAATTGAGGAGGTTTGTTTAGTACCAGACCAAAGTGTCACTGTGAAATTTAATAAGCAATAAGGCTACAATGCAATGCGATAAAAATAAAACCTATACCTGCAGGTTATCACCGGGTGCAGGAGGAATATTGAAGTGTGGGCCAAGTGGTGGAGGAGCAGGTCGTGCACTGGGATCCAAAGGAGTAGTAGACGGCGGGACTTGTGCAGAAGATGGCATGCATAACGCGTCCCACGATGATCCAGTGACTGAAGTGACCCAATCTCTAAGACGGTTCATCTGAGATTCGACTGATTTGAGTGCCTATTTTCATCTTCATCTTCATCTTCATCTTCATCTTCATCTATTTCCCCATCACTCTCGTCAGATTCAGTGCCTTGATCTTCTCGATTTTCCTCCTCAGGCTGCTCAACAAAAACACATCATCATCAATGTCACCATCCATATCATCAAGATCAATGTCATCATCAAAGTCAGCGGGAACATTAGCATTAGGATCATCAAGAACAATAACTCCACTTGCATTTTGCCTAACCCATTCTGTATTATCATCAATGTTTGCTTCAAGATCATCCATATTTTGATTCTGAAACGGTTCAGCTTGTGGACAAGTTATTAGAGATGTTGACACGTCTTTTTCATATATATCATAGCAGTCTCTAGGAGTCATTTTAACTGCTACACTCCAGTCCTCTTCTATAGCATCTTTCACATACCAAACTTGCTCTGCTTGATACGCAAAAATGTACGGTTCTGCTGATACGTCATTGTTCTTATACATGAGATGATTGAAGTTAACCATAGTGAACTTATATTCATCTTCCTTCACGCCATTGGTAGGATCTACCCATATGCACTTAAACATGTCGAATTTGACATTCATAGAGTAGGTTAACTCTATAACTTCAATCAGTTTCCCATAGTATTTCATATCCCCGGTGATTGGGTGATTATCTTTTACTGTAGCATAACTATCAGTTGACGCCCTTACCATCACTCCCGTGTTTTGGCTCTTCAATCTAGCACCATATGATAATACATGGAATTTCAAACCATTTATTGTGTACCCTTTTCTATATCTTGTAGCCCATGTGTCCGGTCCTCTACTAATAACTTTAACTTCTTCCGGAATATGTGTATCATCGGATTGTTGGACCTGTGTTAGTGTAATAAAGGATTATCATAAGTCGAGAAATATATGCATTTATTAATGAACTGCAATAAAATCTCAAGTTATGATACTTACATAATTACGCAGCCAATTTGGAAACTCGTTATTATGCTTTTTCTGGAGTTGGTGTGGGCGAATGTTTCTTGGCCCCGTCTTTCTCAAATACTCAATATGCATCCTAAATTTTCAAATAGTCAGAATTATCTAATTCATTTATTCAAATTTTGTTGGCATTGTTTAAAATTTATGATGTATGCATTAAACTTACTCTTGAAACGGGATGATTGAATCTGTATTTGCTAGCACATACCGATGAGTTTGCTCGCGCTCAAGGTCAGTTAATTTGAAATTCTCTTGTTTCCCATTGCCACCGTCACGGTATCTCGCCGGTCGTGTTAGTTTTGTCTCAACATCTTCATCCAGGTAACGACTACAAAATGTAACACATTCTTCTGCTAAATACCCTTCAGCAATAGATCCTTCCGGAAAGTTTCGCTGTCGCACGTATTTTTTCAACGTAAGCAAATACCTGAAGAAGTCCCGTACATTATTGAAAATATGGCTAAATATATTAAAACTGCAAGAACACTATGTTTTAAGAATTTGTACCTTTCAACGGGGTACATCCAGCGGAAGCAAACCAGCCCGGCAAGTCTTACCTCCTCTGCCAAATGGATTGGCAAATGCAGCATGATATCAAACAAGTTGGGTGGAAATATCTTTTCAAGATGACAAAGAGTTAACTTTATTTGTTCTAGCATATCATCAATTTCAGAAACGTGCATCACCTTCGAACAAAGTCTCCTGAAGAACCCACATAACTCAATTAATGGCTTCGCAACGTTCTTCGGCAACACTTTCCTCAGAGCTATAGGTAACAACTGTTGCATTAGTATATGACAATCATGACTCTTCAACCCTTTAATTGTTCTCTCCTTCACATTAACACATCTTGAGATATTAGAACAATAGTTATCAGGGACTTTAACATCCTTCAGCACCTTGCAGAAAGCCGTTTTCTCATCTTTAGTCATTGTAAAAGTGGCCGGGGGTAATTCATATCGACCATTTCCAAGTTTCAAGGCATGAAGCGACTTTCGAATTTTCATCTCTTTAAGGTCACGACGAGCACGCAAGTCATCTTTACTTTTTTTATAAATATCCAACAACGTGTTAAGTATACTTTCACATACATTCTTCTCAATATGCATGACATCTAAGTTATGCCGAATTAAATTATCCTTCCAATAGGGTAAATCAAAAAAGATGCTCCTTTTCTTCCAATTGTATAAAGGAATACTTTCAGATTCATCAGTATCACTAGTTGAGCTCTTTCTTTTCAATGTTTGTCCTTTGCCGAAACAATTTTCAATGTCCTCAACTTGTTTCAAAATATCTTCACCAGACAACATGGGTGGCATTGGTCTGTCCTCGACTCCGGTGTAGAAGTTTCTTGCATCTTTACGAAACCTGTGGTTTTGAGGCAAGAAACGTCGATGACCTGCATAGATAAATTTGCGCCCATACTTCAACCATTTAAAATCAGTGTCTTTGTTACACGAAGGACAAGCGTATTTCCCTCTTGTGCTCCACCCAGACAGATTAGCATACGCTGGAAAGTCATTAATTGTCCACATCAGAGCTGCACGTAACTGAAACATTTCTCTACTCTCCGCATCATATGTCTGCACACCTTCAATCCAAAATTCGTTCAATTCATCTATTAGTGGTTGCAAGTAAACATCAAGATTGTTTCCCGGTGCCTGAGGTCCATCAATTAATATTGTCAACATGAACGAAGATTGTTTCATGCCTAACCACGGTGCATTATTATAATTAATCAACACAACGGGCCATGTGCTGTGAGGAATGGTTATTGTCCTATAAGGGTTGAAACCATCTGATGCTAAACCGAGTCTGATATTTCGGCGATCATCGGCAAAATCAGGATGTTTCATATCAAAGGTCTTCCAAGCTTCCGAATCTGCCGGATGCCTTTGGATTCCATCATCTTGTCGTTCCTCTGCATGCCATCTCATCATCAAAGCAGTTTTGGAGGACATAAACAGCCTACGGAGCCTTGGTTTCAATGGAAAATACCGCATCTGCTTCTTGGGAATGCGTTTTCTCTTCTGCTTCCCATCGACTTCATCACCTTCATCTTTATATCTAGTTGTTTTACAAATCTCACAAGCCTCATGGTTTTCTTTGTCCTTCCAGTATAGCATGCAGTCATTAGGACAAGCGTCAATCTTGACATAATTAAATCCTAATGACGCCCTAAACTTCTTGGCCTTGTAATACGACTCGGGTAATGTTTCGCCATCAGGAAATGCTTCTTTCAACAAATTCAATAACTTATTAAATGATGTATCACTCCATCCGTACAATACTTTAAAATGCAACAATCTGACAAGGAAGGAAAGAGTTGTGAATTTCGCACAACCAGGATACAACTCCCTCTCTGCATCTTCCAATAGCTTATAGAACTTTTGGGTTTCATCATTCGGACCACTGCTCGTGTCTCCATCGAGCGCGAACCCAAAAAGGTCGTCCACCATACCAGTCATATCGTCACCTCTTCCCTCATGTTCATCAATATTTTCAGAATTAATTGTTTCTCCGTGATTTGTCCAGACTACGTAGTTACTATCAAATCCATCGCATATCACATGCTTGAAAACCGAGTTTCGATCTCCGTAAAAACGGTTCAAACATTTCTTACACGGACAATTTATCTCCAGCCCACCATTGTTATGGTCGAAAGCAAAATCTAAGAACTCCGTGAAGCCACTCAAGAAAGGAGTAGAAGATACTCTACCCGACTGAATCCAACTCTTATCCATATCTACTTGTTGATCCTATATAAAGTCAAGACACAAGTTCAAAAAAATTCAATAAAGTAAATTTGTTCATATATCAATGTCGAATTAATGACAGGTTGAGGCAAAAATATGATTCATAACAACAAATAAATCCTTCCGGAAAATAAATCAAATTAATTTGAAAAGAACATTCCATAACAAAACTTGATGAGAACACAGAAGAAAACATCTATAATGGGAGTTAAGGAGGGAACTTACCGTAACCGATTAAATAAGAAACACAGTCTTTCACAAGCTCCAAGTCTGAAAGAGAATACCTGAAAGAGAATATAAGGCTAAGTGACAAAAAAAATAAAACAACAAAAAAAAACAAAGAGAAAACATTGGGTAAAGAATCTAAAATTTGAGCAGCTGATTTTTTTCCTATAAAATATCTAAAATTGTCTTAAAACATTTTCAACTCTTGAAATTCATTCAAATTTATGGAATTAGATCACTGAATTCTTTTATTTTTTCTCTTCTGGGAGCCAAATCAAAGTTATATGGGTTTTGTTTTCTAAATTTCTATGATTATGTCTTAATACCTACTCAATTGGGTTACGGAGGGAACTTACGGAGAAAGTTTGAACACTAACCTTTTGGGAGTCCCTGGTATGAACTTTTGTGTTGAGAATTTTCACAAGTTGGCACAATCTTCAAAGTACACCCTGTCGTCAACCAGAGTATGTAAGCTCATTGCATAATCAGTTAATTACAGGCTTCAGAAACAGCTTTACACATCACAAAAAATTTGCTGTGCTGTCTCAGAATTTTTCAAATACAAAATACTAACGCAGTAAAAAAGTAGATACATTTTTTCACCATAACACAATCAAGTAATCCTAAACGAGATGGTGGGAACTTATCCATAGGTATCAAGCAACAACTTCTGACATCCTTCAAAGTTATATAATTTTATGTAAAAAGACAATCAAGTCTTAATACTTGCAATCTTAGAGTTATGTATTGCAAATATGCCAAGAGCAATTACGTAATACTGGCATTATTGTTGGCTATACAGTCTAAAATGTGCATAAGAAGCGTATACAAGGTTAAATAAACCAAGAAAAGTTCACATTCCAAGGGATACCCAAAACTCCATAAAGTAAATCCCTGTGTGCATTAGTACTACTTGATCAACTTCATGTTACTGTCCTCACTCCTCATACGCCCAAACCCTTGAAATTGAGATCGAACAAAGAACATCTCAATACCCAATCAAACGAATTCAAACTTCAAATTAACGCAACCCTAGATACGAAAATCAATAATCTATTAAAATAACATATTAAAATCAATAACATATTAAAATAACCGATTTCCAATAACCTATTAAAATCCCCAATTCAGGACCTCAAACCCTAGATACAAAATCAAAAACAACCCAGATATATACCAAGGAGGAGGAGGAAGAGGATGAGGAGGAGGGGGGTTTACAAACGCACCTCCAGGTTCAATCAACCACCGACCTCACGACACCAAACACAGCGCAACCTATTTGGCGGTACTCCGGTACTGATAGATATCGAGAGCTCACGCCATGAGAGAGCTTGAACGGAAAACTCAGTCCAGGATTCGTCAATCAAAGAGGAAAATTGGCTCGTCGATCTCCACGAGTCGCCAAAGATGAAGAACGGCGTCTTTCGGTGTGCACGTACGGGAGAACAAAACGTGGAGAGAGTTTTTTTTGCAAAAAGAAACGTGGAAAGAGTAGGGTAACATTGAGAAGAAAAGGTGAAAGAAAAAAATAATAATAAATTAAAAAAAATACTACGGAAAAAATATTGAAACCGTAGTATATTACAACATTAATACTACAGCAGTAAACAATTCCGTAGTTAATGATATAATTATACGACAGCTCTATGTAAGCCATAGTATATGTTCTAATTCTCTACCGAAGTTACAAACCATCGTATATGAATTAAAAAAAACTACGGTTTCTTGTGTCGTAGTATTTAAAACCGTAGTATCTAATGATTTTTCTAGTAGTGTTCTTCAGTCTTGTTCTTTGTAGCAGCCTTTGGAGATTTCTTCTTTTTCTTCAAAGTAATCAGCAGATCATCTGAATCAGGACTGTTGACTTCATCTTCTTTCTGAGCAGCTTGTTCTACCACTTGCTTTCCCTTATCTTTGACTGGAGAAACCTCTTCCTGGTTGGAATGTTCACTAGTCAGATTCTTGTAAGAGTCACCTTTCTTTGTACCTTCTTCATCATCAGGAACGTCAAGCAAAGTCATGCTTCTGAAGATGCTTTCCACCATATAATTCACTTGCCCCATATGATTTTCAAGTCCATAAACAGTTTCTTTGATCTCTTCGAAATTAAAATCCAAACCATCAAGCCTCTGATTGTCTGTAGGCTGAGAAGTCTGACTTGAAGTGGGTGTCAAGGTCTTGGGCTTAAGAAACTTCTTTGCACCCTGTTCTTCTTCAGTCAAATCTGAGTACAACTTCCAAATATTTTCTTTATTTTTCACCAATCCAATGTTCTCAAAGGCCTTCACATTAAGCATTCCCATGCCAGAAGTGACTAATTCCTCTTCACCAATTGGAATTTCAAAGTGTTCAAAGAACAATGTGATCAGATTTGCATAGGACAGAGGATGTTTCCTTTGATTGGTATGGCTAAAGTGCATATGTTCAATCACTAACTTTGGAAGATCAATCTCATAGCCATGCACGATCAGATACATGATATGCAACATTCTCTCGGTCACCAACTCTCTAGAGTGCTCTCTGGGAAAGATACACCTTACCAAAATAGTGTGAAGGACTTTCGCTTCAACATTCAACATAGAGTGTGTCAATTGTTTGGCAGAGGTGGAAGTGTTTGGTAGGTAGAACTCTTCTCTGGCTAGTTTCAGTACTTCTATCTTTTGTGGGTGATTTCTTGTGTCATACCTCTTGAGACACCCTAGAACATTGGCAAACTCAGAGTGGTCCAATTCAACCATTATTCTAGCAACTCTAGATTGAATTACCAAGTGTGCTGATCTCTTAACTTGTTTCATGTTCAGATAGAAGAGTCTGGTGAGTCTTGGGTAGGCTAAATATTAAGGGTTCAGCATAAACCACAGAGAACTCTTCTTTAACATAGAGATGCACTTAAGATTCATGTGTTCCACCATATGCATATTGATCATACTACATAAATAAATATATTTGGAAGCAAAACCATCTAACCACTGACCTTTGGAGGTGTTTGAGACAAACCAAGTTTCATCAGGGGTTGAGGTCTTTGAGTAGATTTGCAGAGCCTTCTCCATATGATCTTCTGGATGTTCTTCTCTTACCTTACCTTTCCCTTTTTCAGCTTGAGTTGCCTTCTTCTTTTTCTTCAAATTCTTGGAGCTAGAGATATCTGTTTCAGGTTGCTTCTCTGCAGCAGCTTTCTTTTTCTTCTTCTTCTTCTTCTTCTTTTCAGAGGAGGAAGTTACAACCTTCTTGACTTTCTTTTTGGGTGGAGGAAGATCTGCAACTGCCTCTGCACTAGGAGTTCTAGATCTAGAGTCTTCACTAATCTCTTGAATTTCATCCACTTCTGCCTTTCTTTTCTTCTCTGAACCATGTTGTGATCCTCCAGCCATCTTGATTCCGTCTGAAGCTCTCCTTGTACTCATTAAGGGCTGGGAGAAGAATAGAGAGAGGTAGGAATGATATGGAGAGAAGAGAAGAAAAGAATAAATACTAAAAGTGTTTGAGTTTAAAAAGGAAACTAGAATATCTCTCTGATCTGAAAAGATCTGAAATAATCAGAGAAGATTCAAATCTTTTAGTCCGTTGAAAAGAAATAATTTAATACTATATTTGGATTAAAAAGAATTTTTGAAAAAGGTAAGGGCTATATTGAGAAAATATATACAGAGATATCACCCAATACAAAATGATCCAAGTTTATTGACTACTAGTATAGCAGAGTCATTTTCAAGGCTTTGAAAAGGTTTTCAATGTCTTGAAATGTTGTAACACTGCAACAGATAAGAATCAAAGCTTTGAAATGATTTTCAAGGCTTTGAAAATCAGTTCAAACCTTTGAAAACACATATAACTTACCTTTCTTACCTGATGCTCCCCCTAAATCAATGCATCTTTATTTAGCATTCCCAATTCCAATATTAGAGCTGAGAATCTCTCATCTGCTAATGGTTTAGTGAAGATATATGTAGTTTGCATGTTAGTAGCAACAAATTCAAGAACAATATCACCTTTCTCAGCGTGATCTCTGATGAGATGGTGTCTTACATCAATGTGCTTGGTTCTTGAATGTTGAACTGGATTCGTTGTAATTGAAATTGCACTGGTGTAATCACATTTGATAGGTATACTTCTCAAATCAAATCCAAGGTGTCTTAGCTGTTGAGCAATCCATAGTAATTGTGAACAACATGCTCCTGCAGCTATATATTCAGCTTCAGCTGTTGATAGAGCAACTGAATTCTGTTTCTTGGAATGTCAACTGATCAAGGATGATCCAATAAATTAGCAAGTTCCTGAAGTGCTCTTCCTATCAACTTTGTAACCTGAAAAGTCAGCATCTGAAAAACCATACAAAGAAAAATTATAATGTCTTGGATACCAAAGCCCTAAGTCTTTCGTTCCATTGAGATATCTGAATATTCTTTTCACATCACTTAAGTGTGATTCATTTGGATCAGCTTGAAATCTAGCACACATGCATACTCTAAACATGATATCTGGTCTGCTTGCTGTGAGATAGAGTAATGCTCCAATCATACCTCTGTACTCTTTCACATTGACACTCTTACCAGATTCATCCTTGTCTAAGGATAGTGTAGAACTCATAGGACTCTTGGCTTCCCTACATTGAGCCATGCTATATTTGCTTAACAAGTCTCTTGTGTATTTTATTTGATGCAGAAAGATGCCCTTCTTCATTTGATGTAATCTAAGTCCTAGGAAGAAGTTTAGCTCTCCCATTATACTCATTTCAAATTCCTTGCTCATAAGACGTGATAATTCTCTGCACAATTTATCATTAGTAGCTCCAAACAAGATATCATCAACATAGATCTGAACTACAAGCAAGTCTTTCTCATGAGTCTTTATGAAAAGGGTCTTGTCTACTAGTCCTCTTTTGAAATCATTTTCAAGCAAAAACTTTGACAATCTTTCATATCAAGCTCTTGGAGCTTGTTTCAAACCATAAAGAGTTTTGTCAAGTTTGTAAACATGATCTGGAAAATCTTCATTTTCAAAACCAGGAGGTTGTGCTACATAAACTTCTTCTTGTAAGTAGCCATTCAAGAAAGCACATTTCACATCCATTTGAAATAATTTCATGTTCTTGTGAGATACAAAAGCAAGCAAAATTCTAATTGCTTCTAACCTGGCAACTGGAGCAAAAGTTTCCTCATAATCAATACCTTCTTCTTTGTTGTAACCTTGAGCAACTAACCTTGCGTTGTTTCTAATCATTTTTCCACTTTCAACCAACTTATTTCTGAACACCCATTTGGTACCAATGACAGGCTGGTTTGTAGGTGGAGGAACCGGGTTCCAAACCTTATTCCTTTCAAACTCATTGAGTTAAGTTTGCATAGCAATGATCCAGACTGCTTCTTGTAATGCTTCCTTCACAGTTTTAGGTTCTACAAGAGAGATAAAAGCATTAAAAGCACATAAGTTCTTCAACTAAGATCTAGTTTGTGTACCAGTGGTTGGATCTGAAATGATATTATCAACTGGATGAGATGAGAGATATTTGAATCTCTTTCTTAGATACCAGGGTTCAGGTTCTCCATAGATCTTCTCCAGTCTTGAAGTAGTGGCTTTGTCACTTACATCATTCTTATCATCTCTTTCAAGGCTTTGGGGATTATTTGCAAGGCCATGAGCACCATTTTTTGAGGTCTTGAAAATGTCTTCTTTTTTCTTCAGATCCTTTCTTGAATCCCAGTTGATTCTCAGTATCTTCCTCTGATTCATGCTTGTTCATATTCAAGTCTGCAAAACTTTCACTCAAAGAAACATCATAGCTTTCATCAAAGATAACATGAATGCTCTCTTCAACCAAATTGGTTCTTTTATTGTAAACTCTATAAGCATTGCTATTCAGAGAGTAACCAAGAAAAATACCTTCATCACTTCTTGCATCAAACTTACCAAGATTGTCTTTTCCATTGTTATGGATAAAACATGTGCATCCAAAGAGTTTGAAGTACGAAATGTTTGGCTTCCTCCCTTTGAATAGTTCATAGGGGGGTCTTCTTCAGGATAGGTCTGATCAAGCACCTATTCAGTATATAGTTTGCTGTATTCACAGCTTCTGCCCAATAATGTTTTGGTAGCTTGTTTTCAAGAAGCATAGTCCTTGACATATCTTCAAGAGTCTTATTCTTTCTTTCAACAACACCATTCTGTTGAGGAGTTCTTGTAGAAGAAAATTTGTAAGTAATACCATGCTTATCACAGAACAAATCAAATTCTAATTGATCAAATTCTCTACCATGATCACTTCTAATTGAAGCTACATGTAGGTTTTTCATAGTTTGAATTTCTCTGCAAAGATTTGAAAATTCAGAGAGGGATTCAGATTTTTCTTTGAGAAACATAACCCAAGTAAATCTAGAAAATCATCTACAACAACTAGCATATACCTTTTACCTTTTGGAGTAGGAGTTTTCATAGGACCACAGAGATCCATATGAAGTAGTTCAATGGGTCTAGTTGTATTTACAAACTTCTTTGGCTTGAAGGACCTTCTAGTCTGCTTGCCCTGAGCACAAGCTTTACACAATTCATCTTATTTGAACTTAATGGATGGCAATCCTCTTACCAAGTCTTTGGAAATCAACTTGTTCAAAGTATGCAAACTGATATGACAAAGCTTCATGTGCCAAAGCTTTGAATCCTCTTTCAAGGCCTTGAGGCACTTAAAACTTTTACCTGCAACTTTTTTAGTCTGAAAAGTATAAACATTGTTTGATCTAGAGGCTGTGAGAATGCAATTTCCTGATTTCACATTTTTCACCACACACTTCTCTTTATCAAAGATAACTTTGTTGTCATTATCACAAAGCTGAGATACACTAAGCAAGTTAAATTTCAAACCATCAACTAGATACACATCAGAAATAGAGTTTTCAGAATTTGTACCAATTTTACCAATACCAAGAATATTGCATTTTAATTTTTCACCAAGAGTAATTGAACCTTCAGAGTGCTCTTTAATTTCTGAGAATAGAGATCTCTTTCCACTCATGTGTCTTGAGCAACCACTGTCCATAAACCACTTATGTTCCTTGATGTTGGTGACAACCTGCAAACACCAATCACTGCCTTGCCCAGCTGTTAGACCAAGTGTGGAATTTGGATTCATATTCTAGATCAACCATGATAGGTGGTCTAACCCCTTTAGAACCCAAATCTGTTTAACTTGTCCTTTGAGTTGAAATGTAAAAGTGTTCCTCATTATGTGAGGGTCTCTTATTCTGAAAGGACAAGTCGTTTTAACATGACCAGATTTGCAGAAGTAATGACATTTAGGAGAAGTTTTGTTTCCAGCTTTCACAAATCTGGTATTGTTCTTTCTTGGAAAGTTTGGATTGAATCCAATACCAGCTTTGTGAACAGACTGTGAACTTCCTCCAAGAATCAAGTTCAACTTGTGTTCTGATACAGCAAGCTTAACTTTGACCAATTCGGATTCTTGAAGTTTCTCCGTAAGAGTAGTCTTTTGTTATCTAATTATTCAACTTGATGTTTCAGATTAACAAGGTTGTTACTCATCAAAGAGTTATCAGTGATTACTTCCTTGACTTGTGTTTTAAAGGCTTTGAAACTGGTTTTCAGGGCCTTGAAATCACTGTCAGTTTTCTTCTGAGAGATTTCAATATTCTGATTTAGACAAACAAGTTGTAAGTTCTCTTTTGCTTGCTCATGAATTTTTTCTTTCAAAAGTCTGATATCTTTCATATAATCTTATTCATTTAAAAGCATTGTTCTGAGATAATCTGAAAGAGCATCTTTTGGTTTTGAAATCAGACAGTTTACCATTACCTCAATGTTCTTCTCAGAACTTTCTTCATGCTTGGCCATGAAGCATAGGTTGGCATGTTCTTCTTCAGATTCTAATTCACTTGAGCTATCTGATTCACTCCACGAAGTTATCATAGCTTTATTTCTTCTCTCATGGTCTTTCTTTTGAAAGCTCTTGCTTTTCTTGTGTGGACAGTCTCTTATCAAATGTCATGCATCACCACATTTAAAGCAGTTCATAACCTTTGATTTATTTTGTGAAGAAGACTTACCTTTGTAGTCCTTGCTACTGGATGGTATATGTCTTTCTCTGTTGAAGTCTTTGTTTCCAAAGTTTTTCTTCATTTTGAGAATCCTTGTGAAGGCTTTGGAAATCAAAGAAAATGGATCTTCATCATCACCATCCTCAGTTTCAAGGCTTTGAGATCTCTCATTCTCTTTGGCTTTGAGAGCTAAGTTCTGGACACTTTCTGGGAGCTCTCCATCAGCTTCATTCATAGATATTTCATGTGTCAGAAGCTTCCCTTGTAGGTCATCAAGTTGTAGATTTGAGAGATTCTGAGCTTCTTCAATAGCTGTGGTCTTAGGTTCCCACTTCATTGGAAAAATGTTTTCCCAGTGAATCAAGGTTCTTAAAAATGTCTGTGAACCTCGTGAACATGCCTCTGATAGACTCATCTGTATTCATCTTAAACAGCTCATATTTCCTGAGATAGATGTTGATCTTGGTTTTCTTGACTTCACTGGTTCCTTCAAAAGTTACCACAAGCTTATCCCAGATTTCTTTGGCAGTAGTGCAGCCCGAAATCCTGTTGAATTCATCTGTACTCAAAGCACAATACAAGATGTTAATAGCTTTGTAATTCTTAGAATTTCTCTAATTTAGAAGAGGAGAGTGAATCTTCAGATTTGGGAATTCTAATCCCATCTTTATTTGTGTAGAAAGTGTAAGGTCCATTCTGAATAATGGTCCAAAGCTCTATGTCTTGATCAATGATGAACATTTTCATCAATGCTTTCCAGTGAGCAAAATTTTCTCCACAAAATAGAGGAGGTCAGTTAGCAGCTCTTCCCTGTGAGAAATCACCATCACTTGCAGTACTCATGATCACCAGATGGTTAAATCTATACAGTGATACAAGCTTTGATACAATTTGAAAGTGTGAGTGTGCAGGTGGTAATGCAGCTAAGATACTCTAGAAGGGGTGGGGGCTTGAATAGAGTATGCCAACTTTTTGCAAAACTTGCTAAGATAATAAGATCTTGTGAAAGCTAGAGAAGTTCAAGGCCTTGAAAACAAGTTCAAGCCCTTGGACTGAAATACAATTTGGAATAGATCAGTCAAGTCTTTTTCAAGGCCTTGAAAATAGTTTCAAACCCTTGAAAACAGACAAGTTTGAATGCTGTAAAAATTGAGTAAGAAAAGAAACTGTAAATGCAAGATACAAATGATTTATAGAGTTCAGTCCACTTGGACCTAATATCTACCGCATGGATCTGATCCCTACAGGATTTTCAACACAATTATTATTAATCAAAAGCTAAGCCCTAGATCTCAAGCACAGAGAGATGCCTTACTCTGTTACAGCTTGTGGTTTTCCCTAACCTATCTAGTACCTGCTCTAGCTAATTGATTAACTAAGAATTCTTTGCTGTTCACCTTGAACAATCCTCAAGAATACAGATAGAAATATTACAGAAATGATCTACCAATAAATCACAATACAGAAGAACATTAGAGTGTAGAAACTGCAGTGAAGTATGCAGTGAACTTCAGTGAAATGGATTGTGAGATTAATGAACTTCTTTGATGCTTGTCAATCCAGAACTTTGTCTCTCTTTTTGCCCGTTGAGTGTTGTGTCCTGTTGCTTAAAAAATGAGCTCTATTTAAACTTCAAACAGCTCTGTAAATCTTCCCAGATTTTCAGCAACAAATCTCCTATTTTGTCGGCAACATACTTTCACTTTTTGACAATCTTCTCCAACGGTTGAATGATCACAATATCCAGGGATAATATTGTGATCTTGAATTTGAATAGATTGAGAAGCTGTCATACCATTCGGGTTAAACACACAATCATCTTCTCAATTATTTCCTTCCCTGCACAAGTCAGATTAGGAAATAATCCCTGCAAACTAGGAAATAAAATTCCGTGCAAAAACATAGTCAAACAGATGATATTCCATGTTTAAACAAGTTAGACTTATTTGTCTTTCATCATCAAATAACAGTAAATCAAACATATGAAGGAGGGATATGAAATCAGCTAAGAAGAGTTCACAGAAAACTCCCTCTGAGAATGTTCATGTAGGTTAAACAGTTTCAAGTCTTTGATTCCAGTTTCAAGGCCTTGAAAATAGCTGTGATAACTGATTCAAGGCCTTGACATAGTTAAACTATTTCAAGCCTTGCACAACCCGATCTTATAGAAACGATAGTGTTTAGTTCATTTTAATTCCTCTCATTAGCTTAAAGACTAGTATGCCCTAAGTAGTTCCTTTTATTCACTTCTTGAACTGAGTTGTTACCTCGATAACAATGCCACCTCACAGAACGGTTACAACGTTCGTATAAGTGAGGTGGGTTGGGAGAGAGGAAGGAATCGAATATCAGAATTTTTATATAATTTTATGTCTTCTCCTTCGTGTTAATCAATTAATCGTTGCAAAACCTGGCTCAGCCGGAGTAGGAGGATTCAGCTAATCGTGAAACGGTGAGATTTATCGGGTCAGGATTTTGGGTCCTGAAAATTTGGTATCAGAGCCAGGTTAGCTTCCCGGCGACTCGATTTCACCATGACTAGGACAGAGGAGCTTGAAGCTCGCCAGAATGAAGCCGATAAGGAGCTTCAAGGAGTGAAAACGGTATAGGCAGATATGTTGGTCACGCACCAAAGCTTAGATAAGAGAATCTATGAGATGGCCGCTAAATCTCAACTCCAATTTGAAGAGCTTATGGCGCATCAGAGAGTGCTGACCACTCCGTCGAGAAACCCGTGCAAGGAGAAGGTCATAATTGGTGATATGCAGGCTACTCCGATTCAATTGGGAGGACACACCCCTGGATCCACCTCTCAACACAACCCTGAACCCAGAAACCCCCAAGGTAATTCAACTCCTAGAATGAGGTTCCCACAAATTGACTTCCCCAAATTTCGTGGTGAAGATCCACGTAATTGGGTGAAGAAATGCTCTAGTTTTTTCTTGATTTTCCTGCATCTAAAGTGCAGAATGTGGCTTCAGCTTCCTTATATTTAGAAGGTTTGCAGATGTTTGGTTTAGAAATGCATATGAAAGCATTGAAAACTTAACTTGGGAAATGTTTGTTCTGGATTTGTATGAAAAATATGAGGATGAAGGAATGGATGATGTAGTAGGATTGATCTGTACCCTCAAACAAGAAGGCCCATTAGAGGAGTACTTGATGAGGTTTGAAGAATTAAGGCCCAAGGTATTGTCAAAACACCCCTCTCTTAATGGGGAGTTCTTCATTTATGTGTCTAGGAATGGATTGCAGATGGATATTAGACATGTTTTTACACTTTTGAGACCCAAAACTTTGCAAGCAGCATTCCATTTAGCCAAGGTGGAAGGGGAATACCATAAAGAGCTACAACAAAACAGTGTCATCAGCTCAAATACCACCACTAAATCCACCTAAAACACTAAATCCATTCCTACCATTACATATCCTCCATCACACAAACCATTAACAATTACCCCCTTCTCTCAATCCAACTCCACAACCACTTCTTTTACCAACAAAAACACACCAACCAACATGAAAATCACCACTACCAAAACCACCACCACCAACACACTTACACAAAATGACTCAAGCTGAAATGCAAAGTAGGAGGGAGAAAAACATATGTTATTTTTGTGATGACACTTACCACATAGGGCATAAGTGCAAGAAAAAGTCACAAATCTACTTGTTGATGTGTGATGAGGAGGACAATGTGGAAAATCAAGAAGAAGGGCCAAGAGTGTCTGAAGTGGAAGAGGAATCAGGGGTTGAGTCACCTGTGGTACACAACATCACTCTTCATGCAATTACTGGAATGGCACACAATTCCACTCTCAGACTCAAGGGAGTACACAAGAACAATTAAGTTACCATGTTTGTGGATTCAGGTAGCAAACATAATTTTATTGACACCTCCACATCTAGAATATTGGGTTGCTATTTACAACCTACAACTGAGGTCACTGTGACTGTGGAAAATGGAGACAAGATTACTATGGTGCTATTTGTCCTAACTTCAACTTGAAGGTACCAGACTAAGAATATGAAGCTACTATGAGAGTGATTCCTCTAGGAGGGTGTGATATTGTGTTGGTAGTCCAGTGGTTACACACACTTGGACCTTTTATGATGGATTTTGAGAAAATGATACTCACTGTTACAAAAGGGGCATGGAGTACCACAATGCAAGGAATTACTCAAGAAGGGGAGCTACAATTCATTTCATGCAAGGCGCTATACAAATATTGTGCACTTAACAACTAAGTAGTACTATACCAAATTTACGAAGTGGAAACCACAGAGAACACTGAAGTGGTGCCACCTCAAATCCAAGAGGGCCTTAAACATATCAATGAGGTCTTTGGATAGCCAACACACCTACCACCAAGAAGGGAGCAAGACAATCACATCCCTCTCATTACAGGGTCAATGGCAGTCAATGTGAGGCCCTACAGGTATCCCCCTATGCAGAAGACTGAAATTGAGAGACAAGTAAATGAAATGTTGAGCACTGGCATTATCAGACCCAGTAATAGCGCTTTCTCATCCCCTACATTGTTGTTTAAGAAGAAGGAAAACACATGGAGGATGTGCATTTACTATAGATAGCTCAATAGCATCACTATAAAAGACAAGTTCCCCATTCCTTTAGTGGATGAGTCATTATATGAGCTAGGACATTCTACTATCTTCTCTAAGCTTTACTTGAGATCAGGGTATCATCAAGTGAGAATGCATGACCCTAACATACCAAAGACTGCCTTTAGAACCCATGAAGGTCACTATGAGTTCTTTTTAATGCCCTTTGGCCTCACCAATGCACTCTCTACATTTCAAAGCCTCATGAAACACCATTTTTAAACCATCCCTCAAAAAATTTATCCTTGTGTTCTTTGACGATATGCTATTCTTCAGCTCAGATCTAACCACACACATTAGCCACCTCCAAATAGCCCTACATAGCCTCACAACACTCTCTTTTGGCCAAGCTTTCCAAGTGTTCCTTTGGTTAACCCTAGCTAAACTATTTAGGCCACATTATCACTGATGAAGGAGTAAGAGCGGATCCAAGGAAGATAGAGTGAATTTTGCAATGGCCCGACCCTAAAGGTCTCAAAGCTCTCAGGGGTTTCCTTGGTTTAAATTGCTATTATAGGAAGTTTTTCAAAAATTATGGCATTATAAGTAGGCCACTTACTGCACTACTCAAAAAGGGGAAATTTCAATGGAATGAAGAAGCATAAGCAGCATTTCAGACAGTTAAGAGCAAATTGCCTCATATCCATGTACTGGCACTACCAGACTATTCCAAGACTTTTGTTGTGGAGTCTAATGCCTCCTACACAGGTTTGGGAGTTGTCCTAATTCAATAAGGTAAACCACTTGCATACTTTAGTAAAGCATTGTCTTCTAGACATTTGGGGTGGTCAACCTATGAGAAGGAGCTCTTTGAATTAGTGATGGCTATACATATATGGAAGAGCTATCTTAAAGGAAGGCCTTTTTATTATCTCTACTGACCATTACAGATTGAAGTACTTGCTAGATTAGAAAGTTACTACCATGCTCCAACAGAAATGGGTTTCAAATTAATGGGATTAGAATATACAACAGTGTTCAAGCCTAGAAAGTCAAATGAAGCTTCATATGGCCTATCTAGAATGCATGAAAAGGATGAGGAACAACCCCATTACGCAGCTCTCTCTGTGGTGAAGCCTAACTTGAAGGAGGAGCTCACAGCTGGCTATCAATGAGACAACAAGATCCAGCAAATTAAGACTCAGTTACCGATGCAACCAGGGGTGGTTGAAGGATTATATTTCCCTAATTACCTCCTACATTACAAAAGTAAGGTGTATCTAGGTTCCACTGGGCAAATGAGATCTCAAAATTGTACAAGGACACCATTTTGGTGTAGGAGGACATGCGGGCATCATGGGTACTTATAAGAGAATCTCCCAGTACTTCTATTTGAAGGGTCTCAAAAAGATGTTAAGAATTGGGTCTCTGAATGTGATGTGTTCCAGAGAATGAAGCATGAGAATGTACCCTATCCTGGTCTTCTTTAACCCTTACAATCCCTACTCAAACTAGGAAGGAAATCTCTATGGATTTCATTGAAGGATTGCTAAAATCAGAAGAGAAAGAGGTACTCTTAGTGGTGGTAGACAGGATCACTAGGTATGGCAACTTCATTCCCCTCTCTCACCCCTTCAATTCTCCTCAAGTAGCCTCAGCTTACTTTGAAAACATTCACGAGCTTCATGTTCAACCTGAAGTTATTTTGTTAGACCTGGATAAGATCTTCCTCAGTGGTTTTTGGCAGTCTCTATTTAAGCTTATTGGCACAAAGTTTCATCATTCTACAGCCTATCAACCTCAAATAGATGGGCAAACTGAAAGGCTCAACAAATTCTTGGAGTCTTACTTAAGAGCTATGAAAAGTGACAGACCTCTCAAATGGATGAAGTGGCTACCATTGGCAGAATGGTGGTATAATACTCACTTTCAGACTAGCCTTAACATGACACCATTTCAAGCAATGTATGGCTACACCCCTCCCCATTTTCTATTGCATCAACCACTAGTCTCTCCTATTCCTGAAGTGGATCAATTCCTCAAAAACAGAGTTGTTCTTATTCAGCTTCTGCAAGACAATCTGGTGCATGCAAGGGACAGGATGTACAAATATGCAGATCAACACATAACTGAAATGGAATTTGCAGTGGGTGAATTATTTTATCTCAGGCTCAAACCCTACAGACAAGCTTCTATTGCTCTGAGGTGGAACATGAAGTTAGCTCCAAGATTTTATGGACTCTTTCGCATCACCGCAAAAATTGGTAAGGTTGTTTATTAGCTGCAGCTTCCTTCTTATTCAAAAATTCATAATGTATTCACATGTGTCTTTGCTCAAGAAATACTTGGGACAGTCTAATATTAGATCTTCAGAGCTGCCTCAGGTAGGCCCAGATGGCCAGTTCTTGGTGGCTCCAGTTGCAATCCAAGTTAGGAGGATGATCAAGAAAAACAATGCTGCAGCTACCCAGGTGTTAGTGAAGTGGTCTGATTGTGTTCATGTAGATGCTACTTGGGAGGACTCGTGTGTGTTTAGGACCATTTATCCCAACTTCCAACCTTGAGGACATGGTTAATTTCAGCTGGGGCATTTTCAGGAGAGTGTCAGATAGGAAAACAACACAGCTGCTAAACAAGTTGAAGGATCAAACTGCAAGAAAATGGAAACTGATGACTTGTAACGTGGATGAAAGTGAAAGAGGACATAAACTAATGACACAAAAAATACAAAATATGGCGCAGCAAATACCGTATGATCAAGATGACGACTAAACAGGAGCCGTTGGATGCTTTTAAACGTGCGAATCAACGAACATCTCGGAATAAATGGAACGGCATCGTTTGGCCTTGAAACGATAGTGTTTAGTTCATTTTAATTCCTCACATTAGCTAAAATACAATTATACGCTTAGTAATTTGTTTTATTATCTTTTTGTACCTATTTGTTACCTCGAGAACAGTGCACCTCAAAGAACAGTTACAACGTTAGTATGAGTGAGGTGGATTGGGGGAGAGGAAGGAATGGAATAATTTTAGAATTTTTTAGAGAATTTTCTCTCTTTTCTACTTTGTGTTCATCGATCAATCAACGTGAAACCATAGCTCCGTCGGAGTATGACGATTCAGCAAATTGTGAAACGATGAGATTTATTGGGTCAGGATTTCGGGTCCTGACAGGGAGTTACGATCTTTACGATGATTAGAGGATCAGTAGGATTGTTTCTACTTGATCAGAGTATATTGGTGTGTCATTGCTTACGATTTCTTGAATATGTTGGTCTAAAGGAGAAGATTATCCTTTGCTTTATATGCGAGTGTTGGGGGAGGTGTGTGGCACTGTATTCCTTAATACGAGTATCACTCAAACTCTTTGACGTTTCCATGGCTATGTCAAAATTCCCCATCAGCCAATTCTCTGACGATGAAGACAAGGGTTTGGTGGAGATTGGGGAAACCATGTGTTCCCGGACGGGAGAGGCTTTTGCAGTAAGTTCGATAGGAATATTCCTCTTGGATCAGCCTATCAAAGAGCAGCCCGTGATGGAGGTTCTCAAAAGGGTGTGGAAGATGAATCGGTCGGAGTCGATCACGAAGGAAGGTGACAATCTATTTCTGTTTCGTTTTGATTCAATCGCTTTTACTGAGAGGTGCTAGATGGTGGACCATGCTCTTTCCAGAACGTGGTATTGGTGGTCAAGAAAGGGGATCCGGCTGTGAGTCCATAAAAATATGAATTCTCCAAACTTCCCGTCTACTATCAAGTTCTGGGTTACCAAATCACTTGCGAATTGAGGTGGTGGGCCATCTCATGGGAAGGAAACTCGAAAAAGCTTTTAACGCGGAGGGATTTATTGATGAGAATAAAGGTGAAATAATTCTTCGTGTTCGTTCCCGGATCAATGTTTGTAAGCCGTTGAAACAGTCGGCAAACGTTGTCCTTGCGAAGGGGGAAATTTGCACAGTCAAATTTCGCTACGAACGCATCAATTCGGTATTTTTCCACCGTTACTAATTTTGCACAAAATTAGCTACTGTTTTTTTCAGACACAAGTTCAGAAGGGGAAAGTTTCATCAAAAGATTTCAAGTATGGTCTTGGCAGCTATTACCAAATGGGTTCATACCAATGCCGAAGGGAGGTTCATACCAAAAGGTCACGGTGGCGACCATGGCTAATCGGAACAGCTGGCGAGTAACGGCTACATTAAAGGAAGTCACACAGGATGAACGTGGTACTCTGACGGTTACAGACGACGACCTTGAAGAGGAGTTATTGACAGCTGCGAAGGAAACGGACAATCCCCTTTTCTTGCCAAAAAAGTGTCAGGGTTGCAGGGGAAGGACTAAAGTGCAAATCTGTCTAAACGGTGGTTGTATAAATGGGACCAAAGTGCAAAGCAGTCAAAAGTGTGGTCGTGTAATTTGCAGCAGCAGTAGCCGTTGGATCAAGCGGGAGCTGGGATCTGGACCGTAGATTAGCTGTAGGACGTTGGATTTGAATTGATTAAGTGGGACGATGCCGTTTAGGCTTAGTTGTCCGGTCACTTGCCAAGTCAGCCTCTTCCTTCTCTCTGATTGGTTCGTTTGAGTGGAAGGTGCTGACTGCGCGGACCGTTACTAGTTTAGGTAAATTTCATTTACCTACCCCCTAGTATATATAGCTAAAGTTGTAATGTTTTCAGTACGATTTTATGATATTTTCATTTCTACCCAAATTCTCTTTCCCTCTCTCAAACCCTAGTTCTTCTTCTCTCAATCGGAGACCAATTCTCCGGTTAATCTCTCTTCTCCGGTGTAATTACCGGCCGTCGGAGCTTTTGTGAGGTCGGAGACCTCACAAGTTGGTATCAGAGCCTGGTTTCCTTCACGGAAAGGCCTAAAAATGCCCAACACTCGGAGTCAAAACCTCATGTCCATGGATGCTGATTCGAAGGTGATAGTGCTCGAAGAGCGTCTCAATGACTTTGAGGAGATGGTGAATGGAGTCCGGGTGCAGTTTGTTCAGCTTGATGAAGGTATGCGAACTCAATTTCACAATATTAGGCAGGAACTGAAAACTGACTTGCATGAAGGACTTAATTCTATGGAGAAGAAGTTTGATGATCAATTTAAGAAGATCACAAACTGTTATAACCTGTTAGCTAATCAGAGAGATAAGGAAAAATTGGCAAGTTACTCAGAAGTGTTGAATGGTGAAAGTAGGACTCCAATTTCACTTGGAAAAAGAGCTGAAAACAGCAGTAATGTGACTAGAGAAATCCACACAGAAGAAAGTGCTAGTATTATGAAGAATTTTTATGGAGGAGGCATTCCTTTGCCTAAAATTTAGTTTCCTAGGTTTGGAGGAAAAGATCCATTGGGATGGTTAAAAAAATTGGACAGATACTTTCAAATTTACAAAATGAGTGATTGCCAAAAGCTGGTCATGGCATCACTACATTTAGATGGAGAAGCTGATTTCTGGTTCAGATCAGAATTTGACCAGTTGGAGGACATTACATGGAGCTATTTTAGTGAGAAATTATGTGCTGAGTTTGCTGAACCAGGGCATGAGAATATTTTGGGAGTGTTTAACAAGCTAATGCAGCATACAACTGTAGCAGTCTACCAATCTAGATTTGAGGCACTCAGACCTAGAATCAAAGCACTGCAACCTTGGGCTGATGAAATGTACTTTGTGAGAAGTTTTCTCAGTGGTTTAAGAGAGGATTTACAGAGAGCAGTGCAGCTGCATTTCCCCAAAACCATGTCACAAGCTAAAGCTATTGCTAGGTTAGAAGAAGGACATGTGGAGTCCTTAGAAAAGCATATTACCAGGAAGGGAGGCAATAAAACTAGCTATGATGTCACTCATGGTACAGAAAAGAACAAAGTGGGGCAAGTGAGCATGGTGAAGGAATAAGGGGTTACTAAAACAGGGAACTCTGTGTTTAAGAGACTATCTGCTGCTGAAATGAAGGAAAAGAGGGATAAGAAACTGTGTTTCTACTGTGATGAGAGTTATTCACCAGGGCATAAGTGTGCAAAGAAGACACTCTACCTGTTAATTGGTTCAGAAGAGGAAGAAGAGAGCCAAGAAATAATGCATGAGACTGAGATACAGTCAGAAACAGCACCTACCATAGATCAAGTGTTAGAAGAGGAAATGCCATTAGGTGTTTCCCTACATGCCATGTCAGGGTGTGCCAGTGCAGAAACCATCAGGTTGATTGGGAAGATCAATGGAAGAGAAGTACACATATTGATTGATACTGGCAGTACTCATAATTTCATAGACAAAAGTACAGCTAGAAGAGTACAATGTGGAAGCCAACTCACCAAGGAGATGCAGGTAGCAGTTGCAGATGGAAGTAGATTATGGAAGTAGATTATACATGGGTTTTCTTGGAGAAAATGGTTTGGAATAGTAACTTGTCGAAAATATAATAATAATAATAATAATAATAATAATAATAATAATAATAATAATAATAATAATAATAATAATAATAATAATAATAATAATAATAATAATAATCATTTATTGGGTAAAAGACACTTACCACCCTTACGTTTAGGAAAAAACCCACAGACCACCCCTGGGTTTTGGATAAAGACACTCCGCACCCCTGTAACTGACATGAGCTAACAGTTGTATGAAAAATACAATTCTACCCTTAGCTTTGGAACAAAATTACATCTATATATAGTCTTCACCTCCTCATTCTAACCCTAATCCCTCCCTCATTCTTCTCCTGCTCGCCCAACACCAGATGCATCAAACTCACCGCTAGATGAGTCCTCTCTCTTTCTCTCTCCCTCTCTCTCTCTATCTCTCTCTGTAATTGTTTCCACTAATTCAATGGCGAATCACTTCTTCACAGCTCTCTCCTCCTCCGCTCAATCTCCGATCAATCTCCGACCAATCTCCTCACCACCCACGTCGAAACCCTCACCGTCACTTCCAATCCTACTACGAAGCCCTCGATCTCGCCGCCTCCGACGACGTCGCACAGGTCCTCTTCCCCGATTGGCACAACTCTCTGGAGAAGCCCTTCCTCTGGCTCGGCGATTTCCAACCCTATCTCTTCACCAACCTCCTCCGCTCCTTCCTCAAATCCGACGAAGAAGACCCAGAAGACGAAGTGGGTTTCAAAACTGGGGAGGTTTCAGATCTGTTCAACAAGCAATCATACGATGTGGTGATGGCCTGGAAAGAACCCACCAAGGAATTGATATCTAAGGTCGAGCAAATCGAGTGTGGGTTGAGGCTCCAGATCCAGAAATCCCCGACATCCGCTCCGTTTCCTGACAGCGTGAAGATCGTATACAGCCATCGAGTTTGGCGGCAACGGAACCGATGTTTCGCCGTTCGTCACCACTCTTTCGGACGATTCCGATGGTGAGGCGAGGAACGACCCACCAGATCGGGAAGATCTACCAAACCCAAGACCCAAGGTGGTGGCGGTGAGGGCGATGAAAGAGACCGACGGCGGTGGTGAGTACTGGTTTTAAAAAGCTGGGGTTCAATCGAGGGTTCAAATCAAAGCGGGGGTGAGTACTGATTTCAAGTTAAAGGGTTTTAAAATCAAGTTGATGTTGTTCTTGCTATTGAGCTGAAATTGGTCAGAATTGGTAAACTGTTGTTTTGAAATCACTTGTTGTAGTTGATGTTGTTATTGAAATTGAAATGAAATTAGTGAGAATTTGGTACATTGTAGTGAATTTACTGAATTTTTTGACATTGATGGGTTTGTAAGGCATATGAGAGACTGATGATCATTACAGTTGACATACCCGGGGAGATGAATTCTTGCTGATAGTGGTTGACAACTTGTTGTAGTTTTTTTTTTTTTTTTGGGAATTTTTATGGGTTTGCACTTAGTGTTCTTGATGTTCTTGATGAACAAGTGAAATAAAGGCCAAAAAAAAGAGGGGTAATATGGTCCGAAAAAGTCTATCTCACATTTTTCTAACGGAATAGGACAGAAGGGTGCTAAGTGTCCACAAAATATTCCGTTAAATGGGTGCAGAGTGTCTTTATCCAAAATCCGGGGGTGGTATGTGGGTTTTTCCCTAAACCCAGGGGTGGTAAGTGTCTTTTACCCTAATTTATTATTATTATTATTATTAGGGTAAAAGACAAAACCCACCCTCCTTTTATGGGAAAAATACATTTTGCCCCCTGATTTATGGTGAAAATACTTTTTGCACCCCTGTCAGTGGATGGAGGGTGGACATATACCACCCTTCTGTTACAATCCGTTAGTGGAGGGGTGCAAATTGACTTTTTGTGACCATTTTACCCTTACAAATTGTGGACAAATACCACCCTCCTTTTTGTTTATTATAGTGTTCTTGATGTTCATGGTGTTCTTGAGCACCACCTCCACTACCACCAAATCCCCACCACCACCACCACCACAGCCACCACCGTCTTCACCATAAAACCCATCAAAAATCCGAACCTAAAACTGAGCTACAGACCACCACTGTTACTACCTGAAAGTCCAATTTTAACTACCAATTAACAAACTAGGAATGCGATAAAAAAAAACTACCACCATCTCCATCACTACAACCACCATCTCCGCCCCCATCACCACCGTATCCTCCACCACAAACCCGGTTTCCGACAACCATCTCCAACATCAACCAAGCACAAATAACAGACCATTACAACAGATCGCCATAAAAGCAGCCACCATTACACCACTGTAACTACCTCCTAACAAACCACCTACAGAGCCATCACCCAATTCTCATAATACCCATCACCAAAACCAACAGTTTGGTAAATCACCTAAACCCAGACTTCACCTATTTGCCTATAGAACCTGCTATGAATCAAGACCTAAAACTCCCTCTCACAGCCACATATTCCTCCTTATCCAATACCCCTATCACTACAGCCATCAATCAGTCCCTTAAAATAACCCTCTGTTATCTACACCAACACCTCCACCTAAATCACTATAACCACCACCATGATTTCAGCCCGAACCTTCAACATGTTGTCAATTAAACCACCTAATTGCACCAATCTGGTTTGTCACGCAACCAATCTGGATCTGGACTCAATCTGATTTGTCACGCAGAGAGAGAGAGAAGGAGAAGGAGGGAGACCACTGTGACACCGGAGCTCTTGTGCTTCCGGCCCAGAGCCTCCTCCGTTGACTGTGTTAGGAGGAGTTACGGTGGTAGAGGCGGAAGTGGGGAAGGGTGGGTTCACGAGAGAGAAGAGAAGAGGCGTCAGTGGTGATGGTGGGTTCAAGAAGGAGAGAGAGGAGGAGGCGGTGGTTTGGGGACGATGGGAGAGAGAGGAAACAGACCATCTCTTCTTCTTCAGCTCCTCTTCTTCTTCCCCTTCTTCACCGTGAGAGTTTGAGAGATAAGTGATAAGTGATCGAGAGGCTAGGGTTACCAATGAGTAGATGAGGAGAAAAAATATTTAAATAGCAGTGTAATTTTTCTTCAAAGTGAGGGTAAATATGTCATTTAGTCAATTCCGTTAGCTCCATCCACTGACAGGGGTGCAAAATGTATTTTCCCCATAAATCAGGGGGCAAAATGTATTTTCTCCATAAATGGAGGGTGGTTTTTGTCTTTTACCCTTATTATTATTATGGTAAAATTTATATATATATATATATATATATATATATATATATATATATATAGGGTAAAAGACACTGACCACCCCTGACTTTAGGGTAAAAGACACCCCGCTACCATGTGCTTTGGAAAAAGACACTCCGCACCCATTTAACGGAATATTCCATGGACACTGAGCACCCTTCTGTTAAGTTCTGTTAGAAAAGTTGTTGATTGCATTTTTTCGGACTATATTGCCCCTATGTCACATTTTTTGTTTTGTTGTTCTTAGTGTTCTTGGTGTTCAAGAACACCTTCAGGGATTCATCACACCCAAACAAAAAACAAACCAAACATCAAACAATGTATTGAGTTTTTACCCAATCTCACAAACTTAGTTCGCTTTCATTAAGAATACAAATTAACCAAAAACAAATACACCACCAACATCACCAATACCCAACACAGCCACCACCATATCAAAATATGCATATTCGAAGAACACCATGAACGTCTTCATAGAGATTCTTCATACCCAAACAAAAAAACAAACACAGACACAATTTCTTAAGTTTCTTAAGTGGCCAATCCCCTTGAGGCCACTGGGGATTTAACCGGCCATCTGCAGGAAACTGCAGGTATACACCAGGGCCCCGTGGATTAGTTGAGGTGCGCGCAAGCTGGCCCGGACACCACGGTTATCAAAAAAAAAAAAAAAAAAAACAATTTCTTAAGTTCCCAACTTGTTATCCAAAAATCATCTCAAAACAACGAAAAGGTCACCATTATAAAATCCCAGAGTACAAACTCACATTTTATAAACTGCCATAGTACAACCCCAACCTTAAAATCCCAAAAATCTTCACTGTTAGCCTCCTCCACCACCACCATCGTTACAAGCCATCACTGGCCCTGTCACCACTCCACCGCCATCGTTCCCCAAACTTTTTCTTGATGAATAAACTCCCCAAACTTGCACTGATTTGAGCAGACCTCAAACCCTCATCATTGTGACCCATTTTGACTGAGCCCAGATCTCCAAACCACCGCCACTGTCACCGCCACCTCCAATAGCCACAACCACCATCACCGAAGCCACCATGACCTGGAAACTAAAAGAAACATATCGAATTCAACCGTCCATATCTATTAACCGATCGAGAGAGAGAGAGAGAGAAGGGCAGAGCCTTAACCTGTTCCGGCGAGTTTCGCCGTCAATCGACCGTGTTGGCGCTCCAACTAGTCCGACGACCGGAGAAAAGGAAGTAACAGACAAGCATGAGTCCAGATCTGGATTTTCCGACTCGAAATTGCACGACTCCCACTCCACAATCCACGCTCAACTCGCCTCTGGGTTCACCGCTTGTGTTGTTTGCCGATGGAGAGAGAGAGATAGTGAGGGAGAGATGGTGAAGATTGGAGGGGGAGTTGGTTTTTTGGCCAATGGTGAAACAGGGGAAGGAGATGAGGTTTTCTTGCCGAAGGTGAAACTGTGTTTTCAGTTAGGTGGATGTATGGTGTGAAGGGATAAGGGTGGGAATAGAGTGAGAGAAGAGAGGTTGAGAAATTGGGAAATTTATCGGTCAAAACTGTTGTGTAGGGGTATAAATGTCTTTTCGCATCATTTTTTTAACAGCCGTTACCTCCATCCACAATTTGGGTGCAGAGTGTTTTTTTCCAAAACACAAGGTAGCGGAGTGTCTTTTACCCTAAAGTCAGGGGTGGTAAGTGTCTTTTACCCATATATATATATATATATATATATATAGAGAGAGAGAGAGAGAGAGAGAGAGAGAAAAGTAAAAGATTACATGTAACGACCCTGTTTTGTCTGTGCATTCATTTACCTGTTAATTGTCTCTTTGTCTAGTTGTGACTTCCAATAGAGACCTCTAAGTCCTAGCACCGAGTTCAAGCTTCGAGGACGAAGCTTAGTCAAAGGAAGGAAAGATGTAACAACCCGTATTTTACCCTAGGACTATTTTAGTAATTTTGTACGACGTAGTTATTATTAGAGAGCGTGAGAATCGTATTGTTTGATATTAGTGTTAGTTGTAATAAGACGTTGTAGATATTATGCGTGATCTGATTTCGTAGCGATTAACTGCTTGTTCGTTTATAATTATCTTGATAAGTTAGATTATTGTTATAATTAGTTTTAAACAAATCTCTTTTATTTTAAATGGTAAGATAGTTAGAAACTCTCGTATAAAGTTTTAGTAAACGTTATTAAATAGAATATTCTTGAAATCAATATTTTTTACTCTACTTGTCTAAATATTCTCTCATTACTCTTATTACTTAAATTTAACAGCCAAACTTTCTTCAGGTCGTCAACATATCTCTAATGACCCGTCAAACTTCTTTTTTATCAACCAAATATCTTTTATTGATTAATTTCATTATCTAGTTAAATTCATTTTCTAACAGTCGCGTATCGTTTAATTAGTCAAATAATTTTTATCGGTCAAATGTGTTTTTAACGTTTGAAATAGTATTATCAAACGGATTTCATTTTACAGTCAAACTTATATGAATCAATCAAATTTCGTTTTATCAGTCGAAATATGTTCGTCATTCAATTTTACCAGTCAAATTATTTTAAGTCAAAATTGTTCATTAATTCATTTTCGTGTTGATTATTTATCGCTCGTCAAATTTTTGTGGTGTATAGTTTTAAGTCGCGTACCAAAATACGAGTAGTACATTAACTATTTGACGCGTAATTTATCGTTCGTCGTGTTTTAAATTGTTCGCCGCGTTTATGTTTATTTCTCGCTGTGTTTTTCTTTATAGTAGTAATATTTTTTTGTCAAGTTTGGTTTTACTTTCGTCGCGTGTCCAACCACTTACGTCACCCGCAAAACTGCCACACCATAGCATCTCCCTTCCCCTCCTCTGAAATTTCGCCTCACACTTCCAATCCCTCATTTCTATGTTTTGTAGCCTACGCTACGCTACTCTCCTTTCTATGTTTTGTAGCCTTACCTTTCTGCTCATTTTCTCCATCAGAACACCCACGCCAACACTACCACTGCCACCTACTCCTCCTATTCTCCTCACCCATCACCCTCACCATCACTTATCACCATCAACTTCCAATCCCTCATTTCTCCATCAATTATGATGCCCATTCCTCCGCCTTAACCCTCTGCTTCTCTTCTTTGCCACCATCAGACCACCCACAGCAGTGAGCTCCCCCCAGCCCACGTGTCCCCACCTTACCCCACTATTAATGTTCTTAATATTTACAATTCTACCCTAATAGCTACAACAGTCAAAACACTATTCCTCCCCTTCTATTATATTTTATTGAAACTACACTACTACATAGTTAAATACACCAAACACCCCAACTTTAGTCAATAAGACAATCGCAACCCTATATTTTTTATTAATTGCACTATTATTGACTAATGTTATTTTATCGTATGAAATTTTGAGAATAAATATAAACATTAAAAAACATAGACATTAATAAACATGGGATAAACATTAAAAAAACGTTGCATTAATAATACAAAAACATAGATAAAACATAAACCAACAAAAAAAAAAAAAAAACATTACTGAACGCTGAAAGCCACAATGCTAATGAAATAAAAATTAAGCTACAATACAAACATTATTCAGAAATTCATAAGAAAATAAAAATAAACATAAAATTATTCAAGCGAATGATTGAGACTCAATAGTCACTGAGGTTGGTTGAACCATTGTTTGATGATTCGCCACCACCATCTCCAAATAGTTCGCGTGGCATCAAGCCAGCACGCATTTGTGCCCTTGTTTGTGAGTAATAAAGTTTTGTATCAGGGGTGAATGGAGAGCAATCCATAGACATAATTTCCATAAACTTATCCGCTCTCCTGTTTGAATTGTTTATCTCATTCATCCTACGTATTTCTTCATGCCTGACACGAGCGTCAGCTGCAATTTTATTGTTTGACTCAATCAATGCACTAATTTGATCAGCTATTGCGTTGTTGGAAGTGCTTGCAGTAGCCTTCCCTCTCTGTTTGGATTTGTCTCTTCCTGTAGGTCTGGAACTGGTCACACCAAACATTGGATTTGGTACTCCAACCCCTTCTTCGCCAGGTTGTGCCTGTGAGTTGAACTGGGGCATCGGCATTTCTTGACTAGCATAAGGTGGCATTTCTTGGGTACCATAAGGTGGGAATTCTTGAGTAGCATAATGTCGTTCAATGTTTGCAGTTGGCTGAAATAGAACCGTGTGTTTCAAAATCTCCCAACAATGTTGCATCTGGAATTGTTTTTTCGTCTTATTCTTGTAAAATCGATGCGCTGCGTTATACTGTTGACAAAAAATATTAGTAATAATAACATTTGTATACATGAAAGTGGTACAAAGTACTAGTAGCCAATACTTACTTCGTCTATAAGATTTGTTCCCGTCGCATGGAGATTACGAGCCTTTTCCAGAGCCTCTTTCCATTCCATACACGGCTCTTTTATGTGCCTTTTAAAGCGCGAAACACAGGCTTGTTCAGTCCTACGGTGATTGGGGCGGCGTTGTGCATCGGAATCAAGTATGTTGTACATAGCTGTGTGAATTCTTTTCCAGAATGAACCAATGGCAGACCATACCATATGCCATACTATCTTGTTGATGGTATTTATCCACAGCTCGCGACGTTTGTCCAATCCATTAAAAAACCAATATCTCCGCAAGAACAATACTATTCCAAAATGCAAGAGTCGTACCGCAAAGACGTTGAACGGGCCTTCGGTATACTACAAGCTAGATTTGCCATTATCAAACAACCAGGTAGGAATTGGGACCGCGGGGAGCTACACAATATTATGATGACGTGCATAATATTGCATAACATCATTGTGGAGGACGAACGAGCTGATTACATTGATGACGATTCAGACGATGATGAGACCGATGGAAATAGGTCACGAAGAGCCCGTGCTCGTAGTTACGAGGGTGCTACGGTTGATCCCAATCCGAGAACAGGAGATGTTGATTTGGAAGAGTATATAATGCGGCACGACGTAATACGGTCTAAACCGTTAAACAAGCAACTACAAGATGACCTTATCCAGCACTTGTGGACGAGACTCGGCCATGGAAACTAGAAAACGTAGCATTACTTGGTTATTATGTATTTTTCATTTTGCAATCGTTTAATATTATGTTTTTTTATTAGTTTAAATAAATTTTATTATGTAATTTTGTGTTTTTATTGTTTAGATTTTTAATTAGTTTCAACAAATCCATTTCCCTAAACATTAATTATTCAAACACAACAATTAGATACAAACTTATATACATGGGGTCGAATTTGTAATAAATACAAACTATATTAATTTAGGAGGGGGGGGGGGGTTATAATGTAGTTTACATAAACCCAACCCCCACCCTCCACTACCAAAACTGAAACAAACCCAGTAAACCCTCTGCGCTGTCCCACCGATCGCGACCTCGCCCACGGTCTCCGCCAAGCTCGCCTCCAAGCCCGGCGAGCTCCGATTAGCGACGACCTCGCCTCCAAGCCCGTCCTGCTGCAGCTTGTAATCGCGTGCTCGATCTCCATCTCCCCCACTGCTGTGGGTGGTCTCACAACCCTCTACTTCAATCACCACCTGCTACCTTACCTTCCTCTCTCCATCTCTCACTCTATGCTCTCTCTTGTTTCACAAAGAAAACCCAGCCCCTAACAACAACAACCACCACCACCGAACACCACATCACCCCCTGTTTTTTTTCCCGCACTAAACCCACGCACAAACAGCCACTTCACCACCAACTCCACCACCGTGCACCACCAATTACACCTCCATTCTCTCCCTCCATCTCGGGTCACTCCCCCCTCTATTCTCTCGGCAGCAGCAAGAAGCAGCGGCAGCCGCAGCTTGGGAGAAACCACGAAGCAGCCCGACTCCGCCGCCGCCACCGTAGCTCTCGCCCCCATCTCCGTTCACCCCTGCCTCGTCTCTTGGTCGAGTTTTCCCGCTCGCACAGCCGGGTGCACATTCCCCGGAGCACACCTCGACAGTTTATTTACCCACTCGGTACTGCGTCTTCTCTTCACAGCTCTCTCTTTGTCCATGTATATATCTATGTGTGTGCATATACGTGTGTGGGTGTGTTTGTAAGCGTATGTAGGAGTTGCATGTACAGTAGGGGTGTGCGTGACTTTGTTATGAAAGACAATTGAAAATGGAGAAAATAAGAAAAAGAAAAAAAAGGTAGAAGGAGATGTTATATAGTTACTTTACATTAAAGATATATGTAGGTAAGTAGTATTAGTAATAGTGAAGGGTAGTTATAGACATGTAGTTTGTTGTAATAGCACTATACAATGTAGTACTAATATGTAATAGTAGTTGATCGTTTCTTTTTTTATTTATATAATTAGTTTTAATCATTTTTATTAAATTATTATCCTTTTTAAGAGTAAATTATTAGATTATTGGTGTGGGTTACTAAATTATATAGTTTTGTTTTTTTATAAACACAATGTTGTAATACAGTTTAAAAGAAAATTTTGATAAAATTAGAATATAATTATAAATATATATTGAGAAATAATAGTGTTTTCATTATCAACTAAATGTCAATATTCTTTTATCAACACGTAAATTCGCTTATCTAGAATATTAAATAGTTTTCACTCCTTAAAATTACTGGTTAGTTTTTATTAAATAAATTCGGAGTTTACAAATACGTTCGGAGTATCCGATTAGGCTTTCAGTTTTATCTCATATAGGACATATGCATTGTCTATTTGCGATACAGACTTGTTTGTGATTAGGAATTTATGTGAATGATTGTAGAGTCTACCTTCTACGAGCTAATTGACCCAGACATTGTTCGCGAGTAGTTGACTAGCTAGCGCTCTACGGCTCTCACGGTGAGTATTCATGCTTAGTATCATGTGCTTATCTTCTTTCGTGTCAAATGTGATTTTATTTCATGTCTCAAAATATACATGTGATACATGCTTAGTTTTTTGTGCCAATTCCTTTCATGTGATACTCGTTTATCTGAAAATAATTGTCTTGCTTTATTCCGGAATTTCTAACCATGTCGTACTTGCTTTTAAATCGTCACTGTATCACTCGTTTTCAAATCGGAAAACTAATTGTTCAAATATCACTAAGTCAGAATTCATTAATAACGTAAAGTGAAAGAATCACAAGTACTGGAACCAGTTGGGTCTACGACAGTGCTATACGCCTACGTCGTGTTACTTTATTTTACGTTACTATCGGGTGATGATTCCCTGGGCCAGGTCCCAAAAGAGATACCGGGATAATCCCCTGGGCTCCATTCCCTAAACTTATTTCGGGTGATGATTCCCTGGGTCAGGCCCCTAAAGACATGGGACTCCGTGCGCCCCTATTCCTTTCGCCGTAGGCTGGAATCCAGCATTCTAGTACTACCCTTCTGACTTACAATCTTAAGGGGGTGTCGACACTTAAGGTCTAGTAGTTGGCTTGTATGATGACTAGCGGGATCGGAAACCCCAATCCAAAACGCTTGGCAGAGAGGTCGGGTTATCAGAACCCCCTATAAGCCAGTATCATCTGTTACTATTTACCCCGGTCTCTCTTGGATACTGCGACTTAATAATACGACTTGTTTCATTCCACATTTTGGAACTTATATCTCGGTAAATGAATCGGCTACTCATAATAACTTTCAGTTTGGAAACAGCAACCTCTGAGAACTGTGACAATCTTTACTTTTACTCGTACTTGTATTCTGAAAATAGTTTCAGTCCTTACTCTTATGTTTATAATTATACTCTGTTACTGTTCAAACTATTTCAAATACAAACCCCGTAACCTTTCTTAGCCACTATGTTTTACATGCTAAGTTGTATATTCACTCTGTTTTAACTGATACTCGAAAAACTGTGTCATTGTGTTTCTTTTAAATTCGCATCAGGTATATGATTGGTTGCTTGGGGTAACGCGCTGGGATCACGAATCCGTTCTCTCATGCAAACAGTAGAGCCTAGTAATTAACCAGAGAGCTATTTTGTTGTAAATTCTCTTTTGCTAGGCTTGTTGTCTCGTTTGGACTCAGCCATGAACAATGTTATCGTGTAATTTAAATCAGTAGTTGGATGTTTCCTTTCACTGTCTTGTTACTAATACTCCTTATACGAAAGGGTAATTCCCTATATGGAGGACACTACCCCGATCTCCTGTCCCTCTGGAAATCGGAGGTGTTACATTACATCGAGATGATGCATATGAACAGAAGTATGATAAAAAAAATACTAATATAATAAATGATGTGAATTTTCCTTTTTTCTTTAGTGTCTTGCTCATAGAAGCGGCAGAACTCATAAGCAAAATCAATCAACAAAATATGTTTATAATATTAAATAGCTACATTAATTTTTAAGTCTTATTCGCTAGCAGATTACTATTACAAAATAACTTAACTAACTTTACTACATAAACTACTGATGACATTAACAGTCTAAGTGAGTCTCACTCTCCGTCCAGTCCATAATCCCGTGCTCCGAGACTTGCAATAGGAAGAAAACAAAAGAAATCTAGTTTTGAGAGTCAGCAGTAAATACTTAGCGAGATATACCTTAGCATGTAAAAACGGGAAAGATTATATAGACTGTTGGGTCACAAGTTAAATAAAATAAAAGCAACAGAGTAGATAACACATTATCAGATTTTGCAACATTATAAACAACAGTGCCAATTGACAATCGTCCCAATGGGTGGAATTCAAGAATCCAACCGCTACACACAATAACCGGATATAATAATGCCAACAGAGGGTCTTCCTAAATGATAATATCTCTAGCCAACAAGGCATAGAGAGGAAACACCCGAATTACCTTATGAATATTATTCCAATTCAGCGTAACAAACACCTGGCTTCCCAAGAGTAGCAATTTAATTCCTCTTAATCAATGAAAAAGGTTTGACAAGTATTTTCAATCAGAAAAATTAGCCCACAAGACCACGCATGTAATTCACAAGTATATTTTAAGACAAGTCGCAAATATCACAATTTGATACGATGGAAGCTAGGCACGCTAGGCAAGGCATGTATACTCACCTCTCATTTTGATAGCAATTTGCTTCAAGTAATCTTCACATGAAATCAACGTAGCCGTCGTCTAAGAATCATTCGCCTACAATCCATGCCGAAATTCGCTAATGAGAGCCATCACAAACCCTGATAAACGGATGAAAGAGGTATAAAGGGATAACTAATGAAAAGAGCTATCCCATTGCCTATCCTAATTTTTATTTTTCGGTGGGCATGATTTTGTTCGGTATGATATGTCATGTTTTAGGACTAATTTATTTACCATGGCCTTCTAGCGAATTTGTCTCTTCCATTTTTTTATTAAACGGCATCCTATTGGACCTGTGGTTTGCTATCTATTCAAATTTTGTATCATTCCTCTCAAAAAAAAAAAAATTGTATCATACAATTCAAGTGAAACTATCCTAAAACATGTTAAATGTTTTCTTAGAAGGTTTTTGTGATGACAAACCACCTCACGAACAATGAACGAAAGAAGAAGAACACGAGGATCTTACGTGGTTCGCTAGTAAAATATTTGGTAACTACTTCCACGGTGGAAAAGCACCCTTTATTCACTTAAGAGGAACAATTACACTTGTTTGGCATACCTAATAGTGTGACTACTAGGTTCTATATATAGTGCTAGGAAATTCCTAAAGTTTCCAAATCCAATTTTGAAACAACTTGTTTCCTAACTAATCCTCCACCGCCTTTGAATTCCAATGTTTCCTAATCAAAGTTTAAAACAAAGAGTTTGGCCGCCTTTGACCAATTCAAGGTACCAACTCAACAAATCTCCACCTTGACTTGAATTGTCTCGTCAACAGCAGCTGCTCCTCTTCTCATAAACAAAGCTACGTCTTCTCCGCACCCAATTGTGTATTGTCACAGAGACTCACTAGACCCCCACCGGGTTCGACATGCCCCTAAGGGCCTCACTGGCTCAAGATGTTGAGCATATCCAGACAATGCTGGAACTTGCTCTCCGGAACCGGCTTGGTGAACATATCCGCGGGGTTGTCAGCAGTCCCCTCCTTCATTAACTTGATCCTACTTTCACTTATCAGAAAGTGATACCTGACGTCAATATGCTTGGTCCTCTCATGATGAACATGGTCCTTAGTCAAGCAAATTTCACTCAAGCTGCCACAGTAGACTATCGCCTGATCTTGATGTAGCCCTAGATCATTGACCATTCCCTTGAGCAAAATTTCCTCCTTTGCTGCTTCTGTTAGAGCCATATACTTCGCCTCCGTGGTGGACAAAGTCACCGGCGGCTATAGTGTCGCCTTCCAACTCACAACAGATGCTCCCAGAGCATATACATAGCCCGTCATTGATCTTCTACTATCAATATCCCCTGCATAGTCTGAATCCGAGGAACCAGCTACCAAGATGTTTCACTTGACCCATAGCATAGGCCAATGTATGGTGTACCTTTAAGATACACGAATATGCGCTTCAGCGCCTGCTAATGGTCCCTACCCCGATGAGCCATAAAACGACTAACCACACTAACAACGAATGCTATGTCTGGTCGAGTACAGACCATAGCATACATGAGGCTTCCAACTGCTCTAGCATATGGAACCTTGGACATGTACCACTTCTCCTCCTCCGTCTGAATGGTGTACATTCCTAGCTTGTTGTTAGTTTCCATAGGAGTATCTATAGCTTTAGCTGATAAGCTCCTGAATCTTGAAAAGGCCTTTTTGATGTATCCCTTCTGTGACAAGAAAAACTTCTTCTTCTTCCTGTCCCTATAGATCTCAATTCCTAATATCTTCCGAGCAGCCCCCAGATCCTTCATCTCGAATTCCGCGCTGAGGGACCTCTTCAGTTATCTAATGTCCTTGATATTCCGAGTTGCAATCAGAATATCATCCACATATAGAACTAGGTAAATACGTGATGCACCATGCAACTATTTGTGATACACGGAGCAATCATACTCGCACCTGTGGTAACCAATTTTTAACATGAAGCTGTCAAACCTCTTGTACCATTGTCTCGGCGACTGCTTAAGTCCGTAGAGAGATCTCTTCAGCTTGCACATGTGGTTCTCTCTTCCGGGAACTTGGAACCCTTCCGTTTGGCTCATTTATATTTCTTCCTCCAACTCTCCATGTAGGAAAGTTGTTTTCACCTCGAGCTGCTCAAGATCTAAGTCGTGGTGTGCCACCATCGCTAGTAGCAACCTGATTGAAGTATGTTTGACCACCGGCGAGAAGATCTCATTGTAGTCAACTCCTTCTTTCTGACTGAACCTTCTTGCAACTAACCTTGCTTTATACTTGATTCCCTCCCCAGCTGTAGTTCCTTCCTTTCTTCTTAAAATCCACTTGAAACTGTTTATATTCCTTTCCGCAGGCAATTTAACAAGCTCCCAAGTCGAGTTCTTGCTAAGAGACTCCATCTCTTCTCCGATCGCGGCAATCCATTGTGCTGACTCAGAACTAGATATAGCGGCCTTGCTGGTGGGCGGCTCATCCTCCACCTTCTTCGCTACCTGTAATGCATATCCCACCATACAGTCATCTTTGTATCTCGCCGGAGGCTTGATGACTCTTCTTTGTCTTCCCACCGCAATACTCTGATGATCTGGTTCCTCAGATAGAGACGCATCTTCACTATCAGACTCTTCTGTTTCTTCCTATTCGGCTTCCCGCGGCGGTGTAGGGATTTCGGAATCCTTAGGATCAATAGGATCGGGCTCTCCCTTCATCTTCTTCTCTGCATCTCCAAGCTCCACCTCCACGAAATTCTTCAACATAGGACTGTCATCAAAGACTACACTTCTGCTAAGTATAATCTTGTTGTCTGCCCATATCTTATATCCCTTCACACATGTTCCGAATACCATGAATACTCCCTTCTTATCTCTTGGTTCTAGTTTGCCATCATCAACGTGATAGTAGGCAACACAACCAAAAACTCTCAAATCCGAGTAATCCACTGCTCTACCGGACCAGACTTCCATAGGAATCTAGCATCCTATACCTGTGTGTGGGCTCCGATTTATGACATAGCATTCCATGGAAACTGCCTCTCCCCAAAAGCCTCTAGAAAGACCTGCATTCGAAAGCATGCACCTTGCTTTCGCCAGAATCGTCTGATTCTTTCTTTCGGTTACACCGTTCTGCTGTTGTGTGTTTCGAACGGTGCGATGGCGTGCTATTCCCTGATCCTTGCAGAACCCATCAAACTCTAATGAACAAAACTCTAAGATGTTGTCTGTGAGCAGCCTCTTCACCTTCTTTCCCAACTGATTCTCTACTAGCGTCTTCCACTCCTTGAATATTGTGAAGGCTTCACTCTTGTGCATCATTACGAAAATTCAAGTCATCCTGTAGTAATCGTCTATGATGCTCACAAAATACCTGTACCCGCCAATCGCCTCAACTCGAGATGGACCCCATCAATCCGAATGGATATAATCAAGAGTACCTTTTGTTCAATGAACCGCTTTAGGGAACTTGCTACGTTGTAGCTCCCATACACGCAGTGCTCACAAAACCCTATGCTCTTGGGCGCATGCCTGGTGAGATATCCCTTCTTGTGAAGTTCCTGCATTCCACGTTCACTCATACGACCGAGACTCATATGCCACAGCTTAGATAGATCAGCTTCCTTAATCTCGGCTGAGACAACTCCAGCAGAACCTGTGATCGTCGAACCTTGCAACATGTACAAAGTCCCGCTCTTAACTCCCTTGAGAATCACCTTAGAACCCTTGCAGACTTGTAGATCTCCACCTTCACCTTTGAAACTGTATCCCTTGCTGTCGAGTAGAATCAAGGAGATCAGGTTCTTCTTAATAAGTGGTACATGTCTGACTTGCTCCAAAGTACATAACTTCCGTTCATTCGTCTTCAATCTAACTCAGCCGCTCCCAATTACCTTACAGACGACTCCGTTTGCCATGTAGACAAACCCTCCATCCGTTTGGTTGTACGTTGAGAATAGCTCCCTATTAGAGCAAATATGATAGGAAGCTCCGGAATCAAGGACTCACGCATCCTGAGAGTGCGTGACAACATCCCCCATTAGAACGTAATCACCCTCAGATGAGTTACCTTGTTCTGCTACGGCTGCTGATCCATTATGCCCCTGTTGACCTCGTTTCAGGCAATCTCGTTTCCAGTGTCCCTTTTCCTTGCACCAAGAACAGACATCCTTGGGCAACTTAGAACATGAAAACTGCTTTTTCTGGTTATTCTTACCCTTCTTGCTTCCCCCGTCGCCATCTGTCCGGAAGCATGGTCCTCTATACCTGTGCCTGCACCCTTATGGCGCAGTTCCCTAGCATAGAGTGCCGATCTGACCTCCTCTAGAGATAAGTCGTCCTTGTTCACAATGAACAACTGAACGAAGTTCTCATATGATGGAGGTAACGAGATCAATAACAAAAGTACGGCATCCTCATCGCCGACCTTCTCGCCAATATTACGCAAATCTAAAAGAATTGTATTCAATTGATCAAGATGGTCCTTGAGAGTCGTACATTCGAGCATCCGCAAATGGAAGAGCATTTGCTTTAGCATCAACTTGCTAGTGAGACTCTCTGTCATGTAGAGACTCTGCAAATTGAGTCAGAGCTTCACTGCTTCCTTCTTATCTGCGACCTCGATGATCACGTCATCTAATAAGCACAACATAATGTTAGAATGTGCCTTCTCCTCCATCGCCTTGAACTCCGCTGATGCAACATTCGTGCCTCCTTTGTCTGGAGTCAAAGGTGCCCATATGCCTTGCGATTTGAGCAAAGCCTCCATATTTATCTTCCACAGACTGAAGTTGTTCCCTCTTGTGAACCTGTCGATCTTCAACATCGATCCAGACATCATTCTTGGTGGATCTTGAACCCTAGTTGCGTGCTCCACCTAGATCGCAAAATCCTAACTTTGATTTCACTAAGTTGTGAAACCCTAGCTTTGATCCGCCTTGATCTTGGTATTTGAAACACCGCCAAACCTGGCTCTGATACCAGTTTGTTATGACAAACCAGCTCACGAACAATGAACGAAAGAAGAAGAACACGAGGATCTTACGTGGTTCGTTAGCAAAATATTTGCTAACTACCTCCACGGCGGAAAAGCGACATTTATTCACTTAAGATGAACAATTACACTTATTTTGCATACTTAATAGTGTGACTACTAGGTTCTATATATAGTGCTACGAAATTCCTAAAGTTTCCAAATCCAATTTGGAAACAACTTGTTTCCTAACTAATCCTCCACCTCCTTTGACTTTCAATATTTCCTAACCAAAGTTGGAAACAAAGAGTTAGGCCGCATTTGACCAATTCAAGGCACCAACTCAACAATTTTAAATAATTATCATAATTCTGGCTTTCTGCCTTCACAAACCTGATTATTATTCATGTCTCTAGAAAGCCTTCACAAGCTAGTTCGGCCTAGTAATTGCAGAAATTTTCATCTCTAAGAAACCTAGGGAATCAAACTGACAGAATTGGAGTGCCACCAAGTATTGATTTTTATCAGTTCTCTTTGTGGCAGACACCCATTACACATACTGGTTACCCAAATTATACTATCCCAATAAGCCCAATATCTGTCTCGAAGAAATTAATGTGACAATCCCAAGTTCCCAACATCATCACAATCGTATGATATTTTGTTCGTCCAACCAAACTATTGAGCCCATCCAACTCAGATTGTAGTTGGTCCAAAAGGAGAAAGTATTCATTGGGGCTTGCCCCACCACTGTGGCATGCCTGCGTGGTGGGGCGCGCCATTCAACTTTTGACAAATATGCAATAATTAAATGGAACCCACCAAATTTTGTTTGTTTGTCAAAAGCTGAATGGCGCGCCCCACCACGCAGACATGCCACAGTGGTGGGGCTTGCCCCAATGAATACTTTCTCGTCCAAAAGCACTTTTAAAGTTTTAATTTCTTAGGTGCTACGGTGCTACCAGCCCTGTATGTGTTTATGGACTGTAAAACCTAAATGGCAGCTGAATGTCAAATCGACGCACAAATAAGGTGTAGGCACACTGTTACGATGTACGTGTAACACCTGTAGAAAGCAACCCTCCAAAAGTTGTGAGCTGTGTATTGAAAACTTTGTGTGCATATACATCAAAGTCTCCGTTTTTTTTTTTTTTTTTTTTTTTGTCAATAATATACAATGCTTGTGAAACAAATAATATGTTTATCAGGTCTGATCGATGATATAATAGCAATTCAAACAGCCACAATGGTGATGACGAAATAAACGGCATATGAACAAGGTATGATCCATGATAATCGCAATTCAAACCACAAACCATGGTACCATCTACCAGGTTCGTGAAAACAAAATATTTATAAAAAACAATACAAGAAAGCATGTACGAGAGCAATATGGATTGCTTGATTCACATAATTCATGTAGCGTATAGATTGATATAATTACACATACTCAATCACACATCCCTACCCCAACTACCCATCACAGATACACTGACTCAACTGCTTCTGGAGTATTGTAAACCCTTCTTAGGCAGAAATTCGGGGAAACTTCCATCTCTAAACATATATAATATGAACATTTTCACTATATTTCAAAAGAGATGGCAAAGTACTGAGTGTTGAGAGAGCAGCAAATTCCTGTACAGAGGCTGTGATTGGTAAAACAGAGGCCAATCATGACTCATTGAAAAAGATTACAAAGTTTTCACATATCCTCTTATCCCCATATTCCTGTTTGAATGTTGAAAAAAGAGTCATTGGAACCATAAGATTCCCTTATCAAGTATTTCCTCAACTTTACCCACTTAATCACTAGAAATTATTCATTGGGGCTTGCCCATTTCTCCTTAATCACCCTAGTCCCCCACCAACCACCTTAATTTTCTCATTACCACTCAATTAGCGTATATATTGACGAAATTTCAAGTCGTTGTCCATGCGCAGTCTCTTCACCTTCTTTTTCGTCTGATTTTTCACTAGAGTCTTCCACTCCTTAAATTTTTCGAATGTATCACTCTTGTGCTTCATCACGAATATTCAAGTCATTCCCCTAAAAAAAAAGAGAATATTCAAGTCATCATTGAATAGTCATCTATAATGCTCAGAAAATATCTGTGACCGTCAATCGACTCAACTCGAGATTGACCCCAGCAATCACTATGGAGGTGATCCAACGTGCCTTTCGTTGAACCACCTTTGGGAACTTGCTATGCTGTAGCTTCCCGTACACGCAATGCTTTTAAAACCCTATGCTCTTGGACGTGTGCCCGATGAGAGACCCTTTCTTGTGAAGTTCCTTCATTCCACGTTTACTCATATGACCGAGTCTCATATGGCATAGCTTGGTTTGATCAGATTCCTTAATCTCGGTTGAGACAACTCCAGCAGTCCCTGCGATCGCCGAACCCTGCGATCGCCGAACCATACTACAATACATAAAATGTCATATCCTTGATCCCCTTGAGCAGTACCTTTGAACCTTTGTAGACACACATATATTCGCCTTCACCCTTGAAACTAAAACCCTTCTTGTCTAACATGTTAAGAGAAATCAGATTAATTGTTATAAGCGGCACATGCCTCACATTCAAAGTACATATTTTCCCATCATGATTCTTGAATCTAACTGAGTCGGTTCCTATTACCTTGCAAACAACCCCATTCGCCATGTGAGTGGAACCTCCGTCTGTTTGGCAATAGCTTGAAACCAAGTCCCTATTAGAGCATATGTGATAAGAAGCTCCTGAATCAAGAACCCACGCATCCGGCTGGTGCGTGGCATCATCCACTGATAAGACGCAATCATCCTCGGATGAATTACCCTGCTCTACTACTGCGGCTGATCCGATATGTCCCTGCTGTCATCGTTTTGGGCAATTCTTCTTCCAATGAACTTTTTCCTTGCACCAAGCGGAGACATCCTTAAGTAACTTAGAACTCGAGAATTTCTTCTTGTTCTTTTTACCTTTGCTTCCTTGGTCTCCATCAATCCGGAAGCATGGTCCTATATACTTGTGCCTATGCCCTTCATGAGATGTGATGTCCTTGTTACCTTTGAGTGTACTTTCTCCTCCATCAATGTATACTCCGGTGATGTCGCATCCGTACCTCGTTTGTATGCAGTCAAAGGTGGTCATATGCCTTGCGATTTGAGCATAGCCTCCATCTTTATCTTCCACAAACTAAAGCTGTTTCCTCCGGTGAACTTGTCGATGTTCAACATCGTTCCGGACATTGTTCTTGGCAGAACCATAACCCGAGGCGCGCCTCCACCTCGATCACGAAAACTCTAGCTTAGATTTCACCATTTGTGAAACCCGAGCCCTATAGCTTCGTCTTGACCTTGAGAGCACCAACCAAAATCTCTTATACCAGATTGTTTTACACAATCCTACCACTTGAATAATGCACGAAACAAATAAACCAAGCTAAATGCAAGATTTAACGTGGTTCAGTAGCTCAAACTGAGCTAACTACATCCGCGGACGAAGAATGACATTTATTTCACAACAGAATAGTGTTACAATGTTTGCATAAATGTTCTAAGCACTTAGGAGCCTACCTATAGTTCTTAGGACCGACCTAGGGCCGTCATAAATAGATTAGGAAATAATTCCAAAAACGCCAGGAACAGTTCAGGTCGTGCGACCTCCCTTCTCAGGCCGTGCGACCTCCGGGAAACATCGTGGATACTCAACATTATTCTCCCAAGTCGTGTGACCTCAATTCGAGGTGGTGCGACCTCTAAGAATGCCCTCCTTGCTTCTTTGCTCTCCACCTCGGTCCCTTTGGTCTTCTCCAATGTTCCATAGAGTGTAATCATCTTCCAGACACATTCTCAACACAAACCCTGACAACTAATGAAAAGTGCTATAAAGGGATAACTAATGAAAAGAGCTATCCCATTGTCTAGCCTAGTTTTTATGGTTCAGTTGCCTATCCTAATTTTTTGGGGAATTAACTTTCCGTGGCCTTCTAGCGAATCTATCGCATGTGTTTTTTGCTTAAATAACATCCTATTGGACCTCTGGTTGGCTATCTATTAAAATTTTGTATCATTCTATTCAAGTGACACTATTCTAAAATCTTTCTCAAAAGAAAAGAAACTATCATAAATTCTATTAAAAAGGTTAAGAGACTATGTTTTTTCTTCCGGATTTCTGCCTTCACAAACTTAATTATTTTTTCTTTTTTAAGAAAAGCCTTTGCAAGCTAGTTCTGCCTAGTAATCGTAGAAACATTCATCACAACGAAATATAGGGAATCAAATTAATGGAATTGGAGTGCCAACAAGTATTGATATTTTTTCCTTCTCTTGACGGGAAAAAGCCATTAGACATACTTGTTTACCTAAATTATACTTATACAAGCCCAATTATACTTACACAAGCCCAATATATGTCTTGAAGAATCCTTCCATGCTACATGACCAAGTGGGTTGTTAGACCATGCTACATGCACGTGAGGGGAGTAGCATGCTACATGCACGTGGGTTGTTAGACCATTCACGTGTGTGAGCCGAGGCTCTGATACCATGTTCGATAGTGAAATTGTCCTCTCTGGACTTGTGTATTCATTCCCCGTATATACAAAAACTCATACAATAATATTTACACTTTAGTCCTTAGACTATGTATATTATTGCTATTATAATGATGATCCTAATTCCCAACAACATAACCATCGTGTGATTTTTTGTTCGTCCAACCAGACTATGGAGCCCATCCAACTCAGAATGTACTTTGGTCCAAAAGCACCTTAGTGTTTTATTTTCTTGTAGGAGAACCTAAAGAAAGCAAGAGCTCTTTAGTTGTGAGCTGTGTACTGAAAACTTCGAAAAGAAAAAGAAGACAAGAGCTCTGAGTTCTACTACTGTTTAGGCTTATCCCTTACTCACAACTGTCCAACTGCCTGATCCAAACAACAGAGATGGTGGGACTCAATTTTGTGTGCATATCCATCAGTCTCTCATTTTTTTATTTTTTTTATTTGGTCTCAACTATATACAATGCTTGTGAAACGAGTAGTATATGATTAAGGTCTGATCGATGATATAACCGCAATTCAATAACCGCAATTCAAACATCCACAATGGTGATGAAGAAACAAACAGTAGATGAATAAGGTATAATCTATGATAATCGTAAATCAAACCATAAACCATGGTACCATGTCCTTGAAAACAAAACATTTCGAAAAAAAAAAAAAAGCATGTACAGGAGCAATATAGATTGCTTGATTCACATCTTACCCAAGTACACATCACAGATACACAGACTCAGCTGCTTCGGGAGCATTGTAAACCCCTCTTAGGCAGAAATTCGGGGAAACTTCCATCTCTAAACATACCATATACAATGAACATTTTCACAATAGTATGACTAGAGTGGTCAAAAGAAACACTAAGTGTTGAGAGTAGCAGATTCTTGTACAGAGGCTGTGATTGGTAAAAGAGAGGCCAATCAGTGACTCCTTGAAAAAGATTACAAATTTTTCACATATCCTCTTGTCCCTATGTCCCTGTTTGAATGTTGAAAAAAAGTGTCATTGGAACCATAAGATTCCCTTCTCAAGTATTTCCTTAACTTCACCTAAATCACCCACTTGATTACCCTAGTCCCCACACCAACTACCTTAATTTTCTCATTACCACTCAATTAGCGTATATGTTTTCAAGGACTCAATCAGCCTGTTTGGTACCAACCATCAAAAAGCAATCAGACAAAGAAATTTGGCAATGATACAAAACAGTTTCGTCTCCGCTTAAAATCGGCTTTGAGATTAAAAAAAAAAAAAAAAAAAAAAAAAAAAAAAAAAAAAAAACAATTTTTAACCACAAACAGATTTTCTAGACACCAATTCTAATGTCTAAGAGCAGTACATCAAGCATATATATTGCTTATGATTAGAACGAGAGGTAGAGTAGAGTCAAAATTCTGAGATTTCAGTCAAACCTCTCCAAAAATTCGGGATTCCGGCAAAAAAATCCGGCAAATCCAGATTATTTTTGGAGGATTTTGGGATCGTTTTAGGGGATTCCGAATAATTTGGGTGGGGGGGATTCGGATTATGAAAAGAAATTGCGAATTTTACAAAAACGTTACCAATAATCTATCATATAAACACTCCCGAATAAATAAATGAGTTTTTTAACTAAATCGCTCACTTAATCTAACTCACCCAAACAGCCCCATTACTTTAGGAAGAGAAAGTTAATTACTTCTCCCAACGGAAATCATGAATCTCAAAAAGAAGAAAAGAAGCAAGCAATTCCTTACTGGCGTCTCCAAAAGCTCTTACAAGCCTGTTGCTGTCTTATTATTCAAAAGTTTGTCCAAGAAGCACCTAAAAAAGACATATAACCCAGACAAGATAAAGTGGGTTCTTACATAAGATTCTTCATGTACCAAGCCCCACAAAAGAAAACAACTACCAGCAGCATCACCACAAGCAGCTAAAAGCCAGCAACTTAAATGAACAGTGCATGGCTTCTCATACCACAGAATTGATGATGAAATGTGACTTTGTCTTCATACCAACACAAGAGCATACACAGAATAAGCTTTAGTTTATTCAAAGGAGAGTCTGAGTGCCAACAACAGTACACCAGTTCTGATAAGGGAGGACGAACATTACAGGAACACAACAGAAAGAAACCCTAGAAAATTCTGTACCCAGCAACCCTAAGATTAACCTCTCAGTCAGTGAAGCTGAAAGGCTACTCTCTATTACCCCTAACCCCCCTATTTACCCTTTTTCCCATGATGATCTGTTTATCTACCTTGTTGTCTCTAGTTCTGTTAGTCACAGACTATTATACTAAAATACAGATCATTAGTCTAAATCCCTAACTTCTTCTAATTCTTTCTTTACATGTAAAGAAAGGTGACAGAAAATGGAAAATACCACCATCACCATGACAATCTAGAGCAATTCCTGCCACTGTCTCGGCCACCACCAACATGTACGAAAGCTAAATATCAACCCTTATTTGCATCAACACCGGTCTTGATAAAGCATTAGCAACTACTGATTATCCAGCTTCACCCATTCATAGCGTCCGGGGAGGGGCCTCTCGTTAATAGGATCAAAGTTGTACCTGCATTAAGAAACCCCCATGAGAAACGGAAAACCAGCAGCGATAACACAAGTATGTGGAGGGTACGAAGGAAAACATTACTTCTCCATGAATTGCTCTTGTTGCTGTTTCTCTGGGCCACTAAAGAACTCATCCATGTCACATGATGTTGGAACATTTGTCCTCGTCGAATTTCGCACCTGTCTGTTTGCTTCAGTAGACCTTGCAGGCTTAGTGGTTGAACCTGGGGTTCTGACACTCTCTGGATCTCTTGTCAAACTGCAAGGTGTGTTCTCCCTGGTACTCCTGTCATCAAGATGCATCACCTTTACAATCAAACACAATGCTACATATAATATAATTCACTCACACACAAGCACAACAGTCTCCGTGACGGATCAGGTAATCAATAATCACAAGTTAACTGCTAGAGACATTCACACAGTGTTTCGTGTCTTGATCATGTCACAGGTAACGCAGCATACACATTACATTCAAACCCAACCAGTGATCACGGCCTACTAACCTTTTCCCTAAAAAAAATCTAAATGCTAAATAAGCATTGATCAATTGCATCCTAAATGATGGGTTCACAAATAGATTATTCTGATCATTACTCATACCCTATTTGCTATCTGCATGGGTTATGAGTTCAAAATAGGTATTGTGTATATGATATCACACATATCAGTAACAACTCAACAAGAGATTACAGATCTAAAACTACAACCAAAAGCCAATGAATATCTTACATTTAGTCGTGTCATATAGAGAAACCACTGACGAAAATCCCTAATATGCAAATCTTCACTTCTTAATTAAATTAGCCCCTAAGAATAACAACTTCTTTCAGGTAAGTTATTTAGTTCAAGCAAGAAAAACGGAAATAAGATACCTTCAACTATGTAACTGAAAGCATTGGCAGTGTCAAGTACGTGTTCACATTTCAATATTCCCAAACTATTCCAATGGAGTTGAAAATAGAAAAGTTATATGGGGATCCTAAATATGAGAATGATCCATCTATGGGGAGTGTATGTTCTTGTGTAATTTCAAATGCAACAAGACATGATGTTGATCTTTTAACCAAGTATTGTGTCAAGGTGAGGGCTGAACTGATAAAAATACCAAGCTACTGAAAGAACAATGTCTGCTCTGATGGGAATTTTTGATAATAGTAGACAGATGGGAGAAAATGAAAATACGGTATAGAATCCTGAGCTCAAGATGATGCTTAGTTTCTAGCTTTCACCTTGATATTTAGGGCGTTGAGGTAAAAGTCCACAAAACTGAAAAAAAAAAATCAGGTCAAAAATGAAAAGAGAAAAATGGAGTAAAAAAAGGAACTTAGTTTGTTGTCAAGAAAATCAGTAATACTTCACTTGGTGACATTGTTCAAATCAATATTCTGTAGACATTCGGCACATCTAAAGCACGGGAAAATCAGAGCTTGTGACTTCATTAAGGAGACTGATCTACCCTCCCCACAAAAAGAAACAAGAAACAACTACCTACCAGAAAATGAGTAAATCAATGAAAAGATCTTACTGGCAATTATGCACACCCCATCTAGAAAGGATGTGTCAATTTCTGATACACACACATTTAGCCTAAAGTTGATCGTCCTTATCCACCAAGCAGCGGATGAGACAGAGGCACACGTGTCTGGCAGTTGGATGGTCAGAGAAGTAGATTTTTCTTAACGTGAATGGTTCTTCATTAAATCATATTCTATTCCAAGAAATCAGATATAGCTAAACAGGGATGCATGACCGGAGAGAGTGTTATTTCATTTCAATGAATCTAAATATACCAATTAAAAAGGTTTTAAAGTGTAGGAAGAATTTGTAATTCGTTCGAGAAATCTATTAATACCAAAACAGGGTCAGTAAATTTTTTTGCAAGGAGACTCCTGAATCATGCAGCATTGAAAAAACTATTTTCCTCTGTTCTATTCCTCCGGCAGCAAAGCAAGACAACAGAAATAACCTAGAAATTTCTTCTGCATATGATCAGATGGCAATTAAAAGAAGCATAGCATGAAGCCATTTATACTGCCAATGATAAATGATGCACAATCAGAGAAACCCATGTTCTCATCTTAACCACATACTGAAAAAAACTAAATGTATTAATTGGAGATATCGCCAGTCCCCAAGAATCCCATATATATTCTTTTGATAATATGTTGGCCTTGCAAGAGCAGGGACGAATTGCCAATTCAAAAAGAACTCGAAAAATAAGGGCAAACTAACAAAAACAAAAAAGGTACTATCTTCTTTGAACTCACAAAAAGGGAACTCATAGTTCAACAATTCAGTAGGTTCCTTTTCCCTACATATTATCTGTGACTAACGGCGATCTAATACAACATTGTTTCCTGAAAACATCACTTACCTAATGAAGGGAAGAAAGAAAACCACAATGAGATCAATGTCGGTGATGCTTCAAGCCAAGGGCGGACCGAAAACTGACAAAGGGTGGGCCGACAACTGACATAGAGTGGCCCTAGGGTCACCCTCACTTTTCAACATCTACTACTATTGCCCTGAATTTTGGGAAATCTCCAATATAGCCCCCCCCCCAAAGAAATTTACGAAAACAACCCCGCAGTATATAAAAGTTTCACGACTGGACCCATATAACCATAACAAACTAGATACCAAACCTCAATGAACTGTCGATAATGTATCTCAATTTTTTTAAGTTCGACATTTCTAGCCTTTTAGCAAATTGGCGTTCGAAAATTGGATTTGACTTGTTCAGATGATGTGATATGCACTACCCTAAGACTTTTTATGATAATGTGATGATAACTGCTCTAGAATGTGTGAGTTTGATCATGAAGGAAATGCTTGTGCAAATTGATTTTCGGATGACGAAGGTCTACTATACGACTTTTTGGCTGTTATTTTACCAGCACAAATTCACTAAAAATGGTTATGAAAAATGTTAGTATATTTTAACTATCATTAATTATTCACCAAAATAAAATTGTTATCAACGTTAATCGTTAAGTGTGACCTCCCTGAGATAAAACCTGAGTCCTCCCCCTGCAAACAACAACTTTTCCCAAAACATCAGACAACTAGATTCCCCCCCCCCCCCCCCCCCCCCCCCTGTTTACTCCATCTTATTCGAGAACTGCAGTGCCATACCCATAAAAAAGATAGGTAGATTGTTCAGTACTACTAAAATACAATAATTTCCGAAATTAGGATCATCAATTTTCGTAATACCACACAAGTCTATTCACCTTCAGGGAAATGATGAATTGGAAGATTCAGGGGTCAGTAAACAATTAAATCTTCAATTATCCTAATTTCATCCAAAAAAACAGTCTGGATTACATATTTCACAGGGGAGAAAGCTTCAACAAGAACAAATGCAAAACAAAATAAAAAAGTGGCCAAAGAGCTATCTAATTACCAATTTACCCCACTTTTTGCAGATTTGAGAAAGAAGAAAACAACTTTTGGGGGAAAGAAGGCGAATTTTGTAATGGAAAATTCAGGGTCAGGGCCATTTCAAGTTTCTATTTCATCTCAGGCAAAGAAATTGATCTCAAAAATAAATAAATAAATAAACAGAAGAGAAACTGAGGATGATGAAATGCTCACCGATCTCTGCCTTGGAGCTCCAACACATTTTCTCCAAAAGAATCTTCAACTCCACAATTGGTACCTCCCTTTCCACCACCAGCCCTCTCCGTCTCGATAGAAATTTCAATTTTCTTCGCATCAGACCCAGAATTGACCTTCAACCTTCTCGAATTAGGGTTTCCCTTCCTCTGCCTCTTCGAATCGCCCGCAGATTTCACCAGCGTCCGGCTCCTCAGCTGGAGATACGACCCGTCCGATTTCTGCAGAGCTAGGGTTTTAGCTCGAGTCCGGACACCGAGCGATGACGACTGAGTCAACTCAATCGGAGACAAATCCCCTGCTTCTGAAGACGAAGACGCCTTTTCTTTCTTGATGTACTTACCCATCTCTCTCTCTCTCTAATCCCCTTCTTCTTCAGTCACTCAGCAGCAAAATCTCTCATCAGCGAGAAATGGGTCGAGAGAGAGCAGATTTCGGGTTTCTGTCCTTGGTGAGAGAGAGAGAGAGCTGTGAATTTGTGCAGAGCCTTTTGGAGAAGAAAAATAGATTTATGTGTAGAGAAGTAAAAGTAGGGTTGGGGGTTCTTATGAGGGAAGTTTTTAGTACTTTCCAAATTCTCACACTATTTCTCTTGTGACATCTCACTCTACGTGTCTCTCTCCTACCACTATTGGAGCTAGATGAATGCTTGGGATGAAATTTTTTAACCCTCTTGTTGACATTAAAGCTATGGACAATGTGTTCAATTTTGGTTATGCTTCTATTCAAATCAATTAAATCATGATTTTGACTAAGATACATCGCATTAAAAGGAGTAACTAACTTTTTTGTTAGGTAACATGGAACTTAAATGGACTAAGTTCATTGTGTTATTGGCATCATAATAGCCATAATTCAAGTTTGTAACATTATGGCTGACGCGGACTGGCTTGGAGGAGTTTTGCCAAAAAAAGGTGATGATTCTTACAAATCAGAAAATTATTCTACAAAGCCACTAACATCATTAGATATATAAATAATATTAGTGGCTTTGTAAAAATATTTTTCTGCTTTGTAAGAATCATTACCCAAAGAAACTGCCCCGTGCGATGCATTAATGTCCATTATAATTAAAATTATTACATTGAAGTTACATTAAATCGTGATTTGACTAAGATTCATCACATTAAAAGGAGTAACTTTTTTTTAGGTAACATTGAACCTTAAATGGACTAAGTTCATTGTCTTATTAGCATCATAATTAGCCATAATTCAAGTTGGCAACATTATGGGACGGGCTTGGAGGAGTTTTGCCAAAAAAAACTGCCCCGTGCGATGCATTGATGTCCATTGTAATTAAAATTATTACTCCCTCTGTCCCGTAAAGATAGTTTATCTTTCTATTTTGGTCTATATCAAAATAATTGTCCACTTATATTTTCAATGTAAAAAATGCATTGAACTTACAATACTACTCACTCATATTCAATGCACCTACTATTGAAGAAAACAAAATCAAGAATAATAGTGAAAATCGCATGTCAAAAACTTGTAGTGGGATGCACTAAATGCATGTCTTCAAAAAAATTTGTAGTTTTCAAAAATGGACTATTTTTGCGGGACGGATGGAGTATTTCTTTGTTTAGGGGAGTAATTATTATTTATTCAATTGCATGAGTTAAAGATGTAACTGTGTCATGCACCGAACGGGGTTATCGCAAGTTGACTTCTATTTGTGGACTTTTAAATGCTTTTGTTTAGTAAGTACCACCTCCGTTTCGTCAGCTTCTTCCTACTTTGACTTTTTAACCCGTGTACTTGTCATTTTGACCTGGTGATTAGGATAGCAAAATGATAATTTTTTAATACTCCCTCCGTCCCATTTTAATTGTCCTATTTGACTTTTCAAGTCACTTTGACTAGCTAAATTGGATAGGAAAATGATACAATGACTTCTTAACATTTTCACAATATTGTAGAGTTTTCTTTAGTCTACAACAATATGAAGAGTTTGACAAGTTGAGTTGTACTGTGACAACACTGGGGCGATCGCGCAATCGAAGGAACCCAGGTCACACCAGAAATTCAAGCATGTGCTCAGGAAGTTTCATCTGATTCGAGATATTATCGATAGAGGAGACGTTCGGATATGCAAGATTCCTACAGATGAGAATCTGTCAGACCCTCTTACAAAGCCGCTCACGCAGTGGAAACATGAAGGGCACACTAGGAGTATGGGCATACGAGATGCGCCAGATTGGCTCTAGTGCAAGTGGGAGACTGTTGGAATAGATGCCCTAGAGGCAATCTAGTTTAGTATGAATTTATTTGTGGCTAGAAATTCATTTATTATTTATTGGATATTTAATATAATGAAGTCCTTAGATTTACAATTGTGTTGTTTATCTTAAATATTCCTAGTCCAGTATAATGATTAATGGGACAATCATCTATAGACTAGTATGGGGTTGGATTGATATGGAGATATCATGATCCAACACATAGGTGTGCATTAAGGGTAATGACGCACTGGATTGACCCATCTCCGAGAAGGCTACATACATATGTTAAGTCACAAGCTCTTCTCGCGGCACAATGGTATTGTCATCCTTAGACTTGAAGTCGCTAGATATTTTAGTTGTGGATTATTGTGATTTTGGTAGCGTAAACGCTACACCGTAACTGGGTAGTTATAAAGGCGTGTACCAGATACAATAAGAAGCAAGCTTAGAGATCGTAGTGGACGTAGATAGAATTTGTCCCTCCCACATAAAGGGAGCAAATATCCTAGGCCACTCGAGGGATAGTGCTTATAGAATGTCTGGCCAGACTCAAATAAATCAATATGGGATATTGATGTTATTTGCACGAATAAGGCTATTCCCATGGATCGAGAAACTGTGGATTGGATATACGAGTGTGACTTGTATTTCTCGTGTCCAATCCGGATATAGAGACGAAGGGATGAGACAATTACTTGTACAAAGGTTGTCAAGATGAATATTCTATTAGGTGGCTAGAATGGATGTTTTGCTAGAAACCGCTCCATGTTAGCAAATAGTTGCTACCAACTAGATAGAACCTATGGGGTCACACGCTAGATAGAGTTGAACTAGATTTGGGAATTAATTAATTGGAGTAATTAATTAGAAGGATCACTTTGCAAAACCTTGCAAACTTAGTAGGGACTAATTTGCAAGGAAGGGACTAAATTGAATTCTAGTATGACTAGAATAAGTCCTGTAGGTAGTTGGCAAGGATTTGTTGGACTATATAAAGGACCTTCCTTCCTTCCCACACTTATGATTCATTAGATCATAACTTGAGTGGGAGAGAACAAAAAGGAGAGAGCAAGCAAGCAAAGAGGAGCCCCCCCTTTGCCTCCGCCCGTCCCCGTCGGCCTCAAGGAGGCCGAACCTCCTTGGTTTGTCTCGTTTTGCGTGATTCTTCTTCCTCTTCCTATTTTCGGGCTAGCACCAAGGATTGGAAGATCTAGAAATCAACTCTAGGCGTGGATCAACTATAGAGAACGTGACACAATTCACGTTTGAAGTCATCAAAGGAGAACCCTAAGGTGTGTTATTGATTTCTTCCTTTACCATCGTTATGTCTCTTGACTTGTGATCCTTGGAGGGTTTTGCATGGTTAATTATTGTTTTCGTTGCGCATCCATGAATCAAAACCCTACAGTGGTATCAGAGCCACAGGTCGTAGAGCATAAACGTGGTTTATGTGTTACGTTTTGATAGTTTTACACTTTAAAATTGTTGTTTATCGCGTAAAACAAGACAAATCAAGCATGGGATGCAATTTGTCAATAATCAATCATAACAAGATCTAATTTTTACATTAGATGCATGAATTGGTGAGTTTGAGAAATTTTAGAATCTTAGATCTAGGGTTTGGGCATCCTTGGGGAAGAAGGAGTTCTTCCAAAACAAGGAAACAACCAAACTTGGGCACCAAGCAAGGGAGTTGTTTTGGAAACAACTCCCTAAGAGGTTCGCCCCCCCTAAAGGGACCGCCCCCCTTGCTTGCCGCCCAAGCTAGGCCGCCCTAGGGGCCGGGGCAGCCCTGGCCCGTGGCCTAGCCGCGTGGGCTAGGGGCCGCCCGGCCCTAGGGCCTTGCGGTTCACCTTTTTGGGCTTGGGAAATTGGATTGTTGGGCCCATGGACCGTTTTAACCCTAGAATATCCTAAAATCAATTAAAATTGACCAACCTCGTTGAAATTGGATTTTAACTGTTTATGTGCAAATCGCATGGTGGTTGGATATGGCCTTAGGATGTGGTTTGATGTGGATGTTTAATTTTTGTGGTTTGGTTTACGGCCTGCGAGCTGATCAATTAATTGTAATAATTAATTAGGGTTTTATGGCCTGCGAGCCATTTTTTTCTCAACTTGTGAGATTTATTTTATTTAGTATAGAAGTTAGCTAGTGCTAGATAAAGTAGATTGTTAGCCAAGAATGAAGAAAAGAAGCCCAAAGTCAAAAGGAGCCACAAAAGATGGAGCATGGAGCATTCCACATGACTATGAAGGATGGACCAAATGATCAAAACGCATGGAGATGTGTTTGCTTTTAGGGTTCATAGATAATTCCATTGGATTGGAATTATCTTAGTCTAGAAAAGTCCATATCCACATCACGTTTTATTTATGTTTTGTGGTTGTCTACTTTATTGTCTTATTATTTTGTGGTTGATGTATGGATGATGCATGCAATTAGGATAATAATATAATTAGACAACCCGGATCTATTATTTGGAGTTGCGCCCAAACTCAAATAGATAGATTAGTTGATATTGATCAACAAAATAATTAAAATTGAATTTAAAATCCATCAAAATTCAAATATTGTGTTCTTGTCTTCTCGTTATTTAAACACTCATTATCATCACGATTTATCAAATTCGTGCGTGCCAAAGCATGGCGACTTGGTTCATAATGATGGAATGCGATGGCACAAGCTAGTAATGTGCAACTGTTTTAAATAAGAGGTTGAACACAACTAGGCTATTAATGTGATTAAGAAACCTAGAGGCAATCAATTGGGATTATCCATGTGGATGGTTAAATAAGGAGTTATTTGCCCAATTGAACCAAGAGTTGCATAAGGGATGCAATTGGAATTGTTCCTACCTAAAGTAGTCAAATTATGGGTGACTTGCCAGAGCAAGCTCATAAGGAGATGAAACATGGATCTTGGCCCACTAGAAAATATAAGGATATTTTCCGCATTAATATCTTGAGGGTTATTAATCCGTAGAAAAATAGTGGGAGCTATATTTGATAAACTAGCCATTATTGAATATAGTCAAAAATTCACAAATACTAAAACTTGCATATTTTCCTTTTATAGAATTCCAAATGGCAAACAACTCATCGAGTTCACAACATTCCTTACGATCTGTCCTTGAGAAGGACAAGCTCTCTGGAACCAACTTTCTTGATTGGTACAGAAACTTGAGAATTGTTCTCAAGCAAGAGAAGAAATTGTACGCAATAGAGGAGCATGTTCCAGAAGGTCCACAGAACCAAACACCTGCAGCCCTAAAGGCGTATCAAAAGCGTGTTGATGACGCTAATGATGCGGCCTGCCTTATGCTATACACCATGACTTCTGAGCTTCAGAAGCAACACGAAAACTAGAATGCTATCGATATGATCGAGCATCTGAAGCAGCTCTTCCAAGAGCAGGCAAGGGTTGAGAGGTATGAGGTCTCTAAGGCACTGTTCAAGTGTCATTTGGCAGAAGGGAACCCGGTGGGACCCCATGTACTCCGTATGATCGGGTACTTGGAGAATCTCGCCCGGCTTGGGTTCCCGGTCGTGCAAGAGTTGGCAACCGATCTCGTGTTGAAATCGTTGCCCGAGAGTTATGGACAGTTCATAATGAACTATAACATGAACGAGATCGTGAAACCACTGCCAAATTTACTCAATACGTTGAGGACAGCTGAACAGAGCATCAACAAGGGTAAGGGCAAGGCCATTATGATGATGCATAAAGGAAAGGGCAAAAGGTTTGCCTCATCTTCCAAGGGCAAAGGCAAGTCAGTTGCCAAGTCCAAGGAACCTGCCCTTAATCCTGTTGGTGGCATTGCCAAAGGTGTAACTAAAGGTGAGTGTCACTACTGCAGTCAGCCTGGACACTGGAGGAGGAACTGCCCAAAATATTTGGAGGACAAGAGGCTTGGAATAGTGATTCCACCACCACCACCAGGTATTTTTGTTGTAGATGTCAATTTAACTGTCTCTACATCATGGGTATTAGATACTGGATGTGGATCTCACATTTGTCGAAATGTGCAGGATCTGAAGAGAAGTAGAAGATTGGCTAAAGGGGAGATAGATCTGCGCGTTGGGAATGGAGCAAAAGTTGTTGCGTTTTCCGTAGGCGTGTGCGAGCTATCTCTGCCTTCAGGATTAGTTTTAGAATTAAATAATTGCTATTTTGTGCCTGCTATGAGCAGAAACATTATTTCTATTTCTTGTTTGGACAAGGATGGTTTTATTATTTCAATAAAGAACAATTGTTGTTCCTTTTATTTGAATAATATTCACTATTTTAGTGCGCAATTATTTAATGGACTGTATGTCCTTGATCTAAGCAATCCTGTATACAACATTAATACCAAGCAGATTAAAATAAATGATTTAAATCCTGCTTATTTATGGCACTGTCGTTTAGGCCACATAAACGAGAAACGTGTATCTAGACTCCATAAGGATGGATTACTAGACTCATTTGATTTTGAATCATATGAGACATGTGAGGCTTGTTTATTGGGAAAAATGACAAAGTCCCCTTTCAATAAGAAAGGTAAGAGGACTAGTGAGCAATTGGCGCTCATACATACTGATGTGTGTGGGCCATTTGCCACGCCTGCCAGGGGTGGTTATGTCTACTTCATTACATTTACTGATGACTACAGTAGATATGGATTTGTGTACCTCATGAGGGCAAAATCCGAATCATTTGAAGTGTTCAAAGAATTCAAGAATGAAGTAGAGAAGCAACTTGGCAAAAGTATCAAAGCTCTACGATCAGATCGTGGAGGAGAATACTTGAGCCAAGAGTTTGACGACTATCTTAGAGAGTGTGGGATCGTGTCCCAACTCACTCCACCCGGAACGCCACAATGGAATGGCGTGTCTGAGAGGAGGAATCGAACCCTATTGCATATGGTTCAATCTATGATGTGTCAAACCGATCTTCCATTATAATATTGGGGCCACGCTCTATTAAGTGCATCTTTCACCATTAACCGTGTTCCATCTAAATCAGTCATGAAGACACCATATGAGATGTGGAGTGGGAGGCGTCCCACACTGTCGTTCATGAGGATTTGGGGCTGCGATGTCTATGTAAAACGTTTACAATCAGACAAGCTAGGGACAAAATCGGATAAGTGTAAATTTTGGGGTACCCTAAGGAAAATAAGGGTTACTACTTCTACAATCCAACCGAGAACAAAGTGTTTGTTGCTCGAACCGGCGTGTTTCTTGAAAGAGAGTTTGTCTCTAAAGAAGCAAGTGGGAGGACTGTAGAACTTAAAGAGGTTCAAGAACCACAAATCACTGAACCGATTATGGAACATGAACAGGAACCACAAGCGGTTGTGGAGCAGCCTGTTCAGGTAACACAAGAGCTTCGTAGATCTAGTAGAGTGCGCCAGGAACCCGAGAGGTATGGACTTCTCGTGACCGATTCCGGTGACACGATGCTCATAGATGATGAGCCTACTACCTATGAAGAGGCCATGAAGGGCCCAGACTCGCAGAAGTGGCTAGAAGCCATGAGATCCGAGATGGAATCCATTTACACCAACAAAGTATGGACTTTGGTGGAACCACCCGAAGGGGCGCGGCCCATAGGGTGCAAGTGGGTCTTCAAGAAGAAGATCAACATTGATGGTAATGTGATTACCTATAAGGGCCGATTGGTGGCTAAAGGATCCAGACAGATTCATGGTATAGACTATGATGAAACCTTTTCACCAGTCGCTATGACCAAATCCATCAGAATCCTACTTGCGATTGCAGCATACCACGACTATGAGATTTGGCATATGGATGTCAAAACAGCATTCCTTTATGGGAATCTCCTTGACGACGTGTATATGATACAGCCGGAGGGTTTTGAGGATCCAAAGCAAGCCAACAAAGTCTGTAAGCTGCAACGATCCATTTATGGGTTGAAGAAAGCTTATAGGAGTTGGAATCGACGTTTTGATGAAGTAGTCAAAGAGTTTGGCTTCATCAGAAACGAAGATGAGTCTTGTGTCTACAAGAAGGTTAGTGGGAGCTCTGTAGCTTTTATGGTCTTGTATGTGGATGACATACTACTCATTGGAAACGACGTTCCCATGCTGCAATCTGTTAAAGATTGGCTAGGGAAGTGTTTCTCAATGAAGTACCTAGGGGAAGCAGCCTATATACTCGGTATAAATATCTATAGAGATAGATCTAAGAGACTTCTAGGCCTAAGTCAAAGTACATATATTGACAAGGTGTTGAAGAGGTTCTACATGTAAGATTCCAAGAAGGGATTCTTGCCCATGTCACATGGAATCACTCTTTCGAATAGTGGTTATCCTTCCAATGAGATTGAGAAGGAACGCATGAGTAGAATTCCCTATGCCTCGGCCATAGGATCTATCATGTACGCCATGTTATGTACTAGACCAGATATGTCATATGCCTTGAGTATGACAAGAAGATTCCAATCCAATCCAGGTGAGAGTCACTGGATTGCAGTCAAGAACATCCTAAAGTACTTGAGAAGAACTAAGGATGCTTTCTTGATATTTGGCGGTGAGGAAGAGTTGCGTGTAAGGGGTTACACTGATGCAAGCTTCCAAACCGACAGAGATGACTTTAGATCACAGTCGGGATATGTGTTTTGCCTGAATGGAGCAGCGGTGAGCTGGAAGAGTTCCAAGCAAGAGACGGTGGCTGATTCTACAACAGAGGCTGAGTACATTGCTGCAAATGGCGCATCAAAGGAAGCTGTTTGGATCAGAAAGTTTGTTTCTGAACTTGGTGTGGTTCCTAGCATTGCGGATCCAGTTGAGTTGTACTGTGACAACACTGGGGCGATCGCGCAATCAAAGAAACCAGGTCACACCTGAAATTCAAGAACGTGCTCAAGAAGTTTCATCTGATTCGAGATATTATCGATAGAGGAGACGGTCGGATATGCAAGATTCCTACAGATGAGAATCTGTCAGACCCGCTTACAAAGCCGCTCACGCAGTGGAAACATGAAGGGCACACTAGGAGTATGGGCATACGAGATGCGCCAGATTGGCTCTAGTGCAAGTGGGAGACTGTTGAAATAAATGCCCTAGAGGCAATCTAGTTTAGTATGAATTTATTTGTGGCTAGAAATTCATTTATTATTTATTGGATATTTAATATAATGAAGTCCTTAGATTTACAATTGTGTTGTTTATCTTAAATATCCCTAGTCCAGTATAATGATTAATGGGACAATCATCTATTGACTAGTATGGGGTTGGATTGATATGGAGATATCATGATCCAACACATAGGTGTGCATTAAGGGTAATGACGCACTGGATTGACCCATCTCCGAGAAGGCTACATACACGTTATGTTAAGTCACAAGCGCTTCTCGCGGTACAATGGTATTGTCATCCTTAGACTTGAAGTCGCTAGATATTCTAGTTGTGGATTATTGTGATTTTGGTAGCGTTAAACGCTACACCGTAACTGGGTAGTTATAAAGGCGCGTACCGGATACAATAAGAAGCAAGCTTAGAGACCGTAGTGGACGTAGATAGAATTTGTCCCTCCCACATAATGGGAGCAAATATCCTAGGCTACTCGAGGGATAGTGCTTATAGAATGTCTGGCCAGACTCAAATAAATCAATATGGGATATTGATGTTATTTGCACGAATAAGGCTATTCCCATGGATCGAGAAACTGTGGATTGGATATAAGAGTGTGACTTGTATGTCTCGTGTCCAATCCGGATATAGAGACGAAGGGATGAGAAAATTACTTGTACAAAGGTTGTCAAGATGACTATTCTATTAGTTGGCTAGAATGGATGTTTTGCTAGAAACCGCTCCATGATAGCAAATAGTTGCTACCAACTAGATAGAACCTATGGGGTCACACGCCAGATAGAGTTGAACTAGATTTGGGAATTAATTAATTGGATTAATTAATTAGAAAGAACACTTTTCAAAACCTTGCAAACTTAGTAGGGACTAATTTGCAAGGAAGGGACTAAATTGAATTCTAGTAGGACTAGAATAAGTCATTTAGGTAGTTGGCAAGGATTTGTTGGACTATATAAAGGACCTTCCTTCCTTCCTTCCCACACTTATGATTCATTAGATCATAACTTGAGTGGGAGAGAACAAAAAGTAGAGAGCAAGCAAGCAAAGAGGAGCCGCCGCCCCCCTTTGCCGCCGCCCGTCCCCGTCGGCCTCAAGGAGGCCGAACCTCCTTGGTTCGTCTCGTTTTGCGTGATTCTTCTTCCTCTTCCTCTTTCCGGGCCAGCACCAAGGATTGGAAGATCTAGAAATCAACTCTAGGCGTGGATCAAATATAGAGAACGTGACACAATTCGCGTTTGAAGTCATCAAAGGAGAACCCTAAGGTGTGTTATTGATTTCTTCCTTTACCATCGTTATGTCTCTTGACTTGTGATCCTTGGAGGGTTTTGCATGGTTAATTATTGTTTCCGTTGAGCATCCATGAATCAAAACCTTACAGTAATTGCCTTTGAGCACTCTACTAAGCAACTTTTACGGGTTTTTATGATGCGCCAAGCCTGTTTTGTCAAAAGAGCTATATTAAAATCATGAATGTCCTTGAAACCAAGCTGTAACACCCGTGGATTACAGTCCCAACAACTTCTTTACCCGTACCACCGGATAAAAAAGCTTAAGCCTTGAAGGTGCTAGTAGTAATCCACAAGGTTTACATTATACCAGATGCCAAACTCACAAATCTCCTATGTGGGACAGGATGTTACAATCCCCCAACCATACCATATATACATGTAATCCACAATATCAATCCACAATGTCTTGATGTGGGACAGGATATTACAAGCCCTCCATCTTATATGCTCGACGTCATCATCGAGTGTGCCCAGTCATGTATCCCCTTGGCTGACGGCGAACCGCCACGGAGCCCTTGCGGGACCAGGGTAGGCTTTGATACAATTTGTAACACATGTAGATTACTTTCCCAACAACTTCTTTACCCGTACCATCGGATAAGAATCCTTAAGCCTTAAAGGTGCTAGTAGTAATCCACAAGGTTTACCATATACCGAATGTCAAACTCACAAATCTCCAATGTGGGACAGGATGTTACAATCCCCAAACCATACCATATATACGTCTAATCCACAATATCAATCCACAATGTCTCTATGTGGGACAGGATATTACACAAGCCCTCCCACTTCCTTGCTTTTTTTAAGTCGTTGCCAACATGTCCAATGGATCTTCCGCTTGTCATCCGAATCACCCCACCAAAATTGCCTGATTAACTTCTCTATGTCTTGAAAAAAGAAAATAGCTCATGGCATAATTTGCCATTGCTTGTGCTACTGCTTTGATTAAGATCTCCTTATTGGCTACTGATAAAGTCTTCTCCTTCCTGCCTTTAAGTTTTGAACAAAGGCTTTCAATGATCTTCTGAAATAGAGCTCGCTTTTTCCGTCCAAATGCTGTTGGTAGATCCAAATAGCTATCATACGTATTTTCGATGGGAATGTCGCAGATAGCACTGAGGTGTTGGCGCATTGCATCGTCAACATTTTCTGAGAAGATCATCGCTGATTTCTGGGCATAGAGGCTTTGCCCAGACGCTTGCTCATTTACGTGTAACAAATTCAGCAAACATGTTACTTCTTCATTGTTAGCCTTGGTGAAAATCAGGCTATCGTCCGCGAAGAATAGGTGAGAAACTATTTTCCCTCCACGAGAGGCTACCACTCTTGAAAACTTTCATTTCCCTACAGCTTTGGAGATATTCCGTGACAATACTTCACTCACTAGTAAGAAAAAATATGGGGATAAGGGACACCCTTGTCGTAGTCCACATTGGGGTGAGATGTGTCCTTTTGCTTCACCATTGATAATCACACTAACCGATGATGTTGAAACACAGTGCATCAAAACTGAAATCCATTTGAACCCGAAGCCCATTCGTTCCTTTGCCAATCTCAAAAAATCCCATTTCACCCGATCATACCCCTTACTCATGTCGAGTTTTATCGATGTCGTGCCTTCATTCCCTTTCTCAGTCTTCATCGAATGAATAATCTCATGTGATGTGAGAATATTATCCGATATCAAGCGACCGTGTACGAACGCACTCTGATTCTCTGCAATTAAATCTCCTAAAACTATCTTCAAACAATTAGCCATAGTTTTTGTGATGATCTTGTAAATCGTATAGAACAACGAGATAGGTCTAAATTCAGAAACTTTTCTGACCTGTTTCACTTTCGGAATTAGTGCAATAAGTGTATGATTAAACTCACTAACATCTTTCCATTTGTTCAAAACTTTTATGAATTTTTTTGTTACCTCACCACCTACCAACGCCCAATTTTTCTGATAGAATAATGCCGGAAACCCGTCAGGACCCGGTGCTTTCTCAGCCGGCATATATTTCAGCGTCTCATAAACTTCGGCTGTCGTGATGGTCATGTCAAGCATTCGCCTAATATCAACCAAAACCAGCTCCTCGATTGGTTCCATAAGCGGTTCCATCATAGCCCATTGAGGATCTGTGTAATACCCCTATTTTTAATAGGGTATTTACTTGATAAATTTCTAAGGTTGTGGGTTAGTGTTAGCTTTTCCTAAACACGGGGGTATGCATTTTTAGTTTCCTAAACTAATGTCTGGGGGTTAAAGTGTCATTTCCCAAAACTTGGGTATAAACCCACAGGTCTCTCTCTCTCTCTTACCGATCGGATTGATCGGAACAACCCAGCAAACGAACTCCCCTTCTTCCTCGAATTTCACCACTCTTCCTCCCATGTTCTCCTCAACTCCATCACACTGTCAACCTTAAATCAACCCCTTCTCCTCCTCGTCATCGTCCATCTGTTCACTCTCTGTTTTGACTAAGAGAACAAAACCCACTGCCCCTGTTTTTCTTCTAGAACCACCGCCAAAACCACCACCGCCTCTTCTCCTTGCTCAATTTCCGGCGAAAACCACCGGTACCAGCTCGCCTCTTTCCCTCTACTCCCGATGAAATAGCAGGACAACCAGAGCCTTCGTCGGCTCTGTTTCAGCACCGACCCGAATTCCGACCCGTTTACCCAATTCGGGCGACGAGGCCAATTGATTCTCCTGCCTTCCTTCGTCCGTTGTTCTGCTCCTCTGACCATTGTCTCCAGCTCGGCCAGGCGACCCAAATACTATTGCACTTGCATCATCGGAGTTCCCAAATCGTCGCCGTCTTCTCCACTTCATCCTTCTTCAATCGGTAAACAAAGCCTCTCTCTTTTATTTCAATTTCTCTTCCATTCACTTTCAATTGCTTCAAGATCTTCCTGTGGATTGTTAATCATGTGGGTCTGAAAGTGTCTCTGTTGTGGAAATTCTACCATGGCAGATAAGAAGATGATAGTTTTGTGTATATGTTGGTCCTTTATAAATCTGTGGGGGGCTGTTTGTGCCAGTTTAGAACATTGAAGGAGGTCTTAGGCATTAAATAGAAATTGTTTTCTTTTAGTAGTTATTCTTATACCTTTAGTTAGTACTTTTTTTTATTAATATTAATTGGAATTATATTAGTTTATATAATATGAAAACAGTTTTATAGCATAATTTTATAAGAAGGGTTTTATCATTAAAAATAGAATCTTAATTATAAACAAAAATAGTGTTTCCTAATATATTAGATAGTTTTACATTATGTGTTTTATTTCAAGATTTTTCCTTATGAAAATAAATTTGTTACTCATAATTAAATATTTGCTCTTTAATTTAGTTAAAGTTATCATTTCTCTAATACTAGTATCTAATATCAGTATTATAATCTTTTCTAAATAACTAGTTTTAATAGATTTTAAGAATATAATTAATTAGTTTAAAGTTTGTCTCTATTGTTTTAGTTTTATTATTTTTCCTTAATATCATAATTTATAAATTAATATTCTTTTTCTATTACTAGAGTTCAGAAATCGATTCTGGGGGTAAATTAAATTGGGAACTTGTCGGGGAAATATTCTTTGCATTTGAATATAGATCATAATTGCATTTGTTGTATGAGATTGCTCGTGTATTAATGTTAGGATTATTCGATTATTGTAGGGGTCGTAGACGATCAGTTCATTGAGAACCCGTACTACGAGTACTAGTTTCCGTGCTTGCTTGTGTGTGTAGAGCTTTATTCAACCCAAGTAAGTTATATGCTCAACTCTTCTACTATCAAAATGAATTGCTAAATGTGCTATATGCTGATTCGGTTAATGCTTTGATTATCGTACCATCTATCTGTTAGACTCTGAAAATCCATGTTGCTTTGGAAATAATCACCTGAATCGGAATTTTTCTTTTGAAACATGAGTTATGTTTATCTTGTAACCGATCATCACTTTAATCCTTGCTTTCCTTGTTGGTTTTGGATACCCGGTTTGGATCGAGAATCACCTTCTTTCAAGAAATAATCATAAGACACAAAGTGACGTAAAGTGAAAGATATCTTGTACGGGCTGTTCTTTAGTTCACTACGGTGATTATATTGTTTAGTACCATACGTTCTGGTTAAGAGATTTTGGGGGCCAAACTCTGGCTTACCCTTGTTACCCATAGTTCTACACTACCATGAGGACTTGGGGGGTTCCTACTTGTACTACTCTAGCGGAGTTGCTAACCTATAGTGGGTGTCGACACTTAAGGTCTTGTAGGTCAGTATTGAGGCGGGAAGGCCATAACTAGAGGGGCTTTCACAACTGCCGGGTTGAAGTAGGGTTTGATAGACCCACGAGGTAACCCTGAGTTATATATTTCTGAGGCAGGCGGGAACTCTGCATTTGCTCGTACAATGTTTAATTTCGAAGGCTCATGGGACAATGGAGCTAGCTGCTCCCGTGGCATGTGGCCAGGTCGCCGCCAGAAAAAAATTCAAGTGGGGACTTTAAATAAAGATACTTTAAGATGGAATCTCAAATATACATTTATCTCTTTACCTTTCTTATTTACAATATGTTATTAATTTAGAGATTTACTAAAAGGGGGAGTATGCAGATGGATATGCAACACATATACTCTAGAAAGGGGGGGGGGGGTTGTTGAATAGATTATGCCAACTTTTTGCGAAACTTGTGGAGGAAAAGAGTTTTGGTTCAAGAGCAATGGAGTTCAAGGACTTGAACACAAATTCAAGCCTTTGTAATGAGATACAGTTTGAAATGAAACAGACAAGTCTTTTTCAAGGCCTTGAAAAGAGTTTCAAACCCTTGAAAGCTGACAAGTTTGAATGCTGCAAAACTAAGTATGTAAATGAAACTGTAAATGCAAGAGACACACGATTTATAGAGTTCAGTCCACTTGGACCTACGTCTCTACCTCAGGGATCTTCTCCCTGCAGGATTTTCAACTCAATTCTTATTAATCAAAAGCTAAGCCCTAGATCTCAAGCACAGAGAGTTGCCTTACTCTGTTACAGCTTGGTTCTTCCTAACCTATCTAGTACCTGCTCTAGCTAACTGATTAACTAAGAATTATCTATTGTTCACATTGAACAATCCTTGAGAATGAAATATAGAAGTATTACATAAATGATCTACCAATAAATCACAATAGAGAAGAACACTAGAGTGTAGAACTGCAGTGAAGAATGTAGTGAACTTCTGTGAGTTGGATTGTGATAGTGATGAACTTCTTTGATGCTTGTCAATCCAGAATTGTGTCTCTATTTTTTCCCGTTGAGAGTTGTGTCTTTTTTCTTCAAAATGAGCTCCATTTATACTGTTTGAAGCTCTGCAAATCTTCCCAGATTTTCAGCAACAACTTCCTATTTTGTAGGCAACAAACTTTGACTCTCTTAACAACTTTCTCCAATAGATAGTTGATCACAATCTTCAGAGATATTGTTGTGATCTTATCATTAAACAATCTGAGAAGCTGTCAAGAGTCTCTGATTGATCACATAATCATCTTCACTAAGTATTTTCCTTCCTGCAAAATTCAGGTAAGGAAACAAATCCTGCACATTTACGAAATAAAATTTCTTGCAAAACTGAGTCAAACTGATGGATTAAATCATGTTAGATATATTAAAATAGTTTTTCTTTCATCATCAAATAATAACACATCAATTACAGGAGTGAGAAGGATAAAATTAAATCAAAAGAGTTTAGATAAACTCCCCCTCAGAACATGCATGCAGGTCAGACAGTTTCAAGGCTTTGAATCCAGGTTCAAGGCCTTGAAATACCTAAGTATTTCAAGTCCATGAAACCTGTGACCTTACAATCTCCCCCCTTGATGAAAGATAAAACCTCAATCTGTTTGATTCTTAGTTTCTGTAAAAAAAATACTGATTAGCACACAACTCACACAAATACTAATAACATGGTAATTCCAAAAGATCCAACTTATTAATGAACAAAAGCAATTGCATATAATCCTACGGACCAAAAGATAGGTCATCTAAGCAGAAATAAAATCAATACAACCCTAATATTTTTCTCCCCCTTTTTTTACTTTCATAAAAAAGAATGAGAAGATGTTGGAACGGAGTCTGGAAAATTTTGAAAATAAAACTTGAGAAGAATGGGAAAGAAAGAGTGGGCAAGATTAAGGGGTTGGGTCTTCATCTCCATCCTGATATCCCTCTTCTTCCTCACTCTCTTCATTAGTTTTATCTTGTTCTTCTTGTTCCTCTTCATTCTCACTAGCAGCTGTCACTTCTTCAGTCTTATCCTTAGTGACAGTCTTTGGAGATTTCTTTTTCTTCTTCAAGGTAATCAGCAAATCATCTGAGTTAGGGCTGTTTACTTCATCTCCTTCCTGAGCAGCTTGTTCAACTACCACTTGCTTTCCTTTATCTTTGACTGGAGCAGCCTCTTCCTGGTTGGAATGTTCACTTGGCAAGTTCTTGTCAGAGCCACCTTTCTTGGCACCTTCTTCATCCTCAGGGACATCAAACACAGTCATACTTCTAAAGATGGTTTCCACCATGTATTTGACCTATGAGAGATCAGTCTCAAACCCATGCTGATTCTCTTTGATCTCACTATTGTCCATTTCAATACCATCAAGTCTCTGAAGGATTGAAGACATGAGGCTGAGATGTCTGGCTTGAAGTAGGAGTCAAGGCCTTGGTCTTAACAAATTTCTTTGCATTCAGCTCTTCTTCAGTCAAATCAGAATACAACTTCCAAATTCTTTGGTCTTAACTAGCCAATCTTCTCAAAGGCTTTGTCATTCAGCATGCCAATCTCAGAAGTGATAGATTCTTCACCAGCAGTAGGAATCTCAAGGTGTTGGAAGAATAAAGTGAGCAAATTTGCATAAAGCAAAGGATGCTTTCTCTGATCTGTTTGACTGAAAAGCATGTGTTCCATCACATGTTTCTGCAGATCAATGTCATAGCCATGCATGATCAGATACATAATGTATAACACCCTCTCAGTGACTAAATCCTTTGAATGTTCCCTTAGAAAGATGCATCTCATCAATATAGTGAATATAACTTTAGCCTCAACATTTAACACAGAGTGTGTTAACTGTTTGGATGATGCAGGAACATTGGATAGAAAAAATTATTCTTTGGCCAACATCAAAGCTTCATTCTTGGGAGGGTAGTTCTGTGTGTCATACCTCTTAGGATACCCTAGGACAGATGCAAACTCAGCATGATCTAATTCCATTGTAACTCTAGCAACTAAAGACTTGATAACTCAGAGTGAGAGTTCTTAAGTTGCATCATGTTGAGATAGAAGAATCTGGTTAGTCTTGGATAGGCAAGCTCAGGGGGATTAGCATGAACCAAAGTGAGCTTTTCTTCAACATAGTGATGGAATTCAGTTTCATTCCAAGCAACATATGCATACTGACCAAACTGCAGAAAGAAATCTTCCTAGATGCAAAACCATACAACCACTGACCTTTTGAAGTGTTTGAGATGAACCAAGATTCATCAGGAGCAGTGTTCATTGAGTAGATCTGCAAGGATCTCTCCGCATTGTCTCCTGGATGTTCTTCTGTTACCTTTCCTTTCCCCTTTTCAGCTTGAGTTTCCTTTTTCTTTTTCTTCAACTTCTTGGGGCTAGAGATCTCTGTTTTTGGTTACTTCTCTGCAACATCCTTCTCTTTCTTCTTCTTCTTCTTCTTCTTCTTCTTCTTCTTCTTCTTCTTCTTCTTCTTCTTCTCTGAGGAGGGAGTTGCATTCTTCTTGACTTTCTTATTGGGTGGAGGAAGCTCTGCAACTGCCTCAACACTAGGAGTTCTAGAGCTAGAGTTTCCACTAATCTCTTGAACTTCATCCACTACTGCCTTTCTCTTCTTCTCTGTACTCTTTTTTGAACCTCCGGCCATATTGATTCCATCTGAGGCTCTTCAAGTGCTCATAGGGTTTGGGAGAAGAATAGAGAGAGATAGATTTGATACGGAGTGAAGGAGAAGATAAGGAGATAAATACTAAAAGAGTTTGTATTTGAAAAGGAAACTGCAATATTTTCTGATCTTAAAAGATCAGTAATGATCAACAAAGATTCAAATCTTTGGAGCCGTTGGAAATAAATAATTTTATACTATATTTGGCTGAAAAGAATTTTTGAAAAAGGTAGGGGCAATATTGAGAAAATATCTACAGAGATAGCACCCAATACTGAATGATCCAAAATTATTCACTAACCAGTTATCAGACTTATTTTCAAGGCTTTGAAAATAGTTTCAAGGTCTTGAAACGCTGTTAAGCTGAAACATATAAGATCAAAACTTTGAATAGATTTTCAAGGCTTTGAAACCTTTGAAACACATACAAGCTTACCTTCCTTACCTGATGCTCCCCCTAAACCAATGCATCTTTATTTAGCATGCCTAATTCCAGTCTTAGAGCTGAAAATCTTTCATCTGGCAATGGTTTAGTGAAGATATCAGCAAGTTGCATGTTAGTAGAAACAAATTCAAGAACAATATCACCTTTCTCAGCATGATCTCCGATGAAATGGTGTGTGACATCAATATGATTGGTTCTTGAGTGCTGTACTGGATTCTTTGAAAATGATATTGCATTGGTATTGTCACATTTGATGGGAATACTTCTGAAATCAAATTCAAGGTCCCTCAATTTTTGAGCAATCCATAATACTTGTGAACAACATGCTCCAGCAGATATATATTCAGCTTCAGCTGTTGATAATGCCAATGAGTTTTGTTTCTTGGAATGTCAACTGATCAGAGATGATCCAATAAATTGGCAAGTTCCAGAAGTGCTTTTCCTATCAACTTGGTAACCTGCAAAGTCAGCATCTGAAAATCCATGCAAAGAGAAGTTAGAATGTCTTAGATAACAAAGCCCTAAGTCTTTGGTACCATTGAGATATCTGAATATTCTCTTCACAGTAGTCAAGCGTGATTCCTTTGGATCAGCTTGAAATCTTGCACACATACACACACTGAACATGATATTTAGTCTACTAGCAGTAAGGTATAGAAATGATCCAATCATACCTCTATACTCTTTTACATTGACACTCTTACCAGATTCGTCTTTATCTAAAGACAGTATAGAACTCATTGGAGTCTTGATCTCTTTTCATTGAGACATGTTGTACTTGTTTAGCAAGTCCCTAGTGTACTTGATTTGTTGAAGAAAGATGCCCTTCTTCAATTGATGTATCTGGAGTCCAAGGAAGAAGTTCAACTCTCCCATCATGCTCATTTCAAATTCCCTGCTCATAAGACTTGAGAATTCTTTGCATATAAAATCATTAGTAGCTCCAAACAGAATATCATTAACATAAATCTGAACTACAAGTAAATCTTTCTCATGAGTCTTTATGAAAAGGGTCCTGTCTACCAATCCTCTTTTGAAATCATTATAAAGCAGAAACTTTGACAATCTCTCATACCAAGCTCTTGGAGCTTGTTTCAAACAATAAAGAGCTTTGTCAAGTTTATAAACATGATCTGAAAACTTATCAGTTGCAAAACCAGGAGGTTGTGCAACAAAAACTTCTTCTTGCAAGTATCCATTCAGAAATGCACATTTCACATCCATTTGAAATAGTTTCATGTTTTTAAAAGATGCAAATGCAAGCAGAATTCTAATTTCTTCTAACCTGGCAACTGGAGCAAAAGTTTCCTCATAATCAATAATACTTCTTTATTGTACGTTGCTTTGTTTCTGAGCACCTAGCCATTCTCATCCAATTTTTTTCTAAACACCCATCTGGTACCAATGACAGGCTAGTTTGTAGGTGTAGGAACTAGGTTCCACACCTTGTTTCTTTCAAACTCATTGAGTTCACTTTGCATAGCTATAATCCAGTCTGCTTCTTGTAAAGCTTATTTCACAGTTTTGGGTTTTACAAGAGAAATGAAAGCATTGAAGGTACAAAGATTCTTCAACTGTGATCTTGTTTGTGTACCAGTGGTTGGGTCAGAGATGATGTTGTCAACTGGATGAGATGAAAGATATTTGAATCTCGTTCTTGGAGACCATGGTTCAGGCTCTCCATATTGCTTTTCTGGTCTTGAAGTAGTAGCCTGTTCATTCACCGCTTTCTGATCATCTTTGTCAAGGCTTTGATCTCTATTTTCAAGGCCTTGAGACCTGTTTTCAAGGTCTTGAAAATGTCTTCTGTTTCCTTTTGAACCTTTCTTGAACCCAAGAGAGTTCTCAGCTTCTTTTTCTGATTCATGCTTGTTCAGATTCAAGTCTGCAAAACTTTCACTCAAAGAACCATCATAGCTTTCATAAAAAATAACATGTATACTTTATTCAACGAGCTTGGTTCTTTTATTATAGATTCTATAAGCTTTCCTAGTAAGAGAATAACCAAGAAATATACCTTCTTCACTTCTTGCATCAAACTTACCCAAGTTGTCCTTACCATTGTTGTCTTAAGTATGAGATGTTTGACATTCTCCCTTTGAAGAGTTAATAGGGGGTTTTCTTCAAGATGGGGTTGATCAAGAACCTGTTCAGAATGTAATTTGCTGTATTCACAGCTTCTGCCCAATAATGTTTTGGCAACTTGTTTTCTAGAAGCATTGTTCTTGACATATCTTCAAGAGTCCTGTTCTTTCTTTCAACAACTCCATTATGTTGAGGAGTTCTAGGAGCAGAGAAATTGTGAGAGACCATGCTTAGCACATAAAAAATCAAATTATAATTGATCAAACTATCTACCATTATCACTTCTAATTGAAGCAATGGGTAGGTTTTTCAAGTTTTGAAGTTCTCTGCAAAGCTTAGAAAATTCAGAGAGGGCTTCAAATTTTTCTTTCAGAAACATAACCCAAGTATATCTAGAATAATCATCTACAATAACTAGCATATACCTCTTACCTTTTGGAGTTGGTGTCCTCATAGGACCACACAAATACATGTGAAGTAGTTCAATAGGTCTAGAAGTACTTACAAACTTCTTTGGTTTGAATGAGCTTCTAGTCTGCTTACCCTGAGCAGAAGCTTTGCATACTTCATCTTCTTTGAACTTGATAGATGGTAATCCTCTTACCAGGTCTTTGGAGATCAATTTGTTCAAGGTATGCAGGGTAATGTGACCAAGCTTTCTGTGCCAAACCCTTGAATCCTCTTTCAAGGCCTTCCGACACTTTAAGCTCTTACCTGCAACTTTGTTAGTCTGAATAGTATAAAAATTGTTTGATCTAGAGGCTGCGAGAATGCAATTGCCTGATTTCTCATTTTGCACCACACACCCCTCTTTATCAAAGATAACCTTATTTCCATTATCACAAAGCTGATATTTCAAACCATCAACTAGATATACATCAGAAATAGAATGTTCAGAATATGTAAAAACTTTACCAATACCAAGAAAGTTGCATTTGCCTTTGTCACCAAGATTAATTGAACCTTCAAATTTCTCTTTTAATTATGAGAATAGAGATCACTTTCCACTCATGTGTCTTGAACAACCACTTTCCATAAACCACTTCTGTTCTTTGACATTGGTGACAACCTGCAAGCACCAATCACTGCCTTACCTAGCTGTTAGACCAAGTGTGGAATTTGTACTCATACTCAGGATCAACAATGTTAGGTGGTCTGACCCCTTTAGGAACCCAAATATGTCTGACTTGTCCTTTAAGTTGAAATGGGAATGTGTTCCTCATTATATGAGGGTCTCTTCTTCTGAAAGGACAAGTCATCTTCATATGACCAATCTTGTTACAAAAATGACACTTAGGAGAAGTTTTGCTTCCAGCTTTCGCAAATCTGGTATTGTTATTTTCTAGAAAACTTGGATTGTATCCAATACCAGTTTTGTGAACAGACTTTTAACTTCCTCCACGAATCAAGTTTAACTTGTGTTCTGAGTCTGCAAGCTTGACTTTGACTAATTCAGATTCTTGAAGTTTCTCAGCAAGAGTAGTCTTTTGTTTATCTAATTCTTCAACCTGATGTCTCAGATTAACAAGGCTGTTAATTAGTAAAGAGTTCTCAGTGACTACTTCCTTGACTTGTGTTTTCAAGGAGTTGAAACTGGTTTTCAAGGCCTTGAAATCACTGCCAGTTTTCTTCTGAGAGATTTCAAGATTCTGATTCAGACAAACAAATTGTGAATTCTCTTTTGCTTGCTCATGAACTTTTTCTTTCAAAAGTCTAATCTCTTTTAGATAATCTTCTTCAATTAAAAGCATTGTTCTAAGATAATTTGAACGAGCATCTCTTGGTTTTGAAATCAGACAGTTTACCATTACCTCAATGTTCTTCTCAGAACTTTCATCATGCTTGGCCATAAATCATAGGTTGACATGTTCTTCTTCAGATTCATACTCACTTGAGCTATCTGAATCACTCCATGAAGCTATCATAGCTTTCTTTATTCTGTCATGGTCTTTCTTCTGAAAGTTATTGTTTTTCTTGTGTGGACAATCTCTTATCAAATGTCCTGCATCACAACATCAAAGCAGTTCATGACTTTGGATTTATTCTGTGAAGAAGACTTACCTTTGTAATCCTTGCTACTGAATGATCTGTTTCTTTCTCTGTTGAAGTCTTTATTTCCAAAGTTTTTCTTCATCTTGAGAATTCTGGTCAAGGCTTCCGAAATTAATGCAAATGGATCTTCATCATCATCATCATCATCTTCAGTTTCAAGGCTTTGAATTTTCTCATTCTCTTTGGCCTTGAGTGCTAAGTTCTTGACACCTTCAGGTAGTTCTCCTTCAGCTTCATTCATGGATATTTGTGTCAGGAGCTTCCCTTGTAGGTCATCAAGTTGTAGTGATGAGAGATCTTGAGCTTCTTCGATGGATGTAGTCTTTGGTTCCCATTTGGCCTTTGGAAGTCTTCTCAGTATCTTCCTCACCTTTTCTTCATTGGAAATATGTTTTCCCAATGAATCAATGTTGTTGACAATGTCTCTGAACCTCTTGAACATATCTCTGATTGACTCATCTGCATTCATCTTGAACAACTCATATTGATAGATGTTGATTTTAGTTTGCTTGACTTGACTGGTTCCTTCAAAGGTCAGCACAAGCTTAGCCCAGATTTCTTTGGCAGTCTTGCAGCTTGAAATCCTATTGAATTCATCTGTACTCAAAGAAAAATACTAGATGTTAATAGCTTTGTAATTCTTAAAAAATTGTTCTAATTCAGAAGAGGAGAGTGAGTCTTCAGATTTGGGAGTTTTGATCCCATCTTTCTCTATAAAGAAAGTGTGAGGTCTATTCTGAATAATGTTCCAAAGCTCTATGTCTTGATCAAGGATGAACATCTCCATCAGGGCTTTCCAGTGAGCAAAGTTGTCTCCACAAAATAGAGGAGGTCTGTTGGAAGCTCTTCCCTGTGAGAAACCACCATCACCTGCAGTACTCATGATCACCAGATGGTTAAATCATATACAGTGATACAAGCTCTGATACCAATTGAAAGGGGGAGTATGCAAATGGATATGCAACACAGATACTCTAGAAGGGGGGGGGGGGTGAATAGAGTGTGCCAACTTTTTGCAAAACTTGTGGAGGAAAAGAGTTTTAGTTCAAGAGCAATGGAGTTCAAGGCCTTGAACATAAATTCAAGACTTTGGAATGAGATACAATTTGAAATGAAACAGACAAGTCTTTTTCAAGGCCTTGAAAAGAGTTTCAAACCCTTGAAAACAGACAAGTTTGAATGCTGCAAAACTAAGTATGTAAATGAAACTCTAAATGCGAGAGACACACGATTTATAGAGTTCTGCCACTTGGACCTACGTCTCTACTTCAGGGATCTTCTCCCTGCAGAATTTCAACTCAATTCTTATTAATCAAAATCTAAGCCCTAGATCTCAAGCACAGAGAGTTGCCTTACTCTGTTACAGCTTGTGGTTCTTCCTAACCTATCTAGTACCTTCTCTAGCTAACTGATTAACTAAAAATTCTCTATTGTTCACCTTGAACAATCATTGAGAATGAAATATAGAAGTATTACTGAAATGATGTACCAATAAAGCACAACATATAAGAACACTAGAGTGTAAAACTGCACTGAAGAATGCAGTGAACTTCTATGAGTTGGAATGTGAGAGTGATGAACTTCTTTGATGCTTGTTGTAGATAGTGCTTTCTGAGCTGACAGATCTTGGCCACGTGGCAACCATCCAGCACACCATATTGTGCTCCACACACACCGGATCGCCAGCCGAGCTGATCCATGTGGGGGCTGCGAGACAGAGCCCTCGCATACCACCGCACGGGACTTGTAGGGACTTTGTGGTTTGGAGGCTAGAGTAAGCCCTGTCGCGTGCGAGCCAAGCCCGCACGCGACCTTTAGTAACTGCTTTGAGAGATTTATGGCACGAGCTCCATAAACCCGGTCAATCCGGTCAAACCCGGTCAACCTCGTAACGGTTCTGGTATTCGCGCACAACGTGCTGTAACGGTCCCTATATACTCGGACGAACGTGCCGTTATGGTTAAGCTAATTAAGCCGCCATTAATGGGCGCATTAACCACACTACAACGGTCACGTTCTCTGCTATATATAGGACGTTAACCTTTCCATACAAAGGAGAACACACTGGCCATACGCGGAAGCTCTGCCAAACCTCTGTCTCTCTCTCTCTCAGACATTGCTACTGCCTTACTCTCTCCCTACACACAACCCCACTCTTCCTGTGCGATCCCCGATCCACTACATACGGTGTACACGGAGGTCTCCCCGCCGGAATCTCTTGTGCACATTTTGGTGAACCCGACGTGAACTTACCAACAAAAGCAACCATGTCTCAGGAGGATGATGTCAGCAACAGATCCCCTTCCACCAAAGCACCATCGGGAGACGAGACCCGCCGTACTCCTACGACTCCCGGCGAGACACCGACGCTAGAGTCCTTGGATGCCACTGTTCAAAGTCAGGCGAAAGCTCTCAAGGCTCAGTCTGCGCAATTAGAACGGATCTTGGCCGTTCTGGGCACCCTTGCACCAAACCCTTCATCAGCCACCGCTGCCCCTCAAGGAGGAGGAGCCCCTACCGCTCCAGGATTGGGAGTGTCAACCACACCTCCCAACCCCAATCTGCAGACTCCACCGGCGACTACGTAGCTGCCTTCGGTTCAAGGGTCAACGGCTCAGATGCTGCCTCTTGCTGCTCACACTCCTCAGCCCTCGGCTTTGGCGTCTAACCCAACTCTGCAGTACCCTTTGCCTCCTCCAACGGCGGTCTGGGGGAATACGGGTAGTCAGTATGTTCCCAACCCTCCGGCGGCGTATGTGTCGCCACCGCCTACGGCAACCCCTCCATCAACTACCGAGGGGAGCATTCCAGAATGCATGACGTCTCTGCAGAAGCGCGTGGACACCATTCTGGCTCATCAGTCATTCGCGGATACCATTATCCCGAAGTTAGACAACGATCCACCTATTCCACGAGAGATCTATCTCATGCCTAACCCGGCGGGGTACAAGGCTCCTAAATGGGATAAGTTCGAAGACGTCAATGGAAACGCTCATGAGCATGTCATGCGTTTCATTGATGTCATGGGTCCGTACGGAGCTGATCCCAAGCTGCTGATGCGAGAGTTCCCAAAATCTCTAGGGAACGTAGCATACAAATGGTACCGAACATTGGAAGCCGGATCCGTGAAGACTTGGGACGACATGGTCCAAAAGTTCTATACCAAGTTCTTCCAGATGGAAGAAAATGTGACGATGATCCATCTCTCGCGGATGTATCAGAAGCGCGAAGAGGACGGAATTACTTTCATCAAGAAATTCAGGGCGAAATCCTTAGAGTGCAAAGATCCAATGCCCGAGAGCCGGCTCGTAGAGATATGCCTACAATGCATGCGAGATGAATACAAAGGTATGCTCATCAATTTGAAAACACCTACGTTTTCAAGGCTAATCGAATGCACGAAGAACATCGAGCCTATAGTCGAGAGACAGAAAAAGAAGAGCGCTCCGGAGCGACCTTCGAGCGGCGCTACATACAAGATTGGGAGATTTAGCTACAAGAGGGGACGCGAAGCTGAGGTCAATACAGTTTCGCCCCAAAAGCAAGCGAAGGTTGCGACCTTCGATGTACCGCCTCTGCCATGCTCAGTAGAGGAAGCAAGCGACCTCTGCAGACAGTGGCGCAAGGACGGCGTCCTGCCACCGCTCGAGAAAACACCCTCCAAGGAGATGGTGAGGGACCCTAAGTGGTGCGAGTACCATGGCAAGGTCATGCGCCCCACAGCGGAATGTATAAAGCTCAGGTTTTCATTCGACCAGAAGATGAAGAACGGCGAGCTAATCGTCAATGATCACAGAAAGGACGTGCGCAACAACCCACTTCCTGCTCATGCGGAGCAGGGCCCGAAAGGCAAAGAGGTCGCCATGATCTCGATTGTCGACTTGGAAGAAGTCGCAGAGGATGGTCTACCCATCGTTGCCGAGGTCCGTGAAGACGAGGACTACAGCATGGACACAGAGGAAGAACGTGCCGACCGCATGAAAGGGTCGCATGGCTTCAGCAGATTCTTTGATGAGATGAACTTCTCCGAGAAGTGCCGGACAGATATGACGAAAGCGATCTTGAGAATAGCAGAGGACTACGAGGAGGACCTCGTGGTCTCCAACGGGAAAGTCATCAGGGCATCCCGCTCTACAGAAAAGATTATGACCTTTTCTGCCAGTGACAAGAAGACGGATGCGAGCCACCAAAGACCTCTGTATTTGACCGCCATCATCAATGGCGTCGAGTTCAAACGAGCGTTTGTCGATGGAGGAGCAGCGGTCAACGTCGTTTCGCTCCACACATTGAAGCTAGCAGGGATCCCCGAGCACAAGATCGTCAGACGTCCATCTCCACTTATGGGATTCGGAAGCGACTCTAGAATGACGATCGGATGGATCCGCCTGGGCGTTCAAATTGGCAAAATCAAGTGCTCAGCGAAGTTCTATGTCATAGACGCGAACACCACGTACCACATGATTATAGGTCGAGCCTGGATTCATCGCTTCGACGCGGTTCCTTCAACGGCTCACCAGGTTATGAAAGCTATCTGGAACGACAGAATAGTCGAGATACCGGCTTCGACGAACCCATTCAACCTGGACGAAGCACATCTCAGCGAAGCGGTGTGGTTCACTGAGATGGCGGACGAGCAAACACCGGGACCATTCAACCCTACTCCTTTGCCCCTCTGGGAGGACATCAAGGATCAGTCACCTGCGGGAGTAATGGTGACAAGGGAAGATGCCAAGTAAAAGCCCTCTACACGCGAAGAGGCACCGCGTATCGCATATCATCGAAATAACGTGTATACTCTTAAGAGGATCGCAAAGCATGACCCCGAGGGCAAGGAAATAGAGAGCTTCTACGCCAATGGGAAGAAATGCTATCGCATATGAAGGTGCGCGGGGATGTCCTCACGCGGGCATGGGGATATCCCTGGGCAAATCAATCAAATCGAGCAAATTGCGCTGACGGAAGAGCCAACACAGGGCGCTCTAGACGAGAAACTCAAAGAAGCACCTGAATGCATGGAAGACAGGCCCTGACCACAAAATCAAGAGCTAAAGGAAGTGTTCCTCATCCCGAACGAGGAAAAGAAAAGGCCAGTCTTTCTAAGTGCGGACCTCACAAGCGAAGAGGAGCAAGGACTGCTACAACTCCTAACTGAATACAAGGATGTGTTCGCATGGGAGTACGACGAAATGCCAGGTCTGGATACAAGCATCACCATGCACCGTTTGGACATTATCCCAGGGTCTAAACCGGTAAAGCAAAGTACGAGGAGCTTCAGACCGGAGCTTAACGTGAAAATCAAGCAGGAGATTGTCAAACTCCTGGATCCCATGAAGTGCGCATTCGGGGTAACATCAGGGAAATTCTTGGGATGCGTGGTTCATCGCCAAGGGATTGAGCCTGACCCTGCGAAAGTATCAGCTATCACCAGCATGACACCATCCCATAACCAGAGTACCTTGAAAACATTCTTGGGAAAGCTATCATATCTGCGAAGATTCATCCCAGCGATTGCAGAAATCACCTGCTGTTTTAGTGCTCTCCTCAAGAAAGACGCTGCGTACAACTGGACTCCGGAGCACGAAGCTGCAAAAATAATGATCGCACCCCAATTGGGTTCACCGCTCCTGCTATATCTGACATCAACAAGGAGATCTATAGGAGCGCTCTTGGCTCAGGAGTATGAAGGCCAAGAGAGGCCTATCTACTACATCTCTCGCATCGTGCAGCCTGCTGAATCAAGGTACACAGACATCGAACGTCATTGCCTTGTCTTATTCTTTGTAATAGAGAAGTTGAAACACTATTTTGCATCGCACAAAGTAGTAGTGGTCACCAAGAGCGACCCTATACGATATTTGCTAACTCACACTACTCCGGGTGGGAGATTGGCGAAATGGTACATGACCATTTCTCAATATGATATCACATGCGTGTGACCGCGAGCGATCAAGTCGCAGGCAGTAGCAGATCTGTTGGCACAGTTCCCTGACAACAGCCACGAGCCCGTGATCGAGGAAGAGCTCGAAGGTCCTGAGATCTACGCAATCGACGTGCCCTATTGGACGCTCCACTTTGACGGCTCGTCCACGAGGAAAGGTGGAGGCACTGGGATAGTCTTGACAAAGCCAGACGGGGAAGTCATACAGATGTCCGCAAAGCTCAACTTCGCAGTCACAAACAACGAAGCGGAATATGAGGCTCTCATCGCAGGGCTCCGTGCGGCGAAAGCTTTGGAAGTAAGCAACTTAACGGTCATGGGAGATTCCAAGCTGATCGTTAAGCAAGCCTCGGGCGAGTATGGTTTGAAGGAGATCAACCTCCTGTCTTATCGCACCCTAGTACAAAAGTTGATGCAGCAATTCTGCGATGTGAAGTACGAGCACAAGCCCCGAGCAGACAACAGGCACGCGGACGCTTTAGCAACCTTGGGATCTAAGGTCAGCATTGACAAGTGTCCTGCAAAGATATCTATTGAAGTGCGAACATCGTCGGCATTGACAGAGGATGCATGCGACGACGAACACATGGATGACGCAGACTGGCGGAAAGCAATCCTGCAAGCTATTGCGGAAGGCACAAGCAGCGAAAGCTGGGCACTCACAAAAGGGTACTGCATACATGATAACACCCTCTATTACAAGGGCCCTGGCGGAATACTCATGCGATGCGTCTCCGAGCGAGAGGGACAACTTTTGTTAGAAAAGATTCACCAACATGCTTGCGGAGAAAGCGAGGTGTCAATCTACAGGAAGGCTCAGAGATATGGCATTCATTGGCCAGACATGTCAACAGCCGCAGCCCTTATACAAGGAAAGTGCGAGAGTTGCGCACTAATCAAAGATTCTCTACTCATCGCCCTAACCGATGACGACACGGACTGGAGGAAGCCACTATTTGATTTCCTCACCCAGGGCACTGCGCCCGAGTCAAGAAAAGAAGCCGAGAAATTGAAAAGGAAAGCGTCTCGATATGTGGTACAGGAAAACCTACTTTGGCGAAGAGGTCACGAGGGCAACTTGCTGCGATTTCTAGACGGCAGAGAAGCACAAGAAGTCATGGACCTTTCTCATCAGGTGGAACACCAAGGAGGTGCGAAATTATGCAGACAGCTCCTCTCAATCGGGTATTTCTGGCCCACGATGAAGGTCGATTGCCGCGCCAAAGTGCGACGCTGCCAGGAATGCCAATTCAAAGGGAACCTAGTGCACGCTCCCGCCGTGGATCTACATGCATTAGGGACGCCATGGCCATTTCACACATGGGCTCTGGACTTCATCGGTCCCATCCGACCGACGTCGCGCGGGAACCATTTCATTCTCACCGCGACTGAGCTATTCACCAAGTGGGTGGAAGCAATACCACTGAAGACGGCAAATGCGCTGGCCGTGGTCAACTTCATTCAGGAAAGCATCATATGCAGGTTCGGAATCCCAAACACCATTCTTTCAGATAACGGTACTCCTTTTGTTAATCGCCAGGTAGCTGCGAAATTAGCGGAGTACAATATCAGACAGATTTGTTCTACCCCTTATTACCCAAAGGGAAATGGACAAGCCGAAGCGACCAACAAAACGCTGTTAAGAATTTTGAGCAAAATGGTCGCAGATGACCACAAGAAGTGGGCCGACTCTCTAAGCATAGCTCTGTGGGCCTACCGAACTTCTCCAAGGACACCCACGGGGGCCTCGCCCTTTCTACTATGTTATGGGGCCGAAGCTGTAGTACCTGCGGAGGTTAGAGTCAATTCGGCAAGGCTGGCCTTCCATGCACTCTATGAAAATCAACGCGATCACGACTTAGTCTTGCTGGAGGAAAAGCGAGAACAAGCCAAAAGAACCCATAAGCGGTACCAGGAAAGAATCGCTCGCGCCTACAATAAGACGGTCCAGCGAAGAGATTTCGCAGTCGGAGACTTGGTCTTGCGCGCATCTGACCACTGTATGCGAGAAGCGACTCACCCGAAGTTCGCAGCCAACTGGGAAGGACCCTTCGAAGTCACAGAAGTCTTCGACAGTGGCTACTGCAGCATCCGAAGGTTGCACGGCACAACCTCAACCCCGAGTTCAGTCAACATGCGCTGGATTAAGAAGTACTATCCCTGACTTCTCTTATTTCATGCGTTTTATTATAACGTCGCTTGATATCTTGTATGGCTACGATTTACACAATCTCCTCTCCCATATGAGAGGATTGTAATCCCATCTCTCCCATATGAGAGCGTTATAATAAAAGAATTCTCCCAAATGAGAAGTTCACATTTCTAGCTGTTTATGTCGTTTTATTCAGTTTGTTATTACTGTTAACAATGGTTTATCCGCCGCAATAGCAATCTATGCAAATGCGATCTTAATTGATCATCTAAGCCTATCTCTTACGATAGCAGCCTATGCAAACGCGATCTTAACTGATCATCTAAGCCTATCTCTTACGATAGCAGCCTATGCAAATGCGATCTTAATTGATCATCTAAGCCTATCTCTTACGATAGCAGCCTATGCAAACGCGATCTTAACCGATCATCTAAGCCTATCTCTTACGATAGCAGCCTATGCAAATGCGATCTTAATTGATCATCTAAGCCTATCTCTTACGATAGCAGCCAATGCAAATGCGATCTTAATTGATCATCTAAGCCTATCTCTTACGATAGCAGCCTATGCAAATGCGATCTTAATTGATCATATAAGCCTATCTCTTACGATAGCAGCCTATGCAAATGCGATCTTGATTGATCTTCTAAAGCCTATCTGTCACGATAGCAACACATATAAATGCGATCTTAATTGATCTTCTAAAGCCTATCTGTCACGATAGCAACACATACGAATGCGATCTTAATTGATCTTTAAAACCTATCTGTTGCGATAGCAGCCTACGCAAAAATGATCTTAGTTGATCTTCTAAAGCCTATCTGTCACGGTAGCAACTCGCACAATTTAACGATCTTAATTGATCTACTAAAGACTATCTGCTACGATAGCAATATTGCGAAAATGATCTTAAATGATCCACAACGGCCAATCACAAGCCCATCTGCCAGGATGGCACAGCTGCGAAAATACGATCTCAAACGATCTAGTGAAACATCCGCGAATTCACATAGCAGATCGCAAATGTGAAACCATTACGTAGCATTATGCAAGGCGAAATATGCCGAAACGCATGCGAAGTTGTATTTTGTTGTAAAGAGACAGCAGATAATACAAAAGGCTATTTATCATTATGAGTCAAAAGATTACAATTTATCTGTCTAAATAGCAGCTTACAAGCGAAAAAGCTCGAATCTAACTACGCAGCCAACATGGCTTACAATACATTCGAAAAGCATGAAGTAACACACCGCGGGAATCCCGACTGAAAAAGGGTGAACCTAACGGTCCTAACACGGGCTATACAATACGCAAATCTGCGGGTGAACATCTGTCGCGACTGGGATCTCGCTCCTAAGAGCCACGTGAAGCCATACGTTCAAGATCCCAGTATTTGACAAGACCCTTGTCAGATCTGCACCCCATAACATTTGCCCAAGGAACCACCGGTTCCAGCGATCAACAGGCAAGCATAGGCTCCAAAAGGCAAGGGCTCCTTGTAGACGGGGATGAACACAGCGGTCCGCAGCCCTGAGTTCAAGAAGGAAGAGGCAAGAAATCCTCCTCCAGGGATGCTGGAGGAGAATTCCGCTGTTCATTACGAGACGGTAGCACGGTCACTTCGGCGCTGCACCTCGCCGGGAGGCGGCCGGAAACATGACCTGCACACATAATACACGAAGAAATTTCTTCGAACACACATGAGATATTATCTGCATCTTCTTTATGATGGTTATAAAGAGCAATAAGCCTCATAAAGTGGATCTTGGAAACTATTTCTACAGCACAAAGCGCAAACTCAGGATTCACAACTTGCAGTTGCCACGAATCAACGGAAAATAAGCGTTGAAGCCAGCAGTCGTAAGGACTCACGGCAAAGCACATTTTTGGGATGAAGAACCCAAATAGCAAAGACAGGGTTTATATAGACCCTGTGGAGACTCTTCAGTTGCCAAAGATGAGTCAGCAGAATTCAAAAAGAGGGTAAGTTCAATCACTTACGCCTTGAAAAGCGGTAACAATCAATTACCCTACTAAAGGCTACGACGATTCAGTTGCGTATCCTAATAAATGACGGATGGTCATGATTCGGATGGACTTCCCAACGAAAGCGTGCTTATCTGCCGAGAAATTAGCGCGAAAATCAAGCAGCGTATCAATTGCTGATGTCATAATTGGATATGCACAGAAATATCCTATCAAATCCCGGGAAAGGGCAAAACAGGCAAATTCATTGTTTGTTGTTAAAAAAGGGGGGAGAAACCCTAGCAGCATTACATTAATGTTTCAAACATTACAATAATGTTTCAGCTATTTCCTTGCTATTTTTCAAAATTCGAAAAGTCAAAGCAAATTTTTGATCAAGGAGTCTTGGGGCTCGAACTGATGGCTCAGCTTCTCTACTTGTTCCACTTCTTGCTTCAGCAGCTCGCATCCGGCATTCATCTCATGATAGAGCTTCAGAGCTTCATCAACCTTTAGCTTTTGCTGCTCCACCTTCTGCTTCTCAGCTGCGAGATTCTGGTGGCCGAGTTTCAAAGTTACGGCTGCGCGAATCAGCGTGACTCTGTTCATAAGAAATTTGAAACCCAGTTTTCCCTGGAATTTGGTCACGAGATTTTGGCACATGCCACATAGCAATTCAGCACTCTGGACCGAAATGGTCGCAGGCGTAGCCGCAGACAGCTGCTCCAAAGTCCAAATGGCTTCAGTAAGAAACAGCCTCCTGTCGAAGGGCCCTATCTCCAGAGATCTCACAAACGATTGGGGGTAGGCGAGGCGCATTCGAACCACCCAGTCTACATCGGTTTGCTTCAAACCTGAGGAGATGTCAAAACTAAGTTATGATGTCAAACTCGCAAGAAAATAATGCAGAATGCGAACAGTAAAGCTTTGCTTACCAGTTCCTTCCAGAATCTCATGAAGAGAAGGAATGCGCGCTACCGGGGTGGTCGAAGACTGTCCTCGCTCCATAGCTCTCCTATCAGCTGCGAGCTCCAATCTCTCGTAGTCAGGAGGAAGAGTGTAGGCCGCACCAGCTGCGACTGCATTCCCAACCTGCGAGCCCCAAAAGCTCCACGCAGGAATAGGTGCCTCTGGCTCAGTCATCGCCGGAAGCGAAGGGACAGCCGAAGTCGCTTGGCGAAGAACGCTCTCAGATGCGAAAGCATTAGCAGCACTTGTCCTTACTTCCTCAGCACCAGCATGGACATTTTCATCCATCAGCACAGCATCTGCCTCAGCATCATCGGAAAGTTCGATGATGTCCTTGAGAGGCTCACTTGCATGTTCAGCAGCTGCGACAGGCTTCTCGGTATGGGAGCTTGGAATCGGGACATAGGATGCAGAAGGCTGACTCCTCCGCTCCAGCACAGGTTCCTCAGCATGACCTGCAATATTAAATGCGATGATATGAGGTGACTTGCGCTATAAGTTATTTTGCTATCTTTACTAAAGCTAAGAGTAAGCACCTCCACGCGAAGGTGGGATTGAGGTATCTTCATCATACACTAAGGACGTGGAACCATGTCCTATTAGTGTGTCCTCACTAAGCAAGTCTTTAAGAGAAGCGTGACCCGGGATGCGAATAAACCAGTCATGATTCTGTCTCAAGTTGCTAAAAGCCTAGTACATGCGTATCACTCAAATAATTACCTGAGGGTTCTCCGCATTTGTTTACTAACCAACGGCGAATGTCAGCCTTTGACACACCATGCTTTAACGCACCCACAATAACATCTCTATAAGTTACTGCGAGATTGAAGATCTCACCTTTATCGCCGCCTGCGATTTCCTCAAAGTCCGCTTGAACTTGCTCCAGCGCTGCTGCATCCTCTTCCGGAACCGCATCTTCTTCCTCTGCCTGGGGAACCACTTCTTCGGGAAGCTCATCTTCCTCGCTAGCTGGACGCACTAAGTCGTCAACATGCTGCTCTTCGAGGCTCCGCTGTCTTACGCGCTCGAGCTCCTCCTCTTCTCGTTGCCTTCTTCTTTCAGCAGCTTCCGCGACTGTCTTCCTGGACTCAGCAAGAATGTCCTCGCTTATGGGATCGTCTGGAATGCCTGAATGGGTATCTCTCTTTTGTCTCTTGGCCAAAAGACCACCAATGGTCTCATCATCATCATCATCTGCGAAGACATGATTGGTTTAAGAAAAGAAGTGCAAAGAAGTTATGATAACGGGAAAGGAAATGCGACGGAGGTACCTCCTGATTCTTCCTCATGCATCACAACTGTTGCTTCTTCTTCTTCATCACTTTCTTGGGGCTCCTGCCTCTCTTCCTCTTCCTCTTGGTTGAATGGAACGAAAGACTCAACTGCGAGCTCCTTCCGAACCTTGCAGGGCATGCGACCTTTGCCCTTGTCCTTGATAGAAAGGGACCTCACTAGAGGAGAAGCTGGAGCACTTCTGGGGGAAGAAATCGTAATTCCCTTTTGCCTAGGCCTCTTCACTCTCGGCGCCGCAGTCGCTGGAGGGGACGGGTCATCTCCAGGAGGAGACGGAGCTGGAGGATTGTCTATCAGCGAGTCAGCAAAAGCATTCATGACTGCGCGAATCTTTGTTTCGACCTCAGGGTCCATCCTCCATGCTAGCCGGAACGACTGCTTTTGTCTTCTGGTGGCAACAATGGCGTTAACCAATGACTTGGAGCGATCACCAGATGCGAATCGCCGCACATGACACTACAACAGTACAGAATAAAGATGTCAGCATAAGGAAATCAAGAAGCTTAACGCACGCGAAGAAATTGCTTACCTCAGCAAATGCCTTGCTGTATCTGACGACATGCGTATCGCCCTTCTTAATTGCGGCGACTTGCTCCTTCAGAATGACATCAGGACACAAATGGTTCTCACGATCCCACAGTGAGTAGCAACCATACTCAGACTCGCTCAGACTGCAAGTGGGGCGAAACGGATAGGAGTTTCTTTTGATCAAGGGAGCTCTGCTTGACTGCGCGGCCGACTCCGTCTCAATCCGCGTTTGCTGGGCAACCCAGTACGCGAGCCAGTTTTGGGAACAACCACCCTCTCGGGTTCCCGCAGGCTGCTCGAAGGGAAGATTGTTCATGAAGACCGTCTTGCACTCCTTTGTTAGCAAGCGCTTATAGCGTCCTCTGATAATGGACTGGGGCCAGATTGATGGGGCCACCGCATCGAAACCAAACTGAGGAGAAACTCGAGTGGGGTCAACGTCCACGGTAAGCTTTTCATACCTCGGCGTGAGCTCACGAATATGCTCTGCGAGGGCAGGAAGGGAACCTCGCAGACACCAGCAGAAGAACTCGCGATAACGCTCATGGAAATGCGATTTCTCTTCAAAGAGAAGCTCTTCTGAGAAAACAACGCCCTTAGAGGGGTACAGCTTTGGAAACCATCGCACGTTCTCAATGCGCGTGGCATAGGGCCTGGCAATAAACTCCTTCCGTTTGTTGCATATCAAACTCCAAACGCACTTGGTGTTGCTCGCTCCGAACCACCTCGCAGCTCTTCCGCTGTTGCGCGCTTCCGTCTCGCCTGGAGGACACCACTTGTCAAGTTTGAGAGCAGTTGGAGCATAAGACGGCCATCGCTCGAAAACCCACATTGTCAAAAAGGAAATATTGACAAAAGTCAGTACATCGAGGCGGCCACGCGACTCCTTCATGGCTAGAACCAGCTGATCAAGCCTATAGTACAGCGTGCCCAAAACCAAGGGTCCGAGTGCGACTCTCTGGCCAAGGGCGAGCCTCACAGCAAGTGGCAACACATGGTAGAAGACTCCGTCATGGGGGTGACCATCAATCAGGTACCTCGACAGCCAAGCACAGAGAAAAGCACAAAGGGTCAAATGATAGCCTTTACCCTCTACGTAATTCTCGGCCTCTGGGTCCTCACTCAGAAGTTTCTTAGTGATGCTGCTGTTCGCATAGTCTCGGAAGAAGTACTGCAACCATTTGTTCCAGGTGTTCTTCGCAGACGTATCAACCAACTGCCAGTTCGGAAGAGGCTTTGTAGTGGTCCACCGGGTGGAGATTTTCTTTACCTCTGCTAGGCATTCCTCCATCTGCGTGTATAAAGCAATCTCCGCGGATGCCCTCAAGGGACTTAAAGGGTCCACTTCGCCCATGGGGGAAAGCTCGTACAGCATTTGAACGTCCTCGAATGTGGGGGCAGCCTCGAACTCAGCAAAATGGAACGTATGAGTCGCAGGCGAGTAACGGGACAGAAGGTCTAGAAGCATGGACTGATCCCGCTTCACGGTAGCACCCTTCATAGCACGGATAGCAAAGTATACGCCGGCTTCGTCAAGAGTCGCGGCGTGATGGTCCAACACGTGGTCGATCCACTCATCCATATAGTCCAATTTCTGGACGAACGCCTGGGTAGAAATCGCAGTATAGGGGTAGTGCCCGTTCTCGATTCCCAGTCGAACTATATCCTCGGAACCGATCAACTAGAGCAAGGCTGAGTTGACTGGGCGAGTCAGTGTCAGCAATCGCTCGACCGGGACAGGATCGGGCATCCTCTTCGCCTTAACTCTCGCATGGTAAAAATCTTTGCCGCCTAAATAGGGGGCTTTTCGCCACAGAGTCTGTGGAAGGTCGGGTATCTCTTCATCTTCCTTGACGGGTCTGGTTACTCTTGTCTTGGCCATCCCTGCGAAAGAGCAAGAAAAAGGGGGGAGAAATACCACACTTCAGTTTGAATTTTGAAATTCAAGATCTATGCAAAGGAAGACGAACAGTTTCTGGTATCAATTTCAGAAATCAGGGAGTTGCAAGATCTCATATTGTTGAAGGATTAAAGCAAAGTGGGTTCAAAGATCAAAGCCTCTTCACAAATTTCATGGGTTTACAGATTCAATGCAGTTCAAGGCAAACACTGGTATCTTAAATCAAAATTAAACGAGGCCAACCTTGTTTTCTTGAAGCCTGCTTAGATATGCACAATTGAAGAACACGATTTGCAGTTCTGAACTGGTGATTGATTATCTGAATCTGCTCTCGAAGATCTCCGGGTACCATTCACTTTAAGAAAGAAGTGATGCTTTGCAATAATGGGGGATACAAGGTATTTATCCAAAACAATGAAGGGTTGCGTCCTTTCGGTAGTCGAATCGCAACCGTCACCGTCGAATCGCGCAATCACAGGACAAGCTGACGTCACACCTAAAACCCTAAAGGCCAGACGGCACGACTCTAGAGTTTTAGGTCATAATGACACGCACGGGGGCTGAGCTTACCCGTATTTGAATTGGTGCGTGGCAGCAACGCGTATGTTGGTTTCCGCGCATGGAAGTCTATACAGCTATGAGTCTTCACGCGCAGAAAGGGGGCTAATGTAGATAGTGCTTTCTGAGCTGACAGATCTTGGCCACGTGGCAACCATCCAGCACACCATATTGTGCTCCACACACACCGGATCGCCAGCCGAGCTGATCCATGTGGGGGCTGCGAGACAGAGCCCTCGCATACCACCGCACGGGACTTGTAGGGACTTTGTGGTTTGGAGGCTAGAGTAAGCCCTGTCGCGTGCGAGCCAAGCCCGCACGCGACCTTTAGTAACTGCTTTGAGAGATTTATGGCACGAGCTCCATAAACCCGGTCAATCCGGTCAAACCCGGTCAACCTCGTAACGGTTCTGGTATTCGCGCACAACGTGCTGTAACGGTCCCTATATACTCGGACGAACGTGCCGTTATGGTTAAGCTAATTAAGCCGCCATTAATGGGCGCATTAACCACACTACAACGGTCACGTTCTCTGCTATATATAGGACGTTAACCTTTCCATACAAAGGAGAACACACTGGCCATACGCGGAAGCTCTGCCAAACCTCTGTCTCTCTCTCAGACATTGCTACTGCCTTACTCTCTCCCTACACACAACCCCACTCTTCCTGTGCGATCCCTGATCCACTACATATGGTGTACACGGAGGTCTCCCCGCCGGAATCTCTTGTGCACACTTGTCATTCCAGAATTGTGTCTCTCTTTTTCCCCGTTGAGTGTTGGGTTTTGTTGCTTCAAAATGAGCTCTATTTATACTGTTTGAAGCTCTGCAAATCTTCCCAAATTTTCAGCAACAACTTCCTATTTTGTAGGCAACAAACTTTGACTCTCTTAGCAGCTTTCTCCAACGGACAGTTGATCACAATCTTCAGAGATATTGTTGTGATCTTGTCATTAAACAATCTGAGAAGCTGTCATGAGTCTCTGATTGATCACATAATCATCTTCACTAAGTATTTTCCTTCTTGCAAAAGTCAGATAAGGAAACAAATCCTGCACATTTACGAAATAAAATTTCCCTGCAAAACTGAGTCAAACTGATGGATTAAATCATCTTAGATATATCAAAAAAAGTTTGTCATTCATCATCAAATAATAACACATCAAGTACAGGGGTGAGAGGGATAAAATTAAATCAAAAGAGTTTAGAGAAACTCCCCCTCAGAGCATGCATGCGGGTCAGACAGTTTCAAGGCTTTGAATCCTGGTTCAAGGCCTTGAATATCACGCCCGTGAAACCTGATTCTAGGCTTTGAAAACTGGTTCAAGGCCTAGGTATTTCAAGTCCATGAAACCTGTGACCTTACATTTACTTCTCCTTCATTTACTTGTTTGATTACATGTGCCAAATTATTTTTTTACATGTTGAGGTATTTCTTACTCAACCTGAGCTGACATTTTGAAAAACTGTGGTCGGCTTTTGCCACTTTGAAAACCAACAGGTTAGCACCGCTGCAGGCTCTGGGGGAACGAATCACTAGATTGGATCAAGGAATCACTTTAGCTCTCACGGAATAAATCATTAGTGCCATGTTTTTCAAACAATTCTGTTTTTTTTTCAAGTTTCCACGTTAAGGAACACGTTTGGTCATTTCCTTTATTGTAATAAAGTTGATTTTTAATTAAATTTGAAGTTTTGTTCTTTATGGTTTGGTACGAGATTGACGTTCTACCCCATTCACAATGAGGTAAAACTCCTCGTGCGGGGGACATCTTAGTGGTTTGGGCTAGGCCTGAAATCGTGGGGTGTTGCAGTCGGTATTAGAACCCAGCTTCGTGACCTTACCTAAAGAACTAGGATTAATTAACTAGTTAATCACAAACAGAAAAAATCTTTTCAAAATTCTAATAACTGGACTAGGAATGATTAAAACTTGGAAAGTTAATAAGTAAATAAGCCGCGGGGTTTGAGTAACTTATATGTTTTTACAATTCATGTGCTTACTCGTCGATTAAGCTGTTTGTTGCTTATTGGGACATTTGTCCATGTGAAAGTTGTTTACCTACTTGTAGGATGTGGGTTTCCTAGCTATGGCTTCATGTTGGTGGTTATCATGCTATACATGTATAAGTTGTTTTAGGCTCATTATATAATTTTATCGACAAGATAGTGGCGATATTTCGATCCTGCGACCTTATTTCCTCGTGGAAGCTTCTCGGTGAGCAGGAATTGGAGGTGATCGGTGACGCAGGTTTGGAGTATCCACCAATGGATATTAGCTTTGTGTCCTCTATATTTCTACGTTTTCCCACCATCGCACTACCAGTCTATCCTCGTGAGAGTCAGTTTATGTTTTAGTAGCATGCTTATTTGACTTATTTGATTATGATTATTGGATGCTTTGTGATATCTTGATAATTTGATTTGCACGAGTAACATTATGGGTGATTTTGGGATGATAACTGAATGATTCTTTGAATTCATTTTGTGTGCGTATGTTCCATTATTAAGTAATAGTCATTTGGAAATAGGTGAATGAGCGGTCAGATTTACCACTATTACACCAGGAACCGCACACGTTCAAGAAATCAACAAGCAACCATGGATCACACTACTAGAAATTCTGCCTGTGACGGCGGTTTAAAAACGCCATTTAATGAACCCAAAACTGCCGTTCTCAAGTTTACGACGGTTTCTCTGGCGGTTTTGTTTTTTACGCTAAGAAAGCCGTCGTGAATGGATAAGGGCGGTTTAAAGCCGCCGATTAAATAGCCTAGGGCGGTTCCTGTAAACCGACGTACTGTACACGACATATTAAAAAACTGCCCTAATAGTATATTTTTATATTTTTTTATATTCAATTTTCAGATTCATTTTAGCTCAAATAGTTTAATTGGTTTCATCGGCTATTTTTAATTGCGGTTTTTTCTGAGGTCGTTTCATCTACTGCATATATCATTTTGAACAATTATTTTTTTCATCAGGAAGATTCATGGCTTGTAAGCTTTTTCTTTGTTTTTGCCACCCAATAATTGTGAAACTTGCAACTTCTGAATCCAGGAAGCCATTTTTTGAAATCCAAAACAGAGAGAGACCGAAATAGAACATATTCTGAAAATCAAAACAGAGAGATCGGAATAGACCCAAGAAGTCATTGGAGCTCCAAGAGATGGGAGAAGTAGACAGAGAGACAAGACAGAGATAGAACAAATCTAGACCGAGAGAAAGAAACCGAGAAAGGAGTGGGAGACGGAGAGAGAGAATAGGGCGACGGATGGAGGGAGGTTGAGAGAAGTTGCAGATAGGGGACGAAGGGGGAAATAGATAGAGAGATTCATACCTGGTCGTGGAGGAGGCGGACCGACAGAGAGATACCATAGAGGAGTCATAGAACCGAGAGAAAAAGGCGTGAGAGCGGTGAGAGAGAGGGCGACGGGGAAACGGAGAGAGAGAGATGGAGGAGGGAGAGAGACGTACATACCAGATGATAGAGAGAGATGTTTGAGTAGCGGCTGGGAAATGAGAGGAGGAGGGAGTGTTTGGGAGTTATAAGGATAGGGTTTACATTTGGCGGTCAAGATTTAATCTGGTTGTTCTTAGATCAAAGGCCCAGATTTAATATAGTAAATTTATTATTTCTTTAGATAAATAAAATATAAAGTGAATGGCAGTTTTCAGAAAACTAACGCGCAATTAATGGCACATAAATGGTAAACCAACGTAATTTTAGGGCGGTTTTTAACTTTCCGCCGTAGCAAGTATTTAATTTACGTCAGTTTTCGTAAACCGCCGTAACTTGCTGCGCTTTTAGAAAAAACGACATTTATATGTTCAATAAATGGCGGTTTTAACATTTGACTTATTCCAAACTGCCGTGCACTGCCGTGTCAGGACAAATTTCTAGTAGTGTCATGAAGCACGATTCGCCCAACTGGAGCAAATGACCTTGACCGTAGCTCAGATTGCCGAGAATAATCACAATCATGGAAATGATATAGCGCGTAGGATTTCCTACATGAAGCCTGACTTTTTCAGGGGCAGGGATGATCCAACTCTGCTTGAAGACTGGATTAGAGATTTCGATAAGATCTTTGAGTCGGTTAACTGCTCAGCTAATCATTGTGTCCCTTGCGCGGCATAATACTTTAAGGGAGAGGCAGAAAATTGGTGGACCGCTAACAAGGTTGTGCTCCAAGCACAAGAGAACTTTGGATGGGAGGATTCATTGAAAGCTTTGCGTGAGAGATTTATCCCTTTCACGTGAAGAAGAAGAAGTTTCGTGAATTCTTGGAACTCAAATAAGGTAGTGACACCGTGGAGGAATACTATGAGAAGCTCTCGGAGTTATCAAGCTTTGCTGGAGCCTTAGCCCCAACCGAGGAAGAGAAGATGGATCGTTTCATTGAGGGTTTGAACTACAGTGTCCTGAGGTCTATGGGGGAAAATACAATTTGCCACTCTCCAGGATGCCTATGGAAAGGCGATCAACATGGCTCGATATTCTGAACTCAACAATGAGAATAACAAGAAGCGTAAGGCGGAATCACAACCAGCAGGAGGTCAGCTCTAGAACCAATTTGGCAATGAGGATAAGCGCTTTAGGAAAAACCCTAACAACCAATCTGGGAACGGGGGATGGATTTGGAAACCGAAATGGAACGGCCCCTCGCACTCACAAGTGCAAGTTTTGCCCAAGGAATCATCCGGGAACAAATTTCCAGGGTAACAAAAAGCAATTCCGTAATTGTGGAATCATGGGGCATAGGATGTATGAGTGCCACAAACCGAATAAAAACCAAGGTGGTGGTGGTAATGGAAAGTTCAATGGAGGCACCAACTATCGTGGAGGCAACTGTAGATACTGCTTTCCAGACAGACAGGTCGTTGCCACGTGGCAGCCATCCAGCACACCTAGCTGTGCTCCATCCACACCGGATCACCACCCGTGCTGATCCACGTGAGGGCTACGAGACAGGGCCCCCGCGCACCATAACACGGGACTTGTAGGGACTTAGTGGTTTGGAGGCTAGGGTAAGGTCCGTCGTGCGCATGCGCGACCTCTGGTAACTGACTGAGATATCCTAGGCTTACGTGTTCCATTAATGCGACTGATCTCATAACGGTCTCCGATACTTGCGGACAGATGCGTAATGGTTCCTATATACACGGTCAAACGTGCCGTTGGAGGTTCTATCATTAAGCCGCCATTTATGCTGCACTAAACCCCCCAACGGTCACTTCCCCACTATATATAGAATCGTTAGCTCCCCGTCGCAACACAACAAGACTCGTAAGACACATTGGTCTAGTGCCATAGTGTAGGGTTTTGATCATGTATACGCAGCGGAAAAACAAATTTTATCCATGCAATACCCTCCAAGGATCACATGACAAGAGACATAACGATGGTAAGGGAAGAAATCAAGTTACACACCTTAGGATTTCTCCTGTGATGACTTGTAACGTGAATTGTGTCACGTTCTCTATAGTTGATCCACGCCTAGAGTTGAGATCTAGATCTTCCTTATACTTTGTGCTAGCCCCGAATGGAGGAAGAGGAAGAATAAATCACGCAACACGAGGAAACAAGGAGGGGCGGCCTCCTTGTTGGGCCGACGGCAAGGGGGCGGCGACAAGGGGGCGGACAGCTCCTCTTGCTTGCTTGCTTTCTCTCCGTTTGTTCTCTCCCACTCAAGTTATGAACTAAAGGCTCATAAGTGTGGGAAGGAAGGAAGGAGCATCCTTTATATAGTCCAAAAAATCCTCGCCAACTACCTAAAATACCTATTCTAGTCCTACTAGAATTCGGTTTAGTCCCTTCTTTGCAAATTAGTCCTACTAAGTTTGCAAAGTGTTGCAAAGTGATCCTTCTAATTAATTAATCCAATTAATAAATTCCCAAATCTAGTTCAACTCTATATCGCGTGTGACCCCATAGGTTATCTAGTTGGTAGCAACAATTTGCTAATATGGAGCGGTTTCTAGCAAAACATCCATTCTAGCCAACTAATAGAATAGTCATCCGAAAAACATTTACAAGTAGTTGTCTCATCCCTTTGTCTCTATATCCAGATTGGGCACGAGACATAAAGGTCACACTCGTATATACAATCCATAGTTTCTCGATCCATGGGAATAGCCTTATTCGTGCAAATAACATCAGTATCCTATATTGATTTATTTGAGTCTGGACAGACATTCTATAAGCACTATCACTCGAGTGGCCTAGGATATTTTCTCCCGTTATGTGGGAGGGAAAAATTATATCTACGTCAACTACGATATCTAAGCTTGCTTCTTATTGTATCCAGTACACGCCTTTATAACTACCCAGTTACGGTGTAGCGTTTAACGCTACCAAAATCACAATAATCCACAACTAGAATATCTAGCGACTTCAAGTCTAAGGATGACAATACCATTGCACCACGAGAAGCACTTGTGACTCAACATAACATGTATGTAGCCTTCTCGAAGATGGGTCAATCCGGTGCGCCATTACCCTTAATGCACACCCATGTATTGGATCATGATATCTTCATATCAATCAAACCCCATACTAGTCTATAGATGATTGTCCTATTAATCATTATACTGGAATAAGGATAATTAAGATAAACAACACAATTGTAAATATAAGGAATTCATTATATTAAATATCCAATAAATAATACAATGAATGTTCTAGCCAAAATGAATTCATACTAAACTAGATTGCCTCTAGGGCATCTATTCCAACAGTCTCCCACTTGCACTAGATCCAATCTGACACATCTCGTATGCCCATGCTCCTAGTGTGCCCTTCATGCTTCCACTGCACAAGCGACTTTGTAAGTGGATATGACAGATTCTCATCTGTAGGAATCTTGCATATCCGAACGTCTCCTCTATCGATAATATCTCGATTCAGATGGAACTTCCTGAGCACGTGCTTGGATTTCTGGTGTGACCTGGGCTCCTTTGATTGCGCGATCGCCCCAGTGTTGTCACAGTACAACTCGACTTGATCCGCAATGCTAGGAACCACACCAAGTTCAGAAACAAACTTTCTGATCCAAACAGCTTCCTTTGCTGCGCCGTTTGCAGCAATGTACTCCGCCTCTGTTGTAGAACCAGCCGCCATCTCTTTCTTGGAACTCTTCCAGCTCACCGTTGCTCCATTCAGGAAAAACACATATCCCGACTGTGATCTGAAGTCATCTATGTCGGTTTGGAAGCTTGAATCCGTGTAACCACTTACACGCAACTCCTCCTCACTGCCAAATATCAAGAAAGCATCCTTAGTTCTTCTCAAGTACTTTAGGATGTTCTTAACTGCAATCCAGTGACTCTCACCCGGATTGGATTGGTATATGCTTTTCATACTCAAGGTATATGACACATCTAGTCTTGTACATAACATGGCGTACATGATAGATCCTATGGCCGAAGCATAGGGAATTCTACTCATGCGTTCCTTCTCAATCTCATTGGAAGGACAACCCCTCTTCGAAAGAGTGATTCCATGTGACATGGGCAAGAATCCCTTCTTGGAATCTTGCATGTTGAACTGCTTCAACACCTTGTCAATATGTGTACTTTGAATTAGGCCTAGAAGTCTCTTAGATCTATCTCTATAGATCTTTATACCGAGTATATAGGCTGCTTCCCGTAAGTCCTTCATTGAGAAACACTTCCCTAGCCAATCTTTAACAGATTTCAGCATGGGAACGTCGTTTCCAATGAGTAGTATGTCATCCACATACAAGACCAGAAAAGCTACAGAGCTCCCACTAACCTTCTTGTAGACACAAGACTCATCTTCGTTTCTGATGAAGCCAAACTCTTTGAAAACTTCATCAAAACGCCGATTCCAACTCCTAGAAGCTTGCTTCAATCCATAAATGGATCGTTGCAGCTTACAGACTTTGTTGGCTTGATTTGGATCTTCAAAACCCTCCGGCTGTATCATATACACGTCCTCGAGGAGATTCCCATAAAGGAATGCTGTTTTGACATCCATCTGCCAAATCTCATAGTCGTAGTATGCTGCAATTGCAAGTAGGATTCGGATAGATTTGGTCATAGCGACTGGTGAAAATGTTTCATCATAGTCAATACCATGAATCTGTCTGAATCCTTTAGCCACCAATCGGCTCTTATAGGTAATCACATTACCATCCATGTCGATCTTCTTCTTGAAGACCCACTTGCACCCTATGGGTCGCGCCCCTTCGGGTGGTTCCACCAAAGTCCAAACTTTGTTGGTATACATGGATTCCATCTCGGATCGCATGGCTTCTAGGCACTTCTGAGAGTCTGGCCCCTTAACGGCCTCTTCATAGGTAGTAGGCTCATCATCTATGAGCATTGTGTCACCGGAATCGGTCACGAGAAGTCCATACCTCTCGGGTTCCTGGCGCAATCTACTAGTTCTACGAAGCTCTTGTGTTACCTGAACAACCTGTTCCACAACTGCTTGTGGTTCCTGTTCTTTTTCCATAATCGGTTCAGTGATTTGTGGTTCTTGAATCTATTCAAGTTCTACAGTCCTCCCACTTGCTTCGTTAGAGACAAACACTCTTTCTAGAAACACGCCGGTCCGAGAAACAAACACTTTATTCTCGGTTGGATTGTAGAAGTAGTAACCCTTAGTTTCCTTAGGGTACCCCACAAATTTACACTTATCCGACTTTGGCCCTAGCTTGTCTGATTGTAAACGTTTTACATAGAAATCTGTAGATACTGCTTTCTAGATAGACATATCTTAGCTACGTGGCGATCATCCAGCACACCTAGCTGTGCTCCACACACACTGGATCACCACCCGCGCTAATCCATGTGGGGGCTGCGAGACAGGGCCCTCGCATACCACCACACGGGACTTGTAGGGACTTAGTGGTTTGGAGGCTAGAGTAAGTCTTGTCGCGCGCGAGCGACAACCAAGCCCGCGCACGACCTTTTGTAACTGCTTTTGAGAGATTTATGGCACGAGCTCCATAAACCCGGTCAACCTCATAACGGTTCCGGTATACGCGGACGACGTGCGTAACGGTCCCTATATACGCGGACGAACGTGTCGTTGTGGTTAAGCTAATTAAGCCGCCATTAATGGGCGCATTAACCCACTAAAACGGTCACATTCTCTGTTATATATGGATCGTTAACCCTTCCATACAAGGACGAATCACCTGAGATACGCGGAAGCTCTACCGAAATTCTGTGTCTCTCTCATACAGTACTATTGCCTTACTCTCTCCCTACACACACCTCTACTCTTCCTGTGTTCTTATCCTCTTCTCTTGGTGTATATTGAATCCTCCCTAAAGGATTCTCTCGTACACATTTGGTGAACCCGACGTGAATCGAACCACTGCAAGCAACCATGTCTCACGAAGACGACGTCAGTAACAGATCGCCCTCCACGGAGACAACCTCGAGAGAGGAGGCCCGTCACACCTCTGCGGCCGCTAGTGGGACTCCAACGTTGGAGGCTCTAAACGCCACCATCCAGAGTCAGGGAAAGGCCCTCCAGGCTCAGTCTGCACAGATGGATCGGATAATGGACATCCTGGGAACCCTTACTCCAAATCCTACATCGGGCACTGCTGTCTCTAAGGGAGGGGGAACCTCTACCACTCAGGGGACTGGAGTGGTACCGACACCACCTAACCCTAATTCGCAAACCCCACCAGCAATGGTGCAATTACCCTCTGTTCAGGGGCAAACAGCCCAAATACCGCCCCTTACCACACATATTCCTCAACCACCAACTGTGGCACCCAACCTTTCTTCATAATACCCCTTGCCTCCTCCGCCGGCACTACTGGGCAACGTGACTTACACCCCTAGCCCGACCGCAGCATATGTGTCCCCGTCGGCTACAACAACCCTTCCTCCTGCTGCTGGGGGAAGCGCGTCGGAATGTATGACGTTGCTGCAGTGGCGCATAGAGACATTCTTAGCCAATCAACCGTTCGCAGACACCATTATCCCGAAGGTTGATAACAATCCGCCTATCCCACGGGAGATCTATCTCATGCCTAACCCCGCCGGGTATAAGGCTCCTAAGTGGGACAAGTTTGAAGATGTCAATGGGAATGCCCATGAGCATGTCATGCGTTTCATCGACGTGATGGGACCATATGGGGCTGATCCCAAGTTGCTGATGCGCGAGTTCCGGAAATCTTTGGGAAATGTGGCCTACAAATGGTATAGGACATTGGAGGCCGGATCTGTCAAAACCTGGGACGACATGGTTTAGAAGTTCTACACGAAATTCTTCTAGCTGGAAGAAAAGGTTACAATGATTCATCTCTCCCGCATGTATCAGAAGCGCGAGGAAGATGGAGTCACCTTCATCAAGAAATTCAGGAACAAATCCTTGGAGTGCAGGGACGAAGTGCTTGAGGGCAGGCTTGTAGAAATATGTCTACAAGGCATGCAAGATGAGTAGAAAGGTATGCTGATCAACCTACAAACTCCTACCTTTTCAAAGTTGATTGAATGCACGAAAAACATAGAGCCTATAGTGGAGAGGCAGAACGACCCTCAGGAGGAACCACTTTTAAGATTGGAAGATTTAGCTATAAGTGAGGGCGCGAAGCTGAGGTTAATACAGTTTCGCCGCACAAGCAGCCCAGGGTTACCAACTCAGACGCGCCGCCCCTTCTTACTCGATAGAGGAAGTGATCGACTTGTTCAAACAGTGGCGTAAGGATGGAATCTTGCCTCCGCTCGAAAGGATACCCTCTAAGGAGACGATGAGGGACCCGAGGTGGTGCGAGTGCCACGGAAAAATTATGCACCCACACCTGACTGCAAGAAACTCAGGCACATGGTGAGCCGAAAATGAAGGAGGGCGAGTTGATTGTCCGCGACCAGAGACAGGATGTGCGAAACAATCCGTTGCCAGCTCACGCGGAGCAAGATCCGAAAGGCAAGGAAATAGCCATGATTGCGATTATGGATCTTGAAGATACTGCGGAAGACGACATGCCTATCATTGCTGAAATTCACAATGATGAGGACTACAACATAGACACCGAGGATGAGCGTGCCGATCGAATGAAGGGGTCGCACGGGTTCAGCAAGTTCTTCGACGAAATGAACTTTTCGGAGAAGTGCCGGCAAGAAATGGCAAAGGCAATTCTAAGGGTAGCAGAAGACTTCGAGGAAGACATCGTGGTCTCTAATGGAAAATTCGTTAGGGCGTCTTGCTCTACGGAAAAAGTTATGACTTTATCCGCAAGTGACAAGAAGACGGACTCGAGCCACCAGAAGCCTTTGGACGTAACAGCGGTGATTAATGATGTCGAATTCAAGAGGGAATTTGTTGATGGAGGAGCGGTCGTCAACGTGGTCTCGCTCAACACTTTAAAGTTGGCAGGAATCCCGGAGAAGAAGATTGTCAGACGCCCATCCCCGCTGATGGGATTCGGGAGTGATTCCAGAATGACGATAGGATGGATTCGTCTAGGCGTCCAGACATGAAAAATCAAATGTTCAGCCAAATTCTACGTCATTGATGCGAATACCACGTATCACATGATCATAGGGCGAGCTTGGATTCATCGTTTCGACTCAGTCCCTCGACAGCTCACCAAGTGATGAAGGTCAGCTGGAACGACAGAATAGTGGAGATACCGGCCTCGGTAAACCCCTTCAATCTAAATGAGGCGCACCTCACTGAAGCAGTGTGGTTTACCGAGATAGCGGACGAGCAAATGCCGGGGCCGTTTAACCCAACTCCTCTGCCTCGATGGGAAGATATTAAGGATCAGTTGCCAGCGGGGGTAATGGTGACAAGGGAGGAAGCTAAAAAGTTGTCCACACGCGAAGAGGCACCGCCGGTCGCCTATCAAAGAAAGAACGTGTACACTCTAAAAAGAGTGGTAAAACATGATCTTTTAGGCAAAGAGATAGAAAGTTTCTATTCCAATGGAAAGAAATGCTACCGCATATGAAGGTGCGCGGGGGTACCCCCTTTCGAGCATGGGGATATCCCTGGGCAAATAAATCAAATCGAGCATGTCAAACCAACATCGGAGGTTTCAAAGGAAAAGCTGAAAGAAGCCCCTGAATGCATGGAGGATAAGCCGAAGCCCCAGAAGCAAGAGCTGAAGGAAGTGTTTCTGAGCCCAGGCGAAGAAAAGAAGAGGCCCGTCTTTCTGAGTGCAGACCTCACAAGCGAAGAAAAAGCGAGATTGCTGCAGCTGCTGACTGAATACAAAGATGTGTTTGCCTTGGAATACGATGAAATGCCTGGTTTGGACACGAGCATCACTATGCACAGGTTAGATGTTATCCCAGGATCTAAACCAGTAAAGCAAAGTACAAGAAGCTTCAGGCCGGAGATAAATGTAAAAATCAAGCAAGAAATTGTCAAGCTGTTGACTGCCAAGTTCATTGAGCCGAATCATCATCCCACCTGGTTGGCCAACATTGTGCCTGTGGTAAAGAAGAATGGGCAACTTCGCATTTGTGTAGACTTCATAGATCTCAACTGCTTCTACCCCAAAGACGATTTTCCGTTACCCAACATCGATCTGCTCATCGATTCTACTGCGGGTCATCGAATATGCAGCTTCATGGATGGTTTCAGTGGGTACAACCAGATCAAAATGGACCCTGAAGATGCACGGAAAACCGCATTCATCACGCCGGTGGGAGTCTTTAATTACACGGTTATGCCGTTCGGGCTCAAGAACGCAGGCGCGACCTATCAGCGAGCAATGATGGCTCTATTTAACGACATGATGCACCAGGAAGTGGATTTATATGCTGATGACTTGGTCGTCAAGACCAAAGAGGAAGCGGACCATTTGGGGGACCTGCGGAAGGTATTCGAAAGATGCAGGAGTTTTCTGCTGAAGATGAACCCCATGAAATGTGCATTCGGAGTGACTTCAGGGAAGTTCTTGGGATGCGTAATACATCGCCAGGGCATCGAGCCTGACCCCAAAAAGGTATCGGCTATCACAAGCATGACGGCGCCACACAATCAAAGCACTCTGAAGACGTTCTTGGGGAAACTATCTTACCTGCGGAGATTATCCCAGCAATCGCAGAAATAACCTTCTGCTTCAGCAATCTCCTCAAGAAGAATGCTGTGTATAATTGGACACAGGAACATGAGGCCGCGTTCGGGAGGCTAAAGGACCTGCTGACATCGCCAAGGGTAATGATCGCACCGCAACTTGGATCGCTGCTTTTGTTGTATCTAACGTCGACAAAGAAGTCTATGGGGGCGCTTTTGGCTCAAGAATATGAGGGGCAAGAAAGGCCGATTTATTATATTTCTCGCATAGTGCAACCAGCTGAATCAAGGTACAAAGACGCCATTGTCTTGCCTTATTTTTCGTAATAGAAAAGTTAAAACACTACTTTGCCTCGCACAAAGTTGTGGTGGTTACAAAGGGCGACCCATACGGTATCTCTTGACTCACACCTCTCCCGGCGGAAGATTGGCAAAATGGTATATGACCATTTCACAATACGATATCACGTGTGTTCGACCACGAGCAATCAAATCGCAAGCAGTGGCTGATCTTATGGCACAGTTCCCAGATAACAGCTATGAGCCCATGATCGAGGAGGAACTGGAAGGACCCGAGATCTATGCAGTCGAGTTACCTTACTGGACGCTTCATTTCGATGGATCGTCAACAAGGAAAGGTGGAGGAATTGGAATCGTTTTGACTAACCTTAATGGGGAGGTCATCCAAATGTCCACAAAACTCGATTTCCCGGTAACCAACAATGAAGCGGAGTATGAGGCTCTCATCGCAGGTCTCCGTGCAGCCAGGGCACTGGAAGTAAGAAATTTGACGGTTATGGGGGATTCTAAATTAATCGTCAAACAGGCTTCAGGCGAGTACGGATTGAAAGAGTTAAATCAGTTACCCTACCGGACTTTGGTGCAGAAGCTGGTACAACAACTTTGCGATGTTATGTATGAGCACACGCCTAGAGCAGATAATCGGCATGCTGACGCTTTAGCCACTCTGGGATCTAAAGTGAGTACAGAAAAATGCCCTGCGAGAATCTCGATTGAAGTCCGAATGTCACCAGCACTGACAGAGGACACATGCGAGTATGAGTCCATGGATGACGAAGACTGGAGGAAACCGATTTTGCATGCAATTTCTGAGGGAACAAGCAAAGAGAATTGGGCATCTACTAAGGGATACTGCATACATGATAACGCCCTCTACTACAAAGGCCCAGGAGGAATACTCATGCGATGCGTCTCGCAGCAGGAGGGGCAAGCGTTATTGGAAAGCTGCACATTGATCGAGGACTCTTTAACAATCACTTCGGTTGATGATGACACCGACTGGAGAAAGCCACTCTTCAATTTTCTCACAGAAGGAATCGAGCCTGAGCAAAGAAAAGAAGCCGAGAAACTGAAAAGAAAGGTGGCTCGATATGTGGTACAGGAAAACATACTCTGGCGAAGGGGTCATGATGGTAATCTACTTCGATGCCTAGATAGCAGAGAAGCGCAAGAGGTGATGGATCTATCTCACCAAGTAGAGCATCAAGGGGGCGCGAAGCTATGCAGACAGCTCCTCAAAGTTGGTTATTTTTGGCCCACAATGGAGGCAGATTGCCGCACCCAAGTAAAGAGATGTCAGGAATGCCAATTTAAGGGCAACCTTGTACATGCCCCTGCCGTAGACTTACACGAGTTGGGGACGCCATGGCCATTTCACACTTGGGCTTTAGATTTTGTTGGCCCCATTCGACCGGCCTCACATGGGAACAAGTTTATCCTGACCGCGACCGAGTTGTTTACTAAGTGGGTGGAGGCAGTACCGCTAAAGACAGCTAATGCGCTCGCGGTGATCAATTTCTTTCAAGAAAACATAATATACAGGTTTGGAATCCCCAATACGATCCTTTCGGATAATGGCACACCCTTTGTAAATCGTCAAGTGGCCGCAAAACTAGCGGAGTACAACATAAGGCAGGTCTGTTCCACTCCTTATTATCCGATAGGGAATGGTCAAGCAGAAGCAACCAACAAGACACTGCTAAGAATTCTGAGCAATATGGTTGCAGACGATCACAAGAAATGGGCCGATTCTTTGAATATAGCCTTATTGGCATATCGAACTTTGCCGAGGACTCCCACAGGAGTCTCCCTGTTCCTTCTATGCTACGGAGCTGAAGCTGTTGTACTGGCGAAAGTGAAAGTCAATTCTGCGAGACTGGCCTTTCATGCATTATATGACAATCAACGTGACCACGACTTGATCTTATTAGAGGAAAAGCGAGAGCAAGCTAAGCGGGCCAACAAGAGGTACAAGGAGAGGATCGCTCGCGCATACAACAAAACAGTCCAACATCGAGATTTCGCGGTCGAGGACTTGGTCCTGCGCGCTTCAGATCATTGCATGCGGGAGGCGGCCCATCCAAAGTTCGCAGCTAACTGGGAAGGGCCATTCGAAGTTAAAGAAGTCTTTGACAGTGGTTACTGCACAATACAGAGGCTTCATGGGACTGCCACAACCCCAAGCCCGATCAATATGCGCTGGATTAAAAAGTATTATCCTAAACCTCTCTCTCTTTACATACATCGCATTCAAATGTCTATTGAAATGTACGTCTAGCACTCTACTAAATTCATGCGTTACTTCTCCCATATGAGGAACTTGTAATCTTGCCTCTCCCATATGAGGGTGCTTCTAATAGAAGAATTCTCCCATATGAGAAGAATTTTATTACCTTAGTCGTCTCTTATCATTTTTACTTCTCCTCTTATTTACAACAAAAAGCCTATCTGCCGAGATAGAAGCGATGTTCAAACGCGATCTTAAGTGATCTAAAAGCCTATCTGCCTAGATAGCAGCCATAATGTATGATCCTATGCGATCCAAAGCCTATCTGCCGAGATAGCATCAATGTTCAAATGCGATCTTAAGTGATCTAAAAGCCTATCTGCCTAGATAGCAGCCATAGTGTTTGATTCTATGCGATCCAAAGCCTATCTGCCGAGATAGCAGCAATGTTCAAATGCGATCTTAAGTGATCTAAAATCCTATCTTCCTAGATAGCAGCCATAGTGTATGATCATATGCGATCCAAAGCCTATCTGCCAAGATAGCAGCAATGTTCAAATGCGATCTTAAGTGATCTAAAAAGCCTATCTGCCTAGATAGCAGCCATAATGTATGATCCTATGCTATCCAAAAGCCTATCTGTTGAGATAGAAGCAATGTTCAAATACGATCTTAAGTGACCTAAAAGCCTGTCTGTCTAGATAGCAGCCAGAATACACAATCCCATGCGATCCAAAGCCCATCTGCTGAGATGGCAGAAATGATCTTAATTGGTCTATAAGCCTATCTGTTTAAATAACAAGCTACAACACCAACGTCCCATGCGACGCAAAACTTATCAGCCTGAGAAAAACAATAATTCAGGCAAATATCCGAATGCAAAAGGCGAAAGAAACATAATTTGTTTTATAGCCAACGCACATGCGATATTACAATTTGTTGCATCAAACAAGAACAGCAAACGCTAAAGTACATTTCATTAACAGTCAAAATGACTTACAATTTATCTGTCTAGATAGCAGCTTACAAGCGAAAGTTCATACTGAGCTAAAGCACATTTCGTTAATAGTCAAAAGGACTTCCAATATATTTGTGTAGATAGCAGCTTACAAGAAAATGATCTTACTAAGAAAGTTCTTACTATAAAATGAACGGCCTACAAATGCTAACAAAAGCTATGCGACGCTATCGTCGAGGTCCTAGATCTAAACAAGGCTCTTGATTGGTCTTCTGCCCAAGAGATGTGCCAGATGAACCTCATGTTTAGGCGGATGCGGCGGTGAAGAACAAATGGAGAACAACTCCTGGGGCAGAAAGCTTATTGTCCAAAGAGACGAGCGCCATGGCTCGTCACACCTTGTTCAAGAACGTGGAGGCAAATAGTTCTCCTCCAGGAAAACTAGAGGAGAAACACTCCATTCATTACGAGTCGGTAAAAAGGTCAGTATGGAACTGCACCTCGCCGGAAGGCAGCCAGAGATACGACCTGCAAGAAGAATCTTCGTACAAGCATGAGGTATTGTGTATATCTTCTTCAAAGCAATCATGAAGAACGGTCAGATTTATAAAGAAGATCTTGCGACCTATTTCTATGGCACAAGGCACAAACTCAGATTTCACAACTTGAAATTGCCATGAATCAACAAAAGACAAGCATTGAGGCCAGCAGTCGTAAGGACTCATGGCAAGCCACATTTTGGGATGGAGAACCCAAGCAGCAAGAGGCAAGGTTTATATAGACTCTATGGGGACTCTTCAGTTCCCTGGCTGAGTCAGCAAAGCTTGGAAACGGGTAAGAATCAATTACTTACGTCTCAAAAGAGGTAAAATTCGATTACCCTACTAAAGGCTATGACAATTCGGTGGCACGCCCTAATTAATGAAGGAAGGTCATTATAAGGATGGGCTTCCCAAGGAAATCGTGCTTATCTAATAAATCATTAGCGCAAAAATCAAGGAAGATACGTCACTATGTGACGTCATAATTAATACACATCAAGATATTAGTGCAAATCCCCAAAAGGGCAAAATGGGACATAGAGTTCGAGATTAAAAAAAAGGGGGGAGAAACACTACCATTACAATAATATTTTGTTCTAAACAAATATTTTTGTTTCTAAAACAAATCCTTGATCAAAGGGTCTTCTGGAGAAAACGAGAGTGACATCTATCTTGCTTGGTCCACTTCTCGCTTCAGCTATTCATACTTGGCATTCATCGCATGAAAGAGGTTGACAGATTCTTCAGCCTTCTGCCTTTGTTCCTCTACCTTCCGCCTTTCAGATGCGAGGTTGTGGTAGCCGCGCTTCAAACTCACACCTGTGAGAATTTTTGGTGATCCTGTTGAGAAGATATCCAAAGCCTATCTTGCCTTGAACTTTAGCTTGAAGCCCCTTGCATGTGCTGAAAAGCAGCTGTGCACTATGAGGAGAAATGGTCGCAGGAGTGGCCATAGATAGTTGCTCCAGAATCCAGATGGCTCGGGTCAAGAAAAGCCTCCTGTCATACGGCTCTATCTCTAGAGATCTCGCGAATGACCAGGGGTATGAGAGGCGCATCTGAACCAGCCAGTCCACATCAGCTTGCTTCATTCCTGATAAATTTGATTCAAGTTTAGAGCATGAAAGCTTTAAAAAAGGGGTGTAAAATGCGAAAAATGGTAACGTACCAGTCCCTTCAAGGATTTCACGCAAAGAGGGAATTGGCATTGCTGGAAAAGCTGAGGTCTTCCCTTGCTCCATTGCTCGTCTGTCAGCCGCGAGCTCGAGCTCATCATAGTTGGCGGGAAGAGTATAGGCCGCAACAGGCGCGACAACAGCTCCAACCTGCGAGCTCCAAAAGCTCCATGCTGGGGGAACCTCTAGAAGCTCCACCTTTGTTGAAGGAACAACAACAGTAGTAGCTGCTGCTTGATCAGGAACTTCTTCGGCTGCGAGGGGCTCTTGTGGCTCGGGAGCACCCATTTGGACATCAACATTTTCATGCGATGTTATGTCTTCCATGATCTGTTCATTTTCATGAACTTCATCTCCTGCACCATCTGTTTCCATTTCCTCAATTGCAGCATCAGCATCTTCCTCTCTTAGCACGGCGTCAGCTTCGATATCCTCCAATGATATCCTCCAAAGGCTCTCCTGCATACTCAGTAGCTGCGACAGGCTTCTCAACGTAAGGGCTTCGCTCTGGAGCATGAGATGTAGGAGGCTGACTCCTTCGTTCCAGCACATCTTCTTCAGCATCGCCTGCGATACAAGACAGGAAAATAGTGAGGTAACTTGTATTATACAGTGTTCTGTTATTTTGATAGATCGAAAGCGAGCACCTCCACACTGAGGTGGGATCGCAGCACCTTCATCATAAGTTAAAGATGCGACACCATATCCTACTAGAGTGTCTTCATTAAGCATATCTTTAAGGTGAGCGTGACCTGGGGTGCGAAGAAACTCGTTACAATGATGATTGGATCGTCAAGTTGGATTTACAAACATTGTTCGAATGATTACCTGAGGGTTCACCACACTTGCCTACTATCCATCGGCGAATATCAACTTTTGATAAGCCATGCTTTAACGCACCAATAATTACTTCTTGATAAGTCACAGCAAGGTTAAAAATCTCACCTTGTTTGCCACCTGCGATCTCCTCAAAGTCCTCTTGAGCTTGCTCCAAAGCAGCTGCATCAAAATCATCATCATGTTGTTCTTATAGACTTCTCCTCTTTATGAGCTCGATCTCATCTTCTTCTCGCTTCCTCCTTCTCTCTGAGGCTTCCACATCCGTTCTCTTAGACTCGGCAAGGATATCTTCGTCTATGGGTTCGCTGGAAACGCCAGAGCTAGAACCCTTGGTTTTCTTCTTTTCCCTGGCCAGGAGGCCGCTGATGGTTTCTGTGTCATCACCTGCGAAGGAATAAACTGTTCAGCAACTATTGCAAGAGCTAAAGTAAGAAGAAAATAAGTTTGTTCGAGATACCTTCTGAAACTTCTTCTTGTATCTCACCTCTTTCTTCTTCTCTTTCTTCTTCACCTCCTTCTTCATCATCTCTTTCTCTGACTCCCCTTTCCTCATCTTCCTCTTCCTCCTCTTCCTGACCAAAAGGAACGAAAGTTTCAACTGCGAGCTCTTTCCGCACTTTGCTTGGCATGCGACCTTTGCCTTTGTCTTTAGAGGCAAGAGACTTTGCAGGAGATTAAGTCGGGGCACTCCTAGGAGGAGAGGAGATTGTAATGCCCTTTTGCTTTTGTCTCTTGTCCCTCGAGGCAACGTCTGCTGGAGGAGACGGAGTATTCCTGGGAGGAGATAGAGCTGGGGTATTGTCTATTAGCGAGTCAGCGAACGCATCCATTACCTCGCGAATCCGAGTCTCTACTGGAGGAGCCATTCCCATTGTTAACAGAATTGTCTCGCCCTGCCTTCTCGTGGTAACGATAGTGTTGATCAGTGATTTGGAGCGCTCTCCAGATGCGAACCTCCTCAGATAGAACTAAAACAGAAAATTGGGAATAAGTTTCAATACGACAAGAAAAAGGAGCTTAGCATGCATAAAGGGAATTGTTTGCCTTGGCGAAATCTTCGCTGTACTTAATAACATGCGAAGCACCATCCCTAACAGTGGTCATCTTCTCCTCAAGAATGGTGGATGGGCACAAGTGATTGTCAAGATCCAACAAAGAGTAGAAGCCATACTGAGAATCATCCAAGCTGCAATTAGGACGGAATGGGAAGGCATTCCTCTTGATTGTAGGAGCTCTGATAGGCTGAGGAGCCGACTGCGTCTCGAACCTGGCCTGCTGAGTAGTCCAGTAAGCAATCCAATTTTTGGAGAGGCGACCTTCATGGCCACCTGAAGGTTGAACGAAGGGAAAGTTGCTCCGGAAGATCGTTTGGCACTCGCCAGACAACAGTCGCTTGTAGCAGCCTCTTACGATTGATCTAGGCCAAACGGAAGGCGCCACTGCATCAAAACCAAACTGGGGAGAAACGCGAGTTGGATCAACGTCGAATGTGATCCTTTCATACCTGGGAGTAAGTTCAGGAACATACTCAGCAAGAGCAGGGAGAGAACCCCTTAAACACCAGCAGAAGAATTCACAACAGCGCTCATGATAGCGCTCATGACCTTCGAGAAGGAGCTCTTCTGAAAAAGCAAGAGATTTGGCGGGATATAACTTCGGGAACCATCGCACATTCTCGATGCGCATGGCATAAGGCCTAGCTGTAAACTTGTTTCGGTCGTCGCATATCAGGCTCCAGGTGCACTTGGGAGGATTGGTTCTAAACCATCGAGCAGCTCTCCCTCTAGAAAGTTCATTCTCCGCGCCTGGGACACACCATTAGTTGGGCCTAGAAGGAACAGGAGCATAGGAGGGCCATCGCTCAAAAACCCACATGGCAAGGAATGCAATGTTGACATAAGTCAACACATCAAGACGACCACGAGAGTCCTTGATCGCCACTACCAATTGGTCCAACTTGTGATATAAGGTACCCAAGACCAGGGGCCCAAGTGTGACTCTTTGGCCGAGGGCCAACTTGACAGCAAGAGGGAGGACATGATAAAAAAACCCATCATGAAGGTGACCATCGATCAGGTACCTTGACAGCCAGGCACAGAGGAAGCCGCACAAGGTTAGATGGTATCCTTTCCCGTTTACATAATTCTTCGCATTTGGATTCTTGTCCAGAAGTCGCTTGGTGATACTACTATTCGCGTAGTCGCGAAAGAAGTATTGCACCCATTTGCCCCAGGTGTTCTTCGCAAAAGTATCAACAAGCTTCCAGTCAGGAAGAACTTTCGCAGATATCCAACGAGTAGAGATTTTCTTCACCTCGGACAAGCATTCCTCCATCTGCTTATATAGAGCAAGTTCCGGATCAGTCCTCAAAGGGCTCAGAGTATCCACTTCACCGATGGGAGAAAGTTCATACAACATGTGAACATCTTCCAAAGTGGGAGCAGCCTCGAACTCAGCAAAGTGGAAGGTGTGAGTCGCAGGTGAACAGCGAGAATGAAGGTTTCCAAGCATGGACATATCCAACTTCACGGCAGCACCCTTCATAGCACGAACTGCGAAATAAATACCAGCATTGTCCAATGCGATGGCATGATGGGTCAATACATGGTCAATCCACTCATCCATCAAGTCCAACTTTTGGACAAACGCCTGGGTAGAAACTGCAGTATGTGGGAAAAACCCATTTTCAACTCCTAGCCTAACCACATCCTTTGAGTCGATTAACTCTAGCATGGCTGCATTGGTAGGCGGGGTCAATGTCCGCAATTCTCCAGAGGGGGCAGGAATCGGTAGATTCTTCACCTTAACCCTAGCATGATAGAAATCTTTTCCACCCAAATAGGGGGATTTTCTCCACAAGGTCTTGGGAAGATCAGGTATTTCTTCGGCCTCTTTCATGGGTTTAGATCCTTTTGTCTTGGCCATTCCTGCGGAAAAGCAAGAAAAAAGGGGGGAGAAATATATACACTTTCAGTTTGAATTTCAGGAAGCAATTATGTTTTGTCAAGAGAAGATGAACAGTCCGTGGTCAATTCTGGGTTTAGAAAATCAGAATCTGTGTATATTGCTCAGAATTTCAGAAGTTCTACATTCAAGTTTGTCACAATCTGGTGATTCGATTAGTTCTGGGCTTAAGAAAAGAGCCTCTTTTGCAGTTCTCAATGAACGACATATTCCAAATAGCTATGGATTTACAGATCCAAGACAGTTCAAAGAATATTTGAGTACATTAATGGAATTGAGCAAAGCCAACCTTGTTTTGCTGAAGCAAGTTGAAGAAGACGATTGACAAGGAAGAACTGATGGTTGATTACTTGAATATGCTCTTGAAGGCTTCCGGGTATCATTCACTTTAGAGAGAGAAGTGGTGCTCTGTAACAATGGAAGGCATAGAGTACTTATTCAAGAACAATGAGGAGTCGCGTCCTTTCAGTCGTCGAATCGCAACCATCACCGCCGAATCGCGTAATCACAGGACAAGCTGACGTCACGCCTAAAACCCTAAAAGAACAGACGGCACGACTCTAGGGATTCTAGGTCATAATGGCACGCACGGAAGCTGATTTTGCGTGTATTTGAATTGGTGTGTGGCAGTGACGCGTGCATTAGTTCCTGCGCATTGAAGCCTTTCCGGCTAGGTGTCTTCACGTGCAGAAAGGGGGCTAATGTAGATAGTGCTTTCTAGATATACAGATCTTAGCCACGTGGAGATCATCCAGCACACCTAGCTGTGCTCCACACACACTGGATTACCACCCGCGCTGAACCATGTGGGGGCTGCGAGACAGGGCCCTCGCATACCACCACACGGGACTTGTAGGGACTTTGTGGTTTGGAGGCTAGAGTAAGTCATGTCGCGCGCGAGCGAAAACCAAGCCCGCGCGCGACCTTTAGTAACTGCTTTGAGAGATTTATGGAACGAGCTCCATAAACCCGGTCAACCTCATAACGGTTCGGGTATACGCGAACGACGTGTGTAACGGTCCCTATATACGCGGACGAACGTGCCGTTGTGGTTAAGCTAATTAAGCTGCCATTAATGGGCGCATTAACCCACTACAACGGTCACATTCTCCGTTATATATAGTATCGTTAACCCTTCCATACAAGGACGAATCACCTGAGATACGCGGAAGCTCTGCCGAAATTCTGTCTCTCTCTCATACAGTACTATTGCCTTACTCTCTCCCTACACACAACTCTACTCTTTCTGTGTTCTTATCCTCTGCTCTTGGTGTATATTGAATCCTCCCTAAATGATTCTGTCTTACACAACATCGCAGCCCCAAATCTTCATGAAAGACAGTGTGGGACGCCTCCCACTCCACATCTCATGTGGTGTCTTCATGACCGATTTAGATGGAACACGGTTAATGGTGAAAGCTGCACTTAATAGAGCATAGCCCCAAAACGATAATGGAAGATCGGTTTGACACATCATAGGTCGAACCATATCTAATAGGGTTCGATTCCTCCTCTCAGACACGCCATTCCATTGTGGGGTTGCGGGTGGAGTGAGTTGGGACACGATCCCACACTCTCTAAGATAGTCGTCAAATTCTTGGCTCAAGTATTCTCCTCCACGATCCGATCATAGAGCCTTAATACTTTTGCCAAGTTGATTCTCTACTTCACTTTTGGATTCTTTGAACATTTCAAAGGATTCGGATTTGGCCCTCATAAGGTACACAAATCCATATCTACTGTAATCATCAGTAAATGTAATGAAGTAGACGTAACCACCCCCGGCAGGCGTGACAAATGGCCCACACACATCAGTATGTATGAGCGCCGATTGCTCACTAGTCCTCTCACCTTTCTTATTGAAAGGGGACTTTGTCATTTTTCCCAATAAACAAGCCTCACATGTCTCATATGATTCAAAATCAAATGAGTCTAGTAGTCCATCCTTATGGAGTCTAGATACACGTTTATCGTTTATATGGCCTAAACGACAGTGCCATAAGTAAGCAGGATTTAAATCATGTATTTTAATCCTCTTGGTATTAATTTTGTAGATAGGATTGCTTAGATCATGGACATACAGTCCATTGAATAATTGCGCACTACAATAGTGAATATTATTAAAATAAAAGGAACAACAATTGTTCTTTATTGAAATAATGAAACCTTCCTTGTCCAAACAAGAAATAGAAATAATGTTTCTGCTCATAGCAGGCACAAAATAGCAGTTATTTAATTATAAAACTAATCCTGAAGGCAGAGATAGCTCGCACACGCCCACGGCCAGCGCATCAACTTTTGCTCCATTCCCAACGCGCATATCTATCTCCCCTTTAGCCAATCTTCTACTTCTCTTTAGATCCTGCACATTTCGACAAATGTGAGATCCACATCTAGTATCTAATACCCATGATGTAGAGACAGTTAAATTGACATCTACAACAAAAATACCTGGTGGTGGTGGAATCACTATTCCAAGCCTCTTGTCCTCCAGATATTTTGGGCAGTTCCTCCTCCAGTGTCCAGGCTAACTGCAGTAGTGGCACTCACCTTTAGTCACACCTTTGGAAATGCCACAAATAGTCTTAAGGGAAGGTTCCTTGGACTTGGCAACTGACTTGCCTTTGCCCTTGGAGGATGAGGCAAACCTTTTGCCCTTTCCTTTCTGCACCATCATAATGGCCTTGCCCTTACCCTTTTGAGGCTTTGTTCAGCTGTCCTCTACATATTAAGAAAATCTGGCAGTGGTTTAACGATCTCGTTCATGTTATAGTTCATGATGAACTGTCCATAACTCTCAGGCAACGATTGCAACACGTGATCGGTTGCCAACTCTTGGCCGACCGGGAACCCAGTCGGGCGAGATTCTCCAAGTACCCGATCATAGGGAGTACATGGGGTCCCACCGGGTTCCCTTCTGCTAGATGAAACTTGAACAATGCCTTAGAGACCTCATACTTCTCAACCCTTGCCTGCTCTTGGAGGAGCTGCTTCAGATGCTCGATCATATCGACATCATTCATGTTTTCGTGTTGCTTCTGAAGCTCAGAATTCATGGTGTGTAGCATAAGGAAGGCTGCATCATTAGCGTCATCAACACGCTTTTGATACGCCTTTAGGGCTGCAGGGGTATTGTTCTCTGGACCTGCTGGAACTTGCTCCTCTATTGCGTATAGTTTCTTCTCTTGCTTGAGAACAATTCTCAAGTTTCTGTACCAATCAAGGAAGTTGGTTCCAGAGAGCTTGTCCTTCTCAAGGATAGATCGTAGGGAATGTTGTGAACTCAATGAGTTGTTTGCCATTTGGAATTCTACAAAAAGGAAAATACGCAAAATTTAATATTTGTGAATTTTTTGACTATATTCAATAATGGCTAGTTTATCAAATATAGCTCCCACTATTTTTCTACGGATTAATAACCCTCAAGATATTATTGCGGAAAATATTCTTATATTTTCTAGTGGGCCAAGATCCATGTTTCATCTCCTTATGAGCTTGCTTTGGCAAGTCACCCATAATTTGAATACTTTAGGTAGGAACAATTCAAATTGCATCCCTTATGCAACTCTTGGTTCAATTGGGCAAATAAGTCCTTATTTATCCATCTGCATGGATAATCCCAATTGATTGTCTCTAGGTTTTAATCCTATGAAACACCTAGTTGCGTCCAACCTCTTACTTAAACAATTTGCACACGAGGTGTGCCATCGCACCACATCATTATTAACCAAGTCTCCATGATTTGGCACGCACGATCTTGGGAAATTATGATGATGATGAGTGTTTAAATAACGAGAAGACAAAACGCAATATTTGAATTTTGAGGGATTTTTCAATCCAATTCCAATTGTTTTTGTTGATCCATATCAACTAATCTATCTATTTGAGTTTGGGCACAACTCCAAATAACAGATCCAGGTTGTCTAATTATCTTATTATCCTAATTGCATGCAACAAACACAAGACAAAAAATAAAACCATGATGTGAATATGGCCTTTTCTAGACTAAGATAATTCCAAGCTAATGGAATTATCTATGAACCCTTAAATCAAACACATCTCCACGCGTCTTCATCTTTTGGTCCATCCTTCATAGTCATGTGGAATGCTCCATGCTCCATCTTTTGTGGCTTCCTTTGGCTTTGGGCTTCTATTAATCAATCTTGGCTAACAATCTATTCTATCTAGCACTAGCTAACAACTATACTAAATATAAAATAAATCTCACAAGTTGAGAGAAAAATTGGCTCGCAGGCCATAAAACCCTAATTAATTATTACAATTAATTGATCAGCTCGCAGGCCGTAAACCAAATCACAAAATTAAACAATCACACCAAACCCCATCCTAAGGCCATATCCAATCACCATGACCATGCGATTTGTACATAAACAGTTAAAATCCAATTTTAACGCGCTTGGTCAATTTTACTTGATTTTAGGATTTTCGGGGGTTAAAACGGTCTATGGGGCCCAACAATCAAATTGTTCGGACCCCAGAAGAGGACCACCAAGGCCTTGGGCCATCCGGCTCCTAGCCCACACGGTTAGGCCGTGGGCTAGGGCTGCCCCGGCCCCTTGGCCGTCCCTTGCTTGGGCGGCAAGCAAGGAGGGGCGGTCCCCTAGGGGGGCTGAACCTCCTTTGGGAGTTGTTTCCAAAACAACTCCCTTGCTTGGTGTCCAAGTTTGGTTGTTTCCTTGTGTGAAAAGAACTCCTTCTTTCCATAGGATGCCCAAACCCTAGATCTAAGATCCTAAAATTTCTCAAACTCACTAATTCATGCATCCAATGCAAAAACTAGGTCTTGTTATGAATGATTATTGAAAAATTGCATCACATGCTTGATTTGTCTTGTTTTACGCGATAAACAATAAATTTAAAGTGTCAAACTATCAAAACGTAACACATAACCCACGTTTATGCTCTACGACCAGTGGCTCTGATACCACTGTAGGGTTTTGATCATGGATACGCAGCGGAAAAACAAATTTTATCCATGCAATACCCTCCAAGGATCACAGGAAAAGGGACATAACGATGGTAAGGGAAGAAACCAAGTTACACACCTTAGGGTTTCTCCTGTGATGACTTGTAATGTGAATTGTGTCACGTTCTCTATGTTGATCCACGCCTAGAGTTGAGATCTAGATATTCCTTCTCCTTTGGGCTAGCCCGGAATGGAGGAAGAGGAAGAAGAAATCACGCAACATGAGGCAATAAGGAGGGGCGGCCTCCTTGTTGGCCTACGGGAAGGGGGCGGCAGCATGGGGGCATACGACTCCTCTTGCTTGCTTTCTCTCTCTCCTTTTGTTATCTCCCACTCAAGTTATGAACTAAAGGCTCATAAGTGTGGGAAGGAAGGAAGGAGCATCTTTTATATAGTCCAACAAATCCTTGCCAACTACCTAAAGGACCTATTCTAGTGCTACTAGAATTCGGTTTAGTCCCTTCTTTGAAAATTAGTCCTACTAAGTTTGCAAGGTGTTGCAAAGTGATCCTTATAATTAATTAATCCTATTAATTAATTCCCAAATCTAGTTCAACTCTATATAGCGTGTCACCCCATAGGTTCTATCTAGTTGGTAGCAACAATTTGCTAATATGGAGCGGTCTCTAGCAAAACATCCATTCTAGCCACCAAATAGAATAGTCATCCGACAAACCTTGTACAAGTAATTGTCTCATCCCTTTGTCTCTATATCCAGATTGGACACGAGACATACAAGTCACACTCTGATAACTCCCAATTAGGGGTTATCTTTTAGCCTGATTTCACGAGTATTTGTGTCGGAAATAGCGGTTTTTGCCGGAAAATGCCTTAGAATGCCTCGGGAATCTAGAACGAGACGTTTATTTGTACTTCCTGGATTTCTGCTTATTTATTGCTATATTTGGATATGATCGCGGGTTTTCGTTCGTGTTGCCTTTTCAGGAACAGGTTCGGGAGGTGCATCGGGAAGCGTGCAGGGACCAAGCCGGGACCGTCTCGGGAAACGTGCACAAGACCGGGACAAGACGGGAACACGGAAAAGTAGGAGTACACCAAAGGAGGCAAACCGGGAGCATCAGGCAGCAGAGTGGGACCCAGGGGACCCAACCAGGCCCACCAAAGGACCAAGCAGGGCCCACATCTCCACCCCCTGCCTGCGTATATACGCAGGCCTGCGTATATACGCAGCCTTGCGTATATACGCAGGCAGGGAGGGAGATGGGGGTGGTTGATAGGCCCTGGTTGCGTATATACGCAACCCTGCGTATATACGCAGCCAGTTTTGACTTTTTGGTCAAAGACGGTGGACCGATGGCAGATTCCGTAATTTCGGGCGCAAGCGTTTTGGGGAAAACAGCACTATTTAAAGACTCGTCTAGACTCGTTTTGAAGACACGGAGACACAATACAATTCTCAGCACAACCGAAGGGCAAGTCAGAGCATTCACGGAGAGCAGGAAAGCGCGATTCGAGATTCGAAGACTTAGTTTGATTTCATTCTCTCTCTTTATATTCAGAAACTGCGTTTTGTATTATGTCTAGTCGTAGCTAAACTTTTCACCTAGGTTCTCGGTGAACCTAGGGTTTCGTATCCAGATTTTATGACTACTTCGTTTATGGATTCATGATGATTATCTTAATTCAGCAAGTTATATCTGTTATTCTGGTTTTGATTGTTATCGCATATGCATGATAGGATTGATCACCCAGGATTGCTATAGACCCGAGCTTGTAGGTGAAAACGTCAAGTTAGGGTTAGGAAGAAAAACCAGGATTTAGTACCTTACCCTGATAGACCGACCAGAGAAAGGGAGATAGGGCTAGCATCGAAAAACGTGAGACCAACTGTTAGAGAATTTGACCCGGGCCATTCGGACAGGTTAGAAACCCTAACAGGATTAGACCGAGACTGCAGATTTAGGCAGCTTAACAAGAATCCGAAAGTCTGCAGGATCGAGATTATCGTTACAACCGATTCAACTTATTTCAGAATACTTCACAAAAAATATTTGCGTTTACGTTTTTAATTTCTGTTTTTAGTTTAGTCACTATAATCACAACCTACTCCTCCTTGTTACTACACTCGGTTAACCGAAACTGACAACGTGAGTAAACCCGAAATAGTCCTCGTGGGAACGATCACCCGAGTCTAATTGCACCCGGTATTACAAGATTCGTACACTTGCGACAGCACGTTAGTTTGCGCATCAAGTTTTTGGCGCCGTTGCCGGGGACTTTTTAGGGTCTATTTAGTAGTCAGGATTAGTTTTCTGAGTTTTTGTTTATTTTCAGTTTTGTTATTTTTCTTTTTATCTCACTGCGTTTTTGAATCTGCGTTTTCAGGACTGTTTAGTTGATGCCCAGATTGCCTCGCGATTTGGTGTCACCACTCGACAACCCGGAAAAACTGTATACCGAACCGAACCGCAGAAACCGAGAAAGCAAGATGGCAACCAACCAGAGAGATACACCCGAGAACAGCGAAGCCGGTGGACAGGAACGAGAGACACGTACCCCAGCCCAGATGGCGCGGTACATTGAGGAGCTTGTCACAGCGGGACTTGCTGCCCGAAGCAACCAGAGAACATATAACCGATCTGGGAAGGCGTTGGTGGAAAATTTCGAAGTCCCCACCGGGGGGCATGAGCGAGATATTGTGGTGCCCGAGATCACCGCCGAGCACTTTGACATCAAACCATCCACCATCCAGACGGTACAAACTCTCTGCCCGTTTCATGGCAGGGCCGACGAAGACCCGAACGACTTTATCGGGAAATTCGAAGATTACTGCAACAAGGTCAGATACAAGGGGGTAGAAGCAGAGGCACTCATGCTGATCTTATTTCCATACTGTCTTTACGGAGTAGCCAAAGACTGGCTCGAATCCCGACCACCCCGATCCATCACCACATGGGAGGAGTGTGTCGCAGATTTTCTGGCCAAATTCTATCCCGCCTCCCGAGTCATACAGTTACAGAGCGAGATCCTGTCATTCAGAAAGAAGATGGGGGAGACGGTGGTGGACGCATGGGACAGGCTCATGAGATTGGTCAAACGGTGCCCGAACCACGGTTTTGGAGACGCGAAAATCCTGCAGGTTTTCTACCATGCCCTAGACAGGGAGAACGCCGATAGGATTGACAAAGAGGCCGGGGGAAACTTCCTGTATCACGTAGACAAAGAAGGTGCGTATGAACTGATGAAGCAGTTGGCCAAGCAGGACACCCGACTCTTTGACGATCGCAGGATGGCGGCTAGAGCCGAACCTGCAGAGGATGACCGTATAGACAACCTGGCCAAAATCGTTCACGACTTGGTCAAGAAAGTCTACTCGGATAAGAAGACTGTAGCAGCAGTCGAAGAACCTGATCTGGACACAGCCATTGAGGAGCTAAGGACCGAAGACACCAATTACGTACAGCAGCAGTGGGACCCGAGCCAGTACCGACCGGGTACGAGAGACCATCCCGGGTTTCGGTACGGAAACCCGAACGCAGCAGTTTATGCACCGGGATTCCAGCACAGGCCACCAGCTCAGCAGGCTACCCCGGCCCCGCAGGCTCAGTCAGTCCCATCCGCACAGCAGTACGATGCTCAGATGAAAGAGATCAAGTCCATGTTCCAGACCATGGAGTCCCGGTTCAAGCACATGGACACCCTGACGGCAGATATGCAGACAACCAAAACGTCACTGCGCGCTTTGGAAGTACAGGTGGGGCAGTTAGCACAGCAGCTAACAGAGAGACAGCAAGGAAACCTACCCTCGAATACAGTAAAAAATCCACGGGCTCAGATCAATGCTATCTCCACTTGGAGTGGATTGGCACTGCAGGATCCACCGTATCCCAGCCACGCACGTGCAGAAAATTCGAAAGAAGTAGAACGCAACTTGTCGGGCCAGGATAACAGCACAGTCGATCGCCCCCAGCCGAAGGGCTCGGTTGAGCAGGATGCAGTGCAGAACGAGACAGGTGCAGAAACTGTACCCGTCTCCAAGGAGGTCCCGTACCCCTTGCGAACACGAAAGAGGGATGACAGCAAGGACTACGCCAGGTTTCTCGAGATGTTCAAGCAGCTGCAGATTAACATACCTTTTGCTGAGGCTTTGGCTAAGATGCCCACTTACGCCAAATTCCTCAAGGACATCTTGTATGGGAGGAGGCGAATGAGCGACTTCGAGACTATAAACCTGACGGCAGAAGTGAGCAATTGTGTGAAGAATGGGCTACCGAGGAAGAGAAAGGATCCTGGCAGTTTCGTTATACCGGTCACCCTAGGTAACGCTTACAAAGGAAAGGCTCTGTGTGACCTAGGGGCCAGCATCAACCTGATGCCGTTGACGATTTTCAAAAGTTTGAAAGTCGGTGAACCCCGCCCCACCAGAATCATGCTGCAGATGGCAGACAGGTCCGTAAAACAGGCTTACGGGGTTATCGATGATATTCTGGTCAAGGTCGGCGAGCTGATTTTTCTGGCAGATTTCGTCATCCTGGACATGGAGGCAGGGGAGGTACCGCTCATACTTGGCAGGCCGTTTTTGGCCACGGGCGAAGCAATGATAAACTGCAAGAGCGGGGAACTGACCATGCAGATTAACGAGGAAAAGGTGAAATTCAACGTTTTTAAAAATCTGCAACTGCCAAATTATTACGACCACGAGGACATCTTTGCTATAGATGTGGTGGACGAAGGCTGAGAAAACGAGGAGATGGACCAATTGTGGGAAGAGATCGACATCATGTACGGGGAAGAAAAGGAGAAGAATCGGTGCGAGCACGCCATGAGAGCCGAGGACTGGACCACCTTGCAACGGGACGAAGACGGCGAACAAAAGATGATTCTGGTCCCGTCACTCAAGGAGCCACCCGCACTGAAGCTGAAACCGCTCCCGAGCCATCTCAGGTATGCATATATTGGTGAAAATAGTACTCTGCCCGTAATTGTTTCGTCTCGTTTATCTCAGGAACAGGAGCAGAAGCTGCTGGAAGTATTGCGAGAGCATAAGGAAGCAATCGCCTGGACGATTACAGATATCAAGGGGATCAGCCCCTCCTACTGCATGCACAAGATCCAAATTGAAGAAGGCAAGAAACCGGTGATTCAGCCCCAGCGGAGACTGAATCCGAACATGAAGGACGTTGTGCGAAAAGAGGTCATGAAGTGGCTGGAAGCGGGAATCATATACTCCATATCGGACAGCACGTGGATCAGCCCGGTCTAGTGCGTGCCCAAAAAAGGGGGTATTACGGTGGTGCAGAATAACGACCATGAGCAGATTGCGCAGCGTACCGTTACAGGCTGGCGGACCTGCATGGATTATCGGAGGTTAAACGACGCAACACTGAAGGACCACTTCCCGCTACCATTCATGGACCAAATGCTGGACCGGCTCGCCCACCACGCCTATTACTGTTTTCTGGACGGGTACTCCGGGTACAACCAGATTTGCATAGCCCCGGAAGATCAGGAAAAGACGACGTTTACCTGCCCGTATGGTACGTTCGCGTTTCGGCGCATGCCGTTCGGGTTGTGTAATGCTCCTGCCATGTTCCAGAGATGTATGATGGCGATTTTTTCCGACATGATCGAGAAAAATCTGGAGGTCTTCATGGACGACTTTTCACTATTCGGGGACAGTTTCGATGACTGCCTGTTCAATTTGGGTCAGGTTCTGATCCGATGCAAGAAGGAGAATTTGGTGCTCAATTGGGAAAAGTGTCACTTTATGGTCACCGAGGGGATCGTGCTGGGTCACAGAATTTCCAGCAAAGGACTCGAGGTGGACAGGGCTAAGATCGAGGTGATAAAACAGCTTCCATACCCGACGAACGTAAGAGCGATCAAGAGTTTTCTGGGACATGCAGGATTTTACCGAAGATTCATCAAAGACTTTTCCAAGATCACAAAGCCACTCTGTGCTTTACTCGGAAAAGACGTACCCTTTGATTTCGATGCAGCATGTCGGCAGACTTTTGACCATTTGAAAGAGAAGCTGACCACAGCCCCGGTTATAACCACGCCAGATTGGTCACTCCGGTTTGAGCTGATGTGTGACGCCAGCGACTATGCAGTCGGGGCAGTTTTGGGACAGCGAAAGTATAAGGTATGCCACGTCATTTATTATGCGAGCCGGGTACACAACGATGCCCAGCTCAACTATGGCACGACAGAAAAGGAACTGCTGGCCGTGGTGTATGCCCTGGACAAATTCAGGCCCTATTTGGTCGGGTCAAAAGTTATCGTTTTTACCGACCATATTGCCCTGAAATACCTGCTGGACAAAAAGGACTCGAAACCGAGACTGTTGAGGTGGGTACTACTGATGCAAGAATTCGATGTGGAAATCCCGAAGAAGAAGGGAGTCGAGAACTTGGTAGCGGATCACCTATCCAGACTTGAGAACGTGAAGGTGGACCGGTGCCGATCAAGGAAAACTTCCCGGACGAGCACATCATGGCAGTAAAAATCGGGAGACCGTGGTACTATGCCATAGCCAATTACTTGGTAACTGGCACGCTTCCCGAGGATCTCACCCCATCACAGCGGAAAAAGTTCATTGCCGAAAGTCGACAGTATTTCTGGGACGACCCGTACTTGTTCAAACAGGGGGCCGACAACATCCTGAGAAGGTGTATCTCGACCCACGAGGCCTGGAACGTGATCCGACACTGCCACTCATCACAGTGTGGGGGTCATTTTGGGGGAACGCGAACAGCTCATAAAATACTGCAGTCCGGTTTTTTCTGGCCGACAATCTTCAAAGACTGTCACTATTATGTGCAGGGATGTGATAGGTTCCAGAGGACAGGAAACACGTCACACCGGGACGAGATGCCGATGACCGTGTGGCAGGAGGTAGAGCCATTTGATGTATGGGGGATTGACTTCATGGGTCCGTTCCCGTCTTCGATGGGAAATCTTTACATTCTGCTGGCAGCAGATTATGTGACGAAGTGGATCGAAGCAATCGCGTGTCAGAAAAACGATGCAACTACTGTTGAGCGTTTCTGAAACGTAACGTTTTCACTCGTTTCGGGACTCCAAGGGCAATGATTAGCGATGAGGGCTCTCACTTCATCAATCGAGTTTTTGCGAAAGTTCTGAAACAGTACGGCGTGTCAGTTCATAAAGTCTCGTTACCCTACCATCCGCAGACAAACGGGCAAGCTGAGGTGTCAAATCGAGAGATCAATAGCATACTCGAGAAAACAGTGAATCTCGGCCGAAAGGATTGGTCCGTTAGACTGGACGATGCGCTTTGGGCCTACAGGACTGCTTTCAAGACACCGCTGGGAATGTCACCATACCAGCTCGTTTTTTGGAAAGCGTGCCACTTACCGGTGGAACTGGAGCACAAGGCGTATTGGGCCATCAAACTGCTCAACTTGGACCAGAATCTAGCAGGAGATAAGAGGAAAATGGCGCTGCTGGAATTAGAGGAATTCCGCAGAACGACTTTCGAGAGCGCCAAAATTTACAAAGAGAAGACAAAGAAGTGGCATGATAACCTATCACGCCAAAGCAGTTTAACGAAGGCGACAAAGTGCTTCTCTACAATACCCGGATGCGGTTCTTTCCGGGAAAGTTGAGGTCTCGTTGGTCGGGACCGTTCATCATCAAGCAGATTTTTGCCTGGGGGGCATTCGAGCTGGAGAATCCAAAAGACAAGTCAAGTTTCAGGGTGAACGGGAACCGGATCAAGCCGTATCTCGAGACCGCCGAAGTCGTCAAAATAGACCCAATCTATTTTGATGATCCGTAAGAGGTAACAAGGTCGGGCCGTCGACCGTAAATCACAAGGCGCTGTTTGGGAGGCAACCCAAAATTAATCGTTTATTTATTTATTCTTCTTAGTTTCTTACATTATTATGTTCAGTTCTGAATTTCCGAGAGAGGCGAGATGAGCGGGTTTTTGAATTTGAATTTGAGAATGTGCAGATACAAAAACATCCAAAACAGCCAGAACCGGGAAAACAGAGGAAGAGAGATAATTTGAAAATATATATATATATATATATATATATATATATATTTGCCTCGGGCTGCGTCCCGAGACAATTTTTTTTTATTTTTTTTTTGTTTCTTTCTTTTTGAATTCTGATTGGGTATATACGCAGTATTGCGTATATACGCAAACAGAAAGAAAAAAAAATGTAATTGTTTCAAATACCCAAGGGCATTTTGGTCATTTCGCCAAAATTAGGGTTTATGAGGGGGGGGAGGCCGCGACTTCACCATTGTTGCCCTCCTCTCTCTCTCTCTCTTCCTCCATTTTCTCCCACTTGAAGAACACATATTTTGCATCGGACCTCCAAATCAAAATCCGGGCACATTTCTAGAATCCCCTCGTCGCAAGGAGCAAGTTTCATCCATCAAAATCCAGAAACAAGCGAAAATCGAGTGGGCAATTCTCATCAAAAAGTGAGGTGTTCTTGAGGAAAAGTGCAGATTCGAAGGTGTTAGAGCAAGAACTAGCAAAAACCGTACAAGGGAACGTGAACGAGGAGATCGAGGGCTTCGATTTGGAGGGTTCGGATTTCAATTCCGGGCAGTTTCGTTTTCCGGCGATTTTTCCGGCGACCGCTGGCGACTTTTCCGGCGACTTTCCGGGCAAAATCTCCGGTCTTCACCCCTGTTTAGGGAAGGTCGAAAATCTCATCCCTTGCTTTATTTTCCGTTTTGGCACGGCCCGTAGCCGGGCCCGTTATTTTCGGTATTTTTGTTTTTGGAGCGGCACTTGCCGTGTGGACCTCTGGTAGCTCTTAGGTGGACTATCTATTGCGACACACTAGCTTTGTGCACGTTTCACGTTTTTGCTTAATTTTCCCAAGTTGGCACGTTTTACGAGGTTGTGACTGTTATGGAGTTTACGGTACCGGTCCTGGACCCAGAGCGGGACGATCTCCCTACTGACTATGAGGCGGATGAGATTACCTCTAGGAGGTTTGACAGTTTTAGGTTCGTCAACCATAACGCTCAGTTTTACTTTATGACCGGAACCAAAATGGGTCATAGCCTTCCCGTAGACTACCAGCTTCAGGTCGACCATATGAACATGCCGCCAGAGATGGCAGAGTATGCGAGTCGACCGGAAATTTTCGGAACGTCCCTAGCGGGATTTCCGGAGGTTTCTAGTTCTGACTTGGTGCGTGAGTTTTACGCAAACCTCATGCATAAGGGGGAGGGTGAGGCCAACGGGGATGTTCGGTGGGTGTATTTACGGCGTACGTTTTTGTTGATCACGGAGGATACCATCCGCCAAGCGTACCAGATCCCGATGCGCCATTTCTCGTGCGCATATGCTGAGTGTGCAGATTACCCGCCTAGCGATTCTGAGCTTTTGCGGGTTGTGAATGGGGGGTACCCGGGGGCCCATTTCGAGAGAGAGGGGCCAGGCGAGATAGGCAAGAAATTGCATTCTCGTTTTATTACCGGCCCGCCACGTTGGTGGGCCGGGTGGATAGTGAACAGGGTGGTGGGTATTAAGCATTTTACCTACCTTGACTTTGAGTACGTACTCTTAGTCTATTGCCTTGTTCTCCGACGAGAGCTCGACATTTCTCGTCGCATATGGGTGTACATGCAGGAGCAGAACTGCTCCGGTCCACAAGGGATTGGGGTACGCCAACCTCATCGCCAAACTGGCACGGGAGTTTGAGGTTCCGATGTATGATGTAGAGGGTGATCTACTTCCTCCTAGGCCACGGCCTTATAGGAAGCTCATAGCCCGTCACCGGGCCCACCACAGCCGGTCGTTGACCTCGATGAGGATGACGATATTATGGAGGAGGACCCGGCTCCTGCACCTGCACCTGCCCCTGCCCCTGCCCATAGGAGGCGTTCGACTCAGGAGCGACCTGCCAGTCGCCAGGCATCGGCCGGACTTCGGCGGTGCCGTACTAGTAGAGAGAGTGAGCGTCCCGAGTCGAGTCGACAAGGGACTGAGAGGAATGCCCAGCCCCAGCCTGCCCGACAGCATGGTGAGCCGGCCCCGCGGGCTAACCCGACCCCACGAGCTAGACCAGCCCCGCCACGTAGACTGCCCCGAGTGGACGAGAGATTTGAGGGGTGTCAGGGTGGACGCAAGTCCATAGGAGAGAAGGTGTATGAGAGCGTGGGCAAGCTTTGGAGAGCGTTGACGCATAACCGCCGGACTCAGCGGAAGGTCACGAAGGACACCCAGGCTGCCCTAGCTAGTATTCGAGAGGAGCAGCGGGATGCGGCTCGGCACGCAGGCCGAGAACCGCCACTTCCGATGTATTTTCCACCCACCTACTCCAGTAGCTTTACCGAGGGTTGGTCGGATGACGGGGACTCTAGCGAGTGTACATCCGCTCCTCCACCTCCTCTGAACCAACCACCACCTCCGACTCAGCCATCACCGCCACCTGCCCGACAAGAGAGACGGCAGCCTGGGACACGATCCCGGCAGCCTACGGGCCGTCAGACTGGGTCCCGTACCCAGCAGCCTTCGAGTGCCAGGACGACATTGCGATCCCAGCCACCTAGCAGTTGGACTGGGTCCGAGTCACAGTCCTCTGATTACCGGCCCCGTACACGTGCGCGTCAGCCGGTCGTCTTTAGGTCTGATTCCGGTAGCAGCTCGCCGGGTAGCATATCCGGTACGTCCGATACCGGGTCAGACCCGACATTTTTTCCGGACGAGTGAGTGCCATGAGGGCATGCCACCTCTTAGCGTGGGGATGGTAGTCGTGTCTGCATTAACCCGGTCTGCACGTTTTTTCGTACTTATTTGCAGTTTTTATTTTTATTTTGAGTCAGCATATTTTCTTTATTTGAGTCAACCCACCACAAACATTCTGGCCGTGCATTGTATATAATTTAAAAAAAAAAATGAAAAATTAAAATTTTTTTATGCTGCTGGTTGGGTATATACGCAGACCTGCGTATATACGCAAACAGCAAGTATAAATTATTTTTCAAAAAAAAAGTTTAAAATCGAAAAATTTTGAGAAAGGGCAATCGAGATAACGAAAACAGTGAAGAAATTGAGTTTGAGTCCTTTGAAAGAGAAGAAAACTTGCACCGAGGTATAGTAGATAGGTGAGAGCCAGCGACCTTTGGAATCCGCAAGTAATTATCACCTGAGCTAAAAATCCGACTAGTTGCTACACAACGTCACATAGGTAGTCGACAACCCGCCCACGGGCGCCGTCACGGTCATCGCATTTTTCGGTGGAGTGACTGGCTATCAAGGGACCTCACGTCCTGTTTCTTACCCCTAGGTCCAATTAGTCAACCCGTTTGAAGCCTTTTACCCTCTTTTTTCGTAGCCACTTTAGCCTAGGCAGCCTTCTTTGAGACCTCATCAGTCGATAGTTGGCTATTCTACGTGTTATGACGGAGGGAGTGAGTAGGGGCAGGTTTTAGATGGGGGAGCTTCATGAGTTATCAGTTTTGGACAGTTTCGATATTGACACGTTTTTCGAGGGAAGGACAGGGTGAGTTAGTGGCGACAGCGCATTAATTTGCGGAGGTGGATCACTTCACTACATAGTGACCACAGGAGGAGTTAGTCGCGTGCGAGCATCTTTCGCACAAAACGGGGTTCTGGGGGGTTGTAGGGTCAGTTGGTGGTTGTGCCGTTTTTCTACATCTTTGGTAATGAGGAGGTTCGGTGGGGCCGCACAGTTCTATCTCGACTACAGGATCAGCGCTTCAGGATTAGTGTGGGGGTACTTCACATGAGGACATTTTACGTACCCCACGACAGAGATTTATTTTCACTCACTCAGCTTTAGTCAGTTTAGTATTGTTAATATTTGTGTACGTTTGTATATATAGTTGTGTCATAAAAAACAAAATATATATTAAAAAAAAAGAGAAAAAGAAAAAAAAATAGAAAAGAAAAAGAAAAAGGAGAAAAATCATGATCTAGTTTTTATTTTGTTTATGTTTTTGTTATTTAAATAAAAAGCTGAGTGAGTGGCACAATTTTCGAGACGTTTTGCACCGCTTCACATTTGTGGCCGCGAGCACGGCAAAGACACGCTGGGGGACAGGAGAATTGGGAAGCAGGAACTTAGGTGTTTCGGGCAGTTTTTCGGGATCTCGGTGAGGGGTGTGAGTTTGGTAAATTGTGAGAATGTCATAACAAGTAGGATTATGCCGTACCTTGATATATATTCATCCTACCTGATTAGACATAGATCCTTTCGGAAACAGCTCGGATGGTAAGTTAGCTAGGGATTTGCTCAGTTTGATAACCAAAGTAATAGTACTTCGGTCCAGTGCTTAATTCCACCATATAAATCTGTTCAGACTTACCGATCGCTTGCAGGGAAGTACGTTCTGAAAAGGATGAGATCACGAGGACACACTGTTTATGTTTTTGAGTTTGCCCAATCTCACCAAAAATATTTTTGTAACTAGTCCGTTTTGAGTCGTTTGTGTCTGTGTATATTCTATCTGAGTCAGTTTTTCTATCGAGTCGTCCGGTTGAAAGGTTCGGGTCGAAAGCGTATGCAACGGTAGGGTATGTACAGAGTCAGTCACGAGGAAAGAGATGCAGGCTAGAGTTGGCAGGATTGCTCCAGGACGAGCAATGTTTAGTGCGGGGGTATTTGATAACTCCCAATTAGGGGTTATCTTTTAGCCTGATTTCACGAGTATTTGTGTCGGAAATAGCGGTTTTTGCCAGCAAATGCCTTAGAATGCCTCGGGAATCTAGAACGAGACGTTTATTTGTACTTCTTGGATTTCTGCTTATTTATTGCTATATTTGGATATGATCGCGGGTTTTCGTTCGTGTTGCCTTTTCAGGAACAGGTTCGGGAGGTGCATCGGGAAGCGTGCCGGGACCAAGCCGGGACCGTCTCGGGAAACGTTCACATGACCGGGACAAGACGGGAACACGGAAAAGCAGGAGAACACCAAAGGAGGCAAACCGGGAGCATCAGGCAGCAGAGTGGGACCCAGGGGACCCAACCAGGCGGGAGGGAGATGGGGGGTGGTTGATAGGCCCTTGTTGCGTATATACGCAACCCTGCGTATATACGCAGCCAGTTTTGACTTTTTGGTCAAAGACGGTGGACCGATGGCAGATTCCGTAATTTCGGGCGCAAGCGTTTTGGGGAAAACAGCACTATTTAAAGACTCGTCTAGACTCGTTTTGAAGACACGGAGACACAATACAATTCTCAGCACAACCGAAGGGCAAGTCAGAGCATTCACGGAGAGCAGGAAAGCGCGATTCGAGATTCGAAGACTTAGTTTGATTTCATTCTCTCTCTTTATATTCAGAAACTGCGTTTTGTATTATGTCTAGTCGTAGCTAAACTTTTCACCTAGGTTCTCGGTGAACCTAGGGTTTCGTATCCAGATTTTATGACTACTTCGTTTATGGATTCATGATTATTATCTTAATTCAGCAAGTTATATCTGTTATTCCGGTTTTGATTGTTATCGTATATGCATGATACGATTGATCACCCAGGATTGCTATAGACCCGAGCTTGTAGGTGAAAACGTCAAGTTAGGGTTAGGAAGAAAAATCAGGATTTAGTACCTTACCCTGATAGACCGACCAGAGAAAGGGAGATAGGGCTAGCATCGAAAAACGTGAAACCAACTGTTAGAGAATTTGACCCGGGCCATTCGGACAGGTTAGAAACCCTAACAGGATTAGACCGAGACTGCAGATTTAGGCAGCTTAACAAGAATCCGAAAGTCTGCAGGATCGGGATTACGTGTGGAATCTGAAAAGTCACTGCACAACTGGTACGTTGCACAGATATCGAAACTGCTGAGTGTTTTCATAATCGAACGTAAAACTGAAATCTGTAGAAACCCTAGGGGATCCTGGAACCTAGTCTTCATCTATTATCGTTACAACCGATTCAACTTATTTTAGAAAACATCACAAAAAATATTTGCGTTTACGTTTTTAATTTCTGTTTTTAGTTTAGTCACTATAATCACAACCTACTCCTCCTTGTTACTACACTCGGTTAACCGAAACTGACAACGTGAGTAAACCCGAAATAGTCCTCGTGGGAACGATCACCCGAGTCTAATTGCACCCGGTATTACAAGATTCGTACACTTGCGACAGCACGTTAGTTTGCGCATCACACTCGTATATCCAATCCATATTTTCTCGATCCATGGGAATAGCCTTATTCGTGCAAATAACATCAATATCCTATATTGATTTATTTGATTCAGGACAGAAATTCTATAAGCACTATCCCTTGAGTGGCCTATGATATTTGCTCACGTTATGTGGGAGGGACAAATTCTATCTACGTCCACTACGATCTCTAAGCTTGCTTCTTATTGTATCCGGTACACGCCTTTATAACTACCCAGTTACGATGTAGCTTTTAACGCTACCAAAATCACATTAGTCCACAACTAGAATATCTAGCGACTTCAAGTCTAAGGATGACAATACCATTGCACCACGAGAAGCACTTGTGACTCAACATAATGTGTATGTATCCTTCTCGGAGATGGGTCAATACAGTGCGCCATTACCCTTAATGCACACCCCATGTGTTGGATCATGATATATCCATATCAATCCAACCCCATAGTAGTCTATAGATGATTGTCCTATTAATCATTATACTGGACTAGGGATATTTAAGATAAACAACACAATTGTAAATCTAAGGACTTCGTTATATTAAATATCCAATAAATAATACAATGAATGTTCTAGCCAAAATAAATTCACTCTAAACTAGATTGCCTCTAGGGCATCTATTCCAACACATAGCTTACTGTCTCTCTCTCACAAGAAGTTACCAGTGCTTACTCTCTCCCTACACACACCCTATAACTCTTCGTGTTCCTATTCCCTACTTGAGGTGTACACTTGGAGATCTCTTGAGGATTTCCTTGTACACAGCAACCAAGGTGGAAATTTCCAGCGGAACATCAACCAAGGCGGAGGATACGGATCCAAAAACAACCAATTTGGTGCATATCGATCCAAAAAAATAATGGTAACAATCAGGGAGGATGCAACCGACGGTATAACAACAACTACAACCGGCCACAAGTTGGGAAAAACCAGGGAAATCGCAATTCCAGAATGCCCCAGCATTTACAACAGCTCAGCCATCAGGCACTATTGCAGCGACCACGGCTACAACTGGTCAGGCAAAGCGTATCACTAAGGTGATGAATCGTGAAGAGGAAGAAAATACTAACGTGGTGACGGGTACATTCCTAATCCATAATACCCCTTCTTTCATCTATTCGATTCAGGAGCATCCTATTCTTTTGTGTCATCATCTTTTGTTAGAAAGTTAGATTTTCCTTCACCTTCCAAAATTTCTGTACCAATCTCTACCCCAAGTGGTCAAACCGTAGAGTGCGATACCATGCTTGACGAAATAAGTTTAGAAATTCTTTGTTGTATGTTTCCAACCGACCTTATCTTATGTGATCCGGACTTTTATTGATGTGTGACACCTTGTACCCTGGACCAACCTAGAAGTGTAACTTGAAGTAAGACCACCATCATACCTGGTTTAGCGATATGAGGAAACCCTAATATCGAGTGTAACTTGAGTGACAGGAACGTCACTCCCTTTTAAGGGGAAGGTGATGAAACACCCCATATGTTGTTCGCTTATTCCCTACGGCCTTTGCGTTTTCATTTGCATTAGAAATTTTATCATTTCATCGTGCATATAGGCAAAATGTTCTCTCTGAGGGGTTACTTTTTTACGCTTCGAGGATAAAGCGTTGTTTTAAGATGAAGGTGATGTAATACCCCTATTTTTAATAGGGTATTTACTTGATAATTTTCTAAGGTTGTGGGTGATAAATCCACATTAGGATTTATATTGTTTATGATCCATGACTGTTTTGAGAGATTTTCGGTGTATTTATGTGATAAATTGACCAAATCCGAGTTGTTTTGAGCATACATGAGTTATTGAGCTTTATTTCGTAATCCGGGCGTTTTTCATATGATTTATATATTGTTTATCGCATGTGATCTTCCGGGTTGTTTAATGTTGTGTATCTCCGGTAAAAGAGGTGCATTGGAGCTTATGAGATGCTTGGATATGCTTGGAATGGAGCTAGATGAAGAGGAGAAAAGGAGACACACAAACGAAGAAAAGTTGGAAAAGTCACACAGGACCAGCCTGGACTCTTTTCGATGCCCAGGAAAATCTACAAATAATTTTGAAGCAAGGCTTGCAGCATTGGAAAGTAGACATCCATATATTTCAAACGGTATATGGAAGTCCCGAATACGAGTCCGTATGAGAGAGATACAGCCCGCGCAAAATCAGCAAATAATTCTGTCCGGGAATTACAAAGTAGAGGGGCTGAAGTGCAATTTCGGCTAATTTTCATTAAAAAGCGTGCCCAGCTGGTAGAAAACGGGGAGGACGACCTAAGAACAAGATATTCACGCATCTTTGGAGTCTTGGGAGCTAGAGAAGACGGGAGACAAAGCTAGGAGCTTGGAAGATCATCAACATTGAAGATTTTTGCGTTTGATCTTTGTTTCTTCTTCTTTTTCTTCATGAACTCTACTATTTTGTTTATGTTGAACACTATTATGTCTAGATAAACCCTTTAATCTAGGTTATTGATGAGAAACTAGGGTTTGAAGACGTTTTTCCGGATTTTTGACATGATACATGCGTTTGCTTAAAGTTTATGAATGTTCTAGTTATCTTACATATTCTTGTACTTCATTCTTGGTATTCTTGGCTTGATCACCCTTAGGATACTAGTCGTTGAGATTGTTGCACGAAAGTGAACTTTTTGATACATGTTAAAGAATATTGTAGGTGATCTCGTAGTTTCTTGAGACCGAGAGGAGATAGAAACTTGATTAATCGTGTGAGGGTAGTTTCGATTGGTTGTGTTAGGACTTAGTGAATTCGGTGGACCGATAGGACCCGGTGAACGAATCCTAACAAATCAATTAGATTGTATTAGTAGATGGAGGAGGACCGAGAGGACCCGAAATCTATTGTTTACACAAATTCACGTGAGATCGAGAGAAGATCGTGATGAGTGTTACCCGATATAACTAGAACGTGAGTAGAGTGTTTCATGCATAATTCCAGAAATCGTTAACAACCCTAGGGACATCAATTACCTAGTTCTTCCTTATTAATCGTAATACATCACAATTTATCTTCGTTTAAAGTGAAAATTCTCCAAAAATATTTAGTTACTTGTCATTTAATTTTAGTCGCTTGTTTGTGGGCGACGACTTTATAAAATCCAAACCCTTCTTACCGGTTACGTAGATATCTCATAATTACTTTCTAGTTAACTAATAATCGTAAATTCCCTTGGGTTCCATACTCGGAGTCGTAAAATACTCCACTTACTCGTAAGAAATCGTGTCAAATTTTGGCGCCGTTGCCGGGGACTTTAACTGTTTATTAGTTTAGTAGAAATTGATTTAGGATATCTCTTTTATTTTATTTTTTTTTAATTAGCTATTTATTTTCTCATTTGTATTTGATTTTGCTTTTCAGGTCGTCAGTGTATGCCCAGGATCCCTAGAGAAATTGTTCCCCCACTTGAAGACCCGGAACAGTTATTCAGAGATCACAGGAGAAGACACAAACAGAGCAAGATGGGTGATAATTTGACCAACGCGCAGCTCAATGAGAAAATGGAAGAGTTGGCGAAACAGTTGAATGATCGCAACGCTCAGACACCATACAACAAGTCTGGGCAGGCTATTGTGGAGAAATTCCAGACGTCCACGTATGGACACAATCCGGCAATAGTAGTGCCAGACATAGAGGCTGAGCATTTTGATCTCAAGCCAGCTACGATCCAGACAGTCACCAATCAGTTCCAGTTTTATGGGAACAAGGATGAGGATCCCAACGATTTCATTGGGAAGTTCAATGCTTATATCAAGACTATGAAGTATAAGAACGTGACTCAAGAGGCATTGAAACTTATTCTATTTCCCTATTGTTTGAAAGGTGCAGCTGAGAAGTGGCTTGAGTCGAGAGCTCCGGATTCAATCACTACATGGGCTCAATGTGTGGATGAATTCATGGCAAAGTTTTACCCAGTTCAGCGGCTGATTGAGTTACACGGTGATATCCTTGGCTTTCAGCAGCAGGCCCATGAGACCGTGGTAGAGGCGTGGGATAGATTTATGCATTTGATCAGGAAGTGCCCAAATCATGATTTTGGGGACTACAAAATTTTGCAGGTCTTCTACCATGGCTTAGAACGCCATAATCAGGAGTTGGTTAACAGGGAAGTTGGAGGAAATTTCATGTACTCAGTTGACAAAGAGGGTGCATTTGCACTTATGAAACATCTAGCCAAGCAGGATACGCAGTTTTATGATTCTAGAAGACTTTCGGCATTGCCTGAGGCGAAAGATAATGAGTGGAAGGATGGGATCAGCAAGATGGTGTCAGACTTGGCCAAGCATGTTTATAAGGACAAGAAGACAGTAGCAAGTGTTGAGGAGCCAGAATATGATGCAGCAATGGCACACATGGCAAATGAGGATTTGAACTATGTGGGGGCACACGGACAGAGGCAGAACTGGAATCAAGGGAACTACAGGCCAGGCACTAGAGATCATCCAGGATTCAGGTATGGGGATCAGTCTGGAGCGACATATGCACTGGGGTTCCAGCATAGGCCACAGGTTTCGCAGGCTCCACCAGCAGCTGTTGCAGTACCAAGTTCAGACATCTCTGAGTTGACAAAGGCATTGGCAAAACTGAGTGAAAATATGAATACCATGACCACCAATGTGAATAATATGTCCACACAGGTTGCTGCTGTGTCTGCAGATTTACAGGCTACGAAGACTTCTCTTCGTTCTCTTGAGGTACAGGTGGGTCAGATTGCTACTCAGCTCTCATCTAGAGCTCCAGGATCTTTGCCTTCCAACACGGAAGAAAATCCTCGTCAAATCAATGCAATCACTACTCGAAGCGGGGTTGCATTGAAAGATCCGCCATATCCCACTCATGCTAGAGTCGATGCTTCTAAGGCTAAAGAGCATGAGATATTTGATGATGATACTAATGTCGTGATCCCCCAATCAAAGGGCGCGACGGATGAGGAGGCGATGAAAGACAAGGATGAGGTACGTATTGATACTACTGTTTCTAAGGCAGTTCCATATCCTTTGAGAATGAGAAAGATGGATGATTCTAGAGATTTTCAGAGGTTTCTTGATATATTCAAGAAGGTGGAGATTAACATTCCTTTTGCAGAGGCTATCTCTAAAATGCCTACATATGCCAAGTTTCTCAAGGATATTCTTTCAGGAAAGAGACGCATGAGTGATTTTGCACAGGTGAATTTGACTGCTGAGACTTCTGAATGCGTCAGGAATGGATTGCCTAAGAAGAAGAAAGACCCTGGGAGCTTTGTGATACCGGTTACTCTTGGTGATTCTCTCACTATGACTGCATTGTGCGATTTGGGGGCAAGCATCAATTTGATGCCCTTGTCCGTATTCAGGAAGCTAGGTGTGGGGGAGCCTCGTCCCACCCGAGTTACCTTGCAGATGGCTGACAGGTCGATCCGTAGAGCATATGGGGTGATTGACGACATTTTGGTCAAACTTGGTACTCTTATCTTTCCTGCAGATTTTGTCATCTTAGACATAGAGGTTGGCGAAGTACCTCTCATTCTTGGCAGGCCCTGCCTAGCTACAGGGGAGGCTATTATTCATGTGAAGAGTGGAAAGCTATCTATGCAGATCAATGATGAAAAGGTGGTCTTCGATGTGTTCAAGGCAATGCAAATGCCTTCATGTTATAACTATGAAGATTGCTTTAGCGTAGAGATCTTTGATGATGATATGGGAGATGAGGAAGCTAAATTGATGTGGGAGGAAATTGATGGAATGTACAAGGACGAAGATCAGAGCCCTCCCATGGATTTGTGTCACATGAGCAGCTGGACCAAGCTGGATTTATACGAGCAAGGGGAGCAGAAATTAGCTCTTGTTCCTTCACTCAAGTCACCACCTGTGCTTGAGTTGAAGCCATTGCCTATCCATCTCAGGTATGCTTTTCTTGGTGTTGATAACACATTGCCCGTAATTGTTTCTTCTGTTTTATCTCAGGCACAGGAGGAGCAGCTTTTGGATGTGCTAAGGAAGCATAAGGGAGCAATTGGATGGACTATCGCAGATATAAAGGGGATCAGCCCCGTCTATTGCCAGCACAAGATCCGGGTAGAAGAAGGAAAGAAGCCAGTGATCCAAACATTGCAGAGATTGAATCCGCATATGAAAGAAGTGGTGAGAAAAGAGGTCATGAAATGGCTAGAGGCTTGTATTATTTTTCCGATCTCAGACAGCACTTGGACTAGCCCGGTCCAGTGTGTGCCTAAGAAAGGAGGAATGACTGTGGTAGAGAACGACAAGCATGAGCAGATTGCTCAACGGACAGTTACTGGATGGCGTGTGTGCATGGATTACAGGAAGCTGAATGAAGCCACGCTCAAGGATCACTTTCCGTTGCCGTTTATTGATCAGATGCTTGATCGTTTGGCTCCCCACGAGTACTACTGCTTCTTGGATGGTTATTCAGGCTACAACCAGATAGCCATTGCTCCAGAAGACCAGGAGAAGACTACCTTCACATGTCCCTATGGCACATTTGCGTTCCGCCGCATGCCATTTGGATTATGTAATGCACCAGCTACTTTCTAGCGGTGTATGATGTCCATCTTCTCGGACATGATTGAGAAGCATTTAGAGGTTTTCATGGACGACTTCTCCTTATATGGTGACAATTTTGAGGACTGTCTACACCATCTCGGCCGCGTCTTGGTTCGTTGTGAAGACACTAATCTCGTGCTGAATTGGGAGAAGTGCCACTTCATGGTCACATAGGGGATAGTTCTTGGTCACAAGATTTCACGTAGAGTTTTAGAGGTTGATCAAGAAAAGGTAGAGACAATCAAGCAGCTCCCTTATCCGACTTCAGTGAAGGGGGTCAGAAGCTTCTTGGGACATGCAGGGTTCTATCGCAGGTTTATCAAGGACTTCTCGAAGATCTGCAAGCCTTTGTGTGAGTTGCTACGGAAAGATGTCCCGTTTGTGTTTGATGAAGCGTGCAAGAAGGCCTTCGACTTTTTGAAGGAACAGCTCACCTCAGCTCCTATCATCACAACTCCAGATTGGAGTTTGCCATTTGAGCTCATGTGCGATGCCAGTGATTTCGCCATTGGAGCAGTATTGGGGCAGCGCAAGGAAAAGGTATGCCATGTTATTTACTATGCTAGTAGAGTTCTTAATGAGGCTCAACTAAATTATGGCACTACTGAGAAGGAGCTTCTAGCTGTGATTTTTGCTCTTGACAAATTTCGGCCTTATCTTGTGGGATCGAAAGTGATTGTCTTTACAGATCATTCATCGCTGAAATATCATCTTGATAAGAAGGATGCCAAGCCAAGATTGTTGCGGTGGGTTCTTTTGATGCAGGAATTTGATGTTGAGATCCGCGACAAGAAGGGTGTTGAGAATGTGGTAGCGGACCACCTGTCAAGACTCGAGAATGGAATGGTAGAGAAGGTGCCGATTCAAGAGAACTTTCCGGACGAGAGCTTGATGTCTTTGGGGGTTACTGAGCCTTGGTATTGGGCAATTGCTAACTATCTCACCAATGGGAAGATTGCGGAAGAGTGGACAGTGCAGCAGAAGAAGCGGTTCTTATATGAGGTGAAGCAGTACTTTTGGGAGGATCCATATCTATTCAAGATGGGAGCTGACAACATCATTCGGAAGTGTGTGCCTACTCATGAGATCTATGATGTGATCAAGCAATGTCATGCAGCGCCTAGTGGAGGCCATTTTAGCGGTCCTCGCACCGCCATGAAGGTACTACAATCCGGTTTCTTTTGGCCTACTATATTTAAAGATTGTCATGATTGGGTTGCAGGATGTGATAGTTGCCAAAGAACGCGTAACATCTCCAAGCGAGATGAGATGCCAATGTCTGAATGGCTTGAGGTGGAACCATTCGATGTTTGGGGCATAGACTTCATGGGTCCGTTCCCTCCTTCGTATGGTAATCTCTACATCCTCCTTGCTGTTGATTATGTGACGAAATGGGTTGAAGCAATTGCGTGCCCCAAGAATGATGCAGCGACTGTAGAGAAGTTTCTGAAGAAGCATATCTTCACTCGGTTTGGCACACCAAGGGCTATGGTGAGCGATGAAGGTTCACACTTCATAAACCGAGTGTTTTCCAGAGTCTTGAAGACGTACGGGGTGTCTATCCATAAGGTTTCCCTACCTTATCACCCCCAAACTATTGGGCAAGCTGAAGTTTCGAACAGGGAGATTAAGGGGATTCTTCAGAAAACCGTCAACACCGGACGCAAGGATTGGGCTGTGAAGCTGGATGACGCATTGTGGGCATACCGCACCGCATGGAAGACGCCATTGAACATGTCTCCGTTCCAGCTTGTCTTCGGTAAGGCATGTCATCTTCCCGTTGAGTTAGAGCACAAGGTTTATTGGGCGATCAAGCGGTTGAACATGGATCCTGAGTTAGCAGGACAAGCAAGGAAGATGAAGCTTCTTGAACTTGAGAAATGGAGATTACAGGCCTATGATAGTTCTCGGATTTACAAGGAGAAGACGAAGAGATGGCACGACAGTCGTCTCAAACCGAAGTAACTTCGTGTGGGACAAAAAATTTTGTTATTTAACTTACGCATGAAGCTCTTTCCAGGAAAGCTTCGTTCGAGATGGTCCGGGCCGTTCCGGATCCACCAAATCTATCCTTGGGGTGCGGTTGAGTTAGAAGATCCACATACGAATGAGTGTATCCGCGTCAATGGAAGTCGAGTCAAGCCATACTTGGAATCCGCGCCAATTCTTGCCAAAGTGGATGTTATCTACTTTGACGAGCCGTGATCGTATTGAGGTAACTGGGTCGGGCCATCGACCGTAAATTAAAAAGCGCTTGTTGGGAGGCAACCCAACGTATTTTATGCATTAGTGTAGAGAGTGTGTTTTAAATACTGTTGTGTGCGTTTTTAATTTCGTTTTGTTATCTGAGGGGTGAGAGAGCGAGAATTTGACATTTGAATTGAGTCTCCGGAGGTTTACAGGTTATTACGCGATTCGGACTCCCCACTCGCATGGAAATGCGCGCATCGGAGTTCGGACGTAAAAAAAAGGCGGAACTTGAACGAGAAAGATGTGATCACGACGAGATTCCCGAGGATGTTGGGAAGCGTGTCACGGAAAAAAAAATGAGCTCAAGAACACAAGAGGAACATGGAATTCAAGCTAATGATCTTCGAAGATAAAGCACACAAAGCGGATATAAAAAAAAAAAAAAAAAAAAAAAAAAAAAAAAAAAAGAGGAAGTTGAAGAAAAATTGCCAGGAGATCGCATGATAAAAATGTTAGATCGTGGGATCATGCTTGAAGAGTTAGAAGAAATTCCTACGGCAAAAGTTGAGCAACTCACTGGAGTATAATATCACAGAGGAGATCTAATGATCAAAGCAGATCGTAGGATCACAAATAGTGATCGCACGATCAACCAGCCAAACTTAGAAAAATTTTGCCGCAACAAAAGTGAGAAACTTACTGGAATTGGCGATCAAAAGGGAGATCGCACGATCACCATAAGGTGATCGCACGATCAGAAACAAAACACGGCGATCATTAAAAGAGGGGCACGGTGGCCTTTTCGCAGCAATTGGAGAATAAAAGATTTCCCTTACGGGTCAAACCAGACACATCTCACAATTCATCCGTCGTCCTTCACTCTCTCGTCAGTTCTCTCAGTGCTCAAGAACACAATTGGAGGAAGTTGCTCAAATTCAGAAACAAGATAGGGGTTTTGCTCGCCTCAAGCTCCTCTACAACTATTGTGAAACCAATTGTGCTAGTTTACAAGAGACAAGTGTGGGGGAGAAGAAGGAAGTCCAAGCCCTAGAACGAAGAATCGTCGATTCGTTCTCCATCGTTTGAAATTTCAACAAACCGGTTTCGGGGTTTTGACGGGGAGACCAAGGGGAAGCTAAAGAGCTAAAAATCTCACATCGCGAAAAATACAGAAAAATCAGTCAATTTGTCAGGTATTCCTAAACTTCAACGTATTATTTGATTTTTGCACTTGTACTTGCTGCATTTGTTTGACAATTGATACGTGTGTGAGATGAGGCCTAATAGAGGCAAGATGGTGATGGGTTCGTCGGTCGATAAAGGGAAACGTAAGGTGAATGAGAGTGAATTAGTTGACCGTTACCAAAACGAGGATGAACCTGAGTTGGAGATGGGAGATGAGACATCTAGTGACGATGAGGAAACCGATTGTCCTAAATCACCTAAGTTTAGTTGGCTTAAAGGTCCCTTTCCCGCTAATCCTAAAATGAGGCATCTAGGAAGCCCCCTATGAAGGATATCACTGATCCTAGGAAGATTGAACCCACAAATTTCTGCACCCATAGATTTGTTTGTCATGATGCTCATTTGTGTTTCTTAACAAACAAGGGGATCAAGTATAGTGTTAACACTGAGAAAGAGTTCGACTTTACAGTCCCTGATGTGCCTAAGGGGATTAAAGATGCAGCCAAGCGTGATAACTTTCTGGGTATGTATGCACTACTCAAAGACTTCTCATGTTCGGCACTCGTTCGTGAAATGACTGTGAATGCTCGGTACTCTACTTGTACATGCCACCATGGTGAGGTTAGCGATGAGAGGATAATTTATGCTAGGGGCAAGTTTGTGGTTTTCACCCCGGATTCTATTGCTAATGCCTTTAAGTGGCCACCCCTAACTGAGAAGTGCAAATTTCATGAGGTTTTGAGGCGCAGAGGGATTGAGGAGGAGATAGGACAGTTTTGCTTTGAGGGGGTGCCAGGGGAAGATTGGGTGAGAAGAGAGAATAAGAGAGACTGGCTGGTTGAGAACAAGGTTCTCCTAAAGCCTGCCCGGTGGTTATAGAGTGGGTTGAGACATGGATTTTGGGTGTTACTTCTACCCAATGGGTGGACTTTGATACCTGTGTCATGGCTTATTGTTTGTTCAAGGGGTGGAGGTTTGACATACCTGCACGAATTCATAAGAATTTCCGATCTAGGTTGGAAAAAGGGAATAAGAGGGCGCCCGGATATAGCTATTTTCTAATGCAATTGGCTACCGAGGCCGGTGTGACGCTAACCAATTCTGAGCGCGATAAGCAAAAGCCTCCGGAACGGCTTTGGAATAACATTCCTACCCCTTTTAGGAACTTGCCACCGAGCGGCAGTAGGAGGAGAGGAAGAGATGCAGTAGGAGGTGTTGAGAGTATCTCGAGTGAGCCTGTGCCCAGTTTTGATTTCGAGCGGGCATTTCGTAGGTTGGGGGCGAAGGAGGATAGGCATTTTGCGCATACTCGTAGTAATATGAAGAAGATAGGAACAGAGGTGGCTAGGCAGAGTAGGTTGTTAGCTCAGTTAGCCATCCAACACAACTCTGGCGTTGATCCTCAAGCCGAGCTTTTCGACTATGCCTCTGATCCTTACCAGAGCCTGGAGGATGAGTAGATTCACTGCCCCTCACATTAGAAATGCTGAGTCCTCGGTTTTACTTCTAAATTCGTTGAGGACAACGACGTATTCTAGTGTGGGGGGAGTTTTAGTCTTGACTAGCCAGTCAGTGTTTGCATCGCCATGTCTGCATATAGTTTGTTCGTGTCGTATTGTTTTTAAAATTTTGTAGTCCGTGTCGTGATATTGTGATAGTATGTCATATTGTGTTGTGTTAGTCGTGTATATACTTGTTTATGTTTGTGTTTAATATTGCACGTTTTCTTATTTGAGTCTACCTACCCTATTGAATATTTTGTGTAGTTTAGTTCGTGTCGGCTTGCATGTAGAGTAGGAATTATATGAAAAAAAATAAAAATTAAAAATAAAATTTAAATTAAAAAAAAAATAAAAAGAGAAAATTTTGAGAAAAGGGCAATCAAAAGAGGCTAAAGTTTGATAAATCGCGAAGTGTGAGGATTTTAGGCGTAGAGCATGATTTGCGACCGAGAGTGACGACGTGAGCCCCCCTAGTAGGTATAGAGAGACTTTCTTTACGGGAGTGCCTACCTATTTCTAACACTTACGTGATTTTCAAACTCAAAGTGTGTGCCTATTTTCTTACAAGAGCTGAGCTAGGTGTGAGCTAAACAAGCCGAACATCCATGTGTACGTCTTAGGTAGTCGCCAACCCGCCTCGTAGTGGCACACGAAACAGCTGTGCGAGGACGTGTATTAGAGCACTCACTGCTTTTAGAACTCACCTTGTAGGACCATTAGACGCCCCAATTTGAGCCTTGGATTCTTGTTAGCCTTCGGACCTAGGGTGATGATTCTTGGCCTTCATCACAAATTGATTAGAATCACCACTTTAGTGCGTCACGAGGGGGTTATGTAGTTGAGGGGGTTCTATGAGGGATTGATTATACAATTCGTTGAGTTCTACATCTCGCTTGCATTTCATTGATTATCTACGAGGGGATGGGAGGGTGAGTGAGTAGGCTTGCGCACTTCGGTGTGGTGGTGTTCCATGCCATTACATCATGGACACAGTTGTGGAGAGCCGTGAGTGCGTGAATCTAATGCGCACGGAATTGGGTTGGGTGAACTTAATTGGTGGAACGTGCTAGGTACCGATTTTGATTACTTTGGTGTAGGAGGATCGGTTGGACTAGGCACGAGATACATTCATCTTCGGGACTACTTGAGAGGGGATATGGTTACCTTCGAGTGTGGGGGTGTCGACTTTTGACTCCGGACATTGAGTGTGAGCTTGCGACGACTCCACTCCCACAAATGTACTTAATTGATTTTGCGGCTTGGACTTGACATGAACTTTGATTGAGTTAGGAGGAGATGATATTTCTATGTGATATTCATTCATCGATTTACGTGTTTCCTTCTCCTAGCATATGTGATTGTTATTTGAAGACCACTCGGATATTATTGTTGGATTGTGATGGTATTTTGAGAGAAAAAAAAAGAAAGAAAAAGAAAGAAAAAAAAGGAAAAAAAAATGAGAGAAAAGAGAAAAAGGAGAGATGAAATAAAGTTGAATTGGAATTGAATTGGAACGAGTGGTGGAGCTACTTTAACGACGATGGTTCACGTTTCATGCACGACGTACGAAGACGGCCATGGAGATCACTAGTGTACCGGGGATTGAGGGAATTGAGGGCCGGAGGTGGTGAGCTTTGGGTGTTGGTTCCTATCATCGTGGTGAGGGTGTGTGAGATGTGGGATTTGATGTGAGAATGTGACGCTTAGGACTATATATTGACGAGATTATATTTATGTCCCTAAGCCTCATCATGTGAAAACCATTAGCGGATTAGGAGCTCGGACCTTGGATGTCGCTTTGCCTAGCGTAGTCTCTTATTTCGTGGCACACGCGAAGAGGTAGCGTACTCTTGTACTTAGTAAAGTTAGGCTTTCTATACTAACTAGGGGAGAGTCTCGTTGTCGAATTTAGTTTCAACTCATGCTTTGTTCCTAGGACTCTCATCACTTCATGATAATCGACTTAAGCCAATGGAGATTGCCCGATCTCAACCAAAAGATAAAAAGTGTGTTTTGTGTATATGTGTTTGTGTAGGATCGAGTCGTAGTTTGCATTGCATTGTCGAGTCTTGTGTCGTTATTGAGTCGGCTAGTTAGGATTTTTATGCAAGGGTGTTTCTAGTAAGTATGCAATTCTCGACTCGTATCACTTGTTGGGTTGTGTTTCATTGGAGATGTTTTGGTTGGATTGTGGCCAGATTTTGGTTGTACTTTGATTGGATTGCTCGGGACGTGCAATAGGTTAGTGTGGGGGTGTTTGATAACTCTATAGGATAGAATGTTAATTAGTGCAAACTTGATGTTAATTAGTGTAAACTGTCTATTTATAGTCTAGTCCCTAGCTGTGTATTTATCTATATGTGTATTAGTTGATAATGAATCAATACGATCAGTTGTTTCAACATGGTATCAGAGCGGGTTTCAAACCCTAGCATCTGATTTTTCTCTTCTCTCACGAGGATCGACCAACGTCGTTCCCTCATCAGTCTGACGAAGGTCACATCGGTGCCCTTCACGCCGCCCACAAAAACCTAGCAAACAGCGCATCACCTGGGTTACTGCTCCTGCGCAGATCCCTCACCAGTGACTGCGCCACCATCCCTCATCTTCTTCGCCTCAGTCTGGTCGTTTCTCCGCCTTGCTGCGTTGCCGTTCTATGCGCCGAAGCCTTCGCGCCTACAGCAGAGCCTCTAGCCCCTTCTTCTGCGTTGCAACAGCCCCTCCTGTTGCGTCCAGGTACACCCAGTTTCAGTGAATACTCTCTGCTTCTTCTCCAACAGTGCCATGGCACCTCCCACTACAGTACCAGATCCCAACAACCCTAACAAGCCACTGATTGTGGTTGTTGCCCCGCCAACATTAATCAAACTTGATGGAAATAACTTCTTGACATGGAAGGTACAAGTCCAAGCTCTTCTTATCGGACATGGAATGCTCAGCCACGTCGACGGCAGCAAGCCGCCGCCTCCACCGCTCATACCGCCACCAAAAACTGCCCCGTCAACCACTGCCCCAGCACATCAGACCCAATCCTCAACCGGGGCAGATTGGTCCGCTTCATCGGGACTTGCTGACAGTACTGCGCTTCAAACCAATCCCGCCTACACATCCTGGTTTCAACAGGACCAGCTTGTATTCGCGTTTCTTGCTAGTACTCTCGCGCAATCCGCGCTTTCCCACATCACGACAGCCCACACGGCTCATGAATACTGGCGCACTCTCCACAACATCTATGCGCGCCCCTCCCGTGGTCACATTAATCAAGTTAAAGAGCATCTGAAAAATCCTCAACAGGGTACGCGGACAATCTCCGCGTTTATGCACTTTGTTAAGCACAAAGCTGACGAATTGGCACTCCTCGGCAAACCAATGGATGAATCTGATATGGTGGACCGGATCCTAGATGGCTTGACTGAAATTTATCTTCCGATTGTTGCAGCAATCAAGGCGCGTGACACATATATTGGCTTTGAAGAGCTCTTTGAGAAACTCACACAACACGAGCAGTACTTCGCCAAAGTGCAGCCGAATCCTGCCTCTACCCCTGCTTCGGCCAACATCTCATTTGGTCCTCCGCCGAAGGGTCGTGGCCGCGGTAAGCCCAACCGCAACCAACACCAGCCTCAACATCAGCCGCAACACTTTCCACCGTACACCTCCACGTGGGCATCTCCTGCACCACTTCCTCAAACTGGTCCTCGGAAGCCTCGTACCTTTCTGGGATTTTGTCAGGTTTGTGGTGAACAGGGTCATCGTATCCGCCAGTGCTCCCAATTTGGTTGTATGCTCCAGCAGTACCATGATCCTAGCTCCACCAGATCGTCCGGTTCTCGTCCTGGCTCTATGTCATCGGGGTACTCTGTTCCGTCCTCTCCCTGGACTCCTCGTGCTCATGTAGCCACAGCACAGTCCGGACTCTTGCCTACGCCCTCCTGGCTCCTTGACAGTGGAGCCACTCATCACATCACTGCTGATCTGGACAACCTGTCCCTACACCAGCCCTACGCTTATGGAGATGATGTTATGATTGGTGATGGTACGAGCTTGCCAATCACCCACACTGGTTCGCTATCTCTGTCTCTATCTTCCCGTACATTTCATTACATAATGTCCTTTGTGTCCCTGCCATTCGTAAAAATCTCATATCTGTCTCTCAACTTTGTGCCTCTAAAAATCTCGTTGCTGGGTTTTCCTCTGTTGGTTTTGTTTTGAAGGATCGAACCACGGGGGCGTCCGTCCTAACCGGTCCTCTTAAAGACGGTGTCTATGAGTGGCCAGCTTCCACTCCCTCGCTGGCCCTTACTACTCAATCTCGTCCGTCTTTTCAGTCATGGCACCACCGTCTTGGTCATCCTGCCGGTCCCGTCTGCCGTCACGTAGTTTCGAAGTTTTCTCTTCCATTTAGTAGTAGCAATGAGTCAGTTTCCTGTAATGCATGCCAATGCACCAAGAGTCATAGACTCCCCTTTCACAATTCTAGTATAAAATCGTCTCGTCCCCTTGAGATTGTCTTTTCGGATGTTTGGACCTCTCCAATTACATCTCACGATGGCTCCAAGTATTATGTAATCTTTGTTGATCATTTCTCTAAATACATATGGTTTTACTCAATGCAACGAAAGTCTCAACTTTATGACATCTTTATTCGTTGGCGTGCGCTTGTTGAAAAATACTTCAACGTCTCTCTACAAACTCTCTACTCTGACAATGGTGGAGAATACATCAGTCTTCGCTCTTATCTCTCTGCCCATGGCATCTCTCACCTCACATCTCCACCTCATACCCCACAACACAATGGGTACTCTGAACGCCGTCATCGTCATATCGTTGAGACAGGTCTTGCCTTGCTCCATCATGCCTCTATGCCCACTCACTACTGGCCATATGCATTCACTGCTGCAGTTTATCTCATTAATCGCCTACCCTCACGAACTCTCAAAAACAGGTCTCCCTTCGAAATAATCTTTCGCCAACAACCCAACTACATTAAACTCTGTGTCTTTGGTTGCCTCTGTTACCCCTATCTTCGTCCCTATACCACTCATAAATTGGATGACAAGTCCACTCCCTGTGTCTTCGTAGGGTATTCCCTAACTCAAAGTGCCTACTTGTGTCTTGATCTCAACTCCCACCGTCTGTATGTCTCCCGACATGTCCAGTTTGATGAGTCGTCCTTCCCCTTCGCAACTCAGTCCACCTCTCCCACCTCTGATGATCCTTCCCCTCTGTGGTTCCACCCTACCACTAGCATTCCCACCCTACCTCCTTCTACATCCTTCCCAAATGTTGCTTCCTCACCTTCGCTACCGTCCCCTCCTCCACCACCTGATCCAGATGCACCACACAGATACTCTGGCAAACACTTTGTTCGCCGCACCGACCCCTCAGCTGCTCCCCCACCTCCTCTTACACAACCCCCTACAGCTCTCGATCCTCCCCCCACTTCCAATTCTCCTGATGGGTCACTCCCGTCCTCCCATCCTATGGTCACCCGATCTCGTGACGAGACCCTTCGCAGTAATCCCCGCTATACCTTCACAGCCACTGCCTCCTCCATTGACACAGATAGCGAACCCAGTAGCGTCACCGAGGCTCTCAAACATCCTCAGTGGCGTACCGCTATGGCCGCTGAACTTGATGCCCTGGTTCAGAACAATACATGGACGCTTGTTTTACCGTCACGATCAACTAATGTGATTGGTTGCAGGTGGGTGTATCGCATCAAGCGAAAACCGGATGGCTCTGTTGACAGGTACAAGGCTCGTCTGGTTGCTAAGGGTTTTCATCAAAGGCCCGGAATTGACTATCATGATACCTTCAGTCCGGTGGTCAAACCATCCACCATTCGGCTGGTTCTCTCTATCGCTGTCTCTCAGCAGTGGCCTCTTCGACAGCTGGACGTCAACAACGCCTTTCTCCAAGGTTCTCTCTTTGAGACTGTCTATATGCAGCAAACTCCTGGTTTTGTGGATCAGGATCGTCCTCATCATGTATGTCGCCTCCACAAGGCGATTTATGGCCTCAAACAGGCTCCCCGAGCATGGTACGCTGAACTCCGCCACTTTTTACTTCAACAGGGCTTTGTCAATTCTCGAGCTGATACGTCCCTGTTTATCTATCGTCACGAGGGGGTTACACTCTATCTGCTTGTCTATGTGGATGATATCGTTATTACTGGCTCTAATGTGGATGTTGTCCAGCGCTGTATTTTTGATCTATCTCGTAGGTTCTCGTTGAAGGACCTTGGTGACTTGTCGTTCTTTCTTGGTGTTGAGGTCTTACCTCATCCTCAGGGCCTTATTCTCTCACAGCAGAAGTACATCCACGATCTTCTTCACCGTCTTGGAATGTCCTCCTCGAACCCGGTTCAAACGCCCATGGATACCTCTGCTGATCTTACTGTCACTAGTGGTACAGCGCTCTCTGATGCGAAGGAATATAGGATGGCAGTGGGCAGCCTTCAGTATCTTTCTCTTACTCGACCTGACATATCCTTCGCTGTCAATCGGCTCTCTCAGTTCATGCATCGCCCAACCACTGCTCATTGGCATGCCGTCAAACGCTTACTCCGGTACCTACATGGGACATCTGATTTTGGCCTGGTTCTTCGTCGAGGCCCACACAGTCTCTATGCGTTTTCTGATGCTGACTGGGGAGGTAACAAAGATGACTATACATCCACTACTGGGTATATTGTTTATCTTGGGGGCTCTCCCATCTCTTGGAGCTCCAAGAAACAGCGTACTGTTGCCCGCTCATCCACCGAAGCCGAGTACCGTGCTGTTGCCGCTGCTTCTGCTGAGTTACGGTGGCTTTACTCTCTCTTGTATGAACTCGGATGTTCCTTACCGTCTGCTCCTGCTATTTACTATGATAGCATGGGCGCCAACTACGTCTGCTCCAACCCGGTTTTTCACTCTCGAATGAAGCATGTTGATCTTGAATTTCATTTTGTTCGTGAACAAATTCGGGATGGAATACTTCGTGTCTCACATGTCTCCTCTGCTAACCAGCTAGCGGACTGTCTCACTAAGCCTCTTTCACGAGGTCCTTTTCTTCTGTTGCGGTCCAAGATTGGAGTCTCGTCCCGATCCTCCATCTTGCGGGGGCGTATAGGACAGAATGTTAATTAGTGCAAACTTGATGTTAATTAGTGTAAACTGTCTATTTATAGTCTAGTCCCTAGCTGTGTATTTATCTATATGTGTATTAGTTGATAATGAATCAATACGATCAGTTGTTTCAACAAACTCCACATTAGGAGTTATATTTTTTATGATCCATGACTGTTTTGCGAGCGTTTTGGTATATTTATGTGAGAAATTGACCAAATCCGAGTTGTTTTGAGCATACATGAGTTATTGAGCTTTATTTCGTAATCCGGGCGTTTTTCATATGATTTATATATTTTTTATCGCATGTGATCTTACGGGTTGTTTAGTGTTGTGTATCTCAGGTAAAATAGGTGAATTGGAGCTTATGAGATGCTTGGATATGCTTGGAATGGAGCTAGATAAGAGGAGAAAAGGAGACGCACAAACGAAGAAAAGTTGGAAAAGTCACACAGGACCAGCCTGCACTTTTTTCGATGCCGAGGAAAATCTACAAAGAATTTTGAAGCAAGGCTTGCGGAATTGGAAAGTAGACATCCGTAGCTTTCCAACGGTATATGGTAGGCCCAAATACGAGTCCGTATAAGGGAGATACAGCTCGCGCAAAATTCGCAAATAATTCTGTCCGGGAATTACAAAGTAGAGGGGCTGAAGTGCAATTTCTGCTAATTTTCATTTAAAAGCGTGCCCAGCTGGTAGAAAACGGGGAGGACGACCTAAGAACAAGATATTCACGCAACTTTGGAGTCTTGGGAGCTAGAGAAGACGGGAGACAAAGCTAGGAGCTTGGAAGATCATCAACATTGAAGATTTTTGCGTTTGATCTTTGTTTCTTCTTCTTTTTCTTCATGAACTCTACTATTTTGTTTATGTTGAACACTATTATGTCTAGCTAAACACTTTAATCTAGGTGATTGATGAGAAGCTAGGGTTTGAAGACGTTTTTCCGGATTTTGGACATGATACATGCGTTTGCTTAAAGTTTATGAATGTTCTAGTTATCTTACATGTACTTCATTCTTGGTATTCTTGGCTTGATCACCCTTAGGATACTAGTCGTTGAGATTGTTGCACGAAAGTGAACTTTTTGATACATGTTAAATAATATTGTAGGTGATCTCGTAGTTTCTTGAGACCGAGAGGAGATAGAAACTTGATTAATCGTGTGAGGGTAGTTTCGATTGGTTGTGTTAGGACTTAGTGAATTCGGTGGACCGATAAGACCCGGTGAACGAAGCCTAACAAATCAATTAGATTGTAGTAGTAGATGGAGGTGGACCGAGAGGACCCGAAATATATTGTTTACACAAATTCACGTGAGATCGAGAGAAGATCGTGATGAGTGTTACCCGATATAACTAGAACGTGAGTAGAGTGTTTCATGCATAATTCCAGAAATCGTTAACAACCCTAGGGACATCAATTACCTAGTTCTTCCTTATTAATCGTATTACATCACAATTTATCTTCGTTTAAAGTGAAAATTCTCCAAAAATATTTAGTTACTTGTCATTTAATTTTAGTCGCTTGTTTGTGGGCGACGACTTTATAAAATCCAAACCCTTCTTACCGGTTACGTAGATATCTCATAATTACTTTCTAGTTAACTAATAATCGTAAATTCCCTTGGGTTCGATACTCGGAGTCGTAAAATACTCCACTTACTACTTGACCGTGCACTTGCGTATACACGTAAGAAATCGTGTCAGTGGGTTAGTGTTAGCTTTTCCTAAACACGAGGGTATGCATTTGTAGTTTCCTAAAATAATGTGTGGGGGTTAAAGTGTCATTTCCCAAAACCTGGGTGTAAAGCCACCGATCTCTCTCTCTCTCTCTCTCTCTCTCTCTCTCTCTCTCTCTCTCTCTCTCTCTCCGACCGGATTGATCGGAACAACCCAGCAAACGAACTCCCATTCTTCCTCAACGTTCACCACTCTTCCTCCCACGTTCTCCTCAACTCCATCACACTGCCAACCTTAAATAAACCCCTTCTCCTCCTCGCCATCCTCCATCTGTTCATTATCTATTTTGCCTAAGAGAACAAAACCCATTGCCCCTGTTTTTCTTCCAGAACCACTGCCAACACCACCACCGCCTCTGCTCCTTGCTCAATTTCTGGTGAAAACCACCGGTACCAGCTCGCCTCTTTCCCCTCTACCTCCCGACGAAACAGCAAGACAACCAGAGCCTTCGTCGGCTCTGTTTCTGCGCCGACCCGATTTCTGACCCGGTTACCCAATTCCGACGACGAGGACAATTGATTCTCCAGCCTTCCTTCGTCCGTTGTTCAGCTCCTCCGATCATTGTCTCCAGCTGTTCTAGGCGACCCAGAGACTGTTGCACTTGCATCGTCGGAGTTCCCAAATCGTCGCCGTCTTTCCCACATCATCCTTTTTCAATCGGTAAACAAAGCCTCTCTCCTTCATTTCAATTTCTCTTCCATTCACTTTCAATTGCTTCAAGATCTTCCTGTGGATTATTAATCATGTGGGTGTGAATGTGTCTCTGTTCTTTGGGTTGTTGAAATTCTACCATGGCAGAGAAGAAGATGATAGTTTTGTGTATATGTTGGTCATTTATAAATCTGTGGGGGGCTGTTTGTGCCATTTTAGAACTTTGGGGGAGGTCTTAGTCAGTAAATAGAAACTATTTTCTTTTAGTAGTTATTCTTATACCTGTACATAGTACTTTGTTTATTAATATTAATAGGAATTATATTAGTTTTACATAATATGAAAACAGTTTTATAGCATAATTTTATAAGAAGAGTTTTATCATTAGAAAAATAGTATCTTAATAATAAAAAAAATAGTGTTTCCAAATATATTAGACAGTTTTACATTATGTGTTTTATTTCAAGATTTTTCCTTATGAAAATAAATTTGTTACTCATAATTAAATATTTTCTCTTTAATTTAGTTAAAGTTATCCTTTTTCTAATTACTAGTATCTAATATAAGTATTATAATCTTTTCTAAATAACTAGTTGTAATAGATTTTAAGAATATAATTAATTAGTTTAAAGTTTGTCTCTATTTTTTTAGTTTTATTATTTTTCCTTAATATCATAACTTTATAAATTATTATTCTTTTCTGATACTAGAGTTCCGAAATCGATTCTAGGGGTAAATTAAATTGGGAACTTGTCGGAGATATATTCTTTGCATTTGCACATAGGGCATAATTGCATTTGTTGTATGAGATTGCTCGTGTATTAATGTTAGGATTATTCGACTATTGTAGGTTGGTAGACGATCAGTTCATAGAGAACCCGTACTACGAGTACTAGTTTATGTGCTTGCTTGTGTGTGTGGAGCTTTCTTCAACCCAAGTAAGTTAAATGCTCAACTCTTCTACTATCAAAATTAATTGCTAAAAGTACTATATGCTGATTCGGTTAATGCTTTGATTATCGTATCATCTATCTAGTAAACTCCGAAAATACCTGTTGCTTTGAAATAATCACCTGAATCAGAATCTTTCTTTTGAAACATGATTTATGTTTATCTTGGAACCGATCAGTACTTTGATCATTGCTTTCCTTATTGGTTTTGAATGCCCGGTTTGGATCGAGAATCACCTTCTTTCAAGAAATAATCATAAGACACTAAGTAACGTAAAGTGAAAGATATCTTGTACGAGCTGTTATTTAGTTCACTACGGTGATTATATTGTTTAGGACCATACATTCTGGTCAAGAGATTTTGGGGGCCAAACTCTGGCTTACCCTTGGTACCCATAGTTCTACACTACCATGAGAACTTGGGGGTTCCTACTTATACTACTCTAGCGGAGTTGCTAACCTCTAGGGGGTGTCGACACTTAAGGTCTTGTAGGTTAGTATTGAGGCGGGAATGCCATAACTACAGGGGCTTTCCCAACTGTCGGGTTGAAGTAGGGTTTGATAGACCCACGAGGTAACCCCGAGTTATATATTTCTGAGGCAGGCGGGAACTCTGCATTCGCTCGTAAAATGTTTAATTTCTGGGGCTTATGGGGCAGTAGAGCTAGCTGCTCCTGTGGCACGTGGCCAGGTGGCCGCCAGAAAAACAAATCAAGTGAGGACTTCAATAAGGAGACTTTAAGATGGAATCTCAAAGCAACATTTATCTCTTTACCTTTCTTCTTTGCATTATGTTATTAATATAGAGATTTTCTTATCCTTCATTTACTTGTTTGATTACATGTGCCCAATCATATGTTTACACGCTGAGGTATTTCTTACTCAGCCTAAGCTAACTTTTTGAAAAAGTGTTGTCGGCTTTTTCCACTTTGAAAACCCACAGGTTAGCACCGCTCCAGGCTTTGGGGGAACGAATCACTAGCTTGGATCAAGAAATCACTTTAGCTCTCACGGAATAAATCATTAGTTCCATATTTTTCAAACAATTCGGTTTTGTTTTCAAGTTTCCAAGTTAAGGACCACGTTTGGTCATTTCCTTTATCGTAATAAAGTTGATTTTGAATTAAATTTGAAGTTATGTTCTTTATGGTTTGGTACGAGGCCGACGTTCTACATTGTTCATAATGAGGTAAAACTCCTCGTGCGAAGGATATCTTAGCAGTTTGGGCTAGGCCTGAAATCGCGGGGTGTTGCAATCTGTGGTGGAAAAGATGTCATTAAAATAAGAAATAATAACATTATGTACCTCCATAGAGTTTCTTTATCCAGTTGCCAGCTTCGTTCTCTAACCCCGTGATACTGTTTCGAGCCCTTATAATATACGACTTTTGGTGAAAATACCGCGTATTCTGGTCCCCTTTTTCCAGCCACAACTCACGAGATAACTGTCTCCACATAATTTCTTCCTGATGAAGAAGTTGAGCAATATGATCTTTCACCATTTTTGACTAGACCAAGTTGTCCGAAGTCTGGGGTAGCACCCCAAGTTCCTTGACTCCCGTGCGCAACTAACTTAACTTCACCCAAACACTCCCAAATGTTTCTCTGTCCCATTTGCCCAATTTAGCAGAAGTGGCGGAGAGCTTCTGAACCATCGATACATGTGCTGATTTCCAATAGTCAGTTAGCACTTGTTCGACACTTTCATGCTCGAACCACATGGATTCAAGGTGAAATCTTCTCTTAACTTTCTTGGACATGGTATTACTCTGTCCAATGATAAGCTCTAATGGGACGTGATCCGACGTTTCCACCACTAGATGATTAACTCATGCTCTACCATACCTCTCTATCTTGTTATCCGTTGCAACACAGCGATATATTCGTTCCCTAATGGCACGACCATCAGGTTGGTTATTTTTCCAAGTGTACCTGTTTTTGGAAAAACCCAGGCCCCGAAGCTCCCGTTTGTGCAGTACTCTATTAAAATCCTTAATATGTCTGAGGGTGACTTCTCTCCCACCCTCCTTGTCCAAATATGAAGAAATAGCGTTAAAATCTCCCATAACTAGCCAAGGCTGATTATTGGATCTCAATCGTGAGAGTAACTTCCGGAGCTATATATTACCTCCATTTAATATGGGATATTTGATCGTAATTGTAAAGAATATGAGTCGTTTTGTCACTTGTTGCTTCATATGCGCTATATTGTTAGTCGGGCGTTTCTATGCATATTTAGTTGTTATTTGTCCAATATGATCGCTTGGTGTGTTTTTTCATGTTTTCTTGGCAGCAACGGATGCTAATCGGTTGATAGGAGGCATGGAACAAACTTTTGAAACGACGGGAGCTCAAGTGGAGGGAAGGGAAGTCAAGTTGGAGGCACTAGAGTGACTAGTCTGCACTAATTTGATCATATATGGAGTTATACAAGAAATTTGGGAGTCATACCAGCGCCTAATGAAAGTAGACTCAAAGAGCTTTCCAATGATAGGTCGCAGAGCTTAATCGGAGATCGGACGAGGAAGTTATGGCTTGGAGAAGTCAGAGTTCAAGTCCAGGAACAATTTTCCAGTCCATTTCGTACGAAATGGCTGCATTTCGTACGAAGTGCACGCAAACCTAAGTCCAGCTGTTGGGTTAAAAATGCAAATTTTAAAGACTTATGGGGATTTTTTGACTAAGGGATGACCTAGGGACATGGGAAACATAGACGGGCGATAGAGGGAGAGAAAGAGGACACTAGGAAGCTCAAGGAAGAAGACTTACGCACATCTTCTTCGAGATTTCAACGCTTGATTCTTCTTCTTTATCTCTTGTACTGTTTATCAATGGAGTTATTAAGCTATTATATGTCTAGCTAAACTCATAGTTAGGTGATTATGCAGAACCAGGGTTCTACTTAGTTGAATTTTGGATTCATGGATTTAATTCATGTTCAATTCTTTAAACTCACGTTTTCATCCAATCATTTTTCTACTCATGTTCTTAATTCTTAGCATGTGAGGCTTGATCACCCATATCATGTTAGTTACTTAGGTGAGTGTATGAAAATAACTTAACCCTAGGTTTTTGAAGAGTAAGAAGACATTCTTAATGTTCTTGAGCAGCTGGATCTTCCTCTACTATTTGTGCTAGTAGTGTAGGGAAGGAACAATCAGGAAGCTTGATCCAATCAAGAAGCAACAACAATGAAGAAGGAGAAGGAGGCCGAGCCTCTCTATGCCTTCGGTTACGGGGGGAGGGGGCGTGCACCTCTGTCTCTCTCTCTCTCTCTCTCTCTCTCTCTTTTTTCTCTTGCTCTAGTTATTTCATCTAATGAATAATTAGGGATAGACTAGTCTTTTATAATTAATACCACTTTATTAATTAAAAAACTGCCCCGCTACTAATCCGATCCATACTTCGATTAGTCCAATTTGCTATTCAGTCCAAATAAATATGCACATTGTTTCACATTGATCCCTGATTCTTTTAACTGTTAATTAGTCCAACAAATTAACATATACATCCAGTCTAATCCTTTGGTGTGTGACCCCGTAGGTTCCTATTACGTTAGCAGTAACAATTACAAACATTGAGCGGTGTCTAATAACACATCAATGCTACCCCAGCAATAGTTAGTCACTGAAAAACCTCTGTGACCAATGTTTTTGTGTTGCATTGTCCATTTGTCTCAATATCCGGATTGGACACGAGACACAAATGTCACACTTGTATATCCAATCCATAGTTTCTTGATCATGGGAATAGACTTATCTGAACAAATAATATCAACATCGCATATTGATTTACCTGAGCCTGACCAAGAATTTTATAAGTACTACTCATGGAGTGGCCATGGATACATACTCCCGTTATGTGGGACGGACAAATCCTCTCTACATCACTCCATCTCTCAGCTTGCTTCAAATCATGTCCGATTATCCCCTTTATAGTTGCCCAGTTATGGTGCAACGTATGATAATTCACAACTAGAGTATCTAGTGACTTCAAGTCTAAGGAACACAACACCATTGTCACTACGAGAAGCACTTGTGACATTCCCATAACTTCCATGTAGCCTTCTCGTGGTGGGTCAATCCAGTATCCCATTACACCTAATGCATACCCATGTGTTAGATTTGATATCTCCATATCGATATACCCACATACTAGTCTCTACGCATAGTGATTGTCCTACTAACCATTATACTTGACTAGGGATAACTTAAGAGAACAACAATTGCGATCTAAGGACTTCATTATATTAATATCTCCGTATCTAATAAAATGAATAGTTTAGCCTAAACAATGTTCACACTAAAATAGATTGCCTCTAGGACATACACCAACAAAGATATCACTGTATTCAATTCCTTCTCTCCGATTGAACCCTCTTATAACCAAACTTTCCTTATTCTTAATGCCCTCTACAGCTGTAGTTCCTTCCTTTCTTCCGAAAACCCATTTGCAAGTGACTATCTTCCTTCCCGCTGACAATTTTACAAGCTCCCATGTTGAATTCTTGATAAGAGACTGATGTGCAATTTAGCGTGCTATTCGCAAGTATACGAATCAAGTAGTATAGAGTGTATTACGACTCAGATTATCGATCCCACAGGGACTTTGCAGGTTTTTTGTAGTAATCAGTTTTAAGTTGCAGAGTGTAAAAAGGAGGAATATTTTGAGAGTGTGCTTGCTAACTACGTACTGAAAGTAAATAACTGAAACGTAAATATTTTTGTGAGGATTTTTTGAATAATCTTAAGGTTGTAAAACTAGAGTTTGAGATACTAGGTCCCGGGATCCCCTAGGGTTCTTAGATTTTCGTTCTTTGTTTGACATGAAAACACACAGCAGTCTTGCTATCCGTGCCACGTACTAATTGTACAGTATCTTTTCTTTTCCTGCACGTTATCACAATCCTGCAAACTGTCGGATTCCTGTTAAGCTGCCTAAATCTGCAGTCTCGTTCTAAGGCTGCTAGGGTTTCTAACATGTCCTGATGGCCCGGGTCAGATTCTCTAACAGTTGGTCTCAACGATTTCAGGCTAGTCCTAACTCCCCTTCGCTAGTCGGCCCATCGGGGTAAGGTGCTAAATTCTGTCTTCTCTTCCTAACCCTAACCGGACGTTTTCACCTACCGGCTCGGGTCTGTTGCAATTCTGGTTAGCTACTCCGATCATGCATAAACCGTAAAATTCAAAGACAGAATAACGAATAAAAACTGCTGAATTAAGATAGTACGATCATGAATTCATAGTCAAAACGTAGAACTAATCTCTGAAACGAAACCCTAGGTTCACCGAGAACCTAGGTAAAAGTTTAGCTACTGAAATTCATAACGTAAATAACACAGTTTTTGAATGAGAGAGAAGAAGAGCAAACGGGTGTTTTAATCTGGATTCACGTTTCCGTGCTCTCCGGGGATGCTCCGACTTCTCCTTCGGTTGTGCTGTCTTTATTGTGTGTGTTGTCCTGTTTTGTGTTGTTCTCCCAAAACGAGTCTGGACGAGTCTTTAAATAGTGCTGTTTTTTCCCGAAACGCGTGCGCCAGAAATTACAGAAACTGCCATCGGTCCACCGACTTTGGAAAAAAAGTCAAACTGGCTGCGTATATACGCAGGGTTGCGTATATACGCAACCAGGGCCCACAATCCACCCACCACCACCTCCCTGCCTGCATATATACGCGGGCAGGGGCTGTGGTGGTGGCCCTGCTTGGTCCTCTGGTGGGCCCGGTTGGGTCTCCAGGGTCCCACTCTTCTGCCTGATGCTCCTGGCTTGCCTCCCTTGGTGTTCTCCTGCTTTTCCGTGTTCCCGTCTTGCGTTTTAACCCGAAACTTGTCAAAATTACCAAAATACCCCTGGGTCAAAACCGCTCCAAATTCTGCCCAATCCTGACTCTGGCCATAGGAAAACTGCTGACTGAATTTGGGAGACAAAATCTGAACTTGACTCCGGAAACACGGGCCCGGTGCCAAAATGACCAAAATACCCCTAGGCGCAAACTGTCCCGAAAATCGTTACGAACATGAAATAGTTGCTCCCGACTCTGGACACCGGGAACCCAGACACCTTACTCGGGCGTGGCCTGCCTGGGACCCCCACTTGACGGGAGTCGGCTTTTCAGCCGGACTCCGTTTCAGCATTATAACCTGTTTTCGGAAAGCCCTTGACGTCTCAGTTCTTTTGCCCCCAGTTTTACTTCAAAATTCCAAGTCAAGGTCAAGATATTGTCAACCGAGCGCATCCCGGTGATTCTCGGTTTTGGCGTTTTCAGCTTCCTCGGTCGCTTTTCTCTGCTCGTTTTTCCTCCAGTCTTTCCGTTTTCCATTCCGCTCTCCCTTGTACTAGTCTCGGTCAAATCCTGTCCCGAGCATTTTCTGCACGTTTCTCGAGGCGAACCCGGTACTGTCTCGGCACGCATCCCAATGCACTTTCTGAACCTGTTCCTATAAAAACATGAAAAAAACTGCGATCATATCCAATAAAAGTACGAAACATGCAGAAATTCACGAAGAGCAAATAAACGTCTCGTTCCTAAAATCGAGGCTTTCCGAGGGTGAATTCTGGCTAAAACGCGGCTTTTCAGCACACATACACATCTTTTCAGGCTATAAGATAACCCCTATTTGGGCGTTATCAAATACCCCCACACTAAACTTTGCTCGTCCCGAGCAAACTCCAGCAATATACTACCAATGCATACCATCCCGAATCAATCCAGAGCGGTGTAACTGCACTTATTTAAAAACAATATTACTATGATAAAAACTGTGTATATTTTTGGTGAGACTGGGCAATCTTTTCAACTCAAACTGAACATCATCAAGTTCTCATATTCCCCTCGATTTCAGAAACTGCGGTGATCGGAAGAACTCGCGGCCAGCCTAGGTTAGGAACAAGCACGAACACTACTTACTTATGCTTTTGCACGCAAACCGAACGTATCCCTAACGCACACCTTCCGTGCTCTTACTCCGGGTGTAATGTAAATCTGTCGGCTTTGGGACGGTAGGATAAGTCATTTAGAAGTGATGTCCTAAACGTCACATCACACTCACACATACCCCAATCTCACACTCCCTCACCAAGATGACGGAAACTGACCCAAATCACCTAAGATTCTAGACACTCAATTTCCCCAGTCCCGGTGTAACTGCCGTTCTCGCAGCCACAACTGTGAACGAATGTGAAACTGTGATAAAAATTGCCGGCCTGGCGTTTTGAAATAAACTCAATCAAGCACCCTGAATTTTCTGTCTTTGATACTTTTTTTTTCTTTTTTTTCTGTTTCTTCTTTATTTTTATTTTTATTTTTTATTTTTATTTTGCGGGGAACACAATAAAAACAATAATCTAAACCAGTCCAACTCTATGATAAACCAAAAACGAGGGGTGGCAGATAAAATACTGAAATAAAATCTGAATCGACCACCCCCACACTAATTTCGAACCATGTAGTCAATCTGTAAAATAATTGCGCTTTTCCAACCGATCCTCCTTACTCCAAGGATGTCTAAATAGCTCAGCGCGTCCTCCAAATAACCCAGTCAACCCAAGTTCCCCATGTCGTGCGGAAAATTACACGCACTACGGCTCTCCTCCTGTGCTCACGGTGTAATGTCGTGAGTCACCGCCACACCGAAGTGTGCTGCCGTCACTATCTCACCCTTACACACCCTCAAATATACCAATGAAGCTCATCCACTATCACATATGACAATGCTGCTCTACCCGATAAAATCCCCCTCAACTCAACTCCCTCGTGCCATGACGCGTAGGAAAGGTCAAAACACTAACAATGATGCGAGTATTAAAAAACGGCTTCCTAGGTCAAACGGTTACCAAGAAAAGGGTTAATGGATCAACGGGGCTCACTAGTGGACCTAAGGCGCGAGACAGGACGTGAGGTCCCCTATGGCCTATCACTCCACCAAATGATGTGGTGACCGTGATGGCGGGTTGACGACTACCTGGTGACGGTGGTCTGGCAGCTAGTCGGATACATGGCTCGGGAGACAGCTACTTGCGATTTCTGGAGTGCATTGGCTCTATTAACTCCCCTAGACAGATTCTCGCAGTTCTTCCTCACCAAATTTCGTCCACTTCGGGAAATTTTCTATCATTAAGCTCTCTCCAGCTTTAAGCTAAATCGTTTACCCAGTCTCAAAATATTAATTTTTTTTTTTACATTTTTTTTAAATAAAAAGTAATGCAGTTAAAACGCCACCACCCCCCACACTGGATGGTTCCATGCCCTCATGGTACTAATCATCAGGCATATAATCTGGATTGGATGAGCTGGCTTGCCTCATCGAATGGAACAACTGGTAGCATATGCAGAAAAAATAATGCGAGAGACAGAAATTGAACCTGTGCACCCGGAGTCAGTTCTTACAGGTGCGGAATTTTACGCAGATTCCGGTGGAGCAGGACCGTTGACCGGTCGCCAGAAAATTTCTCGACGGAAGTTTTCAACCTTCCGGGCTCTATGTGCACTCTTCAAATGTGCAATCCCCGAGCACCATTGTGTTTGACAATGTGCTCCCATATGGTCGAGTATACTTCCGTACACCGGGGTCGATTGCTCGGTTCTGCAGAAAAACTGTTCCTGAAAAATCCCCAACTCGTACGAGTCCCTGTGACGGTCGAGTGTGCCAGAACACACCGGGTTCGATTCTTCAAGATTTTGAAAATCTGCCTTTCCTTCTACGAAATTTTCTGAATTCGCTTCAAACTCCACGGATCTGTGTATGGAGTTAAAGAGAGAAAATGGGGAAAAAACGTGCTGTTGTCTGAAAAAAAAATTCTTCTTCTGCATTCGTATATACGCAACACCTGCGTATATACACAAACAGGGAACAGTTTGACAATTCTTTTTTTGTTTTTCTGCCTGCGTATATACGCAAACAGGGAAAATTTTGACAACGATTTTTTTTTTTCAAAATTCCAACTTTTCGCTGCTGACTGCGTATATACGCAGGGTTGCGTATATACGCAGACAGCAGGTAAAAATATATATATATATATATATATATATATATACATATATATATATTTTTAAATTCTGAAATTTTACTGCTGGCTGCAGCCTGCGTATATACGCAGGCTGCAGCAAAATTCCAATTTTTTTTTTATTTTTTTTTCTCTCTCTCTCTACCCCCTGTGTGCGTATTATACGCACCGGATGGGCGTAACATACACACACAGAGTATTTCTGCTCCGTTTTGTTATCGTTTTCTGCTCTGCTGTATCTGCACATGCTAAATTCAAAGTCAATACCCACTCATCTTACCTCTCTCAAAATTCAAAACTGAAAATAAAACTGAAATAATTTAAACTAACTTACTACGTTGGGTTGCCTCCCAACCAGCGCTTGTTATTTACGGTCGACGGCCCGACCCATTTACCTCATGTCTGCTCAAGGGACGTCAAAACCGCCAGGGTCTACCTTGACGTCTGCTTCCGGGCCCAGATATGGCTTGACCCGGTTTCCACTCACCCTGAAAGTTGTACTGTCATGCAGATTCTCCAATTCAACCGCATCCCATGAAAGTACTTCTTTGTTGATAAACGGTCCTGTCCACCGATATCTCAATTTTCCTGGAAAAAACTGCTTCCGAGAATCGCAGAGGAGTGCTTTCTTCCCTACTTGAAACGGCGTTGGTTGTGCTGAACTTTGATGGCTCGGGAGCGTTTTAAGCTCTCGGGTCGGTGGCTCTTTGAGTGACGGGACCAGGACCAATTTCTGCCCACCTTTTCCGTCCAGCTGTAAACTGGTCCGGTTTTCAGCTTGCATGGCCTGCTCCTTCTGGAATCTCTCCTTGTTCACTATGTCCACTCTGTCAATCTCTGCCCATAGCTCATCCATCTCCTCTTTTTCCCATCCTTCTTCGACTACCTCCACTGCGAAGATGCCTTCATGCTCGTAATAATTTGGTAGTTGTAGATTTTTGAAAACGTTGAACTTCACCTTGTCTTCATTGATCTGCATGGTCAGTTCTCCGCTCTTGCAGTTTATCATGGCTTCTCTAGTGGCCAGAAACGGTCTGCCCAGAATGAGTGGTACGTCTCCTGCCTCCATGTCCAGAATTACAAAATCTGCCAGAAAAATCAATTCTCTGACTTTCACCAGAATATATTCAATAACTCCGTAAGCCTGCTTCACGGATCTGTCCGCCATCTGCAGCTTGATTCTTGTGGGCCTGAATTCACCGATTTTCAAACTTTTGAAAATCGATAATGGCATCAGATTAATACTGGCCCCTAGGTCACACAGAGCGTTTCCCGTGTAAGCATTACCTAGGGTCATCGGGATGACAAAACTGCCAGGGTCCTTCCTCTTCCTCGGTAGCCCATTCATCACACAATTGCTCACTTCTGCCGTCAGATTTATTGTCTCGAAATCGCTCATACGTTTCCGTCCATACAAAATATCTTTGAGGAACTTGGCATAAGTGGGCATCTTTGCCAACGCCTCCGCAAAGGGTATGTTGATCTTTAGCTGTTTGAAAATCTCGAGAAATCTGGCGTAGTCCTTGCTATCATCCCTCTTTCGTGTCTTCAAAGGATACGGCATTTCCTTAGATTCAGGTACCGTTTCTGCTTCCTTCTCTTCGTTCTGCACTGCATCCTTCTCAACCGAGCCCTTCGGGTGGGGGCGGTCGGCTGAGCTGTTATCCTGGCCAAATATTTCGCGCTCGATTTCCTTCGACTTTTCTGCACGTGCATGGCTAGGATACGGCGGATCCTGTAGTTCTAATCCACTCCGAGTGGTGATGGCATTGACCTGAGCACGTGGATTATTAACAGTGGTCGAGGGTAAGTTCCCTGGTTGTCTCTCAGTTAGTTGCTGTGCTAACTGCCCCACTTGTACCTCCAAAGCGCGCAGTGACGTTTTGGTCGTCTGCATGTCGGCTGTCAGGGCGTCCATATGCGCGAACCGGGACTCCATGGTCTGAAACATGGACTCGATCTTCTTCATCTGAGCATCGTACTGCTGTGCCGATGGGCCTGGCTGAACCTGCGGTACCAGTGCGGCCTGTTGAGCCAGTGGCTTGTGCTGGAATCCCGGTACATAAATTGCAGAATTCGAGTTTCCGTGCCAGAACCCGGGATGATCTCTCATGCCCGGTCTGTACCGGCTCGGATCCCACTGCTGCTGTACGTAATTGGCATCTTCGTTTCCGAGCCCCTCGATGGCTGTGTCCAAATCTGGTCCGTCTATTGCCGCAACAGTCTTCTTTTCCGAGTAGAGTTTCTTAACCAAGTCTTGCAATATCTTGGCCAGATTATCTATCCGGTCATCTTCTGCTGGCTCAGCTCGGGCCGTGATCCTGCGATCATCAAACAGTCGAGTGTCCTGCTTGGCTAACTGCTTCATTAGCTCATAGGCACCGTCTTTGTCCACATGGTACAGAATATTCCCTCCGGCTTATTTGTCAATCCTGTCAGCACTCTCCCTGTCTAGGGCATGGTAGAATACCTGCAGGATTTTCGGGTCTCCAAAACCGTGGTTCGGGCATCTTTTCACCAGTCTCATCAATCTGTCCCATGCGTCTACCACCGTCTCTCCCGTCTTCTGCTTGAACGACAGAATCTCGCTTTGTAATTGAATGACCCGGGAGGCGGGGTAAAATTTGGCAAGAAAATCTGTGACGCATCCTTCCCATGTAGTGATTGATCTGGGTGGTCGGGATTCGAGCCTGTCGTTGGCCACTCCGTACAGGCAGTATGGAAAGAGTATTAGCATGAGCGCCTCGGCTCCAACTCCCTTATACCGGACTTTGTTGCAGTAGTCCTCGAACTTCCCGATGAAGTCGTTTGGATCTTCGTCAGCTTTGCCATAAAACGGGCAGAGGGTCTGCACAGTCTGGATGGTGGAGGGTTTTATGTCAAAGTGTTCTGCGGTGATCTCGGGCACCACAATAGCTCGTTCATGCCCCCCCCCCCCCCCCCCCCGCCCCGTGGGGACTTCGAAATTATCCACCAACGCCTTCCCAGACCGATTGTACGTCCTCTGGTTGCTCCGAGCAGCAAAACCTGCTGCGATCAGATCCTCGATATACCGAGCCATCTCGGCTGGAGTACGTGTCTCGGGCAGTTCTGGCGTTCTCTCGGTATTGTCGCCCATCCTGAAAAAGTAGAGATCTCAAGAGCAGTGAGATAACAGAAAAATAAAAATAAAAAATAAAATAAAATAAAAATAAAAACTCTGAAAATTAATTCGGATTACTAAATAAACCCTAAAAAGTCCCCGGCAACGGCGCCAAAAACTTGATGCGCAATTTAGCGTGCTATTCGCAAGTATACGAATCAAGTAGTATAGAGTGTATTACGACTCAGATTATCGATCCCACAGGGACTTTGCAGGTTTTTTGTAGTAATCAGTTTTAAGTTGCAGAGTGTAAAAAGGAGGAATATTTTGAGAGTGTGCTTGCTAACTACGTACTGAAAGTAAATAACTGAAACGTAAATATTTTTGTGAGGATTTTTTGAATAATCTTAAGGTTGTAAAACTAGAGTTTGAGATACTAGGTCCCGGGATCCCCTAGGGTTCTTCAGATTTTCATTCTTTGTTTGACATGAAAACACACAGCAGTCTCGCTATCCGTGCCACGTACCAATTGTGCATTATCTTTTCTTTTCCTGCACGTTATCACAATCCTGCAGACTTTCGGATTCCTGTTAAGCTGCCTAAATATGCAGTCTGGTTCTAAGGCTGCTAGGGTTTTAACCTGTCCTGATGGCCCGGGTCAGATTCTCTAACGGTTGGTCTCAACGATTTCAGGCTAGTCCTAACTCCCCTTCGCTAGTCGGCCCATCGGGGTAAGGCGCTAAATTCTGTCTTATCTTCCTAACCCTAACCGGACGTTTTCACCTACCGGCTCGGGTCTGTAGCAATTCTGGTTAGCTACTCCGATCATGCATAAACCGTAAAATTCAAAGACAGAATATCGAATAAAAACTGCTGAATTAAGATAGTACGATCATGAATTCATAGTCAAAACTTAGAACTAATCTCTGAAATGAAACTCTAGGTTCACCGAGAACCTAGGTAAAAGTTTAGCTACTGAAATTCATAACGTAAATAACACAATTTTTGATTGAGAGAGAAGAAGAGCAAACGGGTGTTTTAATATTCACGTTTCTGTGCTCTCCGGGGATGCTCCGACTTCTCCTTCGGTTGTGCTGTCTTTATTGTGTGTTGTGTCCTGTTTTGTGTTGTTCTCCCAAAACGAGTCTGGACGAGTCTTTAAATAGTGCTGTTTTTTCACGAAACGCGTGCGCCAGAAATTACGGAAACTGCCATCGGTCCACCGACTTTGGAAAAAAAGTCAAATTGGCTGCGTATATACGCAGGGTTGCGTATATACGCAACCAGGGCCCACAATCCACCAACCACCACCTCCCTGCCTGCGTATATTGCGTATTTACGCAGGCAGGGGCTGTGGTGGTGGCCCTGCTTGGTCCTCTGGTGGGCCCGGTTGGGTCTCCTGGGTCCCACTCTTCTGCCTGATGCTCCAGGTTTGCCTCCCTTGGTGTTCTCCTGCTTTTCCGTGTTCCCGTCTTGCGTTTTGACCCGAAACTTGTCAAAATTACCAAAATACCCCTGGGTCAAAACCGCTCCAAATTCTGCCCAATCCTGACTCTGGCCATAGGAAAACTGCTGACTGAATTTGGGAGACAAAATCTGAACTTGACTCCGGAAACACGGGCCCGGTGCCAAAATGACCAAAATACCCCTAGGCGCAAACTGTCCCGAAAATCGTTACGAACATGAAATAGTTGCTCCCGACTCTGGACACCGGGAACCGAGACTCCTTACTCGGGCGTGGCCTGCCTGGGACCCCCACTTGACGAGAGTCGGTTTTTCGGCCGGACTCCGTTTCAGCATTATAACCTGTTTTCGGATAGCCCTTGACGTCTCCGTTCTTTTGCCCCTAGTTTTACTTGAAAATTCCAAGTCAAGCTCAAGATATTGTCAACCGAGCGCATCCCGGTGATTCTCGGTTTTGGCGTTTTCAGCTTCCTCGGTCGCTTTTCACTGCTCGTTTTTCCTCCAGTCTTTCCGTTTTCCATTCCGCTCTCCCTTGTACTAGTCTCGGTCAAATCCTGTCCCGAGCATTTTCTACACGTTTCCCGAGGCGAACCGGTACTGTCTCGACACGCATCCCAATGCACTTTCCGAACCTGTTCCTATAAAAACATGAAAAAACATGCGATCATATCCAATAAAAGTACGAAACATGCAGAAATTCACGAAGAGCAAATAAACGTCTCGTTACTAAAACCCATGCTTTCCGAGGGTGAATTCTGGCTAAATAGCGGCTTTCCAGCACACATACACATCTTTTCAGGCTATAAGATAACCCCTATTTGGGCGTTATCAGAGACTTTATCTCTTCTGTCATTGTGAAATTCACTGTGCGGACTCTGTTTTAAAAATCGCAGCCTTATAGGTTGACGGATGATGCTTCACCTCTTCGGCTACCTGCAATGCATAGCCCACCATACTGTTGGAATAGGTGCTCTAGATACAATCTTTTTAGTATGAACAATGTTTTTGGCTAGAAACATTCATTGTATTATTTATGGAGATATTTAACATAACGAAGTCCTTAGATTGAAAATGTGTAGTTTATCTTAAATATCCCTAGTCGACTATATTGATTAACAGGACGATCAAATATAGACTAGTATGGGTTTGGATTGATATGGAGGTATCACGATCCAACACATGGGTATGCATTAGGAGTAACAGCATACTGGATTGACCCACAACGAGAAGGCTACATACACGTTATGTAAAGTCACAAGTGCTTCTCGTAGTGACAACGGTACTATCATCCTTAGACTTGACATCGTCAAACGCTACACCATAACTGGGTAGTAATAAAGGCGTTAGTCGAATACAATAAGGAAGCAAGCTTAGAGATGGTAGTGACGTAGATAGAATTTGTCCCTCCCGCATAACGGGAGCAAACATCCACGAGCACTCGAGGGATGGTTCTTATAGAATGTCTGGTCAGACTCAGATAAATCAATATAGGATATTGATGTTATCTGCATGGATAAGACTATTCCCATGATCGAGAAATTATGGATACGAATGTGACTTGTATGTCTCGTGTCCAGTCAGGATATAGAGACAAAGGGATGAGACAATACTTGCACAAGGTTTGTCGGATGACTATTTCGATTAGTTGGGTAGCGTGGATGTCTTGCTAGAGGCCGCTCCATGTTAATAATTGTTACTACCAACTAAGAAGAAACCTATCGGGTCACACACCCTATGGATTAGACCGGACTCGGGAATTTAATATGATTAAATAGAGGTATCAATATGCAACTACTTGAAAACTTAGTAGGACTAATTTGCATGTTGGACTAATCCGTGTAAGGACAGGACTAGGATATGAGCTTTTATGCAATCAACAAGGAGTTGTTGGACTATATAAAGGACACTCCTAGCTTTTTCTCATAACGAATGCTCATAACATACTTTGAGTAGGAGAGAAAAACAAGGAGAGAGACAAAACACTAAGAGGGCCGAACTCCCTTAGTGTCGCCGCTGACCTCGTCAGCCTCAAGGAGGTGTCGCCCCCTCCTTGCTCCGATTTGAGTGATCTTCTTCTTCTTCCTTCATCCTTAACTAGCACAAAGGCTTGAAGGATCCGGATTCAATCCTGGGAGTGGACTAGCCATAGATACGTGAATACTTTTTCACGAGTGAAGTCGTCAAAGGAGAACCAAAAGGTATTTTGATACTCAAACCCTTACTATCGTTATGATATCTAGACTTGTGATCCTTGGAGGGTCTTGTATGGATGATTTTTTGTTTATTCCGCTGCGTAATCCATTACAAAACCCCCACACATACTACCATCGCTCTATCTTGATGAAGGTTTTATGACTCTCCTTGGTCTTCCTTCAGCAATACTCTGATGTATAGGTTCATTTGGTTGCGATGCATCATCATCAGACTTTTCTGCTTCTTCCTATATATTTTATGGCGCTGGTGGTGGAAATTCGAGCTCTTTATGATCATTAGGATCCGACCTTGCCTCCACCATCTTTTCTGCAGCTCCAACCTCTATCTCAACGGTATTTGATTTTAGCATTGGACTCTCATCAAAAACTACACTTCTGCTAGTGTAATCTTGTTGTCCGACCAAATCTGTTTCCCGCCACACATGTCCCATAGCCCATGAGTACCCCATTCTTTTCTCTTGGTTTTATCTTGAAATCATCCACATGATAATAGACAACGCAACCAAAGACCATCAGATTCGAGTAATATGCTGCCTTTCCGACCATACACCAATAGGAATCTTGCATCCTATGCTTGTGTGCGGGCTCTGATTTTTACGATAAAAAGCCATGGAAACTGCCTCTCCCCATAAGCTTATAATAAGACATGCATTCAAAAGCATACATCGTGCCTTCGCTTAAAGTGTCCGATTCATTTTTCCGGCTACACAATTCTGTTATGGTGTGTGTCGAACGGTGTGATAACGAGCAACTCCATGACCCTTGCATAATTCATCAAACTTTGATGAACAAAACTCCAAGCCGTTGTTAGTGCCCAACCTCTTCACCTTCTTTCTCGCTTGATTCTCTACCAGGGTTTTCCCTCCTTGAATTTTTCCAGAAGGCTTCAATTTTCTGTTTCATCACGAATATTGTCGATCATCTCAAATCGAGATGGCCCCCAGCAATCCGAATGGATATAATCCAAAGTGCCTTTTGTTCTATGAACCACCTTTGCGAATTTGCTAAGTTGTAGCTTCCCGTACACGCAATGACGACAAAACCCTAGGCTCTTTGGTGTGTTCCCGGTAAGATAGCATTTCTTGTGAAGTTGCCGCATTCCCTGTTCACTCATTGATCGAGCCTCATATGCCATAGCTTAGTTTGATCAGCTTCTTGAATCTCGAATGAGACCACTCTGACTAAATCTGTGACCGTTGAACCTTGTAGTACATACAAACTTCCATTCTTGATTCCCTAAATGATCACCTTAAGGCCCTTTCAGACTTGTAGGTATCCACCTTCACCTATGAATCTGTAACCCTTGCTTTCAAGTAGACTCGAGGAAATTAGATTATTCATGAAAAGTGGTACATGTCTAACTTGCTCTAAAGTATATAACTTCCCTTCACAGGTCTTCAATCTAACTGAGCCACTTCCGATCACCTTACAAATATCTCTATTTTCTATATAGACATATGATAACGCCCAAATAGGGGTTATTTTATAGCCTGAAAAGATGTGTATGTGTGCTGGAAAACCGCGTTTTAGCCAGAATTCACCCTCGGAAAGCCTCGGTTTTAGGAACGAGACGTTTATTTGCTCTTCGTGAATTTCTGCATGTTTCGTACTTTTATTGGATATGATCGCGGGTTTTGTCATGTTTTTACAGGAACAGGTTCGGAAAGTGCATTGGGATGCGTACCGAGACATAATCGGGTTCGCCTCGAGAAACGTGCAGAAAATGCTCGGAGCAGGATTTGACCGAGACTGGTACAAGGGAGAGCGGAATGGAAAACAGAAAGACTGGAGGAAAAACGAGCAGTGAAAACCGACCGAGGAAGCTGAAAACGCCAAAACCGAGAATCACCGGGATGCGCTCGGTTGACAATATCTTGAGCTTGACTTGGAATTTTGAAGTGAAACCAGGGGCAAAAGAACGGAGACGTCAAGGGCTTTCCGAAAACAGGTTATAATGCTGAAACGGAGTCCGGCCGAAAAACCGACTCCCGTCAAGTGTGGGTCCCAGTCAGGCCACGCCCGAGTAAGGAGTCTCGGTTTCCGGTGTCCGGAGTCAGGAGCAACTATTTCATGTTCGTGACGATTTCCGGGACAGTTTTGGCCTAGGGGTATTTTGGTCATTTTGGCACCGGGCCCGGGTTTCCGGAGTCAAGTTCAGATTTTGTCTTCCAAATTCAGTCAGCAGTTTACCTATGGCCAGAGTCAGGATTGGACAGAATTTAGAGCGGTTTTGACCCAGGGGTATTTTGGTAATTTTGACAAGTTTCGGGTCAAAACGCAAGACAGACGAAACACACTCCGAGAAGATCAGCAGTCATCCCAAGACATCCCGAGGAGCCTGGTACGCATCCCGAGGCATCCCGAGGAGTTTGGCGCGCAAACCGAGGAGGCAGCTAACTACGCAGTTAGCTACGCTGCTAACTACGCAGGTAGCTACGCAGCTACCTACGCAGTTAGCTACGCTGCTAACTACGCAGGTAGCTACGCAGCTACCTACGCAGTTAGCTACGCAGCTACCTACGCAGTTAGCTACGCTGCTAACTACGCAGGTAGCCACGCAGCTACCTACGCAGTTAGCTACGCAGCAACTACGCAGTTAGCTACGCTGCTAACTACGCAGGTAGCCACGCAGCTACCTACGCAGTTAGCTACGCAGCAACTACGCAGTTAGCTACGCTGCTAACTACGCAGGTAGCTACGCAGCTACCTACGCAGTTAGCTACGCAGCAACTACGCAGTTAGCTACGCTGCAACTACGCAGTTAGCTACGCTGCAACTACGCAGTTAGCTACGCAGCTAACTCCGCAGGTAGCTACGTAGCTACCTACGCAGCCAACTACGCAGGTAGCTACGCAGCTATCTTGCGCAGTTGGCCCGTTTCCCGAGGCGGTGGCAGACGGCCCGTTTCCCGAGGCGGTTTCGGCCCAGTGGCAGTTTCGTAATTTCGGCAGTTTCCAGAAACGTCTCCAGCACTATATAAAGACTTGTCCAGTGCTCATCACAGGACAGCACACAACAAGACAGCACACAACAAGACAGCACACAACAAGACAGCACACAACAAGACAGCACACAACAAGACAGCACAACCGGAGGAGTCTGAGCATCCCGGGAGAGCACGAAAGCGCAATTCCAGATTCGAAGACCCGTTTGCTTTTCTTCTCTCTTATTCAAAAACTGTGTTATTTTACGTTATGAATTTCAGTAGCTAAACTTTTACCTAGGTTCTCGGTGAACCTAGGGTTTCGTTTTCAGAGATTAGTTCTACGTTTTGACTATGAATTCATGATCGTACTATCTTAATATCAGCAGCTTTATTCGTTATTCTGTCTTTGAATTTTACTGTTTATGCATGATCGGAGTAGCTAACCAGAATTGCTACAGACCCGAGCCGGTAGGTGAAAACGTCCGGTTAGGGTTAGGAAGAGAAGACAGAATTTAGCACCTTACCCCGATGGGCCGACTAGCGAAGGGGAGTTAGGACTAGCCTGAAATCGTTGAGACCAACTGTTAGAGAATCTGACCCGGGCCATCAGGACAGGTTAGAAACCCTAGCAGCCTTAGAACGAGACTGCAGACTTAGGCAGCTTAACAGGAATCCGACAGTCTGCAGGATTGTGATAACGTGCAGGAAAAGAAAAGATACTGCACAATTGGTACGTGGCACGGATAACGAGACTGCTGTGTGTTTTCATGTCAAACAAAGAACGAAAATCTGAAGAACCCTAGGGGATCCCGGGACCTAGTATCTCAAACCCTAGTTTTACAAACTTAAGATTATTCAGAAAACTTCCACAAAAATATTTACGTTTCAGTTATTTACGTTCAGTACTTAGTTCGTAGTTACAAACTCTCAAAATATTCCTCCTTTTTACACTCTGTTTGTTAAAACTGATTACTAGAAAAAACTGCAAAGTCCCTGTGGGATCGATAATCCGAGTCGAAAATACTCTCTATATTACTTGATTCGTATACTTGCGAATAGCACGCCATTGCGCATCAAGTTTTTGGCGCCGTTGCCGGGGACTTTTTTGGGTTTATTTAGTAGTCCGAATTAATTTTCAGAGTTTTTATTTTTATTTTATTTTATTTTTTTATTTTTCTTATCTCACTGCTCTTGAGATCTCTACTTTTTCAGGATGGGCGACAATACCGAGAAAACGCCAGAACTGCCCGAGACACGTACTCCAGCCGAGATGGCTCGGTACATCGAAGATCTGATCACAGCGGGCCTTGCTGCCCGGAGCAACCAGAGGACGTACAACCGGTCTGGGAAGGCGTTGGTGGAGAATTTCGAAGTCCCCACGGGGGGGCATGAACGAGCTATTGTGGTGCCCGAGATCACCGCAGAACACTTCGACATAAAACCATCCACCATCCAGACTGTTCAGACCCTCTGCCCATTCCATGGCAAAGCTGACGAAGATCCAAATGACTTCATCGGGAAGTTTGAGGACTATTGCAACAAAGTCCGGTATAAGGGAGTTGGAGCCGAGGCGCTCATGCTATTACTCTTTCCATACTGCCTGTACGGAGTAGCCAACGACTGGCTCGAATCCCGTCCACCCAGGTCCATCACAACATGGAAGGGGTGTGTCACCGATTTTTTGGCCAAATTTTACCCCGCCTCTCGGGTCATTCAATTACAAAGCGAGATTCTGTCATTCAAGCAGAAGACAGGGGAGACGGTGGTAGACGCATGGGACAGATTGATGAGATTGGTGAAAAAGTGTCCAAACCACGGTTTTGGAGACCCGAAGATCCTGCAGGTATTCTACCATGCCTTAGACAGGGAGAGTGCTGACAGGATTGATAGAGAAGCCGGAGGAAACTTCCTGTACCATGTGGACAAGGACGGTGCCTATGAGCTGATGAAGCAATTAGCCAAACAGGACACTCGCCTGTTTGACGATCGCAGGATCACGGCCCGAGCCGAGCCAGTGGAAGACGACCGGATAGACAATCTGGCCAAGATCGTTCAAGATTTGGTCAAGAAAGTTTACTCAACTGATGCAGTAGGAAAAACAGATTTGGACACAGCCATCGAGGGGCTCGGAAACGAAGATTCCAATTACGTACAGCAGCAGTGGGATCCGAGCCAGTATAGACCGGGTACGAGAGACCATCCCGGGTTCCGGTACGGAAATCCGAACGCAGCAGTTTATGCACCGGGGTTCCAGCACAGGCCACCAGCCCAGCAGGCTGCACCGACACAGCAGGCTCAGTCGGGCCCATCTGCACAGCAGTACGACGCTCAGATGAAGGAGATCAAGTCCATGTTCCAGACCATGGAGTCCCGGTTCGAGCACATGGACGCCCTGACAGCCGACGTGCAGATGACCAAAACGTCACTGCGCGCTTTGGAGGTACAAGTTGGACAGTTAGCACAGCAGCTAACGGAGAGAGAGCCAGGAAACTTGCCCTCGAATACAGTGAATAATCCACGTGCTCAGGTCAATGCCATCACCACTCGGAGTGGATTAGCACTACAGGATCCGCCGTATCCTAGCCATGCACGTGCAGAAAAATCAAAGGAAATCGAGCGTGAAGTACTTGGCAAGGATAACAGCTCAGCCGACCGCCCCCAGCCGGAGGGCTCGGTTGAGCAGGATGTAGTGCAAAAGGAGAAGGAAGCAGAAACGGTACCTGTCTCCAAGGAGGTGCCGTATCCTTTGAAGACACGAAAGAGGGATGATAGCAAGGACTACGCCAGATTTCTCGAGATTTTCAAACAGCTGAAGATCAACATACCCTTTGCGGAGGCGTTGGCAAAGATGCCCACTTATGCCAAGTTCCTCAAAGATATTTTGTATGGACGGAAACGTATGAGCGATTTCGAGACAATAAATCTGACGGCAGAAGTGAGCAACTGTGTGAAGAATGGGCTACCGAGGAAGAGGAAGGACCCTGGCAGTTTTGTCATCCCGGTGACCCTAGGTAATGCTTACACAGGAAAGGCTCTGTGTGACCTAGGGGCCAGTATCAATCTGATGCCTTTGTCGATTTTCAAAACTTTGAAAATCGGTGAACTCAGGCCCACCAGAATCAAGCTGCAGATGGCGGACAGATCCGTGAAGCAGGCTTACGGAGTTATTGAAGATATTCTGGTGAAAGTCGGAGAATTGATTTTTCCGGCAGATTTTGTAATTCTAGACATGGAGGTAGGAGACGTGCCACTCATTCTGGGCAGACCGTTTTTGGCTACCGGAGAAGCCATGATAAACTGCAAGAGCGGAGAACTGACCATGCAGATCAATGAAGACAAGGTGAAGTTCAACGTTTTCAAAAATCTGCAACTACCGAATTATTACGAGCATGAAGACATCTTCGTAGTGGAGGTAGTCGAAGAAGGCTGGGAAAACGAAGAGATGGATGAGCTATGGGAAGAGATTGATAGAGTGGACAGAGAGAACGAGGAGAGATTCCAGGAGGAGCAGGCCATGCAAGCCGAAAACCGGACCACTTTACAGCTGGACGAAAAAGGTGGACAGAAATTGGCCCTGGTCCCGTCACTCAAGGAGCCACCGACCCGAGAGGTTAGACCGCTCCCGAGCCATCAAACTTCAGCACAGCGAAAGCAGTTTCAAGTAGGTCAGAAAATACGTCTCTGCGACTCTCGGGAGCAGTTTTTCCCGGGAAAATTGAGATCTCGGTGGTCAGGACCGTTTATCATCAAAGAGGTACTTTCATGGGATGCAGTTGAATTGGAGAATCTGCATGACAGTACAACTTGCAGGGTGAGCGGAAACCGGGTCAAGCCATATCTGGGCCCGGGAGCAGACGTCAGGGTAGACCCTGGCGGTTTTGACGTCCCTTGGGCAAACATGAGGTAACTGGGTCGGGCCGTCGACCGTAAATTACAAGCGCTGGTTGGGAGGCCACCCAACGTAGTAAGTTAGTTTAAATTATTTCAAGTTTTATTTTCAGTTTTGAATTTTGAGAGAGGTAAGATGAGTGGGTATTGACTTTGAATTGAGCATGTGCAGATACAGCAGAGCAGAAAACGAGAACAAAAAGGAGTAGAGAGAGAAAAAAAAAATTTGTTTGAAAAAAAAAAATTTACCTGCTGCCTGCGTATATACGCAGGCTGCTGCGTATATACGCAGCCTGCAGTAAAATTTCAGAATTTTGAAAAAAAGTATTTTTTTTTACCTGCTGCTTGCGTATATACGCAGACCGCAGTCAGCAGCGAAAATTTCAGGATTTTGAAAAAAAAAATGAAAAAAAAAATTATTTTTGTTGCTGACTGCGTATATACGCAGGGTTGCGTATATACGTAGCCAGCAGTGAAAATATGGAATTTTTTTTTCAAAAAAAAAAAAAAAAAAAAAAAAATCAAATTGCTCCCTGTTTGCGTATATACGCAGTACTGCGTATATACGCAGGCAAAAGAAGAATTTTTTTTTTTTTTTCAGACAGCAGCACGTTTTTGCCCCATTTTTCTCTCTCTACCTCCATACACAGATCCGTGGAGTTTGAAGCGAATTCAGAAAATTTCGTAGAAGGAAAGGCAGATTTTCAAAATCTTGAAGAATCGACCCCGGTGTGTTCTGGCACACTCGACCGTCACAGGGACTCGTACGAGTTGGGGATTTTTCAGGAACAGTTTTTCTGCAGAACCGAGCAATCGACCCCGGTGTACGGAAGTATACTCGACCATATGGGAGCACATTGTCAAACACAATGGTGCTTGGGGATTGCACGTTTGAAGAGCGCACATAGAGCCCGAAAGGTTGACAGCTTCCGTCGAGAAATTTTCTGGCAACCGGTCAACGGTCCTGCTCCACCGGAATCTGCGAGAAATTCCGCACCTGTAAGAACTGACTCCGGGTGCACAGGTTCAATTTCTGTCTATCGCTTTATTTTTCTGCATATGCTACCAGTTGTTCCCATTCGATGAGGCAAGCCAGCGCATCCAATCCAGATTGTATGCCTAATGATTAGTACCATGAGGGCATGGCACCATCCAGTGTGGGGGTGGTGGCGTTGTAACTGCATTACGTTTTATTAAAAAAATAAAAAAAAATAAAAAAAAAAATATTTAAAAAAAAAAAAAAAATTGAAAATTTTGAGACTGGGGTGAAGGATTTAGCTTAAAACTGGAGAGAGCTTAATGATAGAAAATTTCCCGAAGTGGACGAACTTAGGTGAGGAAGAGCTGCGAGAATCTGTCTAGGGGAGTTAATAGAGCCAATACACTTCAGAAAACGCAAGTAGCTGTCTCCCGAGCAATGTATCCGACTAGCTGCCAGACCACCGTCACCAGGTAGTCGTCAACCCGCCATCACGGTCACCACATCATTTGGTGGAGTGATAGGCCATAGGGGACCTCACGTCCTGTCTCGCACCTTAGGTCCACTAGTGAGCCCCGTTGATCCATTAATCCTTTTCTTGGTAACCGTTTGACCTAGGAAGCCGTTTTTTGATACTCGCATCATTGTTAGTATTTTTACCTTTCCTACGCGTCATGGCACGAGGGAGTTGAGTTGAGGGGGATTTTCTGGGGTAGAGCAGAATTGTCATATTTGATAGTGGATGAGCTTTATTTTTATATTTGAGGGTGCGTAAGGGTGAGATAGTGACGGCAGCACACTTCGGTGTGGCGGTGACTCACGACATTGCACCGTGAGCACAGGAGGAGAGCCGTAGTGCGTAAATTTAGCGCACGACATGGGGAACTTTGGGTTGACAGGGTTACTGGAGGACGCGCTGTGCTATTTAGACATCCTTGGAGTGAGGAGGATCGGTTGGAAAAGCGCGAATATTTTACAGATTGACTACATGGTTCGGAATTAGTGTGGGGGTGGTCATTACCGATTATTTCAATATTTTTCAGCCACCCCACGTTTTTTGGTTTATCATAGAGTTGGCCTGGTTTATATTGTTTATTGTGTAGCCCCGAAAAAAAAAAAAAAAAAAAAAAAAAAAAAAAAAAAAAAAAAAAAAAAACGAAAACGAAAACGAAAACGAAAAAAAAAAACGAAGAAAAAAAAGTATCAAATGCAGAAAATTCAGGGTGCTTGATTGATTTTATTTCAAAACGCCAGGCCGGCTATTTTTATCACAGTTTCACATTCGTTCACAGTTGTGGCCGCGAGAACGGCAGTTACACCGGGACTGGGGAAATTGAGTGTCTAGAATCTTAGGTGATTTGGGTCAGTTTCGGTCATCTTGGTGAGGGAGTGTGAGATTGGGGTATGTGTGAGTGTGCTGTGACGTTTAGGACATCGCTTCTAAATGACTTATCCTACCGTCCCAAAGCCGGCAGATTTACATTACACCCGGAGTAAAAGCACGGAAGGTGTGCGTTAGGGATACGCTCGGTTTGCGTGCAAAAGCGGAAGTAAGTGGTGTTCGTGCTTGTTCCTAACCTAGGCTGGCCGCGAGTTCTTCCGATCACCGCAGTTTCTGAAATTTAGGGGAATATGAGAACTTGATGATATTCAGTTTGAGTTGAAGAGATTGCCCAGTCTCACCAAAAAAAAATATATAAACTATTTTTATAATATTAATACTGTTTTAAAAAAAAATAAGTGCAGTTACACCGCTCTGGATTGATTCGGGATAGTATGCATTGGTAGTATATTGCTGGAGTTTGCTCGGGACGAGCAAAGTTTAGTGTGGGGGTATTTGATAACGCCCAAATAGGGGTTATTTTATAGCCTGAAAAGATGTGTATGTGTGCTGGAAAACCGCGTTTTAGCCAGAATTCACCCTCGGAAAGCCTCGGTTTTAGGAACGAGACGTTTATTTGCTCTTCGTGAATTTCTGCATGTTTCGTACTTTTATTGGATATGATCGCGGGTTTTGTCATGTTTTTACAGGAACAGGTTCGGAAAGTGCATTGGGATGCGTACCGAGACATAATCGGGTTCGCCTCGAGAAACGTGCAGAAAATGCTCGGAGCAGGATTTGACCGAGACTGGTACAAGGGAGAGCGGAATGGAAAACAGAAAGACTGGAGAAAAAACGAGCAGTGAAAACCGACCGAGGAAGCTGAAAACGCCAAAACCGAGAATCACCGGGATGCGCTCGGTTGACAATATCTTGAGCTTGACTTGGAATTTTGAAGTGAAACCAGGGGCAAAAGAACGGAGACGTCAAGGGCTTTCCGAAAACAGGTTATAATGCTGAAACGGAGTCCGGCCGAAAAACCGACTCCCGTCAAGTGTGGGTCCCAGTCAGGCCACGCCCGAGTAAGGAGTCTCGGTTTCCGGTGTCCGGAGTCAGGAGCAACTATTTCATGTTCGTGACGATTTCCGGGACAGTTTTGGCCTAGGGGTATTTTGGTCATTTTGGCACCGGGCCCGGGTTTCCGGAGTCAAGTTCAGATTTTGTCTTCCAAATTCAGTCAGCAGTTTACCTATGGCCAGAGTCAGGATTGGACAGAATTTAGAGCGGTTTTGACCCAGGGGTATTTTGGTAATTTTGACAAGTTTCGGGTCAAAACGCAAGACAGACGAAACACACTCCGAGAAGATCAGCAGTCATCCCAAGACATCCCGAGGAGCCTGGTACGCATCCCGAGGCATCCCGAGGAGTTTGGCGCGCAAACCGAGGAGGCAGCTAACTACGCAGTTAGCTACGCTGCTAACTACGCAGGTAGCTACGCAGCTACCTACGCAGTTAGCTACGCTGCTAACTACGCAGGTAGCTACGCAGCTACCTACGCAGTTAGCTACGCAGCAACTACGCAGTTAGCTACGCTGCTAACTACGCAGGTAGCCACGCAGCTACCTACGCAGTTAGCTACGCAGCAACTACGCAGTTAGCTACGCTGCTAACTACGCAGGTAGCCACGCAGCTACCTACGCAGTTAGCTACGCAGCAACTACGCAGTTAGCTACGCTGCTAACTACGCAGGTAGCTACGCAGCTACCTACGCAGTTAGCTACGCAGCAACTACGCAGTTAGCTACGCTGCAACTACGCAGTTAGCTACGCTGCAACTACGCAGTTAGCTACGCAGCTAACTCCGCAGGTAGCTACGTAGCTACCTACGCAGCCAACTACGCAGGTAGCTACGCAGCTATCTTGCGCAGTTGGCCCGTTTCCCGAGGCGGTGGCAGACGGCCCGTTTCCCGAGGCGGTTTCGGCCCAGTGGCAGTTTCGTAATTTCGGCAGTTTCCAGAAACGTCTCCAGCACTATATAAAGACTTGTCCAGTGCTCATCACAGGACAGCACACAACAAGACAGCACACAACAAGACAGCACACAACAAGACAGCACACAACAAGACAGCACAACCGGAGGAGTCTGAGCATCCCGGGAGAGCACGAAAGCGCAATTCCAGATTCGAAGACCCGTTTGCTTTTCTTCTCTCTTATTCAAAAACTGTGTTATTTTACGTTATGAATTTCAGTAGCTAAACTTTTACCTAGGTTCTCGGTGAACCTAGGGTTTCGTTTTCAGAGATTAGTTCTACGTTTTGACTATGAATTCATGATCGTACTATCTTAATATCAGCAGCTTTATTCGTTATTCTGTCTTTGAATTTTACTGTTTATGCATGATCGGAGTAGCTAACCAGAATTGCTACAGACCCGAGCCGGTAGGTGAAAACGTCCGGTTAGGGTTAGGAAGAGAAGACAGAATTTAGCACCTTACCCCGATGGGCCGACTAGCGAAGGGGAGTTAGGACTAGCCTGAAATCGTTGAGACCAACTGTTAGAGAATCTGACCCGGGCCATCAGGACAGGTTAGAAACCCTAGCAGCCTTAGAACGAGACTGCAGACTTAGGCAGCTTAACAGGAATCCGACAGTCTGCAGGATTGTGATAACGTGCAGGAAAAGAAAAGATACTGCACAATTGGTACGTGGCACGGATAACGAGACTGCTGTGTGTTTTCATGTCAAACAAAGAACGAAAATCTGAAGAACCCTAGGGGATCCCGGGACCTAGTATCTCAAACCCTAGTTTTACAAACTTAAGATTATTCAGAAAACTTCCACAAAAATATTTACGTTTCAGTTATTTACGTTCAGTACTTAGTTCGTAGTTACAAACTCTCAAAATATTCCTCCTTTTTACACTCTGTTTGTTAAAACTGATTACTAGAAAAAACTGCAAAGTCCCTGTGGGATCGATAATCCGAGTCGAAAATACTCTCTATATTACTTGATTCGTATACTTGCGAATAGCACGCCATTGCGCATCAACATACCCTCCGTCTGTTTGGTTGTATGTCGAGAACTGTTCCATGTCAGAGCAGATATGATAGGAAGCCCCTGAATCAAGAACCCTCATGCCCGATGCGTGCGTGACGACATTAGCTAGTAAAACATTGTCCTACTCAGAGGTATTCCAATATTCTACTACTGATGTCGACCCGTTCTGTCCATGTTGCCCTCGTTTTGGGCAATTTCTCTTCCAGTGCCACTTTTCCTTGCTCCAAGCCCATATATCCTTCGGTAACTTAGAACAACTCTTTTTTCTTGTTCTTCTTACCCTTTCTTGCTTCCCCCTGTTGCCATCAATACGAAAGCATGATCTTCTGTACATGTGCCTGATCACTTATGGCAAAATTTCCTAGAATTGAGAGTGGATCTCACATTTTGTAGAGTCGTTTCCTTATTCACATTAAATTTGTACAAATATCTCGTATGATGGGGTTAACGAGACCAACAAAAGAGTGCGACACTCATCAACAACCTTCTCGTCAATATTACACAAATTTAGTAGAATCGTATTTAAGTGATCAAGGTGATATTTTAGAGCTGTACCTTCGAGCATTCGTAGAGTGAACAGCCGTTGCTTAAGGATCAACTTGCTGGTGAGTGACTTCTTCATGTAGAGACTCTCCAACTTGTCCCATGAATCAACTGTCATTTTTTGATCTGCGACCTTCGTGACAACGTCATCCGACAAGCACAACATGCGTTTTTAATGTGCCTTCTCCTTCATCAACGCATACTCTGCCGATGTAACATTCACGCCTCCCTTGTCCGCGGTCAAAGGACTCCAGATGTGTTGCGACTTCAAGAAGGCGCACATCTTGATCTTAACAGACTGAAGTTGTTCCCTCTTGTAAATATGTCGATCTACAACGTCGATCCAGACATCTTTCTTGGTGGATCTCAAACCCTAGTCGCGTGCTCCTCCTAGATCTCGAAACCCTATATTTGATTTCACCAAGTTGTGAAACCCTAACTCTGTAACTCCACCTTGATCTTGAATCACCAACAGACAGGCTTCTTAGATCAATTTGTTATGACAAACCACCTCACAAACGATATACGAATAAAAGAAAAACTCGAGTATTTTACGTGGTTTGCTAGCGAAGATTCGCTAACTAGGCCCATAGCAGAAAACAGCCTTTATTGTACAAGAGAAACAATTACAATGACGTGCATATGAATTATGGAACCCAAAGGTTCCTTATATAGTGCTAGGAAACCTCCAAGAGGCACATGGACGGCGACCAACACAAGCCCAAGCCCACAAAAAACCACCGCCTTAACTTTGTTTCTTAATACTCTTTAGCCGCCTTTGACTTTTTCAAGGCACATCCAACACTTTGTAGGGAATTGGGAGGGTAGAAGGAAATGTTGGAATACCTCAAATGAGTGGAGAAGTCCTTTATTTATGATAGATTATGTGACCCTTCAAAAGGGTGCAAAATAATAGATGTGTCTATTCATTTCAGAATAGTCACAACATTTTGTTGTGTAACTTCAAATTAATAACTTTTGGTTAGTACCAAATAAATAATTGTGGTTAGTAATTACCAATAACTAATTTTGGTTAGAAAAACTAATAAACTTATTAGTATTACCATAACAACCTCTACTATTGATACATTTATTAATTTGGGACCATAGTTAAAATCGCATCAAAATTGTAGTCACCCGTTACTAATTTTAGGCGCGTCTCAATTTTTGAACTAACGTTATATAAAATTCTAAATGATTAATTGTCTCAAAACAAAAGTTTTCTGACACTAGAGCATGTGAAGAGTGGTTGGTGCAAATTCCGACAGTCATAAAAAGAAGATACCACTCCGTCACACGGTTTTTGTACCATTCGGATTTTTTCACCCGTAACAGGGTCATTTTGACCCGGTAATTTAGATCGCAACGATGCAACTTTTTGATAATTTTATATTATCTTGTATAATAAGAGTTACTCTACAATAGTACAAAAAAATTGCAAAGTTTTGCTATTCAAATCACCGGGTCAAAGTGACCCAGTGACTAGTGGTAAAATTCCAAATGGTGCAAAAGACAAGGGACATAGTGGTACATCAAGCGTAGGTACTATTAGGGAACGTCTGGTGTCGGGATTGAAATTGGGGGTACATGGGTCCTACGGTATTATATGGTGCATTAATAATAAGGGAGTAATAAAAAATATATATTGAAACATATTTGTTTGCACCAATATAAATATGAGTATTAAGACTTTAGTATTCAATCCAACGTACATGGAGGGATTACATTTTACGCATATGAGGGGTATAGATAATATGGTAATGATTCTTACAAAGCAGAAAATTATTCTTACAAAGCCACTAACATTATTTATGCATTTAATGACCAATTAAATTGCACAAATGAGTTAGGGTGAGTTTGGCAATGCTTCTGCTGCCAGCACAGCTGCTTTCTGTAGATAGTGTGTTCTAGCCGCATGAGTCAGCCTACACGTGGCAGTCATCCAGCAAACCTAGCAGTGCTCCATATACACAGGATTACTACCTATGCTGATCCACGTGGGGGCTACGCGCCGCCTTCCTCATAGAAGTAGCCGGGTTGACCGAGACAGGGCCCTCGCATATCATTCCACACGGGACTTGTAGGGACTTAGTGGTTTGGAGGCTAGGGTAAGATCTGTCGCGCGCGAGCGACAACCATGCTCGCAAGGGACCCTTGGTAACTGCTTTGAGAGATTTATGGCCACGTGTCCCATAAACCCGGTAAACCTCATAACGGTTCCCGTATACGCGGACGAAGTGCATAACGGTCCCTATATATGCGGTTGAACGTGCCTTTATGGTTAAGGTAATTAAGCCGCCATTAATGGGCGCATTAACCCACTACAACGGTCACATTCCCCACTATATATAGGATCGTTATCCCTTCATTGCAATCTTCTGACCTGATAACTACGCGGAAGCTCTGGCCAAATACTGTCTCTCTCTCTCTCAGTTATCATTGTCTTACTCTCTCCCTACTCGCTACCTTACAATTCCCTGTGTTTCCATTCTCTGCTCTTGTTGTACACCTGAATCTTCCTCAAAGGATTCTCCTGTACACATTTGTTGAACCTTACGTGAATCGAATTCAGCAAGCAACCATGTCTCACGATGAAGATGCCAGCAACCGATCTCCCTCAACAGAGACCACTTCAGGGGGAAACCCGCCCTAATTCCACAGCAGCTGGTGGTACTCCAACCCTAGAGATGTTGAACGCAACCCTTTAGAGCCAGGCGAAGGCTCTCCCGGCTCAATCTGCATAGATTGCTCAGATCATGTCGATTCTGGGAGCTCTTGCTCAGAATCCGACACTAGGAACTGTTGTTTCCCAGGGGACAGAGGTAACGCCTACACCGCCTAGCTCCAGTTTACAAAGTCCACCACCAATTGTCCAGCCGTCTCTTCCCCAGGGACAAATGGCTCAACCATCCCTTGTCACGCCTGCTTCCCAGCTACCGGGCATTCCCACCAATATCCAACCACAGTATCCCTTACTTTCCCCACCTGCAGCTGTAAACAATGTTGGTTACGCTCCCAGTCCAGCTGCTGCATATGTGCCTTCCCCGGTTGCAACCCTCCTTCTTGCTGCGTGGGGAAGTACATCAAAAAGCATGACAGCCTTGGAGCAGCTCTTGGACAACTTCCTGGCCAATCAGTGCTTCACAGACGCCATCATCCCAAAAGTTGATAATGCGCCTCCTATTCCGCGCGAGATTTACCTGATGCCCAACCCTGCAGGGTACAAAGCTCCCAAGTGGGAGAAGTTATATGATGTCAATGGGAATGCTCAGGATCATGTCATGCGCTTCATCAACATGATGGGGCCACACGGGGTTGATTACAACCTATTGATGCGCGAGTTCCCTAAGTCTTTGGGGAACGTCGCATATAAGTGGTACAGGACACTGGAAGCTGGCTCCATAAAGACATGGGAGGACATGGTTAAGAAGTTCTATACCAAGTTCTTTCAGATGGAGGAAAAGGTTACGATGATCCACTTTTCGCGCATGTATCAGATGCGTGATGAAGATGGAGTCACATTCATCAAGAAGTTCAGGGAGAAGTCACTGGAATGCAAAGATGAGGTGGTTGAAATCCGGCTCATCGAGATATGTCTCCAAGGAATGCGAGACGAGTACAAGGTTATGTTGATTAACTTACAAATGCCTACTTTTTCAAATTGAATCGAGTGTACCAAGAATGTGGAGCCCATAGATGAGAGGCAAAGGAAGAAGCATGCCCCTGAGCGATCCCCAGGAGGAACGACCTTCATGATCGGCAGATTTAACTATAAGAGGGGGCGCGAGGCTGAAGTCAATACAGTTTCACCGCAAAAACAGCACAAGGTTTAGACCACGGATGCCCCGCCATTTCCATGCTCCCATGCGGAGGTGATCGACCTCTGCAATCAGTGGCGTAAAGATGGGGTCTTACCTCATCTCGAAAGAGTACCCACCAGGGAGCAGCTAAGGGACCCAAAGTGGTGTGAATTCCACGAAAAAGTCATGCATCCAACAGCTGAGTGCAAGAAGCTCAAGTACCTTGTAAACAGGAAGATGAAGGAAGGGGAGCTGGTCATCAGCTAGCAAAGGCAGGATGTGCGAAACAATCCCCTCCAAGCCCATTCAGAGCAAGAGCCAAAAGAAGAGGAGGTAGCCATGATCGCAATTATGGACCTCGAAGAGATTGTAGAATATGGGCTACCTGTTATAGCTGAATTCCATGACGAGGAAGACTATAGCATGGACGCAGAGGACTCGCGCGCCGACAGGGTGAAGGGATCGCACGGCTTCAGAAGGTTCTTTGATTAAATGAACTTTTTAGAACAGTGCCGCAAGGAGATGACGAAGGCAATCCTCAGAGTGGCGGAAGACTTTGAGGAGGATATAGTTGTCTCCAATGGAAGCGTTGTAAGGGCCTCTCGCTCAACGGAGAAGATAATGGCCTTCTCTGAAAGTGATAAGAAGACAGATGCGAGCCATCAGAAGCCCTTGTATGTCACAGCAGTGATTAACGATATCGAGTTTAAAAGAGCATGTTTTGATGTAGGAGCGGCCGTCAACGTAGTCTCACTCAACACACTGAAGTTAGCATGAATTCCTGAGAAGAAAGTTGTCATGCGCCCATCTTCGTTGATGGGATTCAGAAGAGATTCAAGGATGACAGTGGGTTGGATCCGCCTGGGACTCCAGATAGGAAATAAAAGGGGTTCTACCAAATTATATGTCATTTATGCGAACACTACATACCATATGATCATTGGTCGGGCGTGGATCCATCGTTTTAACGCAGTACCTTGACGGCCCATGAGGTGATGAATGACATTTGGAATGGCAGGGTAGTTGAGATACCGGCTTCAATAAACCCGTTCAACTTGAATGAGGCGCATCTTACTGAAGCAGTATGGTTCACCAAAATGGCGGACGAGCAGATTCCTGGGCCATTCAAGCCAACCCCTCTGCCCCGATGGGAAGATATCAAGGATCAGTCACCCGCAGGAGTGATGGTGACAAGGGAAGATGCCAAGGAGAAGGTGCCTGCATGCGAGGAAGGGCCAATGATTGCTTATCAGAAGAAGAATGTGTACACCCTAAAGAGGGTGGTGAAACATGATAGCAAAGGCAAGGAAATAGAAAGCTTCTACTCCAATGGGAAGAAGGGCTATCGCATATGAAGGCGCGGGGGGGTACCCCCACCTCAACATGGGGATATCCCTGGGAAAATCAATCAAATTGAACAAGCACCAGAGGAAGACAAGCTGAAGCCAGATCTACCGGAGGAGAAGTTGAAATAAGCGCTTGAATGCATGGAAGATAAACCAAATCCACAGAAGCAGGAGTGAAAGGAAGTATTCCTAAGCCCATCTGAAGCGAAAAAGAGGCCCGTGTTCTTGAGTGCGGATCTCAAGCGAGAAGAAGAAGAAAAGTTGCTACAGCTGCTCACAGAGTACAAAGATGTGTTCGCCTGGGAGTACGATGAGATACCTGACCTTGATACAGGAGTGACAATGCACAGGTTGGATGTTGTCCTAGGGTCCAAGTCGGTAAAGCATAGTGGAAGGAGTTTCAGACCAGAGATCAACGTGAAGATCAAGGAAGATATAGTTAAACTGCTGAATGCCAAATTCATTGAAACCAATCATCACCCTACCTCGTTAGCCAACATTGTGCCAGTTGTCAAGAAAAATGGGCAGCTTCACATCTGCGTGGACTTCAGAGATCTCAAACGCTTCTGCCCCAAAAACGACTTCCCGCTGCCAAAAATAGAACTGCTCATTGACTCTACCGCAGGTCATCGGATGTTCAGTTTCATGGATGGTTTCAGTGGGTATAATCAAATCAAGAGGGACCCTGAAGATGCGAGGAAAACTGCGTTCATCACGCCATTTGGGGTTTTCAACTACACGGTGATGCCCTTTGGATTGAAGAATGCGGGCGCAACTTATCAACGTGCCATGATGGCTCTCTTGCATGATATGATGCATCCAGGAGGTAGAGTTCTATGTTGATGATTTGGTCATTAAGTCAAGAGAAGAAGCAGATCATCTGGGAGACTTGCGGAAAGTGTTTGAAAGGTGCAGGAGTTTCCAACTGAAGATGAATCCAATGAAGTGCGCATTTGGGGTAACTTCTGGAAAGTTCTTGGGGTGTGTGATCCACCGCCATGGGATTGAGCCTGATCCTGCGAAGATTTCATCTATCACCAGCATGGTGGAACCCCACAACCAAAGCACTTTGAAGAAATTCTTGGGAAAGCTATCCTATCTGCGAAGATTTGTGCCAGAAATTGCAGAGCTGACCTTCTGTTTTGGTGATCTTCTCAAGAAAAATGTTGTGTATAATTGGACAAAGGAGCATCAAGCCGCATTCGAGAAGTTGAAGGACTTGTTGACATCACCAAGTTTAATGATCGCGCCTCAATTGGGGTCACCACTTCTGTTATATCTGATGTCAATAAAGAGGTCTATAGGAGCGTTGTTGGCTCAAGTGCATGAAGGACAAGAAAGACCAATCTATTACATATCCCGTGTGGTACAGCCAGCTGAGTACAGGTACACTGGCATTTAACGCCATCGTCTTGCTTTATTTTTCGTCATAGGAAATTTAAAGCATTATTTCGCTTCTCACAAAGTAGTGGTGATCACAAAGAGTGACCCCATCTGGTACTTGTTGAGTCATTCCTCTCCCTTTGGAAGGCTGGCGAAGTGGTACATGACTATCTCGCAGTATGATTTCACATGCGCTCGAACAAAGGCAATTAAGTCCCAGGAAGTGGCAGATTTATTGGCATAGTTCCCGTGCAATAATCATGAGCCAATGGTAGAGGAGGATCTAGAAGGACCTGAGATTTATACGATTGAGTCACTATATTGGAAGCTGCATTTCGATGGGTCATCAACAAGAAAAGGGGGAGGAATTGGAGTTGTCCTGACTAATCCAGATGGAGAAGTCATTAAAATGTCAACAAAGTAGGATTTACCAGTCACTAACAATGAAGCAGAATATGAGGCTTTAATCGCAGGGTTCCACGCAGCCAAGGCGTTGGAAGTAAACAACTTGATGGTCATGGGGGATTCGAATCTCATTGTCAAACAGGCCTCAGGCGAGTATGGCTTGAAGGAGATCAACCTGTTAACTTATAGGACTATGGTTCAGAAGCTGGTACAACAGTTCCATGATGTAAAGTATGAGCATACTCCTAGAGCTGATAACCAACACGCTGATGCTTTAGCCACCTTGGGATCCAAAATCAGTGCCAACAAATGCCCAACAAGGATTTTGATCGAAGTCAGAACCACCCCAGCCCTAGAACAAGAGCTATGCGAAGAGGAGCCTGTTGATGCTGAAGACTGGAGAAGGCCAATACTGCATGTGATTGCTGAAGGAACGAGCAAAGAAAATTGAGTATCCACAAAGGGGTACTGTGTGCATGATAACTCCCCTACTTTAAGGGACCAGGAGGACTGCTCATGCGATGTGTCTCGAGGAAGGAAGGGCAGGCACTATTAGAGAAAATCCACCAACACTCATGTGGAGAAAATGAAGTGTCCATTTATAGAAAAGCTCAGAGATATGGAATTCACTTGCCAGAAATGTCAACATATGCTGCAGTCATTCAAGGGAACTGCGAGAATTGCGCATTGGTCAAAGATTCTTTAGAAATTCCTGCAATCGATGACGACACAGATTGGAGGAAGCCACTGTTTGACTATTTGAAGGAAGGAGTTGAACCGATCCACAGGAAGGAAGTTGAAAAGCTTAAAATAAAGGCAACCCGATATGTCGTAAAGGAAAACATACTCTGGCGAAGAGGTCACGAGGGGAATCTGCTCCGATGCTTGGATAGCCAAGAAGCGCAAGAAGTGATGGATTTTTCCCATCTAGTGGAACACCAAGGAGGCGCGAAGTTATGCAGACAACTCCTTACTATTGGTTATTTCTGGCCCACGATGGAAGCTGATTGTCGCACCAAGGTCAAAAGGTGTCAAGAATGCCAGTTCAAAGCCAACCTTGTACACGCCCATGCTGCAGACTTGCATGCGTTGGGAACGCCTTGGCCATTTCATACGTGGGCCTTGGATTTTATTGGCCCTATTCGACCGGACTCGCATGGGAATCAGTTCATCTTGACCGCAACTGATTAATTCACCAAGTGGGTGGAAGCGGTGCCACTCAAGACGCTAACGCACTGGCGGTTGTTAAGTTTATCCAAGAAAATATTATCTACCATTTTGGGATTCCCAATTCCATTCTCTCTCATAACAGAACTCCTTTCATAAATCGGCAAGTGGCTGCGAAGCTAGCAGAGTACAACATAAGGCAGGTGTGCTCCACGCCCTACTATCCAAAGGGTAATGGACAAGCAGAAGCAACGAACAAGACCTTGTTGAGGATCCTACGTAAGATGGTCGCAGATGATCACAAGAAGTGGGAAAATTCCCTAAGTTTGGCTCTGTGGGCATACCGCACATCACCAAGGACTCCCACGGGGGTCTCTCCTTTCCTTTTATGCTATGGGGCCGAGGCTGTTGTCCCAGCTGAAATCAAAGTTAACTCTGCAAGAATAGCCTTTCATGCTTTGTACGAGAATCAACGTGATCACGATCTCATCTGGCTGGAAGAAAAACGTGAAGAGGCCAAGAGAGCTAACACCAGGTATAAAGAATGAATGGCTCGTGCATACAACAAAACAGTTCAACACAGGGACTTTGTAGTTGGGGATTTGGTTTTATGAGCTTCAGATCACTGTATGCGAGAAGCAGCTCACCCTAAGTTCGCTTCTAACTGGGAAGGACTGTTCGATAGTGGCTACGTCACCATTCAGCCCAATCAACATGCGATGGATTAAGAAGTACTAACCCTAGCTCTACTTATTACTTTCAATTCAAAATTTATGTTGCTTTCTAGATCTTATGTATTCGGCATTGCTTCCTCCCATATGAGGAATCTGCTTTGATACTCCTCCCATATGAGGATGCTTTAATGATAATAACTTTCCCATATGAGAGAACTTTATCAGATTGTTTTCTTGTTGCTCCATTTACTTAATCGTTCATATTATTCATATCTGCTAATTAATTCAAAGCCTATTTGCCTAGATACCAGCGATAACAAAAAATGATCCTATGCGATTCGAAGCCTATATGCCTAGATAGCAGCGATAACAAAAATGATCCTATGCGATCCAAAGCCTATCTGCCTAGATAGCAGCGATAACAAAAATGATCCTATGCGGTCCAAAGCCTATCTATCTAGATAGCAGCAATGACAAAAATGATCTTATGCGATCCAAAGCCTATCTGCCTAGATAGCAGCAATAACAAAAATGATCGTATGCGATCCAAAGCCTATCTGTCTAGATAGCAACTCACTCAAAGATTATATGGCTAAAAAGCAACGAAACACGGCCAAAGTCTATGTATATCAAGTCAATAGGCGAAGCTACAGTCTATGATGGTAGACAAAACAACGAATGAAAAGCATACTCTCATAACAGTCAAATGCGGCTTACAACTTATCTGTTTAGATAGCAGCGTAAAGCAAAGCTTACAATGAGGAAAAGTTTTCAATCAAAAGCCTAAGTGTTCTCAAAGAATGTCCCTACGAAAAACCATAAAGCTATGAAACTTGACGCTGTCATCAACGTCCTCGACCAGAAAAGAGTTCTTGCTCATACCCTTGACCTAGCAAGATGCCAGATGAACTTCAAGCCATGAAGGCTGCAGTGTGAAGAACAAATGGGGAACAGCTCATGGGGTAGGAAGCTAATTGCGTGGAACAAATAAACACACCCGTTTTGTTGTGCCCTGGCTGAAACAATGGTGGCAAATAGTTCTCCACCGGAGAACCAACAGAGATTCACACCACTCATTACTTGATGGTATAAGAATTGGTACAAAGTCGTGCTTTGCCGGAGAACCACCGGAGACGCCCTCTGCAGACATAATGAAAGAAAAGATGTCTTCGTTCCAACGAAAAAGCTTACACAATTGGTCTTCGGAAAGGCGAGGTGAATCAGGGGCCTTTGCGGTGAATTCCTTGGGAACCATTTCTATAGCACAACGCACAGATTCAAGCTTGGAAGACCAGAGCTGATACGGATCAAAAATGGCCAAAGAGCAATGAAAAGAGTTGTGACGACTCCCTGGAAATGACATTTTTTCAATCACAGAAGCTCAGATAAGGAACAAAACAGCAAGAAAGGGGGTTTATATACGACTCAGAGGAGACTCTTCAGTTTCCTGGCCGAGTCAGCAACGCCTCGGAAATAAGCAAGAATCAATGACCCTATCAAATACTACGACGATACAGTAGCATGCCTTATTTAATGACCCTAGGTCATGATAAGGTTGGGCCCACTGTGTGAGAAGCACGCCTTATGGCGACACGGTAATCCAAGTAATTACGGCAAAACATGATGCGATAATTATTGCACCATTCGAATGCGAAAGGAGATCATTCAACAAACAAAAGCCATCATAGAGTTCAAATGTTTGAAAAACAAAAATAGCATTACAGCGCATATAGTTATTGAAACAAATCCTTGACTAGAGGATCTCCTGGTGCTAGAGTTATTGAATCCTTATCTGCCTTGGCAATGTCCTTCTTCAGCTTCTCTAGCCTTCATCTCGTGGAAGATTTTATCAGCCTCTTCGGCCTTCTTCTTCAGCTCCGCCAACTTGTTCTTTTCAAGGGCAAGGTTGCGATGGCCATACTTCAGCGTAACAGGTGGAGAATTTGGTTGATCCTCTTAAGAAGAAAACCAAAATCCATCTTGCCCTGGGCATTAACTTGAAGCCTTTGGCATGCCTCAAAGAATGCCCGCGCATTTGGAGCTGAAATAGTAACTGGAGTTGTCACCGACAGTTGCTCCAAAAGCCAGATTGCTTCATTCAGGTAAATCCTCCTATCGAAGGGACTTAGCTCCAAAGCTCTCACAAATGACCTTGGATACGATAGGTGCATCTTCATAAGTCAGTCCGCATCAGATTGCCTCATACCTAAAGAAATGACAAGATTAGGTGAGCGAACATTAATAAATAGAGGTAATGAGTATGAGATGCGACATCACATACCTGTTCCCTCAATAATCTCCCGCAATGAGGGGATGCGTGTAGTTTGGGATGAGGGATCATTTCCTTGCTGCATCACTTGACTATCCGCCAAAGCTTCGCGCGCGTTGTAGTCAGCATGTATGACATAAGAGTAGACACTTCCAACAGTCACTGTAGCCTGCGAGCCCCATTAGCTCCATGCATCAGGTACTTTCGAGAAGTCCATCTCAAGAGAAGAGATAAGAGGGCTCTGCTTAGGAGGTATTGGAGCACCAAGTGAGGTAGCCGGACTTGGAGGGATTTGTGACGCATTGGCGCTACTAACCTTAGCAACAGGATTAACAGTTGATGGAGGAGGAAAAAAACTGTTATCAGCAACTGCAGCCTCTCCATGAGGACTTGTTTCAAGAGTCTCCATTGAGGCATCCACATTCACATGCGATGACTGCAGAACATCTTGATCAGTTTCTGTCTGCCCAGTGACTTTTTCACTTTCAAGAAGTTCCTGTGGCTCAAGAGCGCTCATTGGGGCATCAACATTCTCATGAGATGCCTAGTCTTCGATGACTTGTTCATTTCTGTGAACTTTAGCTCCAGCACCCTCTGCTTCCATCTCTTCTCCCGTGCCGTCTTCACTCGCATGCTCATCTTCAACACCTCCCTCTCGCATCTCGGTGTCAAGCTCATCATCTTCAGATACCTCAATTACATCTTCCAAGGGCTCCCCTGAATCTTCTGTAGCCATAGCTGGTTTTTCTATGTATGAGCTTCGCTCTGGAACGCGAGTTATGGGAGATTGGCTTCTTTGCCCAAGCACCATAACATCATCGGAGCTACTCTGAGCGATGAACTCAACAGCATGAACGATGGCACTTATTAAGAAGCCAGTCTTGTTAGCATAACTTCTTGGAGGGGAGGTGAACTGAACCTTGCATAGCAAAGGGTCACAAGGATCCAGATCACCCAAGTCCTCAACGGTCTGAGGAATTATGAGGCTAAGCTCATTGTTGGCTGAATCAGCAGCAGGGGCACCAACGCTTGCCTCATCAATGGTCAAGCTCGCAGCAGAAGTATCAACAATCATGCCTCGCGCAGCAGCAGGCTCACTCGAAGCGGCACCACCTGCAGAACAAATTTGGACAAGTCATTGAGGTAATTAGAGTTATGAACTATTTACTATGATATGTTCTATTTAGATCAAAAGCGAGCACTTTCACACTCATGTGGGATTGCCGCTCCAGTGCCATATGATATAGATGCGACACCATATCCTACAGATGTTCCCTCATCTATCACATCCTTAAGATGTGCATGACCTGACGTTATGTGAAAATTTGTTACAATATGGAACAATTTGTAAACCTTATTTACAAACATTGTTCAAGTGTTTACCTGAGGGTTCGCCACATTTGTTCAATAACCATCGGTGAATGTCATGTTTAGACACACCATGCTTTAATGCACCAAAGATTACCTCTTGGTAAGTTACAGCAAGGTTAAAGATCGTACCTTCTTCATCACCTACGATTTCCTCAAAGTCATGTTGAGCTTGTTCTAAAGCATCCACGCTCATGTTACCAGCGTGCTTCTCTTCCAGGCTTCCCCTTTTCACAGCTTCCACATCATCTTCCTAGCGTTTCCTCCTCCTCTCTTCTGCCTCAGCAGCCATCCTCTAGGACTCTTCGATTATGGTCTATGGGTTCACTTGACGCATCTGAGCGAGAGCCCTTTGTATTTCGACGTTCCTTGGCCAGAAGGTCATTAATGGTCTCAGCATCATCATCTGGGAAGAGAGAATTTGTTTTAGCAACACTATTGTTGAAAATTTCGATTGAAAGAAAACCAAGCTCATTTCGTTACCTTATGAACTTTCTTGCCTTGCTTCTTCTTCTTGTTCTTCTTCTTCTTCTTCCATTCCTCCTCTTTGCATGAAGAATAGGTCAACTAGTCAAGTACAGCGGTCTCCAGATGCGAACCTTCTCAAGCAGCACTGAAAAAGAGAGGGGTTATGTAAGACATCGCATGCCAAAAAGAGATGTGTTTCAAGAAAGACAAAGAGGTGTTATTTACCTTAGCGAAAGATTCGCTGTACTCGATCATGCATCCAATCCCTCCCTTGACAGCGATTACCTTCTCCGAAAGGATCATATCGGCACATAGGTGATTTTCCTTGTCCAGCAAGGAATAGAACCCATAAGCAGAGTCGTCCAAACTACAGACTTGACGAAAAGGGAAGGAATTCCGTTTTTGCGCGGAGAAGCGGATCTTGAAAACCTTGCCTGCTGAGGTTCCAGAAAGAAATCCTGATTTTGGTGGGGCGACCCTCGCGCTTCCCTGAAGGCTGATCAAAAGGTAGATTCTTAACCAGATCAGACTTACATCTTGGTAACAACAGCCGCTTGTAGAACCCTCTTTTCACTGAATTAGGCCAGAGGGAAGGTGCCACTGCGTCATAGCCGAATCGGGGGCAAACGCGAGTGGGGTCAACATCGACCGTGATACGCTCATACTTGGGAGATATCTCAGTGATATACTCAGCAAGAGCAGACAATGAGCCTCTCAAACACCAGCAAACAAAATCTCTGTAGCAGCTAGCCTCTTTGATGAGGGTGTCTTTGGAGATGGGGCCACCTTTAGTCGGGTACATACGCGCGAAGAATCGCATCCCTTCAATGCGAGTGGTATATGGCCTGGCAGCAAACCTGGCTCGATCATCACAGACCAAACTCCATGCGCACTTAGGCTCCTTTTTCTTATACCACCGTGAAGCCCTCCCACATCGAAGTGCGTTCTGAGCACCAGGAAAATTCCATGCGCTGACTTTTGAAGGGACGGGAGCATATGAAGGCCATATTTCAAACACCCACATGGTGACGAAGGAAATGTTGAAAAAATTCAGTACATCAAGTCGCCCGCGCGATTCGTCTACTGCGACCACAAGCTGGTCAAACCGATGATAGAGGGTTCCTGTAACAACCCAGCGGATTACTGTCCCAACAACTTCTTTATCCGTACCACCGGATAAAAATGCTTAAGCCTTGAAGGTGCTAGTAGTAATCCACATGGCGTACTATATACCACACATCTCATCCATAATATCTCGATGTGGGACGTGATATTATAATCCCCCCCCACCTTTTATACTCGACGTCCTCGTCGAGACTGTCCAGTCACGTTTCCCCTTGGCTGGCGGCACACCGCCACGGAGCCCTTGCGGGACCAGGGTCAGCTCTGATACCATTTGTAACAACCCAGCGGATTACTGTCCCAACAACTTCTTTATCCGTACCACCGGATAAAAATGCTTAAGCCTTGAAGGTGCTAGTAGTAATCCACATGGCGTACTATATACCACACATCTCATCCATAATATCTCGATGTGGGACGTGATATTATAGTTCCCAACTCCAGAGGCCCGAGTGCGACATTCTGGCCTAAGAATAGCTTGACAGCAATGGGTAAGACACGATAAAAGACCCCGTTATGAGGATGACCATCGATCAAATACCGCGAGAGCTAAGCGCAAATAAATCCACACAAGGTCCAGCTGTACCCTTTCCCTTCGACATAGTTCTTCGCTTCGGGATCCTTCTGCAGTATTTATTTCGTGAGCTTGCTATTCGCATAGTCACGGAAGAAGTACTTCAACCACTTGCCCCAAGTGCTTTTCGCAAATGTGTCAACTAATTGGAATTTTGGAAGAGCTTCCGCAGATTTCCAGTGAGTAGAAATATTCCTGACTTCTGCTATACATTCCACCATTCGCGCATATAAAGCGAGCTATTCATCAGTTTCTAATGCAGCCAAGGGATCGACCTCGCCCATGGGAGGAAGATCATACAGCATATGCATGTTCTCCAAGGTGGGGGCTACTTCAAACTCGGCGAAATGGAAGGTATGGGCTATGGGCGAGTATCTGTAAAAGAGATTCAGAAGCATAATCTAATCCAGCTTCACAGCAGCACCTTTCGCAGCCCTAATGGCGTAATAAACCCCAGCTTGATCCAGGTTAACAGCATGATGGGTCAGTACATGATCAATCCATTCATCCATTAAGTCCAACTTGTTCACGAAGGCCTGGATTGAGATCTCAATGTGTGGATAAAATCCATTTTCAAGACCCAATCTCACCACGTCCTTGGCATCAATCAAGTCCAATTCTGCCTGGTTAGGTGGAGGGTTTAGCAACAATAGATCTTCAGTAGAAGGGTCTGGCAAATTCTTTAACTTTGTTTTGGCATGGTAATAGTCTTCACCACCTTGGTAAGGAGCTTTCTTCCACAAAGTCTTGGGAAGATCAGGGATTTCCTCAGCGTCCTTCACAGATTTGGTTACCTTTGTTCTGGCCATTTCAACAACAAAGCAAGAAAAAGGGGGAAGAAATATATCCACTTTCAGCTTTCAAGTAGAAGGTCAAAAACAAATTTCAAGCAAATATGAAGAATTGTCTAGTTCAGGTTTAAAGAGCTCCAAGTTTATGGGTTTTAAGATTGATTCGCATCAACTTCAATTTTGGGAATTACCAGTTCTGGATTTAGAATTTCATAAATCTATCGTTTCAAAATTTCAATCTTTTACGGTTTGGAACCTTTTCCACAGTTAAAAACAATGGCGGGTCTTCGAATGTTTCTGGGTTTCAGATTAAAAACATTTCAAGAGAAATATACTCATATGAGAAGCATTAATCCAAAATTGAGTAAGCTAACCTTGTGTTTTCGAAACAATTTGAAGGAGACGATTCGCGAAGAAGAACTGGTGATTGATTATTTGAATTTGCTCTCGAAGATTTTCAGTAACCATTCAACTCTAGAGAAGCAGTAGCCTTCAACAATGGAGAATGACGATTATTTATTCAAATCTACTGAAGAGTCACGTCCTTTCAGTGGTCGAATTGCAACAGTCACCGCCGAATCGCGCAATCACAGGCCTATGCTGATGTCGCGGCTAAAACCTTAGAGGAACAGAAGGCGTGACTCTACGGATTCTAGGTCATAATGACACGCATTGGGGCTGATTTCTCGGATATTTGAATTGGTGCGTAGCTGCAACGCGCGCGCTGGTTTTTGTGCATTGAAGTCTATTCGATTAGTGTCTCCACGCGCAAAAAGGGGGCTAATGTAGATAGTGTGTTCTAGCCGCGTGAGTCAGCCTACACGTGGCAGTCATCCAGCACACCTAGCTGTTCTCCATATACACATGATCACTACCTATGTTGATCCACGTGGGGGCTGCGAGACAGGGCCCTCGCATATCATTCCACACGGGACTTGTAGGGACTTAGTGGTTTGGAGGCTATGGTAAGATCTGTCGCGCGCGAGCGACAACCAAGACCGCGCGCGACCCTTGGTAACTGCTTTGAGAGATTTATGGCCACGTGTCCCATAAACACGGTCAACCTCATAACGGTTCCGGTATACGCGGACGAAGTGCATAACGGTCCCTATATATGCGGTCGAACGTGCCGTTATGGTTGAGGTAATTAAGCCGCCATTAATGGGCGCATTAACCCACTACAACAGTCACATTCCCCACTATATATAGGATCATTAACCCTTCATTGCAATCTTCTGACCTAATAACAACGCGGAAGCTCTGGACAAATACTATCTCTCTCTCTCTCAGTTATCATTGTCTTACTCTTTCCCTACTCGCTACCTTACAATTCCCTGTGTTTCCATTCTCTGCTCTTGGTGTACACCTGAATCTTCCTCAAAGGATTCTCATGTACACACTTCCCAACAGTAGAAGCAGTTTTAGTGTGTTTGGTAAAAATAAAATTTCTGCTTTTCCGGACAGTTACTGCTGTCCCACAGCACTTTTCAGGAAGCAAGGGGGGAAATGCTTTTTCAGAAAGTGCTTTTGATTAATTTATCTACAACCAATTTTAACCTTACAATTTTTTAAAATATCAATAGTTATCTTTACGGAAATGACATGTGTCACATATTTTTGTCATTTTACCCTCTCAGAGCAACTTCACAGTTGATTTTACCAAACACATAATTACTACATCAATATTTCACTGCAGCTTTTACTTAATATTTACCAAACAACTTTTTATCAAGAATTCACAGCAGCTTTTCTACAGTGTTCTCACACAGCAGTTTTTTAACACCGCCACAGCATTCCCAAACTAGCCCTTAGTGGCTTTGTAAGAATCTATATATACTATTTGAGAATGTCTTCTTTAGCTTTGCCTGAGGAATTGCCACGTGGCATCGTCGATTAATTAATATTAAAGATAAAATATCAAAATTTAAATGTCGTCGTTGAAATTGAAAATTAAAAAATGGCGCTTAAGTTATTTAAAGAGACCTGCGTGATGTATCTGAAGGTGAAAAAAGGAAATCATATTTGGAAATGATATTGATATGTGTTTGGGATGACAAAAGGTATCAACCACGTTAACATAATAAGTCAAATGATTTTGTCTTCTGTGGTGAATAAATTGAAATGGTATAGATGTGTTTGGATTGGAAACATGGTGAATAAAAGAATCAATTTGACTTTTTGAATTGATTGGTGCCAATAACGTAATGCCAAATTTAGAACGTGAGAATTGATCCTAATCTATACTACATTAACGTATAACTTATCAATTCGTTCTTCTCAATACTCCCATCAGTAAATTTCATTCTCTGCTGTCTCCTCTGTCATCTTCTCTCGCAATGATGGACGAAATGTAAGAAATAAGAGATCGTTCTAAGCTAGATCATTTGGCACACAAGAAAAAATTACATTAGCAAATGCACTCTCGCAAATCCGGTGAGTTTTCTAAAATTCGTATAGCATAGTTTGTCTTTCAACTTATTCTTGAACAAAATACTATATCATGTCTGTGTAGTACTAAGTGCAGCGGCTGAAGGAATACACATACGTGCAGGAGTCACTATTGAACATGTGTCGTTTCGTTCACGTATTGGTAAATTTCAAACTTAATTTATAAAATTTTAATATACATTTAAAGAACGATTACCTTAACTTATGTAATTGTAATATACACGTGTGTGTTCGGTACAGAACGCGGGGCCTTTTTTGATCAAACAAATGTATCGGATAATGCTACGTAGCAAGTCCTAATACCGGGTTAGGAGTACAAACACAAGGTCAGTTCTATTATGATTTGTCCAATGAGTTCATTGGTTCAGAAAATTAACTGATGCTTATGATTAGTTTTTTATTGATACGAAATTTTGTCAAATAAAAACTCCAATACGATACATGATTGATTTAATTGAGTCACTTTGCTAAAAAATAGTCGAGTTTTCTCAGTTTCAATCTATCAATACCTTTATAATATCTGTGTAGTCACTATCTTATTTTCGTTAATTATTTTATTTAATTTTTTTTTTTACAATTTCATCCCTTCAATTTGTTTTTTTTTTATTTAGTCACAAAATTGAATGTCTAAAAACTTTAAATGGTATAATGGGGATAATGTCCAGCCGGCATAAATCAGATTAGTAAGGTTTATAGTACAATTTTTTGAAGATTAGTAATTTTTCCGGACTTTCATACCCACGTTTTTAATTTGAAGTCAATTGAACATCTAACTTTTGAACAAGTGTGCTTGCTTTCTTATTTTCAGTCCAATGGTTATTATTATTATTTTTGACATTTTCATCCTTCAATTTGATAACTTTTTATATAGTAAAAAATTGAAAGTCTTCTCTAAAAAAAATTGAAAGTCTAAAAATTGTAACTGGTATAAATGGGTGCAATGTCCTGCAACACAAATCAAAGTCGCTATAGCCTTCCCAACAACATTTTTGAGAGGAAGATCCCAACAACATTTTTTTTTTGAGAAAAAGGATTTCCTTAAAAAACTTGACCATCATCAGTGAGTACATCAAAATCAGACACCCAATTGAGATATCTACCTATCCAGACTTATACATTTTGAATTCCATAACCCTCTTGAGCGAAATTATGCGCTAACAAGTTTACTTTCCTTGGACACCAGTTAATGATGGCTTCGTCCAAAGAAGAGATTAAGGACTTACAGTCCTGCGCTACCAATCCGAATCCTGATTTATCGGCCTGGCCGGGTTTATCAATCATAAGACACAAGCGGATTCCTTACAAGTCAGTTTCGACTTCTATCTTACGCACACCCAGCCTTCAAACAAGCATCATACCCTCTATAATAACAGTTATTTCCGCCAAACAAGATTTTTGAAACACATGTAGTCAATTGGTTCCAAAACAGATTTATTTACTCAATGAAAGGATTCCACTAGAAATTATAAATACCATTTAGAAGTTGTATTAACCAGTCTTACACTTCAATTATCGAAGCATGATGAATGGAATGCATTGATCATAAAAAAGACGTTTTTCATGTCGATTGGGATGATGAACGCATGCATTTTTATGAAACACTCTAACAAATAAAATGTAAGATAACATAGATTAGCCTTTCTTACGTTACAATTTCTTTAAATATTGATAATTTAGTGATAAATTGTCATTTGTGATGCAGGACAACAATGATTGGTCTCAAACAAGCAATTTCAAATTTTTGTTTATTCTGTATATAATTTTGTATTACATTTTTTTTCATTTTTGATGTAGTTTTTAAACTGGATAAGATATTGATTGTTTTAGTGACATTAATTTTATTTTAGATTTTAATTTTCGCCGTGCATCGCATGGGTTAAATGCTAGTAATTTTCTACTTTGTAAGAATCATTACCCTAGATTTTTTTTTTGAGGAAAAGGATTTTATTTAGACGCCGAAAGGCTCTCTTTCCGAAACAATTACATCACTAACCCAATCGGGTTTATAAGTAAAAAGTGTTGGGTTTTCAAGAAGCAGAGATATCTTTGCAAAGAGGTGAGAGGCCTCATTACCCGATCGACCTACATGAGTGAAACTGAAATTAGAAAACCTCAATAGTAGTGTTCCACAATCATCTAATAGCTCCTTGATCTACATACTCAAATATGGGCTCTCATTGCCTGGTTTCCACCTCCGAAGCCATTGAACTGTCATAAGACTATCTGTCTCAATCACGATCTTCTGACAATTTGCATTTATTGCTAAGTTGATACCTTCTCTAACAGCAGCAAGCTCCAAGTAAAAGGTGAAACTGGGTGAAGGACGACGAAGACATCTTCCGGCGACAAACTCACCCTCCGCATCCCTTAGCACGCAGCCTAGGCCAGCAAACCCAGTTTCCGTATCTCGAGCTGCGTCGCAATTCACTTTCAACCAAGAATCCAGTGGGTTGGACCACCTCCTGGCAATCGCCGGCGTGCCACTAACGCTGCTTGCACTGGAGGTTGATTCTTCCTGGATGAAGAAACTTAAATGGGCTTTAATATTCTTCACTATCTTCTCCACATCCAAACTCTCCCCCTTGAATCTCACACAGTTTCGTCCATACCAAATAACCAAAACTGTGACCGCCCACAGATTGCGATCAATAGAAGACTTCCCAGAGAAAATTTTCTCAACCCAGTTACGAACTGATCGGACATCGTTCGGAAACTTATCCCCCAGCAACTCCCTCCAGACTGTAGTGGTAAATTCACAATTAACAAAGATATAATCCTCCGATTCTGGGCAAGTATTGCAGAGGCAACACAAAGGATTAGCAGGTACACCTCTCTGCTGGAACTTCGTGGCAGTAGGGAGGAATTCACGCCAAATTCTCCAGACAATAAAACAAACTTTTTATGGAATCTTCAACAACCATAAGTTCTTCAGCCAGTTTCTTTCCATGACACTGGAGTTACACGCCATATCACAAGTCAATTTCCTTTGTAATTGGTACCCCGAGGCGACCGTATAAACGCCGGATTCAGAATGGGGCCAAACCAGTTCATCGTCACCACCATTATAAGAAATAGGCATTTTGATTATCTCCTGCACATCTATGTCCCACAAATGTGTTAACAGCTTCATCTCATGCCATTGACCATCCACAATAAAGTCAGACACTCGCAAAGAACTCACCTCTAGCGGGGCAGTGATCACCTTGTAGCTATGGGTCCGTGGTACCCAACGATCAGTAAAAGGATTAATTCTTCTCCCATTGCCTAATCGCCAGAACAGCCCTTGTTTCAGCAACTTTTGTCCCTCCATAATACCCCGGAACACATACGAGAATGCGGAGGAGGGCTCCACTGCCAAGAATTCACCATTTCGGAAATATTTATGTTCCAAGATACGGCCTAGACGACTTTTAGGATTTGTGTGGAGCCTCCAAGCTTGCTTTGCGAGAAGGGCAACATTGACACTTCGAATATCTTTAAAACCGAGCCCGCCTACTTTCTTGTTTTCTTTTAAATGGTCCCATTTGATCCAATGCATTGAACGTTTCCCCTTCGGTTTACCCCACCAGAAATCTCTGATAAGCCTTTCTATGTCTTCACACACACTCTTCGGGAGCAAAAAACAGCTCATCTCGTAGTTCGGAATGACTTGAGCGATGGCCTTGATAAGAACCTCTTTCCCGGCGACTGAAAAAGTCTTCTCCTTCCATCCTTTCAACAACGTGCTGATTTTCTCTGTTAACTTATGAAAGATGGCACGCTTTTGTTTACCAAAAGACGAGGGCAGACCCAGATAGCATTCGTGTTCCGCTACTACCTGTACCCCTAGAAGTCCCCTGAAGCACTGTTTGTCAAGCTCAGTAACATTGTTAGATAAAACCATAGCAGATTTATCAAAGTTAAGAGATTGACCCGACGCTTTCTCATAAGCTTGTAACAATAGCAGTAAAAAATGTAGCTCTGAAGTAGTTGCCTTCGCAAAAATTAAACTGTCGTCAGCAAAGAAAAGATGAGATACAACCGGGGCACCTCGAGATGCAAATATGCCAGAAAGGATACCTTCTTGTACCGCAGTCAAGAGAGCTCGTGACAGAGTTTCACTCACAAGAAGGAAAAGATACGGTGAAAGCGGGCATCCTTGTCGAAGGCCACGTTCCATTTTAATATTTCCTTCAACCGAGCCATTAACAATCACACTAAACGAAGCCGATGTGACACACTTCATGACTAGATTAATCCACCGGAACCTAAACCCCATACGCTCCATCACTGCTCGGAGAAAGTCCCACTCCACCCTGACGTACGCCTTACTCATGTCCAGTTTCAAAGCTACACTTCCAACCCACCCTTTCTGTTTCTTCATAGTGTGAAGCAATTCAAATGCTGAGAGAACATTGTCACTAATCAACCGCCCTTGCACAAATGCACTTGATTTTCTGATATAAGACTAGGGAGCACCTTTTTCAACCGATTAGCCAAAGACTTCGAAATATTTTTATAGATCGTAGAGCACAGTGAAATAGGACGAAAATCTGTAACTTTACGAACCTGTTTGACCTTCGGTATTAACGCGATCAACGTATGATTTGATTGGCCAATATCACCATCTTCGTTGAGCACTGAAAGACAGAAGTCAGTAACCTCCGATCCTATCACTGGCCAAAACTTCTGATAAAAAAGTGGGGGGACTCCATCCGGGCCCGGGGCTTTCTCCGGCGCCATGCTTTTTAAGGCTTCAAGGATTTTCGTGGGAGTAAAGGGTTCGTCCAGGCCCCTTCTGTCCTCGCTGCCCAGGAGTTCTTAAACTGGCTCTAGGAATCTTTCCGTGTCGACACCCATCGGATCTGTACTCTTAAAGATGTCATAAAAATAATCAACAAACAAACGGGTTATATCATCATCATTCTCGGTCCAACTCCCATCACCTTTCTCTAAGCCCCTGATTGTATTTCGTGCTTTACGAATGCTCGCTTTGCGATGAAAAAATCTTGTGTTTTTGTCACCTTGTTTGAGCCAAAGCATCCGCGACCGTTGTCGCCAAAGTGTTTCCTCTTGTGCCAAGACCATAGAGATCTCCTGCTTACAACTGGCCGTCTCCGACAAGACCACGGGGGTCTGTTGAGCCGAGCCCAACTCTTCAATCTTGTTACGTAGTTTTTCCAGTCGGAGTTTTACACTACCGAAGACTTCATTGTTCCACACCGTAAGTTTTTCGGCTAGCATTTTTTGCTTCGCCTCGACTCGTCCCTCTGCATACTTCCAGCACTCTTCCACCACCTTCGTACAATCCATCGAGTCGAGCCAAATCGACTCAAACTGAAACATGCGCTTCCTCCGAGCATATGAACTCCTCTTGCAATCGAAGACCAGCTCCAAGGGAACATGGTCAGAGGAGTCGGCCACTAAATGGTTAACTCAATTCTACCCATCACATCAATCCACTGATTGTTAACAAGAACACGATCAAGTCTTTCTCGAATGAAATTCCCAGGCCTATTATTTCCCCAAGTGAATTGATTCCCATGAAAGCCCCAATCTCGGAGCTCGAGTTGTTGAATGACTCGACAAAAATCCTCTACATGACGGAAAGTAACCTCTCTCCCCCCTTCCTTATCAACTTGAGAAGTGATGGAACTGAAATCCCCGACCACACACCACGCTTAGTTCTTCGGGCATATACGTCTAAGTAACTTCCATGAATGCTTCCTTTCTCTTCTCACCGGATCGCCATAAAAACCGGTGAACATCCATTGCATACTTTCACCTGCTAAACTCGCCCAACCCTGGATATGAAACTTTGAGTATTTCACAAGAGTGAAAGAGAAGTCCCCCTTCCAAAGGAGGGCTAAACCTCCTCTAGGTCCTCACAGTCCACATAAAACCCGTTAGCAAACCCCAACCTGTATCTGATCCCCTCCATCTCTCTACTAGTTAACCTTGTTTCCATCAAAACACCAACACGGGATTGCGCCTCCTGACGAGATCGCAAAGTGATAGAACGTTTCGGGGATTCCCAAGCCCCCGAACGTTCCAACTTAGGATACTCATTGTGCCTGGCAGTGCTGCAAAGCAGCCACTGCCAATCTTGCGTTTAGGGTTTTTTCGGCGCCCCCCTCCTTTGTTGGAATCCGGGAATCAGAAACCGGTGTTGTATCATCACTCTTGTGACCACTGTTACCCCTCAAGTTTCGTCGAGATCTAGGGATTTTGGGATCCGACTTCTCGTTCGCAAAAGGACTGATAGCCGCCTCAGTCGGCTTCCTTTTGGTTGGAGCTCTCTTCGGGGTGGTGGGAACTGCTGGCTTTCTCCGATTCTTCTTCTCTGCATCTGGTTGGGCTAAACCCTTCCCCTTGTCTACCACTCTCGGTGGTTGCAGGCCCTGATTGTTTTTGGTGGCTAGCGGGTTATCATGAAATTTCACAGCACCTGACACTGTGTCCTTCAACTTTGAGCCTCCATCAATCTCCATGTCTTCTTCGGAAACTACCCTCTCTCCATTCTCCGGGGACTCACAGCCAGAGTAAGACTCTATCTCCTCATTGAAGCTTCCTTCAACATCTTCTTTCCTCCCAACAGTCGCCGAAGGTGGCTTGAATGGAGCCTTCTTGCGGGGTGGAGGTTTGTAAGTGAGCCACGGTCCGAAACCAGGTTGCTTTGCTGGATCATCGATGGGGAACGCCGGACATTGGGAACTGGTGTGATCAATACGACCACACCATTCGCAAACCTGGGGGAGACGTTCATAGCGGTAATTAAGCCAGATTTTCTCTTAGTCAACTTCAATAAATCCTCCACGTCGTATCGGCTTCTTTGTACTCATCCGGATCCGGACCCTCATGTAGTCGCCTCCTTCGCCGCTCATGACGCGGTCGTCAGAGTCAAGGATCTTTCCAATAGTGTGGGCTGCATCGCAAGCATCTGCCTTTGTTAGTAGATAGGGGGGAAGATTTCGGATCTGCACCCATAGATCAATCGACTCAAAAGAAACCTCCTCAACCCTAGCTTTGACTTTCCAGGGATTCAGCAAGAGTATATCGTTGTCGAAAACCCACGGGCCTCCGTCAAGGACCCTCTGCATGCTAATCTCCGACGGGAACTTGAAGACAAAAACGTTCTGCCTTGTCTCATTGATGAGAATGGTATCGCCGTCCAACCATATTTTCCGAAACAGGAGTTTCATCGACCACGTATTAGATCTCCCTCCCAACAGGAACGATCCAACCAGACAGTGGTCAAAACCTTTGATCGCTGCCTCATATCGTGATCGACTGAACACCACCACTTGCTCTTCTTCCTCCGACAACGGCCTGAGAACGCCACCATCCGGGACTGTCGCCGCCATAACGCTAGGGTATCGAACTTCTCTGTCCTCCGAAAAGATCGGAGCTAGTTACCAGTCAAAACTGTCTACTTTTATTACCCTAGATAATAAGGGAGAATTGAATCCCCTTGAAATTATCACTCCACCAGACACCAATTATAAGCCCCTAGTGATATTATGGGTGGGGTTGGTATGACTTATTTCCAGCTTTTAATCCACTTTGGACTTTTAATCTTTTTTGAGCTTTTCTGAAAGGTCCGGTATGACTTTTTCTGTGCTAGGTTTTGGATTTTGGCTTTTGTCTTGTAGTATAAAACTGAGTTCTGAAAAAAGTTGAGTTTCACGAACTTTTTTTGGACTTTTTTCTTTCTAAACAATAACAATGACCAATTTACCTCTACTTTTTTTTGTACCAACATAGTATGACATCTAATTAGACTTACTATAATTTTATTTGTAAATATAAAAAATATAAAATGAAAATTTTCACTAACAAACAAAAATGTTGCATCCTAACTTTTTTACAACATAACTTTTTTTCATCAAATCCATACATCTTATTTCATCAACTTCTTTGTCACAAACTTTTTCCACAACAACTTAAAAGTCCAAAAAGTCATATCAAACCCACCCTATTATGAGTGTACTTTTTCTTTGTGCTTGCATCAAACGGCCTTAGGTAGCAGATATTCTAAATAAAGTTGTGTGTAGTTCCAGGAAGAAAAAGTAGAGAATGTGTTTGGAATGGCAGAGAATTCGATTCGAAGCCATGATGATGACTCTTCTTCCACTAAACTTTACCCTTCTGCCAGAACCCTATGCCCTGTCACTTTACATTTGCGTTCGCTTGCTTATGAAAATGATGCTTGCCCACAGATGCTTACTATCATCTGGTTGAAAAAGCTTCTTCTGTATCAGCATCGTCTACCTCCTCGCAAGCCATGAAAGATTCACCCGGTAAGTCCACTGTTTGTCTTTTCGGTAAGTTTCTCTTTCACTTCGCGTCCTACCTTGTTGTTGCTCAATTTGACAAGAACCCTTTTGCTAATTCTGCTATAGAATTAATGGGTTGAAATCGATTGGCTCATTGACTCAGTGTGTTGCTCACTTATGGTGGTTGATGTTCACAATTTATCGATTTTCTGTTATTCATTGTAAGGTTTCGTTTGCCTAATGGGTTCAATGTAGGGTTTCAGGCTATGCACAAAGGGCATACAACAATGATTGAAATGTAAACAATGGGTCTTAAACCGACAGGTGAATTCATGTAGGCTTTGGCTCTTAAGAAAGGGGTTGATGCAATTACTTTTAGTAGGCTTTTTTGTGGTTATAGTGGTGACTGGTCAATCCGTGGATGACATTCATTCAATCCACAACTGTCGAAAGTTGAACATTGATCAGCTTATGAACACGTGAGTTAGGATTTCCTGCTATAGAATTAATGGGTCGAAATCAATTGGCTCATTGACCCATTGTGTTGCTCACTTATGGTGGTTGAATGTTCACAATCTCTCGATTTTCTGTTATTCATTGTGAGGTTTCGTTTGCCCAATGGGTTCAGTGTAGGGTTTCAGGCTATTCACAAAGGGCATACAACATTGATTTAAATATAAAAAATGGGTCGTAAACCGGCTGGTGAATTAATATAGGTTTTGGCTCTTAAGAAAGGGTTTGATGCAATTACTTTTAGTAGGCTTTTTTATGGTTATAGTGGTGACTGGTCAATCTGTGGATGACATTCATTCAATCCATAATTGTTGAAAGTTGAACATTGATCAGCTTATGAACACATGAGTTAGGATTTCCTGCTGGATACGTTGATTAGGATATGTTTCAAGATGAAGTCGCGGCATTTGATTCAGCTTTCTGTTTCTACTGTCTTGACAAATCGTACGTCAACCGGGTGTAGGGTCTCTAGCAATGATCCATTATAATTTTTTTTTTTTTTTTTGGTTGCAATTGTAGGAATTTTATTACACACAAGTATCTGCAAATAACAGAAGCTAATTTTGGTCAACACGCGCAATATAGGAAAAAGGAAACGACTCAAGAATTACGACTTGGACGATAGGCGTAATCAATGCGTGAATTGGATAATTCCTTCTATCATTAAGGACTAATCATGCGATCATCAACGTTAAGAAACTTATATCAGTTGGATTTGGGCAGATTTGTGACTTCCGCTAGTCACCAAATTAGTAAGAATCCTAATTTCTTTCGTATATGTATTATCCCCCCCCCCCCTCCCAAGCAAGATCCAACTTGGCATGAATTGTGCAACCAAAGACCTGAGCTACCTTGGAGATACCTCATTTTAACGTTGATTCTGAAACCAGTGCCACACTTAAGCAGTCAATCACTAAATCTTATCCAGAGATAATGAAACACCAACTTGTACCATACATCGTCAACCATCATCACCATCTCAATCAGTGTATGATCGAGAGTTTCTTGTGAGCACCATGTAATAGTTGTCTATGTCTATGACTAGATTCTAGATTCCCCTGCAACTGCGACTCCTCTTGTTCACCCACACAATGCCTGTTAATATGGTTTTCGACAGCAGCTTCCCCTGTCATGAATCCCAAGCTTGTATAGGTCACCAATAGCTTGTTTAAATAGAAACTCGCTGGCCTCCTATTTACTCCACCTGATTGGTCTTGCAGTAAATTAACCTGGTTTTGATTTCTCAATCTAGCAAATCAGTCTTGATTACTAAATGTCGTGTGAGTTGGGGGTGTGCACGCAAACCGCCGATAGCTTGTTGAAGTAGAAACTCGTAGGCCTCCAATTAACTCGAGTTGTTTGGTCTTGCAATTGGTTAACCTAAATCGTCTTTGATCTCTTATATCAATCTCAATTGTTAGGTGTCATGTGAGAGGGTTATCTCATTTTGGAATAACATGAGCGATATGGGTGGTTGATACAATATGATTGGACCCATAGCTTGTCCGAGGTGTTGATGAGCTCTTCCTAGGTGTTGATTTCCACAATGTAAAGCTATAGATTGCTTTATTAATGGACATTGCTCGCTAGGTACTCAAGAGGGATTTACGGTGGGTGGAAAAGATCAAATGGTCTTGATTTCCCTTTGCATTTTCATAACTGCACTGTAATTCTTTTTGGGAGACTTGTTTTGTGAGAATGTATGATTTGAACATAATTTAAGCCTAAGCTATTTTTATGAAGTAAGTATTTAGCAAACCTTTAGAGGGGATATTGCTTTACACTCTTCATGGTCCTATTCTGTCTTGGTCCTTTTAGCTCATTGCCAGTGCAGTTTCATGACCGATTTCAGCCAGGTGGTCTATCATATTGTTTTGTTGCAGTGTCGGAAAATGAAGGTAAATTAGATTGTCCAATTAAAAAATAACTTTTTTTAGGAAATCCTTTCTATAGAGTTAACATTCGAGTCTTTTGCAGATACTATGGGTTGTGAATATTTCGTTAGATTCTCATTTATGAAATGCATTAGCTAAGGCAGTATGGGATAGTGCAAATGAGAGCAAATTGGCTGGTTGGACAAAGCAATATGTGCGTACATATCGTGTTTGGTCAAAACACAGATAAACTGGTATCTCTGTGTTGCACAGGGGGTGCCGCGTGCAAGTGTTATTTTCACACATCGATAAAGGTGTGTTGTACTATTATTTCAAAATGTCATTTTTCCTGGATGCATCAGGTTTGAAGTCGAAGCTATAGACCTATAGTACTTTGTGTGCAAGGCCTTATTCTATATAGCCTATATGGCTTAACTTACTCTGATGGATAAATGCCTCATCAGCTTACTTTGTAGAAAGCTAGTCTAGATGCTGAAATGGCTTACTGCCTCAAACCCAAATAGGAAAAGAGTATTTCTGTTCCCATGGCATGCCATGCTGAAATGGCCTTTTGACTGTCCCTTTCCTCGTATCAAATTTCTGAACTCGAAACAGAGAAGATAAGACAACATTTTGCCTGTTAAACCCACACCATGGCTCAGTCTATATAGGGTAAAAGCAGAAAGTACACGTCTTTAGGCATGAAGGCATCACCTAGGCAAAAGACAAGAAACACCCCAATATGTGCTCAAATTGAGGACACAAAATACCCTTTTGACTGCCGAAAAATGATGATGTGTCCCTTTTCACTCTAATAAATAGCCAATTTACCAATCATCTAGTATTTGTCACTTTGTTTACAGCCCACACCACCACCGCCGCCCCAGTCATTTTCAAACCCCATCAGCATATCCTCCCCTTTCCCCTAAACTCAGATCAACATGTTCCACTCTCAACTCCCTCTGAGATCAACACATAACCAACAACCCCTCTTCATCACTCAAAGTTACCCTAGCTCAGTAACACCAACATCATCATTCTGTCCCAAATCAAACCCCAAATTTAACATCACAACACGGGTAAATGCCATTCTCGGCCCCTGCGTTTTGACACTGTGACACTAACACCCCTTGTTTGACAAATGACACCATGCCCCTTATTTCGCTAAATTGGACAGTTTGCCCCCTCAGCTTCACCCTGTTAACCTCTGACCATTTCTTTTTGACTATTTTAACCCATGTGAAAAAGTCTGTTATAGCCTCTCATAAGCATTTACCCTACCACCACCCGCCTTTTGGTGCTATTAGTGGCAGTGATGGTGGACTAGTGGCAGCGACAGTGTCCATGGTTGTTGATGGTGATGCTGGATTAGTCTTAGTTTGGACCGGATCCTTTCTATTTCCTTCTCGTTTCAACTACTTAGGAACGAACAGCCACCCTCACTTGAACTCTATCCAAATCAACCCAGTACCCTCTGTACTATATCCCCTTTCCTGCTGCTGGGTCAAGAACACAAACTCTCACCCAAAATTAGTCCCCCCTCTCTCTCTATCCCACAACTTGTACACCACCGCCACCAAAGAAACATACCCACCATGGAAATCCCGAAAATTTGGTATCCCATTGGAATCCCAATTCCAAACTCACATCCTCGTTAATTGACACGAAGACCAACAACTGAACAAGCCATTAACTTTTCCGAGCTCTAGAACAGAAATACCGTGTCCCAAATTTCATCCCTCAAGAACCTTAACATTCGTCATCATACACCACTGGAAATCAATTCTGGAAACACACACGGGCAGCTTTTCCAATTGATTCGTAACCCTTACCTTCATCAGCATACACCAGAAGGAAAGTGATCTGTGTTGGGTCTGGAAAGAGATGGAAAGCGAGGGGTGGTGGGAGAAGTGGTGGAATCAGAAACAACCATAAATCGAACCCAATTCGCTCCAACCCATTATTTTTCGTAACCCTTGCAGTATCCTAATCCTAATCCACCAGAACAAAATATAGAAACATTCAAATCAACCTCAAACCAAAACAATGTTCCCCCTCAAGTTGAACCCATCAGTCGCGGGTTTGGTCTTCTCGGGGAAATCAGCCGGCATCAGATGGCATGTTTGATTGATTCAATGGGTTTCATCGTTGTGGTGAGGTGTGGGCTTTATTCAAGTGGAAGAAGAATAATTTGCTTGTCAACGATGGTGATGAAGACCTTAGTCTGTAGATAGAGGATGACAAGTTGTGTGGTGCGTTGCTTTCGGCAATAGGTTCGGCTTCGAAGTCACCCCTTCAACATCTCTGCCGGTCATCTTGACTCTTGATATTTCTGTGGATTGGGCTGAGATAGTGGAGGGGGAATAGATGTTAGTTTCAGAGATTTATGTATGCGATGAGGGTAAAGTCGTAATTATTTTATTTTTGTTAGTACTTTTTTTTTTCTTCCGTAAAGGTGTAACCTGTCTTTTGCCAAACAATAGGGGTAGATATTGTCTTTATTCCTAAAGACAGGGGTACTTTCTGTCTTTTACCCGTCTATAATGAACTATTGAAATGACTCATCTCTTAAGAACGACTTGTATATTATGTCATGCTTTCAAGTGATATCTTTTTGTTCTCACATTTACCTGTATAACCATTCTACTTTTAGGTCCGTCAGACTCATGCCTTGCTCTGAAATCACTGTCGAGCAAATTAGGTGGTGTTTTTTGCTGTCATAATTCACCAAACAAGTACAAGAGATTAGATACTAAGCTTGAAAAGAAAATGATGGAAGTGAAGAGGAGTGCATCGGGAAATAACAATTTTAGATCAATCAATGGCATAATCATGAGGTTTCCTCTGATCAAGGAGGGACTGAAAGACATCAGAGGTGTCTTCGAGCAATTCGGTAAGTTGGGCTAATGTTGCTTTCGTGCTCATTTGGTGTCTGTTGTCGAGTTAGCCTACCTATTTGTATTGCAACCTGACAAGCCTCTCTTATCATCATTGATCCAAACAGATGAAGATTCTAATGGGACTATTGATCGCGAGGAACTCGGAAAATGCCTACAGAAGTTACAACTTAGTCTTACCGATAAAGAAATTGATGATCTTTTCTACTCTTGTGACGTCGATGGAAGTGCGGGAATACAGTTTAAGGAGTTCATTGTTCTTTTGTGTCTCATTTATCTCCTCATGGATCATTCGAATTCACCTCGAACGGTAATTAGTTTTTTTCAAACTTTAAAGTCTGTATTTAGCAGTCTGGTCGTTGTGATTTTGCTCATGCCTGAAATACTTGCAGACATCAAAGATGGGATCACCAGAGCTAGAAGCCACCTTCGACACCATTATACAAGCATTCTTGTTTCTGGACAAAAATGGTGATGGGAAGCTTAACAAGCATGATGTAGGAAGATCCATGAACGATGACACTCCTTGGGAGAAATCCCCATCGCACATTACAAGGAGTCGTTTTAGTACTGCCTCTTCAACCTGCACTCTGCTATTTGAAACCCCTAATACAGTTATTTTAGATTACTTAATAGTTATCTAATTTGTTTCTTCTGATGAATGCAGGAGAAATGGACTGGGACCGAAATGGAAATGTGAGTTTTAGGGAATTCCTTTTCTCGCTGATTAACTGGGTAGGGATTGACGTCGATGATGAGATTCTAATTACAGGAGATTAGCGTTGGATGGTGCAATTAACTATTCAAGTGAGGTCAGATGGGTTACATATCTTTTAAATTTCTGCTTGTATGAAAATCTAAATTATGTACGTAAACTGTGCTCTTGGACATGTTCTTTCATTCCATAATTGAAATTGAGAAGTTGTCCTGCTGCGAATATAATAATGTTGTTTATGAAACAGGACATGATAAGAGAATCATATTATGTATGATAAAAGCAGAAAACTAACAGAACCGTAATTCAACTGAACGCTCTATATATTACATACCAATATTCTATCCGGGGGGAAGGCTTTCATTGTATTCCTAAAGCTTGAATTCTCCTAATTAGCGAGAGAGATGACTCATTTCTGTGTCTCCATTCTTCTTTGCTTTCCTTTTTCCGACCATCTTCCATGAGGCACTTATCGTGACCATCTAGTATGCGCACAATCTGTCTCATGCTTGGTCTTAACTGCGGGTCAGAGCGCGTACATGCCATACCTAATTTTATCAGCCTCATCATCTCCTGATGATCATACACACCATTTAATCTCCAATCTGCCAGTTCACTATAAGGCCTTTTCATCACCTCGAATTGGTGAATCCTCTTTGTTAAAAGCACCTCAGGCCGCCGAAAATCAACTGCCATTTGTCCAGTCACCACCTCAAGCACCACCACCCCAAAGCTATAAATATCCGCTGTTGGAGTTGCTTCACCAGACTCAACGTACTCAGGTGACATATAACCAAAAATCCCACGAACCGTTCTCTTTGTGTCCACAACCACATGATGGCTATTCTCGTTACGAGCCAAGAATTCAGCCAGCGCGAAGGAACCAAGCCTTGGATTCATATCCGAGTCGAGCATAACAGCACACGAGGTAATATTCCTGTGGATAACTTGTTCGTCCCATTCCTCGTGAAGATAACATATTGCTGAAGCAAGTGATCTGATTATGTTGTATCTGTGGCGCCATTGTAGGGTTCTAAGATCATTCTGGCTAAAAAGAAGACGGGTTAGAAGATGAGTGGCGGAGTAATCATAGACAACAAGCATCTCTCCGTGCTCTGTGCACCATCCAGAAAGCTGAATGAGGTTGCGGTGGCGAAGCTTCCCTAAGTTCCGGAGTTCATCTGTGAAGCGATCTCGCAACGCTGGACACGTCTTCATACCCAGCCTCTTCACAAGGACATGCTGCCCGTTGTCGAGGAAGCCGTGGTAGGCTGTTCCGAAATCAATTTCCCCTACCCTTTGAGAATCAGAGAAGTCGTTGGTGGCAGCGACGATTTCATTAAAAGAAATTTCCCTGGGAGTTTCCACCATAGGGAATGTATTCTGCCTGCAAAAGCTGCGGTGGTCAGAAGCGCTGATAACAACAGTGTTTCCATCATCTGCAGTTTCATATATGGTCTCTCCATTTGCTGTCACGAAACTGGATGCTGCTATTGTTGCACTGGTGGTGGTATGGTGGTGGTGGTGATATTGTTGGCGGTTGACTGTGTGGTGGTCATGCTAGACGGGGCCGACGACAGAGAAATGTACTGAGGGTGAGATTTGAAAGATGGAAGATCTGGTAATTTACCGTATACGCTGCCGTAAAGTACTTCCTTGACCCATTTCATGTTAGGCCGTAAATGTGGATCGTGGAGCGTGCAGAGGAGGCCTATATGAATCAGCTGTTCCATCTCAGACAGCCTGTAAGACCCGTCGTCTTTCAGACGAACATCCCCAGACCGTAAAACATGTCTTTCGTCGGACAGCCTTCGTGTCCAATCAAGCAAAATGATCTGATCATCTGGGTAAGTGAGGTCAATAGCTCTTCTTCCTGAAACAACCTCCAACACCACTATGCCGAAGCTGAACACGTCGGACTTGGCAGTAGCCATTCCTCTTCTTTGGAAGCTCTCTGGCGGCAAGTAGCCGATTGTGCCGCCTATTCTGGTAGTCTCCGCTAGCCGAAACTGGCGGCTCTCCATGGAAGGAGTCCTGATATCATACTTAAGCTCCTCGTGCTCCAGCCATCTTGCCAGGCCAAAGTCACCGAGTCTCGCGTTGTATCTCGAGTCGAGCATGACGTTGCTTGTTTTGACATCGCGGTGAATGATCTGTGTCTCCAATTGTTCATGGAGGTAGAAAAGTGCCGCTGCCAAACCGCCGACAATCTTCCTCCGGTTCTCCCAATTCAGAGGTGGTCCCACATTCTTCTCCATTCGCCTGAAGAGTACCCGGTCTAGGCTACGATTAGGCATGTAGTCGTAAACCAGAAGCAGCTGGTCCTCGTGGACGCACCAGCCGCGGAGGCGGACAAGGTTGCGGTGGCGGAGATGAGCCACCGCCACCAACTCCGCCGCAAAAGTCTTGTCAAACTTCTCCCCCTTTTCCGCCACACATTTCACTGCAACCACCGTTCCATCGCTAGGTAAAACTGCTCTGAACACCTTCCCGAACCCTCCACTGCCGAGGACTTCATCTTCACTGAACCCGTTGGACCCTATATAGAGCTCAGCATAGCTGAATATCCTGGGGTTGTTGCTCCCAATCTTGTCCGATACCTCAACTCCAGCCATGTCATGGAATGAGGAGCCGCCAGATCTTTTTCTCCTTGGCATATCATGCTGGCATAGAGTAGCCCAGTTTGAGTCCAAGAACCGGTGAAGTGATCGACGAAAGGCATCGAGAATCCGAGCAGTGAACCTGTGGTGGTGATGGGAATGGTCTTTCTTGGTTTCGTTACCCACTTGATCATGATCCTGATCGTCATCGGCTGACTCGGTTTCATTCCTGTCGGCAGGTAGGACGAAGCAGAGGCGGCACAGCTGCATCGTGGTGGTGGTGGTTTAATGGTAACGGCGCTGGTGGTGGTTTAATGGCAACGGCGGTGGTGTTTCACTGTCCGTTTAAGGGTCTGAATGTGAATATATACTTTCGAGTGTGAATAATGGAGATGGTGTTTATATTTTGTTCTTTTTGGTGTGGTGGGGTTTGTTTTTTTGTTTGAAGCGTGATTAGGTGGTTTGCATGGTTGAATTTGTATGCCATGAGCCGGCCCACAGGACTCGGACCGGCTTGACTTGCACATTATTGATTATCTCTCTATACCTACTACTTGCTATATGTATTAGATAAGTACAACAATATATGTGTAAAAGTTGAAATTCGCACCATCTAGACTCTAGAGACTATTTGTTCTTCCTCCATTTTTGAGACCGTGGGAACACAGGCTGTCACATTTTTGGGACATGGAATGTGGCCTTTCCTTGCTTATGTTGGGGAATTGTCAAAAAATTGAGTCTTAGTTGTACATGGTTTTTGTATGGTTATATGGGAATGTTCTGATTCCAAACGAGTGATAATTTTGTTGATTGAGACCAAGTTTAGACGACTTTTTCAAAACACTACAAGCATACAAATATTCGTTGTCATAGTTTTTAAGGTAAATGAGTTTCAATTAGAAGAGTAACTTTCATTGTTACAGGGCCACGACATCAGTGTTTCAGCATAGCGCAATGACCCTTGAGTCGACGTGATCATGTTTAGATTGGTAGCCAGCCACATTCCGAGCAAAATTTATGATCATTCTTTTGACAACGACATGTGTAACCTCGACCGTTTTTGTTTGCTTCTCAAAATAGAGACGTCAGGGTAGAGCGACTAATAGTGCTACACGCACTAATATAGAGGTCTCAATAAAAAAAGACAATTCTTGTGAACATATTTATCATTGTGTTATAACAGTGTTTTAACTTGTCTATTTTCACGACGGTCACGCTAGAATGTAGTAATTTTTTTAACAGGTTGGTCGATGTGGTTCATTATCCTCACGGACATCTCCTCATCCAAAACTCGAACTACTAAAAAGTCGGTCATGACAGATATGTTGTAGATAAATTACTGTTGGAATCATCAATGCTTAACAGTGACTAGCCCATTACTCCCTAAGTAGGTTGTGTTGGCGGTTGGTTGCCAACTTTACTTTTCTTTATACTAGTTGTAGTTGGCATCATTAAACAAGATTAAGTCATTACTATGGATATGGGAGACTTTGGGAGAATTTAGATGGTGACATTTATCGTAGTGGTAGTTGAGAGCTGAAATGAATTCTGATGCTTGCGTATAGAGAAATACTTCTGTTAGTAGAGGTGAAATTAACTTCTCTACACGTTAGGAGAAGATTAATCTCTTACTATCAATCGGTTTTGACCAAAAAATTTATACTAAAATCGTACATTTTTCCGTATTCTGTACTATTTACTCGCTCACTCCCCCCCCCCCCCCTTCACATTCAGGCAGTAACATTCATGTTCCACTATTTCATCTTATAATTAAAACACATAAGCTAATTATAATAAAACACGAGTAGTTACCAATACTCTGTTCAACTAGTTATCTTATCAATTGTTCCACTAGACAACCTTCACATTAAAGCTAGAAGGAGATTACCAGATTACCATCTGTCACCATTTTTCTTTTCTATAGATCATTAAATTAGGCTATTGGTGAAAAATCGATCATCTCAAATTGAAATCATATCATCGTTGAAAATAACACATTAAACAAATGTAGTCGTTATATTTGAAGGTAGCCTTTATACACTGTTAACCTTCTTTTTAATATAACTTGAAGATTTCTGAAATACGTAATGCCTTTGATTTGAGAGTGAAACTAACAATGACTATTTCAAACGATCTATTAAAGAAAAACTTGCTTGGTGATCTCTGCCTTCTGGATTCAAACTTCTGAAAACCAAACGTTTGTTTGGAATATATTTTAAAAAGGTGTAAAATATTCTCCACTGAAAAACAAAGAGGTTGAACTTTTTTTTGATTTACTGGCATTGATGTTACATCAACAACGAAAAACAATGCTTTGTTTGAATAGCAAAGTTTTCTGTGATTTTTTTCTTCTTCTTTTTTTTAAGGGTAAAAGACAAAAACCACCCCTCAAGTATGGGTTATATACAAAAACACCCCTCGTGTTCGGGGATATACAAAAACCACCCTTGCAATGGACGGCAGTTAGACAATCACCACCCCTCTATTAATGTAAGTCAGTAGGGGGGTGCAATGTGATTTTTTTATGACTATTTTGCCCCTCTTTGTGTTTTTGTGTTTGTTTTGTTGGTGTTCTTGTGTTCTTGACCACCACCTCCACCTCCACCTCCACCTCCTCCACCACCTCCACTGATTCGCCATCGCCACCACTGATTTTCACCGCCACCAACAGAATAACAATCTGCTACCTCTTAGCCATACCAACACAACAAAAACACAAAAGCTGTTCACAAATTGACCAGATGTGATTCCCGCCGTTCTGTTCGCCAGTAAAATGTAAATTCGGTACTGAGAGCTCTGAGACCTAGGAGAGCTCTGAGACCTAGGTCCCCTCCGACTCTTCTTCACCGCCGGTAACTTCTCCTGCTCAAACGATCTCATCTCTCCGGTGACTCCGGAGTTGGGAACAGACATATTCAACCACTGGGTCCGCACCAGAGACGCCTCACGCGGCGGTCCGGTTTCGTTCCCACCCGAATCGCCGGCCGGAAAAAGCTGCATCGTGACAAGCACCAGCGCTTCTTCAGCCAAATCACCGATCTCCGCCTACATGCGCTTCCTTCAGAATTCAGCGTCTTCAATCGACTCCGAACCCAAGAGATTTTCTGGGTTATCGCCTCTGGCCACTCTAGTCTCGCCCAGATGGAACAATTCCAATTCCATTCTCTCCCAACATCAACCACTTCCTCCGCCGGCGTTCCATCTCCGACGACGTCGTCCCGTCAACACCATTTCACAATACCATCTCCGCCGCTTCCTTTTGGTTGTTTGCCCTCACCACGGTCACCCTACCCATTTCTCTCTCCAGGTATGATGTTCTATTCGGCAACGGCTGGCCAATTAGGGTTCAAACAAATTCCCCATTTCGTCGACACAGCTTCCTTCGCCGTCGCCGAAGGAAGATAGAGGATGCGGAGAAGCTGTGGGTTCTGAAATCAACAACCAAATTCAATTTCACAGTCGCCGAGCTGCAACACAAGAAGGCAAAAACAGATCTAGTACGAGCTTTGGGGCGTTCATCCTCATTCAATTGATTCAGAGTTGCCCGGCACAGGTTGGTGGTTGGATTGGTCTTCTGCACAGATTGTCCGTGAGAGAGAGGGAGAGACGAGAGAGGGACAGAGGTGGGTGTTGATGATTGTGATGGTGGTCGATGGAGATGAACAGAGGTGGAAGGGGGAGAGAAGGTGGGTGGTGGCTAGGGTTAGGAGAGTGGGAGAGAGAGACAGCCGAGAGAGATGGAGGAAGTGGGAGAAGAAGAGAAAGAGAGTGAGAGAGGGAGACTTTTATATAGTAGGGTATTTTCTTTTCATTTGAGGGTAAAATAGTCTTTTAACGATTTCCGTCCATCCCTGTTAGCTGCCGTCCATTGACAGGGGTGGTTTTTGTATATCCCCTAACACGAGGGGTGTTTTTGTATATAACCCATACTCAAGGGGTAATTTTTGTCTTTTACCCTTTTTTTAATGGTTTAGGAATGTTGACCTGTTATACTGTTACCGGTGTCTGGGTCGGGTTCACTTACAGCCGGATCACCGGTTTGTATTTTCCTTCTCTTTTCTCCTGACATTTTCGCAACAAGCTCAAAAAAATCAAATACTGGTCGCCTGGTAACCTTCTCCGGACCGCGATGTTCGACAGAGGAAACAAAACACTTGTCACGTGACCAATTTGCGATGTTTTTTTCTTCCAAACTGGTGCCCAAGAAAGGGAGAACTAGCAAAACAGTTCAGCTTTTTCTAAACCTAAACTACAAAACCAAACGAAGCCGATATGCGGCTGAGAGTGCGGGAAGATATTAGTAAGACTAAGATGTTGAAATTTCTCACTTTTCATTTGTGGGTGAAAGGATCAGGTGGAGATGATGTCAATTGATGAAACTTTCAAAACCATTAGAGAGCATTTCAACTTAATGGGTGACAGTGTTAGTTGGGTGATGTTGATAGAGAAATAAGTTAAAAAGTTGTAATATTTTTTATTCCATTTTGTGGTTATTCCTACCTTGAAAATTCTATGCATGAACCTAACCAGTAACCACATATCAGCAATCACTTACGATGTGAGTGATGATGTTTAAACACTAAAATATAAACTCAGTAATTAGAGATTTGTGTTGCTTTCACCAAATTGATGACATGAATTAGACAATGATGGTATGTGTTTTTATTTGTTCTGGTATATGTCCCTAAAAGTCAGTGCTTAAATTCAACTTTAGTTTCAATAGTGTTGGGATATTGCACTACTTCACTTGTTATCTCAAACATCTTTATTCCATGTTTAGAACTTGAGTCAGGTTTTGTAGAATCTGCATCAAATTGGAACCTGCCCTTTGAGTTCATTATAATACCATGTTTTAGGATTTCAGTTAGGTCTATAAAACTTGTAACTAGTACAATTATTGGTGCCTGGCGACATTATAAAATTTCAAAAACAAAGTATTGAAAATTGGACTAAGAAGTAGTCTATCTTATAGACGACTGTGCACAATAATAAATGGGGAAAACCCCAGTCAAGTATAGAGGCAATGATGAAAGAAGGATATATATTATAGAAATATTATAAAAGAAAAATCTATATTTTTACAAGATTTTGTTGAGCCCCAAATATGGGGGAAAATTATATGACATGGTAAGATGACCACATGCCGAGTATGAAAAAGAGCTTAGATTTGTACCGCCGAGGATGGATGAACTACCAACCAGCCTCCCATTCTACTATCTGCAAGGCATTATTTACAAGACTGCATATGCATCAGGAGCCCAAATTTGCTCATCATGATCTCTTGAAGCATCTGAATAACAGGATCAGAAACCATCTGGTCAAGAAAAAACTATTCAGTAATGGGAATTCAGAAATTAGAACCTGTAACAGATAAGAAATTCAGAAGAAACTTATATCACTTTTAATAATTATGTCCGGAGAAACTGTAATGGTAACTGCAAGTAAGAGGACAATGAATTGTAGGGGGTGCAAGTAACAGAATTGGCCACCGGAGGATCGAGTCATCTTCAAAATTCATAGCGAGCTAACAGATTCGTTGATTTAGAATGTATCAAATCTCCCCAAGTAAGATCCAAACGTAGAATAGACTTCAATTTGCCACAGCTGATCTAGAGACAATTGAGACTTTGCTAAAATTTCAAGTCGTTATCTTTAACCAAATGTTGAAACATTAGCAGCATAAAGAGTATCATTCCCAGCCCACAATGTGACAATCAAGATTAATACGTATGACATATTGGGTCATGAACGAGCCAAGCCACTCATGAGCAGCTCGATGCTTGGCTTCATAAGAACTCGTTCGATATTGGCTCTATTTGTAAATAATTTCAAGTTTTTTCTGTATGACTTCATGATTATTTCTTTTTTTGGACAAAGGCCTGAATTTCTTTATTTGGTTAGGCTATGGTTGAACTTCTTAGAAGGTGATAACAACAACTACTACAAATGAATTCACTATTGGGCCAACTCGAGTCCAATACGAGTTATAAGTTAAGATCAGAGTTCTATAAACGAGTCTAGAGATAAACTCAACATTGAGCTATAGCTTGGTACAATGGACGAGCCAAGCTTAGGAAATTGCAACATAAGCCGAGCTTAAGCTACAGTTCTTGGCTTGAGCTTGTGGACTTCTGGCAAGAAAAGCCTTGGCTTGAATCGGTTACACCCCTAATGATATAACAGTTCATTTTTACCTAGAAAAGATAGTATTGGCTTGTGTAGTTATGAACCAGAGACCACACAGTTCAGCAATCTGAGGATCATCGAAATTTAGCATTTCACTTGGTCTTCCAAGAAAAGAGAACAACTCTGTGCTGCTGCTTCTAGATGAAAGGGTTCCCTCTATTCCTCAACTGATTAAGAGGGCCTCACTTCTAAACACTCTGGTAGGTACACAGGCCCGCTGGTCAATATCGAGTTTCTGAACCCTTAGAGATATCATAACATCGAAATCAAATAACACAAAAACCACATTGGTTATGCCCCTATGAGAATGACAGAGAGTGGTCTCATGGACCAGCAATCGAGGTTTCTCGGACAATTTCTCCCTTATCCACCTCTCTGTTGGAATCTCAACAAGCTATTTTGTGGGACATGTTTAGCATTCACTCAGTATTACTGTGTTCCTTCTTTCTCTTAGCTTCCCTATAATTGGTGAATATAAATATGATGAGATTTCGTACACCTTCAGTTCAAAATGATGGAGCATCCAACCCCATTTGGGGACCATGGGGACACAGGTATCACAATTGCGCAATACCTTATAATATGGAGGATTCATAAGATACCATTGGAATGGGGAGGATGATAAGGTAACATCTAACATTTATAGCTTGGGTATATTTGGAAAGTGCATACCATTTCCTACTGTTACTGTACCCTAGGCGCCTAAACATTCACTTAGTCATATCGAATTTTGGGGGGATTTGCGGGTTTCTTTTGGATATCCCTAGAAAATATATCCTCTCTTTTGAGTTTTGAGCATTATACATTCAAACATATGTCATTAAGGATTTCTCCATTTGCCATGCAGGAGGCATTGTGAGCGTAAGATGTTCATTGTCATTCTTCCACTTGTCATGAGTGGCAAGTTAAAATTGACATGTGGCAACTTTGTGCCATGTAAACTACAAAATAAAAGTTTCTGTAGTGCTATAGTAAGTTGGTTTACAATTAATCTGGAAATTACAACGACAGATTTTGGTTCTTTGTAACTTCTGCAAAACATGACAAATATTCATTAACAAAGTGTAGCTTTTGACCATTAAATTCGCAAACTTCCACCCAACAGCTTTTATGTATTCATGGGGCATCAATGGAGATAAAAATAATGGACCATCAATGTAGAACATCCAGGTAATTCGGAGATTTTATAAATTCTAAAAATGTTATTAACAATAATCTGCCACACCTGAGTTATTAATTTCCCCACCTACAATTTGAAGCACATAAGAGCACTGCTCCATCCTATAACGATACTGGACGTGACAAAAATAATTTACAAGATTATCATTTGAGGTACTTTTAGTAACTTGTCAGACATCTCATATTTTCTCAAGTACAGTAACTACAAGAAACTGTGACTTCTATACTTATGGAACGAGAAGTCATTGCTCAAATTACTAATCTTTCATATATTGACTTCCAAGAGTATTTCCACAAAACCCTTGACTTTCCTCAAATTATGCATGTACTTATTATAACAAAGAAGTGTTTTACAGTGTTCAAAATAATTATTTAGGTAAGAATGTTTTAGCAAAAATCTGACTTTAAAATTCAGTCTTTATAAAGATTTAATTTCCAGAACATTTGGTGATACACGTGCATCAGCGGGAAAAAGCAGCTAGTTGAAACATTTGGTGGTATGCTATAGTCCTCTCTTCCTAATCTACAAGTAGTAGTGGCCCAGCGGCTTCCATGGATTAAGGTATACATATACAAATTTTATTTCTTGATCTATGCTTTATGGGTTGCGTTTTGAATTATCAAGAAACTATGACGAATTTATGCCTTTGTGTGTTATAATCTCGGCTTCTGTGTTTTGTTAGCTTGTCTGGCTCTAGTTTAAATTGTAGGAATACTTATTTTCCTCTTATTTTTTTGAATTTCCAGTCCCTACATATTTTACTCTGACCACCATGCACACACAAAAGAAAAAGAATGAGTGCAAGATTTCAAACGCTTCTTTTCCACAGCCAGATATCCATGCTGCACAGAGCAACAATACCAGGCTTCATGTTTTTCCTTTCTGGAAGAATATATTATATAACCAAGTCATGCTGGGAGTCTGGGGCATGGCTTAAAATATAGTATATTTTTTTTTAAAAAAAAAAAATCAAGCATAAGCCAATCTTGACCAAAAAGTTGCACTAGCAGATATACAAACATACCTTTGTAACTCTGCTAAATTTCCAACGGCACACTTCTACAGCGCCTTTTCTTTGACAACCCCTGAAAATAAATATTAGAAGACCTAGATATCAGGGAATAAGGCGGGACAGAAATATCATCACAAGCATATATGAAGTAGCTGCTGGGTCACATAAAAACTCGCATCTCTCTTAATCTGCTCATTGAGTTTTCTCAAAACTAGAGGGATTTGAAAAATCCCAACTTCAGAGCAATGTACTTAATAATCTTCAGTACGTGGATTCAGTTGGAGTATTTAACAAAATAGAAAATGCATTCGCAAATATGCAGACATTTTGCTAGCAGCTGAGCTGACTTTGTCAAAATCGTCGTCTTGTGCAACATTTATACTGCTGAAATCCAACATTATAAAAGCAGGGGAACACAAAATAGAAAGCTATCAGATTGAACAACCAAAAGTAGTTGACTAACTGCTCCTCAAGAGTGCATCATTATAAAGACAATCACGAAAGCAAAATGATCGGGACACCTAAACTGGTTGTTTGCTTTCTATGTCATATAAACCCAACGAGAACTGTTCATTAAGGGTCCCAAGCCGCGCAGTAAGTACCATGACGCTGGATACGAGATTACACTATCACAGACTTGATCTAAGATCAGTAATGAGATAAGGCGCTACATAGGGTTTAAGACACTAATGCAGGACACCATCCATTTTAAGATGGTCATTCCCAAATCCCAATGACCAGGAGTGTGAAATATCACATTACCTTGGTATTTGAGGTGCCTCATTAACTGAAACAGAAGTGTGGGAATAACTATACCTACAACAATTTGATCCACCAAATGCCATGACAAGATTACTGTTAACCCAAATTTTAATCTATTATCCACTTTAAGACAGTTGAACAAATCACCATATTCAAGAGAACAGAGCTAATTTCTTAAACTGGCCCCAGACACAAATTTTTCATACAAACATTTAAATAGTTGATTACAAACTCAAGGAAAATATAAAAAAATACTCTGTTCTTTCTAAAAAAGATTTCAAGCCCTTTGTTTTTATTGGAAGGAATGAAACTAAATAATAATGAAGAAGAACAAGAACACTATCGACCAGAGGCCGAACCATTTGTCAAAAACCTCCATGGATGTTTTAGATTCTTTATTAATAGTAAATTAAAAAGAGAAAGGAGGCAAACATATTAACTTCAATCGCTGGAACCTGTCTACAATCTATCAGGTCTAATGCCTCTTCAGCTGAGCAGAAAACCACACTTCCACAACAAAAATTGAATGCCTGAAGAAAACAACACTTCAGATGCTAAGTATCTTCATCACAAAAAGTTCCTCATATACCTCTCCTCTCAAATCTCCATAGACTGACCAAAGCAATCAATGCCCAAGTTCTTAATTTCTCCTTCCACACGAATCTCGCCCACTCTCCACTAAGTCCAGAATGGGAAAAGAAAGGCCCTACTCATACTACATGTTTTGATGAAGAGACTTTTTGTGCTTACGATCTTGATGTTTCAAGTGGACAGGAGACTTTTAAATCTATAGAAGCCTAAGAAAGTAGATAACGGTATGATGAACTCATCTGCGCTCGAACAAACTCTAACTCTTCACATCTACAGATCTGGTAGAGCAGGGATGGAATGAATCAGGTTGGAATTGAATCACCCTATATCCAATATATCGTACAATGTGATATTTGCCACGTTTATCACAAATGAAATCAGGAATCCAAACAGTGTAGACTGAGTAAAAGTATTGTCAAGTTAACCAATCTTCTCATATGAAGATAATATCTAACAGTTTGATAATAGTCATGATGAAAATAGTAAAATATGCATAACAGATACTTAAATATAGAAGTATTATTGAATTTAATATGTTGTATATCTTGAACGGATTGGGTCAGATTTCACGGATCATAAGCTCCGGACCCATATCTACTCCATTAGGGTGGTATCTCTTGGATACTCTTTGGCTTAAAAGTGAGAGACAGTATTTCTTCCTCAATGATCAACTCTCTAACGAAAGCCATGATCTTGTGTGATAGCCAGTGCCTTCAAAAAAAATCATTTGAATTCCGGGTGGTTCCAGAGAAAAAGAGGTGATCGATTTTCTCATGATACGTAAAAACAAATGACAGAGACAAAACATATTACCTTAGAAGAAGGCAGCTGAAACGAAGCCTGGTGCACAGTCTTGACTGGGTCTGTTAGCTTCCGAATCTCTCGAAGCTGGCTAGCTATACCCTCCAAGATTTGCAACTGCATGGTTTCCCTTTCCTGATGCTCCACTGAGAAGTTGAGTTTCTCCCTTCCCTCTTGCACAATCCTCAACCTTTCCTGGAGCCACTCAATTTCGGAATCAATTTTCAACCTTTCGCTATCAGCAGCTGACATGGAGTTCCTACGCAGATGAGGGACCTTAGACTTGCGCGCCCCAAGAGGTGGTAGACCAGCTCTCGTGTCTGAGCTTCTTCTGTTATTGTCTGACATACTGACCATCTTGCCAGAGGTAGGATGGCTGTCTACCTGACGAATTCCAGATTCTTTTGACACAAGGTTGTCAATGACATGAATATCATAAATACGCGGTTCCACATTCAGATCTACACTTCCTTTACGAGCATCTTCTCCACACTCCTTCGAGCTCATACCATCATGTGAAATATGTACGTCAGTTGGAACATGAGCTTCTATTGTCTTTACAGTCATCCCCTGACTCCTTTCGTTATTTTCCACTTGTTGTTCGCCAAAGATACGTGAAGACTTCTTGTCCATATCTCCTTCCGTCCCAACACTATGTTTACTGTTAAGGTTATCCATAGATGATCTTTCACTATCCGAATACTTGTCTTTGACGATTTCCTTTTTGTCAGTGGATTCACTAAGCGGTTGTTGCATCAATACAGGATAGTCATGCAAATCAAGTAAGAGATCATGTGGTTTTCCTTCTGCATTCACGGTATTCCAGATGACATCTTGATACTGCTGATTATCATCACCAATCATGTTCCTATAAAATTCAACTTCCTTTTCCAAAGAATGCTTCTCCATTTCTCTCCGCACAATAATTTCTTTGAGAATGTTCATTTCTTCATCATCATAAGCAGATTTTTCTTCTATCATCCTTTGGTATTGTCGGGCTTCCATTTCAATGGCAGCCTTCTCCTTTTGAAGACGAAGTATCATTGCCATGGCCTCATCTGCGGCACTTGCAGCAGCACTTCTCTCCTTTTCCAGCTCAAAGTAAAGAGCATCACGGGCTGTGTGCTCTTCTTCAAGTGCTTGTTCCAAGGTTTGGATGGTATCTTTATCATTGCCATCGAAATCCAGCTCCTTTTGTGCAATGTTCTCGGATAGCTTATCTTCACCAACAGTTTCGATCATCACAAACCCTTGTGGCCCCGTCTCTCCAACATTCCTGCTGATTTGCTCTTCCTCATCCTCTAAAATAACAAAAACAGGTAGAAGAAGGGAATTATGTTTAAACCTCCTAGCTAAGAGAGCTCAAAGAGAAAATTTTCAGATCCTTTTACGGAAGAGAGATTGAAAGCTTGTACTTCAACCATTTTATGCATGTGAAAGAAGTCCAGCTAAACATGTGGCCTACTTCATATCTTAATGATGTCGAATATTGTATGACAGTTTCTATACTTGAAGGGAGATATAGATACGGTTCATTATGCTTCTTATAATCTACAATTGGCTAGCATACACAAATCTTAAATGTGTACGCATTGTATGCGTGACACAAGCTTTATAGCTTAAACCATACCTAATTCATGTTCTCAGCCAAAATATGCAAAAATAATAAATGTATCAAATGCGATTTAGTAACTTAATACTCACCGAGAGAGGGATAAACACTATCTCTTGGTTCAGCAGGTACCGAATTGAGATCAAAGCCTTTGGCCCTCTTATGATCAATGTGAAAAGTATACGAACCAGCGGAAGAAAGTCTTCCAGAAGAGCCTTTCCCATGATCAACAACACATTTTCTCCGAAGCCTGAGACCGCTCCTTTGCCTGTGAACAATCCCCTTACCTTTCCCATCATTCCTTCGAATCACGTCCCTCTCGGCTACATTTTCCAGTCTCTTATTACCTGAAGACTCACCACCACCATTATCAACCCCAGAATTGTCTCTGTCCCTAATTAACCTCAAATTCAACCAATAATTCGTATCCTTCTCGCGAACAGCATCGAATGGGAAGCTGCCCTTAACAGATAATTTCACGGATGAGATTTTCTCAATTGGGTTATCGATTAATTGTTTTTTCAAGCAGTAATTGTTGCCAAATAGCCCATTACATGAACAAGGCAATGTGAGTCGGAAGAAACCCAGAAATTTAGAGGCGAAAAATGCGAATGTTGATGCACAGAGCAATATGTAAGCAATGGCTAGGTCGATATAAGCACTAACCAACCCAGTGGCCGTTAACGAATCATTCGTCTGACATGCCATTTCTGTATCCTGGAAATCAATCAGTTCCAGATTCAACGCAAACCCTTTTATTAATTAATGAGATAATATGAGGGTAAGACCCAAGAAACCATAAAAGAGAAGCTCAGGAGGTCGATTGAAACATCCAAAAGTGATGAAAGAGGAACAGTTTTTCTCAAGAAAAGGAAGAGGGATCGTTGAGAACCACCTTTCCCTTTCTTGATTTGCTTTTGAGATGCAGTTAGTAATTTGTGCAAAGGCCAGGAACAGGAGGAAAGCAAGATATGGACCACGATCATTTGTTTTGGTTTATTACTCCTATTACGTGGGAATGTCATGTATAAAAATCATGGGTAATTTACCATTTGTACCCCGTGCTATGGTAAATAGCCAAACTTTACCCTTACTATTCATGAATTGACATTGGACACCCTTATTCTGTGTTCAAATATTGATGCGGGACTGAATCGAGGCGTGTGGCGAGCAGCAAGAAGCAACGAAAAGAAAGGCATAAACCGAGAGAAATCGTCTCTAAGGTTTGAAAAAAAACTTCAATAATTCATAACATATCAAAATCAGTCCACAAGCCGGACTTAAATAGCTGAAAAGTCAAATTATTCGAAGTATGCTAAAAATCTTAAAATTAAAGCTAAATAATAATCTAACTTAATAAAATACTGAGCTAAAAGATTTACCCAAATCGGGTTAAAATTAACATCCTAATTACTGAAAGAAATATGTCTGAAAATAGAAAACTCGCAATTTGGAGCTTTAAATGGCAGAATTTGACCAAATCAGGGCTTTAGAATGTCGTTCTCACTCAAAATAATGTATGACTTTGCCCGAATCCGACATCCTTCAATTCTGCCCCTGATTCTGCGTTTAGCCCGAAACTACTTTTCTGGATTTGACAAATAAATTCTCAAATTTTCTCCTGCATCAGTCACCCCTTCTTCAAAAGAACTCGTCCACGAGTTCAATATAGGCTCTTGAACAAAACGCTCCATCAAGAACGGATCACAATAGAACAATGGTGGCTTGATCGAAATAATTAAGGATGCTTTTAATTCAATATTTGTCTCTTTGTTTTCATATGAAACTTCGTCTTCCATAAAAGTACTTGGTTGATAAATAACCTGGGAAGGATATAAAAGTACCTCTTAGTGATAAGGGACATCGAAAGAGTGCTCGTCATCTTCCACAATTAAAGCCTCCTCATCATCTCCATAATCGTCATACATTGGAGGTTTAGACCAATCCACAACGCATTCACTTGAAGATGAACTACTCTCAACAAATATTGCATCATAGGGATTACACTTGAACTCCTTAACAATTGGTTCTTCTTTTTTGTCAAGAAAATTAAAACAGTTACCGCACTGTGACATACCCGAATAATCTGGAACATCATTATTGAAACTCGCTCCACCATAACGCTCGCTCCAACCACCGGAATCACCATCGTAGCGGATCTCGAACGCGGGCTGCGAGTAATTATCAAAGACTTTGCGAACTTGTCGCTGCAAATATCGCACTGCTAGGCGATGGGCTAACACTGCAATCTGCCTTTGCAGATCCTATTGTCGCCTTTGCAGATCTTTCATCATCGTAACGTTATGGACATTACGCACCCGTTGGGGGACTTCCTCAGCTGGAACCTGCCCGCAGCCGCCAGGTCGTCCACGCACCATGGTTATGACTAGGGGAGAGCACGAACCGGGTTGGACTGGTTTTGCCGAGTATTCCTACCCGACCCAATATGTACGGGTTGAAGAATGTTCAACCCAAACCTACCCAATGATTTGTGATACCCAAACCAATCGTAACGTATCGACTCGGTCCGGTTCAGACCGATTAAACGGGTTGAAAAATCTTGAAATTTTACATGAAAAAATTTATTTATTTGGTAAAATATTTTTGTATATTGTTTGTATAAAATTTTAAGTCGGAAACATAAAGTTATTTTCTATGAAAGAGAAATAACGGAGAAAAGTCTAAGTATTAAGATGGTGTTAACTTGTAAAACTTAATTTTTAAATCATGTATCTAAATAAAATCTATAATGTTTACATATAAAATGTTATTCGGACCGGTTCGGCCTTAAACGGTTTTTCCACTACCAAAACCATGATCGATCGAACTTTGTTCGGATTGACGAATCTATAATCATAATCAATCAATTAGCATTGACCGATGCTAAATTCGGACCGATTTGTTGCTGGGCTGTTCAGGGAGGCGGGTTGGGCCGGGTTTGCCCACCCCTAGTTATGATGATCTTCTTCCCACGGAACTCTGATCTCTGATACCAACTGACGCCGGACTGAACCGAGGCATGTGGCGAGAAGTAAGAAGAAACGAAAAGAAAGGCATAAACTGAGAGAAATCGTCTCTAAGGTTTGAAAAACAAAAACTTCAATAATTCATAACATATAAAAATCAGTCCACAAGGTAGACTTAAATAGCTGAAAAGTTAAATTATGCGAAATATGCTAAAAATCCTAAAATTAAAGCTAAATAATAATTCTAACATAATAAAATACTCAGCTAAAAAATCTACCCAAATCAGGTTAAAATTAACATCCTAATTAGTTAAAGAAATATGGCTGAAAATAGAAAACTGACGATTTGGAGCTTTAAATTGCTGAATTTGACCAAATCAGTCACGGGTTATTTTTAGAATGTCGTTTCCATTCAAAATAATGTATGACTTTGCCCGAATCCGATATCCTTCAATTCTGCCCCTGATCCTGCGTTTAGCCCGAAATTGCTTTTCTGTATTTGACAAATAAATTCTTAAATTTTCTCTTGCATCAAATATTTACACAATGTACCCTTCCGTCAGCAGCCGTTAATAACTGTGAGCTGGCTGTGGAGTACACTTGTGAGTATGCTTTTGTTCATCTTTTGCCCTCCAATAGTCTGTGCTGCCCCTTTTAACCTTTAAAAGGTCCCCATATTATGACTCGTGCCTATAAAAACTCTCAATCTCCCTCTCCCTCTCCCTTCCATGAAAACACTCAAAACCATTTAACTTTTAGAATATGGTTGGTAAGGGATGAAGAAAAGTTATGGTGGTGGTAATGAATCTGGTTGCTAAGAAGTAGAACTTACAAGTATAGATCAAGGTGTAGACTTTTAGTTTTCTAATTAATGGGTGTAAAATTCATCATTTGTGTTTGGTTTGGTGTAGAGGGGATCATGGTCACGTTGGGTTAGGTTTAATTAGGTGATGGTGGATTTTTCAATACCGAAACCCAAATGGTGGTGAAGATGGCCAGTCTTCTGCATCTTAAATCAAACTCAGTTTAAGGTCGTGGCACCTGACCAGCAAACAGTCGCCATCAATGTCGATAAAACTACCCGTCAACGTCACGAACATCAACCAAGAGCTCAAATAAAAAATTCGCGGCATACCATGAACACCTGATAACTCCCCACTAGGAGTTATTGGTGAGCATGATTTGAGGGGTATTTGTGTCATAATTGAGCGTTTTAGCTGGATTTCAGCCCTGTTTAGCCTCGGAATTCACGACTGAGTGTGTTGAGCTTCTTTATGCATTACTGTTGTATTTTACTCATTTTGAGATATGATCACGGGTTTTTTTCGTGTTGTCTATGCAGGGACATGAGTTGTGCAGGAGCCGGGAATGAAGCAGGATTGCAGGGGCGAGTGCCGAGAGAGCTGAAAACGCCTGAACAGAGGATGGTCGTGTTGGAATAGATGCCCTGGAGGCAATCTAGTTTAGTATGAATTTATTTTGGCTAGAACATTCATTGTATTATTTATTGGATATTTAATATAATGAAGTCCTTAGATTTACAAGTGTGTTGTTTATCTAAAATATCCCTAGTCCAGTATATGATTAATAGGACAATCATCTATATACTAGTATGGGTTGGATTGATATGGAGATATCATGATCCAAAACATGGGTGTGCATTGAGGGTAATGGCGCACTGGATTGACCTTTATCCGAGAAGGCTACATACACGTTATGTAAAGTCACAAGCGCTTCTCGAGGTGACAACGATATTGTCATCCTTAGACTTAAAGTCACTAGATTGTCTAGTTGTGGATTATTGTGATTTTGGTAGCGTCAAACGCTACACCGTGACTGGGTTGCTATAAAGGCGTGTACCGGATACAATAAGAAGCAAGCTTAGAAATCGTATTAGACGTAGATAGAATTTGTCCCTCCCACATAACGGGATAAAATAACCGAGGCGACTCTATGGATAGTTCTTATACAATGTCTGGCCAGACTCAAATAAATCAATATGGGATATTGATGTTATTTGCACGAATAAGGCTATTCACATGATCGAGAAACTATGGATTGGATATACGAGTATGACTTGTATGTCTCGTGTCCAATCCGGAAATAGAGACAAAGGGATGTGGCAATTACTTGCACAAGGTTTGTCGGATGACTATTCTATTTGTTGGCTAGAATGGATGTTTTGCTAGAGACCGCTCCATATTAGCAAATTGTTGCTACCAACCAGATAGAACCTATGGGGTCACACGCTATATAGAGTTGAACTAGATTTGGGAATTAATTAATATGATTAATTAAATAGAATGATCACTTTGCAATACCTTGCAAACTTACTAGGACTAATTTACAAGGAAGGGACTAAACCGAATTATAGTAGGACTAGAATTGGTTCTTTAGGTGGTTAAAAATAATTTGTTGGAATATATAAAGGATGATCCTTCCTTCCTTCCCACACTTATGAACTTATTATTCATAACTTGAGTGGGAGAGAGCAAACGAGAGAGAGCAAGCAACAAGAGGGTCGAACCCGCCCCTTGTCGCCGCCCCGTCCCCGTCGGCCAACCAAGGAGGCCGAATCCTCCTTGATGCCTCGCGTTGTGTGATTTATTCTTCCTCTTCCTCCGGTCCAAGCTAGCACAAAGGAGAAGGAAGATCTAAATCTCAACTCTAGGTGTGGATCAACCGTAGAGACGTGACACAATTCACGTTACAAGTCATCACAGGAGAAACCCTAAGGTGTGTAACATGATTCTTCCTTTACCATCGTTATGCTTCTCTTCCTGTGATCCTTGGAGGGTATTGAATGGATAAATTATCCTTTTCCGCTGCGTATCCATGATCAAAACCCTACAGTTGTATCGGAGCTACATGTGGTAGAACATAGACGTGGTTTATGTGTTACGTTTTGATAGTTTACACTTTAAATTTATAGTTTATCGCGTAAAACAAGACAAATCAAGCATTGATGCAAATTTGTCAATAATCAAACAAAACAAGAGCTAGTTTTTGCATTGGATGCATGAATTAGTGAGTTTGAGAAATTTTAGGATCTTAGATCTAGATCTCATGGGCATCCTATTGAAATAAGGAGTTCTTTTCAAACAAGGAAACTACCAAACTTGGGCAACAAGCAAATGAGTTGTTTTGGAAACAACTCCCAAAGAGGTTCGGCCCCCCGAGGGGACCGCCACTCCTTGCTTGCCGCCCAAGTAAGGCGCGGCCTAGGGGCCGGGGGCTGCCCTAGAACACGGCCTAGCCGTGTGGGCTAAGGGCCGGTCGGCCCAAGGCCCAGGCGGTCCTCTTTGGGGTTCGGCCAAGTAGTTGGTTGGGCCCCTTGGACCGTTTTGAGTCTAGATAAATCCTTAAATAAATTCAAATTGACCAAGCACGTTAAAATTGGATTTTAAATGTTTATGTGCAAATCGCACTGTGGTTGGATATGGCCTTAGGATGTGGTTTGATGTGATTGTTTAATTTTGTGGTTTGGTTTACGGCCTGCGAGCTGATCAATTTGATGTAATAATTAATTAGGGATTTATGGCATGCGAGCTATTTTTTTTCTCAACTTGTGAGATTTATTTTATTTAGTATAGTTGATTAGCAAGTACTAGATAGAATAGATGTTTAGCCAATATTGAAGAAAAGAATCTCAAAGCCAAAAGGATCCACAAAAGATAGAGCATGAAGCATGGAGCATTCCACATGACTATGGAGGATGGACCAAAATATGAAGACGTATGGAGATGTGTTTGCTTTTAGGGTTCATAGATAATACCATTGGCTTAGAATTATCTTAGTCTAGAAAAGGCCATATCCACATCACGTTTTATTTTTATTTTGTGGTTGTTTATTTTATGGTCTTATTATTTTGTGTTTGGTGTATGGATGATACATGCAATTAGGATAATAAGATAATTAGACAACCCGGATCTATTATTTGGAAGTGTGACCAAACTCAAATAGATAGATCAGTTGATATGGATCAACAAAACAATTAAAATTGAATTTCAAAATCCCTCAAAATTCAAATATTGTGTTTTTGCCTTCTCGTTATTTAAACACTCATTATCATCATGATTTATCAGGTTAGTGCATGTCAAAGCAAGGCGACTTGGTTCATAATGATGGAATGTGATGGCACAAACAAGTAATGTGCAATTGTTTAAATAAGAGGTTGAACATAACTAGGCTATTAATATGATTAAAATCTAGAGGCAATAAATTGGGATTATCCATACAGATGGATAAATAAGGAGTTATTTGCCCAATTGAACCAAGAGTTTCATAGGATGCAATTGGAATTGTTCCTACCTAAAGTAGTTAAATTTTGGGCGACTTGCCAAAGCAATCTCAAAGGGAGATGAAACATGGATCTTGGCCCACTAGAAAATATAAGGATATTTTCCGCATTAATATCTTGAGGGTTATTAATCCATAGAAAAATAGTGAGAGCTATATTTGATAAACTAGCCATTATTGAATATAGTCAAAAATCACAAATACTAAAATTTGCGTATTTTCCTTTTGTAAAATTCCAAATGGCAAACAACTCATCAAGTTCACAACATTCCCTACGATCTACCCTTGAGAAGGACAATCTCTCTGTAACCAACTTCCTTGATTGGTACAGAAACTTGAGAATCGTTCTCAAGCAAGAAAGGAACTGTACGTTATAGAGGAGCAAGTTTCAGCAGGTCCAGAGAACAATACCCCTGTAGCCCTAAAGGCGTATCAAAAGCGTGTTGGTGACGCTAATGATGCGGCCTGACTTATGCTATGCACCATGACTTCTGAGCTTCAAAAGCAACACGAAAACATGAATACCGTCGATATGATCGAGAATTTGAAGCAGCTCTTCCAAGATCAGGAAAGGGTTGAGAGGTATGAGGTCTCTAAGGCATTTTTCAAGTGTCATCTGGCTGAAGGAAACCCTGTGGGACCTCATTTACTCCGCATGATCGGATACTTGGAGAATCTCGCGCGATTAGCGTTTCTGGTCGGTTAAGAGTTGACCACCGATCTCGTGCTGCAATCGTTGCCTGAGAGTTGTGGAAAGTTCATCATGAAATATAACATGAACGAGATCGTGAAACCACCACCGGATTTACTCAATATGTTGAGGACAACTGAACAAAGCATCAACAAGGGTAAGGGCAAGGCCATTATGATGGTGCAGAAAGCCAAGAGCAAAAGGTTTGCCTCATCTTCCAAGGGCAAGGGCAAGTCAGTTGCCAAGTCCAAGGAACCTGTCCTTAAGCCTGTTGGTGGCATTGCCAAAGGTGTGACTAAAGGTGAGTGTCACTACTGCAGTCAGCCTGGACACTAGAGGAGGAACTGCCCAAAATATCTGGAGGACAAGAGGCTTGGAATAGTGATTCCACCACCACCAGGTATTTTTGTTGTAGATATCAATTTAACTATCTCTACATCATGGGTATTAGATACTGGATGTGGATCTCACATTTATCGAAATGTGCAGGATCTAAAGAGAAGTAGAAGATTGGCTAAAGGGGAGATAGACCTGCGCGTTGGGAATGGAGCAAAAGTTGCTGCATTGCCGTAGGCTTATGCGAGTTGTCTCCCTCATGATTAGTTTTAGAATTAAATAATTGCTATTTTGTGCCTGCTATGAGCAGAAACATTATTTCTATTTCTTGTTTGGACAATGAATGTTTTATTATTTCAATAAAGAACAATTGTTGTTCCTTTTATTTTAATAATATTCACTATTGTAGTGCGCAATTATTTAATGGACTATATGTCCTTGATCTAAGCAATCCTGTCCTCAACATTAATACCAAGAGGATTAAAATAAATGATTTAAATCCTGCTTACTTATGGCACTGTCGTTTATGCCACATAAACGAGAAACGTGTATCTAGACTCCATAAAGATGGATTTCTAGACTCATTTGATTTTGAATCATATGAGACATGGGAGGCTTGTTTATTGGGAAAAATGACAAATTCCCCTTTCAATAAGAAAGGTGAGAGGACTAGTGAGCAATTGGCGCTCATACATACTAATGTGTGTGGGCCATTTTCCACGCCTGCCAGGGGTGGTTACGTCTACTTCATTACATTTACTGATGATTTCAGTAGATATGGATTTGTGTACCTCATGAGGGCCAAATTCGAATCCTTTGAAAGGTTCAAAGAATTCAAGAGTGAAGTAGAGAAGCAACTTGGCAAAAGTATCAAGGCTCTACGATCGGATCGTGGAGGAGAATACTCGAGCCAAGAGTTTGACAACTATATTAGATAGTGTGGGATCGTGTCCCAACTCACTCCACCCGGAACGCCAGAATGGAATGGCGTGTTCGAGAGGAGGAATCGAACTCTATTGGATATGGTTCGATCTATGATGTGTCAAACCGATCTTTCATTATCAATTTGGGGCTATGCTCTATTAAGTGCAGCTTTCACCTTTATCGGTGTTCCATCTAAATCAGTCATGAAAACACCACATGAGATGTGGAGTGGGAGGCGTCCCACACTGTCGTTCATGAAGATTTGGGGCTGCGATGTCTATGTGAAGCGTTTACAATCAGACAAGCTAGGGCCAAATTCGGATAAGTGTAAGTTTGTGGGTACCCTAAGGAAACTAAGGGTTACTACTTCTACAATCCAACTGAGAACAAAGTGTTTGTTGTTCGGTCTGACGTGTTTCTAGAAAGAGAGTTTGTCTCTAAAGAAGCAAGTGGGAGGACTGTAGAACTTGAAGAAATTCAAGAACCGCAAATCACTGAACCAACTATAGAACATGAACAGGATCCACAAGGAGTTGTGGAACAGCCTGTTCAAGTAACACAAGAGCTTTGTAGATCTAGTAGAGTGCGCCAGGAACCCGAGAGGTATGGACTTCTTGTGACTGATTTCGGTGACACAATGCTCATAGATGATGAGCCTACTACCTGTGAAGAGGCCATGAAAGGGCCAGACTCTCAGAAGTGGCTAGAAGCCATGAGGTCCGAGATGGAATCCATGTATACCAACAAAGTATGGACTTTGGTGGAACCACCCGAAGGGGCGCGACCCATAGGGTGCAAGTGTGTCTTCAAGAAGAAGATCGACATGGATGGTAATGTGATTACCTATAAGGTCCGATTGGTGGCTAAAGGATTAAGACAGATTCATGGTATTAACTATGATGAAACCTTTTGACACGCTCCAACTGCAAGTGCACAGCTGTCGTGTGTAGTAATAAACCGGAAATCCGGGTTGTCGAACCCAAGGGACTTTGTGCAAATTAATTACTATTCTAAACCTTGTGTGGGCAAGTCGCAAGTTGTGTTTTTATCTAATTCTAAGAAAATAAGAGCAATATTCTCAATTAACCAAGTGAAATAATTCACGATTAATAACGAATGAATAATTGGGGTTTTATCAAATAAGGGAAAAGTACCGGGAATTCTCTAGGCTCACTAGGTTGATCTAAATTTATATTTTGATTTGTAAAACAACCACGTGTCATTCACTATTAATCAAGCAACGTTAAACTTACCGAGTTACCAAGCAAGTCCACTATACTTAGACTAAACTTACCGAGTTACCAAGTCTAATTTAGCTTTAAGCACGCATTAAGACTATAATTCTACTTTAACGATCCTAGTTAACGATGCCGAGTTACCAAACATTGATACGACTAGGTGGATTATTCAATGTACCGACTAATTCTCACGGAGTTACCGCGTGAAAACTAATTGAATTTACCTCTACGTTAGCTACTCGCAAAGATAATAAGATTAAGAACGTAAATAATCCATAATAACGAATAAACACGTGAGATTAAGCTAAGCATGCATTACAATCATCAAAACATCACTTTAGATCAAACCCTAGCTACACCAAACGAGAATTCCCAGCAAAAAGTGCTTAGCTACTCATATTCATAATCAAAACGACGATTATAATGAGTTTAAACATAAAAATCAAGAAAGACGAGAGTTTAGAATCCAAACGAATGATCCAAAAGCTCCTAAGCTCTCCCAAAGGTTTCTTGATCTCCAAAAGATGTCTCTAATATAAAAAACTACTGAAAAAGTCGACCTAAAAGGCTTAAATACGTTTCCATAATCTAATTACAAAGTTTGGATAAACTACGAAAAAGCCCCAAAAAAATCTGCACGTTCCAGCGTTCTCTTCGCACGAAGACAGTTGTCTTCGCACGAAGAGTCTTCGTATGAAGACTTCTGCTCTTCGTGCGAAGGTCTTCTCATTTAGATACTGAGAGCATGTTTTGGAAGAGAATTTGGCCGAGCTGGATTTTGGCTAAGTGTTTGTCTTCGCACGAAGACAAATGTCTTCGCACGAAGACTTCTGTGTCCAGCCCTCTTTCTTTGACTTTCTTCTTCCTTCCTTTGACTTTCCTCTTCCTTCCTTCTTCCATTGACTTTCCGTTGATTTCCTTTGACTTTCTCCTTCCTTTTGACTTGCCTTTGAGTTCCTTGTTTCCGAAGTTCGCTTCCATATCCCGCACGATCCTCCAAGCCCTGTTTTCCTGCGAATCACAACACGAAAACACAACCCGCGATCATATCACAATAAAAGCTCAAAAATCTAAAGAAACGCCCGGATTTAACAAGTAATGCATATGAACTCACATTATCACATTTAAGCTCAATTTACTCAAAAGACGACGAATTCTCCATTATAAGCACGCAAAACGTAGAAATAAAAGGCATAAAATAACTCTGAAAACGGAGTTATCAACTACCCCCACACTACCTTTTGCTCGTCCCGCGCAAATCTCCCAAGTCAAATCCATTTCTCTCAAGTCAAAACTTTTCTCACCTTCCCGCAATTCATCCAACTTTGCATACTAACCTAATTACTCATTGCATAACTTCCCTACGCCAATTGCATACTATCACCTCACATTGCATACAAAACCATGAACACTTGCATACTAATCCGAGTAGAACCATTCACCAACCATCCTTCCTACTAGTCGACACGACTCGATTATACACAATGCACCTATATGAAAATGCAATATTCACAATGCAAGTATTGAAATAACAAATTTTCTTTTTCTTTTGTGAGATTGGGAAATCTCCATTAGCTTAAACCGATTCACACGAAGCGATGAGAAATCTAGACACAAGGAATGATTTGAAATCAAATTCGACAACACGAATGTCCCCTAGCTAGTATAGAGAACCTAACTTTACTAAGTACAAGAATGCAATACCTTTTCATGTGTGCCACAAAATAAGAGGCTACGCTAGGCTAAGCCACGTTCAAGGTCCGAGCTCCTAATCCGCTAACGGGTTTAGAATGATGAGGCTTTAGGGACAAATAGGATAATAATCAAACACAAGTCCTAAGGCGTCACATTCTCACAAATACCATAGCTCACACACCCTCACAACAATGATAGAAACCAAGCCCGAAACTCACCATCTCCGGCCCTCGATCTCCTCACACCCCGGTACAATTACGATCTCCGCGGCTATTGTCATGGATGATGTATAAGCCAAAATTTCCCGTTCGTGAACTAGTCGCTTCTCCACTCGTTCTTCCACAAAGCTTTTCATTCTTCCTTTATTCATCTCTCCTTTTTTTCTCTCTTTTCTTTTTTTCTGATTTTTTTTTTCCTTTTTTTTTTTTTTTTTTTTTATCTCTCAAAATCCTGCACAATTTCTTCAATATCTGTCTCGAGTGGTCTTCCAAGTGCCAAGCTAACATATAATCGTAAGGAGAGACAATATCCAAATCAACACGTATAAATCACACATCAATGTCTCTCCCTATCTCAATGAAATCCTCGGTGTAACCACCAAAGCCACTAACATAATAGAGCATGTGTGGGGATGGAGTCGTCGCAAGCGCAATCTCGATGTCCGAAGTCAAATGTCGACACCCCCACACTCGAATGTAATCCTGTCCCCTCTCAAGTAGTCAATCAAATGTCTGTCTCGTGCCTAATCCAACCAAACCTCCTACACCACGATGAGTAAGATCCGGTACCTAGCACGATCCACCTATTAAATTCCCCCAACCCGAGTTTTTGTGTGTATCGGATGGTACACACTCACGGCTCTCCTCACTTGTGTCCATGTTGTAATGCCATGGAACACCGCCACACCGAAGTGCGCAAGCCTACTCTCACTCACCCTCGCATTCCCCTCAAAGATCACACATGAAGTGCATGCGATATGCAAGACTCGCACAAATATAGCATGAAGTACTCCCTCATCGAACCCCCTCAACTACAACACCCTCGTGACGCACTAAAGCGGTGATTCTAACCAATCAATGCTGAAGGCCAAGAATCGTCACCCTAAGTCCAAAGGTTGTCAAAGAATCCATGGTTCAAATCCGGGTTTACTAGTGGTCCTACAAGGTAAGTTCTATAAGCAGTGAGTGCTCTAATACACACCTCGCACAGCTGTTCTGTGTGCCACTACGAGGCGGGTTGGCGACTACCTAAGACGTACACAAGAACGTTCGGCTTGTTTAGCTCACACCTAGCTCAACTCTTGTAAGAAAATTAGGCACACACTTTAGATTTGAAAGAATTAAGTTCGTGTGTAAAATAAGCACGCATTCCCGTAAAGAAACTTTCTCTATACTTACTCAGGGAAACTCACATTGTCACTCTCGATCGCAATTCACGCCCTATGCCTAAAAGTCTCACACTTCTCGATTTTACCGAATTTTCAGCTTCTTTCGATTGCCCTTTCTCAAATTTTTAATTTTTTTTTTGGTGTTTTCACATTTTTAGTTTTTTTTTTTTTTTTTTTTTTTTTTTTTTTTTTTATATATATTTTTTATATTTTTACCTACACTATATGCACGGCCAACTCGACTGATGACTCAACAACGGTGGGATGACTCAAAAATACCAAAACGTGCACGCAAAAAGATGACTAATAAAAAGAAAAATAAGGACATAACCAAAAATTTCTAACTACATGCTGACACGGGCGATGCAACGACTCAACACTGACTAGTAAAAGGGACTCAACCACCCCCACACTAGAATGCATCGTTGTCCTCAACGATAACACGAGGACTCAACAATTCTAGCACGAGGGCACACTCCACTACTCGTCATCTTCTTCCTCCTCATCTTCTTCCTCATCAT